>JAVTVJ010000189.1:0-1466893 GCA_034509425.1 Eopsaltria australis | reverse complement strand
AAATACCTGAAGATTTATGTGAAATATAAGCTTCTTTTTTTATTCTCTCAGGGTCTTACTCTGGGGCCTTCTGTTACTAACAGACAAGTGCTATTGCCAGGAAAGTTGCTGAACCTCTCACTTTCAATAGCGGTCATCGGCCTTCAGTCCAGAAGACTGGAGCTGCATCTAACCACAAACACCCAAGCCTGGAAATCCCTCCTCAGAGGCAAAACACCTTCCAGGGTATGACTAGGTATTGTGAAGAAACCTGAACATGCTTTCCATGGCCATATCATGCATGTTATGAGGCTGAGCAGTCCGAAGTGTTCGATGGCTCCCACCCAAGTCAGCTTCACAGTGTCTACCACATATGAATAACACCCAGTCTGTGAACCACAAGCAAAACCACTTCAGTGTAGTTCCATTAACGTATGTTCTACAAATAAAAATTTAGAACAGCTCCCTGCAGTCCACAAATGTCTTCTGCTTCTACAAGTCTTCTCCTTTTCCTATGCAAGATCTTTCCCTAATGCTTTTGAAACGAGAACAACAAATGAAAATATTTCCAGCTTGTTTTAAACTGTTGCTGATAACATCTGAAGTGATTAGAGAGTGTGTTTCTTTCATTTGTTTATTTTTGTTATTTTTCATTCATTAAATGGATGGGGCTTTAAACAACCTGGTCTGATGGAAGGTGTCTCTTGGAACTAGATGATCCAGAGGTTCCTTCCAACCCAATCTGTTCTATAATTCTATGAAATGCAGGCATAGAGCAAAAAATTAGACTGTAATGGATGTGTTTGTGGAATAAAATCTGGTTGGAAGAATGCCAGTCTTACTGCTAGTAGTCTTGAAGGTGGTATTTCTGTCATCCTGCTGGAAAATAGAGCCTGACAGGACATAATCTCTGTTGTTCCAAAATTACTTCTGGGTTTTTTCTGTTTAGAAGTGTAGTTTTGACCTATTTAAACTCTGAGCTGAATTCCCCAGATTTTTTAGGCAGACTCTGGCAGGATTCAGGCACCACTCACAACAGGGGCCAGAAAACCGTTGTCTCTTGCACAAGCTGACTAGAGAAGTCTTCATGTCTTCACCCGTGAGCAACAAGACACTTTGGGGATAGGGCTTGCCTTGCTCAGCAAGCAGGACAAGTGTCCTTTACACAGAATTTCAGCCTGGGTTGCAGAAGGAAACAAGGGTTCTACGGCCTGTGGTTAAAGCATCCCATTGTGAAACATTACTCAGTTGTACCCATACACAGAGCAGAGGAGACTTCCACAACCAATTCTCTGTCATGTCTCTTCTTTCTCTCTGCCCTAGCTATGACAAACCTTTTGGATAGGATTTATGAACTGCACCTGTGAATCAGCCTTTGACTGTCACTGCAGACAGAACAGAGAAAAACTGAATTTTCTATTTTCTTGAAATCAATTAAAATCTAGCCCACCTACAATAATTTTTGTTAATTTTTCTGTTCAGCACTGCAAGTCCCTTCTCTCTTCCCTCCCCCAGTAAAATTTGCATGTTCCTAATCCTAGGATTTACTTAAGCAACTACAGAGGATCCTGAAATGGCTTTCTCCTCCAACTGCTTTGTCTCCAGCTGGAGACAATTACTGATTTGTCTAATTCTCACCACATATATTATTAAGATCAAAGGCAGACCTCAAAACATTAGTAACTAATTTCAGTGTTATAGTTCTAATAAAATAAAAGCAGGCCACTATTAGGCAACATCTCTTTTGTATGTGGTAACTTCTTCATTGAATTCTGAGGTTTTCTTCCTTCTCAGATAGAATTAATCATAGTTGCAAGGATCTATGGATTACTGCTGCTTTTAAATTTGAAGCAGGGTGGCAGATGGGAGTAATTTGGGTACGTCCCCAGCAGGAGCATGGAGAGAAGCAGAATAGTGTCAATAATTTGGTTTTTCTCATTCTAATAAAATTCTGCATCCAGTGATAGAAACTATTTTTGCAAAGGGTCTCCTTTTATCACAAAGCTTGCTGGCAGAAGTTGATCTATTCTGTACCAGTGCAAGCAGGAGGAAAAGGAAGAACAGGTTTTGGCAAGCATGGAAGGAGGTAGAAACTGCATTTACTGGGATGCTCTGCTGTGGGGACCCAGAAGTCCAAAGTAGAGGCTGTTGAAAGGGTCTGGAGAGGGAAAGGTGAGCACTGATTCCCTCTGTAGTGTAGGTCATCTAAGCGTGAGACTTGCCACCAGTTAGCACAAGCAGACAGGCAAGTCGATGATGATGAGAGGATTAAGTCTGAAACCACCTTACCTGACTTGTGTCCCAGTGCTCAGATCAAGGCTGGAGTAGTACCACTCTTGCCAGCAAGATTCACAGCCTAAGAGGAGCTTGTCCCTGGGGCAGTTGGATAGGGCTACCCAGGAAAGAGAGGCATTGAAGATAAAAGGCACAGGCATAGGAGCAAGGTCTAGAAGCTGTGAGAGCCTAAGATCTTTCTCTCCATCTCTCCTAAGGTGTGAGCTAGCCTCTGGAATGCTGCACTGAAGATGATCGCTGACGTTTCCTCTGGCTGTCTGGCTGCTTCTCTTTCATAGTGAACGTGGCTGCTGCTTGTTGGGCTATCAGTGACTTCTGTTGGGGATAACCCCTCCCCGGTGTGACCCTCCAGGAGCTGGGGGCACTACCAACACCACGTTGCCGTACCTGCATCAGCAAGCGGTGTGCACTGCAGCTCTTGGCTTGGCCAGGGTGATTTTTGTCATTGAATCATTTTGCAGCACCATTCTCCCCATTGTCATCCCCCAGACTGTCAGGCAATGGATGAGGTGACATGGTGGCAGAGTGTCTCAGTGCCTGTGTGTGACAGGCTAATCCCCTGTGCATGGGCTGGGTAGCCAGGGTGCTCTTGTGAGCCCCATCTGTCTGGATGTGCTGCAAGATAAAGGGGATGTCTTAAACCACTGTGGCAAAATTTGTTAGAGCTGTTCTGCCAGAGCCTGGAGTTAAAAGAGATCTTTTCCCATGTAGCAATGCCAGAAGAGATGATCACACATAACTGGCTGTCAAGGGTCTGCTCTGAAGTCCCAGTTTTTGCAACACCCAAGTTTAAGCAGTTCCATCCCCCAGTGACTCCAGGAGTACCAATCAACTGGGAAAGTGTCCTGCTCACAGGGAAAGCTTTGCAGGAGGAACTTATGTCTAGGAGCTGCAGCTGCTCTGCCAGGGCAGCATGGAACAAGGCAGCCACTGCCAGAATCTCTGCCCTGGCTGCCTGCATCTGCATCACCTGGGGTGGCCCTTCTGCCCCTTCAGGGTTGGCAAATTGTTCTCTTGAGATTTTTACTTGGAGGGGAGTTTGATATCACCTCTGTTTGACCTTTAATCTTTAAACACTTCTTTTTTTAAGCTGAGATAATACACGGACTAATAATTCTGTAAAAAGGTGTGGGTCTGGATTCCCCCCTTTTTCAGCATTATAGATTGGCTATGACCTAACACGGCCGCGTTGTGTGCGTGGCGTCTTGCGTCATTGTAGCCCCAGAGGGCTTCTCAAAGCCTAATCTGAAAGCTGATTTATACCAGTCCACCTCAACCCACATGAGCCATTAGCTGACTTCTGACTCTTTGCTAGGTTTCCTGACTTTCTGCCTGGTGTATTTCAGAAGCAGAAGGGAAAGATGGGATTTCTGCTGAATATAGGCCAGCTCTTTAGCCAGTTGCTGGAGCTTTGCCAGTTCTTGCCAGATGGAGATTGGGCACTGGCTTTGTCAGATGAAATGTTACCCAGCCAAGATTCATTGGCATCTGGCTGAATATTCTTTGCTTTCTAAGAGATTTTCTATTACTTATCCCAAATACTTTGGTTGTGGATCTGGTACTATCTGACAATAGCTTTTCCACTAGCTGCTTGCTGTGAGGCATTTATGTACACACAATCACAGCAGATAAATCTCTTAGAGATAATCATAATCTCTTTAATCACCACATTGTAGTAATCCCTTGAAAACAGACTGGCTTCAGCAAACCTTTTACTAGGTCAGTGTCCTCATTGATCTTTTCCCTCTTCGGTTTCATTCTTTGTCAGCCATATAGCAGAAGGTGTTTCAGAGAGATCAGGAAATTAAATGACTGTGTGTACAATCAGGAGCTGATAATATGACTATAATATTGCATGTATATGCTACTTGGTGATAAAGAATCTAAGAATAGCAATCAAAGAGATATAGGAAGAATGCAAACACATATTCACTGTGGTTTAACACCTGGCAAATTCCAATGGCTCCGATCTGGTGGCATTCCCTGTTCAACCACCATTTACAACATGCTTTTGTTTATTCCTCATTCACACTTGGTGCTGCTGACACTGCAGAAGTTAAAGTTGTGTTTCTACTCACCCACAATGCTCACACATTACTGTAAATGCACCTGTGGGAATGAGTTATTGAAAGAGCAGGGAAGGTGACTTACATACCTGCCTCCAGCAAACTCTCCTTCTCTGAGTTTATTCAGTTGCTGTAGAATCAGTAAAAAAATTTCTAAAGGAAAAGTGATTCATCCAAAGAGCTCTGACAAGAGTTCAGCTCTGACTCCAGAAAATGGAGGGGAATATCTGAACAGAGGAAAGCCAGTGGTGTTGCCTGCCTGCAGCCCCTGCTCTGGCCCTTCTCACCATGCTGGCGTTAACACTTTTGCATGTGTTTTTTAAAGGAGAGTGTTTCTAAGTACGTGCTAGGGCTTTAGCATGCTGACTTCTGCATTGGAGGGACTTCAGGTAAAGCAAGGAGAGCAAGCAGTGTTTGGGAGATTGGTGGGGCTCTTCTAAATTGTTAGATTATGTTCTCATTTCAGTCAAGGGCCACAAACCCCAAGTTTGTGGCTGCCTGGAGAAACCAAGGAAGTTTGATGGGAAAGAAGAGTGCCTCAGGCATCCTGGGATTTGCCTTAGAAGAGAGGACAGTGTACCCATTAATGATTGCGTTCTTTCTCAATTTATAGGTCAGCTTTAGCGGGCCTGCACACACTTGAAAAATGAATGACAAGCTGTGTCCAGTCCCGTGGGACTTACTCATGGGACTAGTCCTTACTCATCGGATCGGCCCCCGCAAGGCCGATGAGACTGCTCCTATGATTGAGCCTTTTGGCAAAACGGCCTCGTCATTCCAGTGGGGATCTGTTTGTTTTGCACTCTGAAGAAATGCAGACACCACTGGAAGGCAGCAGGAATTTTGCCTGTGCGAGATCAGGTGTGCAAAGGGTCACAAACCCACCTAGGACAGTCCTGGCACCCCAGTGAAGGTCTTCAAAAAGACGGTCTGAATGCACATCCAGACACAGAATTTTTTAGTGTTTTTGCTTCTCATCCTGGAGTCTCCAGAGCATTCCTCCTCCTAGGGCTATGGCAGCAGATAGGGCCTTCATGTATTTTTAGTTCCTGTAGGATGTATGTCATGTCATTCAATTGAGGAAGGTGGGAAGGGAGGCAGAGAGTCCCCATTCATGTGATATGTTGCAAAGGACATTTCTCTGTGTCCCTGTTTTACCATACACAAGCAAAAATATTGCCACACTCAACTACAGAGCAGCTGGGATCCAGGAATGGGAGTAAGCCACAATGTGGGCAGCTGAAGACTACAAACTCTGCATTGGACTGGTTCCAGGTGCAGAGATCTACATCCCCGCTGATCACAAACATCCCAGGCATCCATTTCAATGTGGCATCTCGTCAGCAGTGTCCTTGGCTGTGGGTGCTGAAGCTAGCTGTGTTTTCACTGCAGAGATGGATGCATGGACATTGCCCAGTGCAGAATAACAGGTGCTTCCTGCCCTGAGGAGCAGGTAACGGTGGGACACAGCAGCACTGGAAACCTCTTCATTATCTCAGCTTCCTGTTAAAGCAGAGTGTCTGGAAGGAAGGATGGTCTTACAGTTAGACTACTGGACTAGTAGAACTGAACCACAGCTGTAACTTCTGCCTGCACTTTCCTGTGTGATTTTTAAAATCACTTAAAATCTGCTTCATTTTGTTTGATTTAAGGAACAGGAGCAATTCCCTATTTCAGAAGAGAAAAAGTCTTGTATTGTGGCTTAATTGTGAAGAAAATGTTTGTGAGAATTTAACAAGTAACAAATGTGAGAAGCTGATAGGCTGTGGCACTTGACGGTTCTGTTTGATTGTAGTTAATGTGTCACAGTGGCAGAAGTCTTCCAAGTTTGATGTGGGTTCTTGTTTTTCTTCAGATGACTCTTATAGACACACAAAGTTCAGCTTTTTGTAGTTAGAGTGATTTTTGAAGCATTCAGCCTAAAAACGAGAGCCTTTACCCTGCTGTGTATAAGTTTCAAATATCTGTGTGCAGACAAATTTGCATTTCTCATGGTGAGCACAAAGCTGCCTTTACAGTACAGTCCTGAACCACAGCCATCACTGAGAGACAGGCACAGCTCTTGGTAATCTGTTTAAAAGCATCTATTTAAGGACAGATTGCTCTCAGGAACAGACATCTAGAAGTGCCAAGCGATCAACCTGGAGACCAGTTGGCTGCTTTATCTCCACTGTCTTTGCTCCACCACTGAGGACGTGGAGAGAAGGTGAGGACACCTCAGGGAACTACCTGGTAGCCTCAGACAGCATTGGAATTTCATGGTTAGTGGTTTTGATTTTCTCATCCATGTTTTTCACTCAGTGGAAGGTGTTTCTAAGCAAGAACCTCTGTCCCATTCAGTAAAACAGTGCTGACCAAATTGGGGTGGGGAAAGGCTTTGCTGCAGAGACATGGCTGGGCCTCAGAACAAAGGGCCAGAAGGGAAGGTGTATAAGCACCTTGGGACCAGCACTGGACTTCTACCAGACCATATTCTCAGCCAGTCAGAGCTGTTGGTGCTCTTTTCAAGACAGCTGTTCTGCAGAGTGTAAGCCATCAGCTTATAAATTTGAGTTTCTTCTGAAACTTCCTAGGAACTGATTAAATAAGCTAAGAGTGCTCCATAAACGCAAGCATTTTAACTGAGGAGTTGGACTTGGTCTGCCCATTTGAATGAAGTCATGGGCATATTTGTCTGAATTGTGACTGAGACTTTTGGGGTGCTTTAGCTGCCCAGTCATCAGCCCCATCCAGCATTATGGGTTATTCCCCTTAGCTGTTCCAGCAGGCAGTCTGATGTCCCAGCTAGCCAGCCTGTCTGCAGCAGCCTCTGCTGCTCTTTGAGGAGCACAAGTGGGACAAATTTGCCAACACAGTTACTCTCAGACAGAAATGGCCAGCTGGGAGAGGCCATCTCTGAAAATGCTCCTCCTCTTTTTAAAGGGAACTGGTTTTGCAGTTAGTAGTTAGGGAGTGGCTCTGTCTTACGTGCTGACAGTTCTGCTTTTCCTTGCTTAAACCCATATTTTCAAGTGCTCTTCTACATGCAGAAGTTTGCTGATAAACCAGGGACCTTTTTTATAGGAGCTCTGAAGCATCTTCCACAGGCAGTTTTGTGCTGATTTAACTACCAGTTTAAAGCTTGTTGATATTGTCAAATTGATTAGGTTGTTGAAATCAATTTGAACATGGTTTTGCTTAAGTAATTTTCTAAACATCTTCAAAGCATGCTACTACATTGGTGAAGAAATCTGAGAACAGACATGGGGTTTTGCCTTTCTTTGCACTGTGTGTGACCAATTTTTACTTGTACAAGAGTTGTGGTTCATGTCAGAGGGTAAAATACTTATTTGACACCTTGAAAGAGAATTTGGTAAAATCTCAGATCTTGTCCTTTCTATTTAAGTATGTGCCAAATAAAACTAAGGAAGACTGGTTTTAAGAAAGACAGAAAGTCAAAACAAAAAATTATCCACCTTGGTTCATATGCTATAAAGCAGCAGAAAGACGTCATAAATTACAGATACTTTCACAACATCATTAAATTTATTTAACTTTTCAAGGTCAAGTGTTTCCTTTTTGTCAGTGCACTTTGGTTATGCTCTTTTATGATCTTTTCCACTGCCAGTCCACAAGACTAAACACGCTTTATATTTTTCACGGTACATTTCCTTACTTCCTGTTCTTGCCTCCTCATGCTCCCCCCCCCCTCCCCAGAGATCTGGGATGGTCTGAAGGCAAGACAGAGCTCCTGTTGTGTTTAAAGATAGCTTCTGGTCTGGATGGGTAGTTCACTGTCTGGGCTGCTAATTTGGCTATGAATTGGATCCATAGGCCTCTATGAAATAGAAATAGGCTGCTCTTCAGTAGCTTTCTGGTTGGTTTGATACGATTTATTCATGTCCATATCAATCCAATCCCATTTGCCACCACAACTGAACTTAACCTGCTCTCAACCTGATCTCTGCCAAGATGCTCCGAGCCTTTGGATACATCTGTCCTGCCTGGATTTTCTCCTTGTAATGTTGTTTCCTGTGTTGTTGTTGCTGCAACAGTTCTTTTTACTGAAAAATTGGCTCAGTGCTTTTCATTAACCAGAAAAGACAAATCAGTGCCCCAGCAGTGAGGGCACAGGCAAACCCTCCCTTTGGTGTCACCTATGCCATTTGAAGATGTCACTGACTCTTCAGGGTGCAGGTGACTGTGGGTTTTCTGGGGCTGACCATTTCCAAAGCTCTGATCCTGGACATACGATACAAACAACCCCTGATCAGCTTCAGCCATAAGGATTTGAAGAATCAGCACTGCTATGTTATAATCTGTGTGAGTTTGGGAATAGCAGGCTGGGGAGTCCTGGTGTAGAGGGTTCCTTCTGGTGGGGGATCACAGGTGTGGCCACTGTGAGTAAGAGGGTGCTATTATGTGACACCCTGGCAATGAAATTGCCTTTTTCTGGCAAAGACAACCCTAAAAGTCTATTCCCAGCCTGTGTGTACACTCAGAGGTGGACTAGACACCCTCTCCACTGATGAAGATTTGCTGCTGCAGCTTGTGTGGTGTCTGTGGAGTCTTCTTGACCTGCTGCTGTGCCTAGCATGGTTTGGACCTAAGTCAGCTTGGACTTTCAGGCAATGTTCGTCCCACAGCTTGGGAATTGGCTTGGACTCAGTCTCACTAAGTGGTTTGGATGTTGCCACCCTGCTGCAAAAAGCTGAACTGTACAGATCTGCTCTGGCAGGTCATTGTCCTGAGGATCAGACAATGGGCCTGGGACCATTTTATTTGCTGGTATTGCTGTCCCCTTTGTGCCTCACTCTATGTCCAGTGTCTGCACCCAGTTTTTATAAATTCTAAAGATGGCATTTAATACAAAGGCATGACTTGAAATAGGACTGACCATTCAATACCCAGGAAGACATCTCTTAGGGTTTTCTGCAACCCTAAGGTTACCCTGTCCATTCCAATGCTCTCAAGGGACATAGGGAATGGACTTGATTAGACAGGTGGGACTGGAGTAGTGTGGTCTCCAGTCATATTTCCTAGTAGCTTCACAGGAGTCCCTGCTCTCAGTGCACCAAGAAGTAGCAAGACCTAAGGAGGAAAACACAGGGGAACAACGAACAGGAGCTGAGAGGCTGAAGTTCTTTTCTGGCATGGCAGATTTGCTCCGTGGCTATCACCAAGTTTCTCTAAGCTTTTCGCATTGGCATTGAAAATGGAGAAAATATGTTACTCCCTTGGTGTAAAACCAAACAGGAAAACTCGTTGAGGATCCGTCAGCAGAGTTCATTAGATCAGCAGATGGGAGCATTTGTGTGGCATTCGTTATTTGCGTCACAGACCTCCCATTTTTATCCGATCAGGAGGTTTTCTTGCCAGGGTGGCTTGTTGGAACTGCCACTGGCATCTTAGTTCTGGGCATGGGCTGTGCATTCTACCTGCTCTCTGAACATTGATCAAAGCCTCTGGGAGGAGAAGCCGGCAACATACTAAATACATGTCAGCTCAGCTGTTTTCACATGCAGAGCTTTGCTCAGCCTGTGAAAGCTCATTGTCTCCAAGCCAAGTAATTGAAGGAGTCAAGGCCCTGTTTAACCTTTCGGGAAGAGCTGATGCTTTGACATCCACAAAGAGCTGCTTTGTTTGAGGAGCTAAAGGTTCTTTGCAAGATTAGGCTCAGGTATTACAGCCCAGCACATGGCTGCTGGCTGTAATGAGTAGGTAGGGGCTGGGATGTGAGTGTCAGAGGAGGGGCTCCACTGACTCCTCTGCCTCAGGGAATCTGAAACTGCACATCTCCCCAGGGAATTGCCCCAGTCCCCAGGAATGAAGCTAAACACTCTTGAGGGAGCTGGAGAAAGATGTTGCAAGCACTCTGTCCCTCATGTTGGGTCTTTTGCTTTTTATAAAGTAATTATTAATGCACATGATAAACCCCAATCTTCTAGCCCTGAACAAGTAATTTCAGGCACTGATTCCTGTTTCTGTAAACAGGAGAGACTGTAGGTTACCCACACCAGGGTGCCTTGGACTTCATTTTGTGATGGCAGACCTCCACTTTAAAGTCCTGTGCTTTGAACCAGGAATATTCTAAACTCTGGCTTAAAAAGATAGTAGTAGATTTCCTCAGTGTTTGAGCCTGGGCTGTCTGGTGAATGGGGTGAAAAATCCAGGGTAGAGAAATCCAAATTTTTCCAGGAAATGTTCTACCTGAGATCCCAGTCCCTATCTCCCAGTCAGTATGCCTGTGTAAGGCAGTCAGGAGTCAGGGCAATATGAACTTTACCCCACAACTGTCCAGCATTCAGTAGAGCTGTTGATTTGTATATCATGTTCCATTCTGTTGCAAAAATGTCTGTAATGAACAAACCTATAACACCTTCCTTTATTATGTAAGCTATATAGATACAGCAGCTATTTTGGCTCTTCTTTTTCCTCTTAGTTGTCACTGGTGCTGTTTCCAGTACTTCTGCCTGTGTTGGAAGTGAATTTGGACCAACAGACTAAAGAACTGTCATTCCTTATCTAGTAGCCACCATAATTAGCAATTTTGTATTAAAGTAATATAGTTAATAAAAGGAAAAATTAATTTCACCACCTTTATTTAACTTCATTTCCTTTGTTCCCTTTGAGATTGTTACCGTAGCAACTCAAGTCACCCTCTAATTGATCTCCATTATTCCACAACCTGGAAAATAGGTTGCTGTTTCTGCTTGCTGAAACAGGCAACACGTGAGGCATTTCTCCAGTGTCACGCCTGCTATTAGCAAGGTACTCCACAAGCTACTTTGGCATCTTCACCTCTATAAATCTGTCCAGTCTAATGAGGATCATGGGTTATTTTAGGTGGTGGGCTGTTAGCTACAGTGCTAAAGACCTGTCTTCCATCTACATCCTTGTGTAAGCAATTCCTCATGTTTGCTGTCCATGTGGACATTGCAAGAACAGAGGAATCTTGCAAGAGCATTCCATGTACATCAGAAACCCATTTGACTTGCTAAATTCTGCAAAAAACACATTTTTTATTTATTTGAAAATGAACAACAGAATCATCCAGGTCCCACATAGTGTAATGAATACATTGATTGTAGGTAATTAATAACACTCCTCTCTATTCCAGAACATGGCCAGAAAGCCAAGTGTATCATTAGCACCTTCTGAGGGAGTAAGCTTCAACTGGGTTAGTATTTATGTCCAAAGAAAGCCAGTAATTTCTTTGGTTTGTTTGAGTTGTGGAGTGGCACTAATATATATCCTCACACTCTTATAAAATACTATTTTATGTTGCACATGGAGGGGTGATTCTTGCTGTCCAAGCCCTGGCATAAGCCATAGAAGTCTACAAACAGCTGGGCCAGCGCTTTGCAATTACACTTAACTCATCCCCTGCCTTGGCAGTGAGCCTGGTGTAATGTGAGGCACTGTCTCATGACCCTGAACCCAGAAACTGAGAACATTTAAAGGGCTCTGGACCATGGCTGTTTTTCAAGAACAGTCTTCCTTATACATCAATTACCAGAAGATAAATGATTTGATGAGCTGAAATGATTGCAGGATGGATGCTGCTGCATTCCTGCATTTCTTGAGGAAGCTCCCTGCTTCATTCTGTCTTCTGTTCTGTCTGTGGCTGGTGCAATGTTACCAGCATGCAGGAAGATCAGGACACACTGTGATGGACAAGGTAGGCAGTCTCCAAGTCAGCTGTACCTGGCTCAGGTTTTTGAAGCTGGGCATGGAGCTGTTTGTAATTCTTTTGACTGATTTTAAGTCTGCTTCATATCTGCTCTGTTCTGAAAGGTCTTACACACTCATGATAAAGTTTAAAAAATCCAGGTGCTTCTGCCCAGTGAGTGCTACACAGCCAGCCTAGAGTGTATTTATGCACTGAGACACAGGACAGAGGTTCTGGTGTCCCATTCTGGCTGTGGACACACAAATGTTGCTTCTTGGTGAACGCCTGTATTTTCACCACATGGGGGATGTGCACCCAGTGGTGTGAAGAGGACAGAGATAGATACCTGTCATTTTTTTTTGTCTCTGTAAGCTGTTATGGAAACCTCCACAGCAAAAAAAACCCCCAAAAAAACCAAAACAAACTAAAAACTTGAGACTATGAGAAAAAGAAAAAAAAAAAAGAAAAAAATCTCCTATCTCCTCCAAAAAGGTACTGGAATGTGAGGCAAAATTATAATTTGACTTTAAGGAACTAAGTAGGGCCTTGTGGTTGACCACTGCCAATTGATGGTGCACCAAAGCCAGGACTTTTGAGGCCTGAAAGCAGTGTGGTGCTGGGAAATCTCTGTCTCACCAACCACCTACTGTTTGGCCTTGGGGTAGTCATGTCATCTGTCTCTGCATCTCTGCTCCCTTCCTAGAATATGCCTTGTCTGTGTACACTGGGTTCTCTGGGGTAAGGACCACCCCATGACATTTATTAGTTCAGTGCTTGGCATGCTGGAGCATGACTCCACTGAGGTTTCCAGTTGCTACTGAACTGCAAAATAATTAAAAGAGTATGTTGAGGCTTCTTTTATGTAATGCTGTCATCTAGACAGTTGGTGCTTATAGGCTTCTAGGTTGAATTTGATTTAGACCTCAAAATTATGTGCCTTGCTTATAAGATTATTTGCTTACTGTGTGCTGTACTGTCACGGTTACAACCACTGGAGAACCCCTCTTCATGTGGAAGTGTAGCTGAGCATTTTTCCTGCAGGGCCCTTAGACTGTGACATGTCCCTGCTTACCCCAAAAGACCACTTAGCAGAAAATGCCCTTGCAAGCATTTTAGAAAGTGGTCTCTGAGTGCTTGGCAGATCAGAAAACCCTCCATTCGGCACATGATCCTGACTCTCTGAGGATCTGAGTCCAAGGGAGTATCAGTCTTTTGCAGATTGATGTGACATGGAAAAGCTTTCCTGTCACCAGCCAAACCAGTGCCTAACGAGCAGCCAAGTCACTGTGGTCACAGTGTTCTGAGCTTTCTGCCACTGCATAGCCCCAGCTGCACCCAGCTTTCTTTGGCTGCATTCAGAGCAGGAACAGAAGTCACTCGTGTCTGGTGTGAAAGGCTGCATGGGAATACCCCACAGATATTCTACTGTAACACCACGTGAGCAGCACCCATAGCAGGAGACCCCAGAAATACTGGGCCAGATTATATAACCTCTGCCAAATGAGAGCATGCCTTTTGAGACCAAGTGCTGGGACATCTACTAAGAGCAGGCTTTTAGTTTTTGTGCCCATTGTTCCCAGACCTTTCACCGCTTCAGCAGGTTGCAGTCTTTCACATGGAGCTGTTGGCTGTGGAGGGCCTGGTGTGACCCAGAAGGGGGAATGCAGGGCAGCTGTGGCTCCAGACAGGACTAAACATGTGAACTGTCAGTAAGCTCAACTCTGAACTTCCAAGTTGTCCCTTTGATGCAGATGGTGTAGCCCTGAAAGGTGTGCTCTGCCACATTACAAATGCAGGCAAGCAATGCAAACTCTGGCAATGAGATGATAACCCCCTGTGAAGGAGCACAAATGTGAAAGGAAATGCTCATTTTCAGTAAATGGCTTTCAAGTTAAAAACCATGATGGGACAGCTTAAAAAGACTTTTAATTAGTCCATTTTACTTCTTCTGCTTAGTGCCCTATCACTACAAATCTTTTCATCGCTTTATATTTCTTTGCCAGCTTGTATGGTAACCCAGCAGCCTACATCAGGCTCCAGGAGCAGCAAGATCTGTTGCACCAGAAGCAGCTGACAGCTTCTTGAAAGCCACC
The DNA here is from genome assembly GCA_034509425.1 of Eopsaltria australis. Classification (NCBI taxonomy): domain Eukaryota; kingdom Metazoa; phylum Chordata; class Aves; order Passeriformes; family Petroicidae; genus Eopsaltria; species Eopsaltria australis. The sequence goes on along the minus strand of JAVTVJ010000189.1, from coordinate 1,452,809 downwards.
TTAGGTTTTGTAAAACAAAAGTGCAGTGACTTCTGACAAAGGGTTGGCCAGGTGCAGTGTTTTTTTTTTCTCTGTACTCCAGTTTTACCTGAGATGGCAAGAGGCAAGCCTCATTTGAGGAGGATAACACTGGAAGAATACTACTGCCAAAGCCCAGTCCCACACAGCTGTTGGCAGTACCTCAGACACCTGTCAGAAATGCAATGAATTAGAAAGATTTGTGCCTTAGGTTTAGTGTTGGGGTAACAGGCAAGGCAAATGACTTTGGGGTGGGAAGTGGTGCTGTGATCATATATCCATCTGGAAACGATGAAGCTCTCTGAGAATGGGTAAATCAATGAAGAACAGGTAGATGGTAACTTACCTGATAAATGATTCCACTGAACTGATCCTGTGTAGCTAATGGGAATGGCTAATTTGTTCTGCACTTCAAGAGAGATCACTTCCTGTGCTGTGCTTTGTGACTCCTAGGGCTGCTGTACAGAGGTTGACGTTGCAATGGCCAAGATCCTGCCTTGGCTCTGAACATTTCACTGAGGCAAACTGTTCGCTGATGAGCATTTTTTGGTTGTATTATTTCCTCCTGATACCAGAAAAATGCAGCAAATCCAAAAGAGGGGTGAGATGGATCAGGCAGGTGTCTGGCTCCTGTCCCTTCGCTGCTACAGTCTTGCCACAGCCCTGCAAAGGCAGCCTGGTGCACACATCCAGCCCCACACGGTCAGTAGGGGTCAGTGCTGCTGGACAGAGGTGGAGAAAGCCCCTAAGCTGTGCTGGAGGCTTCCAAAGCCAGCCAAAATGAAATGCTGGGCATGGGACTTTCTGACTTGCTGTCTCTTGAGGATGGGCGCATACCCAAGGTCTGCTGCCTGGGACTGGGTACTAGCACTTCCATCTCCCAGTGTTGCTGGAATAAAGGCCTGGAAAATCTCTTTTAGGTGGATGGGTTTGTGGCCCTTGTATTTGGATTCTCTGTGCTGGACCTTTATGTTTTCCTTGTTCTAAGAAAGTTGAAAGAACATCTTTTTCTTCACTCACATTAGCATTGGGACTAAATACTGGATTTCCTACTTAGTACAGCCCTTTCCTAGGAAAGGGCCCAGCTGCCTCAGGCCTAGTGGAAGCTCCAGCCTTGGCTTTGAATTTCACATGTTCAGGGATGTGTGAAAGAGCGATAACAAGCATTGTAATGACTGCAGGCAGATATTCAGTGTATACTGAGATACCATGAAAAAAGCACATGGGACATGGATGCAGACAAGATACAGACACATGCATATCTGTGTATATATGTGTGAATATATATATGTATAGGTGTGTATATGCAAGCCCATGTGTGGTTCTATGTTCAGTTTCCCTCTGGGTATTCAGAGTCAAGGGAAGTGTCCCCTGACTCATGAAATCTTTCATCTTGAAGAGACTTCAGTGATGTGGCTGGACCCCTTCCCCTTTTACTGGGGCTGGTGTCTCCTTCTCAGAGATCTCCCAGAGCTGCTTGGGGGCTACAGTTTTCAAGAAGCAAAACTAATCCTGCTGCTTTGTTCTTTGTTGGAATTACTTGCCAGTCTTCACTCTTCTATAGCCACATCAGAAAAATAAAACACTTGATGTACTATGTAGGTATGTTTCAGTCCAAAGTGAAGAGTTGGCATTAAGTTGCAAAGGTCATCTTTGGTCTAGAAGACATGGGTGGCAGGGCCTTGGCAGTGCCTTGGATGCACCTGACCAGCCTGAGTTGATGAGCTCTGCAAGGAGAGAGAGATCCCTGGGGTAATCACTGGGAGTCCACCAGGTCACAACCTGGAATGTTGGACCCATTTATAGGTAACCCTCACCGATATATAACTGCTGCTGCTTTGTCCAAAGCCCATGTTTAGTTCAGTAGCCTCTCATAAAAATGTTACAGTAGACAAAATATTCTGGACAGAAATCTGCTGAGCAGAAGAAATCCTTAGTTGGAAAGTACCCGTTCTTCAGTCTCACCCAACCCAAAACACTGGCTAACAAGTTTGAAATTGTATCGCTGTTTAATTAAGTCCTGACTGATGTTACATTTAGAATCATGGGCTGGAGACACAGGGTGCTAATGATTAAATAGCTTGATCCCTATCCCATAATCCTAATACTTTGCCAGTTGGCTATCAAAGTATGTCCGGACCAGAGCAAGCACTTGGCAACTTCACAGCCTGTAGTAATTTAAGAAAAGCCCTGAATAACTCCCTAGATTATGTTCCTATTTTAATCTATAGGCAGTAGCTACAGTTGCTGAAGAAAGGCTGTTCAGCATTTCCTAGGTTTCACAAGCTTTGAGAAACAGTTCCAATGAACTCTTTTTCGCAGCTGCAAAGAGCTTGCTAATTTAATAACAGACTTGGACAGGAACACAAAATGTTTGTCCAGGGAATGACAGTAGGATTCCCTGCAATGAAAAGACCTTAGTCATGGTCCTGCATGCAGGGCTGTCAAGGCACACTCCTGGCTGCATCACTTCCTTAGAGTGAGTTTGTCTGGTGAACACAATTGCAAAATCCTTTGCCATGGTCCATCCCCTTCAATGATAGACTTACAGTTTTGTCCTGAACTGTGTCAAGTTTCTTCAGCTTGTTTTCTTGTGTGGTTTCTGGACCCCTTCAAAATCTATAGAGTATTTGCGTTAAAAACTGAGCTGAGTTTTTCAGACACCTACCCAGTACTGCCACAGTGCCAGATCTGGCCAGAGGCCAGCAAATGACTTAAAGAGTAATTCCTCCTCTGACAGACAAGTTTTAATGGTATCACATTCAGCAAAATGGAACCAGACGGGGTAGGTAGTCCTTCCTAGCAGGAGCTCACCCATCTATGGCCAGACATGCTGGGAGCTGGGGCAAACTGGAGACGGAAATCCGTCTGCAGGAATGGCTTTGGCTGTTGTGATGAACATTTTTGTAGCTTTTCCAGAGATGGATAACCCCCCATTTGCTTCAGTGGTTGCTGTTCCTACCCCTTTCTTTCCTTTGGTTTGATTTAAGGAGGCTTAAAACCAGTGATGCAGCTATTGCCATGATTTGGTTTTGGTTTAGCCACAGGTTACTTACTCTAAACGTTGCTCTTATTGGTACAGACCTCTTGACAGGAAAGACTGTTTTCCTGAATATCCTACAGTAGTCCAGCCAAAGCTTCAATTACAGATTTGTAATTGCCTGAGTTTAGGTTACTTTTCCTACAGATGTGAATCCAGGTGTTTCATAAAAAGCACCTCCTCAAACAGCTTGTCTCTGTTAGAGGATATGCCTTACTCCCCCACTACAGGTACAGTATTTGTTTCATTCCTACCCACTTCATGTATTTCCCTACTGCTATTTCTCCAGAAGAGTTCTGGGCTGAGAGCAAAGTCAAAGCGTGAGATCTCTCTACTGTGGTATTTTCTATTTGGTGACTTTTTAAAAGCAATTTCCTGCAATGATGTCACATCCTCTCCTCTTTCTTGCTCTGGTTTTCAGGGACTTCAGGCTCTCCCCACATCTCTTGGGAAAGTGGGTAAAGTTAAATAACAGTAAGGGAGTGTAATTCTGATTTTAACCATGTTGAAAAATGTAAACTTTTTCATGCTGAAAAAAAGATGTGAAAAACCCTTTTCTGTGAGATTTCATTGCACTAATTTTCAAAAAAAAAAAGGTGCAAAAATATCCATTTCACCTTAGATCTCCATGGGTTTTGTTGCTGTTAGCACACTGAGTCTGGCTCTGGGAATCACACCCCAGCTGTTAATAAGGTATTTAAGGGTACTTAACATGCATTCATTACTAAACCAACATTTCTGCTGTAGTTGCTCTGGTATTTCCCAGACACCATTTATCTGATCTTCTAATTATGACAACTTTATTCTTGTGTGGGTAATTAACAGGATGTATTAGAGTTCTCTGTGTGAAATGCTGTTGTTTTTAACTTCAGAACTTATTTTAGACCACTTCATCAAGGGCTTGGAGCGGTGACCCCAAGTCCTAGTTTCTGTGGTGGCTGAGAGAGTGCAGGCATGATCTGTGGATACTCAGCTGGGCCCTGGGCAAAGGTCACCATCCAACAGGCATTGATCTAGTTTAAATTTAGGGTGCTTGGCTGCAAAATCTGTCATCTGAAGAGTCAGTGTGCTTTGGCTAAGGTGGCAAGGAATGGTGACATCTGCTAGGTAATAGTAAATTGCAGAAATTTCTTGTATCAGCCCATCATGAGTTTATCTACAGGAGCACCAGTCCTAATTTATTCTATGTTTTCCTTAACCCAGCTCAGTGCCAGAATCCAATGAGCCAGGATTAGACCCCGAAGAAGGGGCGACCTTCTCCATTCAGAGAGGGCAGCATGAAGCAAAGGAGGTACCCATACACTGACCAGGCAGAGGGGAAGAAGGACAGCTTCAACAGCAATCTCGGAATTTTTTTCCCAACTCAGCAGCCCTTTTGGGTGGATTTTTAGGGTGGATTTTTAGGGCGGATTTTTAGGGCCAAGCCTTCAAGAGGTGTAAAGTTACCACATCACTGCACATCTTTGCACTGGGAGAGAGTATGACTCTGCAGACGCAGTAAATGCTGCAGAGATGTAATGTCAGGGAAGGGGTCAAATGTCCACAGTAAGAGACAGACTTTAAAGAGGACAGCAAAGTGCTTTGATAGCATCACTCCAAAGTGAGGCAAGTGCAGGGAGGACCATGTGAGATGATTTTAATGGTGAAAGCTGTAAACCAAAGCAAAAAAACTAAGTACCTACCCAGCCTGTGCTCTGCCCAATGTTTGATACGGGTTATAACCGTGGCACTGGGTACAAAGTGCCCCTTGCACAACAGCTGTGGGGAATATCAAGAGCAAGGATCTTCACTCTTCATCACTATCCTGTGAAGGCACAAGGGGTTTTTTGCCCTCCTTCATTCATTTGCTGCCACCTTGAAGGAGTAACCAGGGTGGGATGCTGAGGGCCTAGGAAACCTGGTTTTCTAGGTGGAAAACAGGTTCATTGCAGAGGGGAAGGCAGGCCAGGAAGCACAGCAATGCTCTGCTGCCTGGCCTGTCCCTGCCTGCAGTTTTGGAGGCTCAACACCCATGAGCCTCTGCTAACTTTCATCACTGATCCATTTTCCCCTCCCTTGCACTTGATTTGTTTAATGAGGTTTATTCACCTGAGGACAATGATGGCAAAAATAAATAAGTAACCATTTAGGAGAGATAGGATAATATCTCCTGCAAGAGAGGATGCACATTAAGTTGTCAGTCTCATGGGAAAAGTAGGTGAGACTTTTCTGTTCCTTAAAGTCAACCTCTGAAAACCTTTACTTGATGGTTCTGTCCCTATTGTCTCCATCTTCCACACCACAGATACTGTCCCTGTACACTTCTTGTAAGTCTCTGCATGCATTCACTCCACCCTCAGTTATATTAATTCCTATGGGGAAAAATTACATCCTTGCCCATTGCATCACTAACCACAATGTGTTCCAGCACCCTGAGTGGTGAGCAGGTCACAACGATTATTTTTCCCCTATGCTTTTGACATGCATTCCCCTCTTTGCCATTTGAAGCCTTGGCTTTGTTGCTGGTCCCAGAGCCACTGCATCCCAATTCTCCCCTCCAGTCCCCACATACCTCTCCTCCCTGTGCCTTGTGTTTTCCACAGCAGGAAAGTGTGAACCCTTTTCCAAGCACAGAGCCAGGCTGCAGCAATTCCTTGTTAGCAGGAGGAAGCTACCAAGCATGGCTGCATCAGAGGCCATCCAGAGTATTTTGAGCCCAGTTTCCCAACTGCATGGGATGGAAAGTAAGACAAAGATAGGGAGAGCTTCCCTGCCCTGCTCACACAGCATGAGCTCAACATGGAGCTGTGGTCCATCAGCTCATGTCAGGCTGCGTCACTCCTCCCCTAAATGCTTCCCCATGTGCACTGTGGCCAGTGGTGACATTGGAAAGCAGATGTTTGTCTCCTGAAAAAGCAGTAGCTGAATCCTGGATTGTGTTTACATTCCCAGCAGATATGCAACGTGAAAATGTCTTGAAATAGGAAATAGTGTCCTGGCTGAACAAGTAAAAGGCATGAGATGAAAAAAAATCACTATCATCATTTCCTGAGAGACTTGCCAAATTCCTCATTTCTGCGCTTGATTTGCACATCCTGCAGATGTGTCTGCTCAAATTTCCCTCCTGGTATTTTCCTCTTACACGGTATGTCAAGCACAGATGCACATTCACATGAATGAGGAGTTGGTATCTTTAATGATAAGTGAAATACCGACTGTTGGGGGGAGTGTGAGGAAGGGGATGTGACCCAGCACACACACGCACACACGTGGTGGCTGAGCAGTCTCACGTGTTGTTATTAGCACAGAGATGTACATTTGTGCCCTATATTGGAGGCCTTGTGAGATCTGGGGACCATCTGGCACAACATTTTCAAATTGATTTCCAAGTCTTGTTTAAATGGAAAACATTTCTTCTTGTCTCTCAGAAGATATAATCTGCACATTTAGTTGTGGGTACTGTTGAGAAACATTGCACAGGAACTGAGGCAGACTAGGAAAGCAAGGGGTTTACATAAATATAGACTAATTTTAAGATTATGGTTCTGAGTATTACTTTTTTGTAATAACCTAGGCTCAGAAGAGCTGGTCATGAGCCTCCATGATAGAGATTCTGTAAAACACAACAGGGACCTCCCACCAGACCAGTCTCTGATGCCAGCCAGATGCAGACTCCCACTAATTGTCTCCTTTGGTTTATCCATGTTGAGGTCACAGCAGGGCACAGCTAAGTGGTCACCTGGAGTGATACCTCCAACAGGACCCTGACCTCATTCTAATACAGTCAGAGTCATCTGCTCAAGCAAACATGACCAGTCAACAGGCTTGGGAACACAGGACCTCAAGCTAAGGCAATACCAACTTCTTGCAGCAATTTCCCCCAGTCAGGCAGGGGACACCAGAATGTCAGTGCTCCAAAAACAGTTTCTGGGCTCCTGTTTCTTGCAGGGTCTATTATTTCCTCTTTTTTTCTCTGCACTGTATTTTATTTGGAGGGGCTACAGTGCTGTGAGGAGCTGCAGAGGTGAAGGCTGGGTTGGAGTGGGAGCTCACTGGTTTGCAGGGGACAGCAAGGGTCTGGGTGGAGTGAGCAATTGTAAGGAAAAAGGGGAAACTAAGCCAGTCCTTTCCTGGAATGGCACAATATTATGTGCACAGGCAGTTGTGGGCTCATCACAAAGGACAGAGGTGCCCAGTGCGGCAGACCTGTGTGGGAGCCATGTAGATGCTCTCAGCAGCAAGCAGGCAGTGCTGGGCAGGCAGTGAAGCACCAATGACTCTCTAACAGACTGGCGATGGGATGGGATTCCCCACATTTCTCTAAAAATGGGATTGCAGGGCCTGTCAAAGGCAGGAGATGCAATCTGACAGACCTGTGGTGTGATGTGGTGCACCAAACCTCATTGTGCCTGCTACAGCTGGATAAAGGAGAACTTTGTCAAAAGTGGTTGTCATGACAGAGAAATCACCAAGGAACGTGGGAAAGATAGTATCAAGGGAAGGAGATAAATTAAGGAGATGCATTTTGAATGTTAATGGGCTGGAAACGTCGGAACAAATATTGCCTGAGGGAGCTGGAGTGCAAGTCCAATGCCAGCCACAAGTGGAAATGAATTCACAGGGTAGATCCCGGCTCATCCCCAGGAAGCTGAGCACCTCAATGCTCTGGGCTGTCGAGAGGCCCAGGCTAGGAGGAATAACAGCAGAACAGATTAAATTGAGAGATTAAGGTCTTGTCTATACAAGAAAAGTTGTATCAGTTTATTTAGATGGATCTGGAGTGATGTAGTTAAACTGGAGAAAACCCCAAGTGTAGGGGCACTTCAGCTCCAGCTGCAGTGCAGAACAGCCTCAGCACCTTTGAAGATCTGGGACCTGATGCCTATCTGAGTGTCTGAATGCTGCTGGAAAAGCCTTCTCCTCAGCCTGCAGAGGTGGGGTGAGGACAGATTTGTGGAAGACTGTGAGACACCGAGGGGCTGTGGCTGCAGGTGCTGGGGGCCAGGGCCCCTGGGTTGCTCCAGGACACTTCCCTGTCCTCCGATCCAGGCAAGAGGACTATGGGGCAGGTGGTGAAACTTGGCATAGACACCCATGATGGTGCATGGGGAATTTCCATGGTGAGTGCTGTTATGCTGTCTAGTCCAGGTGCTGGAGCAGAATGCCATCAGAGCAGCAGAGGATCAGGACTTTGCTGGGATGTGGTCTGAACTGTCATTGCCCTGTTCAGTGAAGTTTCTTCACATTTATGCAGGCTTTGTTTCTCATTCTGTGTGCTAATCCACTGAAGGTGATTAGGATTTTATTTTGATTTTTGGGCTGCCTAATTAATGAGTTATCTTCTCAAAGTCTGCCAAAAAGGGCAGTAATTTTTCCTTTAAAAATCATCCACCAGCCATTCAGCAGCAGCAGCTGAGCCCTGATGTGCCATTGCAGTTGTGTTATCTGAATGCAGTGTGAAACCTGCAACAGAAAAATGGGACAGCACAAGTCACTGAGACCTCACCAACAGCTCTGCATCATTCTGAGAAAACAAACTGCTCTTTTTCTCAGCCTGCAGGGAAAAAAGAAAAAAGGACTACTTTTGATGGATTGATCCTGTCAGATGCTGCACACACATTTTCATGCATGGTGCACCTCTACTGACAGAAATATGAAACTAATATTGATGAGAACATTGGTTTGTTGGTAAATCACTGAGCAGCACCCGGCTGTGCGCTGTGGCCAGCACCCTCTCCACTTGCATGCACATACAGAGCTTGCATAACTCCACAGTGAAAGCAAATGCTATTATTAGTTTATAAAGCAAGTTTTGTTGAATTTGGCAGACAATGTGCATGTGTAAATTCCCCCAAATTAATTAAAACGTTTAGAGAGATGGTGGAGATAGCAGCACTGCTCATCTAATAGATAGTTTTAACAGGTTCACAAATGCTTTTATGTAATTAATTAATGCTTGGCTACCTCAGGTGAAATGATCTGGGCATGCATGCTTCCTTAAATCAGAGCAAAGGTAGAGGGGCAAATTCATGCTCTGTTTAAGCAGCTTTTCATCAAATTTGGTCTGAAGCCCGTTGTGGGCTTTAATTTATCTCTGGAAGACAAAAGTGATCTGAACTGACTGTATGAGCAGAAGACAGAAAATGCATGAAATAATAAATAATGCCATGGTGCTTGCCAGCACTGAGTGCCAGAATTTTCTTCTTGCCTGGTTTAGCTCTTTTGTCGACGCAGAGTGAAACCAGGTTCAGACCCAGCCAGCTGGTCTGGTGCCAACCCTGTCACTGGTATGATGGCACTGTGGTGGCATTGTGAGACTTGAGCTGCTTAGCATTGGTCACTTCCTGCAAGAGAAAGCCTGGGATGTTTTGGTGCATGAGCCACCACCATCTGTTTGGTGAATGAGCCACCCAAATTTAATGGGATTTATCAAAAGTGCTCCTGCCAAACAAGAACATATTAATGTGAACATACTCAGGAACACTGCAAAAAAGAACATGACTGTGCATGGGTGCTATGGCCCAAATACAGCCTCTTTGCCACCTACCCAAGTTCCTGGGCTTGGCATTGTAGATCCGGACTCAGCCCTCCATCTGTTTGTGCATGGGGACACAGGCACATGCAAAGTGTGAAACACTGCAAGGAGACAAACAGAGACTTCCTAGAAATGAAAACTGACAGCTTAACCTGAAGATTTTTTGAAATTACTGTATAATGCCAGTGTGCCTGGGAATGTGGCTGAGGAAAATAACTCTTTTTTTTCAGATCCCACATATGTTGGGAGTGCTAACTGCTGATCGCTGTACCATATCAGTATATACTTACTCACTTTTTGTTAATGCTCACCATGGTGTATTGCTTCTCTCTAATAGGTAGAAAGCTGCATTTTAGTCCTTTACTGCATTGTCAGAATAATTCTTTAATAAATGTTTGTTTTCCCTGGACAGAGTTAATGACCACAGTATAAAACAACCAGTCTGGCCACAGATGAAGGTGAGTGAGAACCTTCTCCTCATTTTCCTCTACAAGGAGGGCATATCTGATCTGAGTCACCAAGAGAATCAGCTTGGAGATGTACCATCCCATTTTCTTTGCTTTTCAGAACAGCATTACACTTCAAAAATCTTCCTTATATAAAGCACATCTGTGTAATTTATGCTCCTTTCAAGGTGGTGCTCAGCTGACTCAGACTCTCCCTTCATGGAGACCAGTTGGGCACAGCTCAGAAACAGATCCAGCTTACTATCCAGTGTTTTCCAATTCAGTGTAATCAGTCTCTGGGTATAGCCCAGTCTATTTCAGTCCTCTGATGATGAGGCTGCTTCTCACTTGTTCATATTCTGACCTTAGGAGAGTTGCAGCCCAGGCTCCATGTGGCCCAGCTGTAATACATGCATATAGGTAAATACAAATACCTCTTTCCTGCCCCCTGAATGCCAGGGACATGGTATAGCCTTATGGCCAGGATATTCTTTTCTGTATGCAAGAAAAGAGCTCATACTCAGGCAGCCTGGTGATACTGGAAGCCAGGTCTTGCTGGAAGTAGGCACAGGGATATTTCCCAGAAATGGATAAAGGAAGTTGTGTTCTGGACTGATTTTAATGCTTTTGTTATGGGTAGGCTTCCCCTGAGCAAACCTGCCAAATCAGACCAATTAAAAGCTTTGGACTTCTAGTGCCTAAACCTGTCTATATCCAATATTTTTTGCATCTCTGTCCAGATCAGAACCTTTTAGAGAATCACCTTAGGAGCTTCAAAGTTACCAGGCACATTCTTAATGAATGATCTCCAAGATTAAGTGCTGCTGCAGAGCAGCTTCAGGTGGTCAGCTTTTCATTTTGAGTAGCTCATTACAAAAGTTAATGGCACCAGTGCCGGGAGGCTGATGGCACTTTCCCTGGGTCAGAGTAGCTGGAATACATCTCATTTTCATCCAGGTAGTCACCTAGGGTTATCTTGTCCAACTGTGGTATTGAATGGATGCTAAATGAGAAAGCCAGCAATGTTGCTTCCTGCATCACATTTGGTATTTTCTTTTCCATGACTGATGCCTAACGGACGAGCTCCCCCCCTGGAAAATGGCTTGTGAACTAGATATCCTGCACAGCTGTATGTGAGAGTACTTCCTATTTATTGTTTAAAGAAAATCTCTGGAGTAAACTGTGGAAGAAAAACATGGGTATAAATGTGGATTAGGTTACTCCCTTGTAAAAGACACAACGCTTCAAAGAGTGTGAAGCAAAATGCTCACATTCTTCCTTTGTTTTTGCTTTGCTTCCTTTGACCAAATCCTTTTCTAGGATTGCTTAAATCCTCAGAAGATTTTTATCTCTGCTTGCACTGGTACAGTTCTGAAGTAACTTCACTGGCTCCAACAAAGCTGTTCCAGATCTAGGGTTGTGCCAAAGAGAGCAGTCCAGTACCCATTCTCAATCACTGCATTTTAACATTGCTATAGGACTTTCAGATCTGTATCTGAATCAGGGCCTTGTAGTGTTCAACACTGTTCCCTCTGTTCTCTGATGGAAAGAGCTTCCTGGCCAAATGGGATGTATGATGTAAGTCACATTTACAACTTCAGTTACTCATGGATTTCTTGCCTGTCTCTTACCATTCTTTGTTTTGTCTCTTTCTTGATTTTCCTCGTGTTCTTTTCCATCTTTTATTCTCTCTATATTTATTTATCCAGGTTAGCATATTTGTACAGTCATAAGTATGTGCACAGATATAGGTACACATTTTTTGGCCTTTCATGTCTCACAGGTTTATCTCATTCTAGCCAAATATGTATGCATGTATTTGAATGTATAATCATATAAACAAATAAATACTTTTCTGACTTCATTCTTGCAGTGGGAACTGGATTTCTGAAATGTTCTGGTCTTGCTTGTCTTGCATGTTAAAGCTTCAGTCAAAAAAGAATCAAACACCATCTTATTGTGAATAAACTGAATCTTGCCTTTTATTTGTCTGAATATTCTTCTCTGTGTCCATCTGTGCCCACTGTAAAGGGGTGTCATCAACAGGCACAAACTCTGCTGCTGACCTTCTCTTCTTTGGGGTCCCCACCCTGCACCCCATTGAGCGGGGTTTGGTTTCCTTCCCAAGGAGAATGGATCTCCATAACAGAGCTGAGAAGTTCAGCATGTTGGAGGAACAGAGGTCTGACTATCAGGCTCAGGGACAGCACACAGTCATAGTGACCCTCCTCTACAGCTACAGAGTAAGATTATTGATTTTTGATGGTTGGGAATCACTTGCACCATAGTTACAGCTTATATGGTAATGGCCAGGCCTGATGTGCCTGCTACTCAAACCCCATCAGTTTGGCTGCATGGAGAGGGACACAAATTGCATCATCTTTTTTTAGAAGGACATTAGCATTAAGGGCACTTTATAAATATTCCTTTACCATGGTTTTGGTCTTAAAGTTTGACAGTGAGAAAGTCACTCTCAGAACAGCCTGTGCTTCCTGAATGGGTTAAGAGGAGAGTCTGTGCTACTTCTGGATTCTCTTCTCTGTGGTATCAATTGAATTTGGCCCAAAATTATGATAGTCTGCAATTCCCAGAGGAAGAAGATCTTTAGATTTCTTTTCCTTAAGAAATTTATGGGACTGTCATTCAGATAGCAAAATCATCTGTGGGCAAGGGGGAGTCTGTACAAAAGGCTGTGTTTTAACCTCATGTGGAAAACCAAGGCAGTCCTGAACATGAGGAGGCAGCCATTTTACTCTCTTCACTGAAATTCTTCCAGAAGAGAGACAAACTGTGCCCGTGTCCTGGAGGAAGACCTTACTTTTGTTCTTTCTTGTTGTGTTTCTTCATATAAACATATCCAAGACTGAAAGTATTTGGCTGTTCTTGCTGTCTGGAAACATAACGGGAGTCATGATGATTAGGTAAGTTAGCTGTGGGGTGGTGCATCTCACTGCCTTAACCACCTGCAAATTAGGTGTCTTGGCTCCATGAATTCTTCTGGCTCTGTGAGCCAAGGAGGAAAAAAATCGCACCTTTGCTGGGCAGTTCAGCAACTGCCTTAAGCACCTGTTTTAGGATAGGATGACTTACTCTCCAGAGGTGTGTGTCTCCCTGCCTTATCTACAGAGGGAACGTATACAACCAGTTCAGACTGAATGTGTGATTTTTAGAAGGGTGAAGTTAGCTGTTCCTGTATGTCTAATTTCCAATCTGTGCGCCCACAGTCCTGTTACAGTGAATGCTGCTGCTTCACAACCAAATTCAGCTGCCACTGTCATCATCTCTGTGTCCAGAAGACTGCTGAAATGAAATGTCCCATCTAACAAGGACACACTTTGCAGGCAGATTTTCCATACCTCTTATTTTGCACAGACTGGTACATCTCTCTCATTTTTTAGCATGAGTATTTTATGCAAGGAGTCTAAAAACCTATCAAGCAAGGGTAAGGATTCACTCTGAGTTGTGTCCTAGCAGCTTTGTGTCAAAACATCCCCATATATAGTTTTATCAGCTGTTTCAGGGCTGTTGGTTTATATCTAACATTGTTGTGCTTTGGCACAAAGATACAGTGGCGCCTCCTGGACAACTATTTTTATGCTATTAAAAACAGAACTCCTTCTTTCCTTCCCTAAAAAACAGCTCCAGTAGAAGTCTCTTTAAAAAGTAGATATTTTACTGTCTACTTCTGGTTAATGCTTGATTTACATTGTTGTTACTGGGCCTTGTAAAAAAGGGCTGCTCCTATCACAACATTTCTAGATACAAAAGCAGTCAAAACCAGCCATTTGAAAGTCCTCTGCTCTGTAACTCAATATTATTTAGCTACGGCTTTGATCTTGTGCCTGCAAAAAATCTTTTCCTTGAAACACTGAAAGTTTTCACAATTCTAATAATGCATCAAAGCTGATACAGTATGTAGTTCAGCCCATCTCCAGTGTTGAACCCACATAAATATATTTTTCCCGTTCTTTCAGCTTTAATTTGGTGTTTTCTTTGCAGTGATTCTGGGAGTAGAGTGTTGCTGATGCCTGGGGAAGCGGGAGGGTGAGAGCACTGGGTAACTCCAGGCACAGCACAGCCAGATGCTTCCTCCCACAGGACTGCCAATGCCCTGAGCACCTCTAGACGTCTCGTGAGCACAGACTGCTGCTCCTGCCAAATTGCATGATGGTTTTGGGGATGGAGGCAAATATCCATTGAGTATTTACTTGATGCTATCAAACTCATTTGTCTCCTAACCAAAGTCAGAGTCCCTAGAGGTGAAATTCAGTGCATCAACCCACTGCTGCATCTTTTGAAAGGAACATCATTAACATGCCTTACACATGAACAAATGTGGCTTTGTTCCATATTACTTCATTAATGCATTATTTAGGGTGATAGATTTGAAAGCCAGAAGGCACCTTCATGATGACCTAGTCTGATCTCATGAGTACCACAAACTAGTAATCTAGGCAGTAACCTGTGCTTGATCTGTATCATGTATTTTAGAAAAATAGCCAGTTTCCCATGGCAGTTTGGACTGATCTCCCTAGATGTGCTGATTTCCAGCAAGTGGTTTGCCAAAGGGAGAGCAGAGAACACAATGGCAAAGCTCATGTTTGTTGTGCTAATCTGGAAGAGGAGTTTCACCCTAGGAAGCCAGACAAGCCCAAATACAAACAAAGATGGAAACAGCACCATTCTGTAGATCTGAATTTAGATCTAACCTTTGGCTGAGGGCCTATTTCCCCTTTTAAATCGAAGTGGAAAGTAGTCTACTTAAGGAAAAGAATTTACTAGTTGAATACCATGAGTGAATTCTTTAAAAATACAGCATTTTGGACTCCTGTGGAGAGAAAGATTTGTTATTCTGGAGGAAAATAAATATCCTGAGAAATGTTTGTAATTTTATGTTTTCCTTTTCAGTTGAGAAATCTGTTCTTGGGTTTGAGTGTACAGTCAAAAAAGGCTGAACTATGGAAATGCATTTGTTTCCATGAGCGGATGTCCATGAACCTGTCCATGCTTCCTTTGCTAGCTTGCTGTGGGAGCTGCTGGAAATGCAGGTTTTTGAAGAAGACTAGAGAAGACTGAAGGAGTCCATATCCATCCCTGGAAACATGTTCTAGGAGGTGGCTGCTCCTGTAAGGCTCTGCTGTCCCCACGGGATGTCACAGAAGATCTGATAACCAGCATGGCACCCTTGGAGCTGGACAGAAGAGCACACAATCCACCTGGTCCCAGACCTGAGTTTGCAAGCCTGCCTGGGGGAGAAAGCGATGAACTGACTGCAACACAAGTGGGTTTTGTCAAGTTAAATGGCTGGGTTAGGGACTGAACAGAAGCACCCCATGAAGGGATGCTCTGTTTAATCTGTATTTGAGAGCAATGCAGTGATCATATAATTCAGCAAAATTCCAGGCAAACTGTTGCTGAAGTGCTGTGGAAAAGTAAGTGCTGGAACAAAAGGCAGGGGCAGGCAGGGAAGGCTGTGATGAAGTTCTGGGAAGATTATTGATTTATTGAATGGAGGTCAAAACTACTCAGCAAAAAGGCAGGAAATCTTAGCACAAATAGGCTCAATGTGGAAACAAGGAACTTTAACATTGAGCAGGAAAAAACAGTGCACACAAGTGTAAATGAAGAATTTAGAAAAGCTAAATAAGGAAGGTCAAGGCTTTCCCTGACACACATCAATTGGCACAGTGCAGCAATAAGCAAACACCTCTCAACAGGCGTGACTGGCACTGTTGGCCCTTGCATGATGGAGGAGAGACAAAAATGGAGTGAAGCATGATGAATTAGATCAAGTGCCAAAGGAGTCTGGAGTTCCTGGGCTAAATCTACTCAAAGAACAATTTCTTTGGGCAAGGTCTGACCTCTACCCCTGGATCTGGCTGGCATGACCATACCACAGCCTCCCTGCTAAACTCTCTTAGCTTCCAAACCACAGTGACCGCATCCTAACTACTGAGGAATGATCTCTCCCCCAAGCAAACTCCCAGCCTGTGCCTAAGAAGCTCTTGGGCAAGCACTAGCTGGCCTGGGTCAAAATCTTGCCAGGGATCATGTTAACAATTCTGTCCAGTCATTAGTGTGGGAATAAGGGACAAAGAAATCCCATATAAGCCCTCTGCCTGCAGCATGCTCATTTGAGGTATCACCAAAGTTGCTTCCCTTCTGTGCAATTCATGGTGTTTTCTGATTGCCCAGTGTGACTGTGTCACCTGGAAAACAGGATGAATCCATGCATTCACTCAAAATCCAGCCAAGACAACCCTAGAACATTCCCTCAGTGCTTGGGGAGAATGGCGGAAATTGCAAGTGCCAAAATCCTCTCGTAGGGTCCTTTCTGACACTTGGTGGCTCTCAGTTTTCCAAGCTGTGACTTTCCCAAAGTGAAGGTGTGGGACAAGCTGGCTCAAGAGGGTGGTGTGGAAGGGCAGCACCATCAGGTTGGGATTATGCTGGAGCAAACAGACTGTCGCAGTGCTTTGGCACGTGGCTCCTCACTCACATCTTCCCTGTTCTCCAAAACAGAGACATAGTGTAAAAACCTCTGTGACTGCTCCCCACAGCAGTTCTTGAGACAGGAGGTCAAGGCTCCTGCTGTCTCCCTGCAGTGTTCAGACTTCTGCTCCACCCTACCCTGCCTTCTCGGCTGTCTGGTTATGAGTGCAGCTTTCCTGGCCACAGACCTGTCTGTGTATATGCAATCATTCATTTGTTTGTGTGCATTCATGAAAAGGCAACACAGAAACCAGCACTGGCACATGCGGCTCATGCTGGCTTTGGAGAAAAGTTGTGTGCACTTGTTTTCTTGTGTTTTTCATTATGCAGCCAAAGTTGGATTGACAAGGCTGAGATGAGTATGGAGCAGTTTGCCAGAAGATCCTTGGTGCAAGGCAAGAAGGAACAAAGCCCTGGAGAAAAATGTCTTTGCAGTGCTTTTTACTAGTTAGTTAAGCATTTGTTAAAATGCTGCTTTGTTGATCGCAAAGTTACTCGTAAGAGTGTAAGAACTATCTTTGGCCATCAAAGCTGAGAGCTGCCTAATCACAAGTGAATGCTCAGATGAAGAGTTTACATGGACACATACATGGAATGTCTTGATACAGGCACTCAATGCTTTCCAAATTTCACTCTTATGGAGCTTGAGATAACTGACCCATTGGGATGGGTGTATCCATCCCCCATGAACTTGTCTCTCAGTCACTTAGGAACTGCAAATTTTAAAACCCTGCACTGTACCCCACTCTGGGCTCTACAGAAGCATGTAGTAATGAATTCCACAATGCAATTAGTCAATGGCTAATAATGGTCCAGATCTGCTGCACAATGATTTCTCCAGCTGACCTTTAGTTCTCACTTTATGATAATACTCGCTCAATATTTTCTCTTAACCCATCTCCTTTACAGGATCATCCTTTTAGAAATTTCACTCTGTTTTCCAGTACCATTTACCCTTTCCTCATGGCAAAGCTGTTCCATACTTGTGTTCATGCTCGTTATCTTCCTGGAAAAGCTTCATGGACCTGCACAATCTCTTCACCACTGGTGACAATAACTGTGTGCATATCACACCCCAAGGTCATATTTCAGAGAGCCATGACTTCAAGTGTTTTCTCCATGGTAAAGCAGAGCCTCTTGCTGCTTGCATATACTTAGAGCTGATGTTCCTATGTGTGCCACTTTCCATGAGTTGACACTGAATTTGAAGTTCAGCCTCTTGAACTCACTGCAGAGTTCTTTGGTTTTTCCTCAGGAGGTTTAGGCTGACTCGCCTTAGTTCTTCCCTCTGAAAATGTTATCACTGCACTGTCCAAAATACTGCATTCAAATTGTCGTGTGTTTGGTGATTTTTCATAAATCTCAACCTGAGGAGAAACTGCCTGGGACTGTAGTGTTGGTTCAGGGCTTGGGCACGTGGGAGCACCAGGGTCCCTGGTGACAGTAGGAGCCTGTTCACCAGCCAGAGATGCTGCAGCATCCCCAGAGAAATTGTCCTTGTGGGTGCCAGTCCAGACAGAATGAGTTCCACATGGAGGTGCTCCTCCTTGTGAAGCTGTTTGGAGAATGAGGTGAGGCACCCCCCAGCATCTGTGGTTCTGAGCATCAGTCTCTGGTCTTCCTGCAGCAGCCACATGCCTGGCATGGCTGCACAGCAGGACACAGACCAAGCTAGTGGCATGCACCTCATGGGTGAGGACACAAAGAGAAAGGTGCCATGGCTGTGCTCTGCCAAAGAGTGAAATATGAGTCTGGGTAAGCAGGGGTCGAAGCCAGGAGTCAAGTGCAGGAATGTCCCTCAGCATGAGGAGGACTGCCATTCTGTTTGCTCCTCTGGCTCTGGGTAGTTGTCCATAGCTGGGCATGCCTTCTGATTTGTAAGGTTTTTCTAATGTCCCTGTGTGGATAGCAGTGTTTGAAAAGTCTTTTCAGTGATGATCTGAGGTAAGGAATGGCTCCTGTACAGGGTTTGGAATAGACTGGGAAGAGAGATGGCTGGAGGAAGGTGAGATACAAATCCACAAAATCATGGCTGCTGGGAAGAAAGCACCTAGGGGATTACTGTATCTTCCAGTAACAGAATGGGGGGATGCCAAATGAAACTCCCAGATGGCAAGGTCAGTGCAAAGGAAAGGAGGCAGTTGTGCTCCCAGGGAGCAGGTGAAGGTGTGGGACCCAGTGCTGCCAGGGGTGGTAGGTGCTCAGTGTTTACACAAGCTCAAATTCATGGAAGAATTATCCATTGATAGTTATTAAATACAAAACCGCAACCTCTGCTCCAGGATATCCATGAAGGGTGGAAGAACATCCTGGAGCAGCAGTGTTATAAGCTTGTCCTTTTATACTCTTCCCTGGCATCTTTTTTTTGCCAGGAAAGGAAAAGATCCTGAGATAGATGGATCCTTGATCTGGCACACATGGGCATTCTTAGGAATGCAGGTGTGTTCTTCACATGAAGACAAAAGAGGGTTTTTCCAACATTTGGACAATTTTGGTCCCGCCAATAGTACAAACTCAATGAAACAGGTTTATGGTTAAGACAACTCCAGTGCTCAAATCCTTTTGCTGTTCCTGGCCCAAAATGGCTGCTGACTTGCCCATGTATAAGTCAGATCCAGAGAAGAGGAGCAACATTTCTTTGTGAAGGAAAGACAGTGCAGACAGAAAAGCTAGTTGAGTGTGTCTAATGCAGCCAGCTATGTTGGGTGGCCTGGGTGTTGGTGTCCCCTGTTCAGTGTTCAGGCTGATCCAGCTGTATTAAGTCATTCAACTTGGCACATTATGGAGTGTTGAGCTGTGTCAGTAGTCAAATCATTGCCTTGTACTCCAAGAATGTGTCTATGAGAGGTGCAGCAACAGAGCTGGGTGCTCAGTGATGTCAGGTGGAGCAGCACTTTTTTCATAATGGAGTTTTGTTTGGAAAGAAATGCTGGATGAGATGACATAGTTTTTGGGACTGCTGAGGTACTTCATGTGTTTGAAACCAAGTGCATGCAGCATACAAAAGAATCAAGGTCACCCTTGAGATGTGGGCCACCCAGCCTGAGAGCTTGGCTCAACCACACAAGAATAATTTCCTCAGCCTGCCAAAGCATGAACCAGGGGTTAGCCTATGCTCATGTATGTCATGGTGTTCATCTGATAACACTGCCTGATGATTAATCTCTACAATTAATTGCACATTAATATAGTTCACTGCAGCATATTGAAATGGCAACAGAGATTCTTTCCTCAGCAAAACAAAGGATTTTTATATCTTGTAATAGAGCAAGAATAGAGGTAGAAGAAAGAACCTTATTTGAAACTTGTGTGATGCAACATGTTGAATCCATGTGTCACTTGTGTTGTGATATCCAGCCATGTCTCTCTCCCCTCCCTTTTGACACCTCACATGCAGCATTGGTTGTTACTGCTCTGGCAACCATGGACATGGAGAGATTGTGATTATCTTGGGTGTTCTCCTGCTGAAAGAAGGAGACTAAATATCTGCACCAAGCCTCCTCTGCAACCCTGGGCTCTGTTTCTGTTGGGAGCTGCCATGGAGTGGGATGCTGTCCTGGCTGCAGGCAGATAAGGGAGTGTGCTGAGCTCTCCAAAGGGCTGTGGCACTGCTCTGAGGGTGTGTGGCTCACCCCTCCCATGGCTGTCTAGGAGCTTCTCCAGGAGCCTAAAGCCATGATTCAGTCATTTTTTCCTGTTGAGCTCTCACAGTGGCAGGCAGTTCTTCACTTTGGGTGTGAAGATAGGATGGTCTCTGGTCTAGGGGAAAACAATGAAACAGTGAAACAATGAATGGGAGAAAGTGCAACTCCTTCCTGCAGGTGACCAACCTGTGCCAAGGGTGCATCATGACAGCACTCTTGGACCAACATGTCATTCATATAAAGGGATGGACCCGGAATGGACTAGGTCTGTGAAGAAACCAGCCCTGGCACTGTGGTCCTGAAATTGGAGAATCACAGCAAGGTAACACAAGAATGACAAGAGAATGCGAGTGTCAACAAAATGGAATCACCTCAGAGCATGTGCAGCAATGGGTAGGTTAAGCTGACCAATGAAAAAGTCTTGCACAACTTCTTTGTTGTATGTTCTGTAAAGGCCCATAAACTGCCCAAAAAAGCAGCTTTGCAAACTATCAACTAGAAGCCTTTTCTGCTCAGTGTGAATTCAAAGGTTAGAAGGTGGATCTCAGCTCCATGTGCTCATTGGGTCTGGCTCTCTGGGCAAGGACCCCAGCTGAGGGACAACAGTGCAATGGCTGGATGACAATCATTCCAGCTGGTGGAAAAAGATACAACAAGGCAAAGTTAAAGTTTGTAGAGACAGCCCAGTGGAACTCAGCCGGTTCTGCTCTGCATCTTAGCCTTCTTAACTCATTTGGCCCCAAACGTTGTAAATTCTGCACACTCCTTGGCTCTGAGTTATTTGTGGAAGGGAGAAAAAAAAAACAGATGGAAAACCAGAGAATCTAAAGCACACCTCTAGAACCAGGGAGAAATTACCCATACTTGTTTGCATGTAGTCAAGAGATGGGTGCCGACAGGGGAGCAGGCAAAACCCACTCACATTTCTGGCAGTAACTGTGTCTGCAGCACTGCACTGTGGTTTTCATTCCATCAGGTGAGGGATGCTCTTGGGGGCTCTCATCTGACAGAGCACTAATCTGAGAGGTGTTGAGTGCCCCATGAAAATAGAGCTCATGAGCAATGGGGTGCTAAACTGAGCAAGAAGGGGACATCTCAGTTGCCCTGAGGCCGTGGCTTCTAATCTGGTTGGCCACCACCACACTGTCCTTGTCCCCATGGAGTTGCCCAGTGTGTAGGGCTGGGACTGACCCAGTTACTTGCTCCTGGCTGGGAGTGAGATGTGTCCCAGCTCCCGGGTCCTGCCCTGACAGACCTCCATGGGGAGTCCCCACTGTCCCAGCATTGGGGAGCCACCAGCCCACGTGCTGCTCTGACACTGGAATGGGGCAGAGGAGCTGAATCTCCCTAAAACTAATGTGACAGGGGTGAGATGGACAAGGTCTCCTTCTGGGACTCCCCACATTATCTTCTAATGAAATAACTGAATTTTACTAAGCAGAAGTCACCACAACATCCAGATGAGAATGTGGACTGTCTTCTGAAAGGCAGGACCCCAGATGCTGCAAGGCAATGCAATTCATGTTGGTAGATCCACTACGAATTTAAGGAGAAGTTCTCAAGGCTAGGTGACATTTTATTGACTGCACTGAGATGGACATTTCTTAAGTTGTTGTGAAAGATATAAAATATATGTGCAAAAGTCATGTGAGAACAGAAAAGGTCTCAGGTGGTTTATCCTAACCCGTAAAGAGGAGCAAATGGAAGTGTTGAGAGAAGTTCCCATTGTCAAAAGCATAGATCTGTCGAATGACAGGGCTCATGTCTGAAGATGGAGTCTCTGTAAGAAGGTGTTATTAGAAACTTTTGTCCTTCAATTAAAGACATCATGCACTTAGCCAGCAGATCCTGCATATCAAATCTATTTTTGCTGTGGCATCTGCTGTTTAAGCACATTGTTGTCAAATACAGGCTTTGGCATGAAACTATCCAGTACAATTATCCTCAGTCCAACAAACTGGTGGAAAACCTATCAAACTCACAGGAAACAGCTGTGGCAAGACAAAGAGAAGTGATCAGAAGGCAGACAAATGGAGAATAAACATGGGAATGCTCAAGAGTTAGGAAATTAAAGTTGTCGTTTTGGAAGGAAACACAAGTATGTCAGATATTAGCTAAACTGTCTGTAATAGCCCTCATGGCATAGTGAAAGAGCTGAAGAACTGATGGGAATATAGAAATTCAGTTGTGTGGAAACAGGATATGTTATAGAGAGATGTATATTGAGGAGTCCAATAGGTCTGGGAATTCAAGTCAGGGATAGCTTCATCTCGGAGGGACCAGTATAGGAAATTGCTCCCTGAATACTTATTTCTCATTTGTGAGCACTTGCCATGAGTAGCAATGAGTGGTTTACCTTCACGGTAAAAAAGTCCAAACTGCTTCTCCCAGTGAAGGACCTTCCTCCAGTTCTCATCTACTGATGCTCTTCACAACTGGAGCTAGGAGCAGTGGTGCATGGCCTGACAGAAACCAAGAGTAAGGTCACTGCACAGAGAGCCAAGACAAAAGAAGCTCCAGGAGAGCTGGGATCTGTGGGATTGCCACTTCTGTGTGGGGAGGAAGCTGCCTTCTCGGGTGGTACAAAACAATTACCACAAGCAGATGTGGGGAGCCTTGGCTGGGTGAGGTTATCCCAGAGGACACGTGGGAAATAGGCAGCATCTCCCCCAAAGGCAGAACTGAGAGTCCTGAGCTGACTGCTCTGCCCAAAAAAGCCTCAGATGAGCCCCAGCCACAGTGGGCTGAGACAGCTGAGCCCCAGGGCATGGCAGAGCCAGAACGAGGGGCTTCTGGTGCTTTGTAACAGTGTGCTGATGTCTGGCTGGAGACACCCTCTGTTAGAGCTCAGCATATGCACAAACTACACACGCACACGCTCCTGTCTGGAGGAGAGGTACGTGGTGCATCAACCTCTGACAGAGGTCACCCCTTATATAAACTGCTGGGAAATAAACTCAAGAAAAATTGCTTCAAAAGATGATATTTTTCATAGAAGAGGCTGGAATGGGTGGGGATTTCTTTCAGAATCCAGTCACCAAAAGAAAGGAAGAGGCACCCAGCTCTTCTGGTTTAGATGCTGCGTCTCTCTAGAGCATGGCATGATTAATTTAACTGTTTGCCCCTTCTTCCCTGCTGTGAGGAACAGACAGTGAATTCTCAATGACATGTGACTTTATTTAGAGTGTAGATTATTTACACAGATCATAAATGCAATGTCAGGACTAACCATGATTGTGGAATGGCCTTTCTCCCAGTGTGAGCACTAGCTCTAAATAATTAATGCTTCTGAGACTTCTCTAAGCCCCCAAATTCACATGGGGCCAGGAAACAGGAACGCTAATTCTAGAATAACCGGCAGCTTTGCTGGACAAAGCACTGAACTCCTCTTCTTCAGCTCCTCCATCTCTAAAACTGGGATGTCTGTCGGTTTTACAGTCACGTAGTGAAGATTGATTTATTGTTTAATTTGTGTAAAGAATTAAATAAGTGCTAAGTATTATTATTATCAAGCCAGAAGGGTGAGTCAATGACCCGTTTCCTATCTGAGCTTGCCTTCAAGGTTTGATGTTTCTGGCAGATTACAGGAATTGAATATCTGCCATAGGTTGTATTCATATAGGGATGCAAATAAAGCACTTTTTGTGGGCATTGTGTTGCTTCATGCCTTGTGATTACAGAATAAAGGTGCATTGATTAAAACTACTTTGGGATGCACAGCATCTCCACAGGCTATGCCATTCTGGGAATCACAGCAGTAGGTTCCTACAGACACATGAAGTGATGGGTGCATGGGGCAGACTAATAGAGAGGAGAGGATGTTTGGATCTGCTCTGCTGCAGGTTTCCTGTATGTCTTTTGCAGGTCAGCTGGGGAAAATCCTCACAGACCACTTTGGAAAAGTTCAAATGTCACCCATCTGCTATGGCTGTTCAGGAAAAGCTGTGTGTCATTTGAGCTGTGCAGAACTGGTGACTCCTTATTCCTTGACCATGGCATCAAACAGAGAGCTCCCCTTTCCTTGCCACGTAGTCACTGAGCACAGTGGTGGTGTCAAGATCATTTCTGCTGATTATTCACTGAGATGCATCATTGTTCTCATATCTATCACTAATTTTGCTGAAACTTAGGGAATGCATGCCAACCCTCATGCTCTCCTGAACTGATCCCAAAGAGCAAAGTCAAAGTTTGCATTAATTATTCAACCATTCCCTGGCCTTTCCCAGTTCTCCCTTGTCCCCTGCAGCCACGTTCATTTCAGTGGAAGTGCTTACAATGGCCCAATCTTGTCCCCATTAAAAACAATGGAATCTCTGCCACCTCCTTAGAAATTAATATCTGAAAAATCATACTGAAGAGGGAGTTTTTCTGGGTTAAGGTAGATTGTGACATTCAAAGCAAAATAGTATCTTTCCATAAGGAAAATGCCCTGTCTAAGCCCTTTTATCCAGAGGCAACTGGGAAAGTATGTTTAATTTAGTTTTACTGTTTGGGAGTAGGACCTCACAGAAGCTTCTTCTCAGATGCTGTTGGGATATTATTTCACAACCCAAAAAACTCTTCATTTGTTAGTGAAATAAATCTTAAGGAATTTTGTCAGTATTTCTTTTTTCAGTTGTGAGTGTCTAAAATGAAGTCCTGAAGCCATTTCCTAGTTATTTTGGTAGCTCAAAAAATAGATTGCTGAATACTGACCTTTTGTAACATTCTACTGAGGTAGGGTTGCTGGTTTTGAAACTATCATTAATTATCCATTGCATCTTTCGGCACTAAAGTACCTGTGCAAATCTGGCCCATAATTCCCAAGGACAAAAGGTAACTGGAAATGGAAAGACCACCTGCAGCTTCAGTAAGAACTCTTCATGTATCCTTGATGCTGTGAGCTCTTCCTTTCATCAACATAACCACATTCTGTTTGAAAAAAATATGAAATCAGGTGTTTCAGAACCGATTTTTGCTCCATTTCTTTTCAAGTTTGAATGGAAGGAGTCAGTCAAGTACTAAATCCTGAGTTAACTACCAGTCCTTGTCAGGGGGATCAGCTCTGGCACACGATCTTGCCTGATCCTGTTTCCTCGCACTCACCTGTTCCTCGTGTTTGCTTTAACCGCTCCCTTGGCTTTGTGTCTCACTGCTGACTTGGCACCATGCTTCATCTCGCCTTTTTTCCTAGAACAGCCTCCCACTCATGCCTGTCAAGTGCCCACCAACCCCCACCAAAAATACCTCTATCCCAAAGGAAGCTGCTTTGCAATCTTCCCTCAGTGTCTCGGGGTGTGATCCTTGCCTTAGTGAGATGGTATCTGCCTCAATAAACCGGTGTATGTCTGTGCACTGGAGTCAGCAGAAGGTCAGCAGGACTGATGCCTGCTAGCTTTTGTTGTAAGTGGGTCTGTCATGATTTTGCATTCCCATGGGCCTGGTGCTGACAGCCTAATTAAAAGCAACAATTTGCCATAGTGTTCTGGGATTTCCACTGATGTCACTGCTCTGTTATTCCTGTTTGAAAATCTGCTGAATTCTGGTGTTGTCTCTTTCCTGCTAGGAATCTCCCTAAACCAGGATGTTTCCACCATTACACAGAAGACTCATTTATGTCCCACAGGTGCTTTTGGCATAGTATAGTAGAGCTTTACATACCTTTTTCTTGTATTGAATATGTTATCATAACCATGAGAATGAGTAATAAAAAAATAAGGGGGACAGCCATCTCATTTGGTAAAAATTGATGGCAACTATGGAGGCAGTCTTAGAAGAGACCCTAGAAAGATAGAAAACAATGAAGTTGGCTAGATACAGAACCTGCTATCTGCATATTATGGTTACACAAACAGAACTGTGTAGATACTGCTTGATAAAGTCAGTGGAAGAGAAGACCTTTTGGATTCATGGACACTTGCAGACAAGGACACAAGTGGGACAAGAATCTGAAGATGTGGTTTTCATCTTTATCACCTTGCTTCCTTGGTCCATTTCTAAATCTACGTCAACAGTTGTCTTTCATCTTAAAGAGATGTTTCACACGAGATAGATTTTTCCATATGTGATAGTGTAACATGTATCCTCCTTGTCCAGCTCCATTGGCAAGAACATGCAATAAAAAAGGCAAGAAAGATAAAGACACCAGGCAGTAAAAGAGGAAAAGGAGTTGAAAAAACCATAGCTAACACTAGCATAACAGAGAAAGAAATTATGGAGACAGAGAGTGATTGTAGATAGAAGGAAAAACAAACAGATATCAAAAACCTAGGACTTACGTGGGCAGGCAAAAGGAAGGTCTATACAAATGGGCACTGCTGACCAAGAAGAATTTCTATTCTGGCTGTCCTCATGTTTGCAGAGAACAGCACAGTATCCTGGTTTGCCACATAAATTGTTCTGGGAGTCAATTTGACAACCAGTTTTAACAGGTGGCCAGAGTAAATCACAGACCTGTCAAGCATAGTGCCAGATTAGATGAGGTACATGGTGTTAGGAGTTAGCAGTAAGCCTGCAAAACATGGAAGAAAGCATGGATCAGCAAGGGAAATGGTGTCTGGACAACTGCCAAAACCCAACCAATTTCAGCCTTGTAAAATGGATTGTAACAAATGGCAGACTCCTTTGCTCTATAAATAAAAGGAGAAGAAGGAAGAGGAAGTGGTTCTGCTTTGCAGTGAAAAGCAGCAGAGATGAAAGATAATATAGGTTTGGCTCCAAAATTAAATGAATACTTCACTTGAGTTTGTCTTTAGGACACCAGGGTAAAACCTGTGTCCAAAGACACCTGGTCTAATGAGAGAGTCTTTATGTAAATGAAAGCTACAGCAGTGGTGGTGGAAGCAAAAGACAAAGGGTTCACTGTGTACACACCAAAGGGAGCTGATTTCATTTTTCTTTCAATATTAAAGAGCTCCAAGATGAAATTGCAATTACAGTGAGGGGTCAGGCTACCAAATCCAGCATGGTATGTTCTGGCTGTAAGGCTGTAGTCACAGTGCTTTGAAAGGTGGATGAAAAGCCATCTGGGAACCTTGAGACATTAGTCTCACACAGAAGTAAATACATCTTTTTTTAAAGTGTGACTGAAAATCTGATTAAAGCCATGTGGGTAAATGGAAAGGGAGAAATGCTATAGATATTTATCTGAAGATGAAGACTGTAGAATTAACACATTTCTGAACAAATGATACCTTAGGAAACTGCAACAGATCTAGTCTTCTTGGACTTCAGTAAGGTCTTTGTTATTATATATAAATGAGATAACTACAACAGGGTGAAAAAGAATTGGTTAAAAAGAGGATGGCAGACAGATGTGTCCAATGGGAAGCTGATGGGCTTGAAGAAGTCCCTCTACAGAGGATAAGAATTCAGATGGGAAATACTTAATATCCTTATCCATGACTGCAGCAGGAATGGCAAAAATCCAGAGTGTATTAGTAAAACACGATGATGGCCATCACAGGTGCAGAAAA
Organism: Eopsaltria australis; assembly: GCA_034509425.1. Classification (NCBI taxonomy): domain Eukaryota; kingdom Metazoa; phylum Chordata; class Aves; order Passeriformes; family Petroicidae; genus Eopsaltria; species Eopsaltria australis. Next base: position 1,425,201 of record JAVTVJ010000189.1, on the reverse strand, counting down.
GGACACACGTAAGACCAAGTTTAATTTGAAAATTTGCAAATGCAATAAAAAAGCATTTTTCCCTTTAGCCATTTCTGCAAGCTGGTCAGATAACTCTCCCATTTCTGAAGGGTCTCTCATTGTCCACTGACAAAGGAACAAGTGATTCTGCAGGAGGTGAATCCACTTACTCTGTCTTGGCTATGTTGGCTTTGCCACGTTACTCAGACGAAAAACTATGTAAACATTTATTTTGGCCTGAGTATGGCACTTTTAGAGCAGAGCTGATGAAAAGGATGATGTCAGTTTTCATTTTCTGATCTCACCTTGGGTATAAACAACTCTTGGGCAGGTCTGTCACTCTTTGCAGTGAGATGATGAAAACCAAAGAAAGTGGAAAGAAACGGAGAAGAAAATTGCAGCCCAAGGACCCCTGAGATGACTCGATTGTGGGAATGATCACTGTGGGGTGGGTGGAAGAAGAGTTTAAGACAAGGCTGCCCTGGGGCTAGCTTGGGAGGCAGCAGCAGAGGGGGAGTAGACTTCAGAGGAGTTGCATACAAATGGCTGTGGTCCTCCTTGGTTTGCATCAAGGTACTCAGAAAGTGAGCCAGCAGCAAGGGACAGGTGAGCCCTGCGGCTCTCTCTGGCTGGGACAATCACTGTGCCTTCCTGTGCCATGGCCAGAGCAGCCAAACCCCGAGACTTCATCTGCAGGGACACAGAGCTCAGTTTTGCCTGGACTGATGGGAAGTCTCAGATTAGCTCCAGCCTAGAGAAGTGTGTACTGAATGTGTCATTTTGATGATTAATGTTACAATTAAGGCCATTTGCAATCTCAGACCTGTTTAACACCACTGCCAATGCCAAGCAGATTTCTTTAAGGATGGGTCAAAGGAGCACAGCACAGAACACGCTGTATCAGTGAAAGGCACAGCCTGAAGCATGGCAGTGCCTGGGCAGAGCTCAGCCAGAGACTGGGGAAGGTGGCAAAACAAAGTTGGTGCAAAGTGCCCAGAGCTCAGAGGCGGACAACAAGGCCTTGCAGAGAGGGAGGCAGAGCCTCTTGGGCCACAGACCCTGGAGGATTCAACACTCGTCATCTCCGTCTCTGCCGTGCTCAAGGAGAGGACACCTTATGAACATTTTAGAAATCCATCAGTATTGAACCAAGTACTTTTCAAGTCCTTGTCCCACCACGTTCCCTACCTACATTATCACAGGAGCAATTTGCTCAGTTTCTTGATGTGATCCTGAAGCAATCAGGTGTTGCAGTTTTCAACCTCTGCTGGCACTCTGCAGCAGATAGACCGAGCAGCACCAGGGAGGCTGGCAAGCTGTGCACTTAGCAGCTCTATAAAGGCATGTCAAAGAATGAGTCATTGTCGAGCCTGCAAGAGACAAAAAGATTGATTACAGAAGAGCTGAGAAATAGATTTGATGATGACTCACAATATTCCACCCTTTTTGCATTCACAGACCTGCCAGCTGATTCATAACTGCATTCTGGCTTGCTTCTCCTCCCTGTCAAGGTGTTCCATCAAACAGGGTCCATCAATTAAATTCCCACTCAAAAGAGGAAGGTGTGTGAGGGAGCACCCATCCCTTTCTTCATTCATACCTGGTAAGCCCCTTGTTCTGCCCTTTAGCCTACTGCAAAGCCCATAATTTTTGAGAAAGGAGGTGGTATAGAGTCTGCACGTAGGACAAGGTGAAAACTGAGTGATGGAGGTAGGGACACTTCCTTGCTGAACATCTAGTTTTATGAAATGAGATTTCCTGTGCTCCCGAACTTCACCATTATTCTGAGGTCTGGAGATTTTTGGAGGAGTTTATCCATGGTGGGTCACTGTCTGTTTGCTTCTGAAATCAGGTAAGACATAAGGAATCACAAGCAGAAGGCAAAAAAACTCAAGCAGATGCCATTTGTTGTAACTGGACAAGCAGTTCATAACAATTCTGAAAATTCCAGTCTGTGTTTTTAATATTTTCCAGGGCATCTAGAACTCAGGATAGATAAGACATCTTTGAAGAAGAAGAAGAAGAAGAAGAAGAGGAAGAAGAAGAAGAAGAAGAAGAGGAAGAAGAAGAAGAAGAAGAAGAAGAAGAAGAAGAAGAAGAAGAGGAAGAAGAAGAAGAAGAAGAAGAAGAAGAAGAAGAAGAAGAAGAAGAAGAAGAAGAAGAAGAAGAAGAAGAAGAAGAAGAAGAAGAAAAAGAAGAAGAAGAAGAAGAAGAAGAAGAAGAAGAAGAAGAAGAAGAAGAAGAAGAAGAAGAAGAAGAAGAAGAAGAAGAAAAGAAACAAAGAAAAGAAAGAAAAAAATAACAAAAAAAATTTAAAAAAGAAGTAAAATTTATTTTATTTTGCAAGGCGTAGCCATTTTGGTCTTTTGCCTACTTGCCTGAAGAGAGTCAGAAAAAAAAGGTGAAATAGAATTATCTTAGGGAAGGGTAAATACATGTCTATAACAAGAACCAGTCAAACACATATAGCTCTTATCTAGGGTACAGCTCTAAAAAGCTGGAGGGTTTCAGGAGTGTTCACTCAAGAGGTCTCAATTACTTCACCAGTTTGCTTGGATTCACATTTACAAGTGGTGTCATCTGCTAGCACCTTTCCAGCACACCTGACTTAGCTTCCCATAGCTCAGCTGGTTCTCACTGCCAAATACATCATCAGCAGTAACACGATTGGGGGTGTCTGTCTATGAGAGGGCTGCTTTTCTTGGACACTACAATTGTACAATCACCTTTCCTGCACCCTGATCCCCTGAAGAGGCATCACGGACTGCACCCTGGCAGAAAATGGTGCTCTGGCCAGTTATTCACCAGAGACCTGCTCATGTTGCTGCAAACAGAATTTTTAGAAGAGTTGGTGCTGTGTCAAAACTCAGTGACAAGAGAATGATCATTGCTGTCCTGAGGTACATTTGGAGTATGCAGTCCTTTTACCAGGTCAAAACCCCCTCCTGCTCCATTTGCCAATGCCAGTGTGGAGCAAAGGGGCATTCACTGACCCGGCACACAGGAAGAAATTTCATCCTGTATTTCAAACTTTATTACTTAATACCTCAATTGTACTTAATGATGTGTTTTATTTTATAAGCCATTCTAGTTTATGACTGTTCTCTTGGGTGGATTAATCTCTTATTAGTGCATCATGTTTGAAAGGCTTTGGTTTTGCCCCGTTAAGCAGTTTGCTGGGCTTGGCGAGACGCGGCTGGGTGTGTGCTGTGCCAGGAGCCTGCACGCACCCCAGCTGCCTCGGGTTCAGCTGGGGCTCATTCCCTGCTGGCAAATGGACCCTGGGCCACTGCATAACCTGCACTGTGTAGGACCAGCAGCAAGGCTACAAACCTACAGGAGAGCCTGAGGGACCTGGGGGCATTTAGATTGGAGGAAAGAAGGCTCAGAGGGGACCTTATCACTCTCTAGAATTACCTGAAAGGAGGTTGTAGGCAGGTGAGGGTCAGTCTTCTTCCGCAGGTAACAAGTGTAAGACAAGAGGAAATGGCCTAAAGTTGCACAAGGGGAGGTTAAATTGGATATTAAGAAAAATTTCTTCACGGAAAGGGTGGCCAAGCTTTAGAACTGGCTACCCAGAGAAGCGGTGGAATCACCATCCCTCCAAGTATAATTTGGAAGTTGCACAGATGTGGTGCCTGGGGGCATGGGTTAGTGGTGGACCTGGCAGTGTGGGGTTAATGGTTGGACTTGATGATCTTTGAGGTCTTTTTCAACCTTAATGATTCCATGACTCTGCACATGTTCCTACTACTTCTTGTCACTCCCAGAGTGTCCTGCCCCTGTGAATCCTGTCCATGCACAGGCAGGGATGCCAGCCTAGGGTGGGGTATCATGTTCTGCATGCAGGGAAAAAGCTTGGTTCCCCCACAGCCCTGAGCAGAGTTGGGCACAAAGGGGGAGCAAGGATCCTGTGCATGCTCAGGTAGCATAAAGTCAGGCTATGGCCAAAGTGGGAGACAAATCCAGGCTCCAGAAGTGATCCTGCCTCATACATGCAAATAAATACATAAATAAATACTAAAAATATATTTATAGCCTGTGGTAAGTAAAGCAAGTCAATTGCTCAAGTCATACACAGAAGCAGAATTAGGAAGTGGTAGAATTTCAGCTTACTGATTGTGTTTGCCTTTACCTACAGACATCTGTGTACAAAAATAGATCGTATTTGTGCTTTTGTTACATGGAATATGAAAAATAAATATGAAGTAATGTCTAATTTACACAATTAGGAGTCAATATAATAGAAACACTGTGATTACTTAACCTACCATGAGATCAGCTTTGTCCTTGGTCTTTTCAGAGAATTATAAGGCTGGAGGAATCCCAGAAGATCACCTAGTCCCTTCTCATTGATCCTGCCCAGCAGAATGATTTGTTGGGGCTGACAACATGACTATATAGAAGCCACTTTTCTTTTCCACCTAAATAATAAGACTATGAAGGAAAAGCTTACAGTGAATACGATTTTGTATTCACTTTAAGTGCATGTGTGAATAGAAGAGGGTGAAGCCAGCCATCTGCCAAGGGATAATTCATATATCTGCAAACATGAGAGTCCACAGAAGTGCTGACAGGCACAGAACACAGAGCAGCAGCATGAGCTCATTTCAAGACAGGCATTTCCCTTTGGTGAGAGCATCGCTGTCAACGGTAGGTGCAATTTGAGCTGGGCACAGGGCTCCAAGCAATACCACACAGAACCAGATCCTAATCTCCCCTGCACTTTAAGGGCCCTGATCCTGAAAATGTTTGAGTTGGAAACAGAATTCCACAATGACAAGGTCCCTGCACCATGGGGAGTGCAATGTATAATGCAAATTTGGGACCTGGCTTTGTGAGTGTGTACAGACAAGCTCTGGGGAGATCCCCAGGCCATGTGAAGGGACTTGCACAGATGCAGGACCTTCCCTGCAGTTCTGGCTGCCAGACCAAGGGGAATTTAAATCTCCTATAAAGCAAAGGTGCCAGTGGGCAGGAGGAGGTGGAAAGAATGTAGTACTGGTGTCCATCCAGAGATCCAACTCGGACAGTCCCACTGGTGTGTGCTTACTTTGGCTCCTCTGAAGAATCAGCTTTGATTAATTTGACTCAGTCAAGAGACTGGGCAGCAAGGAAGGTTTCAAAAACTGATGAAGCCAACGTGAAGGTGTCTCTTAGGCTCAGATCTCCAGTGTCTCGTAGGCTCAGATCTCAGGCCTTAGTTGAAACTAGCATTCAGAAGTGTTCTAAAGGACTGTAGCTTGCAGGACTTGAACTCCAGGTTAACTTTGAACACGTGATGAAGTCCTTTTCTGCACCAAGACTATCGTTTTATAGCTGGTGTCCACATATCAGGGCAGGATGAATCTCAGTGAAAGCCTTCATATCTAAAAGGCAATGAAGCTGGTGAAGGGCCTGGAAAACAAGCCTCATGGGGCACAGCTGAGAGAACTGGGGTTGTTTATTCCAGAGAAGAGGAGACTCAGGGGGGACCTTACTGCTCTCTACAACCACCTGAAAGGAGGTTGGTGAGGTGGGGGTTGGTCTCTTTTGCCATATCTCAAATGAAAGGATGAGAGGAAATTGCCTTAAATCATGCCTGGAGAGGTTCAGGTTAGATATTAGGATTTTTTTTCACTGAAGTAGGGTCAGGCACAGGTGGCTTGCACTCGTGCCCAGGGTTCCTGCAGCTCTGGGGATGAGCAACAGCAAGGGCATTTTTATCAGCTGAGTGGCTAGCCCAGCAGGAAGATGACTTAAGGAAGAAGCCAAACTGCCGGTATCCTTTTGTTTCTCCTTTTCCCACATCCTCTCACAAGCAGCTGAGCACTGAGAGGTGAGCTATGGGAGGACCAAATATTCCACCTGGGTCACACCTGAGAACTGCAGTTGCCTTCTTGTAGCCCCATTGTAACTCATCTGCAGGCCATCCCTTGAGGCAGAAGTGTTCCCAAAAGGTGGGAAAGATGCCTCAATTATCTCAGAAAGGGAACAGAAGCAGGGGACAGGTCTGGGCTCCGGCATATTATTGCCCATGCAGTTGGCACAGTCCCTGGAGTGGTTTTGGTAGAGACTCAAGTAATGTCCCAAACAGTGGCCAGGGCCAGCCCAGGGGATAGTATGGGTCAAGGGCTACCAACAGCAAATCTCTCAATGTCAACCTGACTCTCTCTTTCAGAGACCTGAGTTGTTTTGTCCTCTGTTGGCCTCAAGACCAAAAAATCCCACAACCCAATTTGTTTGCCAGTGCAGGTGTTGTCAATGCTTCTGCAGAGGAAAGGTTCATTCCTTTGTGCTTCCTCTATCCTTGTTCTTGACTGTCTGGTTCCATGAGTGGAGAAGTTTTAGTATGGTTTTCAGAATGTCTGGTTTGCCAAACCTTTGAAGTGTTTCATTCCATACAGCAGTGGGCTGCCTCTTTCCAAGTCTAGCTATGGCTGGATGTGGGCCAGATACATAAATCCAAACATAGATTAGGTTAAGGCTAGGACTCAGTAATTAAGCCAGGGGATAAATCAAAGTTTTTGTCATAGATTTGGGGATGACTGTTTTCATGAGAGCTTTTCTTGCAAAATTTAACCTCAAAATTCTTTCTGATATGTTCTGAGAGTGAAATACCAAAAATCAGTGAGTATTACTGAGCCCATTATATTAATATTAAATTTCATATTTAGTTCACCCAGTGGTCTCCCTCTGTCTTGTATTTCCTGGAAACTTTTGCCAAATAGTCTTGAGGAAAGAACATTTTAATTCCATTTTGTTATTAAATGGGGATGTGTCATATCCACATTTTGTAGTGCCTTCTCTCTAGCCACAGAATCTGTGGCCATGCACAACATTCAGCCTCATTAGTGCAGTCAGTTGTAATGGATCTCAAGATCTGGTTACATCATGGTTCACTTTACCACTTAAATCAGCCTGGCTAAGCTTGCTCTGAAAAATGAGGGAGTGAAGATAGCCAATAAAAACTCTTAGAAAAGGAATGAAAAGAGAAACCGTATCATTAGTAGCCATGGACCAGTAATAGAATCACAGAATGGCTTGGGTTGGAAGAGACCTTTAAAGGTCATCTAATCCAATCCCTCTGCAATGAGCAAGGAGATTAACTAGATCAGATTGCTCAGAAACCCACCCAACCTGACCTTGAATGATTCCAGGGGTGGGACACCTACCACCTCTCTGGGAAACCTGTGCCAGGGTTTTACCACATTTAATCCACAGACTCTTAGGGAGCTGTAGAGGTACTGGCCTCAGGGTCAAAAAGGGATTTGATGAACTCATGGTGAGAGGTCCATAGATGGATCCTGAAATGGCTGGATGGGATTGCATGCCTGAATGTGGCACTTGACCAGGAAGGTGACCAAGCTCATATGCTCTCCTTAAATAGCATCTCCTGCTGCTGTCCTCAGACCCTGGCTACTGCCTGTGGGGATCACTGGTCTGACACTTCAGGTCCTTTCTAATGTCCTTTTACCCCTTCTGTCAGTGTCTGCTTGGTGTGCACACAGGGAGGAGACACAAGGCAAAGCAGAGCCCAGCGTAACTGCTCCTGAGAAACTTCTGCAGGGCCCAACCCACTCCAAGGCAGATGGCAAAATATCACACCTGGAGTCAAGAATGAGCATCCCATACAGCTGAGCACAGTTCTCATGCCCAGCTCCTGCAGGAGGGTCAGCTTCAGGAAGGTCTGCCTTCTTACCAGTGTAATAACGGTGCCATTCACAGAGATCAACAATTCCATTTTCAAATGCCTTTTGCTAAAATAGCTTAACTTTTTCTAAAGCCTGAAGAAGTTCTGTATGCATTCAATTCAGCAGAATTTTGATTTTAGCAGGATTTGCAAGAGGTGTCTGCTAATGTTTTTTCTTCTTTTTTTCTGCATAAAATACATAGGAAAAGAAATAAGCCAAATGATCACTGCCAAATACCACAACTAAGCATATTTTGTCCATCACACGTGTCATTATCTTTATTATGGCAGCATTTCACGTGGATTATAAAATGTCACAGAGACGTCATTGCTGTCTCTGTTCAAAGATATATAACAATAATAATAATAATCCCTTACAAGTTTAATATTTTCATCTGTGGATGTCAGAAGCTCTTTAAAAAGGTCATCATCATTATCTTCCCTTTCTGGCAGGGAAAAAAAGACAAAGGCCAAGCTGTTCCTTCTAGCTTTAGGCGTCTAGGATCCTTCTGCCATCAGTGAAGGAAGACAGCAAGATAGGCATACGCAAGGAGATCTGAGTCCATTTTTGGAAGGGACAAGTCCTCTCTGTGACTTCCTCCTACCCAGGAGTCACCTGGTGCCTTGCTGCCAGAAACCTAAAGTCTGGGGGATGAATTAGAGCCTGATTATTTGTGTCTGGTTTCTACTAGTTCAACAGCAGAGAATGAAACAGAGCCCAGCTCCTGATTCCCACCCTCATTCTGTGTGCCCTCTCTTCCTTTCTGAAATAATGACAATGATGTGCTTCCAGCATTACCCTTGCTGCCAGGCTAGCACAATGTGCTGCTTTTGGCTGGGGTCGAGTTAATTTTCTTTCCAGTGGCTGGTATGGGGCTATGTTCTGGATTTGTGCTGAACATAGGGTTGATAATAGAGAGATGTTTTTGCTTTTGCTGAGCAGGGCTTACACAGAGGCAAGGCTTTTTCTGTTTTTCGTACTGACACACTGGCAAGGAGACTGGGGGTGCATGAGAAGTTAGTCAGAAAGATAGCCAGGACAGGTGACCCAAACTCACCAAAGGGATATTCCATACCATAGGACATCATGCTCAATATATAAAGGGGGGGAGAAGAAGGAGGAAAGGACAGATCTTTGAAGTGATGGTGTTTGTCTTCCCAAATCATTGTCATGTGTGATGCAGCCCTGCTCTCCTGGAGATGGCTGAACACCTGCCTGACCTTGGGAAGTAGTGATTTAATTCCTTGTTACTTTGCTTGTGTGCATAGCTTTTGCTTTCCCTACTTAATTGCCTTTATCTCCATCCATGAGTTTTCCAGCTTTTACCTTTCTGATTCCCTCCCCAGTCCTGCTAGTGGGGGAGTGAGCAAGGGGCTGCACAGGGTTTGGCTGCTGTTGGGGTTTAAACCACGACAAATAGGTGGTTTAAACCACTTGTGTAGACAAGATTTAATGCTGGGTTTCTGGTAGAGCAATTTCTGTCTGCCCATTCCTGATGGTATAATGGATAAATTACTGAAAGAAATGTGCACTCAGTCTCTAGCCCCGCTTTCCTAAACATCCAAACTGTGCAAAGTACTTTAACTGAGAAACCTGGTCTTCCCACTGCTGTGTTATGTCTGGCCATGGCTCTGTGGGAAGTAAGGTGGAAGCAGAGCTAACAGCCTGCTTCTGTTGCAGGTCCACAGCAGCCAGAGTCATGACAAGAAATTCACCCAGCTGATAGCCTGCTCTGCTTCCACCAAGGACACCGCAAATCAGCTGCTGGTCATGAATCATCATGAAGTGTGACTGTCTTTGACCATGGAAATGTCCTTGAATTAATGTCTTCCATTGTGAAAGTAATCCTAACATCACCAGTTTCCCTAATTGCCTTTTTTTCTTTCACAGTGGAGATTGTCAGCATTATTACCATTGATTTCACTCACAGCACAGGCTGATCTGGTTGTTTTCCCTGTGTGTTTGTCATATGGTTTTCCTTCCTGCACCTTCTTTACACTGTAATTCTGATAAAATCTATCACAAGTGTCTTTTAAATACTGCAACTTCCACACAGGAAATGTTTAAGAAACAGGATACTTATAACAGAGAAAATAATGAAGTTATTCATATAATTCCACACACACATACGAGCATTAGTGTCAATGTGTTAATACAAAAGTTAATGTAGGCAAGTGTAAAATACACAAAGGATTCTCACAACCCACCTGCAGAGAGGTGCTGTGCATTGAAGCTGCTGTGCATTTATGCACACTGAAGGGTATCCAACCTAATATGATGCCCCTAAAGTTGGGACTTGGGTGGTAAAACCCAATTGCCTTGTAGCCAGCAATCCTATCTGCCTGGTTTCTGGGTTGGGTAACCCTACAGATGGGTAAATTCACAGGGCACATCCATGCTTGATCTGACACTGTCAGATGTCTGGATGTCCATATCCGGTTTGGAGGGCTCTCACTTTTTGATAGTGCTAGCAGTCCATCTGTGCAGGGGGCCTGGATCCAAGATGAGTTAATTTTGGAGGCTCCTCAGAAGTCAGATGGGAAGTGGCAGCACAGTGTTCTCCTCCTGCACACCAGCCAAGTGAAGCAGAAGCTGTGAAGGAGGACTTTGATGCTGTGCCATGAGAGATCTCTGCTACTGCTATCTCACCTGGTGCTATCTCACCCAGGTGCTGAATGAGGCTGAGTCACTGAGCAACCAAACGTGAGAGCAGGGAAAGCAGGAAGGAGAAAGCATGACTGATGGTCTGGGAACAGGGAAAACTAAACCTCTAAGAAAATACTCCTAGCTCAGCCTACTTTGAGCAGAAGATCGGATTGGGGAGAAAACTCTCAAAAATGCTCTCAGGTTGAAGAAAAAGTTGAAGGTAAATCCAAGGCTTTACTAAACCACAGCAATCAGTTTAATTTCTTGTCACCCATGGAAAGACTCAAGAAAATAAGAGCAACTAGATAACTGCAGTACGGTTTACCTGTACAGAACAAGCTGCTTGTACTGATCAATTCTCTCATACTTCTTGCTTCAGTATGTTAGTATTCATGGATCAAAATTCAAGGCATTTCTCCTCCTGTGCCACTCTGTGTCTGAGGCTGTATTCAGAACACTTGTTAACAACAGCATGCAGTGCAGGGCCAGATGTGTGCAGCTCTGCAGAGGACTGCAATACTGACCAGGACTGCTAGAGAATAACCCACATTCCATTTTTATTCTGTTTTTTTCCACTTCATGCCCTTTTGCATGAAATAGCACATATTAAAAAATTAAGCAACTGTGAAAGGATATCTAAAAGTCATTAAGAGTCAATATTTACATTATCTTCTCATCCTGTTGAGACCCAAAAGGCTGTCTGAAGAGCAAGATACAATTTAACACGGGTAAGAGCAGAGTACTCAAGGTCTTCATTCCTCAGAATACAAAATACTTTGGTCTTGTAATGAAGTGCAGTTCTGCTCTCTCTTGATAGCAGCACTGTAAGGAGGCTGATAACAACAGGCCTTATGCTGTACCCGTTGCACAGCTATCAGTGCAATGAAAACAAAGGCCAAATGTTACCTACCTATGCAAGGACAAGGTCATTTGATCACAGTAGAAGAAAACATGCCAAGAATTTGGCTAAATGTGTGGCCTGATAACAGCCAAGTCCTGGCATTGGACTATGAACTGCTGCAAAACCAGCACCATTGGCCTATTGTGTTTAGTCATAAATAATTCTTATCTCTGCACCTCCGGAGCTCTTTTCAGTATCAATTGGCTGATCTGTGCAATCTTCCAGTGGTGAAAGGGAGGCAGTGCTGATGTGGGGTGCCCCAGGCTGACCCTGGCCTGGTGCCCGGGCTCTGCTCTGGCAGCAGACACTGCTGCTGGCTTTGCTGAGGGCTGCCTGCACGGCCCCTGCATCGCTCCAGGTCTGCTTGGGCCACAGCACCCACCTGCCTGCAAAAGGTAGATTATACTTTCTTTTCCACCTCTCTTCTCCCTTCTTTGATGGCTTTTGCAAAGAGGATTCTTCCTCTTGTCTATATCCAAAGGACTGCACTAGGATCAGCGTCTGTCTCACTCCCCATTTTGAGTAAAATCCCATATTTTAATCAAAAATTACCAGGATCTCCCTGATGGCTCTATATCAAGTGTTTTCAACATTTACAGGTACCATCTCCTATACATTCCAACCACATACTCTTGTAAAATGCTCCAACAATCAGCTTACCACAGATTTTATGAAACCTTTCTGAGTTATTTTCAGACTTTATTTTTCTTAAGTGCAGCTTAAGGAGAGTCACCAAAACACAGCACCTGCCGAGCCAGGCAGTTGTGCACGGCGGGATCCCAGCCGAGGGCTGCAGCCTGGCGTGGGTACGGGTGAGTGGCAGGAGCATCTGAGTCACTCCCGCACGCCCGAGGCGAGGGAAAGGTGTAGCCGGGAAGGAGTGCAAGGCACGGTGCTGCACCGATCGCCTCTGCTGGGACGAGGTGCTGAGTGGAGCTCCAGAGCAAACGTGGGGCACTCCGGCTAAGGAAGCATCCCTGGAGGCTGTACCACCCTACAAACACCTGAGTCATAATCCCCTGTCCTCCTCCTTCCTCCTGGGAGTGGCAGCAATTTGCTATTCGTGTCAGCCTGCCAGAGCAAACCCCAATCGGAGGCCAAGGGACAAGCCTCCACCCTATTGTCCACCTACACCTCACCCTCCTCTTTTGGAAGGAAGGGAACAGGAAAGGCTTAGGCTCTCTCCTCCACGCCTGGGCCCCAGGTCTGAGCAGCTCTGAGTTGTCAGAGGTGTTTTTTCCCAGGATGGTTTTCCTCCTTCTGTATAGGTTGTTTGGGATTTTTTTTGCGTGCAGAAGAAGAATTTGTTCTTGCTCTCCCTCCATGTGTGGGCATGCTGCCAGACACTGGCTCTCAAGCTGGTTTTGGCATCTTCTCCTTAAAGGTAATATTCCATTTACAACACCAGGCCATGACTGGGTTTGCTCATGCAGCCTTTCCCCAAAGGTTTTACAGAATAACTCTCCAAAGGAGGTAATATGTGGCTCCCAGTGATTTCCTCTTCATAGCTGGGGATCAGTGAAGCTCCTGGTAAAGGATTCTTCCATGTAAAAAAGCAGGTCATCTCCTGAACATGTCTAGTTCACCAGTTTCATAAATAACAGAGTGGATAACAAATAATCATCTATCACCTTGGAATCTCAATTCCAGCAAGTTATGGAGAAGCATGTGTCTGTCCCAAATTCTGCATTTCCCTCCCCTCTGGACTAATGGAGTATGTGCATTAATTCATTCAGAGATGTCTTTCTGGTTTCCCCATTTAACCTACTTATCTTAAACTATCTTATCCTATTTGCCACACAATTTCTAAAAAGATCCTACCCCAGGACAAGATCATTCTTGTGAAATTTTTGTGTGTATTGGTTTAGTTTTGGCAAAGTTAGGAGGTAGTTAAAATGAGACTTATAATGGAAAGCTAGCTGCTAGCGACTCTCCATAATACATGTCTACCTTGCAGGAGAGTTGTGAGGATTAATTAATTTGTGTTTGTTAAGCACTTTGAGATCCTAAGATTAAAGGTTCTATAGAAATGCAAATTGTTATTATAATGATAAATTCTTTATATGAGCTCATATGTTTTGCCTTAGAGGCACAGTCTCACCCTGAGTTGCGTAGTTATACACGTAAATCTTCAAACATTATGATGAAAATGTACCTCTGAAGGTCTGATCCTTCCTACTGCTCTACAACTTCATGCATAGAGCTGCCCTTGATTTCAGGCAGGTCCCTTCCATGGGACAATTGCAGGATTTAATTTGTTTAGGAAAAGAAAAGACCATTGTGTGCCTCCAGGCTTCACATTGAGACACATAACTTTCTGTCTCACTCCATAAAACCACTACTGCTGTCAGTTGTTATTCCATTTTATTAATGAAAGGATTGAGCAGATGGCAAAATCTGGATCTGAATTCTGACCCTTCCAAAATTCAGGTTTTCAGAGGTTTATTTAACCTATTAGGGAACAAGGGAGGTAAAAGCCCACTAATGGATATAGGATTGAATGTCATTCCTGACACATAAGATGTGCCTGTTTGGTCCTTCCTCCTGTGTGCTTTGTCTAGACAAGGTTTTCAGGCACAAGTTGCCAAAGGACAAGCCTTTGCAGGGAGCAAGGCCACAGCTGCACAAGCTTGGCAGATCCATAACCCCCTCCCAAAGACAGCTCTCTGCTTTTCCTTCCCCCTTGCACAGGCTTGGAGCACCGCACTGCCCATCCCCTGCCTGCAAGGGCGTTTGACCCATGGTCCATGTCCTTGTCTGAAGCTTGGTCCAGCACAGGGGCTGTGCAACAGACAGGAAGCAGGTTCTTGGGAGAAGTGGTCACCCATCTTCCATCACAACATGCCTCTGTGCCTTCCTTGCCACATCTCTGCCACACAGACACCTCAACTCACACCATTAAAGGACCAAGTCAGAAAAACGTCATGAGGTTTGTTTGCATCACCCGTGTGCTTATCTGAATGCAGAACACAGTGCCAGAAATACCAGCTGTAGAAGAAGTCTCCTGCCCAACCTCACACCCAAAGTAGGACAATCAGCAGGCAGCAGATCAGGTCAGCCATGGCTTCTTCTCACTTAAGCTTGAAAACCTCCAAGGATGGCCACACCCCCTCAGGGCTGCACTACTCTCCTGGAGAAGAAGTTTCTCCTGATATCCAACCAGAACTGACAATGGCACAACTTATGGCCATTGCTCTTCCCTATAATGTCTGACAATGCTGAGAATTTTGGACCGTCTTTGTAGCTACCCTTCAGAAGATCACCTCTTAAACTGCTCTTCACCAGATTAAACTAATCCCAAATTAAACTCCAGTCATAATCCAAAATGTGAGGCTTTCAATATGAGGTGTTGCTTCTTGGCTGTTTGCAGTGGGTAGTGTGTAGGTAAGATTACAACTCGTTCATTCTCTGAATATGAACCAGAAGTAAGGAACTCTACCACTTCAAATTCTTGTATCATTTGTTGTGTAGTGTCAAAAGACTTCTATTGAAAATCTTTCCAGAAGTGGAAGGTAAGATATAGAAATGTATAATTCCCTTCTCCTGACAAGAAAACCTTCAGAAATTCCCAGTCTGGGAAGCTGTCTGCTACATTATATACCTAGAATTATCACAGAAGAGAATGAGTACTTGTTATGTTTAACATACCCAGAATTTGTAATCTCCTAAATTTTACACTTTTCTCTTTTTCTTCCTGAAATATTCTGAGCCCTGTCACAGGTTTGATGCACTATTCAATATATTCACTTCTACCATTCACATAATCAGTTCCTTTTATCAAAGGTGGTAACTGAAGACTAATATTACCACAAACCCCAGGAAACCATGCTGACTTCTGATGGGCTTCTTAAATTTTCCACTGCCCTAAGAGAAAAAGATGTCCTACATGTTATTGCCACTCATCTATCTGAAGATAGCAAAAGTTGAACAAAGGCTCGAGGGAAAACCAAGACACTGAACTTTCCAGCTGTCCTTACTTTTACTGCAAATCATTAGTGTGTACTCAGAGCTCTGCACTGGGACATACATTATGCAGGAGACAAACCTTTGTGAGCAAATGTCAGTATGAGTAACAAGCACATTCAGGCTGGGCTCTGCTCACCAATACATGCCACAGGCCACCATTCCCCACTCACTGGCTGCACACACAGGATCTGTCTGTCACTTCCATGGCTCCCTTTCCATTGATCCCACAGAACAGGCTGACCTCTGCTTTCCAAGCTAATGTTCAACAGCTTCCAAGAGCTCTTCTCTTTCTTCCTGACTCTCAGAGAATTTTGACATTGTCTTTGTTGAGAGCAAGATGAGGAGTCTATTAAAAATACAAAGGGTTTAAACTCTGCTACACTGTCATATATTGCCTACAGAACCCATGAATTAACTATAACAATGCTAGAGTCAAATCTCATTATTTGACTCACTTCTGGTGGGTGCTGAGCTCTTACAGAGGATGATGATATTCAAACACTGTGATGTGTCAAGTATATTTAACAACATGCATATGAGAGCACTGACTTTTAAAATTTATTTTTCACATATATCTGTCTCAAATCTATAACTGTGAAGGATTAGACAAAGCTCAGACACAAAACTGGTGCTGTAATGTCAGAGTTATGTGCTTCACCTCATGGCATGTGAGGTTTTGAACTAATTTTTAACCATACTGGGTTACTAAGCCCAAAAAAGGCAAGTCAGAAAACAGACCCATAAGCATTTCTGGAGTTGAGCTGCAAAGCAAAGCTTTGCAGTCACTTCACAAGAATTTTGGTTACTCTATCTCCTTTAGTTTAGCCACTGCATGGAGTTATTTTAGTTTGTTGCTCTGACTCTAAAGGATGCAACATCACATTTGTAGCACCGAGTGACAAGAAACTGCATTCAAATGCCTAAAAAAATGTGTAATAAAACACAACAAAAATGTATCCTGGAAACATTGTTTTTTCTAATGGTCTTTGTTGGGTGACAGGGAAAATTTGTATGTTTTCTTTTCTCTGTGCAATGGCCAATGAACTGAAAGGGAGCAAAGAGCTGCTGCCCCAAGAGAGCTGGAGGTAGCCCCGTGAGATTCCCCCGTGCACTTATCCTGCATCCCACAGTCCACACAGTACCTCCACCTCACACAGGCCCACAGCTCAGCACACCCTTATCTGGAATTTATTCTCTGCAATCCTTGGTAAGTCACTGAATCTTTCTCTGAGTCACTTTTTCATCCATAAAGTGGAGGTACTATTTACCAGCCTCCATGAGCTGTCATAGGGCTTAATTTCTTAAGGAGCTCAAAGACTGTGGATAGACTCAGAGGGAAGGAAGGTAGTTGAGAAATGCCGGGCATTACCTTGATGTTTCCTCCAGCTGCTGTGGTGGTGCTGGCCACCTCGTCTCTCTCCCATTGGGCAGCTCTTCCCACCTGGCCAAAGCTCAAGAACCTGGGGCTTGGCTCCAGCTCCTCCCAAATTTAGGGGTCTGTAAGTGCCAGGACACCCATTACTCAGCAGGGTGAGGGCCCACGAGGCTGCTGCTGCCGTACTGCAAGATGTGGCAGACACTGACAGCTATGAGGAAGTCAGACAGTCCTCCCCATCCCCTGTCCCTTCACAGCAGCAAGGGCCCTGCCTGGAGAGAAAGCAAAGAGGGGAAACATCAGGAAGATATGGCCACAGTCTCCTACCAACAAATGCTTTTCCAGTGCCCTCTTCTGGAAAACATTTTTGGCCCAAGCAACTGCTTCATATAAGGTAGTTTGAGACTGGTGGTGGCTTGCCAAGAGCTGCAGGAGCATCCCCCAGTTCTTCACACCAGGATCTGCTCTACTTCTGTGACTGCTGGACCTGTGCAGCCACTCATGCCCTTCAGAGCGGCTTGGCCAGACCCTCAGGGCACAGCCAGGAAACAGGAAGCAAAGGACATGCCTCCTTTTTTGTACCTGACATGCCTGAAAGCTGCCCCTGACTGTTCTCTGGCATGGGAACTCAGGGGTCCTGAACTGGAGTACCTCCTACAAACATTATGCCCCTCAAAGCCAGCCCTTATCACCACCAGCTCTCAAGGATTCTCCAAAGACAAGACCTGGGAGGAGGATGAAATATTTGGTAATCCCATCCTTTTGAGGAGCTGGTAAAACATTGCTATTAAGCATCTGCAAACAGCTAACGAATGCATCAGCTCCTCAGGTCATTGCATCCTGTGGTTATTTTTGTCACCTCTTTCCCTTGGAGCAGTCCTGCCTTTGCTCCCCAGCCTTGGGTACAATTCCATGTTGTCTCACACCAGAGCAGTGCCTTCCCACTGGCCCCTGCCCCCCTGCCCCAGGCAAGGTCAGTCAACCAGGACATCGCTGGGGACAGACACAGGCTCTTCTCCAGCCCTGGCCAGAGGGGAGAAGGTGAAGAGGCAACAGCTGGTACCAGGGTTGTGTTGGAGTGCTGGGACCAGGTGATGGCCATTGTCCCTATCCAGGCCACAGCCCTTGCTTTTGAGCCAGCTCAGTGAGCAGCTGACCCCTGTGTGGTGGCACAACCCTTCCCTTCCCTCTCTGCTTTTCCAATGCCTAATTCCTATGCCTATTCTGTGATTCTGCAATCCCTGTTCATTCACAGTCAGCAGAAGAAAAATTAAATTACATTGTATCTGCTGCCCACAGAGCCAAATCTAGAGGCATGTGAACCCCGTTATTTGCCCTGTTAACTGGCAGCGGAGACAGTGTGAAATTCCTCAGGGATTCTGATGAGTTATCTCAGCAAAGACAAGGCTTGTGCAGCGCTCCTGCTGCACCAGAATCACTGTTGAGGGCAGGTAGTGTCCTGAGGAGCTGATGAGGGTGCCACACACTGGGACCCCACTGTTTTCCCCACTGCTTGCTGTTATTTAGAAAACCTTCTGTGATTCATGCCTGGATGTATGGTGACATACACATATTGACATAAAATATTTTAGGATATTTTGTTCCTTCTTTCATTAAATTATTTTAACCAAAACTAGCACCTCTGTCCTCTGACATTTCTTTTGTCTGTGTCCCAATTCACCTTTTGTTCATTATCTGCTTGATCTTGGGATTTTCCCTTATTTCAATCCTTCAAGTGATTCATTTGCACCCCCAGCTCCGTGCCCTCCACCCCCAACCCAGCTCTAGAAGCCAGGGGCTGTTGGGTGGACAAGGACATGCCATTGATCTGCCTCTGCCTGAAATACAGTGGGTTTTCCAGCTGAACTTGGTGGGAGAGGTGGGAGGATGATACCTCTGAGGCCAGTGAGCACCTTTTGCTTTGGGTATCTCCATGAGAGCATCCCCCACCCCACAGTAGGCAGCATTTCCTATCACTTTTCCCCACGCAGGACAGAGGGTTTTCTCCACATTTCAGTGCTCACTCTCCAGCTCTGCAGGAGGGCAGGGGCTGCCCAGATGTCTACCTTCAGAAAGCCATTAAAATAGCCTTCAGTGACTTGGAGATGGGGAGCACCCTGAGCTCTGTCCTGCAGCATGGGCTGCAGAAAAGTTCCTTGCCTCTCTTATAAATGCTCCAGAGATGGCAGGGTGTAAAAATCCCCTTTTCAGCATCGCAATGGCAGCTCTATCCTCCTACAGGCATTGACAGGGCAAGGACTCAGTCCGTAGGAGATTGCATCCGCCATGGGGTGAGGCTCGAACTTTTTTAAGAGAGGGGGAGAGGGGCAAAAATATCTGTCCTGGTAAAGGCAGAAAGCACAGTCGTTCCAGGGCTAAACCAAAAATGGATTGAAAGGATCAATTGATACCTTCTTACACCTTCCATCGAAGCCTATTTTTAAAACAAGCCAGCAATACAAAATAACCTTACAGTGGAAACAACTACCAGTGTCAGAGCGGATGGAAAAACGGTGGTCAGTGTTACGGGAAGTGTTTTGGACAACACCCTCGGTGGTCAGAGATGGAGGCAGGGCCAGCACCGCTATGGACAGCAGCCTGTGCCGGGCACAGGGGCTGCGAGAGCCGCGCAAAGTGGATGGCTCTGAGCGGGACAAATGCTTCCAGAGCGTCACCCCACCGACACGCCGGGCGTGACACACTCCAGGTCCCCTGGCTCAGCAGTGCTTTCCTCCGGCATCCGCCAAAGGCACTGCTCGCAGCCGCAGCCCTCCGGCCTCCTCTGCGGCCGCTTTTTCACGCTAAGGCTGCGGTACCGAGCCGGGGATACCGAGCCGGGGGTACCGACCCGGCGGCGGGGACGGCGCGGGCCATGCACCTGCCGGCAGCGGGCAGGGCCGGGGTCGCGCACATCACCCCGCAGGTGGATCCCGTCGCGGGCGGCACCACAGGGTAAGGGGGTAAGGGGCCCCGGGGAGACACAGCCCGCGCAGAGGCTCGGCAGGGCAGGGGCCGGACAGGGACAGGGGCAGGGGCAGGAGCAGGGGCGAGGTCGGGCAGAGGCAGAGGCCGGGCCGGGGCGGGGCGGGGCGGGCCGGGCGGGGGGCGCGGCGCCGTGCGCATGTTCGGCCGTACGTCACAATAGCGGCGGTGGCAGCGCGCCCGGTCCCAGCCGATCGCGGCTGGTTTGAGCTGGTGCGTTGCCACAGCGACGCCCGGCGCTATAAATAGGAGCGCGGCGGCGGTGGCGAAGCTTTGTCAGCCGCGGCGCCCCGCTCGCCCAGCCAGCCCCGCTCCTCCTCAGCCGGCCCGGCGCTCCCGCCCGGCTCCGCGCACCGCGCCCGGCTCGCAGGAGGAGGGGGAGGCGGCTCGGAGCGAGGGGATCGGCTGCCGCCGGGGCTTGACAGCAGCTCCGCCACCGCTGCCCGAGGCGAGGTGAGGCGGGCGGCGGGATGTGCCGGGCTGCGCCGGGGAGCGGAGCGGGCGGGCGGCGGAAGCGGCCGGCGCGGAGCCACGTGTCTGCGGGGCCGCTGCCAAGCGGTGCGGCCCGGGCTGGGCGCCGGAGCTGCCGCCGGGCACGGGGAATCCCCGGCCCCGACGGAGAGGCGGGAGGCTCCGAGCGGCTGCGAGCGGGCCAGACCGGCTCCCCGGCTCGCCTGGGGAGTGTTGGCGGCGCGTCACGGCAGCGGGGGAAGGGACGGCCCCGCCGTGGCCGCCGGGCTGTTTCCGGGGTGAGGAAAGGCAGGTGCGTGGCAGGAACATGGCAGGAACAAGGCTCGGGGCGCCCGGGCTCGCCCTTGGGCCGAGCGGCGCCGGGACGCGGGGCGCTGCCCCCCTGCACACCCGGCGGGCACTGGCCTGGGCCGGGAGCGGATCAGACAATCACAGAGTAGTTTGGGTTGGAAGGGACTTTAAAGACCATCTAGTTCCAACTCTGCCGACGGGAGGGACACCTTCCACTAGACCCGGCTGCTCAGAGCCCCGTCCAGCCTGGCCTTGAACACCCCAAGGGATGGGGAGGGAGCGCTTCTGCCGCGGAGCGCTGCGCCCCCCCGGGTCTCGGGCTGGGGGCTCAGCCGCAGGGTGGTGTGAGCTGTAATGAAGGTGCACCCCGGGGCTGACAGGCGCCTCCTCGAGAAGCCGCAGTGTCAGGCTGGGCGTGCAGTGCCCCGCTGCCGAGCCGGGCAGCGCAGCCCCAGCCCGACCAGGTCCCGCTCCGCTGCGGGACCGTGTTGTTTTTTAGCGAGAAGGGCGCCGGTGAGCGCAGGGCAGCTCCGTCCGTGCCCACCGCAGCCCGCAGCCCGCAGCCCTCTGCAGTCTCCGGAGTCAGGGGCCCCTCGGGCACCTTTTCTAGACGCAGCTTGGCTGTTTGAGTACAGAGCCTGCAGGCATGACTCAGCTCTGTCTAAATACAGCTGCTGAATAAGGGAATGTTCTGGAGAACAAATTCTAAATGAGCATAAATTATAAATTGCCTTTCTTCTGGGAAGCTGCAGACACTTTGCACGCAGTCCAAATAGAAATATACCTTGGGAGGCTACAGTTTGCACCTACATGATCATGTTCTGTCTATATTCTGTGTAATTACACTGTAGTTAAAACTGTGCAATGAGGTGGAGATGGAAAGCTTGCAAGAACTGAACAAAATCTGTTGTGGCCAGTAAAAGTAATTTCCCTTTTACATGTTAATAGGAAAAGTGCTTTTCATGCAGTGCTCTGCAGAGGGGTGGTTAAACTAAATTCTTCCTGATGGTGTTCACTTCTCTTAACCACAGCTGAAGTCCCTAAACTGCTTCCTGTAAAGCTGCAAGTCTATGATGAGATGCAACTTCTCCTTAGTAGCAGGCACCTTCCTGAGAAGTGTTTAATTTACTGTTCCTTATGATCCTTTCAAAGAGGCTTTTAAGAGAAGACTTTAATCCAGCTTGTGAGAGAATTATCACTGCACGTGAATGAGAGCAGGGGGAGATTGAGGTTCAATGGATTGTTAGGTTTATTAGAATCAAAGCTTAATCTAGTCTGAATCTCAAATTTGATTTGTCTCTGATAAGTGAGATATGATCAAAAGATGCAAAGTAGTTCTTGTTGCCATATGTTTCTGAAGGTTGAAATTAAGTATAATTGCTGATGTTTCAAAGTTATTCACTAAATAAAATTCAATTAATTCTGTTATACACATATATGGAATGAATGATTCTGTTGGTCTTAGAACCTTGTTAATCTGTAACACTATAAAACATCCTTTTTCAATTAGTTTATAGCCAAACTTTTTGAAAATAGAGGAAACAGTAACATAACTTTAAATTAATGAATAATTCAGAGTTTGCATAATTTTCAGTTCTAGTCTGCATGGCTAGTTTGAGTGTAAAACGCACTGAGAGAAGGAAGAGGGCTGGACCCTGTTACATGAAACCATATCTTCCCTATGAGTGACTTGCAGTGCTGAGGTATTTAAAAGGTGGCACGCACTCTGCTTCACAGCTTGATAGAGAATGCTGTATTTGGACTACCCAGTAAAAGGGTGGCCCATGGAGTTCATGGATCATGCATGGCAGAGAAGCGTGCTTTTGCCCTTTAGATCTGATTCTCAAGGGACTTTCTACTTGGCAGTTCAATTTCTGTTAGCAATGAAGATTTGTAATGGACTGCTGTAAATCCTGTTCTGAAGTGCTAATTGGAATCGCTGTTAAGGCTTAGTCTGCAGGTCAGAGTTATGAACCTGTCTCAAAGTGTGTATCTGCCACTCATGACAGCTGAGGTTTTCATGTAGCTTGGAGGTCATGAGTAGAACAGGGAAGCTCTAACTACCAACAGAGCAACTTCCAGAAAAGCCCTGTTCTCTTGTCTGCTTTATGTGTAGTCTGAATTGTATTGAGAATCCAGATATTTAACTGGCTTGGACCTAATGAGAGTTGTTACTACTCAGAATACTGCTTAAGAGTTGTTTTAAAAGAAAAAGTGGTGAGTAGACACTAGCCATAATACTAATAGCTCTGATATGGAGGTGAAGGAAAAGATCGCAGAAACTTCCAGGGAGCCAGACTAATAATATCTGACAGGATTGATTTGATTGGTTTTTTCTTTGAGTAGATTCAGAACATCATAGAGTTGTGGAACAGAGAAGAACTTGCCTTCCAGCTAGCAAGGTTATTTTGGCATGCTTCCTTGGTTCTGATTACATCTGTCATTATCCAAGTGTCTAATCTGTGCAGCTATTAGTGATCACTGTAGGAGCTGTATCACTGTAAATGATACGAGCACAAAGTAGTGGTCATCTAATGACTATATGAATCCAAGTGAAGTATTGAATGTAAACTATATGAATTCAGATTAAATAATTAACTTTTTCTTTTTTTAACAGTTCATACCCAAGTCCTTTCACATAAACCTGAAATCTTGGACATCATGAGTAACTTCAGCAAAGAAGAATTTGAGTTGACCTTCCTTGATGAAGGCTTTACTGCCAAGGACATCCTTGACCAAAAAATAAATGAAGTGTCATCTTCTGTAAGTATGATGGGAAAACCACAACATTTCATGATGCTGCAAACCTCTAAACTAATAGAACAAGTTGTCCTTGCAAATGATCCACAAGACAGCCCCCTCAAATGCTGACCTCCAGGCTTATCCTGTTATCTGTTGTTTGTAACGTTGAGATGTGTTTGTTCTAGGATGATAAAGATGCCTTCTATGTTGCTGACCTCGGGGACATTGTGAAGAAGCACATGAGGTGGCATAAGGCTCTTCCTCGGGTGACCCCCTTCTATGCCGTAAAATGCAACGATAGCAAAGCTGTTGTGAAGACACTTGCTGTTCTTGGGGCAGGATTTGATTGTGCCAGTAAGGTGAGATCTCAAGTGGCTTCTGGTCTGTGATGTTAGCATCTGTTCAGCCTTACAAGACATGTTTATAGGAAAAAGGGCACAACCGAGTGGTGCTGCTTTTGTTCTGATTACGTTAATCATCCATCTAGAAATGTCTTTTACAAGTGTAATCTGTTCTTTCTTCAGACGGAAATACAGCTGGTACAGAGCATTGGTGTGCCTCCTGAGAGAATAATATATGCAAATCCCTGCAAACAAGTATCTCAAATCAAACATGCTGCCAGCAGTGGTGTGCAGATGATGACATTTGATAGTGAAGTAGAACTAATGAAAGTTGCAAGGGCCCATCCAAAAGCCAAGTAAGTAATGCTAATTGTTGTATAATTCTTGCTTGGGTTCCCAAGATATCTGCTTTATCTGAAACTTGTTCTTCATTAGTTTAAGGCAGTCTGCAAAACTGTGAAATAGTAAACATACTTTTAACCAGTGATATCTAATCTTATAGAGTTTGTTGGCACTTTAGGAAGAGATACACAGAGCAGCTTGTATCTTTAAGCTCAGTCTCATTCTGAGGTCATACCTGCCTGATGATGATGTCTGTTATACTGAAACTTAGCTCTCATTTTTTTCTGTTCCTAGGTTAGTCTTGCGCATTACCACTGATGATTCCAAAGCAGTCTGTCGTCTGAGTGTCAAATTTGGAGCCACACTTAAGACTAGCAGGCTTCTTCTGGAGCGTGCAAAAGAACTTGACCTTGCCATTGTTGGAGTTAGGTGAGCTGACAGCACCAAAGCACAGTCATATTAAATAAGTTGTCTTTAAATGGTTCACCTGACAATAAAGATGCCTTTGCATGTGATGACATGAGTTTATACAAAACTTCTTGACTAATTTGCCAAATAGCAACTGATAGTTTGTATCTTTTTGTAGTTTCCATGTTGGAAGTGGATGTACAGACCCAGAGACCTTTGTTCAAGCGATTTCTGATGCCCGCTGTGTGTTTGATATGGGAGTAAGTCTGGTTCTGCTTTCTCTGGAGCTACTGCTCAACTGCTGTGGCAAAACTGAATGAAGTGTACAACTTCTATGGGGTTAAAAGCTAGCTAAGTCACTGACTTCATGTCATTGGAATTTTTGAGGTTCTGGTAGCTTGGCAAAACTCATCTTACAGATGCAGTAAAATTGGCAGCTCAAACTCAAATGACTGTTACTTGAACATGAGTTAGCTCTGTTTCAAGTGTTAATGAAATGACTTCACATTACTTTTTAAGCTAAAATGATAAATTATAAACTGATACAAATGATAAACTTTTCTTGACAGTGTTGCTGTTAATCTCATTTTAGGCTGAACTTGGCTTCAATATGTATCTGCTTGATATTGGTGGTGGCTTCCCGGCTCTGAGGATGTCAAGCTTAAATTTGAAGAGGTATAACTTTGCTAAGGGGTTCTCAGGTTGTGGAGTCTGCTTCAGTGTTGATCTGGATTAAATAAAATCTTGCCTTTTCTGTTTGTATGCAGATACATTTGCAAAAATGTGTCTGCTTGGTCAGAAATGTAATTAAAATGAAAAGAGTAATTAATCTGAAAACTAAAAATTAGATAACTAAATGGCTGCACAAACATGCAGAAGTCTCAAAAAAGTAAAGCAGGTTTTAACTACAGGCTTGATTCTTACTGGCATAGACTTCAAGTTGATGCTGTACTTCAGACTGAGTAGATTGGCACTGCTCCCAAAGAGGGTGAAAGGGTAGTCCTGAACCCATAGTGTCCTTGGGGGTATCAGCATACAAGGTCTGTGTCCTATTTGATTTAGAGCTAGCTTCTGGATAATTCTTAAATTGCTCAGAGTTTTCCAGTGTGCTTTAGCTCAGCGGTAGCTCTGCTTTCAGAAGAGAGAAGGGGGCTGGATATTGATAAGACCTCCACCTGAAGCAGTGTTGTCAGAGCACCTTGCCTTCTAACCCAAGGAGGTGTTAAATGTTACATATTAACAGAGGAGACAGTAAGTTACACAAAAAGAGTTTCCTTATAACAGTGTGAGTTAACATTGTAGCACTTCTGGTACCTCCGAATGAAGTCTGGCTTCTCACAGTGCAGTATGGGCGTACCTGAGGCATCAGAAGCAAATTGTGGCATTGGGCTCCACGGTGTGATACAGTCATGCTGGGGTTGGAGGCAGCTTAATGATTACTTCAGAACCTGGAAATAACTGTTCATGAAGGCAACTGAATTTCAAGTATGATAGTTAAGCCTTCTTTACTGTATGCTTATGATCCCATGAGATGACATCTTTAGGATTCAGTCAGCCGTGGAATAGTTCATAAGTAGCAGACCTACAAGTGGACTACAAATCAAATTTGAAGTGTAGGGACTTGCAGGGCATTAATGATGGTTTAATGAGCCTAGGAGGGGTGATTTCCTTCAGCCTCAAACATGACCTGTTTAGTTACTTAAACTTCAAGCTGCATGTGATGTCTGCTTTTGTTGCTTTGTATAAATTTAATTGCAAACAAGACTCTGAATGAGGAAAAAAAAGCAAAAGCAGTCAGTAGAAATTACAATAGACATTAATAGATGTTTCATGTTTCACTAGTGTATATAATTTTGAACCTGAATTTTTGCACCTGAGTAGCTGCTGAAATTATAATACTGGCATCTGATTTTTCCCTAGATCACAAGTGTAATCAACCCAGCACTGGATAAATACTTCCCTTCAGATTCTGGAATAAAGATTATTGCAGAGCCAGGAAGATACTATGTTGCATCAGCATTCACGCTGGCAGTCAACATCATTGCAAAGAAAATTGTGTTAAAGGAGCAAACAGGTTCTGATGGTATGTAAATCTAGACCTAGTCTTAGTTCTAGCCAACTGTGTGTTTCATTCCAAGCATTTTCTCACTGGTGTCTCAACTTCTTCCAGACGAAGATGATGCAAATGACAAAACTCTTATGTACTATGTGAATGATGGGGTCTACGGATCATTCAACTGCATCTTGTATGATCATGCACATGTTAAGCCAGTCCTGCAAAAGGTATGCCTGTTCAGAAGTATCACATACTAGTCACGTATCATGGATGTGGGGGAATCCTTGTCACAGCAGTCACTTCTCAGTTCACTGCTCCCTTCGTGTTGCCAGATTTTGGCATTTAACTTATGAAGCATGCAGTGGAATTAACTCAAAGCCAAGAGGTGAAGAAGAGCCTGCAAGCAGCTCTTCCTTTTCTTTAGAGATGGAATGGTACACTAACTATGATATTACTTCTAGAAGCTCTGTTTTGGTAGTTAAATAATTACACTCCACTCTCTTCTGTAGCGGCCTAAGCCAGATGACAGCTGCTACTCCTGCAGCATTTGGGGACCAACCTGTGATGGCTTAGATCGGATTGTTGAGCGATTCAATATGCCAGAGCTGCAAGTTGGTGACTGGATCCTGTTTGAAAACATGGGTGCCTATACTGTTGCAGCAGCTTCTACTTTCAATGGATTCCAGAGGCCAACAATACACTACGTGATGTCAAGACCAGCATGGTTAGTGACTCAATATCTTGATCCATCAGTACTTTTGAGATCACTGTAATGAATACCTCATATGAGTTGGCTACCCCTTAACAAGCAGAGATAGTTTTGGTGCCACAGCTCTTGTAAAATCTCCTGGCATGGAAGAAGGCAGTGCCTTCTTTCAGTTTTTACTTTCAGTTTTTGCTGTGTGGCTAGAAGAATCCTGATGCTATTAATTACTTTTCTCTGTTGTAGACACTTATAGGAGAGATGCTTTTAAAGAGGTGATGTTAGGAGTCTTCATTGGTCTGGATTCTAGCTGTTTTCACTTTTGCACAATATACAGAATCATTATGAATTCTTTACATTTAGCTTCTGTGACTGGTAATCAGAAACCAGTTGATCACAGTTATAATAATATGTTGTCTTCTAAATTAGTGGCTTACTAAATCCTGGCTGCAGGTTGCAGGGACATTCAACAGTGTTGCTTCACAGTATGATCTCTATGTTTGTTTGAGAGCTATTCCTTGGTTTAGGTTGAGCTCTGGCTCAGTGCTCAGTGCAGAATGCTAGATCTCCATGGGAAGTTATTAAACAGGTAAGCAAAGAAAGCAGCACTACCTTTTAAGTGCAAGGATACTGTGAAACTGCAACTTAAACAGCAGTTTAAAGTAACCTCGGTGCTCTGCAGTGCAACACATGTTAATGGATTGCACCTTTTATAAAAGTGGAGTTTCCTATAAGAGGAAGCCTTTACCTCTCTACTGGCATCTGCCTGCTGACCTGGCAGAGGGCTTTTGGGCAGGAGTGTTACCCTAAAGCATGATTAGCTCTGCTATTGCATTGTTTTTGAATTTATTGAAAATCTTCAAGTTCAGGGGAATTCCTGACATAAAAGTAAGAGGAAGCTTCCTCTATTCTTTGACTAACCCTGCTGGTATAAGCAGGGCTTGTATTGTTTCTTTTCCTGAGTGAAACCTCCTGTCGATTGAAGCATTTCTCAAACCACATGAAGCTTTTAGACTTCCCTTAACACTCCAAAACCATGTCTAATTGAACTAAAAATGGCTCTGTGGGAGAATAATTAGCTTTTTCACTGTATCACTAGGTTGCTGTTAAAATTTAATACTTGGTCCGAGGCACGCTGAGCTTAATTATCCAAACATAACTGTCATCCAAGGCCACAGCACAGCCCTCTTTCAGCCCTATGTGTGTTTTCTGTTTTGGCAAGAGAATTGATTCTGTGATAAAGGCTGGCCCTTAACTGAGAGGGGTGCATCAATGAGATTATGGTGCAGATCTTTCTAGTATGGGCAAAAGTCTTTTGGAATGTCATCTACATATTGCAAAAGTGTACAGCTACATTTGTGGCTAGAAACTTTGAAAGATAAAGGTCAAGATGATTACATGTGTCTAAGTAAAAGCTAGTAATACATGAGGAGCCATGTAGTGGCACAACTGTTTGCCCTGCATACCTATGATGACTAGAACTGTAAGATGACACCAAGCTGAGTTGACACAGCTGAGGGATGGGATGCCATCCAGAGGGACCTGGACAAGCTCAAGAAGTGGATCTGTGGGAATCTTATGAGGTTTAACAAGATCACCTGGGTTGGGTCTACCATCAGTAACAATCCAGGCTGGGAGATGAACAGATCCACAGGAGCCCTGCTGAGAAGGACTTGGGGGTGCTGTGGGTGAGAGGCTGGACATGACCCAGCCATGTGCCCTTGCAGCCTGGAGAGCCAAACATGTCCTGGACTGCACCCAAAGCAGTGTGGGCAGCAGGTGAGGGAGGGGATTCTGCCCCTCTGCTCTGCTCTGGTGAGATCCCACCTGCAGGGCTGCTTCCAGCCCTGGGGTCCCCAGCACAGGAAGGACATGGACCTGTTGGAGCAAGTCTGGAGAAAGCCACTAAGTTGATCAGAGGGATGAAGCACCTCTGCTATGAGGAAAGACTGAGAGAACTGTATTTGTCCAGCCTGGAGAAGGCTTTGGGGTGATCTTGCTGCAGCCTTCCAGTACCTGAGGGGAAAGATGGGGCAAGACTGTTTACAAAAGCACTTAGTGACAGGATATGGGGTAATGGCTTCCAACTGAAAGAGGTGTTGCATCCCTGAAGTATTCAAGACCAGGCTGGATGTGTCTCTGAGCAACCTGGTCTAGTTGAAGGTGTCCTTACTGATGTCAGGGGGGGTTAGAACTAAAACTTCAAGGTCCCCTTCCAAACCAAACCATTCTATGAATCTATGAACTAAGTCTAAAAACTCAGTCAACTGAAGTTCTTCTGAGGCTGTGTTTTAGTAGTCTGTGTATGGAAGGAGTTGCATGGTTCTTACTGGTCTGGTCAGCTCCTTTATATTCCTAGTCAGTTGTCCATACTTTTTCTTGTGAGACTGGGGGATAAGTGACAGTCAAGTTGTCAGGCATTTTCACATGTGAAATTCTGAACTATTGAGCACTAAGTCAGTAAATCTGTATAGCTACAGGTATATAGGTGCATCTTTGCAGAGCTAAATCCTACACAGAAATGGTAAAACCAGCTTGGTATTGGCACTTACCACAAGTGACCTGCATGGATTCTGCTTTTATTATTTTTATTTTTCCCCCCTATGATAATAATGTCTGAATTGCAGGTGATACATAAAGAGTTCATTTCATACTCACAGGCAATTAGAAAAAATGTACCTTACATTTTTATGTAGATTGCAGTGAAACAGTTTTTGACTCACTTTTTTTTTTTTTTTTCTTTCTAGGCAACTAATGCAGCAGATAAAGGAGCAAGGGTTCCTAGCTGAAGTGGAGGAGCAGGATGTTGCTAGTCTGCCAGTCTCTTGTGCCTGGGAAAGTGGAATTGAATATCCAGCAACTTGTGCTTCGGCTAGTATTAATGTATAGGTAATATTTAGTAACTAAGTGCAAGATTAGTCATTGAATTTAGGGCATTTGGGGGACTGTTAACTTAATTCTTGGTAGAATTTTTAAGTGTTTTTTTAACATTTAGGTTTGGCATAAATGCAAGAAAAATGACTAGGAGATGGGTCACAATTATCTGTGTTCCTATGGAAACTATTTGAATATTGTTTTATATGGATTTTTATTCACTTTTCATGTATGCTACTAAAGACTGACCCTCAACTGTCAAACAAGTATTTGTAGCTTGTGTATGGCAGGACGGGCTAAGCTTAGTGCTTTGTGACCTACCTGTTTTAAAATAAAGTATATTGAAATAACTGGTCCTGTGTTTGGTTAATCTGTAGAAAATTGCTCTTATAGCATATATGAGGGCAGACCAGATGCTGCAATCCCAGAACTTACTAATAAATGCCATCTCCCCTACCCTTGCCCTCCCAACTGAAGTGAAGGAAACCCTCACTGGGTAGGGAAACTGAATTGTCTTTTTTCATATGTGATTAGAAGAAGGTTGACTGTCAACAAATTGAATCCTGTGTGAATTCACATTTGTTTTTCACTACTGAACAAGTTGCATATTGCAAGTTCAATGCAGTGCTGGTTTTCTGCAAGTTAGTCTACAAGTGCTGTGGCCAGGACTGATGGCTGTTTATAAATACCTAACTAATATCTAATAATGAGAGAATACAGCACAGGCACCACAACTGACACACTGCTTGTTATGTGTGTGAGAGGTAAAATATGTTAGAGGAAAACCCAGGAAGCTGAAACTGTGTGGCTGACAGGCTCTCTGACTTGTGTTGCCTTGGGCTTTAGTATAAAAGAGATAAGAAACAGGACTTGACATCTTTTGTATGTGCAACACAATTAGAAGCTCTTATTTAATGTTATGAAAAGACATGTTACCCTTCTGACTTTGGATTAAATGTGATAGATGACACTAAGTAGTAAATACTAGGAGCTAATACAGGGGGTGGTGGTGATAAAACAGTCTGCTTATTGAAGCAAAGCATTCTGACTTATGTTTAACCTATGCTAGTTTGCTGCCACTTATTGCACTAAAATTGGAAAATGTTTCTGACAAACAAATTGGTCCTAGAGCTGGATTTGATCTCTTTGGCAGAAGGTCCTGGACTGCAGGCATGGCATAGCAAATGCCTGATGCATAATGAGAATGATCTTAATGTATCAAGTAAATACGTAAAGCTTAAGCTAACTAGGAGTAAGTGTTAAAATTTAAAGGGTCGTCCAAAGGTTGGCATTGCTGATAGAAACAGTGGCTCTAGCAAGATGAGAAATAAAGCTGTTTTCATACAAGCAGCTCTGAAAGGCAATGTTTAACCTCCATTCTGTGCTT
Organism: Eopsaltria australis; assembly: GCA_034509425.1. Lineage (NCBI taxonomy): Eukaryota > Metazoa > Chordata > Aves > Passeriformes > Petroicidae > Eopsaltria > Eopsaltria australis. The sequence goes on along the minus strand of JAVTVJ010000189.1, from coordinate 1,394,043 downwards.
TCAGCAGGAACTCTCCATTAGCTGAACTAGTAGGGTAAACAAGAGTGATGGTACCTCATTCCCGAGTCTCTTGAAGCATCCCAAGTGATTTTTTTTATTTGCTTTATTCCCAGCTTCAAGGTTGTGATTGAAATAGCACTTGCCTTTATTCTTATGCACGTGGCAAACTTCAGTACATACACATAGAGTCACCATAACCTTAATCACATAGAAACTCACTGCATCCAAACCAGGGTTTCCTTTAGCTTCTCCAAATTCAACTAGAAACTTAATGATCCTTAAATTAAAACAAAGGTAGTAAATGGTGACCAAATGTTAATACTGTAACAATACCACAACTAAATTTTGCTCTGCGAGAGCTAAATGCCTAAAACAGGTATGTAGAAAAAATACTCTGAGGGGCTGGGACTGTTTTGAGTCAGAGGGGAGTTCAGCTGTAGTGAAACTTTATGTGATACCTGCACTAGTACCTAGTGTTCTGCTGGGCAAGTGCCTTCCTCTACTCACAGCCAGTGGAGACCATCTCCAGCAGGTAGTTTGAAGGCAATCACTTATGGAAAGTAATTAGTGACCTTCACTGAGAGGAAGTTGGCAGGTGCCAATTAATTTCTTCATCTGCATTTAACTTGATTGTATATTTTAGCTATTTCACTGGGTTTTGTCTCAAAAATCCAAAATTTATATCTACTGGCAGCCAGGACTGTGAAAACATGCTAACCAGCATATTGATCAATATGGTGATCTCCAAAAGAGCTGTAGTTGACTAGTTCTTTACCTTTCTCTCCTATGGGCAGGTATGTCATAGACTTGGCTGATGCTCCTTAAGCCATGTCTAAAAAGTGTGTCAGGTGTTTAAAAATGGCTAATCTGAAGCATCTTCTGTGTAAAAAAAAAAACCCCAATGGATTTTGCCAAGGGACTTTAGTACTTTCTGGGAGTAATAAATGTTTTCAGTAACACTGGTGTGTCTTTAAGCAAGACTTAACTTTCTCAGATTATACTGAACAGATGTTCTGGGCCTTGGGATACTTCATCTCACAGCTGCCTGGCTTCTGGCTTCCATGGAATCTTAGTTGCCCATTTGTTAATTGATTTTAAAATACCCCAAGTGACAGCATTTGGTCATAGAGTGGCTGTGGGTATTCCCTACAACCCACACTAGGGAAATATGTTTGTTACTGGTAGCTGGAGCAAGGATCATGTAGGACAGCAAAGATGTAACAAAGTAAGCTGTGAGCTCATATGGTTTAGTTTGACCTCCCTTTGATGGCCTTTTGGGACATTAAAGCCTTTGCTCTGTTTTGTTGTGTTTATTGATCAAATCCAGTTGTTCTAACTGCACATCTTAATTATTCCTCCCTGGGGCAAGCTTGTCTGATACAGGAGGAAGAGAGGAGCTGCATGCCAGAAAAATTGAGATCAGCTGCATCTGTCTGATGTAATTAGCTCAACAAATATTAAAGTTGGAGCCAAGAATAGCCTGTGCCTTTCAGCTTGCTCCTTGCTGGCCTTGCTCTGTATGGTGCTCTGTCTGTCTCACTGTGCTGGCCTCAGCAGGGGCTGTGGCATCCCTGCTCCAGATGTCCCTGGTGCTCACTCCACTTGCTGGCACCTTTGATGGTGATGCCGATTCTCTTGAGATCACATGTAAAAATGAAGAAATGTCTGAGGAAAATATCAAGACATCTGCCTGAGATGGCTTCTCATCACTCCATTTCTCTTTTCTGAATAGCAAAGCCACTTGAGCTCTAACTTGAGGTCTAGCCAAGACCTTTAATCCCCATGTAGCCATACATGTTCTGTACTGGAGTTCAGCTGGCATTCTTTGGTTCAAAGGTAGTTTCATATACCAAAAAAACCTGAGACACACCTCATCCTCTGGAATTACATCAGATGGAAAATCAAAGGTGGAAATGTTTTAGGAGAGATTGTAGAATACTGACACAGCATGAGAGGAAGTAAGGGACAAGGGGAAGTTGCTGATGGCAGCGTACCATGGGGCAGATATCCCTTGTCTTACTGCATGACCATTTAATTCATGTTTTACTTTTTAAGCTGTTGTCTTCTAGGCTACCACATAGGCCTTGCAGACAAAGTGTCAGTGCAGCATTTGCCATGGCAGTGTCAATTCTGCCACCTCACTTTCACCAGCAGAGAAACGCAGAGCTGGGAGCAGCACTGAGCAAAGGCTCCATGACTCCACCTGCAGGAGCAGGAACAAACCTGGAGCTGGAGAGAGCTCTTCTGCCACAGACCTCATCCCCAGAAACTACTATCCTTTAAACAGGTGTTTTATAGCTAAACACAGCATCAATTTGCAGCAAGATTTTCAGATCAAAACCAACCCTCTTCCACAAAAAAAATGTAAAAAAACTTCATTATCCACAAGTATTGCAAGAGGAGCTTAGATGAATAGTATTTGATTGACAAAAAAAAAAAGATCACCAATCATGTCAATAATTATTTTTTCATTTTCTCTTGAAAGAAGCATTGATCAGTACTGAAAGAAGTGAGAGTGACTTGCTTTGGAGAAGTGTCCCTGGTTTTGATTGCATCACCTGATTTTCTTACAGTTTGAAGGCTGTTGGTATCTCTATGGCCATAGTCTGGTTTCAGTACCCATGTCACAAATGCCTCTAAAGCAAACTTTATTAAGCTCACTAAAGCACTGCATTTGACCACCCTGAAAATACATTGAGAGTAGAGAGCATATATGGGGCTGGGACTTAGGTTTTGGCAAGCTTTGCTCTTGCTCTTCAGTTGGTTTTGTAGTTCTCAGTACAGGAGGTGTTTAGAGCTCCTCAACCACAGTGGTGTCACTTTTGGAAAGCTGATGATGAACACCCAGAGGGGCACAGCCACCAAGATGATGTTGCCCTTTGCAGGGTGAGTCTGAGGGTTAAGGTGAGCACTTTGGGCATGAACAACACTGGCCCCTTGAATCCCTCCCTGCTTCAGCATGGAGAAGCCCCAAGCATTATGGGGAAATCACTGGCAAATGAAGGGAGCTCCCTCAAGGGAGCACCCTGCAGTCTTGTGTGTCCATGTAGTCTTGCAAGTATTGCTACAGTCCAGTAAATATTAGGCCCTTATTTGCATGTTTTTTGATGCTTACACTGCAGCAACAATTTTCATCCGTTAGTCTTTGCCTGAAGATAAAAGCATTATAGCGTGCTGAATCCAACCCTTCTTTTTCTCACTCATTTTAGGGAGCTGGTCCCAGTCTTACCCACAGTATTCCCACAAAAAAGGAGTGCCTTGCAGTAATAGTCTCTTCAGTTCATGCTCTCGGAGTGCTTTGCAAAGGAATAATTGGTTCACCCTGCTTTTGTGGTACAGAGCCAAGTGCCATGTTCCAGTCCAGAAAGCAGCCAGAAGACACCAAAGCTGTGCAGCAATTCAGGGAGGGAGAGAAAGGCAGAGACACTTTCAGAGCTGTGATGCAGAGACCAGTGCTCCCAGCTGAGTTGCTACCAACACCTTATCACTGCTAGCGATGAGGAGGCTCAGCAAGCGCCGCATAGGAGCTGAGAAAGGGCAACTGTAGCAGTTCAGTACAAAGAATTCCCAAAGTTCTTTACAGGTATTATTTAATCTACCCTGAGACAACAGTTCCCTACTGTGTGAGAACAGGTTTAGGACATTCAGTTGGCTTAAGCATGACCCTTTTATATTTGGCTGCTAAGCTCACTAGCTGGAAAAAAGAAGATACTGGCAATCTTGCAAAGCACAGGGTTGCAGTGCTTGAACAGGATAACATGGATGCAGTTTTCAGTAAGAATAGAAGTGCTGCTGCCCTCTCTGTGAGGATATGAAGACAGTCATCTATTGCATTGTTAGATTTAAAAAATCCTGCTTAAGTACTCCATTTATCTGCTGTTGACTACAGTTCATCAGTAGCAACAGCATTTCACTGTAACAGCTCAATAAATATTTCTCAGGAATGCCTGTCCCACTTTTCTGCAGTCAAAACATGCATTAAACAATTAAAGCATCTGACTGAAGTGAAAAGCAAAAGAAAATCCAACTCACCAGAGACTACTGATTCAGGGGAGGAAGATTCCTCCTGCACCCCACTGGGATGGCCCCCAAACTCTTCAGGTACTATGGGACTCACCTTCTTCTGCCATTTGGGTTTCATTCCCCAGTGGGTTATTCAGGCAATAGTGGAAGGTGTCCCTTCCAAGGGCCGGGGGTTGGAACTGGTTGGTCTTTAAGGGTCCCTTCCAACCCAAGCCATTCCCTGACTCTGATTGATTCTATGCAAGCAAAGCAGGGGATGGTGCTCTGACCTGGGCCAAGGGAGATCCTCCCAGAGATAAGGATGTAGTGACTAATTAGCCACGAAAAAGCCCACAAGATGGAGCTCAGCTCAAAAAAAACCACATCCAAGACACTGTGTCGGTCAGAGTCAGGGAAACAGGAGGAAAGGAGTGAAACGGAAAGCTTCCAAATGAATCCCACACTCCCGATGTTAGACCACAGCATGAGTGAGATCTTATTAGAGCGAACAAATTTGAATAAGAAAGTACAAGGAAAAAGTATGTACGAAGTAATAATTAAGCAATTGCACAGCTCAAAAAAAAAAACCCCAGCCAAAGCTGTCATCCCATCCATTCACAGATATGGGAAACAGAGGATGTGAGGGTTTTAATACACATTAAACTTCAAAAAGAACTGGCATTTTTTTATTATTTATTAAGGCTGTTACCTCAAATGTCCTGTCAGCTTCCAGTTTCCTGCTTGTAGCCCAGTCTGAGGCTTGGTTTCTTCAGTAGCTATTTCTGTGAGGTTTTTTATTCTTCTCTCTTGCTCCTGGGGTTAATTTAGGCTTGCTGTTGTCAGAGTTGTTAGGGGTTTTTCTTGAGTAGGTGCATGGAATGGATTTATGCCACCTTCTGTAGAGCACCTTTGCAGGACTGCTAATGTCAAGTGCCAGTGGACACAAGCTGAAACCTGGGAGTCAGGCTGGATGCAAGAAGAAACTTGCTTCATGGGGACAGCCAGATCTGGTGGGATTGGCCAGGCTCCATCTCTGGAGGCTTTTGAGACCTGACAGGTCAAGGTCTTGAGCAGCCCTGAGCTGATTTTGCAATTGATCCTGCTTGGAGCAGGAGCCTGGGCTAGAGACTTCCTGAAGTCCCTTCCAATCCTAGTGTGCTTGTCATCACCCTGCTCCCCAGTGGGTCTGGCAGTGCCACAGGGCTGAGTCCTGCAGCACAGTTCCCTCAATTCAGCAATGGGGTTTGCCAACACTACCAGCTCCTTGGCTGCCTTCCCCTCCTTGGGGCTCTGCTTGGTGAGGGCCTGTGCTCCAGTGCTAAAATGGATCCAAACTGGGCAGCAGCATCTGAGGAGCTGCTGAAGGGAGAGGACCCACTCCTGCCTCAAAAAAATCAAAAAGTAGCAGAAAAGAGCTGGTAATGGATGTCAAACCAAAGCCAAAGTGTGGCTGTTAGAACAAAGGGAAGAGTCTCATCCTGCTCCACGGCCTGAAGAAGATTCCTCACCCAGGAGCCCTGACCTTTATAAGGCGGCCTCTCACCTTCCTGAAGCAGCTTTCCTGTGTCTCGAATGTGCTGATCACTGTTTGCTTCTCCTCCTGGGAGAGCTACAAACATCGGAGGGAGCAAATGGCTTCAAAAGCAGGGACACATTCCCAGCCTCAGGTTTAGGACACTGGTGGTGCCCTCAGGACAGGGTAGTGGGAGATCTGCTGGATCCAATAACCATGCCAGCACCGGGCACGAGGGTGTCCTCCCCAGGAGAGGTGGATCTCAGGGAGGAAGGATGCGGTGCAGCGGGCACGGCTCCACAGAGCCCGCGGGGAGCAGGGCCGAGCGACCGGCGCGTCCGTGAGCGCTGAGCTGCCGCTCGAGCAGCGCTCTTGGGAAGGTGGGCTAAACGAAGAGACCTTAAAATATACCTTCTCTTGGTGGCTCAGAAGAGGAAAGCAGAAGAAATGCAGTAATGTGGGCAGAGCACAGCTGAAGGAGGAGGCGTGGGTGAGGGCTGAGCGGCAGCGGGCATGGCTAGATGGCAGCAGCAGCCCACGCTGGAACCTCTCTCCTCCCGCACCCTGCAGCATCCATCTGAGAATGCATCCATCCCAAACTGAGAGTCTGTCTGCTGCCACCTGCTCCTCAGCAGCACAAGGCCTTCAGCTTCGGGACCTTCCCAATGCTGTGGTTACTGCCCGCACACTACATTTTTGGGAGGAGAGAGGAAATTTCTTTATTACCAGCAAATAAATTGACGGGCATTTTGGCAAGCTGAGAGGGAAACAGGGCTTGCAGGGAAAAGTAGCTCCTTAAACCTTTGGCATTGAGCTCGAGGAAGGATGGTGGAGAGGGAAGAGGTCAGAGCAGAGGCCCAGGGTACATCCCTCCAGGTGGGCTTCCAGCAGCTCTCGGCATCCTTCTGTCCAATGCCACCAAGTCCAGGTGTTTGTGGGACACCACAGAGATTCCTTGAAGTGTCTGCAGCTGATAAGAGATAAAGGGCAGGCTGGTAGAGTGAGGGTTCCCTAAAAACCTCTGCAGGAGATGAGTCCAGCTGTGCCCAGCTCCCTGCACTCCTGACCAGACAAGAATCCCATGGCTCAAGGAGGGCTGGAGTGCCTATTGCACATGGGAGGTGCAGGTCACCCTTTACCCAAGGCTGGACAGCTTAATCTGGGCGTGTCCTTGGATGCACTCCAAGACATGCCCTGGGAGAGGCCCTGAGTTTTTCCCACCGCTGTTGTCTGCTGCAGAAAACCACCCTGCTTGGGCAGAGGACATCAGTGGGACTGCAGCAAGGCAGAGCACATCTCTGCTGCCCTGGCTTATTGATACTGTCCCCAGCAATGCACAGGGACACTCTGCAACCATCCTCTGCCATCCTGCCAGCCCCTCTATTCTTCCTGAGAGCCTGTGCACTGGCAGAAAGGGGAAAGGAAAAATAAAGTGAAAAGGGGAAAAAAGCTACCCTGGTTGTTACTTAGTACTATGAGTGTAAAGTACTGAATTTCTGGTGCCTAATGAAAGTATTTTCTCTGTCCTGGGCAGTACCACACAATAAAGTACAATTTATCTTTGGGAGAGATGGATGCAGCTGAGCCAATACCAGACTTAGGACAAGAGTATTGACATCACCCTCAGGAGTCCAGCAGCAGATGTTTAGCGTTGTCTCCAGCCTCAGGCCAAAGGTACAAGCCTGCTACACAAATTACCAAGGCAGATTTGCTGGCCTGCATTAGCTGCGGGGTCAAGAAGGGCTGATCAAAATGTTCCCTGCCTGCATTAGGCAGCTGGGAAGCCTCTTGCCACTGCTCTGCACGGGTATGGCTGACACTGTAGGTGATTTAGCCAGGTACCAGCTGCCATGTAGAGAGTTTAAAGTTTAAATTGTTCAGCAAAGAGCTAAGGGCACAGAAACATGGGCATGCAGGCTGCACAGGGGGGACACACTGTGCCAGAGCAGGGGTGGTGCGTCCTGGAGGCCAGTGTAACCCCATATGATGAATGCAATGCTCAGGGAACCATTTTACCCAGGTCAGTAACATCCTAAACTGTAAGGTTCCCCAAAAGCTTCTTTGTCTTGTAAGGTGAGCACTGAGCTGATATTTTCAGACCTCTACCCAAAGTGATCCCAATCCCATTTAAATTTTGACCTCAAAGTGTATGAATGGTTAGAACTACTGTTTTTTAGGCTTCTTTTTTTCTTTTAGTTAATATTAGATAACTAAGCTTTGGTTAATGGGTAGTAGCTTTGCTGCCTCAAAATCAATATGGAGAAAAACTTCTGCAATATTTTGCCTAATCTCTAATGATCCTAAAAAATCCTGTACCAGCAGTAGACTATCCATCTATCTATCTATCTATCCTTCCATTTTCAGACCATTTAAGGATGTGTTACCTCTTCTTTCCTGCAGAGAACACAGATTTATAATGCACAATTTCCTTTTGAAAGAGCCCATTTTATCTCTTCCCTTTATACATCTCATTTATCCTAGCATCTATGATGTCTGTATTTTGCTATAGTTTCTACTGATTTTTTCTGGCCCAGACATGAGGCTTACTGATTTGGAGTTCCTTAGACCATGCCCTGGAGTGACTAAAAACACCTCAGCTAATAATTCAGTACTGTGTTTGCTGGAGGCTGATTTAAGGATGAGGTTATACTCATCCTTCTGTTCTCTGGGTGCACTCAGGTGCCTACTGCCTGATCCAAGCAATTTCTTTCTGTTCATTTTAGCAGGCTGTTGGAAAGCCTTTCCTGTGGCATTTCAGGGGGGTCGCGATTTTGGTTGAGGAAAAGAAATTAAATAGCTTGGCTTCTCACCATCATGCTGGTGGCATAAAGAGTAGAATATCTCTATTCTGGGATTAAAAAAAAAAAAGCTTGCTACTACAAGATCCATGGATAAGGGTAAAAAACTTGCCTAGGTCAAATACATTCCCTTCAGCTCTTCTCACTGTATGAAACCCCAGCTTACCCAGGTACTCACTGTGGAACTCCATCCTCTCTTCCAGGACACAACAGGGCATGCCTGTGGGCTCCAGCTCATTGTAAATCACTAATTAGTCATCCAAGATGGCCAGCCAGACTGGTAAGACTGTGGTCAATTCTCTGAAGTACCAATAACACTCTCAATCCCATGGGCAGAGCAGGCGAACTTCGAGCTTTTTTTCCATAGGCAAGCCCACCATGCCAACCCCTGCAGCTGGGTCTTAACACCTCCCAGCATCACTCTTTTTCATATTAAAAATAATTTCCCCCTAATTTTATAGAAGAGGCATGATCTGGAGGCAAGCTGGAGGGTAAATCTCATCACTGTTCAACAATGCAGGTGGCTACATATCATCAGTGAGACAGGGCTCACTTTTCAGGGCTTGATCAAGCACTGCAATCTGACTTTCAGAGGGTGTTGGGCCATCCAGAAAAATCTACCCACTGCGGCCATGAGCTTCTGATGCATGTGAAGAGAGGATGCAGGCAGGGATGATTGCAGTGCTTCGGTAGCACCCCCTACAGCACTCAGAAGCTCTTTCCTTCTGTATCATTGTCATGCACAACACGGGAGTGTGCCATTTCTCCTGCTTGTGCCCTTTTTCTTCATACACCCAGAGCAGAGAAACCAACTGATCCAAGCTTGGCAGCCACTTCTCAAAAACCCACTACAAACTGAACCCGTTTCCTAGAAGCATGTTTCTCCTGTTTAAGGTGCTAATTTGTCCTTATTGCCACAAGGTGAGGAAATGACTACTGATTGAAAGGCGATTTAAATCACATTACTGAGGAAGGAATCAACTTCAGCAGTCCAGCTTCAGAAAAAGCCTTTAAGACAGAGCTGTGCTGCTGATGGAGGTAAAAATTTTTAAGTGACTCAGACTTCAGGACAGAGGTGGGAATTGCTCATTCTAGGGAAGCACAAGGCAACCCCAGAGGAAGGATATTTAGCTTTATCCTGAGGAAGGTTCTTGTGAGAATAAAGCAGTGCAGTAAGGGACCACACTACCAGTGCCATCAGCTTCATGTACTGCTGGTGGCATCAGCCAAGAGATGGACATTTCCAAGAAAGTCCCCTTGCCACCAGTGCCTGCTGCCTGCCTACAAGCTCAGCTGCTTGAAGCACACAAGCATGGGCTGCTGGGGGAGATACCGTCAATTGGTGCTGGCTCAAGCGTGAAAAGGAAGTTTAAAAACACATGCCACATAAGAGCACTGAAACTTGTGGCTGGGTAGAAGCAGCCTAACAAAGGCAGCTGGCACAAAAGAAACTAAAATTAGAAAAATGATGGTGTAAATGCAAGAAACAACACAAACCTTGCTGGTTGATGGTAGAATCACAGAATATCCTGAGTTGGAAGGGACCCACAAGGATCCTCGAGTCCAACTCCCAGCCTTGCACAGGACCACTCCCAAGACTCACACCATGTGCTCGGCAGCATTGTCCAAAAGCATCTTGAACTCTGTCAGGCTTGGTGCTGTGAGCTTTGTTTTGAGAATCAGCAACCAGAATATGGAAAGTCATCATAATTGTCCTTCACAGTCATCTTAGTCCCTTTCCCTGCACTCTAGGTGATGCCAAATTCCACCAAAAAATGCAGGGGAGTGGAAAGCCCAAGTGCCTTCAGAGTAACTTTACCAGACAATTGCTTAAACGGAGCAGAGAAGGAGAAAACTTTGGTCCCTTCCACTGCCTTGGTTGCCAGACCATCCCATACGTGGTTGCACTCATGCTGCTGGGCAGGGATGTTTTGTTCCTTTCAAGCATCCTGGCCAGCGTGGATGCTGTGAACTGTGCAGAGAAGGTGAACATGGGGGGCTGCAAAGTCACCTAAAGTAGAAAGTGAGGTTTCAAACAAGTTGTTTTTCTTTGAAAGAAAAAAAAATTAAACTCCTGGCTCCTTTTTTGTGTTGCCATAGCAACTGAGGTGACCCTGGCCTCTGCTGTGTGGAGAGCATCATCTGGGTACCATGTGGTGGGCACAGGAAGGGCCACACGGAGGTGCAGCCAGGGTGGCCAGCATTCCCCTCACAGGAAAGCATCACACTCAAAGGGAAGAAGGGAAAAGACCTTATTTCCTGGTTTTCCTGGTTTTCTTTTTGGTTGTTTGTTGTTTTTTTCTTCCACACAGGTTCTAGCAGCAGTGCTGGCAATTATTAAAGCTCTGAGCAGAATTGGAGTTGGTGAGTTTCATCAACTGAGCAGTCCTGAAAGTTTCACCAATGTGGTCCGTGATGCCTTGGTCCCAAAAGGTATTGGGATACTCATGGGAGAGCTGGAGCCCCACAGGGGCCTGCTTGAGGAGCCCTGCTATCTCTGCAGCTGTCAGCAGGTCCCACAGGGGACTGGTGGTGATGTGCCTGAAGCACCAGCAGCTCAGTGAGAAGTGGATGTGGAACTCCCTGCCAAGTAGTTCAGAGGGGTTCAATAGCTGCTTTTAAAGCTGACTTAAGCCACTCCTGCTTAAAACTGAAGTTTTTCTCTCACACACCATTATCTTTAGCCCCCAGGGCTACCCAGGTGGGGCATGGCAGGGCTATGAATGCCGGTTTCTCCAAAGACCACATTTGTCCAGCGTGGTCAGGGTGTCTGGCAGCAGCAGCTCCCTCAAGCATCACTGCACACAATGCTGGTGAGATGGGGGATGGCACAGTGTGGGGTAAACCCTGGCTCCTGAGACTCATTTCAAGCACCAGCATTGTCCACAGCGTGCAGGCAGTCCTGCTCCTGTGTCACCACACACATGCAATGACACTGCCTGTGTCCTTTAAACCTGTCCATCAAACCTGTTTGTCGTGAGCCTCACATGTATTAATAATCCATGAGGAAAGCAGCAAAGGAATAACCATGGCTGTGCAACACTAACATCTAAATTAGCTGAGTTTATTTTATTTTCTCCAAGGAAAGTGTCTGTAATGTTTGTATTTTGCTCCTGATCATTAATGGCATATTAAGGCACAGTCGGTGCACTCACCTTTTCCCTGAGGAGCCAGCTTCCAGCACTGCGCCTGCTGCCCATGGCATCCACTCAGCAGTGGAATTTGCCCTGAAAAGGGTCCAGGAAAATATTAAAGAAAAGAATAAAGAGGAAAAACATATGTGTTCAGTCATTGCTGCAGCCCCAGGAGCAGGGTGTTTGTTCACACCAGCCGGGTCTGGTGGGAGGAGGAAGGGTCTCTTCTCCCACCCCCACTTTGCCACTGCACCTTTGCACTAGAGGGGGGGGGCGATGGTCCCACAGCAACCCAGAGGGAGCTGGAGATGGGAAGCCTGCTGCTCCTGCCAGCTGCAGCAAATGAGAGCTCAGCGTCCCCAAGAGGATGATGCTCCCAGCTCCATGCTGTGATGTTCAGCACATGGCATTTCCCCTGGCTGCTCCCAAAACATTTTAAAAACCATTCGCAGAGACATCTTGCTCCTGAACAACCCAAATGGAAGACAAATTCCAGCTTCAGGCAGAGGATTATCTGTACCAGTTCTGTTTCTCCGTAAGAGGGGATGGGCCAATATCCTAGTGACTTAGCTGGCACTGTCCTCTGAGCCTGGGCATCTCAGCATTTGTTCAAACAAGCCTGATTTCTCTTATTGCCCATTATTCATGTTTGGTTTAAGACCTGGGCTAGGAACACCACAGCCCTGCTCCACAGATCTCCAGGACTGTCTCATGGCTACGTGCAGAAAGTGCAGGATGGGCTGTCCCTGCAGCCACCACCACGGCGAAGTTCAAAGTTCAGTACAAAAGTTCAAAGAAGCAGTAGAACAGCTCTTAGAAGCACCAATGGTCCTACAGAGATGAAAAGGAGAGGCTGCCTGTCAGATACCTCCTTTGGAGTTCAGCACCACTGTGCAGGCTCAGCACAGTACTGGTTACAACCCAAGCCCCATGTGGGAGGATCAAGCTGTTTCTTGTTGCACGTACCCCCAGAGGAGACACCAGTGGGACATGGCAGTTTGTATCTTCCTCTCATGCAAACAAGTCAAGGAAGGATAGAGGTATTTTAATACATAGGAAAAATCCATGGCTGCTCTTGTCAGTGAGGACAGGCTGGAGCAGAGCCATGCACAGCCACAGCACAGTCACAGAATTATGCAATCATTTAGACTGGAAAAGACTTGTAAGATTGTAGAGTCCACCACTAAACCATGGCCACATCTACACATCTTTTAAACACCTCCAGGGATGATGACTCAGTCACTTCCCTGGGCAGCCTGTTCCAATGCTTGATTACCTTTTCAGAGAAGAAATTTTTCCTAATATTCCTAAGCCTCCCCAGGTGCAACTTGAGGCCATTTTCTCTCATCCTGTTACTTGTTACTCATCCCCACCTGGCTAAAACCTCCTTTTAGGTAGTTGTAGAGAGCAATAAGGTCTCATCTTAGGCTACTTTTTTCCACGTGTTGCTGAAGAAAATCTGGATTCAATCCTGTCTCAATGTACATATATCCACATAAGGCTTTAAGGATAATATTTTCTTCACTTGGAAACTAAAAAGCAAAATGTAAATAGTGACTGGAAAGGTGTCTGTGTCCTGACCTGGGAAAAACAATGGAAGTTTATGTTGTAGGTGACTTTGACACAATGGGACCCTTAGGCAGGGCTTGCCCCTGCTCCTGTTCTCTGAGGCAATGCAACCCCATCCCCAGTGCTGGGAAAGAGCAGGCATAGCCAAGTGCTGGGGAAAAACAGGTTCCCTTGCTTACACCTCATTTCCTGCAGAATGGCCTGGGTGATACTGCAGAGGCAAATTTCACCCAGGATGTAATTTGTCATAGTTGTTGTAATGTATCTGTGACCAGCTTGGGTTTTAGAATGTGACCTGCTTTCTGCATTAAGTTCCCATACTGCTACATGGAAGAGTTTAAGCAAAGGAAAAAAAAAAGTTAAGGCAAAGGAAGCTGCCAATGTCCTGGGCAAAAGAGCTGCATTGTTTTGGAAAGGTAAAAAAATGCTGGGGTGGGAGCCCTGGGAGCAGAGCTGTGAGCTGGTAGTGCCCAGAGGTTTAGTGATGCAGCTTCCAGTGCCAGGTACACAATAGAGACACTAAAGATGTGTTCAAAACTACAGTCCCAGGCAGGAAGGGTTTGAGGGAGCTGACCCACCTAGGCCCCAGCATCACCAAACACCAAATGTGGGAATGTGCATGGAGAGGAGCAAGGACAGGATCCTGCTTCTTACCTTCATGAGAGAGACAATTCCCTCTAGTGACAGCCCAATCAATACAGATTTTATTGGTGATAAATTGTTCTGCCATCAGGGAGAGCCAGCTTGCTCTTAAAATAATCACCCAACTGGTGGTCATGACCTTGTCCGTCTGTCCCTGAAGACAGAAGGCAGCTGCCATGACAGCTCCTTGCCTCCTTCTGGCAGTGGTTTCTGACTCATGTGACTCGGCTGAGAGCCTGGGATTAACCTGACCCTCTGCTGATGCACTGGTTGCCCTTTAGCCACAGTGAACATGAGTGTTCAGAATTGTGACTGCATCCAAACCATCACATGGATACAGGTGGACAACATGTAAGGTCTGCTTGCAGGCATGCTGCTCCCAGCAATGCAGGCACGTCTCCAAAGCTCCTACACAGAGATGCTCTGCTTTCCTCTCCCACCCTTTTCCTTCTTTAAAATAAAGCATCTCTCCTCCCAAAAGAGATAACAGCAATTATCAGGTTCATCAGCACTGTATCTGCCATGGTGCAGCACAGGGAGCTCAAAATGCCAGTCTGCCCACTGGACCATTGAAGTCGATGGCTGTTCCTAACCTTTAAATATGAATAGAGGGTGCCCTGCATAACGGATCGAGGACTATCCATGGAGACCATCTGCCCCGTGCTTGCACAAATGCTCATGTTGTTCTTCACAGGAGTTTATTACTCAGAGGCTAACACTAAAAATACATTGCAAAGGGCCTGATTTAAAAATAAAGGGCCAATTCAAACTTGGCAAGGGAGATGCAAGACTGAACCCAAGCACCTCCATCAACCACGCTGGAGTTAGGCTGCAACCAGACAGACTTTAACTTAATCTGAAAGGCAATGACATAATTCTGAATTAGTTTAACAAGACCTGCAATTCACACAGAAAAGCCTGAATTTATGTAGTAATTAGCCAGAGCTTTCAGAGTGTTAGATATCTCCATGGCGAGAAAATAATCACATAGGTAATTAAAGTGAGGTAAAAATGGACACAGTAGTGAGACTTTTTTGTGCTAAACTACTTTTGTTAAGTTTGACTCCATTTTTTACTAAAAATGCAATTCACAAAAAGACTTAAACCACTTAACAAGTTGAAGTTTTCTATTAATCACTTGGACTTCATTTTCCAAGTGATTAACCCCTCTACACAACAGTCCCTCTAAGAAAGACATTCCTGGGAGCTCAACAAGCAGTAAAGCTCTCTTAGCCTTTCATTGATTTCTCCATCAGTTTTGAACTCTGCCTGTATCAACATTCAAATGACATCCTGGAGGAGCCTGGAAATTGCTCTCCCCTCTGAGCCCTCGTTACCAGTCAGGAAAGCAGAGACATCCTCTGAGGAGCTGCTCAAGCACAGCCAAGATGATCAAAGTTACCAAGTGACTATGGATGCACAACCTCAGCCTCTGAAGTAGGTCTGATTTTAAGAGAGCTGGTTGCCAGCAACAGGTAAAACCCTTTCCAGTACTTAGCTGACCTTTTAATTAAAAGGTTCCCCATATCAGAAGCCATTTTTGAAAAGCTCAGCCTGGTTGGGCTTCAGAGAATCTCTCATTTTCCCTGGGATGCCATGCACGACCACTTTTCCTGGGCATCTTCCTTCACTTCTTCCCAAAAGGCAAGCTGGGAGCATCTTACTCACATAATTTGTGCCAGTCCCAGTCTGAAATTAAATCATCCTGCCCTGAAAAGAAGAAACTCCTTAAATGCTATGAAAATAGTGAAGGATAACTGAAAAATCCCCAAATCTGGGATTGGAAATTTTAGAGGCAAAGGGAAAGACAGAAGAAATTGGGTGCGATGAAGCAGGACACAATCCCAGTGTCTGCACAGGGCTATGCAAGGGCTTGTCAAACCACGGCAGACAGTAAACTCCATGATGGATACCTTGGCCCATTTCAGAGAAAAAATTGTAATATCAAAGAAATGGGAACTTTCTAACCTCTAAAATTCAGATTCTTTCACTTTCTACAAAAGCAAGGTCAAAATAAGCATCTGTAAGGAGATTTTCCCCCAAATGAGAAGAGTTTGGGCTTTGTTAAACAGATACTTAAACCTGTTATTCACTACAGACAGCAGTGGAAACCAGAAGTGAGATGCCAGGAAAAGGCAGTAATATTTCCACTTAGAGAAGCAAATGAATGATGACAGAAGAACTGCTGCATTTATGAATGCTACAGCAAAACAGTTTTTACATCTTTGGTACCCAAGATATCATGCAATGCTTGACTGAAAATATGCCTGACTCATTTTAAGATTGCACAAACAAGATTCAAATGTTGTGGTCCACCTCAGGGATACCATCCTGGGACAAAATCAGAGACATTTTTTTCATTTTCCTGAATACAGAAATTATAAAGTCGATGGCGGCCAATTCACATCTAAACAGCTGCTTTTGGATCCAGCCCATGCAAGAAGAAGAGTCATTAGTGTAAGAACATCTCCAGCATGTCTAACAGCCCAGCATCTTCTGGCAGACAGACTGACAGCATGAATGCAGACAGGCTGGAGACAGGCTATCAGCAGCCATGGAATTACCTTTTTTTCAATAGCTGGGTTTTTTTGCTGGGCTCACCCTGAGAAAGCAGGCATTCTTCTGATTAACATCCCTTTCAGGGCTGCCTCATCAGCAGGGTGTTGTGGTTGAAAGGATTGCTGGTTTAATTGCTCAAATTTGAATTTCCAGGGAAAGAAATGAACACGCTCTTTCTTCACAGCACTGACACAAGTTTGTACTGTAGACCAAGTCTGGCTAAACGTATTTCCACTTGGATATCGCAAACATTTCTCTCTCTTTTAATATTAAAGTACTGTCACATAACCACTACTAGAACATTCTGCACAGCAAAATTCCCTTCATTACATGCTCAACATTAAATTCAGGCCAAATAATTTTTTGATACTTTATTTTGCAGACAGGGCAGGCTTATGCAGCTATTTGCAGACCTGACGAATGTGGAGAAAACTGCTTCCCATGCTACCAATGCCAAACATTAGTCCAACAGCAAGTACCTGGTACCTGACAGGAGTTTTATTTTGTAAAGCTGTGGTCATGGTAGCCCAGCCAGCAGGGCCAGCAGCTTTTCCTTCATTGCCTTGAGTTGCTCCACATCCAGCAGAAATTGAGTTGTCACCTTCCTGCAGTCTTTACCCTGGATTCAGCTGGGATGGAGCTGGATCCCACAAGCACCTGCAGGCACTGACACCACTCCGTTAACCCAGCCACAAGAGCTGGCTCCCAAAATCTCTACATACTTACAAGGCAAAGTGTCTTGGATAAGACTGGGAGACGTTGGGCAGAGAGCCATCCTTGCCCTTCCCCAAATACCTGACGCTAGGAACTTGGTGCATGGCTTAGACCAAGACAGGCAGTGACAAGAAAAGTAGTCTTTTATTTCAATTAATATTTCTTGGCATTAGGCAGATATTAAATAACACTGGAATGCACAAGACTATTAACATATCGACAGCAAAAGGGGGGAGGTGTAGCCAAGTCGAGAACAGCAGTGCCAGTCACGTCACCTCAGGGCACTCAAAAGCCATTTAACGCAGCAACCACCAGAAAGTAGGACTCCACTGAGAAATACAAAATGAGGATGAACTCCTTTCAGGTCTTTTGTTAATACAGTAATGCTGGAATGACTGACAGTAAAAATGAACAAATATTTGCATTCAGGAATTAAACAGAGTGAAATATCCACAAACTGCTAGTCATGCATTTCTTTTGGAACAGCAATTTGCTAATGCATAAATATCACAAAAAAACAATCTCCAAGATTTGAATAAATCACAGACAACTAGAAGAAACAAAGCTTGAATTCTATTTTATGCCTTAAATAGATGACCTAAATATTTAAAATTTTACTTCACCATATATATATAATTTATATATATATTAAAAGAAAGTAAAGACCATTAGATAAGTGCAAGCAATTTTCCTCAAAAAGAAAATTGGAACCATGCCCAGGAAAGCTGCTTTTTTTTTTTCCTTTTTTCTTTTTCTTTTTTTTTTTTTAACTTTCCATTCCATTCAGTCCACTTTTTTTTTTCTTTTTTTTTTTTTCAACATAGTAATTTCTGAAGCAAAATAAATTATCTACCATCTGCTATTTTGGGTAAAAGTCCTACCTAGCATCTTCTCGGGAACTACGGGAACATCACCTTTCTTACGGACTAAGTGAAGTGGTATCTCACCAGCCATTGAGCTCTCTCGTAGCTGCATGTAAACATACCTTTCGATTAATGTTTAAAATGTGCAGAGTGAATCGTAACATTACGGGGAAGCAGAAACGGAGCTGCCGCAGGAGAACTGCACTGGTGTTAGTGGGGGGAGCGAGGGCTGGTTCGCTCGGACACACACACACACACGATCTGGCAACGGGATCTTATCCGCGAAGTGTGGAGGGATGGTTGAGAAGGCATCCGTTTGCGAGCAAAGCTTGAAGGACACAAGCCGAGATTCTCTGAGCACACTGTCCGCTTTCATCAGAATTGACTCGCGCTACTGGGGTCGCACTGTAACAACCGCACGATGGAGGGATCGCTCTTGGCACCTTTGATGAACTCTTCCAGCGACAGTTTACCTGACAGAGAGGAAAACCAAAACGGAAATCATTTTTTAAAAGTCACTAGTGTTTTGTTGCTGCCACCACTGCTGTAGCAAAGACTCCCTCCTCACCGAGGCAACATAACATCTATTTAATCTATCGCAAAGGCATCGAGGGGAATTTAGTGCAATGCACAGCAGCTAAATCCTACTCAAGCCTTTAAGCCCAAATGCATTTTTCTTCTGCAAATCAATCCAGCATAATAATTGCTATTTTTTTATTTAAAAAGACAGTCCCAAATCTAAAAACAACTGTTCTAATACCGTTCAGCAGCTTTCTGCTCAGAACCAGACTATGCAAATAACATGACACATGAACACAAGGTATGGTACCTGAACATATGTATGCTTTGAAATGATGATTGTATTACTACAACACTTTTAACCTAAATATTCCAAATATCCCCACTTTGTCCGCTTGTTTCTCGTGACACATAGGACTGAGCAGTCATGGCTTCTCTGGCACCTACAAGGTTGGACCAGGGTTTGAGCAGCCTGATCTAGTTCAAGATGTCCCTGCTCATTGCAGGGGTGTTGGGCTAGATGACCTTTAAAGGCCCCTTCCAACCCAAACTACTCTATGATTCCATGACTCTGCAAGTCACTTGCTGTGCCCTGCTGGGCATATAGGAACAGGATGGGTTTTAGTTTTTCTTTTTTTTCAAGCAAAGCCAGGCCTGGGGGACACCTACTGCTGTGTGTTGCTCCTGCACACTTCTGGTTTATACATCTTTAGTTTAGGCCAGGAACTGACTTGAATGGACCTTGTAACAGCCTGAGGGTCTGAAAACTGGTCTCTGGAGGAGCAACTACTCCAGCGCTCCTGGCTCCAACAGTCCCGTGGAATGGTATGGCACAGCATGGTATAGAAAGGAGGAAATATTCCATCTGGTCTTTCAGACCTCATCCTGGGATGACCCAGCCCCCTGGCTGGTAGCTAGCACCAATGCTCTTGTGCTCCAGCACTCTGAACCATGACAGAAATAGGACATGGCAATATTAATGAAAAATGAAAGAGTTTTCCCTATGCAAAGGAGGAGCCAAGCATTTGCTGCCTCCCTGACATCATGTCTAGTGACCTCCCACTTAGCTCATGGATTCAGCACAACCTACCCTAACCTCATACAACATCCCAGGGCCATCCTTACCCACCCCAAACTGCTGTGCTCGAGACAGGACCCACACACAAACACCTTGCACTTGGGAGGTGCCTGCTGCCACTTTTGGCCACATGCACCCAAAGAGAGAGAGGCATCAGCCATTGTGCCTGTTTGCACCAGCCCCAGGATGTTACCAGCCTGTTGTGGGGATGAAAGAGGAATGTCCCTGGTGGCCAGCACCCAAAACAATTAGAACAGGGAGGAACTCCTCTCCCAAGTAACAAGCAATAGGACAAAAGGAAATGGCCTCAAGTTGCACCAAGGAAGGTTTAAATTGGATACTAGAAAACATTTCTTCACCGAAAGGGTTGTCAAGCATTGGAACAGACTGCCCAGGGCATTTAAAAGACATGTAGATGTGGCACTTAGGGACCTAGCTCCATGAATGAGCAAGCTTTCCTCTTGCAGAAATTACAGAAGCTCAAAACCCTGTGGCATACTAATTTCTGGCTTTTAAGCTAGTGTTCCCAAACCAAGTGTTTTTAACAAAAGCAGAGGTCTCCTAACTACAAGGATATTTATTAGTTTGCTCCTTACCTTGTATTACTTAAAAGCAAAGCCCAAATCAAAATCTATTTGCAATGCCCAACAGACAAATGAGGAAGAAACATTTTCAGCTACCAGACGCACACATGCAGATGTTATTCCTTGGCACTGCAGGGCTTGTGGGGCTGATATTTTACTGGGAATAGGATGATTTTATTTCAGCAACAAAGTGCAACAGATGGAGGATGCATATATATAGCAGATTTTGGGACCACTACTCTGTTACACATCTGCCACGCACTGCTACTTTCCGCAGACCATAAATATTTTAATCGTGTTATTTTAAGGCCCTCCACATGTCAAGCCAGGGATGAAGTGCTAGTTTTGATGAAGTCAAAGGTAAAATACTTGAGGACTTCAGCAAGGCCAGGAATTTGCCCTGGGGACTGCAGCAGCAGACACCAAAATGCAGCCATAAAATTCTCTTAAATAAAACCCTTTCTGTACATAAGATGGTATTTTTTCAGGTCTCCACATCTCAGTGCTAGAATCAAATCTTTGCTGCCACTGAGCACATCAGTAGGACACAGCTCCTGATTTTGATGTGGGCAGCTGCGACCTCAGCCTCTGACAGGGTAATTCCCAGGGAAAAGCTTCACCTCAGCTGGGAATAGAGGAAACATGTCATCAGGCTGAGGAGCAGAGGAAATTGATCATTTTTTGCCTGTATTTTTCAAGCCTAAGGAAATGAGCCAGCACAGAGGAGGGGCTGTGATGGGTACACATCACACATAATTTATCAAGGAGCTCCACAACCTGGTTTGGGAGCTGCTACATTCCCCTGATGCTCATAGTGCAACAGAAGTATGTATTATGGACCCAGGGGAATTTTTGTTTTCAGGTGCCCAACCACATTCAGGACCCATGTTACTGACAACAAGCCCAGGAGTGCAACCCTATCAAGGACAATGGGAGTAAAACCTTGTGTCAAGTTTGTGCTATGCCCAGAGAAAATAACCCAAAGACAATGGACACAGGAATTTCAGAGGACCCTTTGCAGAAGGAGATTCACCCATGAAATGCCACGGCTGGACTGCTCCCCTCCCAGCCTCCCAGCAGGAGAAGTCACCCTCTGTTCACTGCTCACTTATTCACCCTATTTGTCACGGACTGGAGATGCTCAACAAGGCCAGGCAGAGACCAGAGACACCAGTGGGGACATCCCTACCCTCTCTCCCCTCTCCCCAGATTCTGCCATCTACCAAGGTTGGGTTAGAAAACCTCTATTTCTAGACCCTAGGAAGGGGTGCCAGTGGCAATCCTACCGTCGTTGTTTGTGTCCATCTGTCTGAAGATCTTGTCTGTTCGCTTCTCAGGAGTGGATTCATCCTCTGGCATTTTCATTACTGATGAAACCATTTTGTAAATTGCCTGAGTATTAAAAAAAGATTTTAAAAAAGGAGATGTAAGAAAAACACATCCCAAATGATAAAGCACGGGACAGAGAAAAAGAATTTAAGACTGTAGCAATAAAAAAAGGCAGCTGACCCTGGCAGGCAGCTGCAGGACTTTATAAGCCAAAATGAATGGGAATTTCTGACTGCAGCTTTTTTATTTTTCTTTCCTGTATTCATTTGTGCTCCAAAAGAAGTGCTGGGTCAGTTTAACTGAAAGTCAGAGTCTAGATTAAAGTATGAGCAGGACTGAGCTAAAATACAGGAGACAATGGTGTGCAACCCTCTCTTCTGCAGTCGGGCTAAGCCATTGCCTCTTTGACTGGCTCTCACCATCCACCCAGTTACACGTATGCATCTGGATTAGTGTGAATATGAATGTATAGCAATAGGGGGTGTTTTTCTTTGTGGATTGGTTAGGAAATGCATCTTCAGACTTACAAGAGTATGAATAATTATGAGACCTCTTCAGGGTGTCTGCAGTCCTAGCCTTCCACTTAAATTATCCCACCTCAGCCATGAGGACCAAGTGTCAGGGCACTGGCTGCTGCATGACTCCCTTGCACTGCACAGGACACACATCTCAGCTGCACAGTGGGTGAGAAGCAGCCACTGCTGAGACCAAAGCCTGGCAGCATATGGGGTAGGGGCTCAGGGGACTCTGTCCTGTCCATCCCCACTACAGCCTGTGGTCTACATGTCCTCTGTCTTTGGGAGACAAAGACATGCTACAGCCTTCAATCCAGAGTTTACATTGACTCAGATTTGAAGATTCAAAGCATTAATTCTGAGATTAATCAGGTCAGTAGACTTTGCATTTAGGGTTTTTTGATCCCATGAATATCATATTAAGAAACCACCAGGGAGAGCTGCAGAATTTTGGCTATAGGCCAGCTGCACATGTGCTGTGTTCATATCTCAGGCCCTTTCCTCATCTGCATCTTGTAAGTCCCACCATATGTTCCTTTGGGGACCATGGGCTCAAGAACCTCCCTGGGGCGGGAGTGACCCAGCTCAGCACATCCCTCATCTCCAGGTGTCTCATGGTGAAAAGGTTACAAATAAGACATCCAACAGAGAGAATGCCTCACCTGCACTATTTCTAGCATTTCCCCACGGCTGATGTACCCGTTGCCATCCAGGTCGTACATACTAAACGCCCACTTCAGCTTCTGTTCCAGCTTGCCCCGGGAGGTGACGCTCAGGGCGATGATGAATTCCCTAAAGTCAATCGTCCCGTCGCCGTTGGTGTCAAAGGTGCGGAAGACGTGCTCCGCAAACTTCGACGCGTCGCCATAGGGAAAAAAATTTGCATATATTTTTTTAAACTCTTCTACAGTCAAATGGCCCGTGGGGCAATCTTTTAGGAAGCCCTTGTACCACTCCTGCAGCTCGTGGTCTGTGAACTCGGTGTTCTCACGCAGGTCCTGGAGCACCTCGGGGCGCAGCTTGCTGTTCTGCTTCCCCATCCTCTTCTGGGTCCGGGTTCAGCAGCTGCAAAGCAAGAGAAAATCTGCCTGAGCTCCAGCCACACTAGGCAGAGAAGGGCTGGGGAGAGGTAGAACCCTGTGAGAAATAGAGGGTCCCCCTGGGGCAAGGGGGAAAGAGGAGAAAAAGGATGCTATAAATCACCAGGAAAAGACCTCATTTAATTTGGCTTCCTTTCCTCTCCTCTAGGCTCTCCCAGTGACTAATATGCTGTGGAAGGGAAGGTAGTTTGGGAGGAAGTATTTGGGAAATATTAATTCTTATTATTAATCCTTATTATACGGGAAATAATAAAGCTCAGTAATTTAGTTCTCTGCTACAATCTCACTCCTCCATCATGTGGCTTGCAATGCCTAGCTCTGGATTCCTACACAGGCTGATCTGCTGCAATGACTGAGCGGGATCAGGCAGGGACAGCAGCAGTGATGAAAAGAAAAATTCATCTACTCAAAAGTGAAAGTAAATGCAGCTGAACAAGAAGCAGAAAGGGCAGGTGGCTCCATGCCAGTCACGTTTGCATTGTCCACATGCTCTTTGAAACCCTTTGGCTAACACAGCTTCTCCTCCCTCCCTGCATCCCTTGCCCCACAGCAGTGGGGGCTTGCCCCTGTGCAATGGGGCTTGGTTGGTGCTCCTTGTGGTACCTGAGGGTCACAGGAGGGTGCAGCAAGTGTCAGTTCAGCACAGCCCATGCTCAACAGCAGCACCCCAAAACACGTCTCCCTCTTTCTCTCAGTCGTGGAGGCAGCATGAGCAGATGGGTTACTGTGACAGCAGCACCAGCACAAGGGATTTCATCCTTTCCAGCCCTCCCAGGGAACCAGATAAGGCTTTTTAAAGTAAAATGTTTGGCAAAGCAACTCTTTTCAGGTTTACTGGGATTTATACTTTTAGAGAAGCTCATTCAGTAGGTTCAATATTCCCCCACAAGGGCCAAAGTGCACGTAAATCCAGGATTTCATCAGGATGTCAGGAGAGGGCTGGGTCTGTCCTCTGTCTTGACAATGCCCATATTGTGCCACACAAGATGAGACTGCCAAGCAATAAGAGAGCTCCTTCAGCAAAATGAAAGATGGTCAATCTGCACTTAGGCAACAACAGGAAAAAAAAAAAACCTTGATAATTTCTGGCTTTTATCCTTTGCAGTGTTTCATAGCTACCTAGCAATATCAAATTGTGCTGCCAAACTAGAGGTTGAGCTACATGTCCTTCCCCAAATTCAAGAATTTTATTCACAAGTGTGCACAAAGTCACATCCAAACCTCTGTGACTGGTTTGCATAAATTATATTTCTCTTCATAGACTATTGTGCCTGATAGGTTTGCTCAGAGCCATTGCAGAAGACAGGTTAGTAATAGGCCAACACTGCAGACTACCTGAAAACTGCAAGAACTGAGCTGCAAAGCATGCAGAGACCAGGAGAAAGCAGGGGGTAAGCACTTCCCAGAGAGTAAAAATTCCAGGCATGCATAAGAACCCAAAAAAATTTAAAATGGTAAAGGTCAGCAAAAAATAAGTTGCTCTACAGCAGAATGTAAGCTTGTTTTATTTGTATTCCACTTAGTTTGTGCACTGCCTCAGCAATGTAAAAAATCCACATCCTGCTCTGTGGCTTAATGCTCGGAGCCAAAACCCAGCCAGCTGCTCGTTAGTTCAGTGCATTCGGCTTAACGGACAACTGTGTTATCATTAGCACTTCTGTTTTCCACAAAAGCTGCCAATATTTCAACTCCAAAGCCTTATTTCTGTCCATTATATTGCAGAGTTTTCTCGACATACCTGACATACTTCTGCTTGCCCTCAACATGCAGGGACACTACAGCTCCTGGCCCCTGCCAGCATCACCCCTAGGAGAGCATCAGGCTGCCCTCCAGTTAAACCACTAACTCTCAGATACTGCCACTGCCTTTCCGTCTTTGAATCTTTTCTGCTCCAGATAGTCATCCTTGCAATGCCGAGGGCAGAAAACAACAATATTCTACTCTGCTGAAGTCAATTTGCAGAAAAGAGCAGCTTGGAGCAAATAATGGATCAGATGTGGTCCTTTTTTTTAAAGAGCAGAAATTGTAACAATATGTTCCTGTCCTTGGGTGAGGAGGTGCCTTCAGTTTCCCACCTTCACTTCATGATTCCCAGGTGCTTTGTAAGAACTGGAGTCTGGGATGAAAAGCAGTCCCTGCCTCACCAACCACTGCCTCAGAATTCCCTGGGAGAGGGGCAGAAGGAACAGCAGAGCCCACTTAATGCAGAAACTGGGCTTTAAGCAGAAATTACCTCAGCTTTATTGACTCATAGAGTTAAGGATTGCAAAACTTTCAACTGGTAGTTAAAAGAGGTTTGAAAAGATTTAGTATAATTTCTCCCTGTTTCTCCCTATAATACCTTTATTATTCCTGTTCCTTTAAAAATAGAGACCCCTAGACAACAGAGAGGTAAGGTAATAATTCCATTTACTAGATTTCACTATTTCCCCCAGTGGTAGATACATCCTGTTATTTGAAGAGATGCTCATTAAACATCAGCTTCAAAAGCTTTATATTCAAGCAAATTTTGCATTCAAAAGATTACAGGCCTTTTAAATCCTTCGTCCTCTTTCACATGGCTTTATATCAGAAGATGGTCTGAACACAACCTTTTTTTGTATATGAGCTTTCTGAAAGGCTTCATAATGTGTTCAGCCCAAATGCAATCCTGCAGTTGTAACCAATTTGATGCAAATAATTAAATAACCAATATTAACATTAATTTATTAAAGCCCACCTAAAAAAACCAGCTTTGATGTAAATTGTGTTGCAGGTAGCTCCTTCAAAATGAAATGCCTAAATATCTCATTAATCATGACAGCAACCCCTGCTGCTGGCATCCAACTGACATTTCATTCGATTGCTATAAAATGCTTTCATCAAATCACTTTCCAGAGGCTCAGCAGCTGATTTAGCCACAAGACCACTCAGAGGATGGCTGCTAATGGAAATCACAGGGAGCAGGGCTGGGATGCTCTGGTCAGTCCTGTGATTAGGGTTGTGTTTTGTTGCTTTTTTTTTTTTTAACAAGCTTTTACCAGCTAAATCACTTGTTGCAGTGGGTGTAGAAGGCAAGGCAGGAGAGACATCTTTGCACCCAGTGCTGCCCTGGGCAGCTAGCAGGGACCTAACTCCAGCACAACCTGCCTTTCCCTCATTTCCCATCAAACCAGGGTGAAATGCAGGGAAACGATGCCACATACACTGCAGCAAGGTCTGTCCTTGCTTACCTTGATGAGCAAAAGCCCTCAGAGCATCTGGCACTATCACAGCAGTAAGAAAAACAATCACAGGAATGCCCTTGAGGTGATCAGGCAAGGAAAAGCTTGGTAGTCTAAACGCAGAGCTGAGGACTTAGCAAGTCAGTCACTGCTCATGAAAGAGATGCTGGGCGATGTAAGGCTTAAACAGGGGGAAATGCAGAAGCACTTTTGTTCCAGTCTCACACCAAAATGTTTGTTAAAATTATGTGGTGCTGTGGCCTGTTCTAATTCTAAATAATTCTAGCCAGGCTCAAAACTGAGCTGCCAGAGAACTCCCACCTGAATGTAACCTCCTCCTAGGCTTACAAAAAAACCAGCAATAATCTCATAGCAAAAGCCTAGCAATGAGCAAAAAGGTCTTTTACTAAGGCCAAGACACACACTGGTGTCCTGGTTTCAGCTGGGGCAGTGTTCATTTTCTTCCTAGTAGCTGGCACAGGGCCGTGTTTTGGATTTGAGAACGAGAATAATGTTGACAACACACTTAAGCTTTAGTTGTTGCTGAGCAATGCTCACCCCAAGTTAAAGACTTTTCAGATTCCCATGCTCTACCAGTGAGGAGATGCACAAGAAATCTGGAGGGAGAACAGCCAGGACAGGAGACCTGAACTGAAAAAAGGGATACTCCACACTGTCATGGTCAGAATATAAATTGGGGGGGATTGTCTGGGCAGGGGGCTGATCACTGCTCAGGGGATGCACTGGGCACTGGTCAGCAGGTGATGAGCAATTGTACAGTGCATCCCTTGTTTCTCTTGGGTGTTATACATCTCTCTCTTTTTATTATCTCCCTTTTCATTACAATTATTATCATCATTATTATAAAAAGATTTTATTTTATTTCAGTCATTAAACTGCTGTTATCTCAACCCATGAATTTACCTTTTTTTCTCCAGTTCTCCTCCTCATCCCACTGGGGGCTGGAGTTAAACCACAACATTGGGTTATGCAGCACTGAGGTGAGTAACTGTAGCAAAATCTGAAACAGCTAAAGTAGCAATTCTGTGTTTTTACCGACAGATGGACTGGCTGTCAGCATCCACGCACTGAAGTATTTGAAATACTTGAAACAAAGCTCAGTGCATCCCACTTTCACAAGAACTCTGTCAACCACCAGTCCCAGCCGGCAGAAGCGTGCTTTGACCATGTAACCCAGAAAGTCAGAGACCAAACCAGCTTTTTACTGCAAAGCTTGTGAAAGCAAAACTGCCTTGAAACGAGCTCATGATGGGAACCTCTCAGTGAATCAGTTACGGCTGCAAAAGGAGGAATAACTCCTTAGAGATGTATTTCCTTGTGCAAACCCCCTTGGATACTAATTCAGTGCTAATAAAAAGAGGAAAATTGATGAAATGCCTGTCTATAGGACAGAGGTGCTCTCCAGCTGAGAAAGACAGCGCACAGAGAAACAGAACAAACACTCTTCATATTATCTGAGCTATCTGCTTTGCAGGGGGGAAGTGTAGCACAATTTCTCTTGCAGTGCTCACTTATAAAGCAGAACAAGTGTGTCAAATCTGTTACAGTCATGAAGCTGTAGCTCAGTGCCTCCAGGACTGCAGGAGCCCAAAGGAAATAAACAGCATAATCCAGGCAGCAAACACTGCTCTGGGTTAGTCTGAAATGCAAGAACCATTTCAACAAGGGTGGAAAATTTTTTTGCTAAAATACCTAAAGCATCAGATCTGTCTCTATTTGCAAAAGTTTGATCCTTGTATTGAAATAAACAAACAAACAAACCAAACCCCAAACAAAACCCCCACAAACAAACAACAAAACAAACAAACAAAACCCCACAAAAAACTCCCCACAGGTCCAAACGCAAGCCTCAGCCACTGAAGATCTGTGTTGCCACATTTCAGGAACACACCCTGGAGAATACATTTCGTGCACCGGCAGCACCAGCTCTCACCAGCTCAGCCAACACACAGATGTGTTTAGGAAGCCTCCAGCTCCCGTGGGCCAAGCTGCAAGAGGGAGCTGGGTTCCCAGGCAGCCCAGCTAGTGACAAGTGCTTAGGTAAAAAAATCATGCAACAACAGGCTGCAAAACAGGATTATAAAAACATCCTCTGGACCATGCCTTGCCGAGGGCTGGCCAGTGGTTCTGATCTCAGCTGGAGCGGGGGAAATGCGCAGTTACATGGGCTGGGACAGATAATGAACTCCAGAGTGAAGAGCAGATTTTGTTACATGTTTTAATGTCAGTATCCTAAGCAACGAGCGTTGCAACAGACAAGGCACAGGATATACAAATACGTTGCTATAGATATCTGGTCCTGCCTGGTAAACTCACGTGAACTTCTTTCCTGCCCTGCGGCAAAAGCCGACACCCACATACCAGCCACTGCAGCACCTGTCTCATTTTCCCAGGCTGCAGACACGGGGCCAACAGTTAACACCTCTTGATAAAGACTGAATTGCAAAAAGGAATATCTTCACCTCTTGAAAACTACTAATAGAAGCAGTGAGATAAAAGAAAAACTTAAATCAATAATGCTACAAAAAAATTCAAACCCTGCAGGGTATGCGATGCAAAAGCCTGGTGTCAAGAGCGGCTGAAGCAGCTACTGCTGCTGCCTTCAGGGAAACAGAAGGAAAAACGAAACCTGACAAGTAAAGAAAAGACCATTCTAAACAAATAAATGATCTTTTTAAATTTTTCACTTTCAGCGGCTAATTCTGCTTTTATTTATGTAAAAAACATTGCTTATTTGCAACTCACTTTCAACTTCAATCCTTTTTAGAAGTTCATTAAAGACAGTGGGTGAAGGGGAAGACCACCCTGTGTACCACCCATATCTCAGTTTCAGAAAACTCAGTATCAATTCACATAAGCTCATTGAATGTCCTTCTGAAAGGTGGAGTGAATTGGTAAAGAGACCTCGAGCCATCTCACTGTGTAAGTTTATCCATAAACACATACCCAGGAACTATGTGGCCTTGAAAACCTGATTCCACCTCTGGGATAAAAATCTATTATAAATAACCACCTACTCCCCCACCTTGCCAAAGAAAGATATAATTACAAACACTCCAACCCTGCAAATGGCTATGTGAGACAAATATTTCCAGGCTGGTATGTTCATTTCATGGAGTCAGCTACAAAGGCTGAAACATAAGAAATTCACTTACAGGTGTCTGGATTGCTCCCATCTATTGAAGCCAGTTTATTCAGGATTATATTCCTGACTTACAGGGAAAAATCAGTTAGTCACTGACATCAAGCATCAGTACATTAACCTGAGAGCCATTTTACAGTTGGATCACAAGTGTGTGATGAAGAGGGGTCTGCAGATCACAGTGGCAGGAACTTTCCAGGTGCTGGAGTCACAGCGAGGAGCCAGAGCATGCTGACACCTCCTGCACCCATTGCTACCCACTGTGCCCACCAACACTGATCCCCACCAGCAGACGAGAGCTTGCCACGGATGGTATGGTTACAGACTACTGAAGAGAAGCAAAAGAAACACAAGCTACCCCCAAACATTCATGAATTGCTGCTAATGATTAAGAAATGGGACCCATGTTGGGACCAGAAATGTGGCAGTTCCTTGGGGAGCTCTCCATGATGTTCTCCAGCTCAGGGAAGAGAGATTATTACTGTAAAGGGCAAATATTCCCAATGCAGTAAGAAAAGCACAGAAATATTTCAAGTAAATTAGGAAATTGGGTTAATTTGGGTGGGAGCAGTTTGGGCAGTAATGCAGCCTGATTGCAGACAGGAAAAGAAAATCATGAGTGGATTGTCCTCATCTCCTCCCTTTGTCCCTTTTTTCTAAACAAAACCAAGGGAGAAGCAGCCAGTCCTATTTTTTCAGATGCTGTGCAAAGTTGGCAAGGCTTAAAAAAATTACAGTTTGTTTACACAATACTGGAGATCAAGGAAAACATGTCTGTACAATGTCTTAGTGCACAAGGTCTTTCTCTGAGAAGGTTAGGTTGCATGAGGAAAAATCCACGTCATGTTCACTGAATACAGTACTGTAATACATAATTTTTGATAAAACTCAGTGAGTGCAGGCCTGCAGGACTGGGGAAGGTTCCTGATGGGAACTGAGAAATCAGAGAGAACATTTTTAGAAAAAGGGAACAAAAGCGACAAAAATTAGCACAAGGCACTGTGTTGTTAATATAATTAAAACCACAGAAGTAGCACAGTTGGGCTGTTTTGTCATTAGATTTTAGGAGTTTCCTATGATGCACTTATTTAATTGATGGAGGTAAATCACAGAAAAATTCTCTACAGAATAATCACAGCCCTGGAAGAAAGGAACCCAGATTAAATTTCAGAAGAATTAGTCAAACTCTAGCACTACCAAGAGCCAGGCAATGGCACCTGAACAAATTCCTCAGCATTAGAGCCAATCCTGTGGAGAAGATGGAGAGTTTGGGGACAATGACACCAGCTAACCAGACAATGACAGATGATACCCAGGCCTCAGGCATGGTCTGCAAGACCATCCTCACTGCTAATGATGCCTAAATTAAAAAAAACAAGGAAAAGACCTGACATCCTTTCCTTCCCCAGCTGCAGGTACTGTGCTGAGATATGGGCTTGGAGGAATCAAAGGGATTTCAGGGTAGCTAATTTGAAACCGAGCAGGAAAGAGGGTTGGGTTTGCTTTCAAAGAGTGAAAAGAAACATTTTTATTTAACTAAAAAAGCATTCTTTAGCAGATGCATCCTTAGTGAAAAGATGCTTCAAAATGTGGCTTTGGAGATGTGCCAACCAGCTACCTTTAACAAAAATTCAACATTAACTAAAAGTACTAAAATACACTGGGGGAAAAAAATTCAGTCAAAAGAGAAAGAGTCTTTGTCATCAACATGTTCAACCTCCAAATACACAGCTATTGCTAACAATTTATATTACTAAAACACGGGGTTTTTTTCTTCCAAAAATATTAAATCTGATATTTATGCACCCATTTATTTTATTAATCTATATTTCTGAAGTACCTTTCTTTAAATAAAATTGATCATCACTTCACAATAGCACAAAAGCCACTAGTTATATTCCTTGTAAAAATACACTTGACTAAACCAAAAATTTTCTCAAAACAGTTCTATTTCCCCTTCAGTGGTAAACACTAATAACAGTAATCAAATAGTTTCACACCTTTATTTTCCTGTTTGTTGAATGAAAAAAACCACTGAAGTTTCAAATCTAATAGCAAACCTAGAGTTTAACTTTCCTGGATTTTTTTCCTTAGAGAGATGTGAATTAAAAACTGAGAGAGAAATAACTACTTAAGAACAGCATCCCACCCATAAGGAAAGAATATGGTTCTGCTGGATACAGGAATTCAGGGAGCAGAAGACCCAATCTGGTGGTAGGAGTCAGCCCAAGCCCTGCAGTAGCTAAGGATGTTACTCAAGTTGGTGCATGTGACTGTACCAATCTCACAGGGGTTTTTTTTAAAAATTAATTTTTAGAATCAAGGAGCCAAAATTGCAGCAACTACTATCCTGTGCAGGAAAGCCAAGGAGCCAGGACACACTCCGGGCCAAAGCATCACACCAGGAACATGATGCAAGGTTTGTAGTCAGGTTATTATCAGGGCAGCCTTCGAGCCTTGAAAACACAATGGCAAGCACTTTGTGCTGGATCACAGCAGCATTTATGCTGGGATGTCCACACCCAGCTGTCCTGCAATGGCCTGCTGTCCTCCCTGGGTGGCAAGGACTGCCCATGAAAAGACACTCCCAGGTTGGTAGCTCTCCACAGGCAACCACCTGTAAGGACACTCAAGGGCATTTGCCCAAGGCAGTGCCTTGATGGTGTGAAGTGCAGAGCAAATGATCACAGGGATGAGCAGAGCATTGGTGTTCCTGTTAGGGGGATCCTGAATGCAATGGGCCTTTTTGACTAGCAGTGATATGACAGACCATCTCTCTGGCCATACATGATGCTCAGGGATACAGTAATACCTTCTTTCACCCCTCACTTCAGCTTCCATCAATAAAAACGGGAGAGTTATCTCCAGAAAACAGCAAACCATATGATTTTGTGATTAGTTCTTCTAAAATCCATAAAAAAATGGGCACCACCCCTTCACTGAGCTGTCAGAGACAGCACTGACTGGACTCTCCCAGCAGACAAGACAAGGCTGGTGCAGCAGCACGGCAGGACACCTCCAGTCCCAGCCCACACACTTAGCAATTGCAACTTCCATTAATCCTGAACACTCAAGAGTTTGATTTGCTCTTAAGTGCATTCACTATAAATTATGCAGAAGAACAATATGACTGTCTGTCTCCAAGAAAGGGAGTGCTCCATATCAGAGGAGAAAGAAGAGACAGTGGTATTTTCAGGGGCACCATGAACAGCCCTGTGAAAATCCTTTCTCTCTTCTGGCATTTCTGTGTAGCATTTAGCACTTCAATGCAAATCATCTTGGAAGCAAATCATGCAATCTGCACTCAAGACATCACTTTTCTCATTAACCTCCACCACAGGGCTCCATCCCCAGAAATACCCACACCAAATGTGTTTTTCTGAGTGCTGTGTGTGAGGGCTGCCTGGAGCTGAGCCTCTGTTTGCAGGCTGGGTAAGAAACAAATGGAAAATCAAATCACGCTGAATTTTGCATTTATATCTAAGTGATGCCAGTAGTGGCCAAATGGCTGTATTTTCCTCCCTAACTGGGTATAGTAACAGGAAGGAGATGTGATGGTTTTGAAGCAGGAAGCATCCCAACAGGCGTGGGATGAGAAGAGCTGACCTCTACCTGAGACTACACATGGGGCACATCCTGTCCCACCGCCTTGGTGCCGCATCCGTGAAGGTCTCGATGGCAAAAACAGGAAATGTGCCTTCTCTCTACAGTGATGTTCAAGATGGACATTCATGTTCACATGAGGAGAAGGGGATGAGGGAGAAAATCTACTCCTGATACCCCTTTAAAATTGCTTTCTCAGGTGGAAGGATTGTCATGAACTTCATTTCAGCAAATGCAAAAAGAGCACCTAATCCGTAAGGTTTTAACATATCAGGCCAGGAACAGATAATCTTTCCTGGGTATGGCCACACCAGGTGGTCAGGATACTGACCTCAGCCATTTTGTAACCTCTTAATTTATCACTCTGGTCTCTGAAAAGACCCTAAGCTACACCTGGTATCAACTATTAATCTGCTCCACTTCTAAAAGGACTAAAAAAATCCTACTGAACAAAATTCTGCATCTTTTGCAAACCAAGATCCACACTAGATCTGGCATTTTTGTTTGGCTTTCTTTTTACGTTTCCCTTCCCAAAGGATAACATTATTTATTTTCCTGCAAACTTTCAGCAACTTTTCTGCAGGAGGAGAAGGTATCCTGTGCGAGAAACCATGTCAACAAGATCTTTCCGTAAATGCAACGTTTCCGTAAGATCAACACAATAATTTATCATTTATTTTTTCCTCTTGAAAGGAACAGGAAAAAAGTGTTTAAAGGCTGCAGCAGTGGTTAAAAGGAGGGCTCTGATGGTGGAGGATGGTGCAGGAATTGAAAGTTTCTGAAGTGATGCCTTCTCCAGGGGTGTGCACACATCATCTTTCAGCACACAACAACAAGGCTGCTTCCCTTTGCCTTCAAGCCTGCTAACAGCTCTTTGTTGGCACTACGTATGTGAAAAGGGAAGACCAGCAAATGTACCACCCTTAGGGTCAGAGGAGTCAGTTCCACAACTGATATAGATGTTTGGAGTCACACTGGCATTGGGGAAGAGGTTCCTGCCAGAGGAAGATGAATTTTTATCTGCTCAGCTGAAGGCAGTCTGGACTGAGGAATAACCAGGTAAATCCTCCAACTGACACTCTGTCCTGACTGAGCCTGTAATTCAGACTCTTCTTTCCTCCCTCTGCAAACACAGGCATGATCCTGTTTCTGGACTTCTCTGAGATAAATGCAGCATAACAGAAATAATCCCACATCTCCCCGCCCCTGCTCTGAAGAGAGTAAGCAGTAGTACCTTAAAAGCATTTTAGACCCTTGCATTCCCGTGGTTAATGCTATTTTTTTAGTTTCTTGACCCTCTATTGCAGAGATCATGACTTGTCAGACCTATTTTGAGACCTCCTTTAAGTTTTGCAACTAAAACTCAGTGACAAGAATCAAATAGCCTCCCCAAGGAAGGTCGACCCTTGTATTTCCTCTGCAACTGACATTTCCAGCTGCAGGAGGCTGGTGGGGCAGGGTAGACAGACGGACATTTATACATCCCACAGCCCAGGACAGAGCTCTTCAGCATTTTGGTGCCCAGACTCTGTGTTTTAGAAAAGGAGATGAGCCGCAGCTAAGGATGACCCTGCTGAACAATAGCACACAGCCCTGGCGTGCTGGGTTTTGGAGCGACTCCAAGCAGGGTGGGACTCTAAGAAAGCGGACAAAAGCTTTGGATAGAGATCTACAGGGAGGAAGTGCTTCCTACTTCCTTCACAGAAAGGACCAGGGCTTTAAATAAACCTCCTCCCGAGCTCTGCTGAAGACCAGAAGGGTTGCTGCTGGAAGAAAGTTCTGGCTGGCTGGGACCCTGCTGAAGGCTGATGGGGCTCTCCCAGGGATTTCTGCCACCCTGCTGCAGTTTCCAACATGCTGTTGTGGGAAGTGGGGGAAGGCTGGGTTGCCCACAGTCCCATTGTGACTGGCATCACCTAGACAAAAAAGCATGTAAAACCTCAAGACAGGGCTCTCAGTTCTACCACCAAAGGTGCAGAGCCAGACTTGCCTGTCAAGCACATCTTTTGATGAAAAAGGTAAATCAAAGTGTACATTTACACTTTGTAATGCCATTTCAACATCATGTCATTTCTCAGACCTGTTTACCTTTTAGCCCTTTCTTGTATGGCCTATAGGGCTGCAGCAGCACCTTTATTCTGATGGACAGAGACATTCAACCTGCTCCAGCCCCCTCAGCTCCTTTCCACCCTCCCCACCTCTGCAGCCACATGGGATTTTCCCCCCTTGCCTCCCTCCTGCCTCTCACATGGTCCCATGAATATGGGAGCCAGGGTTGGGCTATAAGTTGGGCAACAATACTGATGAGCAAATGACTGGCATTGACAAAAACCACCCCACTCCTAACAAATACCAATGAAATATTTATTTTGCTGGGATGTAACAGAATCAGACCCTAAACACAATAATACATACTTGCAAACCATCCAGAGGTTTCCTCTGTACAATACCACATCAATTATCCTACCCATCCATTTTATTGTACATATTCAGTTGTAATAACCCCCATCTTCTCTGTTCTCCATCCTGAGCATCAGCCCACAGCAAGAAGCCTGTTGGTTGTCTTTCAACCTGTTCTTAGTCTGCTAGAGCACCCATTGCTTGCAACCCAAAAGAAGATGACTTGTGCAGTGCCAAAATTGCTAAATTTACATCTCAGATATTTTCAGTGGTCTGGGAATCTTAATAACAGAAAATAAGAGAGAGAAGGAAGGAAACCATGGGTTTGGAAAGTATCAGGCTAGACAGATTATGGAGCAATGTGGAAAAATATACTCCAAATTATATTCTCAAAACAAAAACAAAGCTATAGGTAGGTCAGAAAGAAATGAGTTGTGCACACATTTCTGCTACAATAAAAAATAGCTTTACTCTGCAATGGGATTGAATAAGAAAAGTTCACATTCCTGGAGGAAAAAACTATTTTATGAATGGCTTTGCACAAAGCAATTACCCACCAGTTTGGAACAGACATCTGTGATACTGACCTGCTGAGACAACCATTGAAACTGCACTTGGTCCAATTTTGGGAGAGAAAGTTATCAACTCCTGTCCTGCTTTACAAAGGAGCATAAGAGCAAAAAGGTCAAAACCGCTTCTCGTAGCAATTATCTGCTAGGCTCTGGCTTCACTGGACAGCAAACTGCTCTCAATAAATGTACTATTCTTATAAAATACCTGAATTTTCTCTAGTAATTCACACCCGTGGCAATCTGGTGAGCAGTCAGCTGGGGAGGTGACTCTGTTGGGCTGAAATAAGGCAAAGCACCATAAGAAGCAGCCCATGTCAACACCAAATTTGCAGCCAAGAGTGAGAGGGGCAGACCTGCTTAAGTGCCAGCCCTGGAGAGGAATATCCACCACTGGCACACACTGAAGCAAAGATGCTGAATACCACTGGTCCTGCAAATTCAACACAGTTATTATAAGTTATTTCTCTATTTCTTCTTGTTTCCAAGCTGTCCTAATGTCCTATTAGCTTTTGTTACTCAGCTTTGTCCTAATGGCTTCTGTACAGAGCTATGTCAGAGTGGATGTATCTTACTGTACTTGTACTTTATTGCAGTCAATACTCATTATTTTCAATACTCCTGAAGACGAGCCGCTCTTCTTGGCAAAACTATTTTCAGGCCCTGATATGGCAGATGTAGCGTCACTCACTGGCTTCCTTCCTGAGCTTCACCCTGAAAGCTAGCCAGGCTTTGCTCCCACCACCCCAGTCAAGGCTTCATTCCTCTACTGGCTCAAAATCATCTTCTAATTTGAGCTCAGATCTATTCAGTGCTTGTGACCACATCTGCTCTGATCCCAACACGGTCTTCTCTGGAACTTCCCCTCTGCTACACACACAGGGATAGAGAGGCATCACTCCCACATCAGCCTCGGCTTTCCTGGTTTAACTGACCAGGTTCTTCTTGCCTCCTCTCAGACACAGTGTCCTTTCCTCGTGTCATAGAAATCCTCCCCTGCACTCAGTGCAGTGACAGCCTCCTGACCCCTGGCACCGCACGCACCATCTCAACACCAAGGTTCCTTATCTGCACTGGGAACTCGCCCAAGGAGGGGATTTGCCTTTTGACCTTAGTGCCTTGGGTCAATCTGTGTTCAGCTCCGCCTGGGCTCTCCTCCACGCTTCCAGTGAGCAGCTTCTCCCCTGTTCAGGGACAGACTACCCCTGTGTTTCATGCCTTTTCTGTGCCTGTCATCCTCAGGGGTACCTTGCTCGCTCCTAGTAACATCCTGATCATCTTCCATGCTGATGGCAAATGGCAGTGTCATGGCCCCAAATACGTGACCTGTGCACCCCGAAATGTGGACCTTCAAAACCCATCTGCTGAGAAGGTTCAATGGACGAGAAGTAAAGCTCAGAGGAAAAATAATGTGAAGAAGTAAGTGATTCAGCACATTACTGGAAAATCTCCACATGTAAAACTTAGTAGTGCAAGTCATACAAGGATTTTTCCAGTTTCTTCTCCAGCTCTCAGTGTCAGCTGAATGAGGAGGACCACTTCTACCACTCATCCAGTGCATGAACAGGGAATAATATCCTATTTGTTTTAAAAACAAAACAGTAGGGTAGTACAAAGCCAACCAGCCAGACATAACCACACCCTCAACTAGGGGAGACCACAATCATTCTCTATTTGCTATTCAGTAGGATCTGTGTACTACACACATATATTTCTATTTCAGTCAAATGAAAGTTTATTTTTTTCTCATAAAGGGTGAGATTCAGATCTGACAGAACAGAGGAACAGCTGAAACAAACAGAAAGGCCATCAGGCAGCTTACTCTGAAAATACAGAAAAAAATCCCCCCTTACTAAGCAGTGAAAAAGGTGACTGAAAACACCCCTGAATGCTACAAGCAAGCTGTAGCCCACTTGGAGTGTGAGTAGCCTCAGAATCTGCTGTAGGGACAGTGGAGGCAGGTCAGCAAATATTCATGCACACTTACAGACACATGGTGCTTGGAGTCAATGACAGATTAGCTGATGAGAAAAGCACTTTTTTCCCTTTTTAAAGAAATTTTACTTCAAAAGAAGTGTGTCTTTGCTGCTCTAACCCATGAGTGGGCCCACAGGGATCTATCACAACTCTTCGCCTAGCTCAGACCAGAGAAACTCAACATGACCTTCTGCACACTAGGAAGTCCCTCTGGACTGGGTCATTATGCAAGCCAAAGGATGGGGAGAAACTGTATAAAAATATCCCAAGTTTGCCAGAACTTTGGGCTATGCCACAATGGCATTTGGATGTACAATGGGGCATGCAGGCATCTTTGGCCAGGCACAGCTCTGCTCAGCTGGGCACTCGCTCCAATGACCCATCACTGCTGACATGTAAGTCATGAAAAATGCCTCAGCATGCCACTGAATAAAATTTCTGTGTGCATAACCCCAATATTGACTTTTCCTATGGAAAGTGGCTGCTTCTCCACTGACACTGCTCTTTTCAGCAGGAAGGAAGCTGCAGCAGCATGTTCCTCGAGGCTGCACAATGAGCCCACAGGGGCTGCTGGGAGCACCTCAGGAAAAGCTCACAGAGCTCCTCAAAAACAGAGAACCACTCTCTACCCACAAATAACTCCAGTTAAGCACATCCAATTTCTTGATGCTGCTGTTACTGCCAGGATTTCAAAGCCTGCATCTTTCCAGGAGAAATCTATGGCATGCACACCCTCCAGACCACGCTACGTTTGATACGAGTAGCCTGGTTTCAGTCATCCATACAAGCAGTGGGAGATGCCATTTTTTCACTAAGAGCACATCTTAGGCTAGTACTGGTTAAAGTTAACCAGTGGCAAAGCCTACTGCTCCAGCTCTGCAAGGGGGAACACCTGCCAGTGGCTGCCCCAACACAAAAGCAAGAAGTTGAAGGGCTCCTGCTGCGATGCAGAGAAGTGGCAGCTGAGATCTTGCTTCTTCTGTGCCAGGCATCATGTACTGGGCCAAAAAGAGCCTGTTGTTGTGCCAAAAAGTGGGTAATTCAAGCTGAAAGGCAGCTGATGGGACTTCCCTGCTTTGCCAGGCAGCTGGCTGCAGAAACACATTTTGCAGCAGCAAACATCATCCTGTACTGATGAGGTGGAGAGTAATTTCCAAGTCAGCCCTTAGCAGGTCCAAAGATAGGCTAGAAATAGAGGAGCTCCCTAATAAATGGCAATGCTTGGCAAGCAAAACAAAAACAAAAAAATAGGCTTCCTCTCTTCAAAAGGTTATGGTCCTTTTTCCTACGGCTGCCTCCCAGTCCATTAAATATCACTAAATTTACCCTGACTGAAAATATTAGAGGTCTCATGTCTTAAACTTGAAGAACATTTTTTCCACTCACACAGAGGAATTTTGCTTACCTTCATCACGCAGTAGTGCCAACAGTTGTTAAAGTACAGTATAAATATTAGCCCTTGCCAGTAAACAAATGCAAATTTTGGCACCAGATCAGACTGAGATAATCACATAATCACAGAATGGTTTGAGTCAGAAGAGACCTTTAAAGATCATCCAGTTCAACCCCCTGCCATGGTCAGGGACACCCTACACCAGACAAGGTTCAAAGCTCCATCCAGCCTGGCCTTGAGCACTTCAGGACATGGGGCACACACAACTCCTGGCAACCTGTTCCAGGTTGTCACCACCCTCACAGTAAATTTCTTCCTTATGTCCAATCTAAACTTACCCTCTTTCAGTGTAAAACCATTGCTCCTTGTCCTGTCACTACAGACCCCTGAAAATACCCCACCTTTCCCCATCTTTTTTGTAAGCCCCTTCATATTGAAAGGCTGCAATGAGGTCTCCTTGGAGCCTCCTCCAAGCTGAACAACTCCAACTCTCTCAGTCTTTCCTCACAGGAGAGGAGGTCCATCCCCCTGACCATCTTCATGACTCTCCTCTGGACTCCCTGCAACAAGTCCATGTCCCTGCCTGTGTTGAAGGCTGCTGAGCTGGACACAGTGCTCCAGGTGAGGTCTCACCAGAGCAGAGGGTCAGGAACACCTCCCTCATACCTGTCAACACCTTGCATGGAAAAGCCCAGCTGGGGAATGCCAACACAGACTGAGCAAACCCACCCAACGGACTGAAGAATGTATGCACAGCTACACTGGACCACAATAGTTAGAAACTCCATTCCTATGCTTTATTTATCTGTATTTAACAAAACAAAATCCTTACTGCCAAACTGAAGGTTCAGTGACAACTCATACTAAACAAATGAGCTACTCAGATCATTAAAACACTCGAGAGCTGCTTTACTTCCTTCTGTGTATGCTCTACTAATCTCTACACTTCTCTCAGTCTGATAAAGCAATTTAAAAAAATCCATTTCACTTTCAGTTTCTGACCAGAGAAAGTACCGTGGGTTCACAAGCTATGAGGATTTTTTTTTTTTAAATGAGAAATGTTATTCTCCATATACTTTCAGTAAATAATCCCAGTGAGTTTAGGTATGAAACAGATCTGCAAAACTAAATAGGCAAGAATGTAAACTTGGTGTCTCTGCCTCAAAACACTTCCAGCCTCACCTAAGGAGTGACTTAGCTGGAAAGCTATTTATTGGAACAAAGAGGCCGAGTGATGCAGGAGTGCTGAAGGCACAGCAAGGAGGGCAGGGAGTGTGATATCTAAGCCAGTTATGTAAGCAGGGAAGCACGGGGTGAAAGGACAGGAGGACTCTGCGGGACGCGTGGCAGCCAGCCTCGGAAAGCTCATAAGGAGCTTTGGCAGGACACGGCTGCCCCGCCGCTGGGGCGGGTGACAGAAGCCAGGCGCCAGCACCCTGGCAGCAGGACCCAACCCAGCACCCTGAGCCACCGACACGGGTGCTTTGCTGCTGGGCTTTGTGCTCATGGGCCACAAGAGTGGAGCCTGTGGGATGCTGGGGAAAACAGCAAAAGGGGTTTGGTGCTTTCTCTGCCATCTATTTCAGGTTTCAATGCTGGTTTTGCTTTTCCTCCCCAAATTCGCTGCTGAAGCGCCCACGGACAATGAGACTATTGAGCATTTACTACAGCATGAGATTAGTTTGGGTTTCAGTTTCTGCTGAGCCAGCTCATTTCCTTCCACATTCTTACAGGAATAGATGCTAAAACACAAAAGGGCAGTCAGCATCATAAAGGCAGAAAAAGGAAAACCCTTCGTACAACAGCATGAAGTTAAAAATACTTTTTCTCAGATTTAGCCAGAGCCATTCAATAGTTTGCTCTGCTCTCTAATTACATTACATTAAAGAGGCAAAAGATAATTATTTTTTCTCAAGAACAAAAAAACCACAAACACATACGCATCTCGAAATAACAAAAACCCAACCAAACATCTAACAACAAAACTGGCCAAACTGGCCAGATTAAAAGAAGTGTTCAAAGGAGCTAAACAGAAAAATTGGTTTTGTCCCCTCCCATCACGCATGACTGCAGTGCTGCCTTCAGACGTCAAATCCAATCGCTGCAGCAATTAATCACAAAATTCAAGGCGAGTTGAAACTGCCAGATACACCAAAGAGCATCCCTGTGCTAGAATCAGTTTGTTCCCCACAGAGGCAAACCAAGCAGATGGACAACCTGTAGCTCATAAAAAGCCACAAGCCATCCCTGGGCTGCAGCAGCAGCAAGGATGAGGTGATGGCAGCCCTTGTGCCACTGCTCCAGGCAATGCAGGACCATCTCTTCCCTTGGAGCAGCTCTTCCCTGGGTGCTTCAGTGCTCCGTGGCTACAGTCCAGAGCATCCCCACAGGGCCATGCAACAGAGATGGAGCCACCAGATCTGGGACTTCCTTTAGGGAAAATATAGGTGGAAAGAAACCCAGATTGCCCAATTGTACCACACCAGCTACGTTTCTCTTTCCACAAAGTTGCATCCATCAATTTTATTATTGCTCAGAAAAGTTCTAAGTATGGCAAGATGCTTCTCCATGCAGCTCAGACATTCAGATGCTTTGCAAGCTAGATGGGCAACCTGCAACTCCTCCAGACACTGTTTAAAGTACCTTTTACATCGAGATGTAATATCCATTATCCTCTAATGCTTTTAAAATGCTTCTCATTAGCCACTCCAGATGTGCAACACACTGCTCGCCAAGGCCACACCTTCCTGATTCCACTCCACCAGCCCACAGCTGAACCTGCAAGCACCATCTCCTCCAAGCTGTTGGAAAAATACATTAATACAGGCCAGAAAACTGAGATCACAAGCGCCCAAAGCCATTGATTACCTCATCAGGTTGCTTCACTGCTTGGTGCAATTTTTTCCAGGAGGTTCTAACCTCTGAGAACAACCAAGCTGTGAAGTATAAATATACAGTGTAAATACAGAGACCTTGGTAGGACTGATGACATGAAATCACTGATAAAATTCAGGAGGATTTTCAGACAAATCTTTCCAAACCATTAGCTTCTGGATTTAGGACAAGTGAGGCAGGTTCATGGAGGTTCAAACAAGGTGGAGTAAAACAAATTTATCTCGCATGGATAACATAAATGTCCCTGATGGCAGCTTGGGCCAGAACCAAGATCCACAACACCTTACTGACCACAACCTCAGGGAATTTCAAGCCTGCATGAAAAGAGCAGAGAAAATGATGCAATTTCCTATTGCTTTTGTCAACTTATTCATAAACATTTTAGTATTATGAACATTTTAATCACCTGTGCATTGCCTACA
Source organism: Eopsaltria australis (assembly GCA_034509425.1). NCBI lineage: Eukaryota > Metazoa > Chordata > Aves > Passeriformes > Petroicidae > Eopsaltria > Eopsaltria australis. The sequence goes on along the minus strand of JAVTVJ010000189.1, from coordinate 1,351,499 downwards.
CAGTGTCATTAGGTTTTCTTTCAAAACAAACAAACAAAAAAAATGTAGTATCCTTCATGCAAAAACAAACTCCCAGGGCAACTCTTGGCAAGACAAACACAGCTTTACCATCCCTTCAGCCAGGAGATGCCTTTCTCCCTTCCCTGCAGCTCTCCCAGAACTGGCTCAGCAAACCACCCTGGCACCCACTACTCCTCCCTGCCCAGAGAGCAAAGCCCTCTGCAGCTGGCACAGCTGGTGTCACACAGTGCCCAGTGGCTCTCAGGCCCAGTTTTGGCACCAGTCACACCACCCTACCACCACACTGCTGCGTTGGCACAAGAGGCTGACATTACATTACACATGTTTGACGGCTTCACCACTTCTCTGCTTGCTCACCCATTTCAACTAGACCTCTAAGCCATTCCAGACCTCTAAACTAGTCTCTGGGATCTAGGGTTTAAAGCCAACCCCTGCCCTCACTGCCCTGCCAAACATACACTTGGGACTGATGGAAGATCTAAACAGTCGCCCCACAACAAATATTTTTGGGTATAGAGGGACTTCACGCAGCCACCCCAAGTGGGACAGACACCAATGGACTGCAGTGTCACCCCCCAGCACCCAGAGAAGGAACAGCCCCATATCACCAGCCCCACTCCTCCCTGGCTGCCCTGTACTCACCCCCTCACCTCACCCCTCCAGACCCCTGGGCTCAGGCAGGGGTGTCTCCAGGCTGAACTCGGCACGCCATCCCTTCAGCTGCTCCTTCAGAGCCCTGTGTGAACCAGGAAGCAGAGGCGAGCCAGCAGTTTATTTTTAACTTTTTTTTTCTCCCTTAAATATAAAGCAAAACCACATGCATAAACCACATGTTCACGCTCACTCCACCCAGTGACGGGTTTTACATTTTGCATCCTTCCAAAGCTCAAAAATTCCAGGGCAATGATGTAGAGCAGACATCACCCCACAGATTTCCATTATGCCCCTCAGTATCCTTGTTCCTACGCTGGCAAAATAAGAGTCTCTCCAACGCTGAGTTAAGTCTCTCCACAAAGCAGGCAAAGCCTGAAGAGAGAGGTCAGTGAGGGTGACTCTGCTCTCAGCTTGTCTCCCCCTTTTCCTCCTTCCCAAAAACCATCCAGGACATCCAGGAGCACTGGCAGAAGTTGCAGCTCACACTTCCAAAGCTTTGCTGTGGACTCTGCAGAAGGAGGAGTTAGTGTGGGATTATGAGTCCCCTCCCCTGAGTTCAACCACAGCTTTGAATCCCAACTAACTGGAAGCTGGCTTCTGCTTCTCTTCTGCAGCTCCTCAGACGTCATTACTTGTTACACCTTTGAGTGTTTCAGGTAAACAAGTTACAGGACCTCAAGCAACATCCCAAACTTCAGTTTCAGAGAGGCAGGCAGGTGGAAAGGGTTAAAGAGTTTCCCAGCAGCTGACAGTTTTGCAGTCACAGGTTGAATTTTTGGAGCTAGGAGGAGACCACCCATTCACGATGGGAACTTTTGGTACAGAACTTAGCTTCCCTCTAAGTTAAAATAAAAAGTTGAAAGATTCCCTGTTTTTTTTCCAAAATGTCTATTGAAATTTCACCTTCTTTAAAATGAAGGGGGGTGCTAGGTCAGTACACACATACCTACACCTTGAGCAGCAAGGCTTCTGAATCAAAGCCACGAAAACTTTCAAGGACCAAATACATTAACACAAGACCCAGTTTGTGCCCACAGTCTGACGTGGCTACACATTCAGGCTCTAATGGCAAAATTACCTGTTTTCAACTTCTGTTCAAAGAGAAACTCCATACCAGCAGAGTGCCACTTAGACATGAACATTATTAATACAGAAATGCCTGCTTCAGAGCTCTGAAAACATTAATTAATCACAGCACTGGCTTTATGAGTGATCATTTGCAAATGCCACGCCAGCTCTGCACCACCCTGAGATTGCTGGCAATGCCTCATCCCAGGCAGAAAAACGTCCTCACTACTTGCTGAATACCATACTGCTTGGACAGCAAGTGTAAGCCATCAGTTTTGATGAAAGCAAACTTGAGAGATAAAATAAGGCACCTGAAATCATAAGAAGCCATCTGCCTCAATTTTAACATCTCCCTACTGACTTTTACCTCCAAGACAAGAAGAATTTGGTGAGTTTGCACAGCAACTCAAGGATGGACTGGACAGCTTCAAGCATTACAAGACTTGAAGACATAAGCTTTGCTCCACAACCTCAACAATAATATGCTTGTGAATACAAAAAGCTGGAAGCTAAGACGGTTGGGTCATTCCAACCACTGTGTTTCTCTACACTAGGATAAAAAGTAGATTCAATGCAGCCCTGAAGATACTTTAATTTATTGAAAAATCTGTTGGAAAAGCTGGCAACCATTTTTTGTATTTTAGGAAGCAGAGCTGAAGTGGAACATATTCTCCCAGTCCAACCTAACAAACACATGGTAAGCTGCTGGCTTTAGGACAGCAGATTATGTTAGCTAACAGCCATCCCTTCCTGCGCTCTTGCTCAGCCCTCGGCCCATCTCAAACAGCCAAACTGGGTTTCCAAAATAGCTCAGTGTTGGCTGTTGCAGGTGTCATTAGCCACCTTTTCCATGCTTTATCCAACTACTTACAGTGCCCAACCAGCACCCTCTGAAAATGCACCAAGGTACCTGGTGCCAAGTTAAATTATCCCCTTGCTTAAGAACTGCAGGTTATTTTTCGTGGAGCGATGGAGAGGTGTATTTGCTGGGCCAAGGGAAAGCCTTATACTGTGCCCCATTTCCTGAAGGAGACTTTAATTTAAACCTACTTTACTAACTAACCACACTGTGTGAGGAGCAGTGTGCTTATTGTTAGGAAGCATTGCAGAAGCACCACATTCAGCTACAATTTCCTTGCTCTGCAGAAGCAGAATATTCCCTTTCCCACTGCCTGAGGCTTGCCTCACCTCTTTGCCAGTGGGGTAGATTTGAAACTGCAGTAATACCAGCCTCCTGCTCCCCTCCCACATAAGACCACCCATAAGAAGGCAGCTCCCTCTTGTCTCACCACAGGGGTGGACACAGACACCCCACAGAGCAGCACCAGAGGGCTGAAACACGCTGCCAGCCCCCTCAAGCAACACTGGCACAGAACCCTCCTGCCAAACACGGTCAAGTTCCCAATGAAAAGCATTCAAGTGTCAAGAACTCTCCTTCCCAGCCTCCAAAGAATCCTACAGATTTCTCCATCAGCCCAGCTGACTCTTTATTGCTGCATCCTTCACTTTATAGGTCAACATATACCAGAGAGCCAGCAATTCTCAGCTAATCAGATTTCTGTGCAGACTGACAAATGGCTCCCAATAAGAATATAAAAACCCAGTAAAATCATGAGTCTCTCTAATCAACTCACTTCGTGCAATGCAATAAGCCTGCAGAAAGCTCAAATACTTTGTTAACACATTGGATTGCACTTTGTGGCAAGATCTCAGGGGACTGGCAGCAGTGGGGGGAACCCAGCCCAGGCCAGCTACTGGAAGGAACATGCTCCTCTTTGTCCTTTGTGCTCCACTCAATGCTATGTGATTTTGAAACTAATTAATGGTAATTCCTTGACATACCATTAGTGTGCTTGCCAAATGCCAAAGCTTAAAACGTGAGTGTGGAAACACATTCACAAAGAAGGTTGTTGCTTCACCACTGGATTATCCCAGCCCAGAAACTTCTTATAGGTGAGTCCTTCCTATCTCCCCAAGCAGACTCAAAGAAACATGAACTGACATTGCTGATGGGGTGTGAAAATCATCTTTCCCACGAAGGCCAAGCACCTCGCCTTGTAACCAATCCTGCAGATCTGCCACATTCTGTCCCTCCAACCTCCTGATCCCACACACTTTACCCCACAAAGCTCACTCATCACTGAGAAGAGCTTCAGAAATGTAATGACATCACTGACATACATATGGCACCCCTCCTCTTCACACGACAAGGCTCGTGGTGGCAGCAGGGCACTGCATGCCCCAGGAGCCAAACAGCTGAACCCAGTGAGTCGAGAGGAGGAGATGATGTGCAGAGAGGCAGGTGGAAAATCACGACCTCCTCCTCCACAATGGCCCTCAGCTGGTCTTAGAAGATGACGAGGATTTCCAGCTAAAACACTGGTGCTCTCAGAGCCTGGCACCCGAGCTGCTGAGCAGGTAAAAGGAACTGTGAATCTGTCAAGGTCCCTGATTAGGTGCGAAAGAAAAGCCCTGTGCACACAATACTCTTACTGAAGCTATAAATAGTCCCCTCTGCACCAAAGTTGTGCACACTGTAGTGACACTTCTGACTTAATAGGATTTCCTAGGTAGCCTGAACCAGTTCGGGCTGCTGCAGGGCAGCCTTGCTGAGCCATTTTCACAACACATGCATACCACTGTGACTGGGGGGAGCACAGGGGATAATCCCGTGTTTTCAGTGTCCTGATCACACTAAGGCAGGAAAAAACTCTGAGAAACTCCTAGAGGGTCGTAATGAGTTTGCATGTGCAGCATAATAGGGAGAAAACTTCCAGGATGGCCTTTCCAATGCAACGAGCTTATCTCCCAGCTACATTTCAGAACTTACTACAAACGCAATTTGTTTCTTCTTTATATTAATCCTTTCTTACAGTGGTAGAGAAAGATTAGAAACAATGTTCTAATAAAATATATAGTATCATTTTTTATATCAAATAATGTGAAATATTATTTTCCTATTTAAATATATCATGTCATTTCAGTTCCTCTAAGTAAATTAAACCAGTTCTCCCACTAATGGCTCATTATTGTCTTCAAATATGTAAGACAAGAATTTAAACATTTCTTACATTACTTTATTCCTCCTAAAGAAATCCCACCCTGTTTGAGTTACTGTCTGTTAACCTGGCAGGCTGACCTGAGAACTGTTAACCAAATAATCTTCTACTGTAACAATTCCACTACATCACCTTTGTCTTTGTGGTGCTTAACAGCCTGCCAGTGGTGTTGGAAATCATGTCCAAGTTTTGCCCTGACCCTTCAAGCATGTGCAAGATGTATCCCCTGCCCTCAGTGCTGAGGATGGGCCACGCTGCCGAGCCTGTGCCCACCTTCCCAGGTACAGCCACAGTACTGCTTCACCTGCCCTACCTCATCACTTCCATCACCTGACAAAGCACTCCAAAACGGGTCCACTCATCTGCTATGGAGAAAGCCACTGTTGACCCTTTCGTGCCCAAAACATACAAGTGCCAAGGGCCTAATTATAAGTACCTGACTGCATAGCCCACTTTGCATTGAAGTTGCAAGCGTTGGGCACCACCTGGCTGAAAACATCACCCCAGCATCTTGGGGCCTGAGTCCCAGACCAGGAGGCAGCCAAGACTATGCTGTACAGATGAAGAACAAAAAGATGTTTTCTGGTACCTTATGTCATTCCCATCATCACTGCCTCACAGGCAATTTCCCTCAGCAAGGAATGACATAGGACAGTTGCCTATTGCATATTCTCTGCCAGCCCCAGCTTCCTTCAACTGCTCCATCACCAAAGACACCACAGAAACCATGCAGGCCAATTGTATACACCTCCATCCACATGCTAAGTACTGCACAGTGCTGACCCAACCTGCCCAAGACAAGCTCTCAATCGTGCCTGCTGCCCAGACCATGCTGTGCCTCCAGGGCTTAGTGGATGCAAACTCTCTGTGCAGCACTTCTGTGTTTTTCTGGAATGACATTTGGCTTTTTGGAGCACTGGGAATTTGTAACACAAGAAGAAGAAATAATAAAGTTGACCTCAAGCTGGTTCAATACACTCATTCTGAAACTAAAGTAGCTAGAACATGGTGCATCATTTTTTCCTACCACAGTCTTAGCTGTTATGGAAAATGCAGCAATGAAGAAAAGAGCTGGCTCATGAGCTAACATTACCTGTCTGCACCTTATCTGCTCCTTCAGTATGCTCTGTACACCACAGCAAAGATACACATAGTGCTTGCGTGGCTATCTAAGGACCCCAGGCAGAAGTGATTGCAAGAGAGACATGTAGTTCAAAATTTCATTAAAGAAATGGCTATAATACAATCACAAGCCACTCAATGCACTGGAGGCTGAATGTTGCTAAGGAAAATTATGAATCTCCTCCTGCAAATATCCTTATCTACCCACAACAGAGAAAGAGCCAATAGTGTAGCAACATCTATATTCAGCACAATGACTAGACCAGAATAAGGTGATCATTAGTTTAAAACAAAGAAGATAGCAAAATGTAATAAGCCTCAACAAACCAAGTGAAACAGAGCTAAGAGGCTCTACCAGCTATGTCTTGCACTTAGGCATCCCTCAGGAAACCTTTTGTAGGAGATGGAAGGACAATCAGCTCCCCAAGAGCTTCCAGACTGGATGGATGGACTGGTGGCTCCTTTTGCAAAACCCATATTCTTTATTCTGCACAGTGGATAATTCAGCTCAAGGATAAAGAAAAAATAAAAAGCAGAGTGGAGGTAGGGAAACTGCTTGAATGCTAAAATAGGCAAATTACTGAGCTAGAAAATCTAGATTAAATTAAGCATTCCTGCAAATGTGTAATAGAGAAACGAATGGCTCCCATCTGGAAGCTCAGCAAATTAACTTGGATCCTGGTTAAGACAACAGCACCAGAGTCTGCTTCCAGAAATGTAAATATCCAGTGTGCATTTGCAATCCAATCACAGGCTAAAAATACAAGACAACTCGGAGTGGAAATCTGATTTTGTGTCTACCCTCTTAATGGGAAATAAAACAATAATTCTTTAGACACAGTAATCTGGACTCATTTTTCCTGCTTGGAGAGATGATGCAAGATGTCTTTGCACCAGGAAAGTCTTTCAGCTGCTTCTGATTGCAAGGCCACAGCTCACATGTTGGAGGCCTGACTCTTGTCCATTATAATCTGCTTCCACTCTGTGTCCCCTGGTTGCTCCACTGTACTGTCCTCAGCTCCCTGTTTATTTATACTACTTCACTTGACTCTTCTTACTAAGAGTATTCTAGTTCCTTTTTCCCCAGAGGTTTATCTCTGGCCTTCCAGTAAGAGAAGGGCTCTTGGTCTCAGTGTGCAGAGGGAGAATGCAACCACAGGCATGAACCAGGCTCAGGACTAAATTTAGCCCAGAAGAGGATAGTCTTTCTGCCGGTAGACCAGGAAGGCAATTTGGAGCAGAAGCCTATTTTAGATGCTCTCTGGTGCTGTCTTCCTCCCTCTAGGCTATAGAGAGAGTCTGGGGAGACCAGGCTTAGACTCTGAGCATCATCCCTGAGGACCTTTTTATGCTACAAAAGGAAGGAAAAGCTATTACAAGTTAATGTCATCCATATGGTTCAAGAGCTGACACTGGAAGGGAAGTTTAAGGGTGTTCCACCACCAGAAGGCATTAATGGAAAAAAAGGGCATTTCTCTGTGTATGAGATATGTCCTTCTGGGATCACAGCAGGCACAGACAGGAGTTTCGAACTACAGAAAAAAACACCTCTAGAGACAGGATAATCAGGAAAATCAGTTAATTCTTATATCTGGTTTTATTAAACAGATGGGGGATTGGTAAATGTGGACAAAGAAGCACAAAATATCCAAACTTAGGAGAGCAAAGAGCATATGAACATTAATAGCAGCAGTCAGATAGCATGTTAGATAATTAGCCAGAATTCACAGATGATGAAACAAGAGCACAGATCAACATACTGATACCAAGAGAAAGTGCAATGCAAGAGAAAACTCAGGTAGCAGAATAAGAAAATTCAAAGGACTGCAGTGGTATGGGGTCAACACTGCTTGGAAGAAGGGACCACATCACAGGTTATCCTACACCCTACACAGCCTGAATGGCAATGCAGTGAAGATTGCAAGGTTCACAGCAAGACAAAAATGCCAACAGGGCTTATCTTACTGTGGGACTGCAACTTCCCAAAATACTCAACTGAAGAACACACTATTAACGTAAAGAGATGACCACAGATATTCCTGGAAGCAGAAGACAACAATTGTAATCCTCCAGCTGCTGAACTAGAAAAGGGCAGCTCTAATTTAGACATTGTAAGTAGCTGAAAGTGCTCAATGAAAGCAACTCTGGAAGCAATTGTAATCATGGAGAAGTGATTTAGGGAAACACAAAAATTCATCTTTTCAATTTCCCATGAGCTTTGAGAAATCTAAGGAACTTGGCATGGAAGCCAACTGGATAGAAGTGCTCAAGAACACATTTGTAAGAACCTTAGAATATCTGTACGGCAAAGACGAAAAAAAGAAGTTGGTACTGATCAACCCCAAACAAAGTAGGGGAGATATCAAGGGAATGAGTCCCAATCTAAATGGAAAAAAGGTATCAAAAAAGGGATTTTTAGGACTAAGCAGAGTGCATGGGAGCAATGGAAGAGAAGGGCTGCTCATCAAAGACAGCTGTGTCAGAGGTCAGGAAATTAAGGGGTAAAGAGAAATTGCCAAAGTCAAACTGAATTAGGTCATGCAAATAAAAATAAAGAGCAAAGATCAAAATGTTCTTCAATGATGCAAATTAAAAAAAAAAAAAGAGTACAGAAAGTGGAAACTAGCAGCACTTGGCTGATGTATCTTAAAAGCACGAGAAGGGAGAGGAGCTTTTGCTGTTACTGCATCGGGATGGGGAACAGCAGATGGAAAAAAATAAACCCACAGCGCTGACAAAAAAAACCCTTCAAAGTATTAAACAGCCCATGATCAAGTTGAAACTGAAAGTGTGCCAGTTTCTAGTCAGAGTGGAGGTGAACAACCTATCCCCAGGGCAAGCACCCAAGAGGGGAGCAATTTGTTTGGGCTGGAGTCCCTGCAACAACAGATCAGGCTTCGCAATCAACACAGTCTCATGAAATCTGCTATTTTGAAACATGCTGGCCACAACCAGCTCACAGAGAGACCTAAACAACAGGATGATGAGAGTGTCATGATGTGTGTAGAAAAATATCTTAAAAATAAGATTAAATGGAATCAATTGCCACTTGTAGCCTCATCCCACAGCACCCAGAGGCAAGGGTACTCTTGATGCTCCGCTTGCATCCTTTTTCTGACTTCAGCACAGGTGTCTCACTCTTGGAGGTTGAAAGGAAGGGAGACTGCTTATTTACAAGCACTGGACATTTGAGTCATATTTGAAGAGGCACCAAAGCTGCCTCACCAAAACAATAATAATCTATTGCTGGGTTGGAGCAGTCTGTCTCACCTTTACCTTCTAAAATTTGTTAGCAAATGCATTAAGACCAAAACCAAGCTTTGCTCTGAAATACCTTAACAAAGGACAGATATCTCCCTGCAACTCACTTCCAAACTTCAGCATCCTGAGCAAATGCAAACTACATAATTTATAAGCACTTCAAGACTGTTTCTTCCACTATATGGAATTAAGAAAGGTGATTCCAGTACCTGAGAAAGCTGGGACTGTAAAAGTGTGTAGTAGGAGCCAGTATTAAAGTTTTTTCATTCTCCAATGAAAGTGTCACTGTTAGAGCACAGAGTTGCCTTTAAGGGACAAGAAAATATTTCCAAGTGCAGACAAAATATGCTATAGCTTCACCATGCCATGGTCAACCATACACACAGCAACTGGCTTTGTGCCTGATGTTTATTGAGAGCTAAACGCAAAACCATTGCAACAACAGAACTGGCATCACACAAGCCAGAGAAGCAAACCTTTTACTGTCCAGTATTATTATTACATTGTATTATTAACCAAAACAACTTAAGGAAAAGGTTAAGAAGCTGTGAGTAACTCCATGACTTATGCCCAGCTTCACTGCTGCTCATCAGCTCCAAGCCGGCTCAACGGGGCATACGACCAAATGTATCATTGCTATTCATTGCTTAACCTCTAACCTCAGGTCACATTTGAGGACATCTCTTTAAACAGCAAGACAATTAAAACCAGAACTAGCACATAGGCAGGTCTGCAGCATCAACAGGGGTTGGAGGATTCTTCTGAGTCAGTTGCAGCATGGTACACAGTGTTAAGACTTGTAGCTGTAAAAATGTTAGAAAATGTACTAGTTTATAGAGCACATGAAAAACCAAACTGGAATATTTTCTGTGGTCTTCCCTTTTCTCTCACAAACTATTGGATTTTACAGTGTTTAGGCATCTCCCTAAATTCAGCTGCAGATGCAGCTCCTTAACTAAGCATAGAAAGTTCTCCCTCTACACTATGTAGCCAAAAGCAGAGACCTTCTCAGAAGAAAACCAGAATATAAGCAGGTATTCCCATTACAATGACTGTTCCAGACAATGAGATGATCAATTAATATTTTCACATGCTCTGCACCTATGCCACTAACACAAAGCAAAACACTTGTGACCTCCCATCAACAAAATCTTCCATGTATCATTATTCACCCAGATTAAGCATGCACTTGCACTTAAGTGCACCAATAAATCCAGCCAACCCCAAGATAATTGAAGCATATGCCTCAAATGAAATACAAGACTGGATATTCTGGCTGAGGACAGACTTCAGATCCTTTCATTACACATTTTTTAATACAAGACAGAAGACAGAAGCACAGTGCTGAAGCAAAGGAGGAGATGGAAAAAGAGCCAGGCCACACATCACAATTTATTTTACGATCAGTGTCTTGTTTTTAAATCAGACTTACAGGGAAAGAACAGCAGGGAAGAGGCTCAAAAATCATTTTGAAGACACTACTGCACTGGCTGTCTGGTAGTAGATTAATCATTTAGTGTCAACCTTGCAATAACTAAATTGTTTTGGAAGACATTCATATTGCAAAATGGTAAGCACATATAGTAACAGTGAATCAAGTCAAATCCAACCCTTCTTCATCTTACATTTGCTTTAGACATATTTTCTCCAGCACAGAAAGAACCAATTTAAAGAAAAAAAACCTCATCATGCAGATTCAGAGTTTATTGATTACCCAAACACTAATTCCAGCCCAGCTCTTTGAGATCTCTCCAAGGGGAAAGGAAGAGATGGTATTTACAGAAACTGCTTCTAATGAGAAAACCTTAAGGCAAGGAAGGTGAACCTGAGAGCAATGAGTACCAGTTTTGGAGAATATAAACAACTGTTTGCTCCTGTAATTGCATTTGCCTTTCTAACTACAGTCCCTATTCTCTGCCTTCCTCCAGAAACACCCACTGCTAGACAAGGATGGCCAAAGCTGGATTACATCACTGCAACTATGGGGAAAACGTGTTACAACTTGCTTAAATTCACTTTTTCCTAAGGAAAGCTTTACGTTTATCAGTTTAAAAAAAATGCAATAAAATCAGTGTCACAGAGGGACTATCCCTTTTCCCCCACTGATTTGAACAGCACAGAATTAAATAGAGCTCTATGATGAAGGACTATTTTATTTCTAAAACAAAACTCAATGTTCCAAGCAGCAAATTCATTTCAGAGAGGGCACCAAGCCCAAGGAAATTACTTTTCTTAAAAAAAAAAAAAAAAAAAAAAAAGAAAGAAAAGGAAAAGAAAGGAAAAAAAAGCTACTTCTTTCAAGTCTTTCCTGACAAGCCAATTTTGTTGAAGGTAATGATGAAGTCTCCTGGTTGGCTGAAGACCTAAGCCAGCAGGACTTATATGTGGTTTTCTGCAGGAAGAAGACACTCACTCCTGCAAAGCTAATCCCTGTTACACTTCTGTGTTATAGCTATGGGGTGCCAAGGGTGCTGAAGCTCCAACAGCTGGGGTGAGCAAGGAACCCTGACTACATGACTGTCACACCTTCTCTAACAGCCCTTGGCTTTGCAGGTACTGGGTTTGCCCCCATCAGATGTGAAGCACCTGCAGTTCCTCCATCGCCAGAGGAAGGGAGCTAAAAAAAAAGTTTAAAGAATGCTCTGAACTGAGCTACAGATGAACTTGCATGCAAGGAGATTTGGGTTTCATGGACAAGCAGCAACAACAGGACAGAAATTAAGTAAACAGACATTGGCCAAATATAACTTTCAAAAACAAATTGTCAGAAAATGGCAACTTTGGTGGAGTGTAGCAATAGGATGGAACGGACATTCTCACAGCATCACATTTTTTATTTAGAGAAGACAAACAAGGAAAAAAATAAATACATTTTGCAGATGGTCTGTCTCCAAGTGGCCCTGATAAAAGCTGCTGTGCCCTGACTCTGGGCCAGCCACATTCCATCTCCAACTGCACAGCCTTCAGAAGCATTAGCAGTAATTAAGGAAAGCCAACCATAGTGATAAGCCAGATGTCTATAAAAGTAATACATGTTGCACTGATACAGATTTATGTTTTTCTTTCACTTTTTGGTGGGCTAACATGGTACACTCCTTATAAAGACATTTTTCAAGTGCTTCACAGTTATTCCTCCAGTGTTGACTCACTGAATCCCAGATGGGACCCTTGGCATCACTCATCCCAGCAGGTGTCCAGGACAGCACCAAAGTCTTTATGTGTGGTCACCATGCAGATACTGCTCTTTCAAATTGCCACATGAGTGTCTGAAGCACAGTTCCAGGGAATTTGCTGTGTTCTCACAAAAACCATTGAGAAACATTTATCTAGTCCAATACCTTTTCATTCAAGTAATTTCTCCAAGAATTTTGGTACCCAGCCACCACCCATTTGGTCTATACCACCTGTTTTCAAAATATATTGCAGCCCTGACCTAAAAGCCTCCAGGGGATGAGAACCCCCCATAGCCAGAAACAATTGTCTTCAAACAGTGATGATGTTCTACTATTAAGCAAGCAAAGGGTGCACAATTTTTGCTGTGGTAGAGGTAGGATAGGGGAATTGGATCATTTTGTGTCATCTCCCTCTCTGTACCATATATAACTCAGTGCTCACTTGCGCAGCTCACTGAAAGATTAGTTGGCTCGTTCAGACAGGCAAGGGTAGACTCCTAAGGCGTTTAAGTGATTTGGGGCAGGATGATCATCTGTCTCCTCTCTGCCCACAATTAACTGTTCCATGGCCCCCGTCTGTGCTAGGGCTGAGCATGCTGGGGAAGTGAGAAAAGCAGAGGAGTTGAGCTCCTTCTACCATGACCGGGAGTGTCTCTTCTCCCTCAGCTTTCAGTGGTTTAAAGGAAGTTGTCACAAACGGAGCCAATGCCATCGATGATCCAGGACCCTGCTTATTCCACCTAAGGCTCAGTGTTTCAAACAGCAGGGAAATTAAACAACAAAGCTTTGCAGTAAGCCAATAAATTATTATGTATCTATGCTCAGATGGTTGTAAGGAGCAGAACAAACTTGAAACAGCCTGCAAATTTCTAAAATTAAACAGTTCTTGGTGTTACAGAGGTCAGCCATCTGTTCAAATGTTCATGTTTTAGTTAATACAACACTTCTTCCACTCTTCTCTCCTGACTCAAGCACATTCCCTAGGAAGAAGAGAATACAACTCCCTAGGAAGGGGAGAATATGGCTGAAGTCACCACAACTAAACAGCCCTCTACTCCCATGAAGAACTGTCCACAAAAAGCACATTTGTGGGTAGGACAGACTACAGAGGCAAACAAGAAAAGTTGTAGAAAGAATAATGTGCTATCCAGGTCTCCCAGAAGCACCAAAGCCTGCAGAGAGCCAGGATTTCTGGTGATGTCCTCAAGAGAATTTGTCAGGTTCTGAAAGCTGCACTCAACATCCCTGGTTTGTCAGGAGACCCTGGCCCACCCTCCATTCCATGCTTCCTAACTTCTGCTCAGTCCTGCAGGGCTCCTAGAAACACCAGAGCGCACTTCAACGTTCAGCTTTGAACTGCCATCTCATGACAGGGAGAAAGTGAAATATGACTCTCAACAGATTTCCCACATATTTGTAGTGGAACTACTTGCTATACAAAAAATTAGAATTATCTGGAGTTATTCAGCAAGCAAGGCCAGCCCCAGGCTGAAGCTGGGTTTATAGAGCAAGTAGTGGGCTTCAAGCTGTGCATGGTATGAAGAGATAGGATGCAAAACAACCAAATTCTGCTATTTGACATCCTTTCACAGTCTGGGTTATTCTGTCCTCTCCTCTATTGCTGGTAATAAAAGGAGGAACAAAAACCCCATGAGTTCTGATAAAGGTGAAGAATGAGGGGGGCAGGAAGACGGAAGCCAAACAAGCACTTTCAGGAAGAAACTAAACTTGGACAGGGGAAAAGCAAAAGTTAAAAAGATGTGGAAGTGGTTGACTGAGAATAGGTTGGTCTTCTGCAACCATCAACCTGCTTAAAATGTGTCTTCAAGGAAACTGGCCAATGCATTTCAGGTACGGGTAGACATTGTCCCTCAGGACATCTGGCATGAGGGAAAAGCCAAACATGCATCTTTAAACCTTTGGCTTTAGGCTGAGATGATGTCCTCAAAGGAGACAAAGTAACATGCTGTTTTATTGTGTGTAATTTTAAACCAGCAGGAGTTGGAACAGGTTTTGATAAAGACATTTGGATAAAATTCTGTATAACACAGATATTGTGCAAAACTGCCTACTGGGTTAAACACTAAGCTGAGTTTAGATGGAGAAAAGTATCCCCATACTCACTTGTAAACCCATCTTGGAACAGGTGTGAATCCCTAGTATTGCACGTGGCTTAATTCAGGGGAATAACAGTGAATGAATTACTGGAATCATTGCCATTCATTATTTTTTAACACCTCCAGTTTAAAGCCTAGTGAATGCTTCACAGCTTGACCTTTGGGATGAATGTAAAAGCAGTACTACAGCTCTAAAACAAAATATTTTCTTGCTTTTTAAAAAGTCAATAGGACCTGTATTATTTGAAGAATGGTAGCCTCAGGGAATTTGTTTCACTGCAAAGTCATTTAGGCAGCTGTCATTAGTTTAAAAGCCCATTTTTGTTTAATGACTGCTGTTTCACATACTCCCAACGCCATGCATCATAACTGTCATCCCTAAACCTTAGATTTATGAAAGCACACAGCAGCAGCATTATACTCAGGGGTCTGCTGATATTCCCATTATTAAACCACTTCTTACAGTTTTGACTTGTGTTTAGGCGTAACAAATCCTGTGCCCTGTGTGGGTGCTGTCACGGAGGTGGATGCTGCTCCATTCCCCCGGGATGCCTGGCTGTCCAGGCAGAGACATCATCATCCCCAGATGAGGAATCTTGCAGAGCTTGG
The DNA here is from genome assembly GCA_034509425.1 of Eopsaltria australis. NCBI lineage: Eukaryota > Metazoa > Chordata > Aves > Passeriformes > Petroicidae > Eopsaltria > Eopsaltria australis. The sequence goes on along the minus strand of JAVTVJ010000189.1, from coordinate 1,336,415 downwards.
GAGAAGGATGCGTGAGATGCAATGAGAAATGAAATAAAACTTTTACATTTTTTTAAGTATCCTTTATTATCATGGGAAGGATTCAGAAGGGGTGGAATTCATACTAAGGCACACTCTCCTACTAAATCACACTTTATTCAGGGTGCAGAGAAAACGTGGCTGGAGGGGAATACTACAACAAAATTGTTAAACATCTGGAAACAATTGAAGAACCAGATAAGCTGCAAAACCAAACCCTTTTTCCAAGAGTCCCAGACTATGATCTTTAAAACACATTGATTCAGGTAAACACTGAAGTCATTTCCCAGGTACCACACAAAATGCATAATTTAGTACCTGCCTGCTGTGAAATTCCTTTTGCACCTGCTATCTTCTATCAGTCCTCCACTCAGCTGCCACTTTGCAGGTAAATTCACCTCCCACTATGTTCATAGTGGAGAACAGGGACCATTCAATCCTCTTGCCTCACTCTGTGACTGAGGAGCTGAGTCTATGAACTATATTTGGTCAAACTAAAAACAAATAACCAACCAAACCCCAAGCAAAACAAAAGAAAAAAGCTCTTTTTCTTCAGATTCAAAACAGTTAGAAAATACATGAAAACTCAGGGAAGGTATTGCTGGCATATTCTGAAACCAGTGAGCACAGATTTTACATTCTCGAGTTTATATTTTCAGGCACTTGTATTAACATACCTGTCTATTGTGCTCCTTGTTGCAGTGTTAAAATATTTGATTATCATTCAGAGAGAAAATATTTTTACCTAGAAAAAAAAGGACTTAAAAATAACCTGCCTTAGTGATTCCAATATAAATTAGCAGAATTAGATGGTTAACTATTCTGACAAATAGGCAGTAATGGTAAATAACAAGCAATGAGACATACATCCATAAGGATATGTCTTAATACTGATGTGCCACACAATAATTTCTTGATGGTAAATCCTTAAAATGAAATTTCCTCCCCAAATTACAAAAAGTAGTATTCTTCCTAAATTACTTTTCTCATGGCATTTCATTGAATAAAATGACAAATTATATTCCCTTTGAAATTGAATGAAGGCCAAATACAATTTTTTTGGTGGAATGAAAAATTCTGTAGTTTAATTCACTTTGTTTTTACTGTAACAGATTTACGACACTCAATTTGCTGATTAATTTAATATTAAGACAATGAATTCTTTAGAGTGTAAGATAGCCAGCCAGCAAGCACCTAGCAAAGAAAATCTCTCCCACCACTCCTGCACGAAAGCAGGAACACAGCTACAGCTGGGACCTACAGCCCAGTCTTCTTCCAGCTCTCCAATCCTGTCTGCACTTCAGTAGAACAAAGTTGTTTAGCTGGGAAAAGACCCAGAGTGATCATCTAATCCAACTGCAGACCCCAGTGCTCCTTTTCAGACAACAAGAAAATCTAGGCAAAGGAGTGATGGCCATGTCTGCTTTTCCTGGGAATTCATGTCAGCTTTCTGGGAAGGAACAGCTGGGATTTTGACTGCTAAGAGACCAGATTTTATGGTAGCCCAAGGGTGATATCTATAAATACCAAATGCATAGGGAGAAAGAAACAAAACTGCCTGGCTTAGCTGAGACTCTTTTCTCGCACAAAAGTTTGCACCCCACCAACCCCACTGATGCTGGAACTTCACCAGAACACCGTGCAGGAGGCAATGTCTGGACGTGACAGCAGATGTAGATGCAACACTTGGTGGTGTTGGGGGAACTCCTCCCTCCCCAAAAAGTCCCAAACTAAGCCATTAACAAAGCAATGTGCATCCTACATCAGAATTATCCACATTATTTTATTATGGCAAAATTGGCAGTATATGTTCCTCTCCCCTAAATGGTGTAATGGAGACCAGACTTCACCAGCAGTAGGAGTGATTTCCATACCTGCAGGAGGTAGGATTTCCATACCTACTGCAGCAGCTTGTGGTCAGCAAGGAACAGGACTGTGCAAGAACCTGGCTGTGGAGCTGCACTGACAAACCCACAGCATCTTCCCACCCATTCGCTGGCCACGCTGTGCTGCCCACACTGAGCCATGGAGCATCCAGCCACTACCACAGGGGTTTTTTTCTACTTAAGGCAGGAGTCAAGCAGTTACTGAATGTTATTCTGCATTCCTGGTAATTAGAGAGAAGGCTGTGAAAACCCCCATATTAAATGCCTCCTTAATTTCAAATGAAGGCTTGAATGGGACAGAAATGCTCCTTCTGTCTGTCTGTATGTTCATACTCACAAGACTGCAGATCACACTCAAGACAACCATGGCTGCTTCCTGCTGCCTTTGGGTGTCATGAGCCAGTTACAGCAATTAAGCTGCTCACCAGACAGGCTGTCCCAGGATACAGAGCCCAGAAGGATGCCCACATTCAGCCTCTCCCTCCATCACCTCTCCTTCCAAATGCTGATGAAGGCAAGAAAGATTGCTAGAAACTCCCCCTCAGGAGACAGTGCTACATTCCCTGCCCTGGAGCAGCCCCCGATCCTAGGTAATCCTGGAGGTGGGAAGCATAGAGTGGAAATGTCCATTCTGCTGAGTTCCCCAGAAGGGGACCTGCATCCAAGCAGCTTACAGGGAATATTCCCTGGGCTACTGTAACTCTGCTATGCAATTCCTAGGTTACCAAAGCAATGCTGTGAAGCAGTTTTTGCACCCACCATCTTTGCAAACCATGCTGATTTTTACTGCTAACTCCACTCAGACCCATGGCAAAGGAACTTATTTTGACCAACTTCATATTTGTCCCAATTGAGGAAAATCACACCTCATCTCATTGCATTCCCTTTTCAAGGAAGGCCATGATTTCTTTTCCTTCCCCTCTGGAAACACAGTGGTTGGTAGTCTATCCACCCTGCAGGGATGCAGCTGGACAGACATGCTGTCTGTAGGTATTTCTGACTGCATCCCTTAGCCAATGCCAACCCTGGGATGCATGTTTATCTTTGCATTACCAGGGTACCAAGCTCCGACAGGGTAATGAGAACAGCTGAGCAAGGTAAGGATCCACTCCAAATAACCATTTTTTAAAATTAGGCCTGGTGGGGCCAAATATAAAAACCAGCAAGGTGGATGGACAGAACTGCTGGTCATGGCAGGTCTCATTTGCTTGAATTAGATGGCTCCTCAAGGCTTCACCTGGGTGAAACCCACTGCACTCCCTTGGTGACTGCCCAGGTAACTCCACTGAGCATCCCCAAACCTTGCTCCCTCTTACACCAAAGCTTCTCCCAGCAAGTACCAAGTCCCTGACACCATAAGCCAAGGCACTGTCTTATTTTATTCTGAGCCCAGCCAACACAATGGAGGTCACGGGAAAATTAAAAATGTAACGACTCATTGGAGAGGAGAGGAGAAGAGAGGAGGGGGGGAGAAAAGTGTCGAGTTCATGACTAATCTTTGCAGTTCTTGCCATGGACAGGATTTGTACAGACATGTTGATTTTTTATAAAAATAGTAAATCGTATTACAGCCATGCTGCAAGACCAAAGATTCACAACGATACCTTAATACAGCTTAAATAAAAATAGTACTACCTGAGTCAATCTGAGCATGATAATGCTTTGTAATCCCACACTCTTAGGGGATGAACAGTTGTATAGCAGTGAATCAACACGAGATACTTGCATTAGGAGACACTCCTTTTTCATGCTATATAGCAACGTCTCTACAAAATGGAGAAGGCAGGAGGTGTTTGGGGGAGCACAGTGCACAATGGAGAAAACAGGGCAGTTATAGAGCCCCACTGTCTTCCAGCTTGAAAGTCTTGGCTGAGAGCTCACTTTTTAAAAAGGAAAGACTGCTTTAGTTTTTCCCATCACAGTAAAGAATTAAGGAAAAAGGTTGAATTTTAGATGCTTTTGAAAAGTGAGTAACCCAAAGCCTGTGAGCACTCACGTAGAAGATTCATTCATAAAAACAAACACAGACAAACAGCAGTGCTGCACATTCATTCTGGGTTTTGTTCCTTAACGTCCTTGAATGAGCAAACAGTGTATATGGAAAGCAAACATGCAGTACAAAATGGAAAAGTCTCAACAGAGAAAACATCAGTAAAACCTATTTATAATAAGAACGTAAAAGCCAAAGACTCAAATAGCAATTTTTAAAGGTGGTTAAGGAAAAAACTGGAAGCTTTGATTAAGGACACATGAAACCATAATGAGTTATTTTCAATTACTTTGTTACATAAGTTACTCACAAAAGGTACTTCATTTGCTATTGTGCTCCCCATTTGTTCTTTTTTAAGACACATTTTCCAGTTAATTGCACTTCCATCTCCCCTCCCTCTCCCACAGTATAGTTTTATGTATGGCAGATATCTGACCCTCACAGCTCCCTCCAGACAGCAGGGAAAGGTAACAGGAAAAGTTAACAGAACTGAAAGGTCTCCCTTTCCCCAAGAGGACTTGAGTCTGAGTTCTGAAACAAGGCAGATTTTCAAGGCTGTAGTGCAGATGATGCCCAGGGGAAAGAGAAAACAGCCTCAAATTCCCACTTGTCTTGCCTGCTCCCTTCTTCTCTGCCCTAGTGCTCAGCCTGGCACTGCTGCTGGGTTGTTTTCTTGGTGCAGAGCCTGAATGTTCACAGGAAGGGTGATCCCATGGGACTCTGGATATGGGGACACAGGTGGATGATGGAGAAGGCAGGGAAATGCTGACAAGGGCAGTAGAGGCAGAGCCATGCTGAAAGCACCAGGACTCAAGGATGAGGAGATCCTGGTGAGGGGGGATGTTCTAGTGATGGCCAGAGTCAGGCTGTGGGGAGATGCCCCTGACCTTGCTCTGTGCACAGAACATACAGCATATTTCCAACACATATCCCAACAGCAATGGCAAGAACATTCCCTGATTTCCATGTCTTGCCACAGGTGATCCTGAGATATGTTCAGAAGCTCAGCCCTACAGTACTTCATGCAACCTCCCATTCAAGGGGACACCCCCCTTCCCACAAACATAAAGGCTGCAGAGGTTTCAACTCAGCTTTCAGTTTAAAAATAGAATGTTTCTCAAAGCCAGTTTGGTAGGACAGATCTGTCAGTCTGGCTGCAGAGTTCACTTTCATGCTGCATCAAACACACCAGCTCTGGACCAGAGAAGCGAGGAGCCCTGTTCCAGACTCAGAGTCCCATATCCATGTAAGCCACAGGCAGTTTCTGAAATGATGTTCACACCATTTCATGTCCCATCCTCTGCCTTCCCTCGGTGTGGATCACAGCCACTCATGTGCTCCTCCAGAACAGCACAGAGGTGACAGCATTGCCACCACCACAGCCCCTCTGCATTGCACCCAGGACAGAGACAGCCCTACTGATGACATCCCAGCTCCAACCTCCCAGCACAGTCACCCAGCAGCACCCTGAAACACGCTGTGGCACAGGGTCCCCTGACAGCTGTCCCCTCAGGTGTCCTGCGCAGGGTGGGCAGGTGCACCTTGACGGGTGCATCTCCCATCATGTGTCTGGCTCCCTGGTCCTCCCTGCCAGAGCTGCTTATGTGCTTACAGTCAGAACACAGGTAAGCAGCTTGCTGCATCTGAGCCTGTGGTATCCCAGCAGGAAAGCACCCAAATGCCAATTCCCCCTTCCCTGGCCACCACCCTCACTTCCAGATGCATTCAGCTGGGGTAAAATTCAAGCTACTTTCAGGCATGTTCATACACATTTTAGTTTCATATTTTATTCTGAAGACACCCGTGTGGCCACACATTATATTTTGGAAAATGCCCATCAGGCTCAGCACTGGTCTGCCTTCAAGTCTGTCTCTTACTACATGTTAAACATGAACTGATGCAGCCAGACCACTGTAAGGCTCCATACAGGAGCTGTTATGCTCTGGAGATGTACCTTCTTCTGGCATGGGTCATATAAACTCCCAAATTGAGCTCATGGACACAACTCAGCTTGAAAATGTGAGGAATATAGACCATTAAAGCATCAAAAAATGTGATGTACAAACATCCAACAACTCCAATCTTTTTTAGCAAAAGTGCATCAGGAGCCCAAGCTCCCCCAAAAGACCACAGGAGCTTCATGCTTTTGAAAGCACTGCCCAAACAGACTACCCAGGAGAAAGACATATTGACTGTGGCAAACAGTCTGGAATATCAAGTGGTTTTTTACTCATACCCTGTTCAGGTGTTACCTGAAACAAGAAAACAAGAAAATCCAATTTTAAGTACAATTTAAAGAAACAGTTTAAAATTACCTGGATTTTACACATATGGTATTACTGTCATCCATCTCATACTCCCCTCTGTCCTCAGAAGAGGAGTTTTATTTCATTTTTCAAGCTCTCAAAAATGATCCACTGAGTATTCAGATCTCAATACAGAAATTAGCAATACAAACCATGCAGGTTTACAATACAGATCCCATTGTGGCTGCAGAGCTGGGGAAGAGGAGGGATTCCTAAGCTACTGCTCACAAAAGCATTTTGGTGAAAGGCACATGGGATTCATTATGTGGCCTTGGAAAATTCAAGTTTTAGGAACATAAGCCTCAATACAGAAAATTAGGATAACACAGTTTACTAAGTAATTTTCATTAGTGAAAGATTTGGTTGATAAAATACATTTAAAGGATGTTAAGTAAGCACCTTATAAATACAAAATAACCACCTTCTAAGACAATGAACATGTATTTAGGTTGACAGACACACCAAACTTCATCATCCTCCCCTGTCCTGAGAAATTACCAGTGCAGATGGCTACATTTCAGCTGTACAGACACTTCAATTCAACTTGGGACCATATGAATCAAAAGGCACCTGATCTATGGGAAATACACAGATTTGGAAGGCAGAGAAGTCCATTAGAGGTTTGGGGCATTCCGCCGTGGGTCATTAGTCAGTCTGAACACAAGAGCTCTAATAGCTTGCATCCTGTGCACTAGGGAAATGCAACGAAAGAATGAACTTCCTGAGGTATTAATGGGTAATTATATAATTTGGTTAATCTCATGGGAAAGAAATCTAGAATTGAAAAAGGAAACAGAGTATGTATTTCTCTAGAAACAACAAAAACAAACAGCAAAGGGTGTTACAGAGCAGAGTCTCAGCTGGCACCATTGGAGAGACCAGCTCCAGCAAAGGAAAAGAAATTGCACTGATTGACACCAGCTAAGAGGTGGCTTTGCACCTGCAATGGCACCACGTTGGCAGTTCTTAACCATTGCATCCTCCCGCAGCTCTTGACTGATTTAATGTTCCACTTACTCACAAATAAGAACCTAATGAAGTGCATACACATGAAATACATGAAAGCCTTGGGTGCAGGCAGAACAAAATCAGTCACATGTGGCAGAGATTATCATGGGTTATGCAGCTCATTTAACTCTCCGGAAGTTGCATTCCTTTAGACTAACACCACTGGACAGAAGGGAAGAAACCCTAAGGTTGCTTTCTGACACAGAAAACATCACCCCAGTGGGATGTGTAGGCTTTTGGTAAAAAATACAACATAATTTGTACAGATTTTCCCTAAAGTCAAGTATTTTTTAAATGCAAAAGTTCACTTATCAAATCTCAGGAAATTCTTTTTAGAGCAAAGATAAAGCTTAACATTTTGACAGCAAACCCCTGCTCAAAGATTAGCCCTGCCAGCTTTAAAATTAAAGCATGCTATGAACTCAGCAAATGCAAACTTCTGCACTCAATGCAGAACAAAAAACAATGCTTGCTTTTACTATTTCTCATTTAGTTTTTCTATTACTAAATTGAAGAGTGCCTTGTAAGGAGCAGGTTCTGCAAAGTACTCACCACCTATTTTGGAATCTCTTCAGAGAAAGTCCACGGGGCTCGATTACCTGGAAAAGAAGACACAAACCAAACATGCTTTACGTTACAGCTTTTCTCTAAGTGTCACTCTTCACACTCTTGGCCTCTCCTGTAAAGGCTACCATTCTGGCTCCAAAAAAACCAGAAATAGTCTAAACATGCAAAAACCCTGCTCCAGTTCTTACCCTACAATGGGAAACAGCTTTGTTGTGCACTTGTATTTTATTATTTGTCCTGAAATGAGAAACATTTCCATATTGAAAAATGTACAGATTTGTCTTGAATTCAGACGGCAAATTCTTCTGATGTTCAATAATCTGTTGAAATCACCCTTCTTACTTTAAACATTTTTTTAAAAAGTCATCCTTCAAAATAAGTATCAAGTTCAGATTCAGAAGGTTTGCTTGGCTCACACCACAGACTATTACTACACCAAGATGTAAAAACTGGAGCAAAATAAATGAAAAATATGAGAGAGCCAGTTCCAAGTTTACTGCAGCCACTAAGCATTGCTCTGAAACGTTAGAAATCACTTTTCTTTCACTGAGCTTGTTTCTCAAGGAAAAAGAATATAATAATTTGCATCCCATCAGCATCTGTCAGCTCTGAATGTTGAGGGTTCATCAGCCTTTAAGGAGTCACAGATAAGGGCACCAGGAGTGAGTTCACCTCCTCCTGTGATTCTTAATCTCTCAAAGTCTGTGGATTAGAAAATCGAAAGCAAGTGACTTGCTCTGATTCCCTCTCTCACAGAGCTGACCACGATTTTCCTCCACCACCAAGGCCAGCTTCAGCTGGGAAGAATTCATCTTCTCCAACCCAACATATCAGCTTTTTTTCTGCCAGATCCCTGTCTGACCCAGTAACCCTGTAACTTCTGCAAACAAAATCCCACTGTGTTGAGCTCCCAGGTGCCTCCAGCCCACACCTAACACACACATTTGTCCAAACCCCAGCCACGGTCATCCCAGACAAAGCTTCCCACAGTCTTCTTTGACACTTCACCATCCCTACAAGCAGGAGTTCCTGCTTCTTACGATACCACTCACTCATTTCCACTAGCCCTAACCCCTACAGACATGGGATTACATATTTCTCCCCTTACAGCAAGCTGCTGCTGTTTGCTGACACTGTAAATTCCTCATGCCAATCCTACACCTTCTCTCCAGACCAAACACCTTTATTCCTTGCTATCTTTCCTCTTGGGTCCTGTTATTCAGGTCCTCACTGGCCTTTTTCATTTTTTTTTACATCTTCCATCAGGTGCCATGCAGGCTTCAGTACTCCAGGAATACCAAAGCACCAGGAGATCCCAACACTGAACGCAAAGTCCATCCTCCTGTTTATGGAAGCATGTGTCTGCTGCTGTTGGGACAGGATGATGCTGGAAAAGCAGTGTATGACCCACCACAACCCCACAACACTTTTCAGTGCAGGCCTTCCAACCATTCCTGAGTATTCTGTACAGACAACCCATTCACCAGAGATAAATGCAAGCCCACACGAAAGCCTTTTGGTGAGAATGATGGACCCTCCAAGGTCATCTTCTGGTTCTGTACAAAGCTACTTGAAAATCCAATAACTTTCTCCCCCCAGGTACTTTTAACATCCCCTCGTTTGGTGCTACTTGTTGAGTCTGAACCAGCATTTTATCAAATGCATCAGTAACAATGACCCATGCCATAGGGTACACTTCTGGAAATCCTCATCCAATACTACTTCTGAGCTTGATCACACACAGAAGCCAAATCTGGATCATGGTCAGCACATCTACCTTGCACCATCCATAAGTTTCAACAAATCTTCTTTTCCTTAGTTTTTTTTTTCCTAAGAATATCAAAACAGCATCAAAACTATAACTAGGATTGGAGTAAATCATATCATCTGCTCTTTTTTCACAGAACCTGTTACCCTGCTCCAGAGGGTAATTAGGATGTCTGACATTATTTGTTCCAAACTAACCCATGCTGACTCTTACTCATAAGCACCTGGAAGATGACTAGGTGGGAAATAATTTATTAACTTCCAGAAAAACACAGTAATAAAAGTCAGAGTGATTGTACTGCAATTCTATCTCCTCCTTTTAAAAAAATTAGCGCTATTATTTTTTGCTTTTTGATAGTTATGGTAACCTCACAAATTCTCCACAGGTTTTCAGAAGCAAACACCAAGGAGAAATTGAAAAGAAGTCAAGCAGCCAGCTGAAATGCAGCTCCTACAAATCACAAGAACAAAACAAGTGTCACAGAAGTGAGGTCAGGGTATCCTCCCCTGAGATGGGGTCACCAGTGATCCCCTGAGGTTCCCTCTCCCCTGGCCACTAGTGGGTGATGCTGGTTGAATGGCTTGTACGGAAGACCAACCTTCCTACATGCATCATCTGGGGAGCAGTTTCAAACAAACTTCCCTGAGGCTCAAAGAGCCTGGAAGGAAAAATAAAAAGAAAGAGAAAATCCCTTAAGTGTGTGCCCCCTAAATGACTGTGTTCTTATTTTATCCTGGTAGCTTCCCTCATCAGTGCAGGTTTTAATTACATCAGTCCTCTGCTCCCAGGAAGTGAATTCCAATAAATTTTCTGTTATCATTAAATTTTCTGTTACTATTGTGATCCCTGGGCAGGCTTTCATAAATGTTGCAACCTGGCAGCAACAAAAACATTTAAGCAAATCATTTTAGATTCAACATCTTTTTATGATAAAAACTTAGTATCCTCATCTTACAGAGTGACGATGTTATTTCTCCAAGCTGCAAAGCAAACGAACCCCAATGGAAAAACAAGATAAGGACTGAACTTGGTCAAATGGCAAAATAGGAAACTCAACCCACAAACTCTTTTAATTTCTATTCTGTGTTGCTGCTACAAAATTGTTGTACTTTCCCCAATGAACAAGCCAAATAGCGCAATATTATTTAGCCATATTTATATGCTCAAAGTAATGTAATTTCACAGTCCAGACGCTAGATTTTGGCATCCCAAAAGACTTTCAGGGATGTCTGAAGTCATACAAAACCTTTGCTCCAACCTGCAGGCGTAGAGGGTAACTGGATAGCACACGTTAATTTCTACGTTTACAATCCATGCAGTATTCAAATTCACTGACAATTAAAAGTATGCTATAAATGAATTAGCAGAAGAAACTCATGACAGAAATTCAATTACAAAGCAGAATTAAAGGAAGACATGCCAGAAACTTTTGGAGGCTGGGCAGGAAGAGGTGAGTACATCAGTCTACCATTTTCAGAGCTGCTAGCAAAAAGCTTAAGAAGACTGCTCCAAATAATCACGTGTAAAGATCCTCCTTACAAAAAGAGCTTCATGAGAGACCAGAGAAATCAAGGTGACAAATTATTTTTTCAGAACATGTTTTGATCTGACAGGGGTAAAACTCCCTCTGAGTGGTCAGACATCCCCCGCCCCTGCCTGCCCTGCCGGCATTGCAGCTCTGGCCTTGTCCTGCAGAATCCTCGGACAGGCCTTGGCTTGCACCAAAGGCTCTGCAGACACCTTTATTTTTCTTTAGTCTTGTTTTTCAAAGTGATTTTAACCCCACTCCTTTTCTTTGAGTCATAGGCTTTATTTTTTAAGCAGATTTCTTTCTACTCAATGGAGAAGCCTCAAGTGCTGTGGGCACTTTCCCTCCTGTAATGGTCTCTATTTCACCCTGCCCTGTTCTAGCCTCCATTTGCTCCCCTTTGGCTGATACTATCCCTCATCAATCTTGATGCCAATTACCAATAAGGCCCTCCCACACCTCTGAGGTTCAGCTTTCATAACTGCATTAAGACAAATCAATACTGTTATTAACATTGCCACGTTTGGGGATGGCGTGACCTGCCTGCAAACGCCGCATGCAGCAGCGGAGATACTCCCAGGACTACATTAAGTCTCTGCACTACCTTATTCGCAATTTCTTTTTCAAGTAGACTCTGCTATTTTATAAATATGGGGTGGGTTTTTTTCTCTTGTTCTTGCAAATGCAAACTGATGAAGGCTTGTAGGACACACAGTTTTGCCCTCCCCTTCGCGTGTGGGTAGCAATACTCCATGGACAGACAAGCACTGATTGTCCTGTCACTTGCTTTGCAGTTGGGCTCAATGATTGTTGTAGGACCTTTACAACTGAACTGTTCTATTCTACTCTAACTCTCCTCCAGTCCTCTCCAGCCAGCTCACTCATCACCCACCACCACACCTCAGGTTTGGCTGTTCACTCCTGCACATGCTTGTAGATGCATCCAGACAGCACACGCAGCCATGCCAGCACTTGTGCTGCCTGACCAACTGCTCTGGAGTGTGTCCACTCACCCCTTCCTCTAAAGCACAGTCTCTTCTCACTCACATCTCGCCCCCTTCTCCTCCCCATCTTTCACACCAGGCCCATAAGCCACCATGCCTGGAGCCCACCTTGACATATGATTCAACCCACAATGCCAGGAAACTCCCAGAGGCCACTAGACCCCTGCATTCCAGCAGAGCTGTTGGTCAGTTCACTCTGGCCATCAAAGGCCAGTCACTGCCCAAGAGTACTGCCAACCTGACTCAAGAGAATCCACACGCCATTGCAGCCCAGCACAGGCTCCTGGGCAGGTTTTCCAGCCCTTCCTGACCTCCAGGGTGTGACAATTAGAGAATTAGACACTGGCTAATGAAAAAGCTAATTCAAGTGTTCTCCTCGATACCCTGCTGTGGCTGCAGTGCAGAAACACCTCAGACTGTGCATCACCTGAGAGGCTGGTACTGCTGAGAGAGATTGATGCTGTGTCCACAGCATAAACTGCTGCCCCTTCTTTTCCTGCCTCAGATTCCTCTAGTGGCACCTCTCCCATTACCATTTCACCTAAGCAATGTGCTTGCAACACCTCCAGTAGCTATAATAATAGTAATAATACCAGAGCATGGAGGAAACACCAAGCACTGACAGCATCAGGAAACAGCAACAGGGAGGAGTTCAAAACATTCCTTGGAGGCCATGTATTGCTTATTTGGAACACCTTCTACACCTATTGACTGAAGAGCTTCAACAGGCTCCCAGGCTGCTTTGATTTCACATGCTGTAAAGCAGCCTGCATTTTTAGGTGCCTAACTTCTGCCAGCTCTCTGCCTCCAGGGTTTCCCTTCTGCAGTTTACTTAGACAACCTTCCAACATAAATTTTTGCAATCTGAAGCTTGTTGCTGTATCACTGGTGCTTACAGCTGCTGACAAAGCCACCCTGACACTGCTTGGTGAATTTAACCTGTAACAGTGAAGTGAAATGCAAAGCCAGGTCCACCCCTCAGCAGGGAAGAAAGAACAAAGAATTGAGGATATACAGAATCATAGAATGGTTTGGGTATGGAAAGCACCTTTAAAGGTGATACAGTCCAACACCCCTGCAATGAGCAGGGACATCTGCAACTAGATCAGGTTGCTCAGAATGCCTTCCAACCTGACCTTGAATGTTCCCAGGGATGGGGCATCTATCACCTTTCTGAGCAACCTGTGACCACGTTTCACCACTCTCATAGTAAAAAACTTGTTCCTCACATCTAGTCTAAAACAACCTGCCTTTGGTTTAAAACCATTACCCCATATTGTACCATTAAAAAACCAACCAAACAACAAAACAATCTAATTCCACCAAAAAAAAAACCCCAAAACAAACCATACATGCAAAAAAAACAAAAACCAATAAACAACAACAACAACAAAAAAAACCAGCTTAAAACAAAGGAGAGTAGATCTGCTGGGTGTTGCAGGCATGGTGTTATAATCTCTGCCCTGTTTTTCTTCAGTTTCCCTTAGCAATCAGTCTATCAGGTAAGTCAACAAGTCCTTGAGAGCACAAGGTATTCACCTGGGAACTTAAATTAAACTCTCCAAGTGAGTAAGAGACCAATGTCTTTGTCTGATAGGCTGTGACTTACACTCCTGCCCAAGCAGGAACATCATGCCTTAGCTGTGAGACACCAGAGTTGGGCTCACAGAGCCCACAGAAATCCTACCAAATGAACACATCTACTGCCTTAGATTTTTCCTGTGGGATTTTAGAAAGTGCTCCATGCTGCCCTATACATGCTCATTCCATATCTGCTGTGCTGGAGCTCTCCTTACAGCACAGAAACACTTGGAGTACACTCCCAAAAGGTAGGACCTACGTTAGTAGCTTAGGTCTGCAGTGACTGACTGTTGTTCCACACCTCCAAAAACCCCATTCCGAGAATTCCCAAAGGTTTATTTATTGAACACAGCTGCAACGCGGTAGTTAAACCATTGACAGCCTGAAGCCTTCTGTACAAGAATCTTATCTCTGACTGATGTTATCATAACAAGCAGTGATTCCTGCCAGATTCAGGGAAACAGCAGGGAAATGAACAGAAGCCAGAAGAAGCTTGTGCAAAGGAGAAACCTGTATGCCAACCAGGCCTTTCATGAAATACATCATGGGCCACTCCGCCACAGATTCATCTCAGTGGAGACAGAAGCAATTCCCCCAACCCAAGTTTCTAGATTGCATTTCTGCATTATATATCAATTTCAGCTCCCATCCCTCCTGACTTCTCTCACTGAATTGCAGAGTTGTTTAGATGTTGGAGTTTTTTACCCAAGAAGATTATTGACAAATGCCACATACTGCCTGGTCTGACTTGCACACAAGCAATCAGCCTACAGCTAAATGGGGTACAGGCAGCTGGGGACAGAACAGTGCCAGTTATTTACTCTATTTCCTCTTAAAATTTTTTCCAATACGATTAACTAAATTGTGCAATTACACATTCATTGGCCAGGAAGTTTCTCTCTTCCCCTTTTTAGCCTCCTTTTCAGTTGCATTTCCCTGCTTCACAGGATGCTCTAAACTAAACATTACATTTAAGTTACACAATAAAGATTTGGGAGTGATAGAATGAATGAGGAAGGTCACAGGAAGGGAGGTATCTGCTAAAATAAGATTTGCTAAGCAGCTACACAGGACCTAGTGTCAACTGCCTTTTCTTAAAGGAGGCTGTAGTTTTTATTAGCTGACATACCAGTTGGAGGGACAAAAGACAGCAATAGTTGAAATAGTTCAAAAATTTTCCAAGGACTGAATGAAGCCTGAATTAATTCAAAACCCAAATTATAGTGATATAAGTTGTTATGGCAGAGCCAAGGTGCCTCACATAACCTTAATCCTCTGCATATTGAGGCTTTTTTATGCTACATAAAACCACACTCCAGTTACAGAATATGCAGCTGCATTTAAATTAAGTTTATCACAAACTAGTGCTCCTGGGCAGATCATTTATTCATTTAAAAAAATCTACACACTCCCATCTTTATAAGGGGAAAACCACCTTGGAAGCGAAGCAAAAACCAGATGCACCAGTGTCTTGTTAACCTCCAAAGAGCTGGAAAAGCAACATTAAGTGTAAAACTTCCAGCACACATCAATTACAGTTTCAGAGGCTGTAAAATACCAGCCTCAGGTGACAAAGATTTTTCTAAACTGAGGAAGACCCCTGCTCTGCCAGGACAGGCTGCCACTTCCTCACAGGCAACCCTCCTGCAGCCCAGAGCTTACCTTGGCACAGGCTGTCCTGGCACAACCAGAGCATGTGCAGATGGGTTCAGCCAGCAGCAGGGCTGTCTGGAACACAGCAGGGCAAACTCCTCCTCAGGAGCCACAGGAACAGCTGGGTGACAATGCTGGAAGCCCCTTGTGTTTGTACTCGATGGGAGCCATGACCCGAGAGAAGCCAAGCCCTTGGAGAAGTCTGACAGTGACAACCTTGATGTCCTTGCAACCTGTCACCACTGCTACTCCAGTCAGGGAATTTTCCCTCTCCTCTCACCCACTTCTGACTACCAGTTAAGAAACGGGTTTAAATGGAGGCTGATATCATGAGCAGGAGCCTGGCATCTCCATGGCTTGATGTGGGCAGCAGGGTGAGATGGGGGAGGAGAGGAGAAAGCAGTGACAAACTGGCACCCTGCAGGCCCCTCAGCCCAACAGACACAGGCTGCAGCCAGACACAGAACCTGGCACAGGGATGTCACAGCCACAGACAGAGATGGCAGTGGTGGCTGGCTGTGAGTAGCTCAGCCTGTGACACTGCACTGGCCCAGCAGCTGCACATCTTCCTCAGGCCCTGCTGCATTCAAACACCAGGCACGACACAGGGAGTGTGCTCGTGTGGAAAGCAGCAGGCACAGCATTAAACCCCTCGTGGTACTTACATGCCACTGACACTTCATCTTTCTGTCTGCGGCTACTCCACCTCAAAGCACACTTCTCACAAGCCCCTGAAGAGCCATTAATATTCAATAGTCAACGTGGACTTCTGCATGCATACAGCTTAAGAATATCAAAACTTCCACCAAAATGTTTTTGCAATGCTTTCCTGGAACTGAGCAAAAAATGCAGAGTATTTTTGTTAGACACATGTCTCCCCACCAAGCATAAAAAGCCATCAAACCCATTAGTGATACACAAAAGACCCCAGCAATGGGCATCAAGCATCTAAAAACAAAGCTCAGCGTAGCTAATTCAAAATGCCCCAACACAAATGGGACTAACCAACACCTGGCTGTGAAGCCCCTGGTGCCCAGAAGGTGATGGCTCAGCCAAATGTTGAGGAAGATCATGTCCTGCAACAAATCAGAGCTCTTGAAATGGCCAGCAGGTGCACTTTCATCTCCAAACTGTGCCTTCTGAATTACACCCATAAAAGCAAGCACCCAGTAAATTCAGCTGTTACTGGTGCTATGAGTTCAGAACAGCTTGCCTCACTTAAGGGACAGGACTTCTGGAAAGTCACAGCACACACCATGTGAACAGCCTGCCAACAGAACACAGCAGGGGCCACGAAAGACAGAGTCAAACACCAGGAGATCTGAGAGAAGAGAAATCACAGTTGGTGTAACTGAGCAGATCAGATCTGGCAAACCCCATGTACACCGAGATATTTTGTCAGAAGAGAGACAGGGAGATCCCCTCCTGTGACAGGCTCAGCAATTGCATCCGTCCTCCGCTCTGGACAGTCCAGTGGTACCTCAGCAGGTGTCAGCAATGGAATTTTCCCCTGCAAAGATTCCTCTCTTCTTTGTGACTGGTAGAGACACATTGCTAGAGTCACAGATTATTCAGCCTGAAACTGCAAGCTGCTTTGGAGGGCTGTTCCATCTGAACAGCATGAGATGGACTCTTGGCTGCCTTGCAAATCCCACTGGGGTCAGGTGGCTTCCCGTGGGCACAAGCCTGGCTGGGTTTGTCAGCCTGCAGGTTCAGGGAATCCTTAAGGAGATGGGAGACGAGAGCTAGAGAATGAATTAAAATTGAAGGGTGATCTTTTCCTTTCTCCTGAGACAAACACAGCTCTTTGTAACAGACCTTTAGGGCCAGATTTAGGAATGAATGCCATTTTAAGAAGCGTGACATGAGCAGACGAGAAAGTTGTGGCTGCAGTCTACAGAGCTGAATCTCATTTACTTTCAGACCATTACCACAGCTTCAATTACCCTCAGCTGGAATGAAATCTAATTTCCATTAAAAAAAATTTCTCTTTTGATGCATCTTCTGATAGCTCTAGAAGAAACCCTGACTGGTCCTGGCAGAGCTGCTGCTCCTGGAATGAGCCTGGCACAGAGGAGTGTAGCACCTCAGGCTCACACTGTGCTCCCCAGGGGGAGCAGTGACCAAACGCTTGACATCCAGAGAAGGGACTTCAGCCACCACTGAGGATGCAGCACCCAGTGAACGATCCCCAGCTGAAGAGCAGGGGATCCACCTGAAATGAAAAGGTGCCCCACAACTGATTTCAGCATGTTTGTTTCACACCAAGCCTAAGCCAAGGGAAATTATTTGTCATGGGATTTTGGGAAATCAGGCTTCTTACATCAGGAGTAGTCTTAGTCTGCCATCCTCCACCTGGATGCAACCATCCAGGGTTCATTGCACCAAGCCACTAGACAGGCTGGACACAAGCATGTGCTCATTCCTATTTAAATGGTTCTGATTTTCAGAAACACACGTGATCCCACAACTGTCAAATATCTGTGTTTTCAACCCATGTTTTATATGGCTTAAGTGCCTCCTTTAATAAACTCTTACACACAGGAGCACCCATTTTCTGGAAAGCCTCCCAGAACCCCTCTGAAGCAAAGCTGACATCCATGAGCTCAAGAGCAATAAAACTCAGCCCAGCAGAAATTGTGGTGACTAACCATGGAGGGTCTTATATGCTGATCCCACTTTCTTTGCCCCTCTCTGTACAGTGACTCCAGCTCTCTCAGTACAAGAGCTTTAGGAAGGTGGACACCAGGGCAGGGAGATCAGAGAGGTGACACAAGGCACAGGGGTATTGATTTGTTGAAAAAGAATCTTGAATTGGAAGCAAAAAGGAAGAAGAGAGACCCCAGCTCGTTCCAGGACAGTGCTTTGATCACTCTGCAGAGGATGATGAAAGGCTGCTGCCTGTGATACCCACCAGCCAGGCAGCTCCTGCCAGGCCCCTGCTCCCAAGCCTGGGTTTCAAGCTGCTGCCTTCTCTTCAGCTCTGGTGAGGGAGATACAGGGCTTTCAAGCATCTTCTAACATATTGAACAGGTGTTGTTTCTAGGGCTTTCCTAAGCACTGTGAAGTATGGTTGCTTTTATTTTTTGAACACACATTTCATAATCAAAGTTGGTGCTAATGGTTATGCATCCACAACATCTTCCCATGTAACTCCCACTCTCCTCTCACACACAAGCAGCTTTCATCCAGCAGCCCCAAACTGCTCTACAGAGAGAATACAGCTTCTCCCTAGGTAAGTTTAAAGAAAGAGAAAGTGATTGTGTTTGGAGAAACAAAATTTGCCTGCTAAAAAAAAAAAAGCTTTATTTAAGAGAAAAAGGAAAGGATGCCCTGCAAATGCTACCTGGCTTTGACAGTGGCAATCTGCATTGTGACCAAACTAGAGAGCTTTCTCCCCTCACACAGTGGGCGAGCTGCCAAGAACAGAGCATCCTGCGCACAATGCCCTTTTGAAAGACAAAAAGAAACCTGAAAAAAATTCCTGCCACCTCCGAGCAAGGAAGAGCTCCTTTCTGCACAGCCAGGGCAGGCTGTGCGGAGCAGAGGTGAATGAGAAGGCTGGGAGGCCGGCTTGCAGCACGCCCACGCTCTGGCTCCCAGCCCCCTGAAGGCATTTCTTTTCCTCCCTCCTCCCACCACCGCCCCCGACTATTCTAAAATGACTTTGCATGAGCCACGCGCCAACTTCTAAGCACAAGGCACCATGTATTTCCTTATTCCATGCACAAGCTATACCATCCATCACGTTTGTATTTTCACGAGATTACAAGAATCTGGGGTTTCCACACAAGGGACACACAAGTGTACATGCTCCCACTCCCTCACAGTTCATGTGAAATGCTTCTTGCACTTCCATTGCTGGAAAGTACATGCCCTATGCTGGTATGCTGCATGGTTGGAAAATCAAAAACAAACCCCTCTGCCACTCTGACTAGTCCACCGGTTAATTCATTACGATAAACCCATTGTCCAAAACAAAAACATTATTTAATTGCTAAACCAGCTGCCCAAGTTTAGCTGTTGCTTTTGGCAAATATATCAGGATCTCAGTACGCCTGTTTTTCAGCAAGTATCTCTGTAGGTGCAAGCCATGCCTTCCACCCTTGAAGTCTTTGAGTGTCCCTGTTACCAATCCAGTGTTTTCCAACCCAAGTAGATATTTAAAGGGATACCATCTGCTTAAACACCTCTCTGAATACATTAGGATTACAGCAACTGGAATACTAGCAAGCATCCTTTTTTTTTCCCCCAGCCGTTAAACGTGCAATTATGCAGCTGCACTCTTCCCCATCAGGCAACCTGATTTCCTTTAAAAACAGAGGGTAGAAAAAGAAAAAAAGGTTTAAAATACTTGAAGGAATCACCAAAAAGACTGGCAGAAAGTCTCAAAGGCTGATGCTTGAATTGTTTGCAACTACAGCTATGTCTAAGTTTCCTTGCTGCTTTTTAAAGTAGATTGTGCGACTTCAGACAGGCAGCTCAATCACTGGGAAATACATTGCATGCAGGGAAGAAAAAGGCTGGCCAGGTTGTAGCTGGCATCTTTTGAACAGAATGCTGCTTGGCATGGGTTTCCGAGTATCTCAACTAACATGGATCACCGGGGAGAATTCCTTAAACTATTCGCTGCTTTCTTTGATTTTAAAAAGATACACACCTACAGGACAAGAAACACTGAAACAATCCAAGTACCATTGGCATTTCTTTCACACTGGTTACTCACAGGTATCTACAAACCTACTGTGCAAATGATAAGCAGCATTTCTTAATAATAATAAAAGCATCTTTCATGCACTGCAATCCAGAAGAACTGCAACGTATCTTAGATTACAAGACTGATCTGCCCTCCCCACCCCCAGCTCCTGCCTTCTAATTCCAGCACAATCAGAGCAGGAGAATGCATAATTCATCCTGCCATCGACTCTGTGGGTCTCCCAGTCATTAGGCGACACCAAAAAGGTCACACTTCCAGGAGATTCAGCTGAAGATTCACTATCACTATCACTATCCACTGAAAAACTCTGAGAGGTAAAGTAAGGAGCTCCTCATGGAGTATTTGCCCCCACTGTTCAAGGATTCACAATTACTTTGCTAGCAAAGCATGACAACAGGCAGAAGATATTTATCTGGGTAAGTCAAGAAATGTAGAAATCAATGGGTTAATTAGCAGGTTAGCAAAACAAACCAACTTGTGGAACCTTTTATACAGCAAAAGACTGATGAAGTGAAGATAACTGTTTGCATTTGTTACACTCTCAGGCTGGTAGAGGATTATTGGAATAATGGAAATTTTAGGCACTGATTCAAAACAATTTCTGTTCATTAAAGCTAAACTTCAACAATTTTTCAAAAGCAAATCCTTTCATTAGCCATGCGTAGGATCCCACACAATACAGTAACACAGTTAACACAAGATAAGATAAACTTCTTGCCAAAAGAAATTTACCTTCTGTCCAAGTTAAGCGCAATGAAGATGCAGATGCTGGATACAAATAATTTTCTAATACGGAGAACGAAAAAAGAAACTGATCCCACATATAGACATTATGGAAAGCATCCTAGGAACATGACAGAAAACACATTAAAAAAATAAGTCTGTATTTCTTCTATTAACTGGAAAACACATTGCATTTTTTTCCTGAATCTGACCTAAAAGTCATGCTTGAAGGAAATTCCAGCAGTTCTTTGGAAATGTGTGAGATCCTTTTCCCAGGAGTATCAGTGCATCTTGCACATACAAACAGTGCAACATCATTGCTTACAGTTTCACATCACTAAAAGGAAGTAAAAAACCCAATGATATAGAATTTTAATTCACACTGCTCCCTTGGTCTACCAGCATTCTTGTAGTATTCAACACTCAAAAGAATGTTGGCTTGCTTGTAAAAAAAATAAAATCACGTTGCATGCGTATTCTTAATTGCAACATTTCTAAACCCAGATCACATGCCTTTTTTTTTTTTTTTTTTTTTTTTGGTGGAGTCATAATCCAAGTTTAATGTTGCTTAGGCTACAAATTAATCTCTATCCCCAGCTCCCAACAACTGGCCCACGTTACTACCATGTCCATAAGCTTGGGTGGTAGAATGGGGGCACCACAGTGCCAGCTGCAACACGCAGCGAGCAAAGCATCGCCGCACAGAGTGGCAGCCTCATCTGAGAGCTAGAAAGGTTTGTCTACACAAGTTCCTGCCAGTGCAAGCAGCCAGCTGCAAGAGCAAACCCCGCTTCAGCACCGTTGCAATTCCCTGAACAGTCTAAGCCATGCCAACAAAAGCACTTTTTTTGCCAGCAGAGCTGACTCCTCAGCAGAGCTCCTGACAGCGTTGCGACAGCCACTCTATAGTAGCACCCATTTTTTCCACTCGCAGTTTCCTACGTTTCCACCTCTACAAAGAGAAAGGCAAGAAACAAAGGAATGCAGAGAATAGGTGTGAGGACGAGGTGATGCATGTCTTGCTGGCTGGCCAGCACCTCCTCACCTAACCTAAGGAAAATGTGAGATGAGCTGCCTTCTTCCCCAAGCCCCACCACACTACACAAAGCCAAACACACTCAGCTCTAAGATCCGTTCACCGGAACCAAATAGTTCCCAATCCAAGCACCTGGGAAGAGCTGAGGGGTCAGGAGCGAGGTAGTTACTCAGCCCTGGAACAAGCAGTGAGGCTCCTCCTGGCTCTGCTCCCTGGCCAAAAGTACTAACAATGCTGGTGGACCCCATGCAAGACAGCATGGTATCAGTGGATATCACCAGCTACTGAAACAGTCCCCCAGTCTTTGCTCAAATTTCATCTCAGGCAAGAAGAGCTTTTGAACCTGAAATTATAACAAATGGCTCCCATCAGGAAAAAAACGGGAAATATTTTGGGGAGGGAGTGATTGTTCCCTCCTTTCTTCCACCCACAGAGAAAATTTGATCTTCCTACCAGATTTTCACTTGCGAATGGAATTACAGGACAATGCTCAGCTACACTGCTTGCCTACAAGTATTCCTGTGAAAAAGCTCAGGATTTTGTCACATAGGTATAAATCACCCAGCTATGAGCAGGAGACACAGACCTACCGAGCAACCAGCTGTTTTTCTCAGCAAACCTTTTGTTGCATTAAATGACCTTTTCCCAAACCAAGCAGGAACTTCTTTACATAGAAACTAACTTGTAAACGCACTTGCCTTGTTTTATTTCTGATTTCTTGTCATTCTCCCTACTTCGGCAGCTAGTGTGTGCTGGAGCCATGTGCTCCAGTAGGTCCCCCAGCAGCCTGATGCAAACCACGGCTGGCAGATGCCTTTGCTGCCACTACCTCACAGGAGTAGGGTGTCCCCCCTTGCCCGGCTTTCAGGGAACTGGGGTGACCTTGGCCGCAGCCATCCAGCCTCCAGCACAGCCCCAGACATCTCCCAGGCGAGGAGGCAGCCAAAAAAGCCAACTCACCAGAGGCAAACGCCAGCATTTTTTAAAGGCCGTTTGGGAAGGTTGGCAATAGGAAGTCCGGGTCTGTAGGAGTTGACTCAAAGGGCCCTGCAACATTCATGCGTCGGGAACTTCTCCGGGTAAACCATTAACCACCATGAAGCAGAGCTGCGAAACGCCCCTCACCATCGGGGAGGCTCGCACAGAGCCGAACACACACGCGGGCTGCACGGGGATATGCACGCGCAGATGTTCAGATATCCATACACGTACAGACACACAAGGACACACATACACACACACGGCTTGGGGCTTTTGAGGGCAGGGGAAACGCTGGCAATTCCCTCTGCTCGGGGCGAGGCGAGCGCTGACACCGCAGCCCCGCGGCGGTAGAGGGGGGATCCGCTCGCATCCCCGGACGCGAGGAGGGCACCCGAATCCACTCCGCATCTCCTGGCGGCGAAGGGAGCAGCCGCCCCGCTCCGCGTCCCACGGGGATGTAAGAGATGCGCGGAGCGCCCCGCGCCCGCAATCCAGACAGGACGCTTTGAGTCCTCTCTCCCCGAAAATACCCCGCCAAAAGCCAGAAATCTTCCCCCTCCCTCCAGCTCCTCTCTCCGACAGTCCCCGCCGCAGGAGAGAGCGCGCAGACCTCCCGCAGCCCTATCGAAGTTTCCGCGCCGCTCCGCGGACGGCGGCGGAGCAGCCCCGGCTTCTTACCCGGCGGGTGGAGCGGGGTCCCGGGGCGGCCTGGAAGCGGCGGCGGCGGCTGCGCGGGGGCGCGGCGGCTTCCTGGGAGCTACAACTCCGCGGCGGCGCCCGGGCGAGCCGCGCGCCTGCGGAGCGGCGGCGAGCGGGGAGGAAAAGAGGAAATGAGCGGGAGGCGCATTGAAGGGAGGGAGGGGGAGGAAGGAGCCGTCACCGAGGGACCAGGGAGAGCGAGGGACAGAGCGCAACTTCCCCGGCGGGGCAGCGGGCGCGCCGGGGGGCGGAGCGCACCGTACCGCCGCTCCGCGGCCGCCCCGCGGCGTGCGCAGCGCCGAGCCCCGCGCAGGGGCCGCCCGCCGCCGCCGCTCCCGCCGCGCCGGACACTTGGTATCGCCCTGCCCGGCCCCGCCAGGGCCGCCGCCGGCAGGAAGTGCGGGGCCGGGGGGGCAGCGAGGAGAGGTGGCTCCGCGGGGCTGCTCGCCCGCGGGGAGCTGCGCCCGCCCCACTGGCGCTCGCTGTCGGCCCCACCGACACCGCGGGCGCGGGCATGGGCAGCGGGGCGGGAAAAGTTCTGATTTTTTATGTTGGGGGATTCCCCCTCACCTTTTTTTTTGTGTTTTTTACCCCCAAAACAACTAAGGGAACGCCGGACAGCGACCTCTCCCTCGGCCCCAGCCCGCCCCAGGCCCTGCGCGCATCCCGTAGCGCGGCTGAAGGTGCCCAGTGCTGGGTGCGCGGGGACGGAGGGAGGACGGCGGCAGCGGTGGCCGCTTGGAGTGGCCGCTGGAAGCGATCGCAGCCGCCTCCCAGCACAGGGACCCTACGCTTCCCTGTGAACAGGGCAATGGGACAAGCCCCCTGCCACTACAGTGCCCCCATCCCGTGTCGGCAGTGGCCCCCAGCAGGGCGGGGAACGGCACAGGTGAACTTGGTGCCGTCGGCTGAGTCTGGACGGGTGCCGTCCCCCTCGCTGGAGACCAGCGCCCACCTTTCGCTCACTGTTCTGTGCAAGACATGAACTTGCAGAGCCCCTCCGCGTACCTCATCACAAAATGGAGGGGATTTAGGGGCTGATGCTAATCTGCTTCCTGAGGGAGGTGATTGGAAACATGGCTCAGAAACACGGCATGTAGCACAAAGAAGTGAGTCTTCCTGTTAAGATATTCCTCCCCACCTGCCCCCCTCCCAGCTCCTGCCCAGCACATTTTCAAGTCAAAAATATATGAAGAATTTAATGTAGTTGTCACTGTGCCTTATCGGTAGATTTCACTCTGCCTCCCCTTATAGGAGACTCCAAGAGCACATTCAGTGCTGTCTTGAGATAAGAACTGAATAGAGCTGAAATCAAGGCCACACCAGGAAAAAGATACCAACAGATCTAAGTGACAAAACATGGGGGGAAACAACAGAAAAATATCACCACCACCAAAGCAGTTTTTCAAAGCTTATCTTTGCGTTAAGTCCAACAGATTTTCATAGGGACAGAGGAAAATTTTTAAAAAAGAAACAAAAGCAAACAAACAAACAAAAAAAATACACAAAGAAACCAAACCTTTCACATGTACTCTAAAGCTGGAATACCTTGAAGCTGGATACAATGATACAACGAGAAGAAAATGTTACAGAGATTAAAATGTTACTTAACAATAACCACTTTCTCCAAGGCCCTTCAAAAATAGTTGAACCATTCTAGCGGTTCAAAAAGAAAATAATAAACATGCCAGCCCAAGGAAAAGAACAAATTTGGAAACCAAAGAACTCGAACAGTTTAAACGAGAGTCAGCTCAGCTAGGAACATATAATGGAAAACTCCATCTAACCACCATCGCTGCCAACTTCACCTGCTTGAATCTGGGCTCTCCTCGCAGGAGATATGTGAGTAATCCCATTGATTTCCCAGCACACCCTTCCCTGTGCCAGCATTGCCGACGTAAGCGCAGCTCATAAGTGGACTCAGGGATGGGGCTGTGCCTCTTCGGCTGCGCTGCCAGGGAGGGCGGTGGCACAGGTGACGACACCACTCCGCCCAGAAATAGGTGGCAACAGAGCAAGTACCTACTTGAGGCCTCCTCCAAGATTTACAGCCCTCAGGGCTCATGTCTGGTGAGAGAAAACAGTTTATGGTGCTCGATCCCACTTCCATTATTAACGTGTTTGTCACCTGGTAAACCCAACAGCAGCGGGTTTCCCTCTGTGAGGCACTGCCCTCTGTCTTGTGGTGGACAGGCTTTGAGATGAGACCTGCAGCCATTTCTGAGGCTGCAGTGGCTCCTCTCCAGGCTGCACAGGTTCAATGGGGATTGTGTTCTGTTTGGGGTGAGCCTCAGATGAGTCTCTTCGTGCTGCTCTGCACCCAGCTCAGCACAGCTCTGAACGTGTCTGTCAGGAGCTGCCTGTGTTGGGAGGCTCAGGGACATTCTATGGTCAATGGGTACTTACTTGAGAAGTGCCTGCAGCTGCTGCTGTCTTTGAGCCCTCTAATATTCTATATATTATCCCACAAGAAATTGCATAAACACTGAAAATAATTCTGTATTCAACAACTCTTGGTGAGCACACAACAAGATCCAAATGAGGTGTTGCTATCATTAATGCCCAACTTCTTTCTTCAAGAATTGCAGCTTTCCAGCATGCAAGATGGTTCAATCCAGAGAGCCAGCCAGAGATACAACGCCAAGATGTCAGATGGTTTAGTCCTAATACTTGTTAATGATCAATTCCTGAGTTACAGAAATCCCTGGGGAAATGATGAAAAATGGCCATAGTAAGCTGACAACTGCTTACAAACAACCTGAGATGAAAAGAGGCTGCAGATCCATTCCTGCAACAAGTTTGTGACGGCTGTTTGTCCCCTGCCAGAAGAGCAATGGAAGTGGTGAAAGATCTAGAAAACATGTCTTATGAGGAGCAGCTGAGGGAACTGGGGTTTTTTGCCTGGAAAAAAGGAGACTCATGGGGGACTTTATCACTTCCTGCAGCTACCTGAAAGGAGGTTGTAGCTAGGTGGAGGTCGATCTCTTCTCCAAGATGATAAGGGGTAGAGTAAGCTGTGCAAAGGAAGGTTTAGATTGGATGTTAGGAGAAATTTCTTCATAGAAAGCATTGTCAAGCATTGGAATGGGCTGCCCTGGATAGAGTGGTGGAGTCACCATTCCTGGAGGTATTTAAAAAATGTGTAGATGTAGCACTTAGGGACATGGTTTAGTGTGGTGGGCTTGGCACTATCAGGTTAATTGTTGGACTTGATGATCTTAGAGGTCTTTTCCAACCTAAATGATTCTCTGATTCTGTGAAGGCATTTGCTAAATTGGTCTCACTGGGTGTATTTGGCTCATTTAAAGTTCTTCTTTTGATGGTGTATGCTTGTTAAGCTTATCTGTAATAATCCCATGATGACTCAGCGTGGACCTTTACAAACTTAAATCCACAACTGCTCTGGTATCTCACCTTTTTTTGATTTTTCTTTCTGCTTTTCATTCTGTTTCCACAGTCAAGAGTGAGAAACAAAGAGGGATTAAATTAGATTCATTTGCATCATTCCAACTATGCTGAATTTGAAGATAATGCGTGAAGTTCCTTTTGCTGTCTGGGGTTTAATCATCAAGGGATTAGATGGAAACTAAGGTATTTGAGGTGTGTGGCTTTTTAAATTTCTTTGGTAATAATGTGAGCTTCATAAGGCTATTGCTTATCTTGAATTACTATCTGCCTTCCTGTGGTTTGCCATGATTAACTGGAGGAAGAGATTAAAGTGGTATTTACCTTTTTTGAGCAGTTTATCGACTTGACCTGGCCAGCCCAGCACCAAAAAGCAAAGGAAGAAAATGCTGGTAAGGATTAAGGATTCAGGCCTTCTTTCCCCATTGGTCTTCTGATATCTGTCATGATTGTTGAGATGGAAAGTGCTGGTGGTGTCCTTGAAGGTGACAAATTGCTCCAGACATGGCCAGGTGTCTGGCAAGGAAGATTGTTGGTCAGGCTGGCTCTGATCTGCCTCTCCCAGAAGAGCCGGGACTTGCCTCCTCTGCAAATAGTGGCAGCAAAAGCATGTCTTCTGGCTTTGAGCTGGGGACATGGTCATCCTGGTCATCTCCACACTGTGGTCCTGAAGCACATGGCACATCCCCAAGGGAAGCTGCTGGCCAGCAATTTTGCCTGGGAAGGAGCTCCTGCCTGGCCCTGCCATTTGCAGAACAACCTTGTAGGAGATGTTGGAGGAGCACCCCTGAGACCCCCTCCATCACTTCCTCACAATATACATTTGATGAAGAAGAAGGCAACATTTCAAAAGACAAGGTAATTTTTTTTTTTAATCCTCTTTTAATCTTGTTTTTGGGAATCCCTCCATGAGGGATCTCTTTAGAGAAATTCAAATGAGAGCAGTAATGGAGACATGAGCCAGTGTTATTTACCTGTGACGAAACCAAGCTGATTGGCAGGTGCTTCAGGAAATAAGAGGGAAAATTGTTTCTCAGAACTATTTTTTTTTTATAAACTTTGAATTCCAGTGATAAATCTTTGGATGCTTATCTATAAAGCCTCCTATTTTTTACTACCAGATGCTTGGGCTTGAATCTTTGCCCCCTTTTTTTTTAAGAGGTTTAACTCCTCTTTGTGGTCCTTTGCATTTCCAAGTCACACTAACCAGGCAAACAGAACTTGGGAAATGCCAGCTGCATCCATGGTTCTTACCTTCTGTATGGGCAAGCAGCATCACTAGAACAGGCATTTAATATACTACCAAAACAAATATGCCAAGGGGTTTTGCCAGTCATCTGGATCACAGAAACTGAAGTGAAAAAGAGCAGGTAGACTTTTAATATGTATTTTCCTGCCAAAGCAAGATTGTTCCCTGCAGTATTTTCTAGTGTACTTCCCGGGCCTATTTTAGATGACCTTGTAGGATGGGGAGAGGCAGGAGGAGGGAATCTACTAGTTACCTCCAAAGGCTCTTTGTCTAGTTTGAATAATAGAGCAAGGGAAAATGAGTGTTCAGAGAACGCACAATATTTAATGTAATTTTTGCATGCTTCTTCATCTGCAACCTACTTGCTATGCCTGCCACTATGCCAGTAACATCAGATAGATGAAAAAAGAAAGTAACAAAAATAGTGTCAATAGTCCACCTTTGCATGATTGCTCTTCATTCTCTTAGCGGGAGATTGTCTTGGGTGCTTTCTTCCCCTGTGAGGAAAAATAAATGGTAAGAGCTGCAATGATTGGCAGCAAGCCTGAGAACAGCAGATGTGAGCCTGCACAGCTGGACAAATACAAAAATGTACTTTCTACCTACATTTGTATTAAGGTTGCCCCAGGGATACCCCAGTGCCAATGGGGGGCCTTAGTATTTGAACAGCCAAAGCCATCAGGCACATTTACATATATGAGAACACTTGGTATCCTTTTCAAAGTCAAAAAGAGCAACAATTAAACCAACATAAAGGAAAATTGGCTGCGTGGTGTTTCTCTCCCATAATAGAAAGACTGAGGGTGGAGATATTAAAAAAAATTAGGCTTGACAGAGGTGAAGAATTTATGAATTAAACTGACACGTTTTCATTTAATTTACTGTTGTCTACCCGTTTATTACAAGAAAACCTAAAAAGGACCTGATTTTGCCTCCCAGGCTGCAGTTGCTATGTCAGACTCTAAAGTTAGGTGTTTTAGACAAGATTTTAATATTAAAGTTTCTTACGCAAAAAGAGAAAGACTTTGCTAAGTAAGGAAGATTTCTCGCTATGGTGCTTTGCTAGAGTTTTTCACTCTGGGGTTTGCCACAATATTTGCTGGGATTCATCAACAAACAAAATTTGGGGCCAGGAGCATTTTAGCTGTATCTTTTAGCAAAATAAATCGGTATTTCCTACAATCCATAGCCTGCTCATGATTATTTCCAGTTGCATCTACCAACAACCCTGTTGTCCCACAGGGTCTCTGCAGAAGGATATCCACCATCAGGGCAGAGCAGCAGGACTCTGGGTGTCTGCCCGTGATCCCGTGGCATTCCCACCTGGGCTTGGCATTCCCACACAGGCTATTTCCTCATGCTGGAAGCAGCAGCAGCAATTTCAAACCACAAAATGACATGTCTAATCTATGTGAGCAGAAAATAACAGAGAGCCCTTGAAATGGATGAGTTCCCACAGAGAGAAATAGCCATTGAAAAACTTGTTTCTGTGAGATGCAACAGAGTGAACTCTGGTTTTGTCTTTCAACATGGCAAATTTATGCTGAGAAAGGGGGAATAGAGTAAAAAGACTCAAGTGTTTCAGTGCAGCAGTAAGTATCAATACTGTTACTTGTTTCTATTCTGAAACACAACAGGAGAATGCAAAATTCAGAAAATAAGTATGAAGAAAATACTGGTGTGTCTAAATGAAAATCAGTTTTTGCCTTGCAAAGCTATTGTAATATCAAGTATTTTTGTTCAATCAGGGCAATGAAAAATAATATTCTAAGTCTGGCATTTCCCCACAGCAACTTTCAGGTTTGCTGAGACCGCTTTTTTTTCATATGGCTGAACAAAAGAGAAAGATAAAGAAATCTGACAATGCTTCCTGGGATGCTGGAGCCAGCAAGATGATACTGTAGTGCTCTTTCAGCCTGCATGCTCTGGGATGCCTTCCAGAGCCCTGCAAAAGCCAGGGCATTCCACATGCTGGCAACAGGATGCTGCTTCCCCAGCACCCTGGGGTTAAGGGACTTTGAACTGTGTTTGCACTTCTCATCCAGGGCTCAAACCTTACTGCTGGGACACCCATGCTGCTCCCATCTGCATGAAACCACCCTGAAATACTTATAATTGAAATTAATTTCCATACTTAAGGTGGGCTTATAGAAAGATGGGGACAGACTTTTTAGCAGGGTCTATTGCAGTAGGATTTGGGGTAATGGTTTTAAACTAAAAGAGGGCATGTTCAGACTAGAAACAAGGAAAATGTTTACAGTGAGGATGGTGAGACACTGGTACATCCACCAGTGAGGTGGTGGATGCCCCATCTCTGTAAACTTTCAAGGGCAGGTTGAATGGGGCTCTGAGCAACCTGGTCTAGTTGAAGATGTCCCTGCTAATTGCAGGGGGTTTGACTAGATGACTTTTAAAGGTCCCTTCCAACCCAAATCAATCTGTGGTTCTGTGAAAACAGAGTGCCTCATAAAGCAGCACTTCCCATGGGATTGAGGTCTCCTGCTCAGCACCTGAAGGCACAGCCATGTGGATCATTCAGTGCAATTTGGAGGAAGTCAATTTAATTTTGGCACTGGCAGTGGAGCACTCTTGTATTGCTCCTGTTGGTAATTAAGAGAAAGCAAATCACAGGGGAGGACACTATAAGTATTAATTAACAACACTTTCAATGAGAAAAAAGTTAGTAATTTTGGAAAGGTTGCTTTATGCCTGAAGAAAATATTTAAATAGGGTAATCACACTGTTGGGCATTTGACAGATGCACACTAATAAGTAAATGGGGGTATTGATTACACATTTAGATAATCACCTCCGTGCTCTTGCAGACATGTCCCAATTCTCGTGCCTCAAGCTTTGACTTCAAGTAGTGAAAAATACACTTAATTCCAAGCGTGCAGACAGCCATGTTAACTTACTGGCTGAAAAATTTGTGTGTGCTTCCCATCAGCTGCAGTGCCTAACATGGGATCCCACACAGCCACAGTGGCCAGTTTGTGGTGGGCACCGACTGGGGCTGCTCACTCAGTGAGATCTGACAGCCAAGTGTAGTGGACTCCTGCTGGAATGGCAGCACTTCTCCCTGGGGCAGGCTGCTTTTAGCCTTGCCAAGCATCCTGCACTACCTTTGCCATAGCACTGCCAAAACATACTATTTTTTTTTTAATAAACAGAGAAAGAGGCAGCAACTTTGCTGGCAGTTACCATGGATGTTTGTTCACCTTTTATCACAACACAAACCATGAGACAATCTGCTTCAAGCAGAGGACACTTTCCCCTCTTCAAACAGATAATAATCCAATAAAAGAGCCCACTAGCAGGATCCTGGACAATGTGTGACTCTGTGTTATTGTCAGCATCCCATTGGTGTTCTGGTGAGGTACAGCCACACTCAGCTGATCTTCCTGACAGCATTCAAAGGCACAGCTGATTGGAGCCACAGCAGCTCCTCTGAGCTCTGATTGACATGTGAACACCACCAGATTTTTTATATTATCATGATACCAGGTGTCCCATTTCATATCAAATTATGTCCAGGCAAGTAAGAGAAATTCAGTTATTTACTCCATGCTGGTGGTATCTGAGCAAAATTTATTCTGACAGAGGTCTTAGAGGCATGCCTTTATGCTGACAGAGACTGCAAAATAATAAAGAGCATCCGATAAGTTCCTAAGCCAGGTGTATTCCTAAAAGAGCTGGACTGGGCCACCTCTACTGTAAGAGTTTCAGCACTGATTAATTAAAGTGCAATTTGGCTTCAACTAGGCAAAGAGCATGTTTCTGCCCTTCCACACCTGAACTCCCCAGAATGACACAACTGCTGCTTTTCATCGAGATCCTGTCAGAAACAACCAGCCTTTAATGGCACATAAAATTTAATTTTTGGTAGCAAAAAGATATGTAAACAAATTACACTGGCAGGGGCAAAAAGCAAAAGTAGGGACTCTGGAGCTTTTGAGGTCTTCCAGTGTCTTCCCTTTCTGGCCTCTGTTAATTACGTTTTTCTTTCACACTGACAATGCATTTTTCCATTGGAAAAAATGCTGCTTCTTTTGAGTCATCACTGCAGGAAATCTCCTGCTCTAGTGGGATTTTCTCTGTCTGGCATTGGTGGCCACTGCCAGCCACACCTTCCTCAGGGCAAGTCCTATCTCCTAGTGGTGGCATTTAAATAAAAACACAGACATCCTATTAATAGCTAAACTGTAGACAATTCCAGATGTGGAATTTGGTTTCTGAAATTACACATCCAACCAAGCCTGTCTTGAACCAGTAAAATTCAGTTGTGTTTCCTCTGACTCATAACTGTTTTTTCAGAGAGGTTTTTAGTAAAATTTCTTCAGCAATTCCTCTGTTGTTGCCTGACTCATACTGAAACACCAAAATCATTATTAAAGTGAAATCATAGCAAAGGGGGTGTGAATACTTGGTGTTTATCAGCCCAAAATGCTTTAAAAACATATTTTGTTACAAAACGTGCTTTGTCTAATAATTAAATGCTGTATTGTTTACAAAAGAAAACAAAAATCTGTCATATAAGGCACAGAGGAAGTTTAGCACTTAGGAAACAAAATAGATGTAAGGTTAATTTATTCTTCAATAAATCTTCATTTATCCTTCTGGCATCTGTGTAATATTTGTGTTCAGCATCCCACCCGCTTTTCAGTCTGGAGCCCCACCCATGACAGCAGGAAAGAGGATGCTCAGTGTGAAGTATGAGCTGTTCAGATGTCCCAGGATGAGCAGTGGTACAAAGTACACAACTGTGAGCAGTGATTCCTGATCATGGGAGCAGAAATACATGCAGAGGTGGGGGCAGAGGTGTCCTCACAGCCCCCCTGACAGTGCAAAGGGAGGAGTGAGAGCAGTCAGGCTAGTTAGCAGGTCACTGAAGCCTCCACTCCTGAGGAAGAACTCCAAACCTGCTGTGGTTTGCCTCTGTCAGAGGGTGATCTGCTGCAGGAGGGTCGGTGGCATCGTGTCAGTCCACCACCCTCACTGTGGGTTTGCAGCATGGAAGCAACAACCCTTTGCCTGATGGAAAGCTGTGCCTGGGAATGGCCTGGCCCCAGCTGCAGTGGGAGCCCCACTAACCCACCCTGGGCTCTGCAGTGCCATAAAGCTCAGAGGCCTGGGAAGGAGAACCTCAAAGATACGTTTTGGTGGAAAAAAGTGCTGCAACAAAGATATGTCTGTTTTTTGAATTAAAACTCAAAATGTTGTGGCAAAATAAAGGACTAAAAAAATCCCCCAAGTCTGGGAGCTTGTATTTACCTTCTTCCATCTCTGCAGATACTTAATTTGAATGTTGCTTCATCTCCTGTCTCCCTCATGTATCATCACTAATTAAAGTACACACTCTGCATTTACCCAAAGGAGGATGTGGGAGGCAGAAGAGGCTCAATCTCATTTGCTGGTACTGCTGTATTGCCTCTGCAGAGCCAAATGCAGGGAAGCCAGGGTCCTGCTCAGAGCCTAGCAGCTGCAGCACAGACCTTTCCCTCCACTGCTCTGTGTGATGGAAATCCCAGTGTGTGAGTGGCCTTTCCAGGGGAAAGGGTCCAGTGAAAGAAGGGGCTGTAACTCTCTGGGAAGATGGGGTGAGCCTGGTGAGGGCAGGAGCAACACCTCAGTGTGGGCACATCTCCCCACACACCTACTTTGGGGACTGCTCAGGCCTAGCTGAGCAGGCCAGAAGAACTGTGCCAGTAGCAGCCCCATAGGTCTGTGATTTGATGCCTCCATGACCTCCAAATATTTCTACTAACTTTCAGCTCAAGTGAAATTCATACAGAGCTTTATGCTTGATTTGGACACATCTTCCCCAGCCTGTATCCCAGAGACACCCCTCTCACATGTCCCCAAGAGCCCGGCCATCCCCAAGCACACAGCCCTCATTCTCAGCAGCAAAATGAGACTGCTGACTTCTCCCCAGCTTCTGGTTCCAGGCTAGAAGTCTGTGTCCTCCAGTATCCATGGCACCCCAGCTGCACGTCACCCCCATCCCAGCCAAAATGTGGAGGTATTTTTGGCAGTGCTCAGCTCTGCAGCCACACTGGTCCTCATGCTCACAGCAGCCCCACCTGCCCCACAGTGCTACAGGTGGCATCAACACATAACAGGAAAAGGGAGACTTTAAAGCCTAAAAAAGCTAGGGAGAGAATACAGAGACTTTAGGATCAGAGATTATCTATGCCTCAAAAGATAGAAGATGATGGTGTCAGAGGAGGACATGCTGAACTCAGCGTGTTTAACATTTGGACAAAGTCTTTCCCTTGTCCCCATCAGAAGTTCTAGAGCATGCTCTGCTCTACATGAGTGAAATGCATCCGTGTCCATAAAGGCTATGGAAAAGCACTGCTGAGAACTTCTACAGCTCTGAATAATTAATTCACAGAACTATAAAAAGCTACAAGGGAATGAAATTTAGAAAAATCTAGTTTTAGGATAATTATAGTTCAAACCAGGAGAGCGCTTGGACCCAAGACAAATGCATTAGTAGGACAACTGAGCATAGTGGATCAAATTCAGGCTTGGCAGAACTGCACAGTCTTATAGACAGCTCCTCCCGGGGTGGATTCAGCCCAGGGAGAGCAATCAGCCCCTTCAGATAACTTGATAAAGTGAGTAGAAGTCTAAAATAACACCTCTTAGTAGGGAAGGGATAAAAGAAAGGAGTACAATTGTTTCAGGATAGCATTCATGCCCCAGGTGTAAATAGGGAGTGATATTTTCTGAAATATTTTGTTATATGCTACTTTAACCAGTTTCCCTTCTACACAGCTTCCACTGCCATGTCTACTGTGTTACCACTGGTTCATAAAATCCCAGTTTGTTTGCAGACCATATCACATGTAGGCTTTCTTCAAAGCCCCAGATGCTGGAATTCCTGTGTTGCTTGCAGACACAGACCTTCAATTTCCTAACCAGTTATATTTCTAGGCCATATTTTTCATGGCAAATTTGAAAACATTAACCCTGAGCCCTGAGTCACCAGCAAGCAAACACAGAAGTTTTCTTTCACTTTCCTAAATTTAAAGACAGTCATTACTGTGCCCAGTTAGATGTTGAATCCTTGGGACTGCCTATTTAACTCACCCCTCTCAGGTAGAGAGATGTGGGATTTTTATAGTTGATGTGCTAACACATGTAGTCAGGCTGCATACTGGGCATGTTTTAACTGAGTGCTGGAGGAGCCAGTGTTGAGTGACTGGTTTATGGCAGACACCATGCAATCCCAGTGCCCTCAGCATCTCAGAGGGCTCCACAAGTCTTTGCACAGGATTCCCCACACCAACTCTGCCTTTACTTGTTTTTTTCTGGTAAAAGAGCATACCACAGAGAGGCAGGAGTTTATTGCTTTTTCTTAGTAACAGCAGCAGATCACCTGAGAATTCAGTTTTATGCAAGCCAGAAGTGGCAGGTTACTCACAGAGATTGAGGAGACTATCACTACTTCAGAGGAGTTGTTTTGATGTCCAGTGTCCTGTTTGGCACAGGACCAGGCATTTCACTCATACCTCCTGACTGAAGACATATGTGAATTGGCAGAGAGGCCTCTCCTGTGTCAGCTCCTGTTTCTACAAGCTCCCTGTTATGGCATTCATTACCAGCACAAAGTTACTGGACACAGCCACAGCACACCATCAAACAAGGGCTCTTTTCATAGTGGTGAAGTATGATTTTCTAGAGACTTCATTTATTAAGGGCATTGGAGTCTTCCAAAGCAAAAGGCTCTCCTATATGCCATTGCCATTCAATGTGCACAAGAGGGGTATGTATTATTAGCAGATATCCTCTCCTTCATTTGCAAGTGCAGGAGTTATTTGACACAAAATGAAACAACTGGAGAGAGGAAGCAAGCATTACTGTATCAGTCAAAATTGCATCCAGCTCTGCTGAGGGGTTCCTGCTCCAAAGGGAACAAAATCCATTTCTCTGAAACTCAGCTCCTTAGAGCTCTAAAGTGGGCGGCAGGTAAAGCATGACGTATTTTTCCCTTGTGTCCAAAAACATTAGGGTCAATTAAAGAGAAGAGCATCTGCTGAGGATTCAGATGATAGAGAAATGGAGAGTATGCCTATCAACTTATAGATAAAGCAAAGCAGGTGGGAGCTGTGGGCAGGATAAGGGCAGAATGACAGTTCAAAACAGGGATGACAAGACGGGGAAAAGGCCTGGGAAAAGGATGCAGTTCAGTAGAGACGCGTGTGAGGTAGGCAGGAACAATCAGCTGTGCAAACACAGCCTGGGTTCAGCTGCCAAAGAAGGAGATGAGAGGGTGGTTGTGGATTGCAGAGTGAACATGAATCAACAATGTGATGTTGTTGCACAGAGCATAGATGTTCTAATGTGGATATAGTAGGGGAAGAGCCCATACAGCAGGATTACCCTTCCACACCAGACAGAGCGATGTGCTGTGGCTTGAGGAGTGGAGCTTGCAGAGAGCCCAGCTGCCAAACAGGGGAGGAAAACACCCCGAGAGCAGAGGCTGACTGAATAGGGGTTTAGCCTAAATATGTGAAGCCTGAAGGGAAACATAATCCTCCATCTACGTAAAATGTTGTCATAAATGGATGTCTACCATAAACAGGGGCAATGAGCTTGAATTAAAGCTAGCAAAAATTCAGAGCATGCACAGGGGAAAAAAAAATCCTGCAGGTAAGGAAAGCAGTTAGAGGGATTGAAATTTCCATCATCCTACATACAGGTCAGACAGGGGGTGGTTAGGAATGATAAAGTGGTACAACCTGCCTTGAGGCTGGGGAAAAAATTAAATGAGCTCTTGTGACTCTTTCTAGCCCTGTTTTTCTGTGATTTATCAGAGGAGTCACAGCTGCAGTTTTCCACATTTTCACAGTTTAAAAGTGGAGTTCCACTGGCCAACACCGCAGTGGAGATGCTGCGAGAAAGTGGAAGTCCTCTTGTCAAAGCCCAGTGACACCTCATCACTTTTGGAGCAAAGCCCCCATGAAGTCACCAGCAGGCTTTGCTCTGGTCTCCTCTGGAGCTGAGAAAGTATTGCTCACAGCTTTTCTCTCCATTTTTGTGGAGATGAAATATCAACAACTAGTTACAGATGGGTCAAAGTAAGAGCAGTGTTTCTGTTCATCTTCCAGGTTGTTTAACCCTTCTTTCTTCCATCATTCCTTGTCAATCTCTCTCTTCAAAGTCAAGATTAAAGAAAACCCTCTTAAATTTCTGTTCTGGAAGAGCCAATACCAGGCTGTTCACTTTTGTGAATTTGTTCTGCTTTTGCAGCAGAAATGATTCACAAATTGAGATTCACGTGGCCTTTCAGTCTCCCAGAAGCTATTATGAATATATTGGCTCAGGTCTAATTCCTTCATTTGCTATTTTGGAGGGAAGCAGCCTCCCTCTGCTTAATAGCATGGTGGGTTACAGGGAAGGACAAAGCATCTCAAAAGGTGCTTCACCTCTTCACAGATACCCACCTCAAATGGACAAGGGAGAGTGGTGAGAGATGCAGCAAGGGAATCAAGCAAGACACTTCCATCACGAGCGTGAATAGTCCAGCATGGGACATGTTACATAGGGAAGCAATGTTTTCTCCATCCTGGAGTTTCAAAATTCAGTGGAATGAGGGTGTGGACAATCTCATCTGGCTTTGAAGCTGGTCATACTGTGATCAGAGTGGGGACTAAGACCTCAGAGGACTGTTCTATGAGAGCCAACAGAGTTAAACCAGAAATTTCCTAAGTGCCAGCAGAATTTCCCATACGTTTTCATACCTAGAACATACTTTTCCCCTGTACTGAAGTTGCCAATGGTTAGGGTGTGTCCCCAAGCTGCCCCAGTTGTACCCAGTGCCACCAAGCAGCTGGCCCAACTGCTGTATCTGTTCCACACCACATCCCACCCCTCATCTGTCCTTGGCTCGCTTCTCCTGCAGGATTCTGATTAATAAGGACAAACATCTCATTTGCTTGCTTTGTTTCATGATACCATGAATAGATACATATATCAATATTGTATTTAAAATAAAATTTTAAAAAAAGAGAAATGAACACCCTTTCTTTCATTGCTGCGCCACTGCAGCATAGGAGAGAACAATTTATGCCAATTCCTCTCAATTTTATAGTATTTGTTGGGGTCTTAGGGCCAAATGTCAGTCAGAGAAGATACACCATAGCAGTAATGGCTGTAGTCAGAACAATCTCAAAGTGCACTTTGCAAATACTGAAAAGCATTCTCCCTATCTGAAAGAAGAAAAAAAAAAAAAGAAACTCACCAGTGTGTTACTCAGACCAAAATGACCACATATATTTATGCAGGCTTTGCTTACAACTGCACCAAACAGTTTCTTGCTTTCACTGTATCTTCTGGATGTCCACCCGTGATTACAGGTCACCAGGAAGGGCAGAAGCCATTTTGACTTTCAGAGCCTGGGTGATTTGGCAAAATAGGGCTATTAGGAGGCAACTGTCTTGTAACCAAGCCAATTTTAGTGCAGCTCTAGAAGCTCTACACTGATGCAACCATGACAGTATACGTAAGGAAATTATCCTGTCTTCTTACAACGCTTTTCTGCGTATTAGCGAGACAATAAATTTCTAGGAGTATTTTATTTCTTTGCATAGAGGCCAGATATCTAAAGCCAAGATGATGTTTAAAACCAGCACAGAGATATCTTGGTTAAAGCACTAAAAATGTGAGCAAAATTAACATACCTTTACATCCACCATTGTAAGGAAATATGCAGGGCTGACAGGTCTTCCATCACCTCCATGGTGTGGCTCTCCTGAAAAGAGGGGTGCTTAGTCATAGGTGGTACTAAAAGAGCCTGCTTGCACAGGCAAAGGATGGACGAGACAATCGATCTGCTTGAATTTAAAAAGACAGATTTATGAAGAATAATTGCCTTCTAACTTGGCAGACAATGTGTACTGCCTTGAAGGGACTCACAGCTGTGTCCTGTTCTCATGGAGTTAACGGAGCTTAGAAAAAAACATTTGATCTATTCTTCCTTCCTTAATTCAACATAGCTGAGAATCAACCAGGATATTTCTATTTGAATTGCAGCAGGCCTTCCATTTTGGTGTGTTGGCAGTGAATATCTGTCACACTGATGGCATTTTCTACATGGAAAGTATCACCAGCACTTACAGTAGACAGCAGCATATACATCACCCAAATGGCTGACTGTGTATTGCAGGAAAAGCAAGATGGGCTACCTTACACTATTAATGCAGATTGCCTCGAGCAACACAAGTTTTGCAGCCAGGTTCCCAGATTCTGTACCATTTCTGAGCTAGATTGACAGCTCTGGCATTTAACTTCATTTAAAGCTAGGCCACAAATTAAGTACATAACAAATAGATCGGGCAGCAGCACCACTCATGTTCATAACAACCTTCCAAACTTCATCCATCACTTCCTGCAACTCTGTGCAAAGATGTTAGGCTCTCACCTTTTAAAAAGACAGATTTTTCATTTTTAAATTTCATATTTGCTCAGTACTTGAACACAGCTGGAAAATTCCTGCACAATCTTCTTCCCAGGGCAGAGGAGAAGGCAAAACCCCATGCAGGAGATCTTGAAAAGTGACCACAGAATTAAATGAGTAATTCAAAAACCATGAGCCTAGAAGAAAGAAAAGTAAATTTCATCTCCAAACTGAAGCTTTTTTTCTTTCCCTCTCTTTTTTTTCCTTCTGGAGACACAGTGCTGCTTCATTAGGCCTATGTGGATGGCATCAGCACTGAAATCAGCATTTACAGAAATATGATGTAGCCACTAGGAGAACCAGTTTGCAAACCCTCTCAGGTGTTACCTATCTGCCCTGACTCAGACTCTGAAGCTCATAATTTATGTTCTTCTACTTATATGAAGAACATGAGTAAAGTTGTAGAATTATATTTTCAAGGTAGATCTTTAGTACTCACAGAAAAGTCTGTCCCGTGGAAACTGTCTTTGGGAAAGTATTACTTAGGGATGAATCCTAAGTTCTCTAGGTATGTTAAGCACATTATTTCTTCACTGAAAACATATCTCGAGGCTGGTTTCTCTAATGCAGACCTTTGCAAGGCACGAAAAGCCCATTGTGCTACACATAATATCTGTAAGGCTCTGTTGGATGTAGAGGGACCAAGACATTGCTCAGGTCCATGTTAGGACTCTGGCTCAAGCCAGCTTCTCCCTTCACTCTGCAGGAAGGATACCCTGAGCTTGGACCCAGCTTGAGGACTAAGACTGAAGGGGACAGGGCCAATGAACTGCTCCATTTTAGTCTCAGTTCAAGTGTAGGTGAAGCAGCGCTCAATATGAAATCTACATTCATATATTGTTAACATTAAATTGTTAAATTATATGTTTCTGCTAAATCCAGTATTTGAGAGTTTTGAAACCTGCCCAGTTTTAAAAGTAAGACTCCAACGCACTTCTTTGTATTGATATGGTGTTCAAAAAGGGCAGTTTAGGCCATCTCTGCCAGAAAAGCATTGCCCTGGAGGGAAACTTTTCAGTCTTGCTTGAAATATCCCTTCATTTCCCTGAGAAGCAATCCAAAGGTCTGTTTCATGACCTGCATATTCAATTTCTTCTGGCACTTACAAGACATGCATATGCTAAATACATGCAGATCTCAAACAAGGCTTCAGGAAAAATTTCCAAATGAGTAAATTCAATTAACTGAGTTTGCTCCTCCATACTCTTTTTTTTTTTTTTCTAACAGTCTACAAACAACCATTCAGTGACCATGGGATGGTTCATATTGCATCTCATCAAGGTGGTCAAACTCAGGATGTAATTGGCAGCACAGGGGAGGCTCCTTCCCTGTACAAATGCCATAACTGCACTGCAGAGAGGTCTGAGAACCAACAGCCCCTCAGCTGCTGCTCTGGGGGCTGCTGACACTGCTCAGTGATCTCCTGGCCCTCATACCCCAACGAGGGTGCACCTGATCTCCCTGCAAGATGAATCATCCTTCACAAAAGCCTCCTCAGCTGGATTCAAGAGCACTGATCTTGTGTTGGAAATGTATTGCTCTCGCAAACACTACCTCCAAAAAAGACTGCAGAGATTCAAGGCTGCTTCTTCAAACCAAGCCTGCATCAGTCATTCACAACTGAAATACTGCTGCTCACATCTCCTGGCACTGAATGGAAGCACAAGGCACCCCCCACACACACCTCCATCCTCCTTCCTTCATGACTCAGCTGCATCCCTCACTTCTTTGCCAGTTTTCCACTTCTTCTCCCAGCCAAGGCATCACACACAGTCTGTGCTCCAGCTGCAGGACTGTCACTTTCCTGTGATCAATGCCCTGTGGCTACCCACTAATGTTAATACCTTTCTTGCCCTTTAATTATGTTTCTGCATCAGCCCTGCTCAAATGTTGTCAACCCTTCACAGTCCTCTCCACGAGGAGAAAAGCAAACCCTTAACCCAGATGGCAATAAGTGCTAGGGTTCCCCATGTATGGTGAATGGATCTCTTCAGGTTTAGCACAGAAACACACAGAGCTCTATTTTCTGCTGTCAGGGTGAATACAAAAGGTATTAAATTCAGCATCTCCTGTCTCTTGTTCTTCTCTCCCTCGAAGTGTCACGCATCCCGCAGTATGATGTGCTCTGCCAATCTGTCCCAGTTCTCTTGATGAAGCTTGGAAAAGCAATTCATTCCTTAACTGATATTATATAAGATATTAGAGTGTTCTGAAACATGTCTGCCAGCATTTTGATGGTATTGTTCAAATGCTAGAGACTAGTCTGCTTAATGTGGCAGCAATGTTCCTCTGTGGTGACTTGTCCCACACAGTGATTGAAGAGACCTTGCACTGAAATGTCTCAGTGCTTTTCTGCCTCCCTCTGATGCACTAGCCCATCATCTCTTGAGTGTATCAGGCACCTCAATCACCTCTATGCTCCACCCCAAAGCAGTCCTTACCCCACTGGGCTGCTTCAATCTGTGAGTCCCTTCAAACTCAGCTCATGGAGCTGACGGCAAACCCTTGCCTTCTATGTAGGAGGACATTCACATTTTATGTGATATTATTTCCAGTCCATTTTTTGGGGAGGATGCTGAAGAAACTCACCCATCCTGAATTTGATCTTAGAAGGTCATATGTTCCATTGATTGCAAACCCACCTACCTCCCCCCATCTTCTCTTGCTTCATATCCCAGCTCCTTCCTGTCCTTTTTTGCCCTGCTCCTATTCCTACCATCCAGATTACCCTGTCTATCTCTGCATCTGCTCTCCACTCACTAGTCTGTCTCCACCTGCTTTTCCCAGCTTTGCCATCCATATGCTTGAACTGCAAGTGTGGCATTTCTTCATCCTTGGCTCCAATGCCCAATTACAGAGGAAGAGCTGAGACTATGCTGGGCTGGAGCCTTAAGTCCAGAGATGAAATCATCTGAGAACTTACCCGCAGTACCATATATCTAAAGTGTAAGTGAAATAGTGATTTTTTTTTCAGAGGTTTATGTCTTGGCCAGGTCTGAGGAGAGGGAAAAATGAAAACTGATCCAGTTGCAAATCAAACCCTCCTACTGAGCTTCATTTCCTGCTCCAAAATGAAGCACTACAGTTCAGGCTAAAGAGCTCCAAGAATTCTGACTTAAGGAAATTAAACTGGTTTGTGTCAGACTTTTTCCAAATTTGATGGATCAAATGTGCTGAAGCTTGCAAAACCACCAACCCCTGGGATAGGTAGTATAACATGTAATTCATTTGAATTCAATCTTATTTGACAAGGCAGAATCAACTGAAAACAGGAGTTGAGAATGGAATTTGTTTAGTAATTCTAAATTCACACAAATTTAAATGTTCTTCTCCTCCAAAAATCTGGAAGCACAGAGGTAACAAAATACAAGTTACTACTAATAATCTTAAAATTTAGTAACATAAAAGATTAGATACTAAACAAGGTTGATCTCAAATGCCAGAAAAAAGTCAAATTTTGTTGCCAGCAGTCATCTTCAGCCCCTCCTAAATGCCCAGTTACAGTTTCTGAAAGACAAAAAATGCAAGATTGAGTTAGAAGCCGATGGAAGGCCTTCCATGGTCGCGTGTTACAGTTCCAGGATCCCACGCTCAGTTACCCACAAAAGGTGTTTCTCTGTATTACCCTGCACCATACTGCAGAACATGATGTTTTCAGGTAATTGGGGTCTTTCATGGCTTTGGTTTACCCTCATTTAGAAGAGGGTTCTGGCCTCAAAGCAAAGCTGACATTTGTTCTCGTTTGTTGATGGCAGTTACCTGTTTACCCAGCATTCAACAGAGCAGACACACAGAATTTGCCCTCTAAGTATTACAACCATATGAATCAACAATATTACTGCTCTATCACCAGCACAGCTTTTCCCCAGCTCACTCTTTCCATCTCCATGGCTCACATAAGCAGGTGCCATTAGTCTCTCTCCAGCAGCAGCAATAGCTGCACTCTCAGGCTCCATTCCCACCCCAACCTCAATGCCACAGGATGTTTTTCCCAACCCAGTCCTCCCACCTGCAGACAGAGACAATGGTCTCTGAACAAGATTGGGAGCTCTGTCTTCCACTCTGTGAGTGCCTGCAGCTCCTTTCCAGAGGAGTCTTGGGGCATTGGCCCATCTGGATTTGGGGATCTACTCAATCCATCCAGCTATGGTAAATGAGGAAAACCCAACACCTCTGGGTTAGGGATCTGCTAGGCCTTGTTTTGGCTCTTTATGCAAACCTTTCTCCTTGCAGATCACAAGGTGCTGGACCATCCCTAAATGCATGTGCCTGAGTTTGCTCTGAGCCTCTTTGCACAGCACAGCCCCTGGACAGGCAGCCTCACCCCACCACCCTCCTCCTCAGCCACAGGGGCTTTCTCCAGCTGCTACCACAGCCTTGGAGACGACTCCAGCACTGCAGAGGCCCCTTTGCCACTCCACCTTCAGGGCTTCACCCTTACTGACCTCACTGCGGTGAGTCAAGGTGTTACTGTCTCTGACAATAAACCCTTGCAAACACCCACCTTCAAACAGGCAAGCAGGGTCAGCTACAGATGGCCCCTTGCAGACCCTCACGGAGCTGTAAAACTCACACAGCGTGTCTGCAATGCCTACACAGCACATTAGCCACATCTTCCACTGCACAAAATTTTAACACAGAGAGCCAGAGAGCATCTTCAGTCATTTACCACAAAGAATGACACAAA
Organism: Eopsaltria australis; assembly: GCA_034509425.1. Classification (NCBI taxonomy): domain Eukaryota; kingdom Metazoa; phylum Chordata; class Aves; order Passeriformes; family Petroicidae; genus Eopsaltria; species Eopsaltria australis. The sequence goes on along the minus strand of JAVTVJ010000189.1, from coordinate 1,292,145 downwards.
CTTCAGAGAGAAAATACAGCTGCAAGTTTCAGTAACTCAGAAGAAAATACGCTCTTTCAAGACTACATACATATATCTTCTCACATTATGTAAAATTAATTTCCGTATCAGACAAAGCCAAAGAATTATTAGGATGAAAGGTCACTTAAAATGATCTGTGTTACTGATTTTATCAGCCACTACTTACAGCTTTAAAAAAGTCAATGCCATCTAATAGTGTCCATATTTCATCTGTTGGGAAATCTAATACTCTCAGAAAGGAAGCAATATCAGACTGCACGGTCAGCCTTATGTGGAAGAGGAATACAATTCTGAGAAACAATAAGAGAAAGAAAATCGTGGAACCCAGCTAATATGCTGCATTTATACACGGAAGGAGAGAAGAGAAAGGAGAGAAGAAACAAAATTATTGTGATGAATACTGAGAACCTCTTACAAATAATGCAGATGCCAATATAAGATATCCTTTATTTCTGGAGCTGGCAATGAAAGAGATGAAGATTACTGCAACGTCACACCAACACGATGACAGCACTGTCAATCCTGTCAGTAATTCCAAGTACAGAGTGGTGTGTGTATGCAGAAGGTATCAGTTTCTGAAATTCAGGAATGCAACGGTAGATGTCTCATATTGACATCTCTTTTTCCCAAATTTTATGTTGTGCACCTCCACCCATATGCTGCTGGTGGCCCTATGGTAGCATCCAGACTTGGGGTGCTTTTGTGTGAGAAGCAGCAGTTTCAGCTGGCAAAGACTGTGGCTGCTCCCAGCAGGTACCAACATGTGGGTGAAAAGCAGGCAGGGACACACAGTGCCTAGGCAGCAAGAGAATCCTGAAAAAAGAGCACATCTTTTCTTCATTCAAACATAATCTTAAATGCAAGCACAAGGAAACATAACTAGATTTATCTAATAGCAATGAAAATCTCTCTCCAAGGGATAATCTTGCCTCTCAATTGGCAGCATTTGTGGCAGAGCTTGCTTACTCCCTCACCTAGTCCAAGGCAAGATCATGCACACTTCCATGAACTGTATCAAGTAGCAATAAAATCAGAATAAAAGAGGTACTCCTGTCAAAAGGAATGCAACTATGGCACACCAAGGCATCATACGTGGAAAGGCAGAGCAAGTTTCTGCACTGAGACAGGTGAGCTCAGTACAGGGCACCAAGTTGCTTTAGTTACTGGCTCCCAGCTGCTGTGGCAGATTGTCTCCTTTGGTGTGGACACAGGTGCCTGAGGCCTTTATCCATCCTTGCACAGCACTTCACCTTGTCATTCCCAAGGGCCAAGCCATGTGCACTGTGGCCAGCCTGGTCCCTGTGCTGGCAGCTGTCCCCTCCCTGCCACCAGCTGCCAGGGCCAGGAGAGCTGGGCACAGGAGGTGTTTCCAGCAGTGCTCCCACCAAAGCTGTGATTCCACCTGTCTCTGCATTCATTTCCACATCCTCTTGCACTTGCAATTGTCCCTTCCTGCTGCCTGTTGAGGGTTGCCCCCAGGGAAGGACATGGTCCTTTCTGAACTGCTCCAAGCCACCAGACTGGCAGAGCCGGGCAGAAGTCTAGTCCTTTCCTCTTTTACCCCATGCCATTACTTGTTCCTGTTTTGCATTAAGAGACTTTTTTTTTTTCTCATCCTCATTTCATTTTTTTAAAAAAATCAGCTTTGTCAGTGTTTCAGCTGCCTGAGTTATTGCAGGAGCACTGCATTAACTGAAGGGGCAACACGACCAACACAAGGCTTGTTTTGAGGCTGGTAACACCATTGCAGGGATTTTGCTTTGTCAAGTTTAGTACATGAGATTTCAGCATGTAACACCCTTCCCTTACATTTTAGTTCTATTCATGTTTTCTTTGCTTAAAAGGTGGGGTTTTTTGTTTTTTCGTTTTTAATCTGCTTTTTAAGAGAAGCTCCATCTCCTTGATCTGGTCCATCCACAAAAATACCACAGTCAAAAGAAATCTGCCTGATTGTACAACACTGATTTGGGTTGAGAACATCTGCTCTCAAGTTCTGCCTCAAATCAGCAACTGAGATACTATCTCCCTAATGAGGCAGTCTCTTACATTTTGCTTTAAAAAGCTATATGTGATAAAAACAAGTCAGCTGACTCCCTGAAACTTTTAAATTTTTATCTACACATGCATCTTATGATCAAATCTAACGTGTCTTATCTGAATGCTTACCGCAGTGCCTTGTTATCCCAACTTAAATCTAGTTAGGAATGTTATTCACAATTGTTGTTTTAATAGGAACCCACTCCTAGAATTACCTGTCTGATCAGGACTTCTGTTCAGTGGATGAATTTCATGGTCTTGCAGAACTAGGCCTTACATTATCACAATTATGTGCAGAAATTACATGACCCTGTTTTGTATTTTCCTGACATGAAATTTTGTGTTTCCTATTAGTTCTGGATTTTTATCTGATAGCACAGTGATAATTTCTTCCTGAGCACCAAATACAGTGTACTTGGCAATTACAGACTCAGAAAAGAAGCAATTATTTTGCTTACAATGCTTTATGAATCAAGTTCACAAAGGTTGAGACAGAGATGTCAGCTATTCTCCATACAATCTGATATTTGCATGTTAATTGAATCCTCCTCCAAGAAGGCCACCCTGTTTAGCTCATCAGAGAAGAAGCAAGAAAGCTAATTCACACCTCAGAGGGGTTAGATGAAGAAGGACAGTCATTACCAAAATGAACAATTACCACATTTCTTTTATAATAGAGGTAAAACACGCATGTGAATAAACAAGGCTCAGTCCACGGCTGTTGTCAATGGGCCTCCTTTGCAGCCAGTGGGGTTATATGGATTTGTGCTGGCTGAGAATCAGATCACTGCTGAAAGACTCCAGGAGGAGGAGCCTGTGGAAATTAAGGAAGCTCTTAGTGCCTGACCTCACATGGCAGAAGCTGCAGCATTTGATGGCCATTTGCATGTCACTACCAAGGTCCCTAAAAATCAAAACTTGCCCAAGTTCAGGGTGTCAGAGGCATTACCAAGAAGGGAATATCTGGTTTGTTGCTAATCAGGAGACCTCTGTTATCAATGACAGAGTTTAGATGGAATAGCTGCTAAATTGCATCAAGATCTAGCCAGAATATATTTGAGTACCCAGCCATTTACCTTTATTTTACACTATTGCCATAAACCAATATTGTGGGTGACTCTCTGGCTCTAGTGGTTTCTTGCTCACAGGCTTGGAAGCAAATTAGGAGGTTATTTTGGTTCCATTGTTTGCTGAGCTGCTGGATGATCCAAGGATGCTGAAGGACACCTACAGTGGCAGCTCTCTCCTAAAGGGGGGACTGGCCACTTGCACTTTTCATCAGTTTCAATATGTTCTGTCAACTTCAAATTGAAACAAATTAATTTTATTCATATCTTGCACAAGTTACTTAAAGTTAGAAAAAATCATTCTTATTTTCTAGCATTCACCAGGATACAACATTTTAAAACTTAATAGAAGACTGAGATACATGAGGTACTGTCTGAGCACTGGTGGATAAATTTTATCTGTACCTCTGGCTTGTAAATTTTTACTGTAGCTGATAATTTGCTATTTTAAAATATAAGTTGAAGATTTGTTCTTTGCATGGGACTTTTTTCCTAGGTAATTGGGGTCAAGTTTGTTTGTCTAAAAATGCAAATACAAAGCACAATAACAACTTAAAAAAACACCAAACAACAATTATTTTCGTTGTATAGTCCTTAAATCCTTAATGAAATGTGATTGTTATTGAAAAAAAAATTAACTTAGGTACTTTCTATGGTAAATGAATTGAGCTGGCCATCAAGAACCACGGAGTCCGTCAAGATATTGAAACCATAAAAACTGTTCTCCTCACATCCCACTTCTATGAGAATGCAGAAGAATCACACTTGGTTTTTCCTATTTTGAAACAGTTTTTCAGCTTTCAACTAATTTGTCTTTGAGCTCAACTAGATGAACACGCTGAAACAAAAACCCCACTGAATTCCTGCTGAGATGGAATAGCTGTAAAACTCTTATTTTGACAAAAAAAAAGCCCTTGTTTTAGATGCTTGTGTGACGACTTTTATGAGCTTTATGATCTTTCTTTTTCCAGCTTTGAAAATAAGCAATGTCATTCTTAAATAGTCTATTTCATTTATATCAGCCTAAATTCTCAGCTATTATGGCAAGTTCTGCCCTAATACACTTGTCATAATTTCATATCTCAAAACAGATCTTCTGTTTCATTATTTGTTTCTTACAAAAATGTGGCTTAAATAAATATCTTCTGTTTTTTAAAGCAACATAGTTTTCTATAATGGCAAATTAAATTCACTGTGGATAAATAGACAAAAGAAGAACAGCTCTTGCTTAACTTCCATGATAGTGATTTCTGAACATTCCATTATTACTCAGGAAAAGGATGCTGAAGTTGTAATAGATGTAATGAGCTGTAAAGAGCTTGAATAATGATATCAAAAAATGTTGCTGCTGACAAAGAATTATTTAGAACAAAAAAACTTGCAGAATTTCAGAAGAACCTCACTGGGCAATACTTGAGCAGCAAGCTGATAGGTAGTTAATGGAAAAATACGTAGTGACACATGTGGAAAAAATTTTAATCCTGCCTAAAATGAATTTTTAATTATTTTTTCCATATGGTTAATAGATGGAACAGTTTTTGAAAAATTCAACACAGTTGCTGTTAGAAATAGTGATCATAAAAATAAGGAGAGAAGCAAAGAAATAGTCCTAGTGGGGCTGGGACCATGCAGAGAATACCTCCAGCTCATGGTGTGTGGGTCAGGTGCCCTCCACCTCCATCAGCATTGATGAGTTGGGACAGACACAGGGAAGGGCAATGAAGGTTCAAGACACTGGTCATCTTCATGTGACACAACAGATCAGAGGCACCACAGGGAGCTCCAAAGTCCAGGTGGGACACAGAAGGCAAGCAGGATGATAATTTCTCAGCCTGTCTCCTATCAGTTTTATTTATTGCTCTCCAGCTGGACAAAATTTGGAGAGTGCAGAAAATACCTGATTATGCAACATCTCTAGAGTTCCTTGCCAAAGGTTACAAAAAGCTTGTGGGTGCAAAACACAGAGTTACACAAATCTGGAGGAGGACAGGAGCCCACTGAAGAGTACCAACCTGGAGAAACACCACCTGTGCCTCTCAACAGATGGGAGGTGCAGATGGAAAGAAGGTGTGAACACGTTACCACACGCTCACTCTCTTGTTTCACTCTTCTATAACTTTGAAAATAACCATGTTTCTGGGAAGGGCTGGACCATCACCTAGGCAGTTATATGCACTTGAGCAATACCTTGTGCCTGAAACAGTAACCTACATTGTGCTGCTATTTGTCATGCTTTATCAGGCAAATCCGTTCTCTAAGTATGGTACCAGCATCCTGCAGATACTGATGACATCTCAGAAATTAAATAGGAAATACTTCTAATGGAGAAGCAAGCAATGTTTACTTTTCATTTCTATTTAATATGTTTAATTCTGGTATTGCAGATAACAAAATCTGTGAAGGTGCTTAAGCATTTGCAATTGCTGAATGATTTCAAAAAGTAATCAGAAAATGGAATATATTAGTCTGATTGCTGCAACAGGAAGAAAAGATTCAGCTATCAAATAAGTCATAAAAGATTCAAGTATCCTTGACCACTTCCTGCCTCCCTCGCACAAAACACATTTTAGCATCTCCATGGATCAGAAAATAACCCTGATACTCAGCATCCAAATGGGACCTCTACAGCTTGACTGGAACTCTACCCACATATGTTATTTAAATTTCCAAACTGACAGCAACTTAGAAGAAACTTAAAACAACAGAAACCCAATACTGCCTTTCACCTACCCAGGCATTAATATTAACCAAATGGGCAACAGTGCATAAGAAGAGTTTTAACCATAGGAACATAACCCAGGAATATTATCATGGGTTTGCATCTTTAAATTAATGAAGTGTTACTACACTTTACCACAGCAAGCACTGGGATACTTTGCTGCTTAAGGATTTGTAGGGGTGTAAGTGCAGCTGGAGACACAAGAAGATCTTTTATATCTAGGTCTCATTATTTCTAAAGGATGTTATAACCAAGTCTTGATTGACAAAAGTGTCTTTATCCAGCCTCTTGGGGTAGTGTGGCCAGCAGCAGCCCTTGCTGTCTCCAGCTGCAGTGGCTGCACTGGGGAGGAGGGCTGGGAAGCTTGCCAAAGCCTGCAGCTGTTCACTGGGTGTGACAGGAGGGCATGACGAGCAGAGGCCAGCTAAAGATGGCAAAGAGAGAGGGTGAGGGACAAAAAGGAGTGCCCCAGTCTCTCAATTTTTCTGTTTCAACATCTCGTTCACAATGTTAACGATATCACCAGGCTCATATTTAGCCCTTTGTTTCACCAGTTCTCAAGGACTTTGTGCAGAGAGGCAGAGCCACCTCTCCTCCAGCCCATTTTCTGCCAGTGCATTGCACCACCCTGCACCACCCAGGCATTCAGTGAGAGCCCAGCTTCACATCCTACTTTCTTAAAGACTTGTGCTAAGAACATCTGCCAGGAACAAAAACAGTGTCTATCCAGCAAGTTTCAAGAGCCAAAAAGTTCCCGATTTAAATCTTCCCAAGCATTTCCCTCCCCACAAAATCAGGGTTTTGCTGTCAGGGAAGCAGACAACTGAGCACTGATCACTGCACTTTGGTCTGAAAAGCAAGAAGCACTTGCCTGAAACCAATTCAGATGAACTAGACTGTCCACCACTGGACACAGTTCAGATGTTAATAATGTGGGGGTTGACAGATGGAAAGAAAAATATTTACTCCCCTTTCTTTGCCATGACCTTGCTTTCCTGGCAGTTTGGGAAAGGCCCTGGGACAGCCAGGATGTGAGTGAGCTGGTGTATGTGGCCCCCTACAAGGGATGTTCATGGCATACCCAGTCCCAGAAAAGAAATCAAAGAGCTGAATGATACCTCTGAGAGCTGCAGAGCAGCCAGATTGAGGAGGGATTTTACGGGTAGCCCAGCAAAGGGTCATTCAGAGAAGCTTTTGCATGAAACTCCCCATCTGTGAGACCATGCCAGGAGAGCTAACCCAAACAAGCAGACAGATAACCCCAGCCCAGGGAAACTTCTTCCTAGCTCCAGATCAAGACAATGTCCCCTATAATTTCTTAGTTAAATGCAGATGGCAGAATTCATCAAACCAAACCCTTAACCACACCAAGGTCACTTATCTCCCAAGAGTACTATGCACATACCATAGTGAAAACAGATGTTGTTTACATCATCATTAAAAACCTGATCATTATCAATGAATCTGATGAGCAAAAACAATCCCAAGCAACCAAAATATTACAGGTAGAGAAAATGCTTTTCTGGGGATATTTTTGAAAATGTTGATGCTGTAGCAACAAGACCCTCGTCCGGGAGCCTTCAGCATCTTTCCTGTTGCCAGTGAAACATTCCCACCTTTGAAAGAATTTCAAGCAGCCACGATCAACCCCACCACCAGCCGTGGCTGAGAATGGGTGTTTGGGAACCCATCTTCAAACCTGGCTGAAAACCAGCGTGGGGTGCAGTGGAGCCAGTGGATTTGACTGTTCTTCATCTTGCAGAATTGAACTTCCACTGACAGTGTATTTGATAGATTGCCCACAAAAGTGGAGTCGTCCCAGCAAATTACACTCTCTGCATATCATTTGAATTCCAAAAGGCCTGCTTCTTCCCAGTAATGACAGTCAGCAATAGCAGGGTTGCTCTGAAATATTGAATGATTACAAATAATATTTTGATTCAAAAAATACCTTTCATCCAAATGGGCCATTATAATTAAAATTGTCATGAAATGACAGTCCAGCCTGTAGCGCCGTAGTCTTGGTTTGATCCCCACTTTAAAGCCCCAATGAAGTTCTTGAAGGAAATAGTGGTTCACAGCCCTCATTTACTACTTCTGTGACAGAATTTCACTAATAATTAATACTATTACTGTAGCAGTGTCCTATTATGCAAATTATTTCACATGCACAGAACACGCATTCCAGTTTTGGCAAATAGGAAGCAAAGGATCTGCATCTCATAAACAGAGAAAATTTAGATCCAAATGCTTAAATCATGCTGAAGTTAACCAGAAATTTTCATTGCAAGTGCAGTCAGGCTTATAAAGTTATCTTTAGTGATAGAGACCTACCTGACTTAGAAAAAAAAGTCTGTGTCAAAGATAGGAGCTGATGTCTCTGATCTAAGTCCAAGGTTTTAAGGACTCAGCAACACAAGCCCACAGCACAAGAGGCAATTGGTGTCTATTTGGTCAGAAAAGTTGACCCTTTCCTTCCTGAGGTAGAAACTCCAATGTTAGTCCCTGATGTTCCCATCTGCTGCTAGAGCAGGCAAGCCCAGGGGCTTTAACAATGTCATTGAAGCAGAAGGGACACCCAGGAGCTGGGCCAGGTTGACCATTCATTCCAAAGGCAATCCTAGGGATCAAGCCAACACAGCCTGGCTTTCTAAATAACATAAGGAAGCTGTTGCTTATTTGGAGAATAAGAAAATGGAAAAAAAAAACTTTATTTGCTTCCACTGATTTTATTTTTATATCCTAAGTCCTAAAGAGAAACCTTGTCACTTTGCAAGGATGGAGAATAAATAGAAACAGAGAGATAGAGGAAAGAATTCAACATGTACAAGCTGAGGTAGCATGTAAAGACCCTTCCAGGAAGGCACAAGAGCTGGAGAACTTTGGGAAGGTCAGTGAGATTTTTAGTGTGGAACATCACAGGGCCCCTGCCAAAGGACTCCCAGTGGACATGGGAAAAGCCACTGAAGTTGCTACCACAACTGGCAGTGCTTTACTGGGAGCAGTGCAGGTATGAATAACACTATATATAGGAAAAGATATGCCCAGGATTTAGCTCTATTGGGAAGAAATGAGGTAGAACTTAGGGATCCTCTATCTCTCTTTATACCAATGTATGCACTAGTAAACAATTCACTGTGAATAAAACTTTTTTCATCCTAATTAAAAATTAAAAATAAAATTCTGTAAACCTTCCATAGTTTGCTATATAAGAAGCTGCCTATTTTATGATCCTATTTATTTTGGCAAGTGCTGAATTCAAGAGTTATGCTGATGTAGAAACCTTAACCAGTTTAATCTTCCTGTGAGTCGGAGGATCTTTGATACATCATGTCTACATTAAGAAGGCTGTTATCATATTTTGCCTCTCTACTTAATTAAAGTCTCTTTTATGAAATGCTGCATTTGTAACTACTTTCCCTTTCCTGAAATGAGCCATCTTGTCTGGTACAGTAATGACAACAACATCATTGAATCTGTATTCATAGTCTGTTTTTAAAATAGTTCCCATTTCTGAGTAAAGACTAAAGATGTTGGTGGGTAGAAATGCTGATAAGATGGGTCTCTGTGGCTGCATTCAGTCATGGATCACACAACACACCCCTATACAGGAAAACAATTGTAAACCAGTGAAGGATGGCACCCCTAAAGTTTGCATTGGAACAACACTGCCCTCAGCCCTGCCAAGCTACCACCATCCCCAGAAGCACAACAGGATATAGCCAACCACTTTTTTCCAGCTGGAAGTTATAGTTAAAGTCCATCAATTCAAGCTGGGAACTGAATGAGCTGTATTGGTGAGACCCTCCAGAGCCCAGCACCCATGCCAGCTCTGCAACTGACTGATAGCACAGACACAAGTGACTCACTTCATCTCCTTGTGCAAGACTTTCCTCTCCAGTATTTGCCTCACATTTCATTACACAAGGAAACTGAAGACATTTTCTTGTGGAAGAGAGTGAACCAGTTTTCCAAAAACTGCAAGCTACACCCACAAACAACTGTTGACATTAAGAAAGCATTGTGCCTTTAAAGTGTCATTCTGGAAGTCTGAAGATTTCAATTTCAATGTTTTATAGAATTTAATAAAAGAAAAATTAGTTAAAAAAGGAGCAGCACATTTTAGGCCAAAACTTTTGACCCAGTTCTTCTCTAAGCAAATTTAAATTGGTTGTCTTCATCAGTTTCTCAAGTTTAGGTGGGTTACAAAAAACCTCAGGATTTCAAAGAGACCAACAGAACACATTACAAGAACTTTAATGTAAAGAATCAAGCATTTGTCTGACATAAATCTGCAGCTATCAGATTCAACTGACATGGATGGAAAAAAATGATCAATGCTTAAAGAAGTTGTTTTAAAAATAATATCAAATTCCTCAACAACTTCAAATAGTTGAGGAAGAAAATTTATTCCTTTTCTGCAAAATCTGTTGTTGGCCTGTAGTTACTGAATCAAAACCTAGATATCCTGAATTATATTTAATTGGCTCGGCATTATCAGGCCTCTAGCAGAATGCTAACTGCTCACCCCTCAGCCACAGCTACATATACATATAAAGAAGACTTTTCATCTTTGATGCAGTACTGCAAGTAAGGAGGATAGAAACGCCTGGCATTTCAACCCTGCCAGCTCAGATCAGCACCAGACTGTAACATCATCCCAGTGGGGAAGGAAAAAGGAACATTTATAACAGAATCACACTGTCAAAATTGAAATAGGAGTCACCTCAAACCATGAACTGGGTTGGTATGATTTCCAATTATCATTTTAATTATTCTTCTGTGTCTCTTTTCTGTATTTCCAAGAATGCAGCTGCTCTGTTCTTTAAGAACGTTTTCAAAAGGAGCCCAGATGACCACAGTAACCACTCTTATTCAGGAATGTCAGCTCAGATTTGTACAAGAATGCCAATTTATATTAAGTGCAGTACATTTAAAAGCTGGAATCCTGCTGAAGATGGAAAATAAGGAGCTTTACTGAGCAGGATCTGGTCCCAGAAGGTTTTAGTAATACATGGAAATGGTTATTCAGCAAAAGCAATGGAGAGAGCCCAAAATGTGGTGCTCTTCTGGGGAGATTTTGTCTGGGCTTTGTTTCCTTTTCTTTCCTCATTATTAAATGGTTTGGGGAAGACCCTACACAGGTTTTTCAGAAAATACTCTTCATACAGACCTAAGTAGAATCTTGTCCACTGAGCTTACAACCTGCATCTTCAACAGATAATCCTTTTTGCTCTGCTCAGTGACCCAGCACATGCAGTGGTCAGGAGTCCAAAGGACACCCTTACTGTGCAGAACATGTTGAGATGCTTTAGGGCATATTGCTCTTGGCATGGAGAAATAATGTGGAAGGACCTAGAGGGAAAAAGTTTCTCTGTAATGCCACCACATGCTGCCTGGTACAACATGAAAACTTGGACACTGGAATATCATTTTCTGAAAAACACAACGACAAAACATTCAAGTTTGGCCTGAATTTTTATAAACTCTGTTCATTCTGGCCAACTTCCACCTGGTGTACCTCAATAAACTGTGAGAAAAGTCCCCAGATTCCCAGTGACAGAGTATAATGCCCACAGGGCAGCCTTGCAGAATGTGTACAGTAGGAACAGAGTCCTTGCCACCAAGGCACAGTGAAACCATTCCCAATCCCAGATCAAAGCAGCCATGCTCTGCTGCTGTGCATCTTTATGCTATATCTAAATGGCATGTGGAATGAAACCCTGCAGTGGCAAAGTGTTGGTTCACTAGAAAACAGCACAAACTAAAAGGTGGATCCCAAAACCAATAGGAGAGTGTCAACTCTGAGACTTTGTTTTACATGCAAAATAAGATTGTATGTCGCAAAAATCAACTTTCAGGTAAGATCTCAGCCGGTATTTTCCTTGCCATCTGTGACCTTGCAGGGCAGACGATTAGAGGAATGGAGTACCTCTCCTATAAAAGTTGTGATTGTTCAGCCTGAAGAGAAAGTCCTGGTGTGACCTTATTGCAGCCTTCCAGAACCTGAAGGGGACCTACAAAAGAATTGAAGAGGGACTTTTTACCAGGGCATGCAGTGATAGGACAAGAGGGAATGGCTTCAGACTGAAAGAGAGTAGGTTTAGGTTGGATGTTGGAAAGAAATTCTTTACCGTGAGGGTGACGAGGCACTGGAACATGTTGTCCAGAGAAGTTGTGGATGCCCCATTCCCGAACGAGTTCAAGGACAGGTTGGATGAGGCTTAGAGCAACCCGGTCTAGTGAAACGTGTTCCTGCACATGGTACAAGGGTTGTAAATGAGTGATCTTCCAATCCAGCCCTTTCTGTGTTTCTGTGCTTTTATCCCAGCCTCTGGGCTAAACTTTGGTCTCCTTGGCAAGGCTCTTACTTGCAGTGCAAGCTGTGCAGTCTCTCTGAGCCCTAAGGAAAAGTCTTTCTCTCTTTGAATCCAGCTGGAAGCATGCTTATCTCAGTAGTTGCCGGGTCTCTTTGGCCACTGGCTGTCTCTCTGAGGCTGTGCTGAAAACTTGCCTTCCTTCCCTGGGTGTAGGCATGCAGTCCTTTTTTAAAGTAGGGTCCCCACCTCACCTGGGATCAGCAGCCAGAAGAAGGCAACCAGGGGGAGTATTCCTGGTGCCTTGTTTTGCCCTGCTGACAGCACACAGAATTGAGCACATGAAGATACAAATCAGAGGGCACCTGCATATTCCCCTGCCCTGGGCCAAGCTGTCAAGAACCTTGAGCCAGCTCTCCCTTCCTGCCATCTGATGACAAAAATGCTTCTTAGACAGGTTTCTATGGGAACAAGGTTTAATGCTTCCATGCTTTCTTCTTGTCTCCTCCTAATAACTTCTGACCCTTTGGCTCATCCCAGCCAGAAGCTGACAGAAGAAGAGAAAAAATGTAGTGATATTCTAGTTCCTCAAGTATCTTAAGCACAAGGGCTGAGCAAGTAGTGGAGAGAGAAAACATGTTGTGAGTGCCTTGAAAAATGGAAAAGCTGTAGTCCAAGTCCACAACTCAATGCCAGCTACATGAGCCTTTTCAAGAAGTCCCTCTGTTCCCTAGGGATAAGACATCCACTGGGCCAGCAGGCAACTGGCAAATACACTGGAAACTAGGCTTCATCAGTACCTGTGCACACGAAATTGCTTGTTCCTTCTTATCAGCCAGTAGGTAGAAATATAAATAGTACTTGATTCTGGAAATCCTGAGCCATGAAAGATCAGTCTGATTGTCACATACTGCTGGATACAGCTTCTCATCTGTTTTTAACCCCTGCTTTTCCTCAAGATTTTTATTCGAATTTTTGAATTCTGTTTTCTGATATCAGTATCAACATTTGCAAGCAAACTTGCATACACACACCCTTTCTTTTGCTATAGTTTTATGACCAGATGGTTAAACTGATAACATCTGGATGCAAATCTGTATGTTGTTCCTGTTCCTATACTGTAAACCTAGCTCCAGCTGCTTTGGAAATTTTGTCATAGTCTGTAATGGGTGTAGAATTGCAGTTCTGCTGAATAAGGTTCAGCAGTATTCACAATGTTACTGCTCTGAAAACTGCAGAATTTAATCCCAAATCAAATAACTGTTGTTACAAACTGCTGTAGAAATAAATTTGAATTCACACAAAGGTTTGTAATTTTACCAACAGATAAAATCCTATTTTCAGGTGAGTAAGCCATGTCATAAAGAAGATAGAAGGTCATACTGAGGGCTTTTTTAAACTGTGTTGTTCACCTGGGGATAATAGGAAGGAATAAGGACAGGGCGTAAGTGGTGTTTTCCCCTATGGCAGGTTCTCAGCTGATGGAACAACTAGAGCGTAACTGAACAAAGGCATAAAAGCTGCTCTAGGACCACTGGATATTCTGCCTGTCAGTAATTTAATGTGTTTGAAATGAAGAATCCTTTCTGCTTTAAGAGAAAAGATTACCAGCTTGCCAAGCTAAAGATTTGAGGCTTGACTGTACTATGAACTCTTCCTTTGCTGGCCAAAGGAGAGAATCCAGAGGAGCAGACCCCAGAGGTGCCCAGGGCCAGAAACTGCAGCAGGGACTGCTTACAACTCCCTCCATTAGCAACCTCAGGCATAAAGGCTTGCCTTTGGCTAGCAAGAGCCTAAACTGATGGTTTGCATTTTGCAGAGCTTCACTTTTTGACGGCTATTTGCACCATGTGAGTTTCTATATCAAGACGCTGCTGCCAAAGCTGCAGGTACAGTGCTCAGAGCAGCCTTAGCAAGAGCCTTTCCCAGCCCACATGCCACAATTCATGCTCCTCATCTCAATTGTGCCATGATTCACTCCTGTCCTGCGTCCTCCCAAGAAATTGTGTTAAGTCATGTTGTGTGTCTTGCTAAATTGTGGCATCCCAGTCAGGGCAGGCTTTTATTCTTGCACCTCGATAGCAGCAATAACAGTTTAGCAGGGATACACACTGTTCACAGCAAAAACAAAGACCACAAAAGGTTCTCCTACATTTAATCCTAAGAAACAGAACCCAGTCATTCCCTGTAAGTTTTGCTGTAACATTGTTATCCTGCGTCGCAGATGTTTACTCTCCTCCTGGCACACTCTCTTCCCACAGTTCACATACAAATGATTCACTGAGGTCTTGAGAAATCAGCACAACACAAAACAGTATACATGAAATGTGATTTTTTTTTCCCATTGGATTTACTCATTTCTACAGTATTATCAGAGGAATATCTCACAATAGTCCCAGATATGTTTTTCCTTACTAGCTCATTTAAATTGTCTCTGGGGTACCCTAACCTACTTTTTGAGACTATACGACTGCCTTTCCTTGTAGCACACTTGCTTTGCAAGTTTTCCCTTTAAAATAAGGTTGAGTATTTTACTGTCAACTACTTTGGCTTTTGTCATCTCCTTAAATAGTACCGCAGTCATTGAAATACACAATCTGTATCCTGCCTTATGTCACAACCTAAATAAAAAAGCAGTAGGCTGGTAGCAAAACATAGGTGTATTACAGTGCAAAACTGTCATTAGAGGGAGAGGAACTCAGTTCTCCTGCAGTAACATGGCAATGTTTTCTACTTCATAACCTTACATAATGTCTCCATTGAAGGAAAAATGAAGCAGTACATTTTGACCTGCGATTATGAAAGAGGTTTACATTATTCTTACTTCAAAGATGGATGAAAGTGCCTAAATAGCCGCAATTCAGAATCAACCACCTTGTAGCAGTGATTTGCTAAGCTGATTGTCTTCCCCAGACTTTCACGACCTAGTGCACAAGTATTGGTTCTCTAAGAACCTCTTTTCATTAGGCTTCAGTTTATTACAATTTTGTCTTTCCCCTCAACTGTCTTTTGCCAAGATCTTTTCATCCTTTGCAACTTCCTACTTTGTTTCCTCTGGAAAAAAAAAAATCAACTCTTACGTAGCTATTATCAAAGATCAGGTACAAAATTTTTCCCTCCTGCAAGCCTAATCCCTTATGAGCCAGATAATCACCAAATGTTTAATTCTGTGGCATATGAAGTAACCTGAAGAATCTTTAGTTTAGTTGTTAGTTTTTTTACTCAACCCCTCTACAGGAATGAGACTTTAGTGTTGAGTAGCCAATGTCATGCAAAACAACACAGCCTTTTTAGTAACCATATTGCAGTAACTTGTGCATTATAGATACAACCACCAGTAGAGTTTGTAGAGGTTTTCAGACCCTACACACACTGCAAGCATTCCTTAACAGTGAACAAACCAAGGCCAAGATTTGTCTTGTCCAAATTAAACTACAAAACTGAAACAAGGTTATTGACAGTTTGGGATCCACCCTTTGTTAGAAAGGTTTTGCCAATATCGGGAGAGCAAACTGAACACCTCTGAGATGGCAAAAATGTGAGGCTTAGTCACCCTTGCAACTTCATAAGAGGAAAACGTAATATCTGGGGTGAGGCTCAAGCAGAAAAGGGCAAGGAGGAGACAGGACATCTCACCCAGGGCCTGCTGAGAGGTGAGCAGTCTGATGGCCCGTGAGGCAATCACCACTCAGCCTGTGGGAATGAGCCCTCTCATGTCACAGGGGCATGAGTGTATTTGGATCCTGTGGGGTAGCAGAAATGTTAAGCATTTCAAGAACTGCAGCGTATCTGCTATTTTCCAAATTCAGCTAGCTGGTCATAATGGTATAGCCCCTAGCTCTGTGGAGTCATCTTCTACAATCAGGGCTCACAGGAACTGGCACAAAATAAATGCCACCACTTTGGAGGTGTAATAATGCTCAGTCATGAAGGATTTCACAATTTACAAAGCAAAAATGTCAGTTAACTCAGTGGGAAAATTTTCTTGTCCAAAATTTAGTGAAAGTGAATTCCCAGGGTTTGGAACAGCAGTTTTTAAGTAAACTTGGATGGAGAAGGCCATGGAGATGTTGCCCCAGCCCTCAGTCCCACTGCAGAGAGGAGCTGAGAAGAGGGCTATAGTGGGGAAAACTTGATTTTTAAACTGTCCTAACGTTTTCAGACCTTGCCTGAAGCCATTCCCTGGCTCAAGAACCAAATATGTCTCTCAGCTGCCTGTCTTACAGTGAAGCTGTGTATTTCGGTGTAGATATGCCATATCTGCTCCTGCTGACAATTCCCTACTGCACTGTACCCCCACAGAGCTCTTCAAAGGCCATTTCTGAGGAGGCTTCAGTATCAGGACTGGTGTAATGTCCAACCTCTGTTTCTGTGGATGCATCCCACAGGATCTACTCTGAGAAACTGGCAATTAACCTACCTCAGCTGGATAGTTGGAATCAGACCCTCTGCAAGAAAGCACACCTCCCCCTCACTATTTTATCTCCAGGTGAATGACAATATTGTTTCTTTGCTGAGGAACTAGCCAGCTCATTGTTTTCAGTACCTGTAAGGAGTCCCATTCTGTCTCTGTATTCTCTCAAATCCCTTGAGATTTTTTTCTGACCTTTTCATTTAGCAGCTTCCTAAGCAACAGGCTTATTTTCCCTTTACTGTCATCTATAAGGAGATCTGGCTTCAAATCTGCCAGCCAGGGGATCCAGGTAGCAGGACACAGAAACAAGAACCAAGGGAAGGGATGGCAAGCCAAAGTCATCTTTGAGAGCAGTTGAAAAATATGGACAATTGTGTATGCACTAAAGGAAAGGCAACCCAAGAAGGAGGCATCAGGATCCTGAAATCTCCAGACTGTGGCAAGGAAGAGGGCTGACTGGTAACCAGGGCAGTGCAATGGTTTGATAGGACATGTGGGTTTCCTGGTCCAGGAGCAGTGTCTCCAGGTCTCTCTCAAACACCCTTACAAGTCTGCTGAGCCATGGTTCATTCTCCAGACTCACGACAGACACAGACAGGTGTGAGGACTGAGCTAACAGGTGGATTTGATACAGTGGATGCCCCACCCCTGGCAGTGTTCAGGGCCAGGTTGCATAGGCATCTGAACAACCTGGTCTAGTGGAAGGTGTCCCTGACCATGGCAAGGGGGTCAGAACTGGATGATCTTTAAGGTCCCTCACAACCCAAACCATTCTATGATTCTGTGATATCATGCACCCACTAGGTTTGCAGCCCCAGACTCTGGTTTGTCTCCATCTGTAACTTGTAGTAGTACATTGCTTTGGGGTTTTTTTGTACACTGCCTCCGCCAGCAGGCAGAGCTGGATGGTCCTTCTCTCATGGCAGAAGGGTCTCTCCTTGTTGGTGGCCAACTAAATTCTTTCCCTCCAAATTTGAGTAAAGTACCAGTTTAATCTCAAACACTGACTAAAAACCTACTTCGATACTTAAATTTAAAAATCACATCAAGCTCTTTGAAAAAACCCCAGGCCTTCATTATCATGAAGTGGGGAGTTAATCAAAAGATGTTTTACATTTTCCAGGAAAGGAACCTCTGAAGCATTTCCACTTAACTTGCTGGAATTTAAGGAACAAGCTAATTAATTTGTGGCTTGTGGAAGAACTCGAGGGCTTACTGTAAATTCTTAAAGACCTTTTAAAGTGATTTAAATGCTACAAAAAGTACTGACACACTACCCTTGGAGACTGAAAATACTTTCTTTTCTGCAGAGGTGCTCAAGCTGCCCTCTCAGCCTCAGAAAACCAGCATGGCTTGGACCAGCTAACCTGGGGTGGGAGGGCAGTGTTTACCCTATACTGGTTCATGGTTGAAAAGACATTTAAATGGACCCTTTCTCTCACACATGCATATTTGCCTTGAAGCTCGTCAGTCTTCACTGGAAGACAAATTTTGCACTAAACTGCTATGCTGAATTAGCTCCTTATACGTGGCTTTTCCGCAGAGGCGAGTAAATGTCAGAAGTTACAGCTGTGATTCTTTGCCACATAAATTGGAATAATACCAGAATTAAACCAGAATGCCATCTGCAAGAGAAAATAGGAAGGTAATATGAGCTTCGGCCTTCATCTTTAGAACAGATGTAACTACTCAATGTTTTGAGGAGCAGCTGAGGTCACTTGGTCTGCTCAGCCTGGAGGAGACTGAGGGGAGACCTCACTGCAGTTACAGCTTCCTTGTGAGGGGAAGAGGAGGAGCAGGCATTGATCTCTGCTCTGTAGTGACCAGTGACAGGACCTGAGGGAACAGTCTGAAACTATGTCAAGGGAGGTTTAGGCTGGATATTAGAAAAAGGTTCTTCATCCAGAGGGCTGAGCACTGGAACAGGCTCCCCAGGGAAGCGGTCACAGCACCAAGCCCAAGAGAATTCAAGAAGCTCTTGCACAATGCTTTCAGGCAGAGGGTGTGGTTTTTTGGGCTGTCCTGTGCAGGGCCAGAAGTTGCACTTGATAATGCTTGTGAAACCATTCTAACTCAGACTATTCCCCAAATATTCTGCAATACCCAGAACTACCATTGAGCAGTAGTTAAAGCCACTATGAAGGCTTTAAGTTTGAGAATTGGGAATTCATGAGGGCACAACTTCTTTCTTATGTTTGAGTACTTTACACCATATCACATTTTTCTCCTCATGTGAGCTGCCATCTCCCTCACCAGTCATTGAGCTCCAGGTATTGAGCCCATGATTTTGAAGGAATCCATCACAGTAGATGGATCTGAAAATGGCTGGCTCTTCTGATTGAGTTGAAGGTTGTCTCTTCCCTCTTTAGCAACAGTAAGCAGAGGTAAGTGACTATAATACAGCAAAAACAAAGCACTTCCTACTGTGTCTGTGCCTTAACTTTGAAACTCTACTTAATCCCTCACATCCTGCAGGATTTCTAAACCAGTTTCCTTGGAGTCCATCTGGGAGAACCCTAGTTTTTTCCCTAGTACAAGCTCTAGTCAGGGACTGGTAAATGGTTCATTCCTTGCCAGCCACTTGTGTGCCATTCCTGACATTGTCTCCCTGGACACCTGGCTATGCTATAGGAAACCTATTTCTCTCCCTTCAATGTCCTTCAGACCTGAACTCCAGGAAGGTGGTGTCCATTCACCATAGGTGTCCCCATCTACAGTGAGAGCAGCAGACCTAATTTTTCCTACTCCCAAAGCGAAGTCACTGCTCCCAAAATTTGGAAAAGGAATGAAGGCAGCTTTAGGAAGAATTAGTATATCTCTTTGAGGGTACTTCCCTCTCTCTGGAGTGGGCACATGGGAATTGAACACACAGTTCCCACAGACCTTCTTCAAGAATCAAGAACCTAAATACT
Source organism: Eopsaltria australis (assembly GCA_034509425.1). NCBI lineage: Eukaryota > Metazoa > Chordata > Aves > Passeriformes > Petroicidae > Eopsaltria > Eopsaltria australis. Next base: position 1,272,658 of record JAVTVJ010000189.1, on the reverse strand, counting down.
CCTAAAAGTGCTCAGTAAGCACTTTAGTGCACACAATGCTCTGCTTTCAGCCTTGCAGGTAGCGTTTACTTGCCTGTCTGTGCACATTATATGCAATATTGCATACAAGCAGGAAAAAACAGGTGATTTTATGAGAGGAAGGCTAGCAGCAGAACTTCTGACTGCTACTACACTTCAGAGCTCTGAGCTTACTCACTTGCATGAACAAATCTGAACCACACTCAATAATTTATTTTTTCCCCTTTACTTCACTCCTGTATTGACTCAAAGGGACATCCCACATGCCATGAACTTGGTATTGTTACAACATAATCCCATGTGAAGGAGTCAGAAGAATATTATTTGTCCTGATGATATGGTTTCCATAAGAAAATTACAGTGGGACATCAAAGGGAAAGGAATTGCTCTGAACAGCACTCCATTAAATCTTTTCATTTACTTAAGGAACAATGTTATAGTAGATAGATAGAAAACCAGGCATTAGGTGGAGGCAAGGGCTAGAAATGAGATAATCTATTTTAATAAAACAGAAATGAAAGCTAGAAAATATTTAACACAAAAAGGTGGTATATTTTTGTGAGGATTTCTGTATAATCTATTTTCCTCTACTTCATGCTGACGTGACATTCTACACCAGCACTTTGTTTCACACCAGAACATCACTGCCAGACCAGCTTGCCAGACCAGCCAGTGGGCTGATATCCCAGCAGCTCTGCACAAATCAGAAAAGCCAGTGGCTAAACTCCACTGACAGAATCATTGCATCCCTTTTTCTCCTGATTCACTAAAGCAGCTGACAAGTCAAGTCAGGGGAACATTTAACATTAGCTCCCACTTATAAAAGACCCACTCAAGAACTTTAAAGAGCACAAAGTCCTCGGTATCAAAGAGAAACCATAGTACAAATGCACATCAGAGAGACAATAAGAGGACATATCTTCACAACCTTGAATAAATGTCCTACACAGACCATTCCTGCTTATGCCTCACCCTGTGCTTTATTACAGAGCTACCAAGAGGATGATTCAGACTCCTCCTGTCCTCTGTTTCCATCCTGCAACATCACTCACCAAGAAGCATCAGTTCTCTTGCACAGAGCACAAGAGAAGCATTAGGATCTGTCATGCACAGTCCAGGTAGGAGCACCCAGAGCCAGCACTGCTGAGACCTGCCAGCTGACACAGTCCCCATCACACTTGAGCTACACCATCTGTGCCAGCAGGGAAAATGTGCATCCCTGGGCAGTTCTAGCCACCTTAGTCTGCTAATGCAGACAAGTGCCAGCACATGCCAACAGTGAGCTTTCAAGTGTGGCACACACAGCCTTGCACTGGAGAGCAAAGCGTGACCTCACCCCAAAGGTGCCAGCTGTGCTCTCCAGCTCAACTCTACCAGAAGGTGCATCCCAGAGATTCTGGGGTGCTGGAGGAGCTCACTCCAATGGTCACATCCAGGGCTGACTGGGTATACACCAGCTCAGCTACTCAAGGTGTCTTTATGCAGCTATTCATCAAAATGCAGATTTTTGCATCAAAAATTGAAATTGTGGGACTGTTTCTTATTGAGCTACACCTGTGCTACTGAGAGCTGAATGTGGACTTGGGCTTTGTAACCCCCTCCAGCCCAAAATGTTACATGGATCATTCATCTGCAGCATCTTTAAATTGCTAGGGTGGAAATGAAGAACACCTCTTAAAATTAAAGCTGAACCACTGCTCTTTAGAGAGTGTGCACTTTTATAGCTGTGCATGCTTTCCTACCACCATAAAATATGCAGCTATATTAATGTATGCAATTGTAAAAAGCAACAATTTATTATTTTAAATGTCACTCAGTATATTTAATCAGTGTCTAAGCTCTTTAAAGGGATAATTCAAATTTATTTGACACCCTTCATTTGCAAAATCAATATTTTGCAGGTCTATATCATCTGCCAAACTCTAATAACACACAAGCAAAAAGGTCTTTCCATAGTCAAATTTCAAGAAGAAATGAGAGCAGCAACTTCCATTAATTCTGAGGAATGGAGACAGCCAGGAGCTGAAGACAAAAATATCAAATCAGTTCTAACCCAAAGATTCCTGAAACACATGAACACTGTTGAAAAGAAAATGTGAAGTCAGAATTGTACAGCTAATATATGCCTCATTACATGAATATTTTTCTAATATTTCTTTATTCAACTTAATTTTCGTGTCAAATTTTAGCACATACGTTCAGGAGTTTTTCTAAATTTAATATGATAACAAGAAAGTACTCAGGTTGTTGTAAAAAAGCTAACAGTACTCAGTAATAAAGTACCTGTCCATCATCTCTATTGTTTTTATGTGCTTAGAGAAGGAAGAAAACCTTTGAAGAACTTAATATTGTGGTGAGCAAGCTTCACCTAAAACACCGTCTGATAAAAGACATCTAACACCCTTTTAGCTGGGCATGCCTCAACATTTCCAATATTTCCAACAGTTCAAGTACTGAAAAAATTAATACCCTTCTGTAATTTCGAGGGATTTGTCCTGCTAAGATGTTTGACTCAATCTGTTGTGAATATAGGAAGATCAATTTTTAATTTACTGCCACAATCCAGTGATACATATATAAAAAACCAGAAAAATCTGAGGCACTGTTTCTGAAAGTCATTATTTTTTGCACACTCACATTGCTTAACATAAAGATTCTAGTTTATGTCTTAGATGACAATAGAATTATCATCTGTCCCTTTAGCATACTCTTACACTTGACAGTCCATAATGGGCAAATTAATAGGTAAAATTTGCATAAATTACATTATTCCCATTTTTACAAGTCTCTATGAGATTTCTCAATTCACAGAAAAGTGTAGATCTCTCTTTTCAGGAGGTGTATCTTCAGATGCTGAGACAATTACCAGTGTCATGGTCATCATTTGGGTGGAGCTGTAATTTCAATGACTAGGGATATATAAATAACACTGCAATTCAAACCTAGATTGTGACTGTTCTCTCAGTTCAGCACCTTCGTCATTCCAGGCCAGGAGATCCTGGAGATGGTCCCCTGTACAGCCAACATGCAGGATGTGGTACAGGGCCATGAATCAATATCACCTTCAGCTATCAAATGATCATGTTGTCATGGTCATCCTTACAGGCAGATGACTCACCCTGTAAAAATATTTTAGGTGTATCTCTTTGCCTTTTGGTGACTGTTCAAATAATTTCTCCATAAAGCTGATTTTAAATGTACTGCATAAATGCAAACTGTTGTTTAAGGAAACTAAACAGCCATGGGCAACAATATTATAGACTGAGTCATTCAGAAATTAGTATTTCCTCTCCCAGGGGTTTATCAGACATCTCAGATCTTTACTTCAGTCTGATCACATTCCTTGTCCTTCCAACAGCAGCCTTGGACATTTGCCAGAACCTCTTCCCTAGTGTATCTTGGTTTTCCAGAGACTTTTACCTCCCTTTCTCCTCCAGCCCTCATCCCAGATTCGTGTGGAGTTCCATCTGAAGGCTGTGCCACCTTCCTGCTCCAATCCCCTCGGCTGTGATGGAGGCACCTGTGGCTCAGCCATCTCCATGTCCATGGGCCGCTCATCCAGGAGGAAATTTTACTGCAGCTCCATTGGTACCCTCACCAGAAGGGAGATTGCCTGCCCTTACTCGAGGACCTGTCCAATACATAACCACTAAATCTTTGCAATGGAAACACGAGCATCTACTGACAGCAAGATTTTGCTGTTTGCACAGCCACAAATGGACCTCTTCAGTCATGTCCTTCCTCTTGATGCAGGTAAGCAAACCACATGCACACGCCAGAAAATATTTCCCCTCAGTCACATCTCCCATCTAAAACTATACCCTGGATTTTTTGTGAATGTGCAGTGCAGGACAATCTGAGGTAAGTTCAAGATGGGAATGTGAGGGGGCTTTTTCAAGCTTTGCTCTCTTTTATTAAAGGTTTGCTCAGGATGGCATTAGAGTGGGAATCAAATTGCATCATGCTGCATAGCATAGTCATACTTTGCAGAAGGTATTTTGATTGATCCTGCACTCCTGAGAATGACTTAAAATATGGACCAGGTACCACCTTGTTGGGAAATATTAGCAAGAAAGAATACCCTCCCCAAAAGGAACAATTATTTTGAAATAATTGGAAATATTGGAAAAGTGCATTTTTACAACTGGAGACCTGGGTAATGCATTTGTGAAAGTAATGCTGAAGTGCATCAATGGGCAAGCCTGGCAAAAGCATTGCTTTACATCCTGGAGTCTTCCATCTCCTTGTGGATAAGCAATTGCTTCCTGATTGCTGTAGGTACCATGCAGCTGCTTGCTGGTGATACTGGGGTGACAGAGTTCTTGGTCCAGGATGGAGGGTCCATGTGGAATGGGCTTTCCTGTCTGCTCAGAGCCTCACTGGAACCTGTGGAGCCCAGCCACATACAGATCACACGGCAAGGACAATGTTCAGTTTCCTCATAGCAAAAGAGCTACCAGTGGAAGCATGGAGAAACTATTGTACAACATACTGGGCAGCACACACAACTGTAGGTGCCACTGAGTCTGTCTGAGACGCCTCTTTAAAGTTTCCAGTTACCTTAAATTCTCTGTGGAGTTAGACACCCCACTCCCAACAGCTCTATTCTCTGCTATTTTCCATTAACATTTTCACAGCTCATACATCATGTTCACGACCTTTGTTTGGGTTCTCTTTCATCCATTCACCCTATTTATTCCGAAATCTATCCTAAAATGGTCTTTCATTATTTATAGGCGATGCCAAAACCCAGGTCATTAGCACACTGCACTTTGTGTGAAGATCAATATTCCAAACATTGCAGAGAGTTTTCCCACAGGGACAGGCCCAGGGAAACTCCTCTAGCAAATTCCTGCTGCCAAAGCTTTCATCCTCACAGCATCTCCCCCCATGTAAGGTAGTTCCTCGCAGAGTGAAGTTGTGAGAGCAGCAGAGCTCTGCTTGTCAGTCATTCCTCCCTGCAATACCACTTCATGTATGCACAGTGCACTGGCACTTTGCCTTGTTTACCAGGTATAGATTGGATTATTCCCCATAATCTACCCTTACTTTATACCTTATTCTATCCATTCTCCTTTTTTCCAAAAGTTATCTTCAAGTCTTTTAGGCTATTGAAACCTATTCTACTTGCACTCACCAGCCTCAACAAATTATGTAATGAATGTTTAGAAAATCATCAGACATTTCCAGCAAGGATGAGAAAACTGTATTAACAGAAAATTAGCTTTAATCTGCAGCTTTATTCTGCCCACTGCACACAAAAGAGAGGGGCTAAAAACAGGGTAGTTGTAAAAGGAGGTTAACTGGTATGAACAGGAGATTACAACTTATCACTAAGAGTAAAAATGGATGGCTCATTTTGCTCACCCTAGGCTGAGAAGAAATATGATTGCACTTTCTAAATAAATACACCACAAGACAAGGCATAAACAGAAGGAAAGTATTTTATAGTGTAAGTATGGCATGAAACTAAGTGATTACCAGTCCTGGAGACAAGGGTAGCTGAGCTAAGGCCTATCCACCTCCATTTGAAGCAATCAATGTATGTAATAATGAGACACTATTGTCTGCTATAGGAGGAAACCAAACTCAGTTGGAAATTGAAGTTGGAAACAGGCATTCAGAAAGTGTAATACCAAGCTTCTAAAATGGGAGCTTGCCCACCCCCCAAGGAGCATTCCGAGTCTCCAAACTCTCCAAGTCCCTCCGTTGGAGCATGGGACCCTGGAGAGTGAGGAAACAGCAGCACTACATTCTGTGCCCAGTGCTGCCCATCTGTGCCCAGCTTTGCTGCAAGCACCAGCAGCCCTGGTGTTTCCACTTACCCAGTAAAGCAAGTTCAGCCCCCTGACCAGTGCAATGTGTACACACACACAGGAATCATCCTTTTCCTGGTCTGTCCAGCTCTCTCCATTCTCTTCCCTTGGCTGTCCTTCCTAATGGGCATATCCCCTCTTCCCTCCCTCTGATAGTGCTGCCACTTTCCCTCACTTTTCTTCTTTCCACAGCCTCTGCAATCTACCTCTGTCTACACCCTGTGATGTGCTGATTTGGGAGATAGGCCACTCCCTCTTTCCTGCCCCATGCCAGGTTCCTACTCCCTCACTATACTGTGCCTTCTTGCAGCTCCAGTCTACCTGCAAAAGCAGAGAAATTCCCCTGCCAAGGGAGCCTCTGCTGCAAATACACCCTCCCAGAGCAGAAAGTGAGGCTGCATCAGTTCACTGGTAAAGCCTGCACTGCAGTTATTTGCCTGGGAAAGTCATTCAAACATCACAAACAACAAAGAGATCACCTGGTTACTGTGCCTTTTTTGTAGTCACCTATTGAGTCCAGCCACACACTGAGCCCATTATTCCTTGTTCTGTCCTCACTCATTAATGATGATACTTCATCCCTGACCTCTTCACTGTTTCCTGTTGTGTACCTGTAACCTCCACGTTTCCACTCAGACAACCTTATTTAGGCTCAGGCTGTTGTGATCAATCCCACATTTCTCTGCTTTTCCACCCAGGCCCAATTTTCAGACAATTTTGCGGGCTTGCTGTGTGCTGAGTTCCCTCCAAGTTTGTCTACTAGAGACAACAGAATTGTTTATCAAGGTGGACAGGGGTACTGTGCTTTCATGCATGCTAAACCCCAACCCCCCCTAAAACAAAGAATTTGGCAGCATGGGTGGCATATGTTTGCTTTGGATCCATCTTTCACTCCCAATCTCTTGATCTCTGATGCCTCCTTCCCCATCTCTATCTTAATTTCTCCTAATTAGTAGTCCTTGTGTAAGATTTTCTCAAAATAATTTGCACAAGTCATCTGATGATATAATTTGAAGGCTTGTTCTGATGGCCTGTCAGATGTATCAAGATGACCTCAAATGAGGGCAGCATGTGTGCAAATGCAGAAATTACCATTGCAGTGGGGTGTGAGGATAAGTGCTCCTGCTGCCTCAGCCAATTAATCCTATCAGTCAAGGACCACCAGAGATGTGGATGCCTCTCCTTGCACTGCACTGCAGGGAGGAATACTTCCCCTGCTAAAGAAAGTGCAAGAGAGACTATTGATTAGCTGGGACAAAGAAAGATGAGTGCTAAAACTAAAGAAGACAGAGCTTCCTAAACATTTCCAAATCATCCCCCACATCACAGGGTCTGTTTTCTGCATCCCTCCAAGCCGGGTGTTTTACAAGCAGCATCTGGGCTGGGAGGAGTCTGGTGTGGCTGCTGGACACAGCAGTGCCCCAGACCAGAGCAGCAGACAGGAACACACCAAGGAGGTACCAGAAAGTCCTGTTTCTCAAGCTTTCAATTTTCTTTCAGATGCATTAAACTTTATTTTTATTTTTTATTTTATCCCACCATATGTAAAACCACAATAAAACCTGTAACAAAAGTATAGGAAGGACACTTCTAAACAAAAAGTATCCAAATGCATACAGCAACCTACCTTCCCTAAAAGACAGGAAAACTACCAAAAGAGCACTTGAATGAGCTATTTCATACTTTTTTTTTTTTTTTTTTTGCATTTGTACTACATCTCAGCAGATGGATCACAAAGAATGTTCAGACAAATGTAATCCTGATGTTATAAATTAGATGTCTCTGTAAACCTAAAGGTATCAAGCTGTCACACAGAGGATGTCAATCCATAACTCTAATATAACCTCTGCAGGCTCTCTCAACAGCTTTAGTCTTCACAGATGAAGGGGTTGACCTGGTAATTCCTAACAGGAAGAGGCTTCCCTCTGCTTTCACTGATCACTGCAGGAGACAATAACTCACAATAAAGGTTTCAGCCCAGCAAGCTTTCCCCCTTCCCTCCCTGCCTTTATATTTATACATTCAGAAATAAGCTCTGCAAGTGTTCAGTCTACACTGTGTATTCCAAAGGAAATAGGTTTCCACACACATGTGAAAGGAAAATCCCAGATAGATTTCTCTTAAGGGATGCTGAATTGCACCATCCCTTTCAATGTGTTGAGGCATCTACAAAATACCTGCGGCTCCTGGAGCCAGTGGGAAATTTCAGACTCAAAAAATGGATGTGGCTGGAATGGTCCTCAGCCCCTTGTACTGGGATTTCTCCTGGAGGACACCTCATCCAACCTCACATTTTCAGAGCAGGTTGCTCAGGAATCTATCCAGTCATGTTTTGAGTATCTCCACTGATGGAGATTCCACAGCCTCTCTGGGCAACCTGCGCCAGAATCTGACCACCCTCACAAGGTGGAATTCCATGTGGTTTAACTTGTGCCCAGTGCCTCTCACACTGTCAGTGTCTGGCTTCCTCTTCCTTACTCCCCTCTGTCTTCCTTCCCAGCAGGTGTTTATACACATGGAGGTTCAAAAGAACCGCCAGCAACTTTATCCCCCAAATTCAGCATCAGGCAACTGTTTTCTCCTCTTAGAGTGCTTTAGCTGAAAGGCTGAACAGGACTTCACAGTGGGTGACAATGTCACGAGTCCTTTGGGCTAGAAGCCTGGAGAAGATTTGATCCTGAGTTTTTGAAGGCATATAACTTGGAAGAGTGGTGGTGCATAATATCAGTTTCAAGTATTTCTTTGGGAACACCTGAAAAGGACATATCTGAAAAATGAATTTAACTCTGGCTTCTAACCTGTGCTTATTTTTAGCAAAGTGTAGGCGTGACAATAATAAAGATAGTGATGTCTTAAAAGAAATTATGAAGCATGACATTTATTTTCACCCTTCTTCAAAATCCTTTTTTATTGATCTGACTTGTACAATTTATAACCATGGCTGTATAAAGATAAGAAAAGGGACTGGGCATGCCTAGAAGTGAACTGTGAAAATCCTTTAAATGCTGCAGAACCAAAAGGTAGCTTTAACCACTGAAGTGATCTAAGATGATGATAGATTATCTGCTGAACAATTTCCAACTAATCCTATACTAATAATATGTGCTGATCATCTGTGAGCCAGAGATAGTGTTCAGGAAGAAGTCTTCAAGAAAGAAAATTAGAATTTTCTGTATGATGTCATTCAGTGCAGTAGCTTCACACTAACGCAGACAAAATCAATACAATAAATACAAGTGCTTTACTGAGGTCAAATATGGGGTAAATAGTTGAAATGCTTGACCAAAAGGAAAAACATTGTCTCTTCAGATTGGTGAGGGAGTAGGTTCTAAGAAATACAGATCATGTTTCCAATTTAAAGTTTACCTTATTTTACATTTGTTTTGTGCTGATGGAATTTGCGTCTGCATAGAAAGGAAGCACAAATTCTGCAGCTGGGAATCAACTCTAAATTTGCAATATTCAGCTATGGCTCAGTGGTAAGAAATGCCTTTACCTAGAACAGTTATAACTCTAACATGGACCCATATTATTTCCACACTTGTTGCCAAGCCAAAGGATTTGTTACTATCCATAGGGTTTTCCTTCTCTGTACGAGATAAGTTCAGATCAGACCAGGCTTGCTTTAACAATACTACTAATACCTTGCTATCTCTTTCCACCACAGTGCTCCAGAATATTTTCAGCTGGTGCAAGGCAAGTTCTCCATAAACACCTTTCCTTGTATTTTCATGAAAATGTTGTCAATTTATTCATGACACCACCATCCCAGACATTCCATGGTGTAACAGTTTATACTGGTATATGTAACAGCACAGGAAAGCTGCAAGATCATAAGGAGTTGAGACAACCCAAATAAAGAGGAATTATGCTGAGGGATCATAACAAATCTCTGACGCTGTGCCATACCCCAGTTGACAACCTGGAAAGATTTGTTCAGCTGGTTTATAGTGGTCAGCCTAAGGATGGCTTTCAACAATGTCTACAGCACAATTCGTTTTTGCTGTAGCCACAACCGAGACAGAATTTCATTGCAATATTCAATGGATGGAAAATAAAACCAGAAAACAAACAAACAAAACACAGTAACTCCCCCCACACCAAACCCTAATCACTCGTGCTGCAGGTACTTCAGGGTATCTGAGCATCCTCCTGTAAGGCTCTGGGCTGCAGACCACAATTCACCTTCTTCCTCCAACCCAGAGAGCTTCCAGCCAGGGCACTTTCACTGATGACAGCCTCATCTGTTGAAGAAAGGGAAATTTCTGGGGCTAGTTTAGGACAAAATGAAGCCTTTATCAAACCACCAGCTCCACAGCCTGCACTGCCTGTGAAAGGCTTTCCAACAGCCTCGTGCTATGTATGCAACACATATATGCAAAACTCCTACTCTCTAAGTAGCTTGCCTTAGAAAAGAACAGAAGAACCACTGAAGTGTGATACGTACAAGTCACATCACTTAACAGAATCCCAAGTAGCACATGGTTATTATAGGAAGCTGCAGCATATGAAAGTGTCTAGAGCAGAATGAGAGTATGTGCTATGGCTAGTGATATATGCAGCATAAATGTTTTTAGAAAGGACCATCTGGGTGGGGTGTGTCACCACACTGGCACTACCACCACTCTTCCTTTTCAAAATTTGGGGGTCTTGGTAGCATTTGGGGGGGGGAAAAAAAACAACTCAGGAGACTTTCTGTTTTTTCACAACCCACCTATTGTACAGGTCAGACCAACAGAATTTTCAGAGAACTAAATTGTAATGAAAACAGTTTTCATGCAATGTGTTGCTATGTTTTTCAGTGAGTTCAGTAACTCTCACTATGACTGCTTTCAGTACAAAACAGACAAATCAAAACAAAACCAGCTTGCTTCTCCCTATCTTTAGCCATTTGCAGCCAAATTTTCACAAGCTTGGCAACCTCTGATCCCATACTTACACCTTTTAAAACAATGCATTTTTCTGGTGTCTTCATCAAATTCTTTTATTGTTTTCTTCCATTTTCCCCCTTCTCTCTCTATATTGATTAGGTCATGTTTAATTAAAAAAGCTATCTTTTCCTCTTTCAAATTTCCTGGAAAGAAGAAAAAGAAGTTTTAACATTTCACAAGGAAGATTTTCAGAAAGATTTTTTTGAGGGGGAGCTTTTTAAATTCTGACATCACCTGGACTACTCCCCTTTCAGCTTTCCCATCCTATACCACATGAAAGGAGTATATTTTTCCAGAGTTCATGGTCCTTATCTATTGATTTTTCAGATTTCTGAGAACATAACAAGCAAATTTGGAGTTAATGGGGTCATGCTAACAATAGTGTCTTAAAACAAACAGCATTGTTGTTGGTATTTGGACAGCAATCAAGTTTACTGAAGCAAAATATTTCTTTACTTACGCTTTCCAACACTTGTTGCAACCTCTCAGGGTGAAATGCAAGAGGCATTGAGGAGAGCAGCAATCTAGGGTGCAGAGCAGGTGAAAAATTCTAGCTAATATATGAAGCAGAACTGAGCAGACAAAAATCTAGACAAAGTTTGGATAATATTTCTGAGGGGAAAAAAAAGAGTGAAAAAAGAGGGAAATACCTACTTCATTTTCATCTAATTAAGAGAAATCAATAATCTTACATTTTAAAAAAATTTCACCAAAAAAAAAAAAAAAAAAAAAAAAAGAAAGATAAAAAGGTGGGCAGCAGGAGAGGTTTTAATTAGACATGTATCTTTTGTCTGCTGGGGCACAGAGTTTTGTTTGCAGAGCTCTTCATCAAGTGTCAGGGCTCACACAAACAAGCAGTGCACCAAGGCTGCTGCTTTTTGAGTCATAGGTCAAAGAGCTAAAGAGCAATTTTTCAACATGAAGGAAATATTGGCCCAAAATTAAGTCACAATGAGTTACAGCTGGTGGGAGGGATTTGGAGACATGCCAAATCGATTTTTGTTGCTCTTGGTTAATTTACTGTTAGCTTTAGTGCTTGGGAAACAAGAAGAATCGTGACAGGAACAAACGGTGTGCAGTAGAGGCACCCACGCAGCCCCAGCGCTGCCCCTGCCATACTCACCCACCTGGGAGCCTGCACAGGCACTCAGTGTAAGTCAGAGAAAATTTTATTGCTTAATACAGTTTGATCTCCCAGTGCAAACTTCAATTTCACCTCTGTTTACTTGGAAGCTGCTAGAGAATTATCCTTCTCAATATCTGTCAGGCAAAGTATACCCCACCCCTGTGTTGAGAGCATGAAACTCCCCTTTGATTGAAACACCTACACCCTGCATACTGCAGGTTTAGTTTTTTGTCTTGACAATAGCACTACTGTAGTTATTGCTCCAGTGGCTACCAAATATTTCCCTTCCTTTCCCTTATTTTTCAAGCCTGTCAGCTTTGATGACATCACACAATCCATTTACACTAGTCACTCCTTCTGCCCCAGAGAAATCCAGTTTGAGGCTTTTAATTTCTACATTAGTAAACCACATTCCTGATTTCTGATAGCTTGCTTTGCAGCAGGATAATCTGTATTTACTGATCCCAGGGCAGCAGAAATTCCTGCTCTGTTTTAATCACCTGGACTCAGCCAGCACATCATGAAAAGCTGAGTTTGTACATATTTTAGAGACATCAGAAGCGGCTAAACTTCCCAGCATGGGTGGAGGCTTGCTGTGACAACCACAGGAGAAAGCTGTGACTGCCATCACAGCAGGCAGACACAGATTATTTCTATGTACCAGCAAAGTCAGGCCTTGCTTAACTGGTTAAACTACAGCAATGCTGTAATTTAGGAGATTGAAACTAAGTATCGGTTGCCAGTCTTCATCTGTCTTCAGGAGCTCCGAATTCCCTCCTTTTCCAGTCTCATGTCACAGAACTATTTCCAAATGCTCAGTATTTTCAGAAGTTGACTTGCAGCTTAGCTGACAATATCAGCTCTGAGGCCAACACACAGCCATCTCCATGTCCACAGTTACCAGTGTTTAATTGACTCAGTTCACTGTCAACAGTTCTGATTCCTCCTGGCTGGTAATTACAGCACGTGTGATACGAACCTGGGTGTGCTTTGGTGTGCTGATCAGCGCTTGGACTCGCCTTAGGCTCATCCACACCAAGCTTATGTTTACAGCAACTAAACTGAGATCACTCAGTAATTGCACTTGTGGGAACTGTAGCAACTGTGTTAGAGCTCAGTTTGCTGTCTGCATCTCATGCAGTGTCACCACTGACCACATTCAAAGTTAACCCAAGCAATCTCCAAGGAAATCTCCTCGTCAGCTATCTGCGGTCAGAAAAACAACTATAAATATGTCTTGAAAAAAATGCATAGCTCCTTCTCTGTACATACACAACTCAGAAATGAATGTGAATCAATGTAGCACAAATTGCAACTTTGAGAAAATGCAGCTAAATAACGTGCATGCTAAAATGATGTGGAAGAAAGACACCTGACAAAGAAGTTTGGTGCAGCACAAAACCCAAGACACATCGACAGAAGGGCTCACTGCTCATACTCTCTAGAAAGGACAAAAATAAACTCCAGAGGAATCAGAAGGTGAGAAAAATAGCATAAGTATAAAATTTCCATGGTACAGTCCAAAGGAATGGATGAAGACAAGAATGTCTTAGAGCTCATTAAAATAAAAGCCAAATTATCTGCTTGTCTTCATGGTTTCTCAATTAAAAGGCACAATACAATAATGTATCATGAGAACTAAAGGGGTGACTGCAGTGAAGCCAGGCAAAGAATATTTTTAATGGGAGGATGGGGAAGGTAGAAGAAAGAGGGAACTAATTAAAAACACGGCTGTATCCCTGGACTACATAGCATGTGACACCATCTGATAAATTGAGCTGGAATTCAAGATGTATCAATATGCCATCCACAAGGATCTGTGAGGATATTTTCAGAGGACACTGGCCCACAAGATGAATGTCTAGGAATTCCAGAATAGCAGACTCCCACCAGCCTTCATGCTGGCACTTGCTGGATTTCACACTTTATTTCACAACGACCTACAGACCATCCTTTCCAAATGGCTTGTATATGCTGAGCACATCTGCCCAAATCCAGGACCCCAAGACTCCAACTCTATGGGGATAGTTTTGGCAGCAACTCGACTATCATGTGTCTTTGCTAGAAGAAACAGGACTGAATCCATGTATGAGGAATTTGTCAATATGCTCCCATTCATACCATACACAGAATTAATCTGTGTTTTCTGTCTTTTTGGTAAATCACCCAACCAAAGCAGTTCTCCTTACAAGCCTCACTGACCCCCATATCAGCTAATTCAGAAGATGTAGGGACAGTCTTTTAAACTGGACTAGTAAAATTCAATTGGCTAAACAGAAGCCTGTTTGCAGCCTGCTTTTTACTTCCTGGGAGCAGTAGTGTTTAATACATGGTAAGATTGCACACACTCTGAAGTGCATGTTCCTCGCCTAGGAGAAGACCAGCAGCCTGCTGACAGGGGAGCAGCCGCCTTCCCCTGCCACAGACAGGGTTTTCAGCACACCACCACCAGATCAAACAAACATCTAGCTGGATTGCCATGACCACCAGCTCATCACCATAGGAAAACCTGGAACATGCCTCAGAGTAGATCTTCTACAGATATCAGGAGAGCTGCTGCATGCTTTCTGGATTGGCTTATCCTCCTATTATAGACTCCTTGCAGCTTTTCTAAAGCTAAACACAATAAATGAAAGGCTCTTGGCAAGATCAGAGTAATTTAGTTATTAATTTGTGCTTCTATGCTTGCCTTGCTTATTTTTATGGGTAGTATTTAATCTTAATCTTTCCCACACCATCTTACCAAGGGTTGCAAAATTTTGCCCATTCTCTTCATTTTTCCAGGTAAAAGAGGCTGCCATTTGCTTCTCTCTTCCCTGTCATGATTTCCTGTTCCTGCATGATCTGCAGATGCTTACAATGTCTGGAGCAGATCCTTAAGGACATAATTTTGTGGAGCAGATGTCCTATAGTTAGCAAAAGCTGGTAAACAAGGCTACTTCTCTTTCAAGAAATAGAAAAACTATAGTTTAGTTTTGATTGTTTCTGCTTATCTTCTTTCAAGCAGTTATCTGATATAAAAATAGCCTCCCTGGCCAGCTTCATTTGTAGTGATGGAAGATAGGGAAGAATTCAATCCTTCCCTCAGAGTAATTGTCAGTAAGTCCCAGCTAACCTTGCTCCAGCTAATCCAAGGGGTCTTAGGAAAAGCATCAACTAGGAAATGGTGACAGAAGCAGGATATTTCACATCACTGTTTTAAAAAATCTGCAGCAGTAGCCCAATAATCCTTCAAGGGAAAAGCAGCAGCAAGAGTAGGTTGGAGCCTGGGGAAGAGGAAGCCCAGGCTCTGAAAGCCCAGGGAGCTGAGATAAACACACCCAACCACAAATCACTGCTTTCTATTAAAGTATTGATATATAAAGTATATCTATCCCCATCTTCCTCTCAGTCATTTTTACAGATGTACCTGAAAAAGGAGGCAAGTGGTTCAAGATGAAGTGGGATACATGCCTGGTTTCCAAAGACTTGCTTATCCATGTTGCAGTCTCTCCATTGCAGGGCTTTTGGCAGAAGTGGATTTCTACAGCTGGATTTCCATACTTAGAGCCATTTGCATATGGTTATTGTGAAGACTGAAGAAGGTAGGCAGTGTGAGTTATCATCCTTATCTGCCTGACATCACTTGTTTGGTTTGTTTGTTGTTTTGCTTTTGTTTTGGTTTTCAACTGTGATGTAGGATGTCTTCAGGAAGAAACTTTTATTTGAAAGTGTAAATAAAATTAACTTATCCAAGCTGAGTTTTCTTGTCTTACTCTTCTTATTCATTCTTCATTTGCATTTATTTTCTTCTTCATTTGTTCTGTGTTCTCCATGTCTACTCTACTCTTTCCTGTACTCACAGCTTTACTCAGGGTTATTTATCAGCTCTTTCCTGTTTTTAAAAGGCAATCTCTCTCTTTTTCTCATTCTAGTGTTCACACCCACACTTTCACTTCCACCCCCTATCTGTCACCCACGTCTCTTCATCATTTCCTTCACTCTCTTCTTTTTCTTACTTGTATTGATTTCTGTAACTCTACTGAAAAAATAAAGAAAAGAAGGAAAACTGCTGCCCAGCCCAGCAGGGGAGGCAGAGGTGAGTGGGTAGGGAGGTCTTATGGCATGCTGACATCTCAGGATGGGAGGATGGGCAGAAGTAATTTTTCTGCTGTTAGGAACCATGCTTTCCTTTTTAATTTGTGACCACTATTGTTTGCTGCCTTTCAACTTCTCCTAAAGGATGTGTGATGGTATTAGCACTGTAAGAGAAATCTTCCATTCCTTAGAGGTGAAATGTAACCAAAGAGAGAATGGAAGCCAAGTCTAAATGCACTCAGTGTAATCTTTAAGTACCTAAACTAGGATTGCAACTCTCGTAGGCTCACAACTGAGACAATGGAGATAAAAGCAATTTCAGAAGGAGTCAAGTCTTGTCTTATTCCACTGACTATATGGGAAGATTTGGAAATGTATTTCTTATTAGACAGCACCTATGGATACGCAGAAAAATATCCACACTCAAAGATATGGAAGTCAGAGAATATCCAACAGGACCCAAAGATCAAATGCCTTTTTGCATTAGACTGCACTGCCTCAGACATTCAGGGGTCACAGGGGGCTGGTTCTAATACATGTGTGTAGATCTCAGGTGTCGCTGTTGGGACTGGGCACGATGTTTGATCCTTAGACTACAACCCAGCCGAATGCAGGCAAAGCCACTGAGATGGAGCTTGTGCTCATGATGACCAAAGAGATCCCACCCAGAGCCTTTCCTCACCAACACTGTAATAACCAGATGCATGCTGTAAAAAAAATGCTTCTGTGATGCACCTGAAATCCTCTTCAATATGCTAAATCGGCACAACCGAGTCAGCAGTGGAATTTTTAATTTATAATTTTAAGATACAATGCATCTGCAGCTGTAGCAGAGGAGGTGATTAGATACATGGTGATAGATGTACTTGGAAGGGATATTGTTACATATACTAATTGCACATACTTTGATACTGTATTTTCCACAGCTTAGGAGTACTCCTTTTCCCAATAAAGAGTTTCTTAAAAGAACAGTAAAGTGTTCCTATTACAGTCCTGGAGTAGTTGAAAATCAGAAGGTCAGAAGCAGAGAGGAATTTTTGCCATAAAACCTGGGTGGAGATCTTATATGGTTTTACTAGGCATAAAGTTATACTGAACCTGATCATTTTTAATGTCATCAAACACCCTCCCTGGCTGAAGAGCTGCTTGCATCATGTTTCTGTGATGCCTTTTGCCAGGCATTCAGTGAGTGCATGCTTCTTGCCCAAACCACACATGCAGCTCTGAAACAGCCAGGCTACCTGCTGCCCCCATTCCCCCACAGTGAGGGTGGGCTCGGCCCCTGGCCTGGGGCTGGGGCTGAGGAAGGGAAAAAATGTCACTGTAGAGAGAAATTGGTGTCTCTGTAGCAATACTAGGAGGGACAGTGAGGATTTGGAAAGGGGAGGGAGCATTCTGGAAGAGGATAGACACAGAGGCTTCAAATCTGTACGGATCTAGGCTTCATTAACTGCACAGTTCATAGAATGACGCATTTGTTTTTATTCTGGCAGCTCATGGGCCAGTGATGGTCTCCTGTGAAGAGAATATAACAGAGTGAGGCCCTTAATGTCTTTGGGAACTCGAAGGCATTATTACAACACAAATAACATTTGGGCTGTACACTCAGAGACAGCTCAGAGCAGCAGTGATAATCACCTTTCAATCCAAGCCAGCCTGCTCAGGCAGCTCTGCCATATTCCCACAGCCCACTCCTTTGGGCCAGGACTGACACCAGGGCTGCAGCTGGACACTGTCCTGGCCAATTTGTCTCACAGGACACAGCCTTACTGAGAAGCTTTCTACTCATAAAAATTATCTTGATGGCTATGGTTGGGATCTTCCCTACACCAGCCAGCACTAAGCTAATGCTGTGTTCTCATCACCTGCACTCCAGGTGCTTTTAGGGAAACCTAGATGGGATCATCAATTGGTCCAAGAAAAACTCCACTATAATGAGCAGAGCTGCTTTGGCTGATGGCAGCTGATCACCTGTTGCAAAAGTACTTTGTTCATCCACTGCTGAAACTCACCAACTCAGGAGAGAGCTGCCAGGAGGAAAAAGACTGTGCGGCAAATTTTGAGATGGGATGCATGGAAGCACAAATGCAATTATTTGGTTGTTATTTGACCAAGAAACCAGAAAGGGTATCAACCTACTCGTGAGGAAAGTGTCTGCTAAGGACTGAACAAAGGTAGCAGCCAGATTTACAGCAGTGTCTGGATAGGACAGCAACATCCGCATGCAGGAGTGCCTGTGGGACAAGCTGAGCAGGGACATCCAGAGCCATCTATCCCGCTACTTTGGCTGCTTGTGTGCCACACCACAGATCCCCATCCAGGCAGGTGAAAGCCCCACCAGGTCTCCTTTTCAGACCTTCATCTGTCAGGTGTCTGGTGAGCAGAGGTCCCACACTTGGAAATGTACACATGTAATCTGAGGAGAAATATCCCATTAAACAGGTCACTAACAATGCACATTTGCAGCTAACTGGTCTGCTTTCCAGTTGTTACAGACTATTCAAGTTATATTCACAGAAAAGTACATGGAGAAAAACCTTCCATGAAAATTTTGGTTCAGCCCTCAGACTGTTTTGCATATGCCTGAGCAGATGGGGATGGGCTGTCCTTGTTGTCCAAGGTGGCAATGGGGATCCTTCCTCCAGGGCTGTGGGACAGACCAGGAAGCCATGGACCTTGTTCTAGAACAGAAGGAAGGTGAGAAGCAGGATCAAAATCTCTAAAACCAATAGGTGCCTTAAATCTCAGAGAGTGTCCACAAAATCCTCTGGCACCTCTTTCAGCCCACCCCACCACAAAATTGCATCAATAGTCTTAATTTTTATTCTAGAGACTAACTTGACTGCTACCACAAATTACATTCTCACCACTCCATCCATCTCTGAATTCTGCTACCATGACTGAGGCAGCCTCAGCCTGCTCTCTGGGCTGCTTCCACTCCCACCAGGCAACAGGAGAGTTACGATCCATGCCCAGGCTCCATATGCACCAATGAAAACTCCAGTAGAGTGAGGAGACACAAGATGCTCATCTTTTCAAAATTAAACAATCAGGAAAAAAGAGATAGTTTTGGACTGATATATATGTCATTAACTCAATATCCATTTCAGTATTTCTCAGCTGTAAAACCCCCACATGACATTTAAAAAAAACCCCACCAGATTTGTTTGCCCCAATTTTCAATGTTTGTATCTCTATGTAGGAAAAGAGTAGTCTACCACTCTGGGAAAAAAAAATAAAAGGGAGTGGGAGAATAACATTATTTAATTTATATGATAGGAATGGTTAGAAACAGTTACAGGAAAATCTTCCCCCTCTCCTAAATGAAAGCTCACAAATTTTCTTAAGGTGATTTAGTCATTATTTTCCAAAAATCCAAGATCTTTAGGAGTCTGTCATCTGGATACAACCAAATGTGGATCTCTGTGTCCCAGTTGTCTGTGGTGAGACTACAATCAGCAATAGAAAACACCTGTTTTGCACAATTTTTGAATACCTTCAAAAGAATTGTTTGTAGTTATATAGAAGACACTCAGAGGCAAGGCAGGTGGCCACCATTTATAATGCAGCTTCCAAATGTCTGTTTCTGGAGTTTTGGGTGTGTTTGTTTTGGTCTGATTTGGTTGGATTTGTTTTTTTGAAGGAAAAATCTTCAGCATCAAGCTGATCTAGTGACATAGGTAGGAACAAATGGAGAATTCTCCCTGGTCTACCCCAGTGAATTCAGACATCGGTTCACTTCAGTGCTTTCCTGTGTTTAATTTCATTCTTCCCAGCCAAAGCACAATCAACACTGTCAGCTGGGAGAGACTTCCAGTAAGGCAAATGATCCCATGGAAAATCTCTTAATATCAATGGAATTGGGGATTAATTTCTTGAGAGGAGATGTTGCCCTCCCTGATGTCTGGAATAATGATTTAAAGGCAGATTCTGGGAGATCATGTGGACCAGGCAGCAGTCTTTTGGACCACTGATGTTAGGGAAGATGCCATCTCACCATCAAGATGGAGCCGTTGGGAGTATGCCTATTTCCTCGGCCAAGTCTAGAACTTCCCCTAGAGTTTTTCCAGTACTTCTTACTGCCATTCTTCCATCAAAATGGGGGAACACAAACCTTTTTAATAGAGTCTCATTGATCCATATTGGTGGCATTTTTTGCTTTGCTTTGAACATTCAGTTCATATATGGTAATATTCAGATGACTTACAAACCTTCAAAACTCAGAGTTACCACTTTCCCCCACAGGTCCTTCCAGAGCTCTCTCTCCTCTCCAGCAGCTGCAGGTGAATGCAGATCCAAACATGTTTGCTGTCCCACAAGGCTGGCTTCTGAACATCTAAACTGAATACCATTAATAAACAAATCACCTTGCAAGATAATGTTCTAAAAAATTCTACAGATCTGACCTGATGCTATTGCTTATTATTCAAACAAACGTTTTCCTTGTGTTTGATAACAGAAAGTCTCCATTGCAATGCCAGGCATGGAATAAGGCCAAGTTACATTCAGGGACCCACGAAACCAGTAACATTAACTGATTTGCCATTAACCCACCAACATACATTAATGCATTTGGATGTCTCATGGAGCTAAGAAAATATCTACACTGCTCACTGTTTTTCAGGAGAAAACAGAGGTAAATGTACTACTCCATTTTCTCTGAATTATTTCTATCACAATAGATATCTCAATGGACTTTTTCTCATACTGCATTTACTTTAGAAAAACAACTCCAGGAAATAAATACACATCCCTTGTCCCACACTGCTCTGTGCTGAAGCTTTCTGATGGCTCTACACTTCTCTCTTCTTCTTGCTTGTAAATGACATAATGCTTTTTGCTCCTTGTCACTTTCACTTGCAAAGTGTCATTAAGAGACAACAAAAAATATGAATAGTTCTTGGTGCAGCCTTTCCACATCAGCAGTCATAGGGATTGATCAGAAGAAAGCTGCCTTTGTTAGAAGGAGAGCAGATGGGCTGTGTGATGAGGTGGTGGTAGCTACAAGCTCTTAATGAGGACAGTTTTGAGACCTGAGATCTTGGAAAAGAGGGGTAGAAAAGTGTCATGCAGCTCTGTTTAGGAACTGATAATTTGATTACTTTTGTGATCAGTGAAGATTCACAGAAGAAACTTTTTTTCTCCAAAGGGCTAAAAAAAAATCTCTTCTCAGTGAATGACCAAAGCCAAGGCTATGTCAAACACATCAGAGATCTGTTTGCACAGCAGGCTGGAACTGCCCATGGAGCAGGTCAGGAGAACAAATTAGCTTAAACTCACAAGTACTATGAGACAATATGATTTTATGGTTCATATAGGCATAGAATTCACAAACACAAAGTCATATTAAGATAAAGGCTTTGAAATCTGTATTCTGTCACTCAGTGTTTCCTGTGAACCATGTCTTCACAAAACCCTCATATCAACTCCCCTCACGGGGTGTCAAAAATGCAACTGGAGCAAACAGGAAGAAAGGCTAATGCTGCTGCTGGGTTGTCCCATCCCTAGAAGTGTCCAAGGCCAGGCAACCTGCTCTGGGGGTTTTCCAAGGTGTCCCTGCCCATGGCAGGGAGTTGGAACTAGATGATCTCTAAGGTCTCTTCCAATCCAAACCATTCTCTGATACTGTGATTCTATGATTATTTGTGAACTGCTGTGACCCAAAAGGAAACAAATATTGCAAGCCATTATTTCATAGAGCAGATAATGTCCTAATTAGTCACAGCAAGAGGACTCAGCAGCAAACAGGAGAGAGATGGATGGCATCTGGAATCATTTCTAGTGAATCAAACAGCTGAAGCAGCTAAGTAGCTCAGGACAGAGAACTCTGATGAAGGGATTTGTGAGAAGAAGGGAGGGTGGTATTGTGAGAGAGCCAGCAGAAGGCAGGAGCACCAGAGGCAGGAATTAGAAGTGGGAAAAATATAAGTAAGGTTTAGAGCTCTTGAGTTATCCCTACACTGTATGGGTACCTTGCAGTAGGGATTTGGAGGCAGACAGAAAACCTGTGGAGAACTGGAGTGTGAGTAACAGAGCAAAGACAGTTGTCTCTTAATAAAATCCAAGTCAGACCTTATTTTTATTGACAGAAGACAGCGATTTCAAGCAAGTTTTTCCCATTTATGCTATCATGAATAAGATCAAAATCCAGACCCAGAAGACGCCAGGATACATTATAATCAGCTCTTTGAAGTTCAGGGAACAAAACACAGGCTGATTGCAAACAAGGGTAAGAGCACTCTAATCAGTGTACCTTTTCAGATTAAGATGTATTTAAAGATTTCCAAATAAGTGGAGTCATCAGGTGAGTAGAAAAGAGTACATTCAGACATGGTGAAAAATAATATCCTAGTTTTCCTTGCCCTTGGCTAGAAAAAACTCTATTTAGCTTAAGAAAGAAGGGTTGAGTGACATCAGATATACAGCTTAGGAAGGAATATTTTTTATTGTTTGAAGAATTTTTTTTCTTTCAGAAAGGAACAGCAGGCTTTGAAGATTTCACTATGCATGTAAGGATATAAATCTATCATAAAAATTTAAGTAGAACTGGAAAAAGCTTGGAGTGAGGAATTTTCTGGAATCAATCTGCTATTATAACTCACCCATAAAAATTAGAAGTTAAGAAGGAAAGGGTTTGCAAAGAGCAAATTTACTATGAAAAGCAGAGATTAATAGACACTAACTAGAACAACTTAAAGAGGGAAGAAGTATCAATACTAGCTCTAAATTTGCTAAATTGGAAATTACATTTTTAAATTCATTCTCTGCCAAACTATGGAAACAGTCAGAATAACAACAATCATGCAATTTTGGGTCAGATTCTAACCCAAACACAATCTTGCACAGTAAAAGAAGGGATGATTGCCTAATGTCTTTCCAGCAAATAAACTTTAAATCCGCTCCCATGCCTGCTGTGGAAGTTCCCTGCAACAGTCCTTGGCTTGCATTTATGTGAATTGATTGAAAGTCCCCAAATGCTACATTAGTCAGTCTCCACATGCTGCATAAAGATGAGCACTCAGGCAGCAATTAATAATAACTCTTGGCATCAAGTAGAAGAGATAATATCTAAGGCTGACACTGGTATGGAAA
Source organism: Eopsaltria australis (assembly GCA_034509425.1). Taxonomy (NCBI): domain Eukaryota; kingdom Metazoa; phylum Chordata; class Aves; order Passeriformes; family Petroicidae; genus Eopsaltria; species Eopsaltria australis. Next base: position 1,249,598 of record JAVTVJ010000189.1, on the reverse strand, counting down.
TTAAATGTTATATTTGGCAAGAAGTTTCTAAACAGACCGTAAAGGCTCAGGTGCTTTAATGCACATTTGTTTAAATGCCTGTTCCTTTTCCCCCCTCTGCTGTGTTGTAGTCCTTGTAACCTGTAGTTTGGTTCATTCAGAATTTCATGGCATATGTTTTTTTCTCTGGCAACACATCTCTGGATAGCTTCCATTGCACTTCCTTTCTCCACCCAACCAGATGACAATGAGTTGCTGTTTTTTTCTTGGAAAGACACTTGGAAACCAGGGAAGGGAGGAAGCAATTTTTGCTTAAGAGAGAAGGAAAAGGAGCAGACTGCTATGGCAATGTATCTCACTGACTATCCCAAGGGACTAAGAAGCAAGTATTTTGCAAGTATTGCAAAATATTAATCATTGCATTAGCTTATATGGAGATGTTACTAATAAAATCCATTGTCCAAATGCAGTTTGCTTTCAGAAACAAAACCTAAAGGATTCATCTCTCCTCCTTTTGATAGGCTTTTGCTGAACACAAGAATATGGGAAGATTTAACTTTCCAAAGAATCTTCCTTCTATTCTGTCAATTTTAATTTCTCCTAAACACCTATTTTATAACAAAAATTTAATTAAAAATTAAATCCCTGAGAATTTCTCTCTGGGGTTTTGCTATTATTAACCATTTACCTCTCAGAAATTTCACTGGCCTTTCATTCACTCTCTGTTATGTCCCTGGACTTGTTTTCTTCTCAAGAAAATCCTCAGTGAATTTCTGGAGCCACTCACCAGGATGTTTTACCATTATTTTCGCTCTTGATATTCCTGCCTATATCAGTGCATGGAGCTGTAATGTTTTGGTACATGAGTGCACTTTTGAAAGGAGTTGTCTTGCAGTTGTCTCCACTTACCACAGTCTAAGAGGCATCCAGTGCACAGGACCAGGACAGAGGTGCCTCATAAGCATTGAAATGCACTCAGTGTGCACCCAGGGTTGTCACCATCACTTGCAGTACAAACCACTCCTATCAGCTCCCATCGCTTCTCAGGACAGGTACAACCTGCACGAAGTCAGTGGGATCCCAGCCTTTGTACTGATTGGCAGAACAAAGTCCTGGGGTGTCAAACATCAGTGAATATCTGGGCTTGAATAGGAGGGCTGAAAGCCACCACTGCCTGCAGGGAGGGGGAACAGCAGTGATCAGCCTCATCTTTCCTCCCAAGAGCTCCTACTGCCTCCCTACCAGCCTGATTAGCCTTCAGCTGGGAACAGAAAACACTGTGCCACCTTTGGAGACTGCTCAGAGAACCATTGGTGTATCAAGCTCAATGGAAGAAGCATCACAAAAGTCAACCCACTTTTTCCTCATTTCATTGGATGTAGACTTAGTTTCTTGATTGAAATTTGGCGCAGAAGATAGGAATATCACAGAATCAAAGAATCACAGAATCACTGGGTTGGAAGAGATCTTCAAGATCGAGTCCAACCTGCGCCCTAACACCTCAGAATAAGTCTACTCACTACAGCATTTTGGGAAGTCATTTTCACCAGTGCAAAGCAGGGAAGGAAAAAACCTCCCATGTAGATCCAGCAGAATTTTGGACCTGTTTTCTCACAAGTTTAAAGGGTTAAATTGTAAAGCACGGGAGGAAGAAATCCTGTATTTTCTTCCTTGATAAAGCACATAGAAATATTTAAACACATCTTTTTGAGAACCAGGTTATCAAACTGGTATCAGTCACTGTGGTGCCAGTGAAGCCTAAGAAGGACTTCTGTCTGTAGCATCTGGGGACTGTGTCCCAAGTATTTTCATTCTCTAATCAATGCAGTGACACATCAATGAATTTTGAATGAAATCATGTCGCAAATATGTAACCTTATTAATCCTATGTAAACTGAATAAACAAATAAACAAAACCTCAAAAACAAGAAGAAAAAAGTATCAACCTAATCAATAAATGGACTGGTGATACTGTAGAGAAAAAAATCATTTTCTGCTTTCAAAGACTGCTACTAAACCCAAAAATGCTCTATTTCTTAGTAACGTGGTTTTAAAAATAATACCCCGTTTCTAAATAGAGTGATTGTTACATAATAAGAATATGCTTAAATAACCATGACTGTCCCTTTTATTTTGTACTGTGAAGCACTTATTCAGTCATGATGAATATTTTCCAAGAACGACTAAATTAATCTTTCTTCAGCATTGTTCTATTGATCAGTTCACTGATTTTAAATAAAAGTACTGTGTTATATTTTCAGAGCAAAAGGCCACTCAGATGTTCACAAACCACCTGGGACAGTGTCTTGTCCACAGTTCTGTTGGGAGATTATGAGCAATTCAATCCTTCACTCACTACTGTGAAGTACTGTGATGTTACTACACTTCAAGAATATTTCTCACATAAATAGAGTGAAGTTTAGTAACTCCTGTTTAGGATGAGCTGCAGGTTCAGGATGAGGTGTACCACAGACCAAACATTAATTGACTTTCAGTCATGCTTTCTGAACTTAAGTAAGAGCTCTCTTCCTTTTAAATAGAGCACATTTAGGTAGAAAAGAGTATTAAAGTTATTAAATGTTAGGTTGACAGCATTCAGAATAATCTGCTCTAGGTTTTTATACTCAAAATATTTGAAAACTATGTGTTTGGTGAAGGAAAAAAACCAATAATGTAACTTTTATGTAGGTATTACTGTGTCTTAAGGAGCAGACAGGCAACTGAGCTAGCAATACCAAACTACTGGGGCAAACCAACCATCCTCATGGTAGAAACCAGTCAGGACAGGGTCAGTATAATTGCCCAGCAACAGGGTACAAGTATTGGGTAACATTTGCTCCCTGCAGCTGCAGCAAAGAGCCCTGAGGTGTTACAACAGAGGGGAAACCTCCTGGTTCTGCAGCAGGGTCCAGGGAGGGGTAAAGACCTCCTCTTCCTCACACCCTCAGCCCTTCGTGGGGTTCCCAGGCCCCAGGAGCTGCTGAGACCTTTGCTCATGGAGAGTTTTATCTCAGTGGGTGTGTTTTGTCTGAAGGGAACAACCACTCCAGCTCCAAAGCAGAGGCCAACTCTGCTTTAAAAGAGGCTCCCAGCCCATGAACTCTGAAGCACAAGGTCAGCCAGAGGTCCCTTTATTTCGAGAGTAAGATGAGCCATTGTAGGGGTGAATAAACCTGACTAGGTGATACGAAGCTCATTATGATGCCCATACCCATTTTTGTTCAGGAAAGTAAACCTGATCTGTTGGAAACAATATCTCGGGCTTTTATACAGTAATTATAGAGAAGTAAGATCAGTATTTTTAAATGAAAGTGATGACAATGCTTTATGGAATGAGTAGCAACAGAGCTGATTTAGATCCTTTATACTGCTAATGAAATGTGAATAAGTAGGAGTCTCATTATCTGCACTTTAGTGTGTACCTTAGATTGTTCATTATCCTACCATTTAGTGAATTGGTATCTGTGCATATGAGTGATCCTAATGGTTTTTACACAAAAAGTTTCCAGCTTTGTTTAGAAAGTGGTGTTTTAATGATTATATTTTGGTTGTAAGCATAATATCTGTAAAATCTCTGTATACAATGCCTAATGATTTGCAGCTTCAAAGAAAAATTGTTTCAACAAAAACTAGACATTTTCTGAGAGAAAAAATCCTCTAATGTATACAAACCCTTTTTACTATGCAATAATTAGCATTTTCCAAGCATTCACTTGGAAAATGAGATTTCTAAACATTCTGAATCTCTTGTATTCATATTACAGAGAAGGGAGAACAGAGGCAGTAACCTCTTGACCACCTATGTTTGCAAAGAAAAGACCAGGAAAAAAAATAATCAGAGGATGAAATCTAAACCATGGGTTATTCCAGGAGGCATCCTCCTATTCTGTAGGCTATAGTCCAGCATCTTGCTTTTCCTGCCTCCTGAAGTCTTCACATTGGTTCCTCCTGAAGTCCTCTCAGCTGCCACTGATAGGACTTCCCATCCTGAGGAGGAGATGATACAGAGTGTGAATTTAACCCCCTTGTCAACACACCTAATAAAATAAATAATAATAACAACATAGAATTTTTTCCCAAAGCTCCAAGCAACCCTGACAGAACTTCTTCCAAGTATGACAGGACTGGACTTAAGTACATTTCTTTCATAGTTAATGTGATGCCTCATAGTTTAATTAGATCTGCTGGATGCCTCTCTGCCATCTGCTCCCTTCCAAGAGCCAGCACCTGTCAGCATAAGCTCCAACACTGACTCTCCAATGACTGGCAGAATATATTTCCTCCTGTCTAAGAGGACATACATTATTTCCTAAGAAACCATCACCTGGGGGGTGTCATCCACAGCAGAAAATAGAGCACCCTAACTTTGATATTTTAGTTGGATTCTTCTTGCTGTACAGTATAAGACAAGTGGGGAAAATAATAGGAGAGAATAAAGACAAATATTTTAAGGCTCAAGGAAAATGCTAAAAATGAAAAGAAAAAAGCACTCTCAGGAATAAAACACAGCTCTGTTTGTATTTAATAGGGCCTTATATCTTCAAATACTTTGCTTACAGCAGAAGCATGCAGCTGGAAGAGCCAGCATGCACAGTATCACTTTACCTCCCAAGGGACTCCTCCACTTGGGGGAATTCTCCGTGGCCACATTTCTCTCGTGGTTAGGATTTGGATAGCAGTGCTGCTGGGACAGGCATCTGCAGTCTGGCATTGTGGGCTCTTTCCACATTGAATCACATGACACAGGTCCCTGCTGAGGGCCTCTCCCACCATTAATGTCTCCAAAGCCTTGAGGGCATTTCTCCATCTCACATCTGCTGGCAAACAGACCTGTCCAGCTGGATGTTCTCACACTCAAGTCCCCAGGCAAGCTGGGGCCACCTGTGTGTTTCTACTAGACCTCAGAAGTGACAGCAGTAATTCACCTTGTGCTAAGCCAGCAATGTGTGCACTCCCAAAATCACACATGGCACATTAGCTGAGCCAGCCAGCCACCCAACACACACATCTGGAAACAGGACACCTTTCCTTCCCTCACCCTTTTTTGGGGGTTTTTTTGGCCATAGTTTCTATGTCTCACATATATATAAATATCCCTCTAAGCTTCCAGATGTCAGGAAACCTCATTGTTTGAAGGATTGCATGAAGAGAGGATGTTTTCCCAACACCAAAACTAATTTGGAACCAGGAGGCAATAAGACTCATTTTAAGAGGACAGATGACTTCCAGTTTGCATTTGTTTGCTGGAAACAAACCATTAATCTAAAATGCACTGGGGCCAGGATTTCTCAGGTGAAATCCTGGCCCCATCAAATCAGTGTGCCTCTGCCTACACATTCAACATTTCTTGTGCAGAGGACCTGGAAACTACCAATATTTTCACACACAACACACACACCAAGGAAAAGATTTAGAGCAAAGGGGAGAATGAATGCAAGTTCTACTATACCATGCTTTATCTAAAGATGAAACTTAAGAAAGGCTCAGCCAGCATTGGGATATCATGGTGATAACTGCTGTTCTAATTAAATATCACCTTGGAGATCATCCCTCACAGTCAAAAAGAGCCAACAGATACCAATTTCTCAAACATGTAGTACTTAGATAAAGCTCTTGACAACATTTGAAGGTTAAATAACATAACTTAGGAATTTGATCCATGATTGCTGGTACCTCAAGAGAATTTGCTATTCCTGCTTCATGCAGCATGAAACCACTTCACTTTTGGTACCTTAGAAAAAAGAGTATTGTTGTGCCTCTAGCTTTTTGTATCAGTTGAGCTTTATGACGCTTTTTCCTTTTCTTTAACATTTCACTTTTCCTACTAAACATTTGTTTAACCCACATTTTTTAATTTGTATAGCAAGAGCCATTTCATCTCTTTTCATCTGGTAGATCACTGCTATGTGAGGGGGCTACAAGTTGAAAAAACTATCTAGATTTTCTAAAAATTAAAGAAATGAAAAAAACAGTTTATTTTTTCCCCCTCAAATCTGTGCTTTCTTTGAAAAGTCAGTAAAACCACATAGCTCTGTCTTGGTGAATGTATTTGCATGCTCAAGTAACAGAGCTGAATTCAGGTGTTGTTATATGACAATGCGTTTTTTGGGCACTAATCCAAGTTTAGAGGTATATTGGAACAAAGCAAAACTTTGATCTTTCCAGAATGCTTAATGCAATGGCCTAATTTTATGAAAGGGAATAGGAAATGTGCCTTCAGCTTCAGCAAACACTGAGTTGTATCAACAGTTGTCATGAATGAATACGAGTACACACAGGCATTCAAAGGTACCTAGGAGGTTTTCAAAGCCTCTAGGAGACTAAATACCTCTGAAGTCAGTCTTGGAATGGGAACAGGACATTTCTTAAATGACACAGCAGACACCTGAAATCAGCTGGTTTTCCAAACACTCAGATGGAAAAATCAGAGTTTTGTTCTTGGAAACTCTTCTCCTACAGGATTATGATCTCCAGTTGTTCCTGAAGTTTCTGCAGAGAAGATCTTCAGGATTCTTCCTTCGTCATGTCACAATGAGAACCTTGCAGGCAACCTTGTGTTTTTGGAATCTGCTATTTTTGAAAAATTACCAACACATATTTGCAATCAACTCTCTGATCAGTGTGCATCATTTGCTGATTTATTATTTTCAAATACAATTTGAGCAAATGTCCAGATATATTTTTGCTCCATGTTCTATAATGGCTTATCTTCTATTAGTCCATTAGGGTCCTATAGACAGCAGAACATTGGACATAGCAAATATTAAAGAGAGAGGAAATAATTACATCTAATTCTGTAAAATTCATACTTGTGGATCACCTGTGTAAGAACTATACAGAGATATTGTAGTTCCCACTGCAGTGCTGTATATCACATTTATAGGAATGTCACTCTCCTTACCCCCAGGGAGAAGCTAGGACCTGCACATTCCTCAAGTTATAGGACATTAGGCACAGCTTCCCTTGCAGTTATTGGCCTGCAAGATGCTTATTCACCTCTAGGGTTGGGACATGCATTTTGTCTTGTAACCATGGAATGTTCATTAGACATCTAAGGCTTATCCTGCTGCTGTTAGCATTTTTTACCATTTGCCCTAAGCTGATAGGAAAAGAGAAAAAGATGTCACGTGGCAGCAGGCTGGTGGACACCTCTACACAAATATTAGTCCACAAACACAGATGATTTCCATGAGGGATCAAACTTTCAGCTCCTTCCAGCTACTTCCTGGGGTTATTGTCAGCATCCACATCCTGAAAGGAGACACTGCAGCAATTAATTCAGAATTGAATTTTCTCCCTGGTCTCCATTTCTGAAAGCTTATTTTACATCACAAAGCCTCCCATCCCCAACCTGTGGAGTTGTAAAGATGTACTTGGGATTATTGCTGTTTTATTATTCACAGACAGTTTTGACTCCATTTAAGCCCAGCTGCAGATGTAACAGGTAACACAGGACACTCAATTTGTGAGAAAGAACATTTTTAGCCCCATTTTACAATTTCTTCTTCTTTGAGACTTCAGATACATATTATTTGATGTTTTCATCTATTCAAGAAATTTTACCTGTATCAACTTGTTTCATCTTACTGGAGGAAAAAAAATCAGATTCCATGGGGGCTACTACTCACCAATGGAAATCACAGAATTATAGAAAGGCTTGAGTTGAAAGGGATCTTACAAATCACCTGATTCCAATCCCCCTGCCACAGTCACAAGTGTCACTCACTAGATCAGGTTGCTTGAAGCTTCATCAATCTTGACCTTGAATTCTTTGGGGATGGGGTACCACAACTTTTCTGAAATGGCTCTACTGGCATTTGTTTTTTGTAAAATGAAAACTTCTGTGGCAAAACTAAACCTCAACACTTGTCTCTGAGTCATGAACCAGTTTTCATTAACTGAGAGTTTCAATGGAAAATTTTCAGCCAACCTTAATCATACCTATCAGCAGGTCTGTAAGGATCTCCCTGAGAGTTTGTGCCAGTTTAATACCAGGAAACTGGCTGAAATTCTAACTAAAAATAGAACAATAAAACATTCAAGTACAAATGCCATAAGGACTGAGCAGAAAGACTATTGCAAAGAAAATGAAGGCCTAGCAATCCATCTAAAATTTCACCATTGTATTAATAAAATCAGGGCTGAAACAGAATTATGACATTTGATTGGAAGACCAGAAACAATTTGAGAAAAACCTTCACTATTTTGCAATTAAAATAACAGCAATAGAAATTTGAATAGAATCATAGAACCATTAATGTTGGAAAAGACTTCCAAGATCGTTGATTCCAACTTCCGACTGAACACCATCATGCCAACTATACCATGGCACTAAGTGCCATGTCCTGTTAGTTCTTGAATTCTTCCAGGGATGGTGACTCCACCACCTCCCTGGACAGCCTGTTTCAATGCTTAACAAATGTGAAAAAATTCTTGATTTCCAACCTGAACCTGCCCTGGTGCATCTTGAGGCTATTTCCTCTTGTCCTGTTCCCGGGTGCCTGGGAGAAGAGGCCAACTCCCACCTGGCTACAGCCTCCTTTCAGGTAAGTGGAGGGAGTGATAAAGCCTCCCTCAGACTCTTTTATCTCCAGGACAAACACCCCCCAGCTCCCTCAGCTACTCCTCAATGACTCACTCTCTCCATCCTTCACCAGCTCTGTTGCCCTTCTCTGGACATGCTCCAGCCCCTCAATGTCTTTCTTGCAATGGAGGCCCCAGAACTGGACACAGGATTTGAGTTGCAGCCCCACGAGCGCCCAGTGCAGGTGGTGATCACTGCCCTGGTCCTGATGGCCAGGATGCCATTGGCCTTTTTGGCCACCTGGGCACACACTGGCTCATGTTCAGCTGGCTGCTGACCAGCACCCCCAGGTCCTTTTCCACTAGGCAGCTTTCCAGCCACTCTTTCAGCAGCCGCTAGCAATGCATGAGGTTGTTGTGACCAAAGTATGAGGAATACAAGGAAGAAGAGGTTGAATACTCCTGTGCAACAGAAGAAAAAACTGTCAAAGGAAGGTAAAAATGTATTGAAGCATATCACTGTATGCTCCGTGCCAAATAAATGAAGTCCTTTTACATTCTACAGATTTCAATATTTAGGTCAATATAGAGTTCTAAAGATACAGATGCAGCTATAGGGATAAAAATGCAACCTGATGCCACTGCACCTTGCATCATTCCTCTCCTGGTGCCTTGGTAGCATTTTACTTGTACCACAGGCTGCAGGTGTTAAAAGAGAAAGGAAATGAAAGGTGTGGTGTCCGAAAGCAGATTTATTCTTTAAGGAAAGGATTAAGACACAAAATAGAAAATTTACCTTCCTCTGAAACCTGGCACGGAAGAACTGTGTATTAAAGATTAAGAGTTAGTGTTTCTTCAGCCATGTTCCCACAAGATATCAGGCTCTGTAATGCCAAGGTTGCCATGGATATCACTATTGATTAGTAAATAGTGTTATTAAGTCCCATGTAAATAGTGAATAACAGTTCTGACAGTTCTGAAAGAGATGTGGGCATTTTAGGTAATAGGCTTCTTTTTCTTCATTAAATAGGGGCTAGCTGAACATTAGAGCTTCAGCTTAAATTTTCTTCCCTGCTTCACTTCTTTCTGTTTTGTTAAGCAAGTATATCACAGTAGCTGGTGTATGGAAGAAAACAGGAAACATCAAAAAAACGCAAATTAAAACTGAGACTGGTCCAGCGTCCAGGCTCATCTGGTCAAAAGTCACAGAAAGAAAGAAAGGGATAACTGCTAAACAATAAGAGAAATACTGGATTATTTCAGAAAAGCCTTCTAAAGATAGCAGCTCCAGGTCTCTGCGAATAAATTTGTCTCACTGGCAAGGAGATTTGTCTCATAATGGCAGCTACAAGTTTCACTGCTCAACATCATCATGTAAAAGCTCTGAAAATGTTCTTCCGACATGAATTGAGCAGCAAACTCCTGTGATATGATGGAGAATTGGGCTTGTCATCTCATCAAGAGAAGCTGAACATAAAACTTGCCTGATGCCACAGCAACTCTGTAGGAGAAGCAGGGCCAGAGTCAAGGCTCTTCCCCCTTTACAAATAGTGAACTTTGTAGGTTACAAAATGAAACCAGCAGGGGAGTCTGAGATCTTGAGGACCTCAGGTGATTGGAGTCAGCTGGGTATGACCTGGTATGGTCCATGCTCTAGTGCTTCCTTGGTTTCTACATGCAAACAAATGTGCTGGGGCTGTTGAATGCAATGTCTGGATCTAAATGAAGTTATCCTGACTGATTTTTCTGCAATATTTGTCTATTTTTTTCCATAAAGATTACTGCAAGTGAGATGGTGTTGGCATGAAAGTTATCCAATGGTTATCAAACTCAGACTCTAACATGCATATTCATACAAGCAATAAACATGCATAAACCACGAACGGCAGAGGTGTCAGCCACAGACATTCAGCCAGGAGCAGAAACAAAGCTCTGTGATTTAGATGAACATCCACAAGCACTGTGAGCAAACAAAGAACAGCCAAAGCTCAAAATCATTAATGCAAAGACCAGGTCCTAACCAGCTAGTAGGTGTACATATTCCTGCTTTTGTGGAAAGAAGATTTTTAAAGGTAATTCACATTTTAGTGAAAGACAGAATGTCTAGTCCAGATGAGATTAATCTGTATGGCTACAGGAGCAGCAGTAGCAGCATGTCAGCAGTTCACATCAACTGAGAATTGGGTCTAAACCTGTAAAAAAGGAAGCAGAAAATAGAAAAAATTCAAATTAAATTGATGAATTGCCTACTGCTAAGTGCTTGCTTAGCTCTGTTTAGGAAAAAAAATGCTAATTAAAAAACCCCAAATTATTGTCAGTCAGTTCTGGGTTGCCCAAGGTAACAAACATTCTGCTCAGCCTGTTACTTAAGCATATAAGGCAAAGTTAAACACAGACTAAATTAATCCAAATGAAAATATTTTAGTAATACCACAAGAAGAGGCTAGCAATGAAAATTCTCAGATAAAGAAGCTGTGTTAGCTATCTTCAATATACCATCCTATCTCTACCTACAATCCTAACAGAAACAAGATACTGTTGGTTTTATCTTACTGTAGCTAGACAAGATAAGCCTTTGGCTGGTGATTTAAGACTGGCCTTCACTAATTGCTTGATGACAGCTGTCTCACTACCTCATCTTTTCTCATTGTGGAAGAGACATGGCAGAAAACTGGGTTTCAGTGAAAGAGAATCAAGCTGCAAAGCAGATGCTTTTTGAGGACTCTGAGTGTACAGCACATATTGTAAAAGTTCCCAGCCCCTTCCATACTGGTGCTATGGTGACATAAATACAGAGAGCTGCCTAGAATTTTTTACATTATTGACATATCATACATACATATTTTGGTTATAAAGAGAAATCAACAAGATTTTGGTTTTCAAAAGCTGCAAATAGAAACATTCTTCACTGCATGGAAAAAGATTAAGGTCTTTGGACAAAAAAAGCCACGAACATTTTCAAGAGGCATTTGTACATTTGCCATTAAAGTCTTTCTTCAAACTGAAATGCCTTTGAAAAAATGTCAAGGGAATACTTTTTACTCTATCCTGTATGCAGAAGAATCATATACTAAAGAACTGACTCTTTGAATAGGACCTGAGCATGATCCTATCAGAGAGGATTTTTTTTCATATAGCTTTGGAAGAATTCTTCAAGGGAGAAAACCCTGAAAAATGTGGATATAGTTCTAAAAGATGGCTCTTACTAACTGTGTGGCTCACTGGTAGTGCTCAGCTCTTGCAGACAGATCACAGGAGTGTGAAAGCCTAGCAAATGTAGCAGCATAAATGCAAACTGGGCTCTTGGCCAGGGCCAGATCAGAGCTCCTTGAAAAAGCAAGAAAAACCGAGTTCTGCTGCCCTAGGGAAGAGATGGTAAGCAGGAGACTTTTCTCTCTGTAGGAAGAGGAACAAAGAGGGGACGGCAAAGTTAGATGTGAAGCAGAAACATCCTGGAGAGGTAGGATCTGGCTTGTGCTGCAAACAGGAATGGTACAGCTGGGCACCAATCACAGGGACAATAACTTTGGCCCATATCTATCTGCTGCTCCATGCCCAATCTTCAACCCTCTTCAACAGGGCTCTACTATAGTAGGTGGAAAATCCACAGCTTTCGGTGCCTCCCTCTCCTGTACCAGGAGTTGACAATATGTCTTGGATTTAGAAATATTTGTGAAAAGCATGGCAAAATACATTAATCTTTCCCTCGCTGCCAGCTGCAATAGTGTGAAGTATTGCTACTTGGCAAAACTACTTGACAAAAAATGTCACATATTTAACTTTACTGTTCAGTTAGATTATTTTAAAGGAGTGTGAAGGGCTAGAACAATTTTAGGATAAATCAAATAACTTTATCCCCAAAAGCTCAATAAAAACAACACTAAAAGCTTCCCTCATGATTTATTTGCTAGAGAATGCCATCAAGGTACATTTGCTGCGATTGAACTCTACCATGCTGGGCATTTCAGCTTTACCTTGCAGAAGAACAAAGTTAGACAGGGGGTTGTGATGGAATGACAAGTTTAAGACTTGCAAATTAATTTAATCCAGGTCTCCAGCCTTGTTAGTTCATTTGTGAACCTCTTGACCTCCAGCAGCCACGGCACAAAGCTCAAAGCCACCACGGCCAATTGAAAGGGTTCAGCTCATTAAGAATTCTCACTTTTCATCTGAGCTCCTTCAAGAGAATGTCATTTTCACTTTAATGAATTCATTGCACATGATTTAATGGTAGTTTTATGAATATGGATTTACCTTCTAATTATTGTAGCAGTTAGAGAAAGGGAGACAGGAAAGGGAGAGACTTTTAAGGGTGCTACCATGCAGTTCTACACCTTCTGCAAAGGCCAGTTCTTGCTTTTGTCTTAGATATTTCACAGTGTTTGTTTACTCACAACTGATGCTTTTTTCAGTGCAAGCACTCCCCAGCTCAAATAGTTTTCAAGAAATTATTGATGATCACATTATGGAGATATAAGGATAACAGAAGAGTTGTTGACTTCTACATGAGACACTCAAAGAAAGATGGAAAGAAGGTGGGAGTAAAACCTTAACATGGGACACATTCAGGACTTCAGCTATGGGTGCCTAGTGTAAGCACCATGGTAACTTCTCTTCACTGGTTAGGTAATGGTCTGGTAGTTCTGCAACTAAAATTATCTGAATGGCTCATTGAACTCAAAACTTCACTGCCCTACCAGCTGTGGTGGCTCAACCAGGCTCTCAGATGACTTGAATGTGGCTCTTGCTTTTTCTGAGTAGCGAAGGGAATAATAGAGAAATACATGTTGTGTGGGCACTCGGAGACAGGAGAGATAACCTCTGCTTTTGTATTTGGACACATGATATTAGGAAGCTCTCAGTGTGGCCAGAAGGTTTGAAGTCCCTGTGGGCTCTCAAGGAAGAGCTGGCCACCAGCTACTTCCCACTGTTCTATGTGCAAGTAAGGAAAAGGCAGAACAGCTTAGCTTCTTAACAAATAAAGAAGCAACCAACTGAAGCTTGGGCTATTAAATAAATTGATAGCATTATACTAAACCATAAGGCTCCTTTTTCTTGGAGCACCAGCATTTTAGAGCCTCCTTATATTTGCTCTAGACAAATACTTAAAATATCTCAGCAATTATTTCATGTTGGCACAATAATAGCTTAACTAGAATGGATCTTCTTATACATAAGAATACAGTGAATGATTGTCTTACTAAGAAAAGCCTAACCCTTAAGAGGGTTCGTGTTCTTCTTCTAATGACTCACTTAAGGAGAGGTAGATAGGCAGGAAGGATGATTCATCGTGGGACACCTACTGTACACTATTCTGGAATACATTTTTCTTCATCTCTCTCCCACTCTACCTATCAGAAAGGGATAAACAAAACCATAAGAGCTTGGGGGTTGAAAGAAAAGGGGGAAATGGCTAAAAGTCAGTGCTGACAATGGGGTGTCTTTACAAATAAGTAAAAGAGTGGTGACGACAGCACAGTAACGTATTGGCCTCACAGGTCAGACCTTAGCAGATATAACCAATAAACCTGTAAGCCTCAAGATGTAATGTTGAGTCAAAAGTTCAGCTACTTTCTCAAGCTTTGCCTCCAAGCTTTTCCAAACCGCAACTTGGAATACAAGTCCTGTTTCCTCTAAGAGCCCAGGAGTGGAATTTCAGGGAAAACAAGAACAATGGATAGCAATTCAGTCACAGGCTTGATGTAGCAAAAGGAAAATTGCATTGTTACAGTGTCATGATTTTCTAAAACTCACCTTTGAAAAGAGGTCAAGAGAACCAACTCAGTAATATACTTCGGTGTCACAGAAAATTTGCTAGAGGTTCAGCCATGCATTAAGTGCCATTCAGCCACCAGCAAGCCTAGTATCGTCCACTAACTTTTATCCTCTTCTGATCATATTAAAAACAGTTTGTTCCAACACCTCAGGCATGAGAAGGGATGCTATTTACTAGATCAGGTTACTCACGGCCTCATTCAACCTGGCCTCGAACACAGATCTTTCTTCTGGGAACCAGTGATACAGCCAGAAGGAATCCAAGGAGTATCAAAAAGGATTAGAGTGTGGTGTGGTCGGCATGCTGGAGAGATGGGATGTCATCCAGAGTGACCTGGACAGGCTGAAGGAGTGGGCCCATGCTAACTTCATGAAATTCAACAGAAAAATGCAAAGTCCTGCACCTTGGTGAGGGCAATCTCAAGCAAAAACACAGGCTCAGTGGAGAATGGACTGAGAGCAAACCTGAGGAGAAGGTCTTTGAGAATATTGGTTGACGAGAAACTCAGCATGACCCAGCCATGTGCCCTTGCGTCCCAGAAAGCCAAATGTGTCCTGGGCTGCATCCAAAGCCCTGTGGGCAGCAGGTGAGGGAGGGGATTCTGCCTCTCTTGTCCTCTCTGGTGAGACCCCACCTGCAGTGCTGCATCAGCTCTGGGGTCCCCAGCACAGGAAGGACACTGTCGAAGCGAGTACAGAGGAGGCCACAAAGATGCTCAGAGGGATGGAGCAGCTCTCCTGTGAGGACAGGCTGACAGAGATGGAGCTGTTTAGCCTGGAGAAGTGTAGGCTCCCAGGAGACCTTAGAACACTTTCCAGTGCCAAAAGGTGACTACAAGAGAGGCAGAGAGGGACTTTTTACAAGGGCATGCAGTGGTAGGACAAGAGGGAAAGGGTTTAAACTGCAAGAAAGTAGGTTTAGGTTGGATATTAAGAACAAATTCTTGACTGTGAGGGTGGTGAGGTACTGGAAGAAGTTGCCCAGAAAAACTGTGGATACACCATCTCCGGAATTGTCTGAGATCAGTCTGGAAGGGACTTCGAGACATCCAGTTTAGTAGAAGGTGTTCCTGCACACAGCACGGGGATTTGGAACTACAGGATCTTTAACGTCCCTTCCAACATGAAGTGTCCTATGATTCATTCAAGCAAATTGTGTTCCAGTCCAAACAGTGACACAGGAAAATTAATTTTAAGGTGGTATTCACATGCCCAGGCCACAGATGCTCAAGTAGTTTCTAACAATGGCTAGAAAAGGAAAAAATCATCTTGTAAAAGCCAAGATCATTAGTAAAGATGATTGCTGAAGCCTGTGCAGGAATTATGCAGCTGCAGTTGGCTTAAACATGCACTTAGAAACTCTCAGTGATGATTTAACAGAACTGATAACCCTGATAACCCTACATAGCAAGTGACTGAATACATCTGCAATTGCAAGTGCTGAAGATATCAGGGTAGGATTCATGGGCTGGAACTTGAGCAGAAAGCTGCATTAATAGAGGGAGGGCATTTGTAAAAATGCCATGGGATCATTTATGTCCCCATTTAGTGACAATTTAGTTCTCTATCTCATCAGAAATGCACAAGCTGCAGCAAAACATTCCTCCTTATTAAAGCACAATGTCTGTGCTAAAAGATTTGCTTGTTGAAAAAACACTGTTACATCCTATGACACTTCAGATTCACTTCTGGCTTCTGAACTCAGGCCCAACATAGATATGTATCCTATGGCAACTAACCTGCAGTGACAGAGAGAGATTAAAGTAAATGGAAGTCAAGGGAGAAAATAATATGTAAAATATAAACATTGCTGCCTGCTGGAAGTTTGCATGCCCTCAGTTAGGTCTAGCAACTTCACCCAGCCAGTCTGGATCCGTGACTATTGCAGGTGACTTTAAATCACCAGGAGTTTATAGGAACAAATTTTCTCAATAATATGACCTCTATTCCATTGCTTCCCTCAGAGGCCTTGCTATCCAGGGGTGTAATAATGATGATGATAACAATGTGATAGCCTCATGTCATTTGAGTAAAAGAGACCGTGTGGAATTTAAGTCCTCTTTAGATGGGTAACTAATCAGTTTAGGCTTCTTATAGAACAAAGTCCTTGAAGACTGTAGCTGGCTTATAAATAAAAATATAGCTGAAAAATTTCCACAGAAACAAGTTATCTGTTACTGGACAATTTCAGAAATCCAGACTCTGCAGCTTGCTTTACTGAATACATTCTTCCAGCTCTGGTGGTGCCACTGAGGGCATGGACCAAATCCCCACCCTCAACACAGACTATTCCTGAGTTAAGGATAATAAGATAGAGCACATTTTCATGATTATATATCTACAATACTCTGTGGTAGTTTTTCAAAGCAGCATTTGCTTGGTGAACACAGAAACTCTGTTCAGTAGTGACAGTGATGAAGACATGAATATCTGCAAGAAACTAATCTGTAGCTTCTGAAAGACAACTGATGTACCAGGCAACTCCAGCTGCTCATCCTAGGACTTTTCACAGACAGGCACCTGCCTGGCAGGTTAAAGATGAATTTCCCTTTTGTTGCTCATCCACGAGAGCTGTCTACAACCTCTGTCCAAGCACCAGTTTCTGAGTTCAGTACTTATGACCAGGACACTCATAAAAAGCCATGCTTTAAGAAAGGCTGCCATAATTCAGGTTTTTAACCTGGATTCAGGATCAAAGTTCGTACAGAAGCTTCTATATCAAGACACTAACAATGCAGGTGGACACTGGAAGTCAATGGTCTCTACTCTCAAACAGCTAGAAGAGCCCTGGCAGTCTGTGCAAATGCTACAGCACCCACCAAAATCCTTCCCAAGCACAGAGAAATTGTTAGCACAGACCAGACTTTGCCTCCAGCAGGCACTCTGGATGTCGTCTTTGTATTTTGAAGGCTGAATTTTGAGAGTGTACATGTGCCAGTTGACCTCAATGCCCAAATACAGTTTAATACATGTTTCATTTCTTAGTGAAATTCTGTAATAGATTCTGAAAATTTCATCCTGCATCTAACTGTCAAGAGTGGAGTCCAGAGCATCACGATGAGATTTAGTGCTTGTGAGAGACCACCAGAGCACACTGAGCACTGTTCTCTGGTTTGGCTTGTTGGACTCCTGAAGGATATTGTTTAGCACAACTCTATCAGTTGAGCTAGGGATTTCTAACCTCAGTATTACCAGGAGTCTCAGGTTGCCAAAGGCTCAGAGCCTTGGTCCAGTGCTGGACCTATAGATGCCCCTGCATCTGTTTTCATCCATCTCTGA
This sequence comes from Eopsaltria australis, assembly GCA_034509425.1. Taxonomy (NCBI): domain Eukaryota; kingdom Metazoa; phylum Chordata; class Aves; order Passeriformes; family Petroicidae; genus Eopsaltria; species Eopsaltria australis. The sequence continues at coordinate 1,232,042 of JAVTVJ010000189.1, read as the reverse complement.
CTATCCAGGAATGGGAGGTTCCTTGTCACTCCATGCAAAACCCAGGCTTCTGCTGGTCTGGCAGCACGCCTGAGAGCTGAGGCAGGCAATGATGATAGCACTGAGCATGCACCTGCCTGTTACCAGCCAAGGAAACCCAAATACATCAACCTCAGTGACAGCTCTGGCTCTCTGCAGCACAGAAATGAGACATTGCTGATTGATAACCCCCTTGGCAGACTGAGGCCAGATAAGCAAAGCAGGGCGGGCTTTCCAACAACCTTGGCCAAGCCACAGGGCACCTTGCCAGGGAAGATAGGGCAGAGCATAAAGCGTGACTATGTTGAAAGGTGCCCTGCACTCTCATTCAGGTTCTCCACTTTGGGGACTGGCTTGGCTTAGCAGGATGATTGAGAAGGTTGAAAAATCCTGTCCTGTCCTGGACCAGATGTTTGTATCTCCCTTGCCAGCTGTGAGAGCTGCCCTGTGCTGTGTTTCATCTCCATCTGTCCAGAGGCAGGCTTCCCACTGCCAGGAAATGATGCCATCAGGAAGCACTCACTATCTGCACTGCCCATGGGTGGATTTGATGGATCTGGGCCAGAGACACACATGGTTTTTGGGCTCCATATCCAAAGAAGACTGCAAATAAAAAGAATGAAGCTGTCATGAATGGAGAAGGTTGTAAAAGTGATTGTGTCATCCTGCTCTCCCCGAAAGGTGGAAGTGAGATGCTGGTAATTTGGAATCACCTGTGGGAGTAGGTTTGATCACAAAACTTTGTATTTGTGACATTTCTGTAAATGTCATTCTACTAAGGTATATACTTTGCACTTGAGTCAGGCTCTTTCCTTCTGATATCTGAAGTGTTAATTATTAATCATCAAAACACAATTACTGGAACTCTGCTCCCAGAGGAGATAAAGGTTTGGTTTACAGTGGTATCCTCCAATAACATAAATCCTTATACTAATTCTTTTCTTTAACAACAGACACATTTGACCAAAGACACTACCCATGGCTGCACGTGTGAGTACATGTGCATGTAATTTGTGAGATTTGATTAACTGTGAGTCCACAGTCTATGTATAAACTTCTCCTAGTATCAGAATAAACAGTCCTTTTCAATGGCTGGCTCCACACTATGTTTGTTCTGTATCTGCCATAGGATAACAGGCTCTTAACACTGATCAGGGCTACTGATCTCCCCTGTAAAAAATTACTTGTGAACTGCAAGGTATTGTCATGGACTCCCAATTCAATTGCCTTGTGCTCTGTCTACAGTCTCCTGTTAATAGTAGGTCACCCTTTTTAAAGGCAGAGCCCCCTAATTCTGTCCACAAAAGCAAACCGTCTTCACCATTATTTGGTTCTTGCTTAACACTGACTTTCTTGCTAAAGACTGTATTCACCCATAACCAAAAGATGCTTGCAGTGGCACCAGGCAGACTTCTGAAATAAGGCAACTTTCAAGTACAATATTGTATTTTGGCATTCTGGTGTTGGAATTACACAGGAAAATATATACACAAGCTCATGCCTGCAATGTCCCTCACATCTGAGGTCTCCAGCAGGATTGTAGTCATCTCAGCAGCATGTAACTGAGTTCATATCAGTCTGTCTGCCTTGGCTGCCCATCCTTAAAAGCTCATATCTGACCACAGTTCTTCCATCATTTCAACGAGATAACTGTGTTCAGCTGTTGACAGCTCTTGATATTCCTTCCATGCCAACTAGGAATAACATCTAGCTTTTATTTCTCAGGCCCAGAAATGAGATTAATCTTCCTGTCCTAAAAAATCACAGCACTGAAATCAGTAAGGAAATGTTCATGCTTTTCATAAAAATAAATTTCCCATCACATCTACAATCATATTTTAAGTTTGGACTGATCCTGTCTTCTTGGAAGTCCACTCCTCAGGATGGCAGTGAAGTCTCTTTCAGGCTGCCAGCTCAGGTGCACCACAGTGAAAAAGGTTATATCCTCACATGAGCTGACAGCCTCATACAAGGCAGTATTTTTTTATACTGCCTGTTCTCTGACGAGTCTCAAACTGCTTCCCAGACAAAAATAACAGAATGGGATTATGACTCTCTTTGGAGAGGAAAGCAGTGCAACACACAGAATGCGCCTGGCCAAGATCAAAGGAACTTGACCACGTGTTGACCTACACATGGCTGCAGATTAAACAGGGAAGGCAGGAGCATTTTCTTTCACCACTCCCTTCCTGAGTACCCCAGCAGGGTCAACACAGTGCACAAAAATAAACTGAGGTGGGTGTGGGGTTAATTCAACTTCCCATTAGTTGCAGTCATTTGTGAGCTGCTGAACAACCCATCCAGATGTCCTTGCCATGACTTCCAGGGCACAAGCAGACGAGCACGCACTCATTCCTGTTGTTCCAGTTTAATCTGCTGCCACATATGTGCCAACACTGCCATTTAGTGTGCTGGGCCTGTTGCAACAGCTTGGACATAAAAGACACAGCACTAATTGCAAACAGTGATCCTACACAGAGGCAGACACTCACCACTACCTGTTGTAAGTCCCTATTAGCATGAGATGTTGAAAAATGGCAGATGTGGGGCTACCTTTCACAGAAAGTAATAGTGAAGGGTGATGGTGGCAAGAGCTCCTTTAAATATGGAGATCTGAAATCTTAGTGAGTTCCTGTGAAAAAACAGACCAAACAAACAAACAAACAAACAAAATAAAACCCCAAAAAACAAACCCCAATCAGTTTTGTTTGCAAACGGAAAACTATCATCTAAACTTTAAAAATCTCACTGGTATTAACCTTGTGATTGAAATCCTCATCTTACTGAAGCTCAATAACCAGATGAAACAGTAGTTCTTAGTCATCTTAACCCTTTTCTGTGGAGAGTCAGGATACCCTTAGCAAGTATTTTAAGCAAACCCTTGAACTATTGGTATCCCCGAAGCTACTCACATGCTTTGATCTACAGCCTTGATCTGCAAAGACAGCTGGGACTTACCCTGCTCAATAAAGAAAAACGCCAACCAGTTTAGCTACTTCCCTGCCCAGCTAGCCTTACAAATGCTTATGCTTCAGTGCAGGATCTGGGAGGTTTTATTTGTAACATTGCTCCAAACTTTGTCATGGGTCTCACTCTCCACCTATTCTCATTTTCAGAGAAGATTTATACCCTTAGGAGCTAACACCCCATAGTGTCTTCACAACAGGCCACACAGGCAGTCTGAAAACTGCAGTGCTGGGCAGAGGTATCAGCAAGTTCTGAACAAATCTGCTGTGGTACTGAAGGCTGCCCAGACACAGCCATGGGAATCTGATGTGGGATGCTCTGTCCTGCTCCTTCACAGCACATGATGATGCATCCTCCCTGCCAGGTCTGATACCACTGGCAGTACTTTGCTGACCCTTGCAGTTGTGCTGCCCTTCACTCACCACAGGCTGTCCCTGCAAGCTGCCTCACTCTTCTCTTGTGTCTGTATTTAACCAAGTTGTCCATCCATCCCCAGCTCCTCCTGCTCAGAAATGTGCTGCCACGCCGCTGGGGAGATGACACAGGGTGTCCCCCACCAAGTGTCAGTGATGCAAGTCTCAGCCAGCACTGAGCTGGTCCCTGGGCATTGCCATGATCTGAACAAGTAGTTCAGGTAACCCTTGGAGAGATGGGAACCACATCCTGTTTGGCATTATCCGGAGCTCAGAGCCCATCCAAACAAGTTGAGAGACTTGATTAGAGTCCAGCACAGAGCTTGATGAAATTGGTGCTGGATGCAACAGCAGAGAAAGAGAGAGCAGAGATGTGAGGAGAAAGTAAGAGAACATGCATTTCCATAGGTCAGCTCTCCTCAGAGACACTAGGGGTTCATTGTAAGAGATATAAAAATAAATGTCAGATGGCCCTTTCTTGATTAATCAAGTTTGGCTTTGCTGTAGTGAGATCTCCTTCAAATAGCACTTTTTCCATTTGAAAGTCAAGGGAAAAACCAGAGAGCATCTGACTCCTGAACAAGCAATACTGAAAGCAATTCAGGCTTATTTCTGTGGACATGCTTCCCCTATTATTTTAGCACAGCTGTGTAATCCCTGAGTAATTAAAACGTCTCCTCAAAGCTGCCACTCTCTTATGCCTTCTGATCCATGTCAATGCTGATCTGTTCAGCTGTGTAGGAATATTAAGAGTGCCTGATATAGCTAAGTCTCTTCAGCTTTTATCCAAATGGTCTCTTTAACATCAGCATCAGCTGAAGAGAAGGACAAATTCTTCTTTTAATGTAATTTCAGATTAACTGTTGCTTTGAATGCAGTTTTAGTCTATTTACACCAGTCTGATAGGTATCAGCATTAAACATCAGCAAAGCACTTCAAGAGGACATGAAGAAGTTTTTAAATATATCAAGTGAGCAGAGGTAGCTGATTAAGAAAACCATTAATAATTTGATTGAATATGGAATTGTCAGTCACTGAAAGCAGCTGAGACCTCTGGAATGTAAAAACTCTATTTAACAAGAAAAAACTGAGTAAAGAAGTGCAGTAAGTAAGGAAATTAAGAACCCTGTGCAAAAGTCACAGAAGGTCATCAAAGTCAACCAAGACAGTTTTGGATCATTTGCATTTTGTGGGTCATTCACTGCTCTGCAGATGGACAGGCTGCTCTGGCTGTCTGCTGTGACAGTACTGGGGCCAAGGGAGACTTCAAACAGGCAGCTTTGGGTATACATGGGTTAGGACCATGTGAAACAGAGAAAAGTAAACACAAATACAGAATCTTGGTTAGAAGAAGTATCCAAAAAGCATCAGGGCAGAAAAGAAGGACAAACAGAAGCAATGAGATTGGATGAGAATTGTGACACAGCATTGTGGAGGCAATTGGCAGCAATAAGAGCTCCCTCTGCAGCTCCCCTGTGCTTGGGCGAAGCTCTCAGGAGATATCAGTGCCATACCCTCCCTGTACAGCCATCATTAGAGACCCTTCTGTACACAACATCATGGTTGGTCCTGGATGCAGGAGAGAAACCAGAGAAAAATGCCAGCAATGGACTCTTGCAGAGCAGTACACACAAAAGTGAGATACTGTCTGACAAGCCAAGGTGGGAAAATGCCAAACTGCAGGTATATGCAGGATGTATACCTGCAGAACAGAAAGAGAATTATTAGGGTAATGTTGAGGTAACAACATGATTCTTGTTTTCTTGTTTAAAAAACCCAAGGCACTCATTTCTTCACCCGTATCTGGGCTTACAGGTGACACTGGGGCACTCTAAAACAAGTCTACACAAGTTGGAGAGCTAGTCATGGGGGCTTTCCTACCTCTTTCCTACCACCACACTCCATGATTTCTCACACTGCGGGACATGGAGCCAGGTCTTGCTGAGCTCTCTGTGGCTGTCCTGAGGTGAAAAGGCAGAATAGTGGTGTTCACACGCGGGCTTGCAGCAGAGATGCCTCATGACTGGACTCCGTTCCCAAAGCCACGTAGGTTTCTTTCAGATGTCTCAGCTCCATCTCTCCCTTGCATTATTAATTGCAGCATTCACAACTACATTAAGTCTCATTTTCAGTTCCTTTCAGTAGCTTATTCTTAATGCCTGTCCCTTGGAAATGAGTCCCTGGCCTGCTAACCCTTTCATTGCTTCTGAAACACAGCAGTTACTCTAGAGGCTGTGGAACTTTCTTTAGGCACATGTCGTTTCCTACCCTGGAAAAAATGTGGGATATGCACTTGTAAGTCCTTGATATCCAGGAGATAGCCCAAAGGGTGACTGAGCAGTGACCACTCCTCTGAGACACCAAGGTCTGAACTTTCTCAGATTTCCTCATGTAGGTCTGTCACTGTGCTTTGAGACTACCCAAAAGACTGGCTGGGGGTGCAGGATCAGACCATCTGCTGGCTCAGAAGGGCTCTTTTGCACAGCACTGACTCTGAGAGCTGAGACACTCATGCCACTCATGCTCCAAATAAGAGGCTTGGTGTCAGTCTTGGATTACCCCTATATTACTCCCAGATGCCCTCACTAACACTGGTCCTGGGCTGATCTTGTTCTTCTGTACCCTCTGGATCCATCACCCTTTGCTTCTACAGCAGAGAGGTTCAGATATGACAAAGATCATATATGTGAAAATATACCTCCCTTAGAAGAAAAAAAAAGCACATAGAAATATTGATATAAAATTTATATGGACAAAATGATCAAGACTTTTTCTCATCACACAAAACACCGCCCTTCACACCATGGACAGGTGGCCCTGTTCACAGGATGCACAGAGCAGGTGTCTCATCTGCAGGGGAAATGGGAGACACCATGAGATTTGTGAGGCCATGAAATGCCCGCTTGTGCCTGGGGATCTTGTAGGAAGCTACACAGCTACAAACTGCTGCAGCAGCAGTCCTGGACACCCTCAACCACAGTAGTAGCTGCAGTGTGTCCTTGGGCTCACACTGGCTCTGGGAAGAAGGATGTGCACTGAGCACCAGTGAACCAGTGCTGGGTTTGGGCTGTGTATCTGTCTGGGGGGAGTGAGAGTGAGACAGCAAAACTCAATTAGCAGGAGCTCTAAGCACGGATGCTTTCAGCTCCAGCAGCCCCTGATTCAATTGGTGACATCTACCCAGGCAGCAGCTGTCACCTACCCTTCCCTCCAGTGAGTTAGGAAAGGTTTGTATGAGAAATCAGGAGCAGCAATTTTCCTTGACAGAAAAGGTCTGGAAAACAAAGAACTTTGTGTCTGGTAGGGAGGGGTGTTCTGTTCCGGGTCTTGCCTTCTAGAGCACACATCTGCATTCAATTTGCTTTCCACACCTCAGCCAGGTAGAAGCCTTTTCCAAGGCCTTAGCATCCTCCTTATACCCTTCTTTTCTCTTACCCTCGATTATCAAGGAAACATCAGGGGAGCTGCACACATCCTGTCTGCTCCTTTGAGCTTAATGCTTAATAGCTTTCCTATCAAGGAAAACACTTTTCTCTATCTTGCCTCCTCCTCTATTTTTCCAGCATTTGCATTATCCCTTCTCAACATATTATGACTCACTGTTAACTTGAGACCACTTGCTGCCTCTCCCTCCCCCTTGCCCAAGAACTCCTTACATAAATCATTGGGACTGCTGAACAAAAAAACTCAAAACCAAACAAAAAATTAACATGGGCAGATTTATTGCTGCTTTTGTTTTCTCAATGCGCAGACAAATTAATATTATGGAGATTAAGTCCCTTTGCTCAGCCTTTTTGAGCACAGTGCAACATGGCAAGAAAATCCCTGTTCTGAGCAGAAAAAAAAAGACTGGATAAACTCTGCTATTGTACAATCATAAGATCCTGAAGAAAGAGGATTATTAAAGTAGAACACAATGTGAAATGTAATCAATACAAAGAGAGACTAAGATGACACTGAATTGCAGAGGGACAACATCTCTTCTATATATGATATGTGGTGGGCAAGCAAGTGAAGGGCTGCTGCAAGCCTCATGAGTTTAGAAAAATTGTGTGTGTTTTCCTGGACTCTGAGCTATTCACAGTGTCCATTTCACAAGGAGGGAAAGAGAAAGTTGAATAAGTCTGTAAGGGTCATTCTTTTTCCAAATAAACTCAAAGCAGAGTCTCTGTCAAACTGACAGGACCTTGTTGCTAGGTGGAGTCATTGGGAGTTACAAAAAACTTTTGTAACCAGAATCTTCCATAAAAACACATAAAAAGCATCTGAATTACTCCACAGACAGTAGGGATGCCAAAATACTTTGCTGTTTCTCTGACTTGTGTACAAGTGAGGAAAAATTAAAAACCGTTTTTCATTAATCTAAGAAAGTTACAAAGTGAGGTACCTGTCTAGAAGGTGCACGCCTTCAACTTCCTCCATGCAACACTTTCTGGGTAACAAAAGGACCTTTGGTAAGTTTTTCAAATTAGGAAGCCTGTGAGAATTGTGGACAAATAACACCTCCAATCCAAGACTTTTCCTCCCAGCTTTTATTTTCTTTTGTGAATAAATGCTACAGACATTTTTACAAATGGAAAGTCAAGATATATAGCAGAAGTCCTACACAGGCTTCTAGAAGGCCTTTAAACAAAGTTCAGTATTCTGTACTCTATTTAAATGCTTTAACAAAGCATTTAAAGTAAATCCAAGTGAAAGATTAATTAGTGGGCCAGTAATGTACATGAAGGTACTCTGTGAGTACTGGAAAAGTTCTTAAGTTTCTTGAGGACTTTATCTACCTCTTATACCTCTGAACAGACAGATTCAGAGCCAGGCATTTCAGAGAATTTAACTTCTTTGGCCTAAAATTATCATCTAGGTTCTTTCTGCAACAGTTGAGAGAAAATCAGACAATATGAACATCTGCCAGAGACATTTCTGTTAGTATAGGGTGAATTACTCTCATAGGTTGATCCTATTTTTTTCAACACACATTCAGTTTTCAAGGGAGCCCTGACACAGTGACGAAGGCTGGGACAGACTGCTTGATCCCTGCAGAGCTGAGGGAACAAGGGCTGTGTGCTGAATAACAGAACAGGCACTCAGGCAATGCAGACCTGCCCAAGGCTCAGTGCAGAGGAAAGCAGTGGCTCCAGGCTGCCCATGAGAAGCTCCAAAAATATGTGTCCTGGCCCTTGCACTGTGGTCACCACAGGACAGCTCTCAGCTCAACGCCCTTCTTCCTTTAGAGCACAGAGGTTCATGTTCCAGCCCCCCTGCAGCCACCAGCCACCCCCGTGTACTTCAGGCTCAGCTGTTCAGGGGCTGTTCAGGTTTTCAGGATGTGACACCTACAACTGTGGTTGCTCCCAGCTCTGAAAGTCTGGCCCTAAATGCATATCCATTGTCTGATAGACAGGAGTCAAAGGAGTGCTCTCCTACTGGGCTGTACTGGCACATGAGAATGAGCTCCATCACCAACCCGTGCAATCTCCTTCCTTTTGAGGCAGGCCCGTGTCTCAGGTTTTGCTCAAGTTGCCACAGAAGATCAGGGAGGCTTCACCAAGGAGGGCTTCTCAAGAGCTGTATTCATCTTGGATTTCCAGGCTTCTGACTCGTCACTTTGCTTTGCTTCTCAGAGCATTATAATATCTTCCCAAGTCATTCATTCACTTGATCCTCAGAGATTTTATCAGAGAATTAACCCAGAATGACAATTTCCACCTTGAAAATGCTTTAATGCTTTAATCCTTTGAACACCTTCAAAGCCATTTAATTACAGTGATTCTGGGAGATAGATGAGTAGAAATCCTAATTTGAAAAGAAACTGAGCCCAAGAAGTTCAAGCTCAGGTGTTGTCCCCACCCAGGACACTCCAATATCCCAGGTACCAGCCTCCCTACAGACCTGGAGACCCAGCTCATACACTTGGCTTTCTGAGCAGGCTTACTGTTGTGTTTGGGGACCCAGACAGGAATTGCTTCCCTTGCTTACCTAAAATTCCACTGATGTGGACATAAGACACAATCTCTGAAGCTTTTTTCCTCATTCTGCCAGTATAAATCCTGCTCCCATTAGGTGTTATCACCAGGACCAGCTGACTGGTGAGATACCACCCCGGAACTGAGGGAACCAAGTTCCACCCTGTTGCATTTAACTAAATGGCAGGTCCACCCACACACACTGAGGTGGAATTTTGTTGAAGGTAAAATCAAGCTGTGCCTCCCTCCTCCGCTCCCCCCTATCTCATGCAGTTTAACATGACAGTTCAGTGTATGAAAGTTATTATGGGATGCCTGTGCATCATGGTCGCTGGTCTGGACCACAGCTATTCTTCTCCTACACATACACCACACACCCATGCACACACAGAAAAGCTGCCGAGTGCTTATATAACCTGATGTGTCAACAAAGTCCCTGCCAACTCTCCTACGTTTGGGGACTTAAAGTGCTTTCAACTTATCCCAGACAGAGCATTTCAAACATGTGAGAAGTTCCCCTTCAAGTCTACCCAAACCCAGCCAATCCAAACCCATACTGATTCTTACTGTGTAAGTGAGAAAACAAGTTCAGTTGTTGCTAAACAAGTACTTGAGAAAGCGCAGGCTGGCAGCCCTGCCTGCTGCTAGACCCCTGTCCTCCCATGGATGTGCAGCACAGCCAGAAGCTGTGTCTGTGTCTCAGTAGTCATGTGGCATCCGTCTGCCAGGTGGGTGTCTGAGCACTTCTTTTGAGAGACTGAGGGCTACGTGAGCCAGCTGGAGCAGACAGGGCACCACTGCTGCATCTCTGAGTGGCAGCCCTTCGGTACAACAGTCTCATGAAAGTCAAGGGCGGGGGGTATCGATAATTTTTCATGCAAAAAGTTGTGATGCCATCAGGTGATGGCAAAAGTTTCGAAATCTGTATGTAAGTTAGTTCTGGTTTTGTCTCCCCAGTTCTGTGAGGGCTGGGGTCCCTTGTCTTTTGTCAGGCATGTCCTCATGTCCTCATGTCTGATGCTGGTGGGGGCCGTATGCCAGCACTGCCTGATCCAGCTCTCAGCCTGGGGACTGGGCTGTGGAGCAGTCAAGTGGATTTGCCTTTAGATCCTGCCAAAGCAGGAGGATGTGAGTATACAGCAGGAGGCCCCCTTCTCAGGACACAAGTGTCTTTGTATGTTAGGTGGTGGAATATCCTTAATTTTTAGTGTTGCAAAGTTACCTTTGTATTAAAGCTATTCTTAAAATTCATTTTAAATGCACCATGGCCACATGTATTTTAGCCCAGAGAATTAGCAAAGATTAACTTCAATGGTATTATTTGCTTAATTGCTTTGCTGAACTGTAACTTAATGAAATTCGAGACTGAAGAGCTTGAAGCCAGTAGGCATCCAGAAAATGAAGTTCCAGTTTCAAAAGACAGTTACCAGCATTCAGATCTCTTCCACACTGGGACAAGTTGGAAGTTTTTTGCTTTTTTTTCATTTAATAATTACACCCCTGTAAGACACAGAGAAGGACAGACAACCTCTGACCCCTTGGTAGCCAAACCATTCAGGTGATCAACCTAAAACATGGAAGACCTAGATTCAAATAACCAGAGTTAAAGAAAGCAAAGAAACTTGGGACCATGAAGACCTCTAACCATTGGGCTCCATATTATCTTAAACAAAAATCCTGTTCTAGACTCTACAGGTTTTTGCAAATCAAGCTTTGCACAGTTCTTTAAAATGGCTGTACTTTGATCAGATGGAAAAATCACCATTGAGCCATTAAGACTCCATCAAAAAAGAAAAGAAATCTGTTTTGAGCAAAGAGCCCCAGTCATAATGCTACTCCATGTGTTAGTGCTTGGAAAAGTGCAGGCTTCTATGGTGATGTTAAAGCCCTTATTACCTGCAGTGCACCTGCAGAAGGACCTCCTTACAGAGTGGCCTCTGTGCCCTCCAGATGTGCAGAAGATGCTCTGGCAGGTCTGCAATTAACCCCTTCCCACCTGAGGAGGCTCCCTGACCCTTCTGTCCTGGGCCTGTGCCATCTCAGGAGTCCGAGGCAAGTGAATGGCTCAAGTCAAGCCAAGACATCAGACAATTTGACAGGAAAATGATGACTCCTGACTTCATTGTTGAAAAAGGCCCATGAGCGAGCAAGATAATGAAGTTATTAATGAAGTGAAACATCATGCTGAGGCAGAAACCCACACGTGGATATGATTCATACATTTGAAAGGTCTAGAGAGTAGAATTTCAGTAGGATAAGCACAGCTTCCACACTCAGACTAAAGTGACTAGCATCACTGCCCAAAATGTAAGAAAAAAATTCGTGTTTTTGTTGAGTCATTTTTCAGCCCACTGAACAGATGCTCCAGAGCTCCTGCAAAAATACACCCTGTGTACACACTGTCTTTATGACCCCTCTCCTCCCTTCCTCCCTCCTTCCACATCCTGCACCTCAGAGTTTGCTGCAGATGTAATGGTTTCAAAATCATTCCACAGAGATAAACCTCAGTGTGTGCAGTGTTACACTGGCTTGTGCACCCAATTACCACTCAAGAATGTGCTAAATTATTTCATGGAAAGAATGAATGCTCCTCTTTCCTGTTGACTTTTCAGTACGTGAATATTTATTTTCTCGTGTCAATAATTACTCTAATGTTTTGGAACACTCCATTTAAAACTGGCTTTCATTCATAGAGAGAGTCATTCACAGAGAGAGCCATTTTTGAATGATAATGAGGCAATCAATGTTTTTAAAGGATCCTGTTTTTCAAGTGAAAATAAGCACAATTTCACAGTTTCTTCTCAAAATACAGGCTAATTTTTCAAGAAGATTAAAGAAAAGACCAATGCCACTGTAAGCATGTGATGTAATTTTCTAAGCTTTTATTTTCGAGACTAATTAATGATCTGGGTATCTCAAAATACTTAATTTGAATCTAACAAGAAGATTTAAATTCAGGCTGTTTCCAGTGTTTTTACCAATGCAACATATTTATCATTCTCCTTCCACTTTATCTGAGCTGTGCTGGCATTGCAAGACCTAGAAAGGGAGTTAAAACTCTTCCGATTTTATGCTCAAAATCTTCAAAAATAACCTTTCTGACTGAAAAAAAGTAGAATTTATTCCTGTTAGAAATACTCTGTAGCATGCATGGGCTAAACTCCACAACCCAAATCTCTTTTTAAATCTGGAGTCACATGCAGATGGAGTCAGGCAGCTGCTTACAGATTAAATGGAGACAGATTTGTCCCTCTATATGACTTGGTGACTAATAGGAGCATTCAGAGACTATTGACATGAGGTGCTGGTCCTGGACTATTAAGAGCAGTGACTTCCCCTACATAACCCTTGGGGAAGCATCAATATGAACACAGGCAGCCAGACCATGTCTGGGGTTTCTGGTTTAATGTGCCACAGCACACCTGCAACACACTGTGCTTCCCTGCCCACCCCCACCTGGAGTCATGGCTCCTACTGATAGCAGGGAAACTCTCCATGAGTCAGTGAAATGGCAATAAGAAATCAAAATATGATTTGTGAGAACAGATTCTGCAAGGACTGTGATCACACACACACACACACACACACACACACACACACACAAACGCGCACATTTTCATTCCCAGGACCGGGTATTGCAGTGCCACAGCAGCCATGAGCAGCAAACATGGAGATGGCAGAACATAAGGGTAAAGGTCTAAACAATCCCTTCAGGAATAATGCTGCCTGCTTTGCTGGCTTCGTTTGAAACTCAGTCAAGAGAGTAGAGCAAGAGAATAACATGATGCACCTCTACAGGGTTTCCTCCTTGGAGGGAGGGCAAGCAGCAGAAGACCAGTAGGAACCTTTGAGAAGTGTTTGTGTGGTGGTTGCAGTTCATACCCAGACAGGAATCTGGTCCTAGGCCAAAAGATCCACAGAAGACATCTGATATGTATTTAATGAAAATACAAAACAAAGTTCATTAATAGTGTGGAGTTTTGGCTTAACCACTCCTCACTAGATGATCCCAAGTGTTTTAATGTGCTGTGGTGCTTGAACTTGAGCTCTGAGTTGACTAAATATTTTGTGCTTCCCTGTCAGCTTATTATAAAGTTTGCAAATAAGGAGAACTTGAAATAATTCTAGTCAATATGTTTGTACTTCCTTCCTACCTGTTTGTAAAAATTTAAAGGAAGGCTCCCATCAAGTGTAAACGTGCAGTGGAATATCTTACCATGTGTAAAAGGCAGGTTGCAATGCAAGAGTATTGCAGAGGTACTGCTGGAAACACTGGAGTCCTTGCAATAAAGTACATCCCCACAGTAATGCACACCTCTGCACTTGTCAGGCCTCTGTAAACTAGATCAGCTTTGTATGGCAGAAAATTTAAAGCACAAATAAATGTGTGCCACATCTGTGTTCTCCTCTATCAGAGAGTTTGCATATTAATTCAGGGGTAATGCAACTATTCGTGCCCTGGAATTGATTGCAATAACTCCTCTGTGCACTCACAGGTAATCTACTGAGGGGCGGGTAAGATGATAATATCTTAATATAAAATTCTTATGTAAATTCAATAGGACAATTTCTTGAGGACAATTAGTTGAAAACCCACTAAGGGGACTTAGTCAGCAACTGGTCTTAAAGGTAGAAAAACAGGAGAAAATAATAGAAACACTGGGAAAAAGGAGAAAGAGGAGGAGAAGCCACCAGCAGTGTCCTGCTCATGCCAGCTGTTGCCATGGTGCCTTGATCCTCAGACACCACTCTGGACAGTGTTGGTAATCCCAGTGTGATCCTGGTCAGAAGGGGATCTCCATCAAAGGCAACCCATCAGCGTAAGGAATGGGGTTTGCACTCACATCATGCATGCACTCTGTTTTCATCCTAGCAGCACAAGGGCAGGGGACACCCATGCAGCACACGTTCTCCTTGTGAAAACTGATGTATGTCAGCGTTTCTTGAATGACTTTGAGCCAGCACAGCATGTTTGCACTGGATCAGCACTTTGCATCACAGACAGCAGTGTTTTCAAAGCTCTGTGAGGAGCCTTTCAGGCTGACTTACCTATTGTGGCTTCTCTCCCAGCAATGCTATTAATACTGCAGCATGGACAGGCTTAAATCACAGCAAAATTGCAGGTGTGGACACAAATTACAGCAGTTACTGACAGACAAACAAAGAACATAATCTCATGATCTGAAAGTCCACTCAGCAGAGGCACAGTCAGTATTAAATACTCTTTGCTCAAGAAGTTCCCATTTGTATTAGATGATTTGGGTGAAATTCAGTTTTCCTGAAGTCAGCAGGAATGTTGCCAAGGTTGTCAGTGAGGCCTTAATTTTGCAGCCTGGCTTTGAAAACCTTGTTCCTTTTGTTAACGCTGGAATTTTGGCTGCTGAAAAGAGCCACTTTGGCTCTAGGCAGCCAATTTCTTTTCCTTGTGGCTGTTGCTTAGCAAATGCACATCAGCCACTTTCCTGACCACAACATCCCATTATAAATGGAGAAAAAAATGATGAGCAGTACAAGTAAAGCTGCTTCTCCCAAAAGATTTTTAACTCCAGCCCAATGACAGCTGATTCTTCTCCCCCCAGCCCATCCCTACTCATGAGATGAGCTTTGTGTTAGGGGCATTGTATGCCCCACATCCAACAAACATGGAGCAGCTCTCCTTCTGTAATTAGGTTTCTTTATTCACCATTCATTCACCATGACAATAATCGGACAAGGAGGTGAGTGAAATATTACATTTTTCTTTCTTTGAGTATCTATCATGTAATGTATATGTACCTAACTTATTATCTGGGTAGAATATGCTAAAATACTCAAATCTGTATCAATGGAGTTTGGTTTGGTTTGGTTTCTTTTGACCAAATATTCACTGTCAGAAATACGGCTAACCACCAGACTTCCTGACTTCAGCTCCGGGCTACCAAAACCAAATCAGCAAATCATCTTTCTGCTCCCCAATTATCTCACCAGAGCTCTAGTTTCCCTGTTGATTAAACAACATTTACCCAGGAAACACACTCTAATTTCATTTGTGTACTTTGTGGTTTAGGTTCTGTTCAAGCAGTTTAACTAGATCAGCTGGTTCTTCATCTCTGCTGAGCATGAAACCCACGCTCTGGCAGGAATGGCACTGGCACTCTCAGAGTGGAGATTTGCCTGCTGGTCATCCCTCACCAAAATGAAAGTCACGGGACAAAGTGTGAGTCCAACAACCGTCAGCTGATCTCATTACATCTGACTTGCCTTTCCTGCTCAAAGCCTGAGCTTGCCCTTACAGAGCTGATATTAGGGGACACTGAGGCAGCCTCCTTAGCAAACAGTGCAAACACAGGAGGAGCAGATTCAGGTTCAGGGTGTTTTTTCCAGACCAACTTTATTCTGGTCCTGAGGACTTGACACCCACCAGAAACAGGAACACACTCTCCTTGTTCAGTCCACGTGAAAGGAGTGTGGCCTATACAATCCCACAGGCTTCCTTGGTGGCAGCCATGTCCCTGGAGGTGGGGACAAGCAGGAGTTTCACTCAGAAGTGCAATTCTGAGTGGACTAAAATGCTGATGTAGATGCATTAATGATCCTTAGTCAATCCAGGATTTACACCTGCTCCATGATCTTCATTAAACCATGGAATCTTTTAGCCTCTGTTCCCCATCTGCAACAGGGGATTATGGTGCTTCTTTGAGGATATATTCACTTGTGCTTCCAAAAGACACTTGAAAATTGTGATGATGAACACTCAAAAGTAGAAGACATTTCAGCCTCACATTTCTGCAGAGGTTAACACACAAATTTACTTTGCTTTCTAGTCCTTTAGCCCGGCCAATCTATGATGAATGACATTAAAGAAGGCAATATTTTGTGTTTTTCCAATGTTCATCAGAATTTCTGAATCCCCTGAAACATACCATGCTGGTTGAAGCTGCCAGTCTTCTGAAGCACTTCTGAAGAGCTTGAAAGCGTTTTGAAGAGCACAGCACAGCTACTGAGTTTCAGTCCTTGTATCAGAGCCTCCCATGTTCTCCCATCCCACGTACCACTTGTGATCACTGTTACTGGCTGAGTGGTGAGGGTTTTGTACCCACAGATACTTCCCCAGCTTTCTCTGAGACAGATAATTGGAGTCTGTACTTAAGTACCACTGACAGCAGCTCCGGAATTGAAAGTATTTTGGGTCAACATCTATCAATTCCAGCAGAAAAAAGATCATGAGGATTCACACATAAGCTGCAAATGACCTAAGGATTTTGAGAAGCTTTTTAATAATATGTTCCACACTTGCACTCCATTTCTATCCTTCCTGCTTGTACACTCACTGCCAGAAAACCAGATAGCTGCTCTCAAAGGGAATGGGAATAGTCCAAAACTCACAAAAAAGGCCACAGAGAAAATCCACACTGACTTCCCAACAGACTACACAGCATCTCAGGTGTGGTAGGACAGGGACTAAAGTTGTTACTTGCCTCAGTGCACTCTCCCAGCTACACCAGTTAGTTTGTTTGAGACAAGAAAGCAGACACCAACACACTTGTTCATACTGAGTTTGCTGCAAGCTGCACACAGAGCTCTCACCTGTCTCCACCTCTGAAGACACACAGGAAGAAAATCTGCTCACAACGCCCAAGCAGTGAGCCTGCCTCCTGCCCACGCCATCTCATGTGCCACTGCCACACTGGGGATGAGGCCAGGCCAGTGTTTCACTTTCTCAGGATGCAGGTTTGGAAGCTGTCCTCTATTCCCAAGCAGGAAAAGAGGGAAAACTGATTACCAGAGTGACTGGAGCTGTTTAAGACATAAAGAAGGCTGTGTGCATTTCATGATACCTGGGGGCAGAGATCTTGCCAGCAGTGTCTCTCAAGGCTGTTGTCACACACCACACTGCACACAGCAGTCAGATCCAGTCTTCTCCATGCAAGGAAACAGGCTGCAGGACACAGGTCCCACACAGGTGGGAAAGGGGAGTAACAAATTACATGTATGCATTCCAGACATGAGTTCTATGAAGATCAAGAGTCCTACAGACAGACTAGGTATTTAAGGTCTCAACACAGCCTGCAGAGAGCCAGACCCAGGGGCCAGGATATCCTAAAATGGACCCTCTACAGCTGCTTGGTGGGATCAGTCCCCAGGCTGCACCGTGAACATCAGCTGGACTCACACTGACCCAACAGGACTTAAATGCCACTGCACATGTAGACTCCTACTCTGCAGTCAGTTTTGGATTAAAACCCTGCCCAGGTGTCAGGGTGCCTGTACTCCAACTGCAAATTACCTTCCCGGGCTGGTCTCACCCTCTCATGTATCTGCTGCTGTTGATGGATGAGACTGGCAAAGTCTTCAGGCTCAGGTTCACTAGCTAATGCCTCATCCTTCACTAAAATGAATATGAGGACAAGAATTTGGCACAGACAACCAAAGAGTAATATTCTTTTACGTGAATCTGATTTCTGGACTAAAAGCACCTTTCAGCCTTCTGCATTTTATGGTAGCAATTTATTTTTCTCTGTAACTCACACAAGTGGTAGGCTCTTCAAAACTATTATCAGTAAAGTGCCTTTCTCTTAACACATTAAAATCCTTCCATTTCTAATACTTGCCTCTTTTTTAATTTAATGGTGCTGAAATCAGTGCTTGCAAACAGAAGCAGAACAGAAACACAAGCTGACAGTCGCCACAGAGAAGCATTTAACTAATGTTTCACCCAAAAAAAGGTGACAGAAGAAATCACCAGCATGATCTAGGTAAAGCCCAAAGCAGAACAGTTACACAAAAGCAATCATTAATTTGGAGTCCAGCTGCTGACATCTGCACTTCTGGACCAAGTGCCTGGGACCAGCCATTTCCACACATTGCCAGGGAATGGAGTTGCTCACACCCTCAAATGGTAGTCACAGCAAAAGGAGAGTAAAGCTCCTTAAATCACAGCTGGCTGATTTGGGTTTACCGCAGAAATGGTGTTATCTAATAGACTTGGTGACGTCAAACAGGAACAGCAATATTTACTCACAAGCATGTGTTGCCCTCCAGGAGGCAAGCCCTGGGCATCAGTGCTTGAGCATGGCTGTGTGGCCAGGGGCTGCTCTGGAGGAGATCCAGAAGTGAGGATAGGATATGGCCAGTACAGGCTACAGAGCTCATGGCAGCTTTTCATCCCACAATGATTGAATTTGTCTTCAGATTCGAGTTTCTTGTGAAAAAAAATCATGCATTTGTGACATCTGCCCTGGCACCTGCCTTCAGCCTTAAATCCTAACAGCACCAGCCATCTTTATTTCTTTTTTCCTCTGCTTTCTGGCTCTTCACCTCTCATGAGACACCTGATCATACGGGGAAACCATGATGAGTCAGGCCAAATTCCTGAGAGATTGCTCAGACTGTTGTGGGCCATGAAAGTTGTCACCTGAACAATAAGGGCAAGCAGGCTGCTACTGCAAGCCAGAGCACAGAATGTTTTCCAGGACCTGAGAACCATCATGTTTGGAAGCCCCTCCAAATACTCTTTGTCGTTGAGAATCTTTCAATATCTGTGTGGCATAACCAGTAGTCACCCAGAAAAGTCTTCCAGTTCACTTCTGTGACTATTTGACAGCTTCCAGGAGGACAAAATTCAGCATCTCATCACAACTGCTGAAGTTTAAAAAAGCTGCTGAGCTGCTTTATCCCTGAACAAATTCAGGAAAAATTATAATACCCATTGATTATAATTCTTGTGTGAGGGTCAATGCACCCATGGCATTGTAACCTCATTTACTGATTCAGTGCATGAATAATTCAACTTTTGCTTGCAAAATTTGTAAGTTTCAATCTTTCTTGATCTTCCTAGATACAGTAAGCTTGCTGAGATTTTAACCTAAGCTACACTCATCTGCATTTTTTATTTACCACATTCACTGTTAAACTAGAATTGTCTTCAAGCATTGAACTGCCTTGCAAAGTTATCACAGCTGGCAATCTCAAAGCAAATCTTTAGAACAATAAGAGATGTTGCTACCATTGCTTCCTGAGTATCTGTCCTAGGGGAATTTTTTTTGAAGAGTAGCGTAGCCCACAGGGGGTTTTTTGCAAGAGTAGAATAGTCCAGTATCTTTCAAAAAAAATTTCATAATTGAATTTTGCAAGTATTCTCATAACTAAAAGCTGGCAAGAAAAGCTAAACACAAGTGCCTCTCTCACTGGAGATCTAAATAGAAAAATACCAGCAGCCAGTCCTTGTCCCATTCAAGCCAGAAAGCCCATTGCCTTAATTGAGGGTAAGATTTCACCAACATTTTTGAAACAGCTTTTAAACTGTCAAATGCTCTCTCACAGAGCTAGTCTGTCTGTCTCTCTCTCTTTCTCTGAATCTACACATGCACAAATAAACACATTTGCTTATGGTCTCCCACAGCACCCTTTTAACTTCTATTTTCAATGTAAGAGGCCGGAGTCTCACTAAATGTCATTATTTCACTGTAGTACTTCCTATCGAAAGATCCATCTTCAGCAATTAAATATTCTACTCTGTTTTATTTTATTCTATTCAAGGAGGTGCTTTGTGCTGCCAAGAGTTTAAAAATATACTAGTTAATCTAAATGGTCATTTTGGAGGTACTAGGTTTATCATTTCCCCTGCCTCTCATTTTGCATCTATATTTCTTTCACCTGTAAGTGGAAAAAGCCCCCAGGAATCGCAAGAGGGATTTTAAACCCCTCCTTTCCCCAGCAGCCACCTCTACTCTAAATGTCATCTACAACATAAGTTTGCAACCTAATAGCATCACTGTTCCCAGCAGGAAGCTCCAGATGTTGGTGTAAGGTCCTTTCAGGTTTCACAGCACGTGTGCTGCTGCCCTCTCTGATCCATCCCTCAGCTAGGATAGTGGAAAGAAGGGGAAGGAGCAGGCACTGCCATCAGCTTCCCACAAGATGCAGATTCTTGGTTCTCCAGAGCATGAAGGATCCAATTAGTATGTTCTACCATTGCTACATAAATGTTAGGAGTGGTCTCAAACTGCTGAGCTCCCTTAGACTTTACACCTCCTAAGGTGTGGTATGAAGCACACAGAACAGAGAGACACATGGAGCCAGCTTAGTCCTTTCAGCTGCTCAAAGGACATGGGGCTAGTCTATAACAAAAATCAGCCTTATTGACAAAATTCACATTTAGGTTCGGACACAGGCTGCCTCAGGATCAGGAAGGTGGTTCTTCAGGCTTTGTGTTCCAGTGTGCTTGTTCACAGAGCAGAAATCAAATCTTATGGCTTGAAGAAAACCACTGGCAGGATTCAGTAGAGCTCTGTTCTGTCAGTCAGACACACACTGTAGTGCCAGGTGCCATAGGGATGGATCAGTGATAAGCATTACTGGCACTGAGAGAAAAAGGCAAAATTGCTATTGGTGCACCTATTTGTTCTTTGTATTCCTTTCCAGAAGAGGCTTTCCTGAAATTGTCTGTTACATGTCACAGGACCATCACTGCCAGCCACTTTCTAAAGAGACTCTGACACTGTATTTCAACAAAAAACTGCAATCGACATCTTAGTCAGCTCTGTTTGCAAGTTCAGCCCAGTCATCTGCTTAATTTTGACTGAAAGAGCTGAGTGCTTGGCAACACTGGTAATGGCAATGTACAGGCTGGAAAATAATCTCTCTGTTTCTTAAAAAACATGCTTTGATATTAGTTTGGTTTCCTTCAGGCTCATAATAACAGGCTGGAAGCAAAAAAGGCTTTAGGGAGATTTCTGTTCAGTCAGTGAGCAATCCCAGAATTGTCAACAAGGAGAGCTTCTGGTGCAGGATCCAATTCCCCTCGTCCTCCTCTTACATATTACTGTATCTAGGCTCATAATCTGATTTTATTCATGTAATCCTGTCCACCTCTCTGACAGGAAATGCAGACAGCCAGCCTTTAAATCACACTTGCATTAAAGTGCCCATGAGACCTGGCAAAGTGGGATCAGCCCCAGGTCTTTTGTTTGCAGTGCTGCTCCAGCTGAGCCTTCACTGGGGTGGAGCAGGGACAGGGCTGGTGGCAGAGAGCCTTCTTTCACCCCATGTGAGAGGAATGTATGGCTTGGTGTCATTCAGAAACCCACTGGTCAGCTTTGACCACCACTTGCCCTTTGCATTTTTCAACTTTTTTTCCACTGAGATGCCGAAGTGATATTCACTGAACGCTTGGTACTTAAACATGGACCGCATAAAATGCCTCCTTTAAGTCTTCCAACATTAAAGTTGTTAGAAGGAAACATGAGGGGGGAAAAAAAGACAGAAAATATGTAGGTTAAAATATAATTAGTAGTTATATTTATCACTGAGCTAATTCTGAGTAGAAGCAAACGAGGTGCCAGACTGCAGGCAGACATGGCCACTTTCTGGGAGGCCCACAGCAGGTCCCAATCTGCTGCTCCAGACTGTTTTGCCACTGAGCACTACACTGAGATGCAAAAAGAGTAAACCAATTGGTGTCTGAAAAATTTGTTAAAAGGATACACAAATTCTTGACACACAACTACTCCTGAAAAAAAATCAATAGGATTTTTTACTCCCACTCCTTTCGTCTGCAGAAAAACTCAGCTTATATATGTTAAAACTGAAAAAAAAATATTTCTACTAAAATTTTGTATCAGTTATTCATTAACAATTGTATAAATCTCCTTTTAAACTGCTCATTTCAGTTCTAGAAATCAAAACCCATTTTTCTGCATGGCACTTCTGAGCACTGTACAGCTTTAGAGCACTTTTTTGGGGGGACTAGGGGGGAAGGTGTCTGAACTGTATTTGAATCTTCGTTGCTGAAAGCCAAACCTTTCAGTAATAATCAAGTTTAGCTGCAAATATATTGATCCCTTCTAGTAACTCTATTGCCCCACAACAGAGTTTAGCACCTCGGGAGCCAGGTCTGATACAACCACCTAAGCATGAAAAGGTATTATTGTGAAAAGCAATGCATTTAGAGGGTTAAAAACAAAGTCCCAGGTACTAAATTGTCTGCCGCTGGATTTTTCAGTTTTGGGGTTGTTTTTTTTAATGTTTTATATTTTAGGAAGGAGTAACAGACTCACAGGAGTTGTCCTGCAGAAAGTCTCAGCCTGGTAGCAAGCTGGGGTTTGGGGTACACAGAGTTTCAAGGGCTGGGATAAGAGAAAGGAAACATTATCTTTTTTTCATCCATTAAAGACATTTAATCTGAAAGCCACTGAGGTACAAAATGGAAACTTGCAGTCCCCCTCTTTTCTGGCTTATTTATCAGGTGAAACTGTACTTTTCCTGAGTGTCATGAATGCTGTACTGCAAAAAGTTATTAATAAATAATAACTCGAGTATGTATACAAGATCATTATTTAATCTTTCAGTAATCTTTTTCCATGCATAATTTATTAAATGTTTTATTTATTGCTCATATTTATTAAAAATTGATTCTATTTCTTCTACCTAATGTCAATTTCCAGATGCAACAAATTATTAATATTTAATAAATTGAAAGATGCATGGAAAGAAATATAAAAAAATAGAAGTGCTCACTCTATGTGTCTCCTCACAGACATGCCTCTCACTGCATTTGAAGCAACCCCATCCTTTCTTTGCAGTCTGGGGTTGCACTTTAATTTACAATTAGGGCAGTTGTGACAACAAAAAGTATGAAGCTCCATAGTCAAAATTCACCAACCTCTTGCCCCAGGAAACCTGTGAGGTTGGGTTCAAACTAAGGAGAGACTCTGAAACCTAACACTCATCTCTAAGCCATCAGACTCTACTTTCAAGACATTTACTTCAACCCCTAAAGTTAGAAACAAGAAATAAATATCAACTCCAAACAAATAATACAGAAGGAAAGCTTCCAAAAAACCTGGAGATACGATGCAACATGTCATAAGGTGATTCAGAACATTCATTCCAGACACTTCTTAGCACTTGCACATGGAAAAACATGTTCTTAGATTTGTTCCCAGCATCACTGGAAGCTGGGGACATCCAGCAGATCTCCTGGGGCACGCTACCCTGCACATCCATTGTAGCTCCAGCCCAAACTCCTCTTTAGCTTTTACCTATTCCCCAGACATTAAGCTGGCAGCACATCTATCCTTGCTCTGCACCAGCCACAGTGGTTGGCATTGGGGGGCAGCTTCTTGGCTAACCCTGTGCCCAGGCTCATCAAGAAGCCCAGCTGAAAGTCCAAAAGAGTATTCATAAGCTCTGAGGTCTCTAGACATGCCTACAGTACAAAACAAAGCTAGAACATTGAGAAATTGGAAACAATTAAAAACAAAAATCAAATAGTAATGACTTGGCTGTCTGGAAGGAATTGAGGAATGATTAAAGCAATTAAATCTGGATAACTTGGCTAAGAGATAATTGCAGAGAAGAGAAGCACTTCCATAAACTTGAAAGGTTTAATCACCGTCTGAGGGGTGATGGCACATGCAGAATTAGAGCCAGCACACAAACGATGCTGGGAGACGCAGGGGCATGAGCAGGAGGACTTCAAACCCTGGACAAGGCTGGGGAACCAAAATTCTCATAGCAGAGAAAATGGAGGTGTCTGGGCAGGAAGAAACCGATGAGACAACAGATTTACCCTCATTGATTAAGCAGATAGAACAAAATAGCAGGTGACAGCTCCGAAAAGGAGACATGACCTGCTAGGAGCAAGGCAGGGACAGGGAGAACAGTAACCAGTGGGCTCTGGTCCTCCTGCCAGCATCCAGCTGGGGTTATTCACTGCACCACTGTGTTGGAGCTCCAGCCCCAAGAGTTTAAGTGATGTTTAAATTGACAGTGGCTCTTTCCGAGTCCGATGTTTCCTCCTACCCCTCCCTGCTTTCCACACACCCGATACAGATGTAGAAATTAGGTTGCAGGCATTGAGAGCTGGGAAATTAAATGTGATTGCTGGATAAAACTCTGCAAGTGACAAATCCAATGAGCTTGTTTTAATCCTCTTGAACTGCTAAACACACTGGCTGCCTGGGCCAGTGCACAGCTCTGTCTGACAGAGCTAGAGACAGACCTTTCTGAGGGATGCCTGCTGCCAGCTTTGATACGCACTTTGTTCTTCTGATCTGTAAACTGACCTAGCTGAAAAGTAGTGTTTATGGTTAATAAAACACACACAAACCCTTTTAAAGTGGTGTGGATGCACCCAGCTTGTGGGCCAAGTAGGTTTTGCGCCCATTTCTGACTGCTTATGGCCATAGCACCCGAGAACCTGCTGCATGGAGCGCTGCCACGGTGCTCCTCCACACTGGCTGCCCTGCCAGCCAGGCAGTGCTGTACCCCAAACCTGCCCCCCTTTCAGCCAAGCTGTTTGCAGTTACCTGCCTGTTCCCTGCCTGTTTGGGCTTTTAAAACACACTAAGCACAGCCCAGCTGCCTCTTGCTCCTTAGCTGAGGGAGATACTGTCTCATGTTCTGATGGTGCCAAAAGTACTATTCACAATTTAGCACTTTTCCCAAGGCTCCAGAACGAAGGTTCTTCATCAATCCTCTGTCAATATTAGAAAAAAAATCTGTACATGTGCCCACCAGCATTGTAAAAGCCAACCGTGTAAACAAAGGTGAACTTGAATGTGCTCAGCATCCTGCCCCAGGAATTCAGGATATGAGGCTACACAATTCCTACCTCAGGTACCAGTTCTGATCCTGTAATGTCTTTAGGAAGGGGGCATCATAACTAATTAAGGTGCTGAAAGAAATAAGCAAGTCCCATTTATTCTGGCTATAAATTCCTGCTAATAGTTGATGGCAAAGGCTTGTACTGTAGTACAGAGGAGCTGAGCTAATTTAGGTGAGCACCACATCCTGTTCCTTGTCCATCAGTGCTGCTACTCACAAATTCATTGCAAGTCTTACAGCAACTGGTTTGGAAGGTTCAGTTCTAGAGTCATGATATTGTGTTTTTGTTGTTGCTTTCTGTTTTATGCCCCCATAAAACAAAATTTTCAAAACCTAACTGAAAAATGTCACCCAAGTTGAATAAAAAGGGTGAGAAGACAAAACAGGCAATGCACATTTTTAATTTCATTATTTCTTCCAAACAAAATCTTACTATTTTGGTAAACAATCTCAATTGTCTACTTTCTCAGGTGATGAGAGTTTACAGAAGATCAGTTTTATTTTCTAACAATCAGGGGAAACATCTCAATTAACTGAGAGTCTGAAAACCTTTTCCCATTGCTCCCTCACTTTTAAGGCTCCCTGCATGCCCCAGGCAAGTAATTTTCTGTCCAAAATAGTAACTCAGTCTACAGAAAACCTTAAGTCCAAAGTGCACCCTGGCCACCTTCTTTGGCATCTACCAACTCATTCTTTTTACTGTTTCAGTGCAAAATCACATAAAAAATTACTCTCTCATGATCCCACCATATTGCTGCCTAATGTCCTTCACCCACAAAATAGCTCTCAGTGCTGAAGCCTCCAGAATTTACTAAGGCATGGACTCTCCGAGTGAAAATTTTCCTGTGGAAAGCATTTTGAAACCAGCTCCCTCACAGAGCATTCCTTGAGACAATGTGCAGGCGTTTCCAGGGCAATATGTGACATCTCCTCCACTGCAGATAAAATCCTTCCAGATTAAGGCAATAATGCAGAAAGTGTCCGAGTGGGACATCAATAACATGTCATAATTTTGAAAGTCTCTGTCTCACTTACACATGCAAGCAAAGTATTTGCATTTTAAGATGGATGTTTGGAATTACTTTACATATATCAGGGTCCTGAACAGTTTCCCCTGCTCCTGGGGGTTTTGTAGCCTGGGTTGGGGTGGTTGGTGGCCTCACTTAAAGCCTGGGCCAGGCTCCCCCCTCTTCTCTGGAGCTGTCCTTGAGCTGAGGTCCTGTCCTCAGTCCCTGCCTGAGCTACACCATGGCTTTGCTGTGGCCACGCTGAACATTAGCCTATTCCACCAGCCAATGTCCTGCCCAGCCTCAGCCCACCCCCACCTCATGGACACACTTGATGCCCTGGGCTGGGCCTTACAGAAAAGGTAGGAGTTGAAATCTGTGACTATTATTTAAAAACTTTTTGACAAAAAAAGGAGGGGTTGGGGGGTATTTGGGGGGAGGGAGTGTGTAGAATGGAGACACTTCAGCTTAATAACTTAATTTGATCTGAATTCCTATGTTCCACAAAGAAATGGTTTTGACAGACATTTTTGTTCCAGTTGTCATTATAAACAATGTCTAGGTGCATTTGCAGCAGCATTTTGGTTCAAATCAAAAGCCTACTTGTGAAGCAAAATCTCCTGATGATGACCCCTACTTAACACTGATTTCCATCACTGAGTGAGAGGGGACCATGCAAACTTATCTCTTTCTGGATGAAGCTAAAGCCAAAGGTGAGCTTTAGCTGCTAGTGGCTGTCCAATCCATGAGAACAGGCTGAAGCTGGTCTGAAGGGTACTTGAAATGTCTTCAGCATTGGTTTTATCCAAAATCATTCACTTATTAGGGCCTTGAAATAACTTTTCAAACAATGTGTATTCTATCCAGGCATATTGGGTTTGTATCTCATTTGGATAAGCAAATACTACTTGTAGAGAACTTGCACTATCTGAATACAAAGAGCAAAAATACTTTCTCTGAAGCTACAGTAATTTTTGCAAATCATTGATTCCTTTTTTTTCTGAACATTTTATCTCAGCATATTGAGGTTGCCTGTATCTTGTTAGATTTGACCCCGTGCTGACTCCTTGCATCACGTATTTCACATTTGTGGTGTGCACATGAGGAGAGTCACAAAATGAAAATTTCCTGAAATAACAGAATCACAGATGGCACCATAACCAAAGGTCTGTAGAAACTGAGTCATTTACGTTGCATCAGAGGAAACAACTTGTGTAAGGAAAGTTGATATGAATGAGACTAAATAATTACAACAAATAGAGCAATTTAGACTTTCTTTTAAAATGCAGCACAAAGGAGTCAATCTGATGATTAATGCAGGCATTGGAACCTTGGAGCTAATAGCTGTGTAGGTTCCACAACCACCTACAGACTGCTTCCCAGATGGTGCATCTGAATCTTGTGTAAAGGTGCCCAGGCTGCCCAGGGCAAGATATGATGTAAAAGGAAGTAAAGGTAGTAAAATTTGCCACAAAATTAAATATTTGAAGAAAATAGTAGCTCACCATCTTATACAAAGTATTGAACATAAGTGCCCTTCCAACAGGAACAGGAAGGCAATGGAAAGTCAGCACTGACTCTGTAACAGCTGATCATGAAACCTCATCTCACTGCAGCAAACAGGACTTTTGGCAGCCAGTCTGTCCTGCCCTGTCCTGTGCAGGTGACCTCTTGGGAACTGTCCTCATGAGGTCCTGAAGGAGCACATGGTTTGAGTTTTCACATGACTGTCCAGCACACCCTCCAGTCATTAAGTCAGTCATTAAAAGGCAAAAGCACTCTGACATTTTATACTTGGTACAATCATTGAATTCTAATCAGCCACACAATAAAGATTAAGATAGAAGACAAAGTCAGGAAGCAAGGTATGAAGAGCAGGCAGATATTAAAGATAAAAATACAGCATCACTTCCCTCACCTTTCCAGTCAGAAAATCATTTTGTTCCAGAAGTGATTTGATTCTGCATCACATTGGTTTGTGGTTTGATATCCTTTTTTTTGACTAGTCCAATTTCAGCCCTGAAAAAAATGTAATTGGCCAGAGCTCTGTTTCTGTGCTTGAAACTTCAATTCAATAATCTCTCTCCTATTGTATTCCACAGAGATCCAGAAGTAATGTGTGCTCAGGATATGAGAAGAGTGATTCTCTGGGAGAACTGAAGTTCAATTCCTTTATTTCGTTTCAATAAATGGAGGTTGACTTTTAAATTGGCAGATTTGTAAAAGGTGATTTTTTATCACAATTAAAAGCTGAGACATGTAGTGGTCTTATCAAAAGAAAAAAAAATAGATTTCTTTTCCCCTACATTTCTGTGCATGTATCAGCCAGAAAAGGCAGAGTAGCGGAATTACAACCAAAAGGTATTTTCACGAATATTCACGATGGTTTAAAAAAATGGATTTGTTCCAGCTGTGTTTGCTTCTCTCAAATAGGCAAATAATTCTGTTATGGTCACACACATTCTCACGGAAAGAAAAATTTGGAAACTCATGAGGATTCATGGAAAGCAAAGTTTATACAGAGGAGGAAATCAGCCAGACAGGAGTCAGACTGCACTGATCACAACCAGCATTTCAAACACATACAACTACTCATGGGAATAGCTGAGAGAATTATAGTAACACCTTATGCAAGACTTCAAACATGCCAAACTCTGCCTTGGACAAACACAGGGTCAAACACAGCAAGTGTCAAGAAATGTCACTTTTTATGATATTTAAAACTGTGATTGAAGGATCCCAGCCTGAGAGGGTTCTAGTTGTTCATTTATATCTGGTTTTAATATTTATATTTATTAAAATCTTAAATAGGTTTATGCTTATATTTATCCAAATGAGGAACAACCATCTTCTGATCTGAGAAAGCCATCTCCCTAGACACCACAGCCAGGAATGCTGAGTATTCAAAGCAGCTGATGCATGGGAAAAATGAGCCAAGACAGATAACAACTGCAGATGTAAAGAGGAGACAGCTGTGGTGTTGTGCCCATATAGCACAGCTGGAATTTCAGTCCCTGCATGACCTGCAGCCCTTTGTGCCCAAACACAAATAAGTCGGGTAAGTGCTAACGCTGCAGCTGTGACAGAGGAAAATGGAGACAACAAAGCCTGGTGAAAAATACCCTGGCCAAGATGTTACAAGTCAGATCAGCTGGCAAGCCAAATGGTTTAAAAGTCTAGTTTTGAGCCAGTCCACCAGCCTGTCCTGCTCAGGAGGTGCACAGATCCTCCTGACACCAGTGGCCAAAGGAGGGGACAGGCTCAAGGCGTTGATCAGTGGCACCAAGCTGGTTTGCCTTGAGCCAGCTATGAAGCTCTTGTGGCCAGAGTGGCCAAGCACAGCTTGCATGGGTTTCATGAGAATGGTTCCCAATTGCCTGCATGAAAATAAACATGGGCAGACTTATGCAGGTGCTGTGAATCTTAGGGCAGCACAGCCTTATTCCAGTGACCTTGGTGCCAAGAAAGGCTCACCCATGCAGCCACTGTTGGAAGATGCCTTGGGTACCAAAGGAGCAGTAGTGGGAAAGAGCAACTGTAGTAATTAGAGGGAATGTAAAAGGGCTTACTTCCACCCAGGCAGTTTTCTCTCAATATCATTTTTTGCCAACGGATAGCAGTTCATAACAACACAACTGGGGAATCCCTGTGCCATCTGGAGTGTTCCTGAATAGGAGTTTCATAAACCATTATGCAACACTTCTGCCTTGTGTGCACATTCCCAGGAGGGCATTGCAGTGGCCTAGGCAATGAGTGTTTCAAATCCTCACAAAACTTGATCAGCTCCACCCTGCATTTCACCACCTTCTCAGATGGCTCCACTTGGCAGATCTTCACATCCCATTCTGAGCAATATTTCAAAGTGTGGTTGAGGAACATTCCCATTCCTCTGCACAAAGAGGTAACATGGATTTCTGTTTCCCTGCATGGGTCACACTGTGAGTAATAACCAGAGCATACAGCAGCACTACCAGACTGGCCACCCTTCAGAGATGGGGAAAGAGGGGCCTGGCACTGGATACCACAGTTCTGTCCCACCAGGGTGACATGCATTTCGTGCTGTTCAGTCATCCTGGAGAGGTCCAAAACCCAGCCCAAGAGGAGAACCAGGATTCCCTTTCCCTGCAGGCATCACCAGGAAAAAAGGCAGATTTCAGAGCTACCCCTGCCACACCACCAAGGTTAGCACAAATATTCACTGTCTTCAGCCCAGAATGGTAATCTGTCTAGCTGGAACTGGATCTGACTGTCCCATGTGAAAACCATCCTGACCCTATCTTAGTGCTTCTGGACATTTTTGGCCACCTGAGGAAAGCAAAAAAGGGCTGCCCACCCCTCTCTTGTAAAGCCCTTTGTGATACTACTGAAGGAAAAATGGTGGGTTGGCAATTAATGGAGCACAGATTAGTTTGTGGCCTCCAAGAAAGACATAGCCTGGCACTTTGCCTGTGAACAGCTTCTGCAAATACAGAACTTTCTTGTTATTATAGATATAAATCTGGTTTATTCTGCCAGTGGATTATTTTTAAGTGTTTTGTGAGGAAAATGCATCCATCTCTTCACTGGCTTTCTACAGAGAAGTGTTCTGCCTCCCAAAGGTCTCCAGCCAGCACACCACCACCACAACTCGAGCAGCAGCATTATAGCCTGCCACACTCCTGCCTACCAGCAGAAGAAAGGACAGCAGGTGCTGAGCTGTTTTCAAATAACAAAATACTTGACCTCTCACTGCAACCTCTCAGTGTGCAGGGACATTAATTGGTGTCTCTCCTCTTTCCAGGGAGTTGATAAGAGGTCAAATGTCATAATATAAATATGAATGCATCTTTGAGATCTCTCCATCAGAACTGAAATTTCTTGATATTTGCTGGGTGGTAGAGATGGATGGATGGATGGATGGATGGATGGATGGATGGATGGAAGAAAAGACCAATGGACACTGAAACTGTGTGGTTTATTTGCCTTTGAAGACCACACTGATGTGATATAGCACACGTGACCATCTCAAAACATCTGGTGGCTGAAGTGGTCAGGCTGCTATTCTAGCATCAGAAAGGTCAAAAGTTGGACTCTTTTCTTAGAGAGGCTGTCTCATAAACAAAAAAAAAAAGAGGAAAAGCATCTTCAGCTGTGACAGTCTTTTTGTGAGTACTTACAGTCTTGGTACAGGAGAGGATGTCAACCTGATAATGGCAAATCAACTCTCAGCGTCTCAATCAGCCCTGCTGTTCATTCTAGCAGGATCATATTCATCCTGAACATGAAGCTCTCTGCAGCTGTTCATCTGGGGAGGACATCCTCCTGGGACACCCTGAAGGCCTTCTTCTGGATCCAGAGGCACCCTGGAGGCACTCCATCACTGGTGCAGCATAGTTGTTGTTTTTTTTTTACCTCTCCATTGATTTATAACCACTCCAGGCATTAATGATCCTCTCAGCTGCATGCTCTTGCTTTCACTAACATGTCTTCTTTTCATCCTCACAGTCTGTGAGACCTTATTGTAACTGCATGTCTGCCTCAAAGCAGGTTTGCAATCTGCAGAGAAGGAATTGTTTTACTCTATTTTTTTGTACCACAGTATTTGGCAAACCCCAGCCCATGGCAAATCATCCTGACTGGGTTGCCTCGGACATCAAAGCTTCCTCTCCAGCAAGGCCAACTGCACCACAACATGGAGAAGGCTGGTCTGAGTGAAGCAGGAAGCTCAGGCTCGTGGAGGTTAGCTGGGGGAAAAGGACCATCTTAGGGGAGGGACCTCTGCAAGACTTGGCAGTGGCTCAGCAAATCTTTCTTGCTCTTCTTTTAAAAGTACATTTCTAAATGTGCTGCCTTGAGGCCAAAGAAATTCCCAGAACAAGCATGAATTTTTCAGGAGGATGGAATATGTCTACTGCTGTTCTCTAAGACACAAAGGAGACAAAAAAGGGTTATTTTCTGATTTTAAAGAAGATATTCTTAGTATAAACTTCCAGCAACACACCCAGACAAAAACACACAAAAATACTACATATATGAACATGTATATGTGATTACCACGACCACAGTTTTGACAGAAGCCCATCCTGGTAAACTATCTTCATGTTCCTCTGCTGTAAATCATTAATCTTAACCACTTGATCTGGAAGTAAAGCACTTTCTCTCCCAAGAACATACTAACTGACAAAGGGGGGAGAAAAAAGCCAAGCAAAATTTGCTTTGCTTGTTATGAAAAGCCCCAGTAATGCATTATCCTTGCTCTCTTATCATGCTCAGTACCTGGAATGGCTGAAGAGCTGTTACCAGGCTGTTGGGCAGGGCTGGGGAGTGGAAATTTATGTATGGAACCCTTAGGGCTAATTGCATGCGCCACCGTTCAGGTGAATAGAAACATCACACACTTGGCCTGCACCCCAAGTGACAGCCTTATCCCCCATGTCACAAAAACATGTTTAGCAAACAATTTTTTCCCTCAGTTACTGAGCATTAAAGCTTAACTAACATGCTGCTTAGCTGAGAAATGCTCTTTGTTTCCAGCAGTGGATCAGTCCCCCACTGATGATAGAGGCTCCTGGTTTTGTGCCCTTCAAACCACGTTCCCCCTCCGCACAGACCCAGCCAGTGCAGCGTCAGTGCCCACATTAGCAGCCAGGATGGTGCAGGAAATTCAGCCCCCATGGTTTGTGGGAGGCACAGGAGTGAGGTTAGGACGGGACAGAGTGTTCTGAAGCAGCTTCAGACCAACACAGTCATTCTCTCTCTATACTTGTCTATACACCCATGTACAAACACTCAGAATATTTCCACTCTGATATGAGAGCCTGATGAACGGAATCGATGCATTTCATCAGCAGTTCCTAAAGGCTGAAGCCTCAGCAGGCTGTGCAGTTCTAATGGAGGTCAAGACATTAGTGATTTTCTGTGATAATATGGAAAAAATAAGTAATCCTCTGTTACATGGCTTTCTGGCAAAGAAGTCTGATCTCTGCTTCTTCCAGATACTTCCATTTTGTAATGCTGCACAAGAGGGGATCCAGCCATTTGGAAGTGTATATAACCAAATAAAATAACTGACACTCTAATCTTATTATGGATATACATTGCTAACATTTCTCTTCCACCAGCAGTTCACACACACAGGGAATGATGCAGTCTTTTAGCTGATTTACCACTTAATAGTTAAAATACCAAACCCACAAGAATCAAATCCCCTCACATTCTCACATCTGAACAGAAAGCATTTGAGTAGTCAAACTTGTACTAAGCTCTTCAGAAAACCAGTTTGGAAAGGAATTCAGGGAAACCTCCAATCCATCTCAATGCCCTAAACTCTACCATTGGTGAAGTTAGAAAAATTCCACATCTGGGGTCCAACTAGACTTTGTGCATCAAGAAAATGGTCCAAACAACTGTAACTGACCAACATTTTTTGGATCAGAACTTTTCCGCAGCCAGCAAAAGTGTAAATTCTCCTCACTTCAGGCAGGTAAATATTTCCTTGAAACAGTGCCATGAAAAATAGGCCCACTGTGAGTCATTTTATCTCAGGCAATTTTTCATAATTGGACTGCGTGGAACAGATTCCTCTTGTTATTGGTGTGATATCGGATAATAAAATAAATAATTTGCCAGTTTTGTAAGCAGAAGGGAAGCAAAACAGATTTATAGCATTGGGATTTGGAAATGCTTGTTACTTGCTTGTTTCACATTTTCTGTCTTCTCAAGAGGTTAAATAAAAACATCAGTGTCTGTCTGCAAAGAGTTACAGAGGAAACAACCATGTGTATTAAATTGAGACTTCAGAGGGGAATTTCAATCAGTATATTATCAGGATGTTCTGACAAAGTTTAAAATCTCCGGAGATAAAAACAGTTACTACAACTCATACAGCTCTTTGATGCTGATCTGCGATTGCTTTTACAAGCAAAAAGCAAAAAACAGAAAAAATGGTTGAAAATTTTAGCAGAAATTAAGGAACATGAAAGACAGAAAGGAAAGAAGAGGAAGGTGCAACAAGCAGAGAATAACATAAAAGGCACTAGTGATGCAAAGCTAAAAGAAAATGTCTTAAAGTAAGAAAGAAGGCACATATATTTCATACCAACTGATGAAACCTGAGAGTGCATTACTGTGAATTCTCCATTTTGTGATGCTCTCTCTAAAACCATGTGTCTTAGTCAAACAGAGTTTAGAATGGCAGTAATGGATTCAACTTGAGTATGTGCTCTAAAAGGATAAAATAGAAATAAAAGTAAGTAAGGATAAGCTCAAGCATACAGAGTCCCCTTCATCTGCAAAGCCTCAGCAAGTCAGAGTCCCTCAAGGAAAAGGACGAAGTGCCAAGGGAAAGCAAAGCAGAGCTGGCTGTAGGGTAGATACAGGGTCAGGTAAGGCAGTGCCAGATGCCCATGAAGGGACTGCCCCACCAATGCCAAATCAGACAGAACCCAAATTCAGGCCTGGGGAGATCCATCTCCTCCTGGCTGGGAGGCTACAGGGAGCACCCCAAGTGGTGCAAGGCATACAGCAGCCTTCAGGAAAGCCTGTCTGAAGAAAATAATGATGATCATGAAGAGCCTGAAAGCTGGAAAGCTTTCCAAGCTATGGCATTAGCAAGGGAAGGAGCCCACAGGGCTGCTCAAGCCCTGCCCTGGAGGTCCAAGGCCTCCCCTATTCCCACCTGTTCTCCAGGGTCACTGGCACCCACGTCAAAGCCCAGGCCAACCCTGGGTGCTACAGGAGCTCCTGTCCCCTGCAAGCTCTGCTCCCTCCCTCCTCTCCTCTGGCCCTTTCTGTCCTAAAAGGAGAGCTCATGTCAGGGTAGAAGCTCAGCCCCTATTTTTTGCCACCAACTGGAGGATATTGTTTCTTTCCACGTGCTGTACAGGATGCATAGGCAGAACCACGTGCCTTGCCTGGGCATCAATAGTTGGATATTGTGGGAAAATGGTGAAAAACCCCTCAGACTGTCACTTGCCAGCACTGCTTCTCCCGAAAGGCCACTCAAGATGTATCAAAGTCACTAAATTTGTGATTTTTGCTTTGCACAAATTCAATTTCGGAGTTACTCATTAATCCAGAGACATGAAATGATAGACTGAAGGTTTCAGAACTGCTGAGTATGACAGATATTTGCTTATGCCTCACTCTCACTTCAGTTCATTTTCCATGCTACTTGACAGTTATTTTTGAGTGGTATATACTAGTATGGAATTAAATGCTGAAATTCCATGTAAAAAGGAAATTTCTTCTGTAAATTCCTTGATCACCATGTAAACCATGGAAAGAATAACAATACTTTATTGAATAGCCCCCAAATTAAACACACTGGAAGGAAGACATCTCACACAGGAAAAGCAATTTGGGTTTTAGAAAGCCTTCTAAAATGCAAAAATACTGCATTTTAATACAAGGAAGGACTATTATCAAAGGAATCATTACTCAGGCATATCTGAAGTGTTATAGACTACTGGAGGAAATCAGAAAAGAAGAAAAATCAGGAAAAAGACAATCAGCAACTGAAGTTGAATTCTAAAAACACATGACAACTTCAGCCTTCTCATTGAGTCTACTACACACAAAACAGAAACATGTTTCAAAAAAATTTGGCATTCAGAGGTATTAAAATTATTCAGTTACTGCCATCACTCACTGAGAAACATGACGTTCCATCACATGAGTCATCTCTGCAAGGAAACGGGCACAAAATGTACTGTGAAGCACACTGAGAAGTCACAAGTACAGGACCCAAAGAGAGAGGGAGTTTCTGATGTGCAACAAGAGCATCACTTTTGGTGATACCAGCTGTGATCCTGCCTTTAGCTTGGTACATGGGAGGGGCCTCAGTGAGAAGGTGGAAGTGCTGCTGGCACCTCCCTGGAGGAGACTCACTCCAGGTGGGAAGGAGACATGGAACATTGTCCTAGCTCCTCTGGGTCTATTTTTTAGCACATGTTGTATAAATGTAGCCAATAAATGCAATTGCTGCAGCCACTGGACTCTCACCATGTAGTGCAGCAATAAAACAAGCTTGCAACAAAACAAGGGAATTTTCCAGTGCTCTGCTCTTTCTGGTGCCCACTAATCCATGGCAGAGAAGGGCACTCATCTATCTCATTTCAGTGCATTTTAGATCTCCCCAAAGCCATAACTGTCTGCTGAGCATGTTTGGGGAGGGCATACCAAGCCCTGAACATCAAAGCAGAGGCAGGCTGATCCTCTGGAAACTGTTCAACTGCTTCTGAGCACGCTGGCACCTGGGCACCGGGCAAGGCAGCTCACATCACTCTCATGGTTTCTTCAGGGATATGTCCCCCAGTCTGGCTATCCAGGTGAACATAAATCCTCCTTCTGCTCAGGTGAGTCTAGATCTGTGCTATCTTTTCCATGCAGTCTGGAGTCCCCAGACCTCCGGGCATGCCCTCCACTGCACATGAGGACCCTCTAGCCTCTCTCATTGCCAAGATGAGAATGTGAAATTTCTCTATCTGAAGCTCTTGATACTGGACCTCCCTAGAAGCAGCACACCCAAAAGTACCCCAAACAGCAGCTGATGCTCCTTCACAGTGGCCACTTTTCCCTTGGAGGTCCCAGCTAATTCCCTTGATGCCTTGTACCTCAGAGGTACATACCCCAAAAATGCAGAGCTCATCTTGGGGAACAAGAGGCCAAAGAGTTCCTACAGCATCAAGTACACAGAGTTTATCCCACACAGCCTTCCCTCCTGCTGTAGCTGCTCTGCAGTGCAGTTGTGTGGCACAATTCAATGCAGTTCATGACCCGTTCCTGTCACCATGCATCGCATGCCCTTTGTTGCAGACAGCTCTTATTTATTCTAAGACTGTCTCAAAGTCTTCTTCAGAAAAATCCTCCACAATTTCAAAAGCCGTGATTTTCTTTATCTCCTTTTTGTTTCACAATCATACTGGGAAATTGCTGGGGATTTTTACTCCTTCACTTTTAGAAGTCAGGATTGCGTTTCCCTTGCAAACAAGGCGACAGAATAATCTTACAGTCAGCCTATTCCCTTAATGGGGCATTTTTAACATTTTCACTTTAGGGACTTTGCAATGAAAGTTCTTGATTAGCTAAAAACATTCAATAATTAGTATTTTTTATGAATTTCCAGTGCATATCTTTTCAATGGAAGTATTAAAAATCTTAGACTGCATCTTACCATCTTTGTGGTCATTCGAAAAAATTGTCCTGCCTTGTGATGAATCTTATCCAGAGACAACTCAGACTGTGTGAAAGCAGGATCCATACAAAAAGCATTCACACAAAACCAGTGTGGTCTAGAAAACAGCAAAATTGGAGGAAAGGAACAAGCTCCTAGTGAGTGTCTCACTACAGTGGAAAACAGTCAATCACATCTGGTCCTGCAGGTGGAAGTTTGCCTCCATGACCACCCAGCAAAACTTCCGAAGAGTAGAAGTGACATACTAACTGTGTTCATGGTAGCTTTTGATTCCCCAGCATGAAAGGAGCATATAAATTTACAAAAGAAAGCCAAGAAGTAGTCAACAATGTGGTTTGTCTCAAACCACGTACCAGATATGACACATAGGGGTGTTCAAAAGCCCAAACACAAGAGCAAAGAGATCACTTGACTTGTCAAAGGTGGGGCACAGCCATCCTGGCCACAGAAACTGCTGAAGAAGGACCAGGATTTTATATCTGGCTCCCTCGTGTCCTTGGCAGCTTCCCTTGAAAGCCAGACATGGTTCAGCAGGGGGGTGCACTTACATCCTCCCTCTTGTGATCTCCCAACAGCTGAACACAGGGGAAAGCTATGGATTTCCTAACCACAAAAGGACACGTGTCTGAAATCAGATTCCTTGTGGGTGCCAACAGTAAGATTGAGAGCTAAGCTCTTTTTTGAGTCATTCATCAGCTCAGATGTGAGTTGTCAGCCATTTGAACGTTTTCCACAAAAGCTGCCACACAGTCTGTGCTCTTTATCCATTCTCCAAGTATAGCAGTAGAGATGTGTCAGACCCACTATTTTCATTTATTAAAACTTTCTGCCTAGTTTGACAAACTGGAGGAAAGTTCCAGATAGAGCTGAGCATTAATTAACCTTCTTGCATTCTCCTAAATCTCCAGTTCAAAGCAGTACATATTGTAAAACATAAGAGGAATTATTCTCTCTCATTTAAGATACCCACTGAGATCCTGTGTCTGACTTTCCCTACACTCGAACCCAGGCCACCTTCCTGGTGCTTCAGAGACCTCCAGAGCTTCTGTCCAGAGCATCAGTTATACATCCTCCAATTTTTAAAGCAAAAGAATTAACTGGAACATAATCAGAGAATGAAGAAGGCTTTTAGGATAGGTCCAGTTCCTCACAATTTTTAGGTACCCTACTCAGAATAGTGGCACATGGTTTTATGACTTTTTAGAGGGGAAAGGCTGGAGCATTGAAATCCAGGAAGTGCTGTGTGCCATGAGGAAAAGGGTAGCAGCAAGTTGTCAGTGCTGGGGTGAAGCTGGGGGAATGTGTGCCCTGCTCCCCAAGGAAGCCAGTGAGCCTGCCTGAGGCTGCCCCAGGAGGAATCAGGCCTGCTCAGATCTACTGTCTGAGCTGCTCTTAGGAGGGATCCCTGTCCCATTTTGGTCAAAATGCCCTGGGAAAGCCCAAACAGTTTAACAGTGAGTCCTGAGATTCACCAGCCCAAGCACCCTACAGAGTCAAAAGAGAGGAAAACATTTCTGCAAGGCAGCTCAGGCTTCCAAGGTCCAAGTGTGGGCTCACCTGCTCTCCCTTTGTCCCACAGTCTGAGGCAATTGAACTCCTGAGATGGATGGTTTAGCAGGAGCTCCACAAGGTGAAGGTGGAGGCAAGGTTTAGATGGGCACCCACAGCCGAGTGCAGCTCAGAGGGACTGGAGGCACTGGACAGGGAAGCAGCTGGTCAGGGTAATCCTGCAGCAGGGGCAGCCTCTGGGAAAGGGGATGGGTGCCTCCCCAAAGGGGACAGTGTGTTTGTGCCATCAAAATGGGACAATTAGCTGAAACCTGTGGGAATTGTGTTCAAGAACCAGAGAGCAGGGATAAAAAATTGCAAGCTTCATAGAAATCTGCAATGTATTTACTGTGAGGAAGCTGAAGGCACAACTCTAATCCCACTCAGCAATCCTCTTGTAAAAGTACAGCAGTCTTTGCTTTTAACAAACCTGTTCTGCAAAGAGTACTTGAGAGATCTTTGAGTCACGTGAGGAGTGTCCAGCTTCTCTAGGACCTGCAACAACTGAGATACTTTGCATAGTTTATAATGTAAAGCATAACTAGAGGGAAAGGAATCCCAGGAGTTAATGGGTTTAACTCCACTAATTTCAATAAATTATAGCACTGACTCCAGGCCTCAGTTCAACACACCGTATTTTTAGTGAACTAGATGCAGAAAATAAACAAGCTTTTCCTGTAGTTTTTAGGAAGACAAAGTGTACAGATTCTGACTTTTCAAAGCTACTCCCAGAAAAAAGGCAGGGAGTAAAAATGAGACACTTGAGGCTAAGAAAACAGCATCAAACTGAAAAGCTCAGAATGGAAATAACCTTCTTTGTCCAGTAACTCGTGATTTAGGTATAATATTCTGGCCCTGAAACTAGAGCTGAAGGAGGTTTTATTACAAATGCAGCTGCATTTTTAATTAGACAGTGAAAAGTAGTAGGAAAAAATAGCATAGGAACAATTTTGTATGGGGACTGTGTGACCTAATAGCTGTTTTTCAAGTCTAATATCAATGATTTTGTGCTCTAGTTTCCTTCACCAACTGACTGGGGACTGTTTTTCAAGTCATTAGGAAACTGGGAACATACCAATTTGATTTTAGAACTACAGAGAAATGGCACCTATTAGAAAAAAGGTGGGTGTTTTATTCTTACCTAAACTGATTGTGTATTGTTTAAACTGGGCTTATACAGTGGCCATGCTTTTTTTGCTACTGATAGACAGAAGCAAGGAATTAGACCCCATATGATATTTCCAGACAGCAAGTTACAGACCGAACTTGTAGAAGTGCAGTTCTTTGTGTTTCCATAGCAACCCAAGCTGCAGTTGTCAGTAATTAAAATTAACTCCATGGTTTTATTGGAATGCCAGGAGCTGCCTTCTCAGATGATGGAGACAAAACAGAAGTCACAATATCTGCAAAAATAACAGTTTTCTAAATACAGCTCTGTCATTCCACCAGCAGCATCCAGCCACATTGCATCCCAGTCCTTGCAGTGCTTTTCTGGCATCTGTTTGACCAGCAGTGGAAAATGGTATCTCAAAGATTTTAACCCAACTCCCACAGCAAGCCCAGGGCCTTGCAGATGCATCCTGCTGCTGACACATGGCTCTCCTGCTTGGGCAGTGCTAGGTATGCCCTCCTCTCTCCCCAGCCTGTAGGTAACAAAGTGAGAACAGCCTTTCACCAGGGCTCACTCAGAGCCCACTGTGGCTGGGGCTGGTGAGAAGTCACATCCTGTGACTCCTAAAAGCTGGACAGAAAAGCCCATTGAGACAGTCTCACAAGGCTCTGACATGGCTTTAGGGTGGCTCCTTTAATTCCTAGCCAGCTACCCCTGAGCTGCCATCCTCAAAGCAATGATCTGTGCCACAGATCACAAAGCATGGGCAGGGCTGCAGACAGCAGCAAGCAGTGGTAGTGGTGGGGAGGGGAAAAGTGCAGCCCTCAAACCCTCCCAGCCTTCACTCCTACTGAAAGCTCCCTAGAGAAAGTGCTTGTCACATCGAGTATATCTACATCCCAAGCAAGGGAGATGGGGGAAAGCCCAGCACTAAGCCCCTGATCATCAAGCACTGCTTCAGTCAGGTAATTTCTAGGCATTGTCCTGAACCTTCCCCTGCTGTCTGCAAAGCAGGATTTGCACATGCATGCTGAGATGGTTCACTGCAGGACTTTTCCCCAGTGTGACTATTAGTGTGACTGATTTGAGAAGACAGCACCGTGTCTGGCTCCCTCTGCACCACCACTTCTCCGACACTATCCCAGATGGCTTTGCAACCTTACATATCCTTGTGCTAAATAGCAGCAAAACACTCCCAGGACCATGGGAAAAACCCACTGTGGTGATGGGCTGCAACACTTCACTCATTTTCCTTTAGACAAGTGGAAAACACAGTAAAAAACACAATAAAAATAATAATCATAGTTTCATGTGGGGCCCAGGGGAGAGCCAGGGCCAAGTGCTGTTAAGTGTAGATGCAGCCAGTCTGCTCTGGAGGGAGCAGAACAGACATGAACCTGTTTGTTCTCCTTGGCCTCCCACACAAAGATATGTCCTTGACTCTTTTATTTACTAGTAGGGATGTATACATAGAGAGTACTGAAAACCAGTCCTGTGTCTAAAAAACTCCTAACTTAATAGAAAAGTAAATTATTTTGCTTCTCAGAGAAAGATTATATTTTCCAACTGGCTAAGCATAAATTGAAATTAATCTCTTAAGGCCATAGCTTACCAGCAGCTAGCATCTCCAGCAAAACAGATTGCCATTAGTTGCTCTTAGTTGTTAGGTAAGCCAAAATAAAGTGTTGTATGAATAAAAAAATATTTTCCTAATGTCCACCCTGAAAAGATAGCAGTTAACAGCAAAAAGTACCTGAATTTAATGGTAATAATTCAAATTAGGCAGAAAATTGTAACAGCAATGATTTATGTCTTTAAGGTGAATGGAAATACAAATTACATACATACATTCATGTATTCATGTATCATGAGCTCAGTAAGAGCATCAAAATTATATGCAGAGAGGTATAAGCTGTTAAGGTAATACCCACAACTAGCATGATGTCTCCTACCAAAAATATCATTGGCAAAACCATACCTTCTGCAATGAAGTCTTATGGGGCTTCTATGGAAACTGACTTCAATAAAGAAGGCTGGAACTAGAACTCTCTGGGTTTGAAATCTTTTTTTAATCACAGTTTGAAGCAAAATTTAATTGGGTTTTTAAAGTTTGGAAATCAGCTTTCATTTTCTGTTTGCTCATTTCCTTTTATTTAGACAATAAATACCTGGAAAATTTTGTTCTTCCTAATTTTTACCCCAGAAAGCCTCAAAGCACCAGTTCAAGAACCTCTCACAGAGCAGGCCAGAAATGCCCCAGAGCTATGATTCAACAATCCATCCTGCAGATGGAAAAGCCCAGTCACACTATGATTATTGTTCACCACTTCCAGCTCTGGTTTCATGCTGCAACAAAACTCTGGTAAAGGCACAAATCACAATTTCCAGGAATGCCCATACAAGCAGCACAACACACTGATGAGCATTCGGGGCATGTGAACAAGAAGGGTCCCTATGGAAGAAAAGCCATGTTTAGAAGTATCCATGATTGTTTCTTGCAGCTTGTTATACAGTGCAATCAATAGTCAAAATCCTGCCAGGAGTCACAATATTTTTCAAAATGAGCTTGTGCTACTCGGGGTTATATTGGTTGTATCACTGTGCTGCTGCATTTGACTGCTTCCTTTCCCTCCCACTTGAAACTTGATAAGATCACAGTGGGAAATGGAGCATAAGATGGACAAACAATGCTGTTACTTGGTGAGAAATGCAGTCAAGAATAGAGGAAATCCTACATTTCCTTATGAAGATAACTTTTCAAATAAGACTTTAAGCAAATATGCAGGTCCTAGTCACAAGGGGAGCCTGGCATGGGCCAGGCAAAAGCTCTAAAGTGTGTGTTGTGAAGGGACATTTAAGCCTCTACATAAAAGGTGTCTAACAAGTGCCAAGGCAGAAATCCATGTCCAGACCTCGGGTTCAAAGAACTTAATGCCAATGAGCATTAAACTGAGACATGTTCATGCAGGCTGCCCAGGAACCTCTCCGGCTCCTTCACCGCAGCATCCTCCCTCTGGTGCTGTGCTTGGGGAAGTCCCCCTAGACTGCTAAATGTGTCCCACATGTGCAGAAGGGATCCCTGCAGCCCCAAAAACAGAATGACACCCTTGCTTGTGCCTCTCAAGCAATGCACTGCACATGCACCGTACTCAGGGTTTGTTGCAAGGATGGGGTGGGTTGCAGAGCCAGAAATCTGTGCAAATGTGACATCAGCCCAAGACTCACCCCACGGGAAAAAATTCCACATGGGGAAAGAGGGTACATGCAAGGAAGAAGAACATATCAGCAAGCCCACCTCAGCCCAGGTGGCCATGGAGTCTTCAGGACAGCCCATGGTTTTAAGATGAAGCACGTGCTCAGGTGTTCTGTTAGAAACCTTATGATGTTCACCATGTGAGCAGCACAGCTCTCCCAAAGCAAGCTGCCTGGGAAGTTGGCTGTGTCTCTGCTTAGGATACAAATTGTTTTTGAGGTATGTACACCAGGGACTTTTCACATGCATCACATATCTGCACAGATGTCTGGTGCAATAGGACACAACAATCTGTGAATTGAGCACCTCAGTTTAGGGAGACCAAGCTCATCTCATTCAGCCTTGGGTTTAATACTAGATTTCAACAAAACAGAAATGGAATTCAAACATCTTCATGCAGGTACTCACATGCCCAACACTTCTTTCACCTCAGGGAGGGTTCCAAGTTTCAGAGCCTGGTACTACTGTGCCAATTTTTTCTGACCAGATAAAATTCATGTCAGCAAAAGCCTGCCCAGAGCCTGGAAAGCAGATCTTTCTGCATAGCATGACAGAGGCAGGAAGGAGGGGGAAGCCCCAGCTCTTGACATGGCCTCTTGGTGAGCCCAAAGCTGCTTTTCCACTTGTCCTGCCCAGCAGGATACCCTCAGCAGCAGCAGCAGCAGCAGCAGCAACAGCGAGTGTGAGCAGTGCTGGCAGAGGCAGCCAAATGCTCCCAAATCTTGCAACATGACTGTGCTGCCTGCTAGAAGTGGAGAGAGAGATAACAGCAAGAAAAATTTAAATTAATTAAAGATATGGCTTCAAAACCTCAGCATCTGCTCTGATGGAGTTAAACCTGTTCTGTATGTCTCTCTAACCTGTCAGTCGTGATAAAATTGCCTCCTTTCCTCCTTCTTTTTAATATACTGCTACACAGTTGGATTCCAACATGCAGGCATGGCTTCTCTAGGGCTTCATACATTTTGTCATGGTTGGCTGCATTTTTCAGAACTCTTTCTTTTGCCTTCATTAAACTTGAATAAAAAGAGGTCTATTAAAAAATGCAAAGGACTCATTTTTCAAAATCAACCCTAGCCTTCAATTTCTCAAGGTTACAGCACTGTTTCTTTCATTTTGTTTAATCTCAACTGCAAAAGAAAGGAAGAAACCCATTTAGAGGGTAACCAAGAACATAAATGCCTCAGGACCAAGCAGGACAATCCAACACTGCCTGCTCCATTCACCAAGCTGGGCTCCCCATGGTTAGTGGTGGAAGGAGAACATCTTCCCTACAGAGCCCAGAAACAGTGTCCCCAGCATAGTGGTCACAGCACTAAGCCTGCCAGATTCAAGAAGCATTTGGACAATGCTCTCAGGCACATGCAGTGACTCTAGGACTGTCCTTTGCAGGGCC
Organism: Eopsaltria australis; assembly: GCA_034509425.1. NCBI lineage: Eukaryota > Metazoa > Chordata > Aves > Passeriformes > Petroicidae > Eopsaltria > Eopsaltria australis. Next base: position 1,187,605 of record JAVTVJ010000189.1, on the reverse strand, counting down.
AGGACCTGGACTGTGATTATCCTTGTGAGTCCCATCCAACTCTGGATATTCTTTGATTCCATGACAAACTGTGGAGCTGCAGCAGGTCTTCTGTAGAGCCCTTTCTTTCCCTGGCTGGCATTAGATGCCTCAGTTTAAATCCTTCAATCAGCTGTACAAATATCCACAGATGTGCACTAATTTTTTTCACAGCTGTGATCAACTTTTAAAAGAGCACTTGGCCTATCTTCAGGAATTGGGTCAGAGCAATCGATATCTTCCAACCAGACAAGACAGAAGTTTTGAGTCAGGTTTGGATTCACAACCAAGCACCCATTTTCAAGGTGACCTTGTCTCTCAGGCTTCTAAATCAAACTATTTTTAGAAGGTTAGTAAACAATAAAAGCTCCATATTTTAAAGAGCTTAGTGCACGGGGTTAGGCACAAACTGTTGCAAATTGTCAGTGCTATTCTCACATCAGTGGGACAGGCAATGACATTTGGCTTGGGCAGCAGCCAAGAGATGCACAAAAGCTCAGGCTTTTTGAAGCTTAGAAACACTTGTATACGTGTCTAAAATGACAGCTTGGGTTTCTGGGGGAGGTGTCCAAGGAGAACTCACAAACAGACAGCGTAGTGGACTCTGCCAGGGAACTACATCTCTAAAGCTGAAAAGACCACTCTCGATAAGCCTGATGGATGCATTTGAGTCCATTAGGACCTGTTATTGCAAACAAAAATATTGTGAGAGTGTAAGATGTCAAATTATTCAACACAATGTTTTTAAACTCACAGTAACAGCCACCAAAACAGCTGCTTTGTCTAATATTTCCCTTCAAGCAGAGAAGAACATAGCAGCATTCCTGTCTCGGCATAACATTTAACACAGCAAAAGTCTTCAAGAGGTTTAGAGCGTTTTTTGCTGTGAAACATTCAAAGCAAAGGTATCAAAGATTGGGAAATATGTGACACCTGTTCATTCCCTATATCTGATGGAATCTGGGGGTTAGTTTATGCTGTCATTGGCTTCTGGCTGTTTTCTGCTCCAGCCCAGAAAAACAATTTTTTTATGACTACTTAGGAGGAGGAATCAGTTTAGATGCTTCAGACCTAAAATCAGATCTGTAGCTGATCCTCCCCAAATTAAAGTCACTATCCCTCATTACTGGAAACATCATCCAATGCTCTAAAAACAATCTGTCATTTAAACCATGTTGTCTTTGCTCAAGCCTTTTGAATCTACTTTAATTTTCACATCAGAATTGTACAGCCAATACCTTTATTTAAGCTGACTTTTTTAAGGCAGGCTAATGGAGGCAGGAAAGCAAAACATGTTCCTCCAAGCCCATAGGGATAGTTGGGCACAGACTTATCCCACCTGCATCAGTGGGGAACAAGTTTTGGGAAACCAAGAACTCCACAGCATGATTCAGCTCTCCCAAGACACAGACCATCTTAGAAAGTGACCATCTCTTTCCATTACCATACAGACAGCCAGAACTGAGATGTGCTTAACCAAGGGCCACTGTTAAGTGCTTAAAACTGGGATCACTGGAGAACTGTGGCCGGTCTGAACACAGCCTGAAGTGGCTTTTAAAATGCCACATTATTTAGCTGGACTGTTCACTTTGCTTTCTGTGACCATTAAATTGGAAGACAGTTCTAAAATACTCTATTCCAAATGCCAGGGGTTTGTTATTCAAAGGCTTTCATGCATCTCACAGAAACTTTAACTATCCTGCAGACCTTGACGAGCTCAAGTGGGTACCTTTGCTGCAGATCATGTCTCATGGTCCCCTCACCAGCCTATTATTTGTGCATACAAAATTGCCCTTGCTAGTAATAATGAGCACCAAAGCTTCTCCTTGAAGCATCTGGGAATATTTCCCTCCAGCTGCCTTGTGAAAGCTGTATTATGTTGGAGCAATATTTGTAAAGTATTTTGTTGGATTCTGTCTAGTGAAAAACTATCAAACAATGTTTTTAAATCAAAAAGATCAATGACAGACTTGTCCTGAGCAGCAAACTAGCCATAGTATATGATGAACTCCCATTGTGGGTTGTACACTGGAAATATATTTCCAAAACTACAGGGGTAAAAGGAAAAAGAAAAGGGGTTTTCTTATACATGAGCAATGGATGTGATAAAAGTTCTCCCTGTTTGAAGGAAAATTAGAGCTTAGATCTTCCAGCTGCCACTAACTCACTTGTGACAAAGCATGATCAATTATTGCTATAAACAAAGCACATTCCAAAAGAATTGAGGCTGAGGCAATAAAACCCCCCATTAGAACAGACACGTTGGACAGGCTCCAGTCAGTCTCATTTAGGTGAGTAATTTACGCAAAGCTCCACTGCAATTTTGGGCATCTGGCCTGGGAGAGGAGGGGGAAGAAGACAGTTCAGGCAGCCTGAGACACCTCTCTGGAGTTTTGTTCCAGGATCAGTGAAGAGTGAGGGCTGCTAAAGATGGGGGAGTACAGGCAGCCCTGCACTGGACAGGAGTCCATGTCCTGCCATGGCACAGCCCTGCAGGCTGAGAGACCACCCAGGAGGTGCCACAGCCAGGAGGGTGGACAGCACACAGCCTCAGCAGGACTCAGCTCCATGTTACCTCCTCTGGGCTCGAAGAAGGCAGCTGGGGCCAGCTCTCTTCACACAGGGGAGTCTGTAAGTGCAGCTGAATAATGTCACACACTGCACGTGGCCTGAGTGTGTCTCACCATCAAATTCTCACTGTGGTTCCCCTGGCACAGCCTTTGGGGCTCAGAACTTTTTCAGACAGCACCCAGGCATGGCCTGGGGATGGCATGGGACATGTCAGGGTGCAGCCCTCACAGTTTGGAGAGTAAGGGAGTATAAATGTAAGAATACAAGCTGTGCTACTCCAGTTGTCTTCAATACAAAAGAACAGTCTCTGGCCCATCAATTTATTTGTTCAGAAGTAGCTTCAGCCACAGCAGGGTTAACAGTCAAGCTCCCTTCCTCCTCGAGGGGGGCCTAACACCAAGGCATGTTTTCTAGGCTGCCCCTCACCTGAACTCATGACACCTGTCTCCAAAGGGGACCAATTTTGTCAGGAACAGTGTAAAATATAGATACTCGGGATACTCTATGGCAGTTTGTGTCTATCACACTCCCACAAACCCAACAAGGCAAGCATCATGTGCTTATGATGGTGGAAGCAACCACTGGATAACTGGAAACCTATTCTGTGCCCCATGGCATTGCCTGGAACACTGTCCTTGGAAAGCAAGACTTATGGCAGCATGGCACCCCAGAAAGAATTGAGCCAGGCAAAGGGACTCATTTCCAAACCAGCCTCACAGACACCTGGGTTGAAGAGCATGGCATTGTGTGGGTTTATCACATCCCTGTCTGTGAACACCAAAAATACAGGAAACTTTTAAAGCCAACATTGAGAGCAATGGGTGATGGGATCTTCAAACAATGAGATGCACATTTAGCAAAGGCCACCTGGGTAGTCAGCACTAGAGGATGGGCCAGCTGTGCTCAAGCAAAACTTTTACATAGTGTAGAAGGGGATAAAGTCCCTGTAGAGCACACAGAAGGGCTTCTGGGGAAAACAATCTGGGTTATTCCTGCATCAGGCAATGACAAACCCATCCACAGGATTGTTTTTGCTGAAGAACTTGGGTGCATTTGATGGGTAATGTGGGAGGATAGGAAGTCCAAAGTTTGCTTCCAGGGAATCTGATTCTGTGTGAGAATAGGCAGTGATTTGGATTGTATGATGTTAATTGCTATATCACACTCCTGTCACCACTGCAGAGCTGGCTATGTGCAACATCAAAGGTATTACAGTAGGAATCACCCAGATTAATGAAGAACAAACTTTGATGAAACTGGGCAAAGTGCCCAGATAGAACTGAACAATCACAGAAGTGATGGAATGAGAACTGACTTCAGCAGGCAAAAATCCAACACCATGCACCACCTCTCCTGCCCCAAAGGACAAAAATGACAGATGGAACCCAAAGTCATGGACTAAATGAAGTCAGTGGACTTGTTAGGGGGATGGCACACAGACTAAGGGAATGACATCTGTGTTTAAATATCAAGCAACAGAAAAAGTGAGGGTGGTTACTTGGGATCTGTTGAAAAGTGTGGGACCTGGGCATGACATAAATGGTATAGAATAAGGGGTTAATATTGTTCTGATTCCAGCTAGGATAGAATTAATATTATTCCTAGTAGCAAATATAGTGCTGTGTTTTGGATTTAGGATGAGAATAATATTGATTATTATCAGCACACTGATGTTTCAGTTGTTGCTAAGCAGTGTTTACACTAAGCCTAGGACCTTTCATGTTCTCACCCTACCCCACCAGCAAGTAGCATGGGGTGCACAAGAAGCTGGGAGGGGACATTGCTGGGACAGCTGACCCAAACTGGCCTATGGGATATTCCATACCATATGGCTTCATGCTCAGCACATAAACCAGGGGGAAACCTGGCCAGGGGCCACTGCTCAGGAACTGGCTGGGCATCGGTTGGTGGGTGGTGAGCAATGCATTGTGCATCACTTGTTTTGTATACTCTAATTCTTGTATCATTGTTATTATTGCTGTTATTTTCCTTTCTGTTTCTGTCCTATTGAACTGTCTTCATCTCAACCCATGAATTTTACTGTTTCTCCCAATTCTCCAATCCAGTGTGGGGAGGGAGGAGGGAGTGAAGGAGCAGCTGTGTGGTGTTTAGCTGCCTGCTGGGTTACATCACCACACCCAGCAGTCAGGACAGCCATAAAGTACTGCTGCAGGTACTATGTCACATAACTTCCCCACAAGCGAGGTCCCTGGAGGAACCTCTCAAGTGCTAGACTGTAACAGTATCTATCACCACCCCAAATCTGACTGCAGTCCAACTACACAGTCTTGTCTATTTAGGCTGCTCTGGGGAAAGATCAAGTTGCTCTTTGTCCAGCCCTGCATCACAAAATCCTTAGAGGTGAGCTGCTCCTGAGAACTGGCACATCTATTCAACCCTGAACAAATGACATTAGTCACCACCCAAGGGGGTTCTATGCTGAGGCCAAAGATGAGTACAGAATATTCTGGGAAGCTGATGGACAGGTTCATCCAGGGCTTGAATGGGGTACAGAGTGGTGGGATCCATGCCAAGATGGCTCTTCCTTGAACGTCACTCAAAAAGCAGTCAAAGTTATTGCTATTACATGCAGAGCTGCCACACAAGTTTCTGATACTGAATAGCAACAGGTGACAATGAGAAGGTGCAAGAAATGTGTGAAGCATGCACTGTTCCACTGTTCCAGATCATCCAGCAATCAACATTTTGGAGAATACTTGGGCTGGGGGCTACACTTGACTTTTGTGCTTGATTGACACAACTGACCATATCTTCCAGCCTTTCTTTTCCTTTTGCCACTACAAGATTTTTTCACAACTTCCATGACTCAGTCACATACATTTCTTCCTTTTTCTTGTGTGAAATTTTCTGCTAATAATGCCTTACATTCTGATGACAGTCTATAATAAATTACTGTGAATAATTGTCCTTTATTCACCTCTTCTAGCTATGTGACATAACCCCCCAGTCATGTCTTCTTGGTGTTGAAAGTTTAGTCTATACAGTGTTTTCTGCTATAGAAACAGTTTCATATTTCTGATTAACTCTCTCTGCAACTTTTCATGTTCTACTGTCTTTGCACAACTTATTTCTTATATAAAAAGATAAGAATATATTTCTTAAATATAAGAAATATTTCTTTATGCAGTCAGGTGCTGCATAAATTCTGATTACATTGACCTAAATCTGCTTGCTCCTTTCTTTTGGGAAGTATCCCCCAGCTAGTTGCAGACGTAAGTTTAGATTCCTCTTTTTGCTCCTAATCTTCAGCTCTACCATTTCCCAAATAGCATTGGTATTGCTTATCCTGCTACAGCAGGTTAAAGTTTCAGGATGTTGGCTTTCTGCCACCAAGACTATTCTTTAAAAATTTTATTTGGAGAAGAGGAAGTATCTGATTTGTGAAAGTCAAATTAATGTAGGACCCACACCCCAGATGTCAGTGTCCTTTTGGGAAAAAATAGACTAAATCAACAGAACCTTTTAGTTTAGATGCCATTTATTAAAATGCAACAGTCACATTGTCTGCAAATAACAGCCAGATGAAACTTGTTGGAAGATTAAGTTTCAATTACAGATGACATTTCCAAAACACCGTGTGATAGAAAAGCCATTCACACCCCCAAACCCAGACAGTCACCTCATATCTCCTGTTTCTGGTCATCAGCTTTTCAAAGGGTCATCACTGGCAAAATCCACTGAAGAGATACAGTGGCTGACATTTTTGTGCTCCAGCAATCATAGGAGTCATCAACACCAGAGTCGAATAAGGAAAGCAGTCACACAGCATTCCAAGCAGCCTGTGGGATGCTCTAGAGATCAGCACACGTTGATGCTGTGATTTCAAGGGAGATGTTTGATTGTACAGGCAAGTGAAATATCTTTACATGTGCAGGGAGTGAAGGGAAAATGTTCATCAATCAATAGCAGTGGTTTGGGGAAGAATGGTCTGCCTGGAGGTTTGAGTGTTGTTTTTTCATCTCTCACAGAATTCCTATGAGTCTCAGGCAAGCTGTTTATGCCAAGTTTAACTACAAAACATCCAGGACAGGGATGGGTGCCTTAGGTTCTTGTCTTTCTTGTCTCCTTCTGGGCTTCCCAGGCTCATGTGAGCAGGGTCCACCCTACATGGGTATTGAGAGCATCCTTCCAGAGTAACTTTTAGGTGTTTTTGAATCTACTTTCCAGGGAAATACCTGCAAGTTTCAGCTATTCTGCTAAATAGAAAAGGACTTGGGTTGTCCTGCATTCTAAAATTGAGAGATCAGGTGATAAACTAAGAGGCCAGCAAATCTCCAGTCATGTCCTGAACTCAGACAGGCTGTCTGAGCATTACCATCCCTGAATTCCTTCACTGTCTCCCTGGAGAGTCTGGGCAGGAATACCTGGGTGGGTTTCACAGCTCATGCCTGCGAGCTGGGTAACAGCAACAGCATGTTTGGAAATGCCCAAATCAGACACTTGGATTGCACACCTGTGGCTTGAATTGTCTATTGATTACAGTCAATATAATCAATAGCCTCTTGCAAAAAAGGATCTGCCTCTAGGGTTGTTGGACACTACCAAAATGTCCATTTGGAATAATTCTGGTTATAAGATCAAGCTTCTCCTGAAGGCATATTCTGAGTATTTCGTGTATCTCTGCAAGCCTTTTGGGAAATGAGACCCTTCCAAGGAACAGAGTCTTTCAAATAAAGTCATAAGAGTCACAAAAACCATCTAAAAGTGCCTATTTGTGAGCAGATTTGTGCTGTCCAGAGTACAACAAAAAATAAAGGAATAATCTAATAAAGAAAGCTACAGGAGGGAGAGTAGATGACAGGAATTTTCTTGTAATGTGCCGCCAGCAGGACTAAGCAGCTTCTAATTCCACTGATTTAGATGGTTTTGAGGGACAAGCTGTAGGGTTAGATAAAGGGCTCTTCTTAATCTGACTTACTTGAAGATACACAGCACACATCTGTCTCATAGCTGCAACAAAATATTTACCTTCCTCTTTGGGACAGGGGAATTACAGGATCAGCTGCAATACAAAATGTACATGTATAATGTCCATCTCCCCTTTGCCTTGAAAAATTATAAATATTCCAAGTCTCCAAAGCAATATTTATAGTTTTAGCTAAACCACCTCTTGACAAGCAGAAATTTTACAAAACTACCTGATACAAGAACAGAAGCTGAATTCCCTCAATTTAGGAAGAGATCTTATTTAGGAAGAGGTCTTTTCACAGATCTAGTCTCTGCCATTTAAAGCTATTTTGTACTAATAACACTATTTGGACCATCACTAAAATGAACTGACCACTGCACCCAACAGATCTACTTAGGTTTCTCATCTTTCAAACACCCGACAGAGCTTGGCATTATTGAGATGCATTTTCCACCTACATGAAGTACCTCAAACCATCTTAAGATTTATACATTGCATTAATCTTTTCATTGATGAGCATTTCCTAATGGTGGAGGGGGTTTTTGACTTCCTGATTTCCTCCCTGAGAGCATTTAGCACTGGTCAGATTACTTTGCCCATAAATGTTGAGTGCTGTTATGTACACTGCAGGGCTATTACCACCAGCTCCTTTTTCCAAAAGAGAGATTGATCTACACCCACAGCTGACAGTTCTCCCTCTAACAACACCTTTCTGATCACAGTGTACCTTCTTTCATCCCAGCAAGCCTTCAAAATAAGGCTTCTGGCCCAAACACTGACAGAGTCACCGGGCACCTCTGCCCACTGTGAACAGCAAGACCCGGGAGTCCCTCTAATCTGCATCTGATGTCAGGATGAAATACAGATGGGCTGTGAATCGGCCTCCCATGAGCAGACTGCAGCAGGAGGAAAATCAGATTGCACAGATGCATTGCAGCCAGCCTACTGATAGAGATGACTGAGAGATCAGGACCTGAGGGCTTGCCATGACCTGGCCTGATTTGTACCCTGCACACAGGTGCTGCTCCCCACGAACACTGGATGCCAGCAGCAGTATTAATGTCCATCCCTAGAGCTGCAGTGCACCCACTCTGGAGGGAGAAGCAAACTGGTGGAGTAGATAATGGAGATGAGCTGAATGCCCAAGTGGATACTTTATGCCTGTGTACGACAGATAAAAATCAAAGGACAAAATCCACTCTTATTTACGTTTTATGCTCATGGAGGGCATTGAAAAACTAAAGTGGTGCTGCTGAGACCCAGTCTGGGCTTTGATGAGCTTCAGTTAGATAAGATGGGAGGTTTATGGTCACTGTACTAGCCTGTTTACTTGAGCTGTTTCTTCTGTAAAATCTCCAGAGTGCTTCCTTTAAAAATGTGTTTAAGAATACAATTCTAAAACAAATATAAACAAAAAATATGTTCTTATTGGCGAGGAAGATGATTTACTGGAATAACTAAGATCAGTGGTATCTTAGGCCTTTTCCTCTGATAATTTGAGTGTGAATACACATAGCATTCCTTTGTTTTGCTTTAAAATAAATCACTTGCAAGTACTTGGAAACAAAATGGTACAGTCTTTTCCTGCCTTAGGCTGACTGTATTTCTGGTAGCCCAGTGCTTTCCACTAATACAATAACTCCTTTTATTGTAGAGCCATATGCAGCTTGTTGTGATACCATTAAGGAGCCCACTGAAGGGCACAATGGAGTGATTGCCAAGGGACGAGAGATGTGTGACCTCAAACAAAGTGCTCAGCTTTTCTCCAATTGAGAGTCCAAGGAGTGCATTTACAATACACAACAAAAGAAATATACAACCCTTGGCTAACTGAATAAATATTGAAAAAGCTACTGCTAAACACTGCATTCATACCATACAAATAAAAGGAATCCATTTCAACACCTGAATGCCAAGCAGTACATCTACTCTTACAGTCATATTTTTAAATACTTTTAAAAAATATTTACCCCTTCTCTGCTAAAAAAAAGGTCATTTTAGCAAGATATTAATTTTTGTCCTAAACCACTTACATGGCTTTTTGACTCTTGAAACCAAAATTTTTCCAAACTTTTCAAAATGAAGTCATCATTAGTTTATACAGCACTTTAATTTATACATTGATGCATTCTTCTAACCAGTATCAAACAGCTCTCTTTTTCTCCACTGTGTCCTAAATCATGAAAAATAGACAATTTATTTCAGAATCCAGTGCATTACCAGGAAAATAAATCTCCATTATTTCACTGCATCCTTCCATTAAAGACTGCAACCCTTCCTCCAGAGATATCAGCATACATACCAAAGAAATTACATCAGCTAAAACTGCCTTATCAATGTGCTCAGATTTACTAGCCCGGCCTCTGAACTGCAGCAAACACAGTAATAAATCTTGTCAGGAAGATTGTTTCCTCTCTCAGACCAGAAAACCAAGCATGGCATTTAATTTTTTCCTCAGCTGTAGTTAAAGGCAAGCTGTGTGTGTTCCCCACACGGCACCACCCCCTGCCCTGCTGGGAAATGAGTGGAGAGGCTGGTGCTGGCACGGGGCTTGCAAGCAAGTGGCATTTCTTTAACGAGGCTCTGTCAGACACACACAGTGTTATACAAGCACAGGAATCTCAGATACCTCACACTTCTGCTTTGTGCATCCAGCAGAAGCTGTGAGGATCTGTAGTTTATTGTCTGTCCATCCGTGGCTCCAAGGATCTCTGTTTGTCACCCAGGAGGGGATTAACCCCCCATCCCACCCCACAGTCCTCCACCTAGTGCTTCACTACAATATTTCTGAGTTGAATTCATTCCTGTTTCTCTGCCTATAGAGCATAAGCATCCTCCTCCTCCGCAAGATGCAGTGTCCCAGGACTGAACCTCAGCAAGTGTGTGAGATCACCACCTCTCAAACAAGGCAGCATCTTTTAGGAGCAGAAGGCACAGCCTTGTTTTCCACCATGCTCTCTCCCAAACGAGGAGGTGCCTGCCTCATTAGGTGAAAAGGGGTTCAAAAGCCCAAAGAGACCAAGGCCATAATCTTATTGTGCCTGTGCCTAGGCAGGGTGCAGCACCAGAAGAGGGGCCATGAAGGGGAGGACAAGAGATCCCAACAGGAAATGCTGTTTAGAGGGAGCATGCAAGTCTCACCACTTCCTCTGATCCATTCTGAATGTCCTCTGTTTATTGATGGATCTGGTGAATTGTAGTTCTGTCTTCACTTTATCCACTGCCTTCATCAGTCCCATGCTAACTCTTCTCCATCCTCCAAAGTGACCGCTATCCTCTCCTTTCCATTTGCAAAACATTTTTTTCATGTGTTACCTTCCCATTTGCTGAGCTTCCCAGCTTTCACCCAGTTCCAGGACTTTCCTCCTGTAAGCAGTGAAGCTGCTCACTTCCTTGAGCAATATCTGGTGTTTATCCAAATATCCACCCAAGCAAACACACGATGCATACTGGATCCCCTCTATCCACTAGCTTCCTGAAACATTTCCAAAACTGCAGCAGGATGGTGGGGCAGGATTCCTTTCCCATGACAAGTCCTTCTCGGGAGTTATGGGAACATGGCAGCTTCTCAGCCAAAGAATACTCAGAAAACTTAATCTTTATTATGAAGTCCACCATTTTACAGGGGATGGAAGTCAGGTTCACTGGTTCATCATTCCCATGAGCTCTTCTGCAGTCTCTTGGGTTGTTGGGATTAACACTGCCAGTTCACCAGTTATCAGACTGGCACTTCATAAAGAGAGGTTACAAACCTTGGCCAGCACTAATTCAGCTATTTGAGATAATATTTCCCACATATTTTCTTCAAACTGATTTCACTCCTTTGACCCACAGGCCCTGAGGAATGTACCCAGTGTGGGAATGTCTTCAACACTTCCAGCAATGCATTCATCGAAGTTCCAGTGGGCTGTTCTGCTATGTCTTACTGTCCATTAAGTCCCATTTATCAGTCCCATTTATATTTTTCTACCAATTCCTTACCTTTCCTTAGATGTACCTAAGGAACTTCTTTTACTCTTGGCTTGAGTACCTTTTATGAGGTGTTTTCCAAATGCTTTTTCCAGCCCTCTTATTCTCCTGTTTACATTTTAGCTCACATATTTTATAGGCCTTGCCACTGTTTTTATTTTAAAAAATAATTCTGTTTTTCCTGTTTTTCTTTTTCTTCTTTAGAGCCACCCTGACTTTTTGTTGACCATGTTTTATCACACTTTTTATTTTTTGATTTTTGGCACACATTTCACTTGGGCTTCTAGCATTTCAGACTGTAGAGGGTAACGGGGGGTTGAGCTTCTTCTGTGTGACATTTTTTTGACTAATTACTGCCTTTTAATTTCTCTCCCTGTTTCTGAATGTAACATCTGCATGCTAAATTAATTTGTTCTGTTCTCTCACCACAATGCTAAAACTATTTGCAGTGTGGTTGCAGCTATAATCACCCCTCCACTAATGACTCCCAGGTAAGACCCTGTGCACCACTGAAGAGCAAAGCCAGGCTAATGGCTTTCTTTGTGCATCCTAGGACTGGTTGTGATGTGAACACATCACTGATCACCACTGCCTCATCTCTACAGGTATCCCACATTAGCAGAAACAACAGAATTCGTTAACAAAAAAGGAAAAATGGAAAACACACATTATTTCCTTCTTTGGTTTTACTGACGCACCACATCTTCTTTGTTCAGTGTTAGATTACAGAACTACACATCACAATGTCAGTTCATTAAAAAGCAAACATTCCCCCCAAAAATCTAAATACTCTCACCTGAGCATGCACCAGATGTATTTACATCAGGCTCCTATGTCGTTCAGCTGAATACAGTGTTTACATCCAGAGCTGATTTTTTCATAATGAATGTCCTTGAAATTTTTGTCGTAATATTTTCCAGTGAAAAATAATTACCTGACTACATATAAAATTCTGCTAAACAAGATTCTTAGCCAGAAATTTCGTGATGGGGGAAGAATCTTTTCCCCACCAGCTCTAATGTTTACTTCATCACAGGCAGAGCCATCATTTAAAATTTTTCCCCAAGGCATCATAAATAATGTCACAACAGAGTGCTCCATTTTTTAGCTCCAAAAATTCAAGACCCATAAATGGCAGAGGCAGTGGCCTTTGTGAATGCTAAGATTTGTTCCCCTCTAAAACTTAGTTATTACCAGGTATTCTCAGAAAGATGTTATCACTGTAGCATGCAATTACATGACTTTATGGCAATGGCAGACTAGTTTACAAGAAGAGCATATGGAAAACACAAGAGCAGATCAATTAGTTTGAAGATGCTTTTGATTAAAGCACTGAAGCTGGCATGACACTTCTTGAGCCTTTGAGACTATCTGTGTTTCATGAGTATCACAACACAAACATTTTCTGACAGTTTCTGTTTCAGCTTGGTAATATCCTCCATAAATCTGTGCCCAGAATCCAGTGTGCACCAAGATCTTGAAACCTGACGTCAAGGACTGGGAAACCACACGAGTTTCGACAGAAGAGAAGAGCTGCCAAATTACAGGAAGATCTCCAAACTGGGATATTTCATGCTCCAAACGATACCATTTATTTCTGCAGCATCTTTGGCCCTCATGTTCCTTACAGATGGTGTGGCAACATTTTTAGTTCTTACATGGGCTAAACTGGTTTCTGTGGTCTTGGATCTCTGCTCTAAAAGAAAAACATAACATGGTTGAGAAAGTCTGTTAATATTATTATTAAGTAAGTGAAAATGCATTATTTAATTTCAAATAATGCCACTTAACATCTTAAATAGCTATTTGGAAGAAACAAAGCTACACTGTACAAAGAATAAATGCATTTTTTGCCTCCTGTTGTATCTCTACTATGTGGAGGACAAATTCAAATTCTGGAAGTAAATGACATTTAAGCAAAAGGAAGGTTATGCTTAAAGATACTATAATTGACTAATACAAGAAATTCTAAAATACCTATTAGCAAGAGGAAAGAAATTAAATCCTTTCTCTTTTAATTCATAGGGAAAAAAAATCACATAATCATTTCTGCCAGAATTTCAAATTTTTCCATACCAAGGAAAAGCAGAGGCAAAAATGCCTGTTTTCTTTTTAAAGTTCCTATTTTTCTCTCTAGCACCTGAATTCAACCCAGTGCCAGCTGGGATAAACGAGGCAGATGGAAGGAGCCAGAACAACATTTCATAGGTTTTTGGGAAATGTAGCACCTTTTTTGTCTTTTTTGTTGTTATTTTTCTTCAGCATTTGCAATAATTGTGAGGACTTCTGGTCTTAAAGCAGTCTAAACCCCTTGCCTGCAGAATTTTGCTCCCAACTCCATGGTCCTGGGAGCTCCCTTTGAAAAAGAAGCTGAGCTGCCTCTAGCCAGAGCCAGCTTTGCAGCTCTAGGCACATGGAGACATCCTTTCTCCTGGAGCTAGTGAGGAAGGAGATAGAGGTCTGGGAGGAAGAAGTCTTGTCCACCTTATGTTCAGCTGTGGGAGCCTGGCAGATGTGAGGAGCTGGCCAGCAGCTCTGGGCTGCTCCAGTTCCCATTCTAGCACTCCCTGCACAGGACTTTTAATTAGTTAAATCCGAGTGTTTCAAGGTTAGTGTTGGCTCTGAACCAGGGAAAATAAATAAGACATTTGATTGCATGCTTTAACCTTCAGTTCATGGTTGTTATATGTCAGAGAAAGAAGAAGGTGCTGTCACTTTCAAGAGGAAACACAAGCAATGACTTAGTCAAGCTTCTGTCTCATTATCTAGCTGTCACCTGGCATTTATTAATAAAGGACAACTTTGTTGTCTTATGTGATTTTTCCATGAGGGCTGGCCAACTGTTTGGTAGCAGTTCCAATTGCAGAAGTGCCTTTTACTTGCCAGCCAGGTTAGCTCCTTCCCAGCATTCCTGGGCAGCCACACAAGATTATGCGGCTGAGACCTTGACTGCGTCGATGCAGATATGAGCGATAGTCAGTGACGTGGTCAGACAGCCCCACCAGGCACCCAGGCTCTGGGCAGCTGGAAACACCTTGCTGAGGCCAGCAAAGGCCCTCACCTGCCAGCTACAGGGCAAGAGGATGCTTTGTAACAATTCTTCTCCGGGAGATGCCACTCAAAGTGGAGCACCAGTATGTCCATGCAGCTTGTTGGAAAGAGTCAGGCAGCACCACCACATGAAATCTTGTCCTGTGGTTGTGTGTCTACAGTCTACAGTTTTGAGCTTTGGGACACTCTGAGTGGTTGCTAAGATGCCAGTTTCCCACACTGCAGGGCATTCTGGGTTGAGAAACAGAAGCTACTTCATCACGAGGATCAATGTCCTGGAGACTGCCCTGCCCCAATCTGGCCATGAAAAATTCACTAGTGAGATTCTGCCCTTGTGACAGACATCTTGACAGTAACATGGACTAGAGTTGGACTAGATAATCATTCTAGGTCCCTTTCAACTGAAAGAGTTATCCTATTCTGTTCTGTTCTATTCTAATCTATTCTATTTCCATTATATTCTTTCTGCTTTATCAAGTGATGAAAGGCCTGAAATGCACAACAATACAACCCAGCTATTTCTGATTCATTTGACATGCCTAAGAAGTAAAATTGAAGATCTCTATGGAAACAGTGGGATTCATCATAGGAAATTCACTGGATGGGTCAGTCTTTTCAGTTGACTTGGTGTTAGATACCAGTTATTTGCTTGTCTACTTTTGTCTGGAGCAGATGGGCAAGCTGCCCCAGGAAGAGCAACCACATCATTGTACAGCCTGTTGCTCCCTGGTGCCCCACAAGTCCATAAAGAGCAGGTAAAGCCAGTCATTTTCATCACCTACTCCAACTCTAAGCCCTCTCAATCTCACTTTCACCTCCTGTTCTGCACCACAAGGGAAAAGCAGTAGGGTCTGCCCCAACAGCCCAAGGGCTTCTTCTCTTGTGGCCATCAGCAGGCCATTCCTACAGTGAGATGACACACAACATGGAGCAGGGGAGCAGAGTCAAACTGAGTCTATTTGCATGGAGGCACAAGTGGTTTTACCATCATTTACTGATGCAGGCACAAGTGGTTTTACCATCATTTACTGATGCAGTCTGTTTGCTGACAGGGAGGCAAACTGAGGTAATGGCCACAGGACCACATGGAGGAACTCAACTGCCCGGACAGTAACACCTGAAAAGTCAGGGATGCCAGTCTCACACACCTCACCAAACAGCCTTCTGAGGATATTCACATGAGCAAGGTGGAAAACCTTTGACGTAGAGAGCCATGACTGGAGGGTGGGTGGGCAAAGAAAGTCAGCCCTCAACTCTCACTGACTTTCAACCTCAGACACATGAATGTCCTTCACACTGTCTGCAAGCCTCACTTTTCCAGTGCACTTAAAAATAACAGTTATTTAGTTTTGCTGAACTGTTCAGAGCTGATGTCTTCTTATCAAAAACAGAGAAGCAAGTGGTGCACATTTTTATGTGTACGCAGTGCAAAATACCATCAAACAGATGTAGGTGTAGAGATGCTATTTGTGAGATGCACCAGCTGGCTCTGCTGCCCCTCAAATGCAAGGTATCTTCATAAAGTCTTCATAAAGGTTATGTATGTAACGGGTTGAAAGCAGAAATGTGATGTCTGAAGGCGAAAGTAGGCATGAAATAGTGGGGTGGATTTTGATACAGCATCTGAGTTAGGATTTTTAGAGAAGTGAGGAGGAAGATTAATGGGTTTAAAATATAGTTTAGGGGTTTTTTTAAAGATAAATGTATTGAGAGACTTCTCATACTGTGACGAGTTTCAAAAAATTTTCAAAACCGGAGATGCTGGGTTTGTAGAACGTATCTGTGCATACAGTTAGAAAAACTCATTTGCACTGTAGCAATAATCACAAAAGTACAGGATCCTCTGCCTTCTAAGGGCATTTGTGTGTGCACTGGCTTGGCTAACTTGCACATTTGGCAGGTAAATATAGGGAACCTATTATTTAAACACCAAAGGCAATATTTCAACAATACATCGCTTCTTTCAGAGCCTAAGGTTCATTTTCAAAGGTGATCTAAACATCTCCAAGGCCAACCAAGACTGAGTTATGAGAGTCAAAAGCTGAACAGTCTGCTTCACCTTTCAAAACAGGACTTGGGCACTTTCAAATATCCTCCTCTTAATCTCCATTGATATGCATTGTTTCTGCTGCTCTGTTCTGGGCAGAGTGAGGCTTTTGTAAATACATGAGTCAGACCCACAGTACTGAAAATGTGAGGCTTGTCTTCTGCAAGGTAGTAAACCCAAGGGTTGTCTTTTGCCCACACATCACACCCTGGATTTCAATGGAAACAGCAGAAGGGTGCCAATGTTCTTCCAATAACTACTCTCATAAAAGTAGGGCTTAAGGACTAGTGCCTTGGTCATCACTATAATTCGTGCATACCTTTGGTATGGCTATGCAAATAACTGCAGGGGAAAAACCATCCAAACAAAGAACAACTGCTTCAGTGACTCCCTGCCTGGGTGATGGAACAACCAGTACTGAGAAATAAAAGATGTGACTGATGATGATCCAAGGCATATTACACATGTAGACTGCAATGGTGGGGGGCAGAGAGGGGGGAATTAAAACACCACCTCTTGAATAGATGGAAATAGTAAAGTCAATCTGTAAAACAAACACTGTGTGCAGCTCTACATCTGTCATATGCAAGCTGGAGTGAGAGAAAATGTGGCATCCAACTCTGAGCTTAATGCTGCAGCCACAGTGGAGCCATCCAGGAGGGGCCTGAGCACCACACGCTGCAGACGAACAAGAAAACATCAGCAAGGGCAGGTCAGAGCTGTGAAACAAGGGATGCCAGTAGTAAGTTCCCAGGAACTCCAAGTAATTTATCTCAGCTCAATGACAGGTTTATTCATTTATAATGTGTTAGAAAAAAACTGGTGCTTGACAAATAATCAAAAAATTCCTTCATCTCTTAGGCTTTGCATATACATAACTGCCCTGTGCTGCTTTCATAAAATAACCAGGACAGACATTTTATCTGAGGAACACACATTTTCTTGTGTTTGGAGGTATGTCAGGCTTCCATTTATCATCATATAAGGAACACTGAAATGCCACTGCTTTCAAATGGGGATCTCTCATCTCTGCCAGGTGGCAATTTAAAAAGCATTAGAAACAGGCAGGTCTCATCATCAGTGAATATTGGACCAATATATTGTCCAATATATTGGCTCCTTTAAGGGCTTCTTTCTTATTTATATTTTAGGTTTTACACTTGCAGTAATCATTTCAGTCAAAGCACTTTTTATTTATTAGACACAAGCAGATATTCACAACTAATAGATCACAGAATCACTGAACAGTTTGCCACTGAGGTTGGCAAACACCTCTTGAAATCATCTTGTCAAACTCTCCAGCTCAAGTAGGGCCAGCTACAGCAGAATTCCCAGGACTGTCCACTTGGGGTTTGGATAGCTCCAAGGATGAAGGCACCATAACCTCTTTGGGCAGCCTTATGCCAATTTGACCTCTGTGAAAGGAAAGAACTGTTTTCATGCATTCAGATTAAATTTTCCTTTTTATTCTTAATTTGCACCCAGTGCATCTTGTCAAGAAGAGTCTGAGAAGTGTCTGCCTCACTCTTGTTCACTTCCTGCCATCAGGTATTTCTGCCCTCCTTGAGCCTTCTCTTCTCTAGGGTGAGCAGTCCCAGCTCTTTCAGGCTTCCATCACAGAAGAAATATTCCTGTCTCTTCATCACCTTCATAGCCCTGTTCTGGACTCAGTCCAGTATATCCTCATCTCTGTATTGAGCATCCCCGAACTGAAACTGGCACTCCTGATGTGTCCTAATCCATGCTGAGCAGAAGGGAAAGGTCCTTTCCCTTTACCTGCTGGCAACACTCCACCCAGCACAGCCCACAGGCTGCTGGCCTCTGCCACAATGGTGCATTGCTGGGCCATGGTCAGCCTGCTGATCACCAGGACCCCCAGATCCTTCTCTGCAGAGCTGCTTTCCAGCTGCTTCAGCCTCCAATCTGTACCAGGGCATGGCATTGTTCCTCCCCGGGTGCAAGGCTTGGCATTTCCCCTTCTTGAGCTTCACAAGGTTCCTCTCTAATCAGTTCTTCACTGATTGAGGTCCCTCTGGATAGTACCACAACCACAATCTGATGTACATTTGCTCTCCTGAAGTCTTTGGAAACCTCTTTCAATCTCCATGATGGCACTACTGTGCCATATGGACATTTAAATCTGGACCTGTAGCAATCCTGCTACCTGTGGACACACCACACAAATCTCCTAGAAAGGGAGAGAGATGGCTGCCTTTTCAGGAAGTGGAGCTTGTCCCACTCCTCAGACATGGACTGAAATTTATTGTTCTGGCTTGTTAGTTGAGGAAATGTTTGGTTTTGATTTAAAATACTTCAGGGTTTGCTATTTCTCCCAAAAGGCACAATTTTCTGTGGAAACAAAATGTTTTTTTCCCAAACCAACTGTATCACAATAGCTAATCTGATAACAGAGAGATTCTACACGGCAGGAATGCTCTGAGATCAGGAAGAAAATATATCAATACCAGTGGGGCCACCAGCAATGACTAAACTGCATTTATTGTTTTACTGTTCACTCCCTCAGTGCCAAGAGCCAGCCACCAGGCTATGCTGACTCCATACAATGTTTTCTTCTGTGCTGTGCTCAAACTACTGAAATCCCATTCACTGCCTCTGATACTCCCTCTCATCCCACACAAGGGTTGAGTGATGCTTTATGACTGGTGGCAGCCAAGAAGATATCTGTTCTCCCCCACCCATCAGGCTCTGGGAGAGACATGGGCAATTCCCTGCCATGGGGCAAAAAGCAAAGATCTGCAAGAGCAAGCATAAATTACGCTTGTCACCACTTTCCTACTCTCTAGAAAAGGCATGCAGACCTCTGAAAAAGCACTTTTAATATATGCATTATTAATAGAAAGCTAGTGCACAGTAATAGCACTTTCTGCTACAACTGCTGCCTGCAGAGGGATGAAAGAAGGCCACCAGAGAACCACGAGCTCTGGATGAGAGGCATGAGTGATTATATAAACTCATGAATAATTCTGGTTTACATTTGAAAATTGCACTTGTACACACTCCCTTCCCAACACAGGCATTTTCAATATGCACAGACTACTTGAGAATCCATGTTCAGATGATTTTGCATTGCTTTTATTTAAAAGATATGTAGACAGGTACTTAGTGAAATGGTTTATTGCTGGAGTTAGCAGTGTTAAGCTTATGACAGGGTTGAGTCTTTTCCAACCTAAATAATTCTAAAACCACAGTGAAAAAGGTAATCTTTCCATATAGCAGCACACCTAAACCTTCTGCCTGTACAAGCCTGCAACAACACAAGAAGTTTCTTTCCTAAATCTGAGTGCTTCCAGACAAACCCAAGAAGAGCAGGGCACAGATGTACTGAAAGGATAAGGGAATTTCCTTTACATCATTTCTACTTGTTATTTCAATGATGGTTTAATCCACAGCAGTTTAAAGAACAGCTTTTATCCTACCTCAGAAAATTCCCAGATCCCAAAGCAAGCACTCTGAAATAGCAGTTTTGTTTAAGTGCTGTGCTTCCCCAAGGAAAAGCTGACCAAAAGCAGGTGTGACAGCAGCAAGGGAAGAGCCACAGGAGCTGTCCCACCATCTCAGCAAGCCCTGTCCATGCTGGGAAGCTGAGGCACAGAGAGGGCCTGAGATCTGCCCCACACAAAGCTGGAAATAGCTCCTGCTTTTGGCTCACACATGCCCATGACTGTCACTTCTTCCAGACCAGGCTTTTTCTGTACAGACTCACCTACAACCTTCAGCTCTTTCCTTTGTTCTGCATCACCTATTATTTCTGTCTGTGGATAGAGAACCACAAAGGCTGTTGTAACATGCAATCACATTGCTGGTTTTGGGTGTGATTTACCAGAAACCATGACGTTCCCTCTCTCTCCTGCACCACCTAATTCATGTTTCTGTCATCTGGCTGCAAGGCCAGGGTGCTGCAAAATGAAAGTTGGATTAAAGCTGTGATTGACACTTATGGGAGTATCCCCCAGAGAAACTCTGTCTGAATCTGACTGTAGAGGAGCAAAGATTATTGACTTAGCAAGATCAAGGCTGTACAAGGGAGCTCATGGCTTTTGCCATTTGACTCAAATAGCCATTAGACTATTTCTGGTTTTGGGCCATTAACTGAAAGAGATGAAAAATCACCCAGTTCCCAAACCAACAGCTGTGCATCAGCCTTTCAGTCAAAGTGAATTGGCAAAAAACTATTCTGATTTGAATTTTTAGGTCAGGCTGTACCAGAACTTCATAAAATGCTCACACGTGCTGAATTTTTTATAGTGGTGTTTTCAAGAGAATGGTCATTAGGTTGAACAGTGTTTATTCTGGCAGATACTACTGTTTCCATGGCATGCAAGAAAGGAGAATTTTTTTTTAATTATAAGGAAGACAAGGTCATGGTAACAATCCCCCATTTGCTCATCACATGGCCCCTTCCTCCTCTCATCACTCACATTCAGAGCATCCCTCACTGTATCAGCAATTCTTCATTTCTGGGAAGCATTTTCTTTGCAGAGGAATATTTATTTATTTATTGACCCATTCAAAGGTTTAGGCATGTACAAAGCTTAGTCTCTTAATATTTTGTAAACTGCAAGTGGAGGGAAAAATTCCAGGAGTTACTTGTTAGTTATAAAGATGCCAAACTCTGCCCTCACAGGATGCACTTTGCCACTCATGACAGCAGTGGGAAGCGCTCCTGTTTATCTGATGGCAGAGGGAGCCTCTCCCAGGCTTGCTCCTTTGTCAACAGGGAAAGCAGCTGGCAACCTTGCTTTCCTGAGGAAAAGAAGAGCAAACATCCCTCCTCAAACCTTTCTTGTGGAGAGGCACGTAGTGCAACAATGTGCTGTGTTTTGTTTGTTTTCTAGTTTTCATTTGCACATTGAGTCCTAATTTGTGTAACAACTGTTCAGGCTCAGATCTGTTTTGCAAATCACTGTGAATTGAGCAGCAGTGGCAGATTTGTCTCAGCCGTTTTTGCTGAGCATAGTTGAATGCAAAACAGTGCAGTTCAGAAAGAAAAGGCAAAACGAGAGGACTGTTTTGAGCTGCAAGTCCCTCGGCAGCACTGCCAATCCCTGTGCAAAGAGTAATTCTCCCAAAGTGCCTGGCTTATGGCTGCACCTACCTAAAAAGGTGAGGAAACCAACTGTCATGGTGGTGTAAAGTATTTCCTGTAGATGTGATGCTGACACACCAAACCCACTGAGAACCCAGGATGAGCTTCCAGAGCAGGAGCCACTCCCAGCACCCAAAGCCAGGGCCCCTATGGGACCTGAGCATCACTCAGGGCCAAGTGACAACATGCAGCCTGTAAATGAGCAGCCCCCACCCAGCACCAGGGGACAGGGCAGCTCCCCACATCGTGCCCAAACACATGAAGTACAGGGACCATAGGACAAAAAACGTTCCTCCTTGTCTTTATTTTGTTTCACACCTTTTCTGAGGCTTCCTGCTTCAGAAAATCATAACCAAGCCTGATGCCATCTTGAGATATAACAGTGATGTTTTCATGATACCACAGCTGCAGGGTACAGGGACCAGCAGACACAGCCCCTCAGAAACAATGATCTCAGGACAAATAACGTAGTCTTGTTCTTCAAATTCTTTTGGTTGTAGCAAGGATTTCCTTGGGTTCAATTCCTAGATCAGATAGAATCTCTCTCCCAAAATACAGCCAACAGAAGCTGAGGGAGGCCATGTTTCCAGTGAAAACACCTTAAAGATCTCACAATGAGTGAGCAAATAGCTGTTGAATTCCCCCACACCAATCTGGGCACTGAATTGTGGTGTCTTGACGTTCCCTTATTCCTCTAAGGTTAGTAGATGAGAGCTGCTAAAAGGGCTTTTCCGAGGACAGCAAGTATGCAATGTCATTACAGCCCTCACAATATCAGAAGTCCTGCATCCTTCATTCACTGCTTGCAAGCAGCTGTAGATGCTATCAAAATAAAACGATGTGAACACCCTCACATCCTCCAGCTCCTGCAGGGAGGGCACCCTCTTTGAAGCCACAGCTTCTGTGGTCAGTGCTTGGTTTGCATTATTGAACAGCCTCACAGAGTCTGCCAGCCAAGGCACCGCCCTGCTGCTGTGTCAAACTGCTTCATCTGCACCCAGCATCTCCATATTTACATAATAAATGAGGCATACCAAAGCATAATATATTTATGCTACATCTCAAGCCACCTGCACATTATCATTCCAGTAACCTCTCCAGCACGAAATGAATTCCACATCTTCACAGAGTAGAAATATGAAAATTAATTGTTAAGCTACAAATGGATCATTGGGAACCAAAATGTGTGGAGGATTGGTTCAGCCAAAATTAAACCTCTTATCTTTGGAGAAAAGAGATTTGTCATTTTAGTATCTTTGAGCCAGGTTCAGAGATGCATTAGTGATTGCTCCTTGATCAATTATCTGCAAAAAAAGTGTATTCCAATGTATGTGAGTGTACAACTGCAAGTCAACCAAGATAGTGTCTCGAGCTACAGTGGGGTTATATATGCATATGTGTGTGTATACGTGTGTGTATAAGTACATCAAGCAGTGCCTACAAGTCACCTGCAGTGATGAAAAATTAAGTCAGAAATAGGGTCATGGGAATGTTGAACTCACAGAAGAAGAGAGCAATTCTGTCTGCACTTCCTCTTCCTTTTGAAATGTCAGGAGTGGCTTATCTTGACCTCTGTATATTATACATTCACTTTTTGAATGTCACACAAGAGGAATAATTGCCACATCAATATTAATATTAATATTGTCCTTCTTGAGCCAGTCCAGGCAGCAAAGGGCTTAGTGATAGTGTAGGGAGCATATTAACCCACCAGCTTGTTAATTCCAGAGCTCGGCTTCAAAGCCAAAGTCAAAGGCCACGCTGTGCTGGGCATTGCTCTGTGGCTGATTTCCTGCAGACATGACCCTGCTCCAGCAGTGCTCCAAGCCCATCCCCAGGGTGGGCACACATCCAACAGCTGCCTGTGGCCCGTCCAAGCCTGTCTGTGTCCAGGTCAGCAGCTGGGCAGCGTGGTGACAGCACCACCAGCACATCTCCTTCTCTGTTCTATGACCTGCTGCCTCACTCAGTTGGAGGGTTGTCAAAAAGCCAGAGAAGGCAAGGGGATTTTCTGTGCTTTTGATCAGACTTTATAAATCATCTGTCAGTGGAGTCCATCCCCTGCCAAGCAAACAGTGCTTGAAAGAATAAAAACTAGATCTTCACCCTAGTGCAGAAAATTATCCCTGCTATTACTTCTGAATTTGAAATTAAACTATAGCAATAGCATGAGCACCAAGCAATCCAATGATACTGCAGTCTCTCTTTTCTGGTCAGGTCTTCCCTTATTTTTTAAGTGAACACATTTTCTCATTTAATCCCATGTATTGCCAAAAGGCTTTCCCCCTTACAATCACCAGCATCTGGGCTTACAGGAAAATGGATAACAGTGGTTATGTACAGTCAAATTAATGAAACACAATCTTTTCCTCCAAAGCCTGCCATTAATAGAGGTCCAGCTCAGCTGCAGCCATATGAACCCCTCACGGAGAGGAAAGCTGAACTGGACTAAACAAGAGGAAGGATTGCCATCCAATCCCCAACTACCACTGTGCTTTGCATTTATTACATAACCACCAACCAACAAAGCACAAAATGGAGGCTTGGGGCATGCAGAGCTGGCATTGGACTCAAATACTTGATATATACCAAAATATTAGTGAAAACAGGATGATTTCTGCTCCTTCCCCCAAAACAACCACGTTAGAAATCCCACATGCCCTATTATCACACTAAGAGGATACCTACCTCAGACACATTTAAATGTTCAGCTAATTAGAATTTACAAAATCTGCAATCACTTTGTCCTTGTCTTGTCTATGGAGTGAAGCTTCAATTCCCATCTTCAGTCTCCATCCCCAGCTTGGTTTTGGGTGGCCACTTCTCCAGTGTGGCCTTTGCCTCAGTGTATCTACCCATGTCCAGTCTGCAAGCTCTGCACTGCACAGCACCAGGCATGCTCTTGGTGCTTAATGAATGCTAATTAATGGGACGTGTGAAATGGCACAGAGACTAAAATGAAGCATTTTCTCTCACTGAAGAATGATTAATTTCTTGTACAGATGTGAGTGGTGTGCTTTGTTAGCAGGACATTGTGTGGCAGATAGGCACACACACACAAACAGTACCCCATTGGAATATTAAGTAGTGCTTCAATATAAAATTTATTAAAAAGACAGTGTTCCAAATTCCACAAGACTAATGTTACAATTAAAACACTTGAATAGCTCTCACTGTAATTTCCATAGCCAAGTGCTCATCCATGCCTACACACTCAGAGAAAACAGAGCTGGAGATAAATTCACTTAAGAACATTTAGATCTTTAGCCGAGAAGAGCAGAAGTGGGAGAACAAATGGAGAATCCATCTCCAAAGCCAGGAATATGCTGTGCCCAGTGGGAGTCTGTGTCAATCAATCAACTGTGTTTTCACATTTTTCATGTTTGGCTCCCGAAGGTGCAGGGTGGCAGCTGGCAGGATGTTCTAGCATCACACTGAGGTTAACTCCCAGCAGCATCCAAGTCAGGCCCTGAATCCCACACAGGAATCCCACCATGTCCTGTTTGCTCTCTGATTAAAATCTAGTTCTCGGTAAAACTCTGGCTGCCTTCCCTCCTGTGACTGTGTTGACTGACAAGACTGGCACGAGGAGATGCTGGTCACTCCTGACCCCAGAGTTTTTCATTAACTAGACCTACTGCTCAAGTGACCATCTTATTTTGAGGCCACAGGCTGCAGAGTAACCACACTGCTGCTCTGGCAGCCGGTCCAAAGCAGCAGAAGAGATGTGACACCTCCAGGCTGCCCAGCCACACTCCAAAGGGGACACATCCATAGCTACCACCTCCATGTGAAAGAGAGAGACATCCCTCCCAAAACAGCCCACACTCAAAGCAGGCAACAGCAGAAAGCAACAACCCCAGGCCACACAGCCCTCTGTTTTCAAAGATGTATCATCCAGATAGATGTATTTAACCAGATTCATGAGATGGGTTAACACAGAGTCCTCAGATCGATTTGGGCTGTAAACACTTTGGGTATAAAAATTCCCCTTTTATTTAAAGGAGGATCTGCCTGCCTGTCACAGCAGTACCATGTTCTGATGGGACCATCCCAGCAGAGACCCATCACAGCTCCAGCAACCAACCTCAAGAGCAGTTGTGGCCTTGGATGCAGGAGGAGGGATGATGGGATGAGAGAAGTGCTGGCAAGGATGAGTGAACAGGGAAGATGGGCATATTTTATCTGGCATTGTTAAACTACATGGTAAATGGCATTGTATAAAGAAGTATTCTGATGTTTCTCTGAAAGAGTTCTATCTTGATATGTTCCATGGAAAAAAGTTTCTGAATAATTTAAAATCAAAATTTGTTGTCTTCCTTCATGTCCAACTGTACTTTTCTCTTCCCATTGCACTGACAGTAGAACAGAGCACAACAGGGCAGGGTGGAATATATTTTTCACATTATTAGGTGCAGCTGCTTGACATCCGTGGCACAGTTTGACACCCCACTGAAATGCTGCATTTCAAGGAATTTGTCTGATGTTTCCACCAGAAGCATTTTTAGCTTTTCTCTTCTGCAAAACATTTCAAAATTCCATCTTTTCACCCCAATTAAGGACAGAGACAAACTTCATGGTTCTGGAATGTCTCACAGTACTTACCATGTCAGTGGGCTGCAGTTCAGCTGATGGGTATGTGTAACACCAACCTCTAACTCCATCCTTTCTATAATTGGAGAGTTTCAAAGATAGATTCAAGTACAAAAATCAAACCTGACTTCTGGCAAAATTGAGCATGGTTTTCTCTGGGGCTGTGAATCACATGTGATGCAACTAGAAATGAAGGATTTAATGTATATCAAAACTAAAAATCCAATCTTACAAAAAAAGGCCCATGTATTCAATATTCACCTTGCTCTAGACTTCACAAACTATTTCCAAGTACATCGGTCACATGCCTCTCTCTAACCCATTTCAAGGCATATTACTTTGTCAATGCTAGTTCTGCATTAATAGATATTAATAGCTTTTTTTTCAGTTCCAAATTGACCCAAGATCTTCAATATCTTGACAGGTTACTTGAAATGACTGTTGAAGTCAGATTACATTTGTCACATATTTAAGTCACAGGTATTGAGCTTGTCAGCTGAATTGCCAGTATTGGACTTGTCAGCTGAATTTTTCAATTTGGTATCAGAGAAAACCAAATTGTTATTGACACACCACAGGAAACATCCTGCTCTCTGGATACAAAAAGTGAAAGGTTACCACAAGGAGCACCTGGGGAAGTGAGAGCATAAAAAAGGGAAGAATGGGTTGTCATGAAGTCAGCAGGCAGTCCTGAGAAAAAAAGAAAACAATCTGTTTCTGCTTTTTGATGTTCCACAAAAATTTTCTTGGCTGAACTGTTTTTAGTCAAGCGCAGTAGGGCTGCTGGCTTTCTTTGGTCCCACCAGATTTTCTATTCCTCTTGGAAGATTTTTAATTCTGGACCTCAGGTCTGTGGTCCTTAGGCATACTTGTATTTGCATCTGTTCAGCCTAATTGTTGGCGATGAAAGATGGTTGACAGCAGTCATTTAACTGTAGTCAAAGTCTGTAAAAAAAGAGTATAAATATTTAACTGTTAGTCTAATAATTAAAGCACACATTTATAGTGGTTACTGTACATTTAAAATACAAAACCAACAGAGTATCCAGAGATAAAAAATGGCAAGAAGAGAGCTGAGCTTCGTTCATGATTTTTCATACAAAATTATTGGGTGTAAGACTTGTATATGCTTTTGTGCTCAGCTGGGCATTCATTTTTCAAGCTGCCTCTTTGATGGAAGGAAGGCCACACAGAAGATGTGCAAAGCAATGCCAGAGTGTGCGCAATAATTTTTAAATGACACGGTGTCACAGGGAATCATCTCTAATAACAAAGGCTCCATGCAGGGTGATGACAGTCCTGAAGAGGATACTGTGATACTGAGCCTGTCATGAGCAACACAGCTTCAGGTTTCTTCCTATCCTTTTTTCCTGACAGTCACTTAACTGAAAGCACCACCTGATGAAAACTGGCAGCACTGTCCTAGGGAGAGCAGGACGATGACATAAATTCGATAACCAGGGATCTTCTCCCAGAGATCAAATGAAAGCCTGAAAGAGTTTCACACACACTGTTGTTTGGGTCAAGATTAGTCATTAAGCTTTCTTTTTGACCTGGACTTTGAAGAGCACATCCTTGCTGTTCTTCCAGCACAGTCAGTAAAAAGAAAAGAGCTACCTTTTAGCTGTGGTAAACCTTTTAGCAGTGCCAGGTATGGTTCCTCTCTCTGTAACCTTCACCAAGATCCTTTTGGAGCTCTGTTCCACCCCCTGTGGGGACCAGGAGTAGTAACTCCATACAAGTCAATAAATGAATCCTGGAACACAATGGCTGAGTCAGATGTGTACATTTTGTCATTGATGTTGACTGCAGAAAACCTAAGGGTATTGAGTAATAATTTCCAGGATGCCTTGGCAGCAATGCCTTGAGCAGCTGCCAGCCACTGCTCTCCACAGGGCCATCTCCATGCCAAGGTGGCACTGATGCTTCTGCTCAGCCTCAGCACCTCAGGAACAAAGGGAAGCTTCAACACTACGGACCTGGCTCTCTCCTACTGCTCTCCAGGCTTCAGAGGTGACTTGGGCATGAGAGACAATGGTCCCTATGACAAGGCAGAGTGAGGGGCAAGTGCCTCAGCCACCAGCACAAAACCAGCCCTCGCTCCTCCACTCCTGAGCTAAAGCCTCTCCAGCCTATTACTGTAAATGCAGTAAGACTTAGTTCCATGGTACAGCAATGCCCAGCAGTATGGCAGGATGCCACAGCTGGAGCCCATGGGTGTGTGGCTGGACTGAATTCCCCAGGGAGGGATTACAGCTGACGTGTTTGATGAGGAGATTTATTCATGCACGGGATGCAGTCAGCCTCCTCATCTTCCATCTATTTTCTTGTAATTACAGGGACATATGGTTGTGTTTCATAATTAATTTCCACAAATTAGGAGCATTCAGAGAAGGCTGCTTAGAATGAAACAGGGTCTTATGTGAGTTTGTCTTTACATTAATTTGTTTAAAAATATTTTAAGTAAGTTGGTTGTTCCAGCTGCAACAAGAAGATTTGATACCTTCAAAACTCATTTTCACTGGGGAGCTCAAAGCCCTTGGTGAATCTAAACAAAATTAATTCCCAACACTGTTCCGTGGCCAGAAAATAATTTTTCTACAACTGGGGAGACGGGGACACAAAAAGGGAGTGTTTCAATTCAGCCTTGTAATAGGAACTGCAGTAGGGAAAATTTAGGTCAAAATGTTTTTGTCGAAAGAGGAGAAGAATCCACAGGAATGATAATAAGACCAATGCTTCAATTCATATTTTTAGAATTCCCCTTTTTAAACGGCAAAGATGCTTTTCCTGCTAACATATTACTGAATCATAATAGCATCAGACTTTTTACTACAAAGAAGTACTGTATGCATAGTTGTAACTACTTGGATTTAAAGAGGATCAGTGCATAGACCTTCCCAAGTATCAGAAATCCTGGCAAAGCTACAGATGTCTTAGGCCATGAAGATTTGCTTTGGCTTTGGTTTGCTTTCACTTCAAGTATATGCCATTAAGAGATACTAATGATTCAGTATTTGACACATAGAAATAAATCTGAAAATAGTAAGAAGGAATTCAGAGGCCCTGAAATTTCCCTGAATACCCAGAAGAATTCCTGGAAAATGAAGCAGTGAAATAATTCCCCAGGTAAGCAGTCTCCCATTACCTTACAAATTTAATTACTGCTTTGGATGTATGACTGGAAAAACAAACAGCAGTGAAAGAATTCTTCCCTGTCAATAATTTTTTTCTATTTCTGACTTGCGTCAGTATTAGATAAGTTTTTTCCTTTTTTGATATAGAGACTGAGTAAAAGAGCTCTAGATACATTGCTACTTTTCGATGGCTCCCCACAAATCTCTTCAAACAGAAAATTCTGCTTCCATGGCTCAGCATTCAAATATACTCTGAATTGACATTAAATTAAATTGTCCTGCAGAAAAATTAACAAAACCAACAAGTGTGTTTTAATGACTGTAGAATACAAAGGAAATTCCAGATATCTGAAGATGTGGGGCTTTCCCCTCTCCACACAGCTATTGGTCCATTACTGTTAGAAGCCAAATGAATTATTCAGGAGAAACACAAATACTCTAGGAAGATATTTAAATAAATATGTAAAGTAGATTGCCTTATTCTATTCATTTATTTGGAGGAAAAGCACAGTGAATTTTGGCATTTTCTGATGACTGTCCTTGTTAATAATTGCACATAATATTCTCTGACTGTAGAACTATGGAAAAATTCAAGCTAGAAGGGACTGCTAGAGGTCCTCAGCCCAACCTCCCACTCAAAACAGGACTAGCTTCAAAGCCCTTCAAGTTTCAGGGTTTATTGCCCTGTATATCAGCTCTGGATCAGTTACAGCAATCTGAGTGGTGCTGTAACACTTAGAGCAGAACCACAGTGGCCAAAGATGCTGCTCTGGGCCAGTCTCCTCCACTAAAATCTGAAGGCAGCCTGAATAAACCCAACCTATGTATGAATTTTGCTCTTCCCCAGGCCCAAGGCTCTCTCCTGCAGGATCCCCAAGTGATGCCCCCCACGGGTGCAGTCTGAGCCTGCCCTGAACCCAACTCACCCAAGACTGTGCAGAGCCCAGCACAGCCAAGATAAGGCAGCAGGGGACCTGACGTGTGTGTGCCTGCTCCCAGACCTGGTTTGCAGCCCTCCACAGGATCACAGCAATGGAACAAGCACCGAGGCTCCTCAAGGCAGAACTTTGCCCTCTTTGACTGCATGAATTAGATCTAGACCCATTAAATCCAAATTAATATTCTTAATACTGTGGTGGAGTGAAGCAATGCCGGCAGTACCACACAGAGGCGAGACTCGGTGTTAGATCTCCCAGTCTCCAGTGGGATTTATTATGGCCATTTTTGACAGTCTTTGAGCCCAGCAGCCAAAACAACTGCACTCCTCCAGCACACACAGAAACACATTTTAGCAAGCAGTGAATACCTTGACAGCCAAGCACTCCCTGCACTTGCAGCAGAAAGGGATTATGTGGCTTTTCAGAAAACAACAGAATAGAAATCTAATTCTGCTGTTTTAAGGATTTGCAAAGATCATCTGCCCAAGGAGGAAAAATAACAACAGAGAGTAAAAGTATGAGCAACTGGGTGTGATGGCTACACACGTGTCTGCCTTTGCTCCAACAGCTGTGACTCGGAAATGTCCCACACCTCTCCTCCTGCAGCAGCTCCCTCCTGACTCCCAACAGCGCCGTGCAGGTAAACAAACACAGAGGAAATAATGACAAGATGGAAAAGTAAATGAGGGAGAGAGGATCCCACGTTATGTAACACTGCATTTAAAGGATTAATTGGGACAGCCTGATAAGGATGAATTGAATGTGTGAGAGCTACAGTTTTTTTAATTGAGCAGCTTTTCTCCAGGGAAGAGAGCTAAGTTTAAACCATCTGTCCAATTTCAGTGTCATTTGCCAAGGAAATGATTAAATATTTTAAGATTAAATCAAAATCTGAGAATCAAGGCAGGAGCCTAGAAATAAACGATTTTGGGGTTTGTTTTACATGCAGTAATATGAAGTTCAAAGTTGGTGAATTTCTCCCTACTGCATGCAGACACACACATGCACATATGCTCATCCACAGCCATGTGAAACATTGAGACACAAGGCATTTTGCAGCATCTGAGTGAGCCAAAGGCCAGTGTGCAGCAAGGGACCAGGAAAAAAAAAAACGTGAGAAAGGCTGGGACAGCATCTGCCACACAGGGAGAACCCAAAAAGGCACCTGGGGTGAGGGATACTCTCATGGGTGCTTTAACCAAGTAACTGCCTCAGGGGAAGAGTGAACATGGCAGCACTGACCCCCACAAAGTCATTTTCCAGGAGGCTAAGAGCATCTGTAAAGTCTAATAAAGACTCTGAGGTAGAGCTGCTAATCACAAGGCAACTGAGGAAATAAGGGATTTCAGATGATGGCTCATACAAAGCAACTCCTTCACCACCCCCACATGTTCTGCATGCCCCATGGTGTCCACCCACCCCTCATGTCCAGCTGTGAGGTGTTGACCAAGGCAAGAGAGAGGTGAGGGCACAAAACAGAGCTACTGAGCCAGCAAATCCCTGAGCGTCTGCTGGGGTAAGCCAGGTAGCCAGAGTTCATGCTTCCCTTCCTGTTTGAGGCACAGTAGAAAGATTTTCCCTTTCCCATCTTACAGCTGAAAAGTATCCAGCAGTCAGGACTGGAAATAAGTCTGCTGTAAGGATTACCTGCTTGGAGTGGAGAAAGTTTTTTCTGGAAAGTCACTTAGCCCTCCTGACAAACAAAGCACATTTCACTTAACCACAGCAGTCATGCTGTGCCCATTGCTGAATGATGCTGGTGAGAGTTTGGTCACGATTCAATTTCAGATTAAGAAGCCTAAATTTCAGACACATTTACACTGAGTGTATAAAATAGTCCATAGTGTTTTAGGGCTCAGTTTAGTTCTCTAATCAGAGTGGCCAAGTGCCATTTGAGGGTTCTCAGGGTGTCTGCAGAAGGCTGACAGGCACATCACAATGTCTGTCTGACATTGTTCTGCCAGAGACACTCTGGGACCTCCCAGGAGCACTGAGGAGATGAAAGGCACTTGTCTTTAGGACACTGCATCTTCCTAACAGCACAGACCTCCCTGCCACCCCTCTGAGCTCCGGAGCAGGGCTCAGCCAGCACTGCCTGTAGTGTCCCAGCAGGACACCAGCCCATGGTGTCACCTTTTCCATCGGGGACTTCCTCCTACTCCTGGACCGCTCCATCTTTAGTGTGCAAAGCCCTGTGTTCTCCCAAGCAGACACAACAGCTGACAGAGACAGGCTGCATCCCGACTTTGGGCACTGTGGGTGAACAGAGGGGTTGCACTGCAATTTAAGCAGGGGCCAGTGACAGTAGAGATATTTCTGTAAAGCCTTAAGCTGCAGCTCCGAGTGTTAAAGGGAAGACCTTAGCTTTTATTTCTTCTTATAAAGGAAGTTTCTATCCTTTCTGCCTAGGAAGAAACCTGGAGAACATGAGGAAAGCAAACCAAACCAATGAAACCAAGGTGAGCATCATTAGCATTTTCCTCTAAAATTGGATGGTTTTTAACCCAAACTCATAATGGCCAAGAATTCTTGCTCCTGGCAATGCTGTAGGAGAGGGATTAATCTCAGCCTTATCCAGCATTTGTCTAGTCTGTCACTGAGAGCTCGTTTTAATGCCAATGAAGCAAAACAGGCACTTTCATCTCAGCAGGTGTCTCAGACACCATGTTAGACGTTGGATATAAAACTTCACTAACTCTGGGCCAAGAAAAAATCATATCCTAGCTGATCACTGCTGCAAAATGAGGTGTCATTTAATCAGGTTTTAAGACACAAATGTTATTTTTGTAGGGCAGCTAGCTCCTTAACCTCATTTACAGATTTTTTAATTTCTGGTTTTATCTTCCCTCAACAACTGGTGCATTTCCTAAGGTCCAGCTAATTACATCCATCAGCTTCCCTTTCACCCTTATTAAATATTTGTTTACAGAACTTTTCACACCACCTCTTAACCAGAACTACTTTGTAACCAAAGTAATTTTCATCAATGAGCAAAATACCATTTTTCTTCAAGTATTCAAATAATCTTTTCACATTATTAATTTTTCTCCTTTGAAGAACAGCCACTTACCAAGTGCACCGATTATGCAACCACTTGTGGAACTTACCTCCTGCTTGTACAAAGTATGTCTAACTGGAGTATGATCTCTTGCACCCAAGAAAAACATCCTCACTATCTGTCCAGTGGTTTCTACACCGTTGAAACAACTCTGATATTGGCCTTCTCCACAGAACAAATAAAATGCTTCCACCATGGAAAGAGTAATTTTAACTTATAAAACTCTACTGTGAAATTTCATTGTAATTTTTGGGACTGCCAGGGCTGTTTTATTATGAGCAGCACAAGTTCTTGAGCATCTTGACTGGAATAGTGAGGCATTAGAGAGTAGAATAACCAAATTCTTAGCATATCCATTAGCATTTATGTCTTGGTGAAGAAAATGCATTTGCAAATATAGGAATTTTTAATATGAGAGTATCTAACATTTTTTCTTCCTTATGAAAAAAGCAGGTATCATTTTGTATGCTGGAAAAAATTCTTTCTGGTAAAAAAGTTCTTTAACCACTAAATTTTGTTCCCCTTTTGACAATATTATTTATTTCCAACCCAACTTTCAATTTAATGAAAGAAACTAAAGCTGTATTTCTTCCTGGTAAACTTAAAATAAATGAGAAATGTTCAGATGAAAACAATCTTCATCGAATTATAAATCATATTTTCTTCTGCCATTGCAAAATGTGTTGAAAAATACAGTCTAAAATAACCCAGGTACAGTCAGTCTGTGTGTCTATTTTAAAATAAGATTATTGGGTATTTTTTCCTCTTTGTTGAATTATACTTTCTACACAAAACCACAGCTTGTGCAGACTAAGATCAAATTTCTTTCTAGAGCTATTTCAGGGGAAAAACTATAGGAAAAGGAAGAAAGATATGACTGAACCAGATTCTGCAGTACTTTATTTCCCCAGTAATTTCTATCTTATCTTTGGAGGACTTTGTTGTTGAAAGAGACCAAAATGACAGAAACTCTGTGGCTGTGGGCTGACCTCTCTGGACTGTTAACCAAAGAGAAAACACCAACCCTGGTGCAGTCATTGATCACCAAGAAGATAACTGCAAGATTTTCATCAGAGCAAGGGACTGGAGCCCGTTCTTGGAGGTTCCTCTAGGGGGAACAGGCACCCCTTCCCAGGGCTTCCCAAGTAGCCACAACCTTCATCTTTTGTACCCGCTGAGCTTAAATAATTACAGCCTGTTCCAGGCTGGACCACTGCTGATGTGGAACCGGGGGAAGAGAGGGTAGGAAGGCTGGAGGACAAGTCTTACCAGGAGCAGCTGAGAGAGCTGGGAGTGTTTAGCCCAGAGAAAAGGAGGCTCAGGGCAGACCTTATCTACAACTATCTGAAAAGAGGCCTTAGTGAGGTTGGGGTTGGCCTCTTCTCACAAGTAGCAAATGATAGTACCAGAGGCAATGGCCTCACCATGCACCAGAGGAGGCTTAGATTGGATATTAGGAAAAATTTCTTAACTGGAAAGGTTGTCAAGCATTGGAACAGGCTGCCCAAGGATGTGGTGGAGTCACTATACCTGGAGGTATTTAAAGATGTAGCACTTAAGGACATGGTTTAGTGGTGGAATTGACAGCGCTGGGCTAATGCTTGGACTTAAAGACCTTAGATTTCTTTTCAGCCTAAATGATTCTGTGATTCTCTGATTCCACATTTTTATAAAAATAAAAGGGAACTGAGAGCCCAAGACTCACATCACAAAACCACCTTGCTAACCGCTAAAAAGCTGTTTTACATAGTTGGCTTGATTCATTGTTTTAATTTAATTTTCCAACTCCAGCTGCAAACAGCTTCAGGACATGGCTGGTGGAAAACTTCTCAGCCCCTCCAGACCACCCTGGGACATTGTGCTGGGCAGCCACACAAAGAAAAAGGGGCTGTGGTTGGGGTTTGATAATACACCCTGCACTGGCTGCTACATGAAATGTTGCCAAGAAAAACCCAAGGCCCCTTCATGTCTCTGTAGTAGAAGAGACACTACCGGTCAGCAGAAATGAGACTGCGAAGCACTGGCTCAGGGCCCCAGAACAGCAGCAGCCCTGCTCTATAGGCTGAGTCCTGTGACACAAGGATTTTATTGAAATAGCCTTCTTGGATGGTAATGGCACTAAAATGGGGAGCAGTAACATCTCCTGCAGCAGAACCAGAGAGCAGCTTGCCTGGGTTCTGCTGCAGC
Organism: Eopsaltria australis; assembly: GCA_034509425.1. Taxonomy (NCBI): domain Eukaryota; kingdom Metazoa; phylum Chordata; class Aves; order Passeriformes; family Petroicidae; genus Eopsaltria; species Eopsaltria australis. Next base: position 1,151,999 of record JAVTVJ010000189.1, on the reverse strand, counting down.
AGCTGCAGACCACATGCTGCAGGGACCTTCTGGCCACCGGCTGTGGGCCCCAGACAAGCCTCCACCAGCACCTCCAAGAAGGGATTGGCTGTGAGACTCTGGGTCCAGCTTTCTGCTAAACTCTGTCTCCTCTGTCAGTCAAAATCAATGTGTGTCCTACAACATCCTCTCATTGCTTTCAAGTTATACCGTACAAGACCACAGATGAATCAGTTCTGGCATGGAAGAATCACAGGAAGCACAGACCCCCTAAATAAAGCTGGTGCACTGTCTGCTGTGACTTGCTAAAGTGGGTTAAGCACCTCTTCTCCTAAGGCAAGAGGGGATTCATGACTACAAAGTCTGCGGTGTTGCTGATATTACTGTCCATTGTCATATACATCTGTGTCAAACAGCCAGAACTCCTCAGATCTTATTCTTCTGTAGTGCAAAGGTGTGGGTTTGTAGTTTGTGCACATCACTGCAGAACTGCAGGCTAAACAACCAAAGTGAACTCAAACTGAGGCACTCTGAAGTGGTGCTGCAGAAGAGTCTGTGCCAGACACAGACTGCCTCCCTGCACTCTGCAAGCTCACCCTGCCCTGCCACGAGTGTCCAGGGATCACACTGCAGATCCCTCCCCCCAGCTGGCACATGCCTCTGCATCACTGAACTAGATCTGTTTTGTGCTGAGCATACTGTGCTCTATCCAGTCCTATAAACCCCCCTTTCACTTCAGCAGCTTTCAGGCAGGACACGTTTTCTTCCAGCTTTTTAAATCCTGACTGATAATCATGAAAAGTTTTCCTAACCTGAGAAGCAGCAGAGGAAGGGAATATGGAGGAGGAAAATTAATGTTAGTACAGACATATTCTGCACGACTTCAAGACAAAAAATAGCCAAGGAGACTTTTAAAGAGATACAGCTAATGCAATGGTCTTGAAATAAAAGCAGAAACAAAGGCAAAAAATTAGCATGAATTTAGAAAGTTGTATAGTCTGGGAATTAGCAACTGTGGCTGAATCTCTACACTGAGAGAATTTTTTCTGGAGAAACTGAGATGGAAATAAGTGCTGTAACTTAATTTCAGTGCTTCAGAAAGCCAGTGGCAGTCAGGCGTTAATTGGTCCTGTCCCAGTACACTGCCTTTTACATAATGCCTGCTATGTTTGAAAGGTGAGCTACATCCTCATACTCCTACCCAAAACAGAGAGGGATAATATTGTCTGCACTGAGATCAGGAAATATCTTATTATTAACTTGGACTCAACTCCAACCCTAACACCTGTCTTGATGGCAACAGAGCCCCATTTGAGCAGCTCATCACATCAATTTTTGTGCCTGAGTTGAACATCTCATCGGGGGAGGACCTGACCTGGTGTCTGCTGCCTCCCTCAAGAAATTAACACACCCACTATGGGGAATGTTTGATAGGATGGATGTCTTCCCTCTCCAGGAGAGAAGTGGTATGACTCAGGTGCTTTGCTAAAGGCACAAAATGCACTCACAGTTGTACCACAATGACAATCTGATGTCTTCTAAAGACCTCCAAAAAATAGTTTTTCCTACTTTTTTCCCTACTTCCCATCATATTTGCAAGGAATATTGCTGTTGACAACAGCCTTTAGCAATACTACTTTAAATGAAAGGGCAAATGACAATTAAATGAAAAAATAATCAGCATTTAATGCTCTTTTTTATGTACTTCTCTTTTTTGAATAAAGTTTTGTGTGACGGGTTTATAACTAGATCTAGATTGTGCCCCTCATGCATCAGACAGGCTAACTATAAGATACTGAGACACTTGAAAGTCAGAAATGTAGGTGATGTTGATAACATCTTCAAATAGTGCAATAATAGTGTTCAGTCACTCAAGGTCTTTCATTTTTGGAACTGCCCCATATGAGCATGACATTCATTAGCTCAAACCTGTATCGTGCTACAGCAGTTAAAAAAAAAAAAAAGTCACTAGGAAGAGTATTAAAAATTTCATGAAGAAGTCTTTCCCTCAGGCATTTCTTTCAAGGTCAGAAAGCCTCACTCTTGTTTTTTCTGCTGACATGAAAACATTCAGAGAGATGATGTGACATGAAGACCCACACCTAATCCTGATCTTTAATTCTGAAAAACCTTCATCTTCACACAGCTTTTTCAAATGTGACTTTCTTTGATCCCCATGAAATTAAGAAAAATATGTGCCCTGTTCCCTGGCATGCCTGCTGTACAATGCCCACATAGAAAACTTCTCAGGGACCAGCAGAGCCTCATGAATAAAAACTGCTCCAAACCCTTCTTTACCCAAATCAGAAAGAAACATTTATGACAGTTGAAAGGTATGATAAGAGTTGCATCTCTCAGTTTTTCTCTTTCCTGGCAGCAAAGCAAAGTTCACTTGGTTTGTGGTGAGGGACTGTGACCCCCCAGAGGTTTCCATGCAGGACCAGATCCCAGGGAACACACATTGCCTGCTCTACTCTCCATCCCAAACCCCAAGCCCCTCCTCTCCCCATCATACAGTCCTTGGAATCCTCCAACCAATGTTTCCAGCATCCAATCTCAAGGATCATTAGTAACATCAAGAGGAGAAACACACTCATTTGGGTTCCTCTGTCAGATAAAGCATGGCTATTCCCAATGCCACTTTCAAACATCAAGACTTTCAAAATTCTGTGAAAATACAATTTATGGAGTCGAGCACAGCGGAATTCTATCAGCATTTAAAACAGAGCAGTATTTTATGAGTTTTCCTTACACTTGTCTCCAGCCTTTTTTTTTTTTTTTTTCAGAAAAATAAAAAGGCCTTTCTTATAGCTCAGATGTGTTTTCAAAGAAGTCCAGTTTTCTGATGACTAAGTTTATCCAAACCACACAGTAACAAGGAAAAAGGTTTTGAAAGCATCAGTGTGATTTAGGTACCTAAATCCTCTTCTGTAATAATGATGAAGACCCTGTTCTGCCAATTCATCAAATTTGGCTTCAGGGCTCCTACAGGAACACAGGAGTTCCAGAAGTAAAATCACCCCATCAGTTTGGTACAAATTCACCTCTAAAGTTTTGAGTTCCTTAAATTTTCTTTGAGAACATTATATCTGTATTTGTTAGGCTGGAGTTGAGTACCACCTGCCCAAACCACCCTAAATTCAGAGAGGATTGGTCTCTCTTAAAGCCAGCTCAAAAACTGCAAGTTGGTGCAGTCATGCCATGTGCTCTGACCAGTTTGGGAGCACAGTTGCATTCCCAGCAGGCTCTGACAGACAGCTGGCAATGTCCAGTGCCCTCTCCCCTCTGCTGTCCCCTGCTTCTCATGTTTGCAGTTTGATGTTCCCTCTGGTTGTGCAGACACAAGTTTTCATAGGCCTATGATGGAGTCAGGATCATGGAAATGGTCTGGGCTTTCCAAAAGACAAAGGCAAAGGATCTCCAAGAAGAAAAATCAATGTCCATTTTTTCAGGCTCCTTAGAGTTGATAGCATAGCCCTACAAATAAGAAGAGCAGCAAGAAGAGAGGAGAAGTGACAGGACTATTCTCTGGGTAAAAAATACTTTAAAAAATTGTAGATGGCAATCCAACCTGACCTTACTGAAAATCAGGAGGACCTGATCTTAGGTTCCCCTCTAAGACTTTTCCCCCCTCCCTCAGGTGAACACCCTTGATGTCACCTGCTGATGGTTGTGCCCAGAGCTCCAGCCCCAGCTCCACAGCAGGGCCAGCTCTCCCTGCAGGCTGCTCCAGCACAGGCAGCCCAAGCTCTGCCAGCGTTCAGCGCACGCTGTCACTGGCATTTTGACTTATCTCATACAGGGAAGAAAAATACCCTAAAACAAAGCCCCAAACCAGTGGAGTTTTGTTGCTATGCTGTGGCAGGATTCCCTCATGGCTTAACAACATGTAAGATGTGCAAGGAAGTGATTGAGTCATCATCCCTGGAGGTATTTAAAAGATATTTACATGTAGCACTTGCAGACATGGTTTAGTGGTGGACTTGGCAGTGTTGGGTTAAAGACCTAGAGGCCTTTTCCAATTTAAATGACTCTATGATTCTAAATTCAAAGCTTCCTGCAAGGTAGGGAATTTCATAACCACACCCTTGTGGCAGGAGTATCCGATAGGGCTGAACCCTCAGTGCAGTCTTGTCCTTATGGGAGCACATCAGAGCAGCTCTTCCACACCTACCCACCCCTGCCAGGACATTACAACTTTGAGATCATTGACCACTGCCCCTCTGTAAAATTTAACTGAAACCCACTTTTTTGTGCATGTGCAGTGCTGCTTCTTTCCAAGCAAAATGACAGATGCTCTGGCACAGACTGCAACTCTCAGCTTCATTTCCATAGGAGGTCAGCCTAAAATCTTGTGTAGAACAGTCCAGCCAAGCACAGAAAGGTGATAGACTGCCACAGTTACTGCAGTGGACAGCTGGGCAGGCAGGATCAGCCCAAGCAGCTCCCCCCCATCCTCTCATAAAGTCCATCCAGGAGGGCCCTGATGCTTCTGAGTCCTGGGCCAAACCACAGCTCTGCATCCAGGTGCAGCACTCCCCAAGGATAATGACCAAGACCAAAAGAAGCCTCCCCTAAAATGACATCAATGGCCACAGCTGAGTCAACCAATGGATGTGGATGTGTGCCCCAAGCTGCTGCACACAAGCCTGGGGACCCAGGGAAGCTCAGAGCCCATGGGGACTCAGGCAGGTCCCCAGCCATGCTGCACATGAGGAGGAATGACTCTCATGGGGAGCAGATGAAGAGCAGCCTGACAGGACACAATGCCATGAGCTTGGCACTGCTCAGACACAAGCCTCAGCTTCACTGTTTCACTGGGCACAATCCAGCAAATCCATTTACTCTCCTGCTAATGCTCATTTTATCACCCTCTAATTTTATGAGAGCTTCCTAATACAGATATCTCCCACACCGTGTATACAGAAGGCTTCAGTGCTGACCTTTAAGGCTAATGTCTCTGCATTTGAGATATTTGGACTTGTATATTTAAAGCTTAAGGATCTTGAGCTGACAGCACTGTGAGCAATACTGGTGGCACTCCCAACAGACCAAGCAGAGTTCCAGTTTTGGGTGTGCAGGGAATCTGTGTGGGGATGGAGCCAAGGCAGCTGTCCTGCCCTGGGATGCTTCTAACAGTTCAGTAAAGGAAGATGCTGCTGCTGGCTTTTGGGAAGCAGTAGCATCTTTTCAGCTACAGTGGCAAAATCTGAAAAGCAAAAGGACCAAAGGATCCACACTGGCTCAGTGCTCACCACCAGTTTTATTTTCTTCCTTATAACACCCAGGCAAGGTGCTGAAGTAAACTGTCCAAGCAGTGCTTTCTGTCAAGTTCATAGAGCAGTGATGCAAGGTTTTCTTAGGATAAAGTACCAGAGCACTGAGATTGCTGCCACTGACACCATCAGCCTTCTCTCCAGTGGCAGTCATCCACATGCCCTGACCCCCTGTGTTTTCATACCCCAGTGGAGTCTACAAGCCCTGTGTGCACTCACTGCAAAACACAAGAAACTGGTGCTCCAGGGAGCTTTCAACATAGAAAGAACATACAAGAGAGGAAAATAACATTAAATTACTGCCTTGTCCACAGCCAGCCTGGTTTCTGGGCACGGTGCCCACCATGAAGTTATGATTAGGAGTTAAGTTTATCTGTTCATGCACCTTACAGAATAGCACATTCTTTCAAAAGCCAATGTAATTGATTTCATCACACTTTCATCATCTTACTAGTAAGATATATGACTGCTCACATCCTCTGCTGGACCAGCATAACCTTGGGCATTAGGTGACTACATAGCTGAAGGCAAATGGGAACTTTCATTACCTGAAAGGAGACTAATGTTTATTTTAAAGTTCCAAAATCAAAGCAGAATTTTGGCATTACAATTGTGTTTTTCATCAAACCTTCATGCAGATGGAAATCTTCATATAATATAGAGCTGTTTTAGAGACCCACACAGAACAGAAAGCACTTTAAATCTGCACAGAAAGACTTAGAAGCAACAAAGACCTGTTGAAAAGAAAACAAACCAAAAAAATAGGCATTTTCCCTCACATCTGACTTCAACACCTGGATCCCAAAAGCAATTTTCAAGTAGTTTCATGGAAACATTTATTGTCTCCAGTAAAGTATTTGCAGACAGAGAAACCCGGAACGGCTAATAGGCACTTGTCCATGATCTGCATCTAAGGAGTTGCCTATTATTAGTTAATGAGCAGACAGCAATTCAGAGTTCTAATTTTAGCACCAACACATGCCAGGAACTGGAAACAAAAAGAAGCAAAGATAAACCGGCCAGGGCTGAATAAAATAAGAATGTTCTGCTGCCTTTCCATCAGTTGTAGAAACCATCCCACCTGCCACATCTCTGACACCAGTTTAGTCTCCAGACAGCAGCAGTGACACCATGGTATAGAACAGAAACACAGACATGGCAGTGACCCATGGCAGAGATCAGCCAGTCTGCATCTCTCTCCCTCCTCAAGGCAGGCCCAGGTCTCCTCTAGCAGGTCCTGATCCACCTCTAAAGCTGTGCAAAAGCAGTGCTGCTACTAGAGGTTCCCAAGGGCTGGGGCCATGTCTTTGAATATCTCTTCCTCTTCTAAACTAGGACATCCTTCAAGAGCAAAAGACTTCCCTGTCAGGCTGGAAAGACCCAACACATCCTAGTGAGATGTACATGACTGCTGTGAAGAAGCACTGGACTGGCACTTGGTGCTGCAAGGACTCCACAGCCAGCAGGGAACAAGGACCCAGCAGTGTCAGTCATGGTCAAGCTCCTACAAACACATGAGAGAGGTCTTAAACACTGAATCATAACAGCACAGCTTGGGCTCTTCAGAGAGTTTGGCAGATTTACCCATCTTTGGCTTCACAGCTCCTCATCAAACATGGACAGGCCCTTAACTGGGTGTCCAGAGCAAACAAAAGCTGCACATGGCACTGTGACATTGCCACTTTTCACTTAGCAGGCAGGCAATTATTCTCATGTTTAATTGTATCTGATGAGTGACACTCACAGGCCCCATGCTGTTTAAAATGTGACATATTTTATTTATCATAGCAGCTTCTACAGTCCTACAAATGGATGACACACAATCCATTATCATTTTGGAAGCATTATTATTCACACAAACATGTCCCAGAACCTTGGAATTTTTTTTAATTCCTTTTTTTTCTACAATCCTTTTAAATTCAGAATGCAAATTCCCTATCTTGCCAATGAGATTTCCTCCTCCTCACCAACCCAAAATAAATTAGAGAACAAGCTATCTCTAAAAGCTTTATAAATAAAACATACAGCACACACACACATAAAGGCTACAATTTTAGAGTACTTTTGTATCCTGGATGGGTTTAGAGATGTCATTGCAAATGCACAGATGCTGCCAGTCACGGGAGCTTAACAAGCACTATGAGGTTTGACATCCCATCAGACTGCAGCCCTTTGTGGCAGCTGAGGCCTCCCAGGGCAGAAAGTAACATGACAATTGCTTCTATCAAAGAGAGAAAATAATGGCAACCACACCGGCAAATACATCAAGGGATAGAACTAAAATTACTCTTTCCTGGCTCAACTAAATAAAAAATTATGGCAGTTCAAAAGAACGTTAAAAGTTTTCTGGAAGTGACTATATCACACTATTCCAAGCTGTCAGTGGAAACATTTGCTTTTTTCGTCACCTCAAAAAGGAAGTATTTTTCCAAAAAAGAAGACTCAATTTGAGTTTTGATTTTTCTACCTTTTTTCCCAACCAAAACATACAAAATAGGAGGAGAAAACAAGAAAAAGTAGTTCCAGAGCTAAGAAATCCTGTTTGCTCTAGGAGATTGTGCTGGTTTCTAACTCAATTAACACAAAGCTGCTGTTTAGGCATGGCCCATCTGTTGGTGATGCCCACAGGGGATGGCCTGGCAGAGACAGAGGCTGCACAACAGCCTGAACACTGGCTCAAAGCTCTTCATGGCTTCCAGCCCTCCAGCTTGGAGACTAAACAGGCAGGAAAGGTGAAAGAAGAGAAAAAAGAGAAAAACTGGAGCAGAAGAAAAACACTACATTCCAAACTGAATAGCTTGAAACTTTTTAACCCATGTTAAAAACTAGATGTCATCTATCAAAGCAGTCTCCCATGCCGCCAGCACCCACTGTGGGCAAGGAGGCAGCTCACTCACTGCCTGCCCAGGGATCACAGGGACTGGCCACAGGGTCTCTGTCTGATCCCAGCACAGAGCAGGCAGAGAAATGTATGACCAGCCCTGAGCAGCTCTGTGAAGGGAGGTGGCCCTGCAACAAGCCTGAGGTGAGGGCTCTGGGACAGAGGTCTGCAAAAACCTCTGTCTGTCCATCTAGCTTACCAAATTAGTCTCCAAATAATCACCTTCCTTTCCTTAGGACTTAAGAGGCTCCCAAGGGATCAAACAGGTGGATTCAACACCCAAAATGGGTTCTGCAGACAAGTGCCTGTCACAAATGCTGTTTTCCTTGAGCCAGATCACAAGTGCAATCAGCTTCACAAGTGCCACCATGGCCACTAAAAAGCTGAGACAAAAAGAGTCATGCTGGAAGTTTTAAAAGGTAAGATGCATTTTAAACCTTTTTGAGGTCTGGCTCATTGTCTCTGCTCCTACAGAAAGTTCTCTGTTGGACTTCCACCTAAGCAGGTAACACAGCTTTAATGCATTAACTCCACCCTCAGCATGAGGCACACATAGAAGCCTTGCAGGTCCCTGCCCGCCCGAGGTGATTCTGACCCCCACAGCTGCTTGCTGAGCTGGGATGGGCTGGGAGACTGGGGTTAGCCCTGACTAACCCCCCCTGCAAAGGAAAGCATCTGCCCTCACTGGCATTTCCCATGAAATAGGATAGACACAAATTTCATACCATCTTTTTCTGCCCTGAAACAGGGAATTCCATCACCCATGTGGGTGCCTATGTTTTTGGAAAATGCTAAGCTCCTGGCCTCAGTAAAGGCCCACAGTAACCAGACCTAAGAAACAGCTTGTTCACTGCTGTTAGATTCACTAAGCTCCATTTTCACTGTATTTACCCTGCTCTTGGATGAGGAAGAAGAGTAAGGACACCAAGCTGACCTTCAGCACCCCCATGCAGTATCTCCACACCATTCTCCCAGCCTGTTTTTCTCAGCTCCTCTGCAAACCAGACAGCCCCAGCCTGCTTTCACAACCCCCCTGTGGTGTCAGCCACAGGGGTTCATCACACACTATGCCTACTTTGCTTTTTGGCAATGGGGTCCACTTTTTCCTACCTGCTGTTTACTGCAGTTCAGTAACCAGGACACAGCAGGGTCTCGGGTCACTCAGCACTACAGCTTAAAGCCAGAGGCCAAGGGAAGGTGGCAACAGGCAAGGCACATAGGAGAAAATCAAGCTGCCATCTTAACTGTGATTTCAGTGATTCATAGGAGTCATTTTAGTCAATTCACTGGTTAATGATTTAGAAGCACTGGCACAAGGTCAAATCACAAATGGGTAAGAGCATTTCTCCAAAGCAATCACTTACTTCTCTATTTCCAGCTCTGCATTTCAACTTGAAGAGCAGCACTAAAAAGGAGAGAGAAATGAGCTTTCCATCTAAAAAAGACTTGTGAGAAACCACAAGTGCCAAGCATGTTTCCTCTCCACCCTTGTCTCTTTTCATACCAGTCCAGTTCCTTAATCTGCTACAGCTGCCACTTTTTCAGTGGTGAAAAATATTTGTAATACACATTGCTGAAAGTTACAGAAACACTGAAGAGCCAGTGGAGATCAGTTAAACAGCTTTATCCCTAAGCAGCAACATGTTGAAATGAAGGAAAGGCAAGTGATAACCAGAAATGGGTCAATGCAATGCACTAGCTTCATTAAAACCTACCTGCAAAAATAAATCCAGCTGAAATACAGCTGATATTTCATCCTATTTGCACATGATCTTCATGTAACTGGTGGTAACGAGATGACAGATAAAGGCAATAGAAAAACATGGTATTAATTATGCAAACTCCTTGGTTCTAAGTCCTAAGCACATCAAAATATCCACACCATTAGAGATCAGGAGAATTCAAAGAAAGTAAAAGCTTGTCAGCTACTGTCCTTCCCTCCCAGAAGGCAGGAGACAGCTGAAGCAGCACTCTGGGATCTGCCCCTCTGGTCCTCTGACCATGCTGCCCCAGAGGGGTCATCTTTCACTCCAAAGCCATCTTTAGCCATTCCTCTCCCTTCAGACATGGTTTATTAAAAGACAAGCTAGAGAAAGACTGACATGGAATAAGACAGGAAGAAAGCATGGAGGAGCCCAGATATTCTTAGCTCTGACAGGTCTGTGGGGACATCTCTAGGTGGGACTCTGAAACAGACAAAACAGCAGATGGTGATGGCAGCAGATAAGAGACTTCCCCTCATCACTGCCCTCTCCACATTTGACTGAGGCATTTAGTGAGCATTCAACCCAACCATCCTGGATGCTATTCCTACATGTCCTTCCAGCTATTTCCACCAAACCTGAATCCCTCAAGTATTTTGTATATGTTGTGGTTTAACCCCAGCCAGTGGCTCAGCCCCACACAGCCACTCACTCACCCTCACCAGTGACACGGGGGAGAGAATTGAAAGCATGAACATAAGAAAACTTGAGGCTTGAGATACAGGCAGTTTAATAGCAAAAGCCAAGTGCACAAGCAAAGCAGAATGGGGAATTCATTCACCACTTCCATGGGCAGGCAGGAGTTCAGCCATCTCCAGAAAAGCAGGACTCCATCACACATAACAGACTTCAGAGAACGAACACCATCACTCTGAACGTCTCCTGTTTCCTCCTTCTGCCCCCTCTATATGCTGATCATGAGGCCATATGGTCTGGGATATCCCTGGGGTCAGTCAGGGTCAGCTGTCCTAGCTGGGTCCCCTCCCAACTCCTTGTGGCCCCCCAGCTCCCTCACTGATGGGGTGGGGTGAGGAGCAGAAAATGCCTTGCCTCAGTGTGAGCCCTGTTCAGCAATAACAAAAACATCCTGGTGTTACTAACTTTGTTTCCATACAAACCCAAAACACAGTCCAATACAAGTTAGTGTGCAGAAAATTGTGTTTTGCTGAGAGTAGGGAACAAACAGGCCTGAAATGTTTTCTTTTTCAAAACCATCTCAGCTGTTTAAAACCATCCTAATTTACCAATGTTCACTCTATTAGAGGTACCCTAGGAAGGACTGGGACCTGAAATAGCACTACATCCTTAGTGAGGTGAGGCAACACACTACACCTGAGAGTTTTTGACCATGGGTGAGGTTAGTTTCAATCCAGGACAGAATTTCACAGACTCACAGTCTTACAGACCTTTTCCAGTTTCCAAGAAAATAGTTCTCTTTCATGCTGCCTTTTATTATTATTAACTGAACAAACTTGAGTGATTGGGACATACAACATGACAAGAAAATAAAGACTGTTTGAGATGAGCATTTTTCATTTGTACTGCTCTATTGGATTACACTAAGACTGTTGACCTTATTAAGATTCAGGTTAACAGCCCACTTCAGAAATATCTACATGTGCACCTGAGTGTTAAACCAAATGCTTGGAAGACATATTAAATTAAATAAAGATTGATAGCTTGTTGTTTCTATTCCAGCAGTCATTCAAGCACTGCTTACTTCTGCATATACATGAAACAGAGAAAACTGACAAGGGTGTTTCTCATGGCTACTCTCTCTTCAAAGCACACCTATTCTTTACATGGGTACCTTTGCTGCACCTTTTTACTCTTTGCTGACCCAAATCTGGCACAATGCACTGTGTGTGTTGTGCATCATCTACTGCAATCCAAAAGCAAACCATGAATTAAGTCCTTCCTACTTGCAGAGGTTATAACCCTCAGATCAGCCCCACCACTTGCCCTAGGAATCAAGTTTGAAAGAGAAGACAGGACCTGAGAGGCAGAAGCTCTGAACTACATACTTTCAAGGACAATCTGGATTTATTTTTGTTAACGTGCTCAATCACAGCCCACTTAGACAGTGCACATATGAGATCCCCCAGAAATCCCTTCCCACCATGCCACCTGAGATGCAACTTCATGAAAGGAGCCCTAAGAACTACCCCTCCACCTCTGTTTGCCCCTGCTGAGCCAAAAGCAATGATGGGGAGTAGGATTTACCAAGACAGACATGCATTTTACTGCATCAGTAGTCAAAATTTTGCCTAAACCTCAGCTCAAAGCTTCCACCTTAACCCAGACATATCCTGTGGGTAGGGACCACCACCATTTCTGGTTCTCCTTCTCAACATCCTCAGCAGCAGAAACAGACTCAGGACAATAAAAATGTTCCCTTATTTCAGGTTATCTTCCCAGATCTCCCATGACTAATGATTTCATTTCCTGATTACAGGAGGAAGGAAGATATTTATTCCAGCTGAATCAGACACTGCAAAAATCATTTAAGTGATCCCACCAAGACAGGGAAGCACAGAATCCTAGCCTGTCCCTGGCACATGTTCACGTAGCTTGTTCTTGAAAACTCTGCTAATGACTGTTTATAACCTTCCCAGATGATTTATCAGAGCATTCCTCCCTTTCTAGTTAAAATGCTCTTTCTTCACCTGCTGTAAAAATTAACCCCACCCAAGCTGAGGTGCTCATGTACAACACCACAACCTGGTGACTGCTGGTTTCAGACATACCACTTTGCCCTCACTCACTCCATAATTTTTTTGAATGCCATACTATGGCAGCCTCAGTCTCCATCTAGCTCTTACCTGACAGATCCTTTTTTCCATCATATCAAGAGCTTAACATATTTTGCTTCCCTTTTTAAAGCTCTTTGCCTGTTCTGCTTCTCTTACACTGTCTCTTGGACACAGAGTTCTCAGTAACACTTTTCAAATCCCACATTAACCTCTCCTTGCAAGTCTCCTGGGCCCAAAAGCAGAGGAATTGTTCTGTCAGGGAGCTGGTGGCTGGTGTTGATTCAATAGCATCACTCTTGCTTTGCACCCTCCTTTTGCTGTACCAACTTGCCCTATCTCATCTTAAAGCAGACATTAGGGTCATGATACAATTGCTGTGCTTAACAAGCCTCCTCCAGGCCCCAGCAATAGTCTGTGTTCACTCCAATCCTCCGGAATACGTGTGGCAATTAGGTTTCACATGTGCCTCTAAATTAAGCTGAATTTTTCCATGTTTGCCATGGCTAAAAGCAAATACATGAACAAGACCAGAAGGTAAGGAGCAGCAACTTGTCACACAGCAGTCACCTGAGTCTGAGCCCTTGCTCTTGGCCAAAAGTGACAAGCCCTTTCTTCCCTGCAGCACCACATTAATGGGGTCCAGCTGCCTTGAGGCAACTGCAATTAAAAGTACTCTCCAGAGAAGCAGATTTCCTCTGACAAAGTATTTCTGTGTTCCTCTATATTATGTTCTGATCCATGAATAAATGCAGCAGGCTTATCTCTGTTACTCTGTGTTTGCTTTAATAACTAGCATGAAGCCTGTATTTATTACCCAAATCCTGTTTCTAAATCTCACTCCTAAATAAAGCAGTAATGACATGAGTGCTCTGCTCAGATTGCCCCACAGTTTTTCTTTCTTTCATAAGGAAGAAAAAAATATCTCTACCCTGTCCTGATGGACCTGCTGCCATTCTGCCACCTGACGTTGCTGCTAGAAACATCCTGGGTTGTCTCAAGCTGCCATCCTTCCTGGGAAATCAACACAAGGACCAAAGTGACATCCCAAAGCAGATCCACACAGTGCATGTCTCCATTAACTCAAAGACTGGAAAAGGCGATGGTTAACTCCCCGAAAGTGGCAAAGCTGCATCTGGACTCTCACTGAGAGACACTCTGAAGTAGCAGAGAGCAGTCTCCCAGTACATATGGGAGGGTCTCATTAAGAAAGCTGTTCAGGTTTGCATATGCTCCAAGTGTTTCAAGTAGAGTCTGGTAATCACAACAGAAAAAGCTCAAGACTTTCTGGGAAACTACTTGGCTCAGGGAGCAGTGCTCTCCCAGTGATGCTCCTGCACTTCCTTCCCAACCCCAGAACAGCAGTGCTGACTATAAGCAAGAGAGATGTTTTGCTCAAGGAAAGGAAGCTTAGAATGCAAAAAATACATCAAAAGGGAGAGCAGACAGGAAGTTTTGAACAGGTACAAGCTCAAATGGCTTTTAAAGCAATTAAAAATTGTCTTCTCCTGGCTCTAGTGAGATCAGCAGAGATCAGTTCCCAGTTGCTCACCAGATTACTTCATCTTCCTCACCAAGCAGAGCAGTCTGAGGGAAGGTTAGAATCTGCTTCAGACAACAATCACCTGGTTATGTCAGACCCAATCCTAGCTCCTACCCCCTTTGAAGCTGTCTGCTCCCTCCAATCCTCCAGCATAAGAACTCATGTAATCAGTCCCTAAATCTGCTTTAGTCAAGTGATATGGATTAGCTTTAAAAAAAAAAAAATTGTTCTGTCTTGGTTCAGGGTTTCTTTAACCCCCCTAACCCAGCTCATTTTGACCATCCAAAGCTTCTGGACAATCATACATGAGATGGGACAGCTGGAAATCTCTGGAAGGAGATCAGGGATGCAAAAGGAGCCTAATAACAACTGGAAGCATGTCAGGCTCCCACAGAGCCAAAGTCTCGGAGCCACAGGGGTCTCAGATGCAACACTCTAAAGCAGTTGTGTTCTGTTGGAAGCTGTTAATTAAACACTATTTATTTTGGCTTTTCAGTGATCTGTTCAGATTTAAAGCCAGACTGGTTAAAGCAGTCATTTTGCAAGAGCAGTGCCATCCATGTAGCTGCCTTTAATTACAAACAACACCAAAGAAGTTCTTTTCCACTATCAGTTTTCTCATCAGTGCTACTTTGGGCAACACTCTTTAAAGAAATAAAACTTCATTTTGACAAAGAGCTTTTGTGGGGATTTTTAGACCAAATACTGGGATGCTTCTAGAAGCCCAGCTTGGTACCAATTAAAAAACGGGGCAGTGTGACCTAGAGAATTCAAGAAAATGTCATCGCCTACTGTGAGCTCCTGGGCAGCAGCTCCATTTGCTAAAATTAGAGGAGCCAGAATCTTTGTTTTTAAACATGCCAGATTATCATCTTCTAAGTAAATGCTCAAATGTTCCAACCTGGTTCATATTACATCAGGAAAACCTAACAATTTTTGTGTAGATTGCTCTGACAGAACCTGGCATGTGCTGAATTTTCTAGGTAAGGTATTTTGTTGAATAAGTGATGGAAACAATTTTTAAGAGGTTAAACCCTAGGACCTGCAAGTTGAAAACTTACTGAAATCAAGGTCACACTCTATATGGACAGAAACTTGCAGTCTGCATTCTCGCAGTAGCTGCTACGTGTTTTGTGCCAAGAACACAACAGGCATTGCCCAAGATAAGAAAAAAGATCATTTCTGCCCAAAGAATGCCTAAAACCCAACAGACAATGAACGGGAGGCCTTTGGGGTGTTCATCCTTGCACATGAGGATAGTCACTACGGTTCATTAAAAATAAACTGAAGTATTTGAAAGGGAGAGAAAATCAAAGTTTTGATGACTTGATGGTGAACAAGGCAGTGATGCTGGGTTGACAGTGGGACTTGCTCTTAAAGGTCTTTTTCAGCCTTAAGGATTCTGTGATTTTGTGATCTCTTGGATAGTTTTGCATCAGCCCAGATTAAACTTCAGACCAGGAGTCATTGTACAGCAAATCCCTGCAGGCTATGAAGGCATCCAGCTTCTCCTCCAGTCTCCTGTGATCCTGCAGGAGAGCTACCAGCTGCCTTCATCAGTGTGCCCACAGACATTACACATCATATCTCACATGCAGTATTCTTTAGATTTTAATGGAGAACTAGTTCTTCTCTAGGATGATCTAGAAAACACATGCAAAGAACAGAACTGCCTCAGAATGTAGATGATGTAATTTATTTTCAGCATTTCTTTTATCCCTGTTGAATCCAGACAGACCTTTTGGTGAAGGATATAAAACTCTGGAGGTCATTTATTCAGGCAACACTCACCCATTTTTGAGTCTTTCTCTCACACTGCAAAATCTTCTGCAAGGGGAATCACCCCCTAGCACAGCTTTCATGTCCATGGACATCTACACAAAAAGACACGGGGACCATTTATAGGTCTCGTCCTACCAAATGACTGATTGTTGTGTTGTAAACAAAATTCAATTAGGAGAGCCTGCAAGATCAGCCTCTGTGCTTGTTAGCATCCAGCACAGGGCAGCTGGTTTGGCTGCCTATTGACTGAGCAATCAACAGACAATCGCTGCATCCAGCCACGGAAACATCTGAGGAGTACAGGTCAGGAATGGGGGAAGTATCCAAAAAAAATCAGCTGGAGGGGCTTGATCTACAAGACAATTATAAGTTTCCAAGTTTGTCAACAAAACTTCAGCATTACCCTTATAAGAAATCTTTCATACATGACATTTTGCTTGCCTGCCTCTAACAATAAACACTTAAACATTAATTCTGCTGTTCCCACAGCTGTAAACTCTGCAGATCAGGATCTGGCTTCTACGACTGTATCTAAGTCAAGAGTTCCTGAATCAAACCATCTACACTGAAATGTCCAGGGGAGGCCTCAGAAGTGCCCCACACAAGTTACCAAAAATCCTCATGGACTTATGCATATCCCTGGTCCTCTGCTCCCCTCATCATCAGTTCTCTCCCCAAAAGTTTCTCACTTTGCAAGAGAGGGGCCTAATAATCAAAGGCTCTTCCAGAAGAGGATTTACTGGAGGTGTCTAAGAAAGCTGAGTGACCTGGAGGTATGTCCTTTGTTGTCTTCCCACTGTTTGTACACATTTAAACTAAATTGGATTTTTAGATAGATTGGAGTTGAGTAATTTCCTTTCAAGTACCTGTGACCACTCCTAAATGACTTATCAGCATGTAAGTCTCGGGAGAGCCTGGGAACAGACGCAACCCAGAAGGGAACTCTGTGGTCAGTGAAACAGCAGAGTTCAGGACAAGACTTTTAAATATTTTCCCTCTAAGCTCCAACAAACTTCCCCCTGGCTGAACACACACCCAGTTCAGTGACCTGGCATGTTTAGGCCTGGTAAAGGCAAGATTATTCAGCACAGAGGTTTAACACACACAGTCCTTACACCAACATCCCACCTATTCCACAGATGCTTTTATCAAAGTCACCAAGATCTGACATAGCTCAGATGCACAAGTGTGCTGTAAATCTTCGTGCCACGTTGCCAGATAATTTCAAAACAAATAATTACTGAAATGGTCTCAAACCAGTTTGTGACTGTTGTGAAAGGGCTAATGGGTTACAGCTAGAGGGGTAAAAACTTCCTGGAGTCTTCTCCAGGATCAGGGTTTGCTGCTTCTAGCCCTTAGTTTCATTGGACACAGGAGCCAGCAAATTAAGATTTGAGCCATTATAAAAATTTGCATAATGTCAGAAGCATTTGGTACCCTGAGGATCATGTACTCAGCACAGTCTGACAGTCAGCACTAAATGATGGCAGTGATTTCCAGTGGGACCAGAGTCTGGACACAGCATAAGATACAGAGGCACCACCAGGAAGACAGCCTTGATGCTGGTCACTTTGGAGTCCTGCATTTTAGCCAGCAAATTGAAAGTTTCCCTGGCACTTGCAAAAGATAAAATCAGAGCAGGAGAAGTAATCAGGCTAATCAGTAATCAGGCACTGTCCAACCACTGCAACTAAATATATTATAGCTTCACTTTGGACTGACACTGCATGGCTACTTTATTTAGAAAACAAAAAGGTTTACCTGTTTACAGAGTCTTGCAGATTCCAAATAGTTAAGCAATTGTCATTGTTTTATCTTCTGCAAGGGGAAACTGAGAAATTATTCCCAGTCACAGAGGGGCTGGATAAGCAATGACACATACACAAACTGCAAATCCATGTCCACAGGAGAAAGTTCATCCTCCTCTAGCTTCTGACCTGCCTAACAAAACCAAATAAAAATCATCTGCTCATACTTGTCTACAGATAATGGAGTTATTTACTGACTAAACGTCTCCACAAACAGTATTTCAAGCACTTGTTCCTCTCCCTCTGCTTTGCTGTTTTATCCAGTGTCATGAACATGGGAGACTGTTTCCTCAATTTTCTGTTCATTTCCTTCTTTAATTAACCCCACTAGCTTTTTACAGCAGCATGAAAAACACCTCACTCCCTGTTAAATTGTCAATAGATTCAACAACAACAATTTGTTATATCCTGCTGGACTTACACTGTGTCTAAGAAAGATGATCTGGATAAACACCTTTCTCTGATGCCTTCTGCTACAGCTTAACTTTTGGGGAGAGATCAAAGACATAAGATGAAAATATACAGCATTTTGTCATCTTCCATCTATCAAAAAAAAAAAAAACCCCAAACAAAAAAAAAACCAAAAACAAAACAAAACACAAAAAAAACCCAAACAAACAAAAAAACAAACAAACAAACAAACAAAAACCAGAAAGAATACAATCAGCAAACACAAAGTACTTCTCTGTAGGTTTATAGTTGGTAAAACAATCTGCAGAGTCCCTGACCTTAACTGAACAACCTCTGAACTGATGCATGATCCCAAGATCTGCCATTTGACCAGAGCACAACCACTACCCCAAAAAAGGGATCATTAGCAACCACAACCAGAACTGGATTTGAACTCAGAGACAAGAAACTAGACTTTATTGATCTTCTTACCTGGAATTCAATGACACAGTGGGGAGGCCAGAAACCTGGATTTGTGGGCTGAGTTTAAACTTCTCCTGTCTGGTGATTTCTAGGCAGTGTCTCTTACAGGAAGACAACTGACTACTTTTAATTTGGTGTCTGGCTTTACAGCTTCCTTTAGAAAGCTTCACATGAGTGATAAACTTGTAAATATAAAATTAAATTTGAATCGCTACTGTTCCAATTACTGAAATAACCTGCATTTTTTAGAATTTTATTCTTTTATTTGTGCTCATTAATAATATCGAAATGTCAGGCAAAAACCATCTTTGTGTCTGAACATGCATTCTACTGTCCAAATTTATTCACCCAGCAAAGGCCAGGAATTTGCTGAATTACAAACACAATTGTTTAGAGCAACTTAGTACAACTTAGTGAAAGCTGCACTCAATTTGTTCAACCCAGCATCCTGAAGTTCCCATGGAAAAATTATTGTGCCAGATGTATTAAGTGCAAATTGCATTAGAAATTCATTTATAATTAAAACTGCCATTTCTGTGCCTCCTGCCAGACCCCGCTTTCTGCTGAACAGACACATCACTCCAGCCCTTGCTGTTTCTGTATCTGTTTTAATCTGTGTAACAGTTAAGTCTCTCCATACTCCTGGGAAATGCATGTGCTCAAGAAACTGAGGCAGGAGTTCAGCAGTGTTTCACAGAATGGTCTGGATGGGAAGGGACTTCAAAGATCTTCTAGTCCCAGTTGCCCTGCTGTGGGCAGGGACACATTCCCCTAGACCAGGTTGCTTAGAACCCCATCCAGCCTGGCCCAAAACACTTCCAGGAATGGGGCCTCCACTACTTCTTTGGGCAACCTGCTCCAGTGCTTCACCATCTGCACAATAAAGAATTTCTTCCTTCCTAATATCTAATCTAACTCTGAAATGATGGGAGTGGGAGCAGAGAAGCTGCCACCTCTCCACTGGCTTTGTCTTTTCCCCTCCCCAAGACTGAGCTAAGCACAATGGCCAGCCTGGACTGCTGCTGCATGGGTTCTGCTTCACTTGTTCTAGTGATGATCTAGGAGACACCAGTGGGTTGATCTTCTCCACTAAATGCCTGGAGACACCAAGGACACCGTGCTCCATGCACTGATCAGTGCCCATCTTTATGTGCCTCTACTGCTGCCCACTCCTGCAGGAGACACCCACACCTGCCTCAGTGCCTGCCCCAGCACAGAGAGGCCGCAGCCAGCACAATTTCATCTCTGAACCCCTGCCTGCACCTTGTCTGCACCTCCCACCTTGCTGGCACTGGAACCACAGCCCCTGGCCTGTGCAGGGGACACTGGGTGCACAGCCTGTACCCTTCCCTGCCCTCCCAGGGTTATGAGGCAAACAGCTCCTTGTGGGCTGTGGCAACCCAAATCATGGCATCAGCACATGGCAAACATTCCATAAAACCCAGACAGCATCTGCCGAGGGAGAAGAGCAGGGAAGTTTGGTATGTGCCTTAAAGGACTGCATCACTGGGAAGACACCTCTGATGCTGAGCTCAGCTCCATAGTGGTACAGGCATTTCTTACTGCAGAAAATCAGGCACAGACACAGGAATTCACAAAGCCAGTACCTCTCCCTCTGATGTGATACAAAGCACAGGGTTAACCCATCCACACAGAGCATCTCTTCACTTATCTTCCCCACCTCAGCAGTCCAACAGGACAGCACTGGTTCCAGCATCACTACCTCACAGTAGCACCTCACCTGGGCCAGGACTCAGGTATAAGCTTTCCTTGTGAATTTCCAGTTCAAAGCAAGGTTATGGTACCCTTGGTTAAAAGGGCAATAGAAGTACAACTTAATTACCCAGCATTACAGCACAGCTCTTCTGAGAGGCTGCAGAAGGAAATTGGCACTGTTCTGATGGAATATTCCATGTGGCTAACAACAATTTCATGCAGCCTCAGAGAAGACAGTCAGCTAAATCTCTTGAAAGGTAAGAGTGACATGCAGAGTGTTATTCTTTCCTTACATGAAGTACAACCATATATTTTCAGGCTATATAGCTCATATTTTTAGATGAGAAGAAAGCAAAACAAGAAAAAAAACATCAAGCTGAAAATAAATTGGATGCAATCCAAAAGGACAGTGGAAAAATACAGGATGACAAAGCGATGGTAAAGCAGCAAGTTAATAAAAAAGGATCAGAGCATCACCACTAATCTCAAGCAAGGAGTGCCCCACAAACACCGTGTGCATCCACACCATGCAGAATGAATAGACATCCTGCAACACCTGGGAGGGCTGGAGGCAAGTATCACCCAGGAATCAACAGCTTTAAGATCTCAACAGGAAACCTAAATTTAGCCTTGGACATGTGTTTCGGAAGAGACACCCAGGAGACCAACAGGCATCATCAGTGACCAGAAATGTATGGCCTTAAAGGAAAGGTTGGACTAACTGGTGGTGAGGTAGGTAAGGAGGGAAAAGCCTGAGGAGAGACTTGATACTTCCTTTTAAAGACATGAAAAGTAGCTACCAAGCAGAGATGAATTGCCCTCTCTGTCAGGACAACCAAAAGGTTTCAATCAGGAGACTTAGACTGGACAAGAGAAACTATTTTTTACAGTGAGGATAGTGAAGATTCAGAGCAGGTTACCTGGGGGTAAGGTGTAAAGCCTTTGTTTGGTGCATATAAGTAAGTAATTCAGGCAGAATCCACCCTGTCTTGGGACAAGGGACAGCCTCTGACTTCTGCAGGTAAACAAACCCATGTCTTTTGAATCACCCTCTCCTTCAGGACATCTAAAGACAGAGCAGCTCTCATGGTGCTCCAAAATGTATTCAGGATCACAGGAGGATGGGATTTGCCCTGCTGACAGGAATCGAGAGGCAGACAGCTGGGAAGCACATCAAGGGACCTGGACGAGATGATCCCTTTGTCTGTGGGGCTGCAGGTTGGTAAGAGCCACTGGCTGGCTCCCCACCACCAGCAGTGACCAGACCAACCTGACCTCACAAGCACATTCACTTATTAACTGGGAAAATAAATCACCTGAAAAAGGAACATGAGCAGAAAGAAGCCTGCTGCACCAGAGGGGAAGCTCAGCTTGGCTAAGTGCTTTCACAGCAGCATGTGAGGCTTTGAGCTGTGGAGGTTGCAGAGGGTGGGCAGCAGGCAGGCTCCATGGGAGGCCACAGATACTTGTGCTATGCTTGATCCACAAACTCCTTCTCCTTATTGGACACACAAGAAAAATCTTAAATATCTAACAGCTCCTGTCAATATTAATTCTCCCCCAAGTGGCTTGCTACTCACAGCAGGATAACTAAAGCAACACTCATTACTTTAATTAGTGAAGGAGACAAAAAAAATACAACCAGAGCTTGCAAAACAGCTGCTTTTACTTTATTTGAAATGCCTACCACGACCCCATACTTCTGCTCATAAAATTTGTAAGTACTCTTCTGCATACGCTGCCAAAAGAGCACAATTTCTTTTCTTCTGAGGACAGTTGCACCACAGCAGAAAATGCACTTCTAAAATTTCTCAGGACAGATATATCCAGAAAGATATTTTATTACTGGTACTATGAATCCCAATGCTACACTAAAGCAAGTGATAGAGATACAGCACCTCCAAAGAGACCAAGAACCAGAAAGCCAACACGTTTCTTCAGAACGCTACTGTAGTGGCAGTTTATGCCTGGACTACAATTCCAAACCATGGCTTAGCACACAGAAAATAGGCTTCCATGGGCTTTTTCTTTGCAATCAGTCATTGCTGGCATCCTCTTGCCAGCAATGAAAATTGGTCACCTGCTTAACCCCTTTCTGTGATGAGTCTAGCTCCAAACAGGAAAGCAGGAGGCAGGCGTGGTGGATCACACAGTGAGACCCTGAAAGCACGTCTGTCTGAGCAAGGTTCTGCCACAGCAGTGAAAGATACAATTATGTTCATCATTTTTTAATTAAGAAATGACGTGTGATTTACAAGCCTTAGTGCAATGTGGTATTTGAACAGTGAGGAGTGACATTTCCAAACGGCTTAACAGGAACTTTCTCTTCCCCTGCCTCACCCCCTCAGTCATTTAAGCAAGTCATTCAGACAAAGAGCAAAAGTCCTTTGTCTGGGTTTTAATCCTAACTAGTGGAGTCCTGTATGTGTTCTTTTCATTCTTTTTTCCATCTTTTTCCAGCTTCTTTTTCTTTAATAAGTTTCTCCCCTGCAGTCAGCAGTGACAATTGTGACTGTACCTGTCTGAATTCCAGCGTACCTAATCAGACTCTGAGCTTCCCTTGAAGGAAAGTTCACCAAGTCTGGAAGAGGAGAATTATGCACCCAACAATCCAGCCATGTCAGAGACCTTGTCTGCTGAAGAGCTGTGGCTGGCATGGACCCACCATCACCACTGGCAGCGTGACCCTGCAGCCTGCTCCTCAGCCACATCCAGCACTCACTGCAGGTCAGAGCCACATCCAACCTGTGAGGTCAAGATATACGGTGTATGAGTGAAAAAAGCTCAGAGTAGTTGTGTGGGAGAAGCTCACTCTCAGCACACAAAGCTTGGTGGGTCTGAGGAGGAAGATCCTTTGCTCATGTCTCCTGCGGGTTCAGAACCCACAGCATGTCAGTAACACACCTCACAGGAAGTATCTGACCACCTGGTATGTCCCCCAGCCACAGCTGCAATAAGGAGACACACCTGCTCTCCCCAGATCTGATAAAACCTTTCAAGTCTTCATCAACTGTGGAAAGCCAGGAAGAAGGTCATGGCATCTTCAGAAACTCATGGTCCCAATACCCAACCAGGCTTTGGGGGATCACAGCCCTGTGGTGCACTCAGGGATCTGTGCAGTGCACATTCAGCACAGCCCAGAGCACACAAAACTAAAGCTATGGAATGATAACTCTTAGGAACATAGCTGTGACCTGCCACTTCATACAGAGCTACAAAAAGAAATTCCCCACATACGGACAAGGCCGAAGCATAATGCAGCATCTCCAGAGGAAACATCTGCTCACTGGTACACATGAGCAGAAGAGTTTTAAGAAACACAGTGAGAATGAGTAATAGACGACACCAAAATCACAGATGAAAATTTCACTAGCAAGAACAGCATGGTCTCAAGAGGACTGAAACATTAATACTGCCCTTGCCTGCTGGGAGGAATACAGCAGGAGAAAGGTGGCAGACAGTACTTTAGACTCAGAGGCATGAGTCAAGCATAACTTAAGATTGATAGTAGTGATGGCTTACCATCAGCAGCCACAAGTGGATACAGGCAGCCTAGGAATCAACAGAGACATTCTAAACACACCACACCATTACACATAAAACCTCACGGGTCTGAACAGACCAGCAAGAGCTTGGTCACCATTTCAGGTGGAAGGCAATCGTTCCCTTTGGCACACTCCCTCCATGTAAAGAAGAGGTAAGAGTGAACACAAACCATGCTATCCTTGACTGCAACCTGAGCAATGCCTCCGGTCATCACAAAGCTTCAATGAATTTAACAAGCCCTGGAGCATTATAGGTGGAAGTGAGCACCCAAAGGGAAAATACCCAACAATCTAACTACTAAAAGGAAAAGCAGTCTGTAAGAGGTAGCTGTTAATTTGGGAATAGAATTTCTAGAAACCGTACTTTGAACATAGTCATCTGTGGTGCTTTAAGAAAAAAACATTTCTTACTGTTAAGGCTTTATCAGACCACTTGCACATGAAATAACTGCTAAATCTTACACATTCAAAACCAGATTTTTTTTCTAGCTACATCTTTCCATAATGACTAAAATGTCTCGCCTTGGTATTTGACCTTACCTTGAAGATTACTTGGATAATCTGAACTAAATTACACCTGCAAAACAATTAAAAAATACTACCTGTGGACTGCAAGTGCTTAAATATCATTAAATGATGATACAGCACTACATTATGCCATCCTTGGAACTCACAGCTCCCACGTTCAGACTCAGAATTCAAGTCCGTGTAATTTAAATCTTTCCTCTCCCTAAACTGACTAAAACATGACCTGTGTTCATGTTCTCCATATTTCATTCACTGTAGCTCTCTTCCATGCAAGTCTCAAAGACAACCTCTGAAATACAGAGGAGCTGTACAGGATCCTGAGATATTTGAGTTCCACTGTGACTTATCTAACACTGCTTTGAATCCACTTCACTGTTAATTTCATTACTAAAGAACTCCAGAACAATTCAGTATTTTCAGTAATACTTCAGTGTTCTTTGAGTTTATGCATTACTCCACCTAATTTCAGGTACTTCTGTTCATTTCAATAATCACAACAGATTTGGGACAGTCCTATAATTCATCTTTTCACAGAATCATTAAGGTTGGAGAGCTTCAAGATCATCCAGTCCAACCATCAATGCTGCAGCACCACGATATTGATGCCTAAACCATATTCCCAAGTGCCACATGCAGATGCATCTTGAACACTTCCAGAGATGGTCAATCCACCACCCCCCTGAGCAACTTATTCCAATGCCTGATGACTCTTTCAGTGGAAAAAAATTCCAAATATCTAAACTGAACCTTCTCTTCTACAACTTGAGGCCATTTCTTCTTGTCCAGTCACTTGAGACATGGCAGAAGAGACAAATACCCACCTCACTACAACCTCTTTTCAGAATTGGAGGGAGCAATGAGGTCCTCACTAAGCTTACTCTTCTCCAGGCTAAACAGCTGAACAGCTCCCTCAGCTGCTCCTTGTAAGAGAAGTTTTCTAGACCCTTCACCATTTCCCTTCTCTGGACCAGCTCCAAACCTCAATGTCCTTTTTGAAGCGAGGGGCCCAGAACTGGACACAGCACTTGATGTGTGGCCTCAGCAGTGCTAAACAATCTCTTCCCTAGTCCTGCTGGCCATCATTTTCTTGATACAGGGTTTTGTTTTCTCTCTCACTGTGATATGAGTTTTGCAAGGGGGTCCTCTACTGGGGTGAGGAAGAAGCAGGACATGCAGCAAACCTCAGCAGCAAGAGAGCCAGGATGAGTTTATGTTATGTAAATGTTTCCTGTCCTCTTTGAGCATGGCTTTGCAAAGGTAACACCACCAGTGGTATAATGAAGCACTAAGTGAACACAGGCAGAAGGCTCCAAATAAGACAGGCACTGGGCAAGAGGATACATACCTTGAATACTGCCCACACTTCCCAGCCAGAGGTGAGGAAAGAAGTCTATTGCACAGCATTAGTGGAAGATTTATTAGGAACATGAGTGAGTGTGATCCAATTCTTTCAGCTGCCTCAGGGACTCACGCTGGCATCAGATTTTGGTTGTTTAAATGAACCCCAGGCTCCAGAGTCCCTCAGGGCTGGGTTCATTCTGTCATTTCCCAGGTGAGAATGGATGAGCCCCATCAGGCTCACAACTCACAAGGAGAACATGCTTCCCTCATCATAAAAGACTTCTGCCAGGTAGCCAAGCCACAAAATGCACACTGCATGTCTTAGGAAGCCAAAGAGCAGGGAAGAGTGGGACACCTGCTCCTGAAGGCCACAGCACCCAGTTGCTGGAAGCAGCCCAGCAAAGCCAGGCTGCCTTCAAGGATTCTGCAGCTTCAGCATCAGAAGCCCTTACTCTCCCCACCCATTCAATCACACACAAGCTGGCCACCCTCCCCCTTAAGTGTGAATGCACATTCAGAGGCTCTCCCTGGCCCAGCAAACACCTGGCTATGGAACATAAGAGGGAAAAAGCTTGAAAGGCAAAGGACAGTTCCTGTGGAGCACATCACTTTAACCCCACCACGAGAGCTGGCAGGGGGACCAAGAGGGGGACACCTCATGCAGGGACCCAGCTGCTCACTGCTGTTGCAACCAGCCCTGCAAGCCTAGGGGAAATCGGGCCAGTAAGAGGACTGGATGTGCTGGGATTTTAGTCTCAGGTTGAGGGACAGCTCCACCTGCGGTTAGCCACTGGCTGCTTTGTAGCAGGAGGATAAAGCATGGGTTGTAGGGAGTCAGTTCTAGCCCTTTTTGCTGATTGCTAACAGCTTTTTCAGCAGGCTGAAGTAAACACAGGGGGTTTTCCCCTATAACAGGGTACTCAAGAGTTGCCAAGCAGCCATAGCAGAGCACATCCAGGTGCAGATTGTTCCTTCAATCTACAAGGGAAGCATGTTTGTTTTGCAAGACAGGAGAGATGTGCTCGACTGGTTTTCACTCCCACCCTAGGGAAAGCTGTGCATCACCATTCTGTTTCTTCACAGATCTAATCATCTGCTTCATCTCTTCGCCTTACAAAAAGCTGCTGCAAAGAGCAGCCTGGTAATAAATTTGCTGCATCTTACATTTTAGATCCTCAACATAGTCAGCAAACTGCTCTCCCTCCACATATTAGGGTGCCCTGAACAATGTTTCCCAAACAGGCCAGGATTAGCCTGCAATACTCTTTGGAAGATGCTGTCCCACAGCCCCAGGCAAGCCTGAGCATCTCTGCAAACATGGACCTTGCTAAGGAACAGTCTCCAGTTGCTCCAGATATAACTCTGGAGTGAGTTGCTACAGAAAATAAGCCCAGCTTTGGAAGAGGGTGCATCTCTGAGCAGCAGACGGGATCAGATGGGCAGTCTTTGTCCTCATCACTGGTCTTTTCAGCATAAAGAAAAAATATTAAAAGCTTCAGAGTTTTCCCTACAAGAACCTGAGAAATTCATTTGCAGCCAACAAACAGAGGGAATTCTCCACTTGAGGTATTTTCAGAGAATGAGACAGTACAACACTGTAAGTGCAGGAAAGCATAGAGGACACATTTTCTGGGGCTGCAGGCCACTGTTAGACTGCAGGAATGTTTATGTGAGGGCTCTATTTAAAGTCTTCACATAAAGGGTCAATAACAATCAGAATACATAAATATTTACACACATTAGTAAACACATAAGCTAACATATAAATTGCTTATGCCCATCCATAATACCTACTTTCATCTCATTTGTATTACATACTCCTCACATCCATGGCATGCTTATGAGGATCCATTCAACAAGTTAATCTTTGATACAGATTAAGCATGACCTAAATTTTAGTCTGCATCTCTCATGTGCTCTCTCAGGACAAAGATTTTATCCAGAGAGCTCTGGTTCCTATGGGTGGCCTCTGTGCCCTGAGGGGTTGCTGCACAGCTTGGGTATCTCCCTGCATGGATGCAGACAGAGCTTGAGCATTCACTCCATGTGAGCTCAAGGCTGCCTGCACCCACCTGGGCAGAAATGCTCCAACATCCCTTTCTTCTCCTTTCAGCTGTATATTGCAGAGACAAGCATCAAACAAAACAAAAGGGAAAAACCAAACAAACTAATTTAAAAAGCCCCAATATGAACATCACACTGCTTGCATTCTTCATCTTGGCTGCCTTGACACTACAGCAAGCAGAGCATCAGGGCAAAGTGGGAGGGAGCATGTGCAAAGAGAGACGGAAAACAGATCACACAAAGAGGAAATAAAAACACAATTCAAAACATGTAACAGACAAGATCAGCAGCAAAAGAGGCAAATTCAGGAGACAGGCACTCATGAGCTCGACAGGTGCAGCGATGCGAGGAGCTGGTACATGACTGTGGGTTTCAGCAGATCCTGTGCTGCTCTTTTTCCATCTAAACAGCTGCCCCATGAATGCCTTCTCTGTGCCTGTCTGCCTTTGCTGAAACCAGGCTGCAGCAGCTCCCAACCCAACAGGCAGCCTTTAAAAACTCAGTGATAACCTGAGAGCCCAGGGAGGGCAGCTCTGACAGATGGGCAGGGCTGGATTTGGCTGCAGGGGCTGGAGGCTCCTGCCTGCTGCTCACAGCCCAGTGCATTAGTGTAAGCTGCCCTCCTCGGCTTCACCACTTCAGCAATCACATAATCCCAGGGATTTAAGCAGTAAACAGAGTGCCTGCTCAGCAGAGGTCTGAAAAAGGTTGTGGGAGGTACAAAAGAGGGAAGCAGAGGAGGACTGGCTTGAACCCAGTGTGATACAGGGTACCAGCGGCTGGGCAGCACTGAGAATCCCATTTACAAAACCCACAAGCTTCAGATGCATCAGAGAGATGATGTGATTCCAGCTGTGTAAAGCTGGAATACATGGCACCAGATGTAAATGCCAAAACAAGAGTTTATCCCCAAGTTAACCTGTGCCATTCATGAAAAGAAATGAGGCACCTTCCACCCTTCTGGAAGCTGACACTGGCCAGATAAACTGCCCCTTCCCTTCATCAGCTCTAAGGGAGTACTGGGTTTACCAGCCCAGATACAAATTTGTCATAAGCATGGAAACATAAATGAAACTAAATCCCAGGATATCTCACATATGGCACTTGCTTTTCATGCTACCACAGGCCTGCTCCATCCCAGCAGCTCATTGCCCAAGATGAGTAAATATCACTTTGACAGTGATATTTAAAAATATGCATCATCTGTACCATGTCAATGAAGTCTGAGGGCAGTGGCTTTATGTAATAATTAACAACTGTTTGGGGAAATTATTCATTAAGTTTTAAGGGCAACATTATTTGTCATACTTGTCCTAATTAAGATCAACACCAAGGAAATGTGACTGCCTTGTGGGAAATTACTCTTTCTGCAGACAGTACAGGAAGCCTCTTGAAAAGTGAAGACTTAGCAACAAATGCCTGATTTTGAGAAAAGGTTTGGCAGATAACTGGGGGAACCTGGGGGAGTTCTCTTAGGGACTTTCAAGACCAACCCACCTGTTCAGGAATCTGTACCCAAAGTATTGTGCAGAGGGGCTGGACACACACTGAAGCGCCAGCTAACAACACACACCCCACTGTGCTTCAGCACTGGCCTGACGCTTCCACACCTCAAATCCCATTCCAGGGCATCAGCATCACAAGCAGAGCTAACAAAACCAAGCTTTAGCAACCTTCAGCTCTGTGAATGGAGCCACAGCCCCGTAATACAAGACAAGGCTAATAATATTTTTTGGACACATGGGTCTGGGTAACACAAATGACAGGGTGATTCAGCTTAATTATAAACTTCCTGTTAGAAATACCAAGGTTCCTCTGATGGCATTGTCAAATGTTCTTCTGACTCATCCAGTTGTTCGTGTAACCTGGCAAAACAAAACCTCCTTTGACCCTTAAGATACAAATAAAGAAATCATTATTTTGAAAGAGTACCTGGCAATTCATAGTTGCTGAAACACCACAGTAACACACAGAGAGAATTAAAACATTCTTCTTAGGGACAGTGGCTTTATTACTATCTCCTCTCCCTGAAAGACAGCCATAAAACACCCATTCATGCTCATTTGGAAGAGGTACATTAACTCCCCACCCCCTCATGCTTCCAGCAAGGTCAGATAGATCATCACCCATGAAGGGTGAATCAGAAGTCCGCACATTCCAGGCCAGTCTTACAATGTCAGTAGTTCATAAAGTCTTGCTCATTTGACACACAGGCTTGAACCTTCCTGCAAGTTAGTTCTACCTTAAAGCACATAGCTAGAGACCCATCAGGAAAAATTCAAGGGCACTACACCCCTTTCCATCTCAAAGCCTGACCCTTCCACATGAAAACAGGACCCTCATCCCGAGGTCCAGGGGGAAAAGATATTCATGGTATACAGAGAGACAAGTCAGCCCATAGCAAAACAATTCTGAGCCTTTCTGCCTCAGCAGAACCTCCAGCACAAAGCAAGAAACAGCCTCCTTACCAGAAAGCTCGACAGACTCCCAAAGAATGGCTTTTTTTTTAAAAAAAGCATGTTTTTAACTTACCTCTCAGGAGGTCTCGAACATGATTTGCAAAGCCTCAGGACCAAGTGGGCTCCCACAGCCCACAACAGAGCATCACCCCAGGCTCCTGGGAGGCATTAAGGCAGCAGTCAATTAATTAGGGTAGGGTTTGCAAGAGCCTTCCAGCCTTCTCTCACAGAAAATACGGAGTGGCAGCATTCACTTCATCAAGGGCAGGATCAAGTTATTTGTGGTTCACAGTAGCCCACTTCTTCCTCTTGAGGTTTTTGTCTCTCTTTGGCATAAACAACCTGAAAAGCCTGTGCAGCTAGTTCCCAAGTCCTACACAACTGTGAGACTTCCTTTCCAATCTCCCTTTGATGAACTCCAGAAGGCCACATGGGGCATTAACAACCTCCATAATAAGCCCTCACTAGATATGACTTCAAGATCTATTTTTTTCCATTACTCTGTCTTCTATTTTATTTAAGAACTTGATTTTGGGAGGCACAAAAGGCCTGATTTGCAAAGATGCTGTGATTGAACAGGGAGGGGGGAACACAGACGTACAGCTCTTCTGAAAAATCACATCTCACCCCGTGAAACCAAACACCAAAAAATTACCAGCAAGAATTCTATTTTTAGCTCTCCTGTGTCATAAAATCCACCATTCCCAAGCAAACTTTCTGGCAAATATTTAGAGAGTCTCAACCCCATGCTTTGTCAACAGAGCTTGGTGATTACCTAGAGCAGCTGCACAGCACCTGCAGCACTGCAGACAGCATCACTTCAGCCTGTTACCATGGCACTTCTAGGTGGATTTTGCCTGTTTGCATGTAGAGAAGGCAAGATAAACCTACTATATTTTAATATGTGAAAAGCAGGGCACGACTAATCCCCAAATAAAACTGTTGATAGGGCTCATCTAGGCCACGGGAAAGTGGATTTTCACACCAGGCGTTTGTGGCAGCTCTGAAGTGCACTTGCTGTTGGAGAGCTTTCCCTGGATGGGTGTTGGTACAAGTCACAGTCAGAAGCAGATGCTGCTGTGCCCAGGGGTGGTGAGGCTGCAGCAGGAAGAGCTGAGGTTGGGCAGCACTCTGCAGCCACCCCAGCCCCTGCCAACAGCCACAGCCCAGCACCTTTGTGCTGGCAGCAGTATGAACACAGGCTCAGCCCTCAAAGCCACCCAGGTAAACACACCACAGGGAACCCCCTCTGCACTTGTGCAGTTCAGGAGATGTAACATGTCAGTTGACAGCATAGCCCATTTAAAATGAATTTTAGATGAACTACCAGTACAGCAATACATTTTTTTTACTGCAAGTCAGATGCACCCTCCTGCCCCTTCTACCTGGTTTAAGTTTCACCTGGTGCTTTTGTTCAACAGCAGAGGTTCAGGCCTAATAAACCCACCTTTAACCCCTCAGCCTCAACTCACTAGGTAATTGCACCCAAATAATTATTCCTGGACTGACACTCCCCTGAGCTGAGAACAAACCGCAATTAAAGGACCTGTAGGACAGAAGGTAAAGCCCCTCTCTGCTCTCCTCTCACCCCATTAAATCCACCTTTCTGCTTGGACTGCTTTTATCTGCTGAAGGCTTCAAGGAGAGCCATGACCTTGATTCCTGAGGGAAAAATTAAGATAAACAGACATTAGGATCTCTTCCTACTGAGGGTTCTTGGGGTGGCACCCTAAGAAGTCCTTCTCTACAGGAGCTATACTGTTTGTTTGCTTTGGCCCCAGCATCCCACAAAGAGCATAGCACAGTCCAGAAACGGCTCCCAGAGAGGTGCACGAAAGAGAGCACAGAGTTCTGGCATTCACTAAAATACATGACACATCTACTAGAAAACCACTCCCATACTCAGCTGTCGTGTTGCATGGTGAATTAGCACAGATGATGCACTTCATTTAGTCCCATGTCTGTGGGGTCTTAAGAAAAGCACCCCTGCTGCAGAACAGGCACCTCCCCCAAAAAACACAGCAGCCTGTACCCCACTGAAGGAACCAGCCTGCTACAAAATCCTGAGCAGAGCAGGATTTGCACGTGTAATCTCTCAGTAAACAAGCCAGTGTGGGCCATACTCACATTCACACAGGGAGGGAGAGCTCCTGCAGCCCAGCTCTCCCCCCAGGTGTGACAGCCACCTGGCACTTCATGAACAGCCAGGGCTTGGCAGTGTCACCTGAACTGCTGGAGCAGCTGCTGCTTTCTTTACCAAGGAGCCCCCCTGGTGACAGCCACATGTACTGCTTGCAACAGGGAACGTGATACGGCACAAATTACTCCAAAATAAGATTTCTGATTAACTGCTGTGGCAGGGCCCAAGTGAAAGACAACATTTGAGGCAGCAGAGCAATGGTGTGTATGCAGGCACCAGGAGGGGTGGCAGGTCATGGGAACACCACCCACGTCCCAGAGATCTCCAGAACCACATGTGCCACCCCAAGGGGCACAGCAGCACCCTGCCAAGCAGCCCCTGCCTGCTCACCCCAACACAACCACTGGGACCAGTTGTGTGATGATTGGTTTTGGAAAGCCCTTTCCTAAATGGCTTCTTCAAAAAAGCTACTCCATCGTGGGGAACAACTTTCCATAAGCCACACAAAATTCCTTCCCCTGGGGAACCTGCAAAGCTGCACTTGAGTGTACAGGCATATTTAAATGCTTCTCAATCTGCTTTTGCATGTGTTATTTGGGGATATAAGTGGGGAAATCACATCTGCTTCTCGACTATCAACACAGCAATATTTAACATTTTATTTGAAATATTTTTGCTTTAATTAATTTAAATGCAACCCAGCCATCCAACTATTTCACATTTAATCCCAGGGATTTAGTAGCTGCAAATGCAGCATCACAGCTACATAATGGAAAGGTGGCAAAATTAAAAACTTACCATAAAATTAGCTATTTAGCATAGTAAATAGCTTTTCAATTTGACAAGGGATAACCATTTTATGAAAATGTGTATTAAAAATAATCCTGTTAGGTTGCCCAACATTTGCCAGTCTTAATCCACACACTGCAATAAACCCAGATCAGAATAACTTTTCCAAAGTCTGTGTATCTGTACATATTTATAGTATTATCAAGAGTAACTGCAATAGTTATATCAATAGAATGAGATGCAATTTTCACAAGCAGTAATTGAAACAGCAAAGTTATTGCTAAGCCTCCAATAAACCTAGTGTGCTCTGCCTAAAGTTATTACCCAATCCAATACACACTTAATATTTCAATTTCTTTTATGAGTGAATTACATTTAGTCCTCCTTATAGCTGACATTGCATTTAAGTGACATCACAGAAATTTACAGCCAGAACAGACACTGCACACTTGGCTTAGCCAGTTTCCCTGTCTTGAAATACTCCTTTCTAATACACTCCCTAACTCCAATCCTGTTTCTTACCTTCACCCAACACCTACTCGTTGCTCCACAGTTTCCCTGCCAAGTCACTGCTGCCTGCTGAATGTTAACTTTTAAAGCAAGGAAATGCAGGGGTTTTGTTATTTATTTCTTGAGGCTCACCTTGAAAATAAGTCAAAGAAGAGATAAATCATGCAATTAAATATCAAGAAGAGGTAGAGATGTGGAAATTCAACTGTCACCATAATCTTTGCTACTTTTAGAACCAGGATTAAACTAAAGCAGGTGGCAACTCATGACTGCTGTTTGTGTCCTGAATCAGAACACATTTCAATGTCTCCCAGAGATCCAGGGCTAGGAAGATGGAGATCCTTTCTGAAGCACTTAAACATACTGCAAGCTCCTGGATCATATCAAACCAAATTCACTACAGGAAGCACTACAGCCTCCACAAAAAACACTGCTGAAGCCAAATGCTTCATCTTGAGCTTGAATCATATCAGGACTTTACTGCTTGAGTATTTAGGAGACAAATGCTGACAAAATATTTTCATTTTAATGAGGCAACATCTTCCAGAGGGAAGCAGGGAAGCTTTGGCCAACACCAGTCAGAAAGCAGACTCACTGCAGTCCCTGGCAGTAGAGCAGCCCACAAGGCTGCAGAAGGATGCTGGAAAACAGGCAACACAAGGCTGGTGTTTGTGGCTGCCTGCCCTGGATCTACATAAGCTCACAAATGCCTCTGAGTCAGAACACTGGGGTAACACCTTGGGGAGCTGGATTCTGACAGCTGATTGAAAGGACAAACAGGGTAGGCAGCTCCCTACCTAAGAGAAGGATAGGAAAAACACCTGGCAACGTGGCTAAAGGTGTCAGAAACCACCATCAAAATATGAAATAAATTCTAAGTGCTGTGTAAATGCTTATCTTCCAAAGATGCAGATGAGCATGAAGCAGGAATGTGGAATGAACAGAAATGCACTGTCCTTCCCTGGTGCTGAGCCTTTGGAGCCAGGGATGCAGAGGTACCCTTTCTCCAGGAACATAAGCAGGATACACTTAGATTGCAAGAACTGATTTACCTAAATATTAGTCCATCTGCAAATAAATACCTGCAGGCATCTTCCTCTGGGGCAAAATACCTCAGTCTTCATATGACTGGATTCGTTACCCCACAGTTTGTTTGGATGGCATTAAGTCTTAGCTACCTGACAATCCATTTAGTAGATCCTTGTTAAAATGAAAATCTAGCAAAAATTAAACTCAACTCTCTGCTAGGTCCAATCCAGGAGGTGCAAGAACAGCCCAAGCCATCCCTGATTCTACCAGCAGCACTTCATAACAAAAGTGACTGAACACCCTGACCCCAAAAAGAACAGAAACACAGCTCAACATTTTGGGGTTTTTTTGCAAGCTCAACACTCAAGATTTGGACATGCAAACTCTCTCCCACCTTCAGTTAAGCCCTACAGTACTTAGAAAACACAAATGACTTACCAGTGACAGGTAGCAGAAACTGGCCCGGGGTACTTTTTTCCCTGTGTGCATCTCAGAAGCACTTGAGTTTATCCAGCATGGGAATCATCACCCTTAGGCCAAGAGGAAAACCTCAACACATGTTCAGCATCAGGCAAAGGCTCCGAAGTGCCTGTATGGACAAACTGGTATCACCTGTGGCACAAACTACATACTGTACAATAAACAGGAGAAAAGCAGGAGTAATTTGGTTATTTGAGAGAATCACAAGAACATTCCACTACGGTATTTTTCCTCTAGATATTTGAAGTTAAAAAAAAAAAAATACTAACAGCTCATATTCCTTCTTCACCCAGCCCAGGGTCCCACAACTATCTCTAAGAGCAGATGACCAAACACCACCATTTATCTGCTGATTAATGATATCAGTAAGATCTCATCACTGGGGAGCAGTAAAGGGATTCCGTTTTCCCCTAATTTCTCTGCAGGTCCAGGACGCAGCAATATTATCATTTCAAAGATCTATTGGGCATAACTTGAAATGTAAAACCAGTGTCTGACACATATTAAACATTTTTCCTTTTAGCTTAATCTTTCACCATTCTTCATGTGAGGATTCTTTTACCATAGAAACCAATATTGTCTTTGTGGATCACAGGACCTCAGGAACAGTCCCAAGGGATGAATTCCTAACAAAAAACTAGCTGTCCATCAGCAAACAGGACATGAGACAACTCTCTGTAGCTCTCAAAGCTTTCCTGATGAAAGCATTTACTTCTCAGAGTGCATTATGCACAAAGAGAGGCCAGAGCTCCAAGAGGTAATCAACAGCTTAAAATAAAGCAGGCTGTGGCAGACTGTGAAAAATAGGCTTGGAATAGGACAACTCCAATCACTCCCTGCTTCTGCCAGGCAAAGTTTGAGTGACTGATGTGGAGGAAGTGGTTACCCCTTCAGGGCTCACACCAGACTGTTAATGTGCCTTCAGATTCACAGGCTGACTGTGCCCTGTTGCAGGCACAAGCAGCTGCAATTGTTCTCTGACCTCCTCTGGGCACAAATTCCTGTAATCACCCCAGGAAATTTGAGAAATCAAGGGATTTTCTACTTGTTATACTCTGATGTTGCAGTTACTTCCTGAGGACAAGGACATGGCTGACATTAGGCTGCTTCTTACTCCTCCACATTGTCAAGATTTCAACGTTTGATGTGTAATGTGAAGTGAAAATGTGTCAATTAAGGAGTTATGGAAGCTTTCTTACCTGAACCCATGTGTTTGGCTTTTCTAACAAATTACTATAAAAAAATGTAACAAGAAAAACTATGCTTGAGGTTACTCTCATCCCATTTTATCTGCTGCTATTAAAAGCCATTAATTTTAACAGCAATGAAGAAGGAGATAGCTAAGGATCAGTTACACATAAATTTACCACTGACATTAGAGCATTTCATCACCAAATACAAAGAGTTTTACTTATCCCTCAGTATTTCTCCCTCTACTAGCCTAATCACTTCCCACTTTCCTGTGGCAATTGCAGACAGCGTGCCAGACAGCCATTCTGATTCATACATGGATAAAAACATCTGCACTTTCATCACTTCAGACCTCTCCTGGTTCTCCAAACTCCATTTCAAAACATATTCCAAAGGGCCATTTAAATTTTGAAATCTATTTGGGAGAGTATTAGTTTATTTTTTTGAAAGAAATAAAAGACTTATCTCCTCAATTCTTAAGTAGGATCAAGTGCCCAAACAACTGGTATCACAGTCAAATTGGAAAGTAATCCGTTTTCAGTAAACAAGTGTTTCATCAAGATTTGGACATAATCTGTTCAAACTAAACAACAGCAAGGCATTTCAATCCTTGTGAGAACAGAGAATTAAAATAGGTGGGATCAGATGCACAGCTTTTCTCCAGACTGTACAGGAAAAATTGACTTGCATTACAGCAGGTACATATACCAAAACTAAGGCGTTTAGACATCAGCAGAATGAGTAAGATTAACAGCAGCCACAAAAAGCCTTGTTCTCTTGTTGAATGACTTGTAATTCCTATCTAATCTATCTCTAATGCGTGCACAACTACAGTATCTATTACCCCATTAAGAGCAATGTTTGGCTAAAAGGGACATCTTCCTACCTCCCATTATAACTGATCAGCCATCATATCCATTCCTAGCAGTCCTCCTATATTATGCTGAAAATAGTTCCAGTTCCTATTTCCCAGGATTCCAGACTGATTAAATCTTTCTGCCCTAATCGTTTGCATATTGATGCTTGGCATATACTCCAAGAATCAAATGGGAAGTGATAGCTGTAATACAGGTAGACCCTGCTCAATAGATCAGAAGTTTTACCCTTTTTCAATACCACCTAAGTAATAAATTAAGATTTGAATATAAATTGATGTTGATAAATCATACTCTGGTCCAAAGCAATCTCAGTATTTTACTACCATCTCCTTTGTGCTCTAAACAACATAGCCTTAACACTCTGAGCTCTGATGCTTTTATCACTTAATTTGATCAAAGCTTCGACTGCTAAAGAAGCCAAGAAAAAGCACAAAGCCCATTTTGCTGAGAATGAAATGCTGGTATTTAGGCAGAAAAAAGCATTAAATTTCAATGCTTCAAAATAATGTGTCTGGCTGTCCAATTTAGCACATCCCTATTCCAGCTCCTAATACATTATTCTCAGACCACTGCAATGTTAGCAGCATCAGTGCTGCAAGGCCTTTATTAGAGCTGTCAGTTAACAGTCCTGCATCTTGAATTCCAGACTTCGGAGGTTAGGATTTTCTAATTATTTATTGGGGTTTTCTCCCTAGGACAGCCTTGTACATCCTGCTAGCTTCAGACTCAGGGGAAGAGCAGTCACACACCATCTCCTTCAGTGCAATCAAAAGCAAAGGAGCAAAGACCAGTAAGCCAGTTAATTTTACACCAAGGCAGCATCTCTCAAAGAAGCACCACAAATACTGTGTTTTTAAAGAGGGAGCACTTGAGCAGCAAGAAGCAAATTCCAGTGTTCTTTCCTATGCAGGAAAAGGCTTTGAGTTCTATAAAGCTTATTCACTTTAACTGTGCTAGAGGAAAGAAAGGTTTGCAGAACACTCCTGGTTGGATATTAGACTAAATCATGAATAACCTCCTTTTGTACAGCAAGGCAGTAGCCATTTTCAGTCTATCCCACTGTCATTTCATCTCACTGCAGACCATTTCCAGGAATTCACACCATAGGGACTCCTTCACAGACCACACACCTTACACCAGTCCTATAAAGCATACTCATTTTACTGCTCTGATTAGTATGGAATAACCATGTCGTAGTGTAGACATTGTTTTCACTACTGTTATGTATTAAAACCAAGACTTAA
Organism: Eopsaltria australis; assembly: GCA_034509425.1. Lineage (NCBI taxonomy): Eukaryota > Metazoa > Chordata > Aves > Passeriformes > Petroicidae > Eopsaltria > Eopsaltria australis. The sequence continues at coordinate 1,113,430 of JAVTVJ010000189.1, read as the reverse complement.
CTGTGTGATGCAGAAGCTCAGAATACTGCACCAGCCCGAAATAGCTGAATTTGCCCTGAAACATCAGTTTAGTGCAGTCGATCTGAACATCAGAGCCAAGCACAATTTCATTTGACATCTACCAACCACATGACTAAGCAGCTACTTCCTGAAGAATTTGCATTTCCTCAGAAAAACTGTAATTCAAAAGGAAATCAGCACACAGCTTTGCTCATTGGAGCACTGAAGCCAGTACAACACTGAGTCCAACCAGCTCTTTATTACATGAAATACTGTTCCCAGGTATTAAAAAAAAAGCAATCAAGTCCAGAAGCCAGAGGCATCTTATTTTTCAGTACCCAGAATATCCAATTTAGTTCTTTACCTTTCATACAGAGTTTCTTCCTGTTGTTTGAAATACTTTAAAATGAATAGTTTAATTCATAGCACCACTTTTAAATTACATACCCAGAAAAAAGTACAAGTCATTACAGGTTAGGCTGCAAAAGATTTTGACATGCATTTTACTATCGTTGAATATTACAAGACAGTTGTCTATTTAAAACATTAAAGTGCCAGGTTTATGTACAAACTATTAAAATAGCAAAAATGGTAAACTTAAAACCTGCTAAGAAAGCAGTGAGGTCATCATGTAGTTGCCTCCAGAGTTTTCTACAGACTATTCAACAAATTTACAACTGGAATTTTTCAAGTGTTCCTCTGTTTACAGTGAGAACAGCAGAAGCCAGGGGTCAGTGCCCACAACCTCCCATCTTGCAGAAGGAAGTGCCTGTATCTTTCATGGAGTGGAATAGCATGTACTGTAAGATACACCTGAGCATCCTATGCATTAACACCATTGGCAAAGGCTAAAGTAAAAGGGGTTTTACTGCTGGAGCTACCAGCCTCCTAAAGTATACCAATATCACCACACTTTACAAGAGTGGGATTTCAGTACAGGAATCAAGTCACACTGTGACTCAGCACACTGAATGTTTCCCTGTAAACAGGGCAGGATGCACATTAATGCCCGTGGTCCCAGGTCACTTAGAACTCTGCATCCAGGGTGAAAGAGTTGTCTGTGGGCTTCGACATGACTCCCATCCTCTGATATTCACCTACTCGCTTCTCGAAGAAATTTGTCTTGCCTTCCAGGGAGATGTTTTCCATGAAGTCAAAAGGATTCTCTGCTTTGTATATCTGAAATACACAGGCAATTCTATAGTCACTGCAGGTGCTCACATTTTCAGTATGCAAGAGCATTAGAGATCAGTTGGAAGGAGCCTAATGGCAGCATCAGCAGGCTTACTATGTAGTGAACAAAAATGTCTGCCCCAAGCCTTCTCTACTCTATTTGTTCCTGTCTTCTTTTGGCTGCAGTAAACAGAAGCACAACTACTAATACAGCTTTTCCAATAGCATCCTTTTGCGGTTTCTTCTGTCGGTCTCCAAACAGGACGTAGCAGCAGAACTGCTAAATCATTTTACAAGTTAAAACTATTTATGCAGCCAATTTAGGTTTTGTATTTCTGAAGGAAATTAAACTTAACATTATCTTTTCCCCAGGAAATATTTAGTGTATTAGAGCCTTACCTTGTTAAATCCCAGTTCCAACATAAGCCGGTCTGCCACAAACTCAATGTACTGTTTCATTAAAGTGCAGTTCATGCCAATCAGCTTTACAGGAAGTGCCTCTGTCAAAAATTCCTGCAGATAACAAGCATTTTATGTACAGAAACTGGTACTGAGTCCCAGTCATCTAGGTTAATTTTATGCCAAACAATTCCCCAGCTTTGTTTGATTGCAATGAAGTTCCTAAACAAGGGGCAGACAGTTACCTGTTCTATGAGAACAGCGTTCATGATGATTTCCTTTACTCTCTCCTCTGATGGTTTATGTATCAAGTGCTTGAACATGAGGCAGGCAAAATCACAGTGCAAACCCTGGAGAGAAGTTTCAGAAAATTATTGCAGGAACGCTGATTTAAAAGAGCACAGAGTAAGTGGCATCACCTTTGCCATGTCACTCTTCCCTACAGACAAATTTCTGCCTCACCAGAAGGCATCACAAGCAAGTTCTGCCAGTGCAAGGCACAGCAGCTGCGAGCATTGGTCAGAACCCTCCAACTACTTTAGAGGGAGTAAAATGCTAAATTCATTCATACACTTCTGCAAGATCCACAATGACACATGTTTACACACTTTAGTGAGCTTTAGTCTGTCTGTTTCTAAATACATACTCCTGTTTTAAAATATAGGCTCCAGTAGAGTATCATTACTTTGAGCTACTTGTGACACATTGCCATCTTAACTGCTAGTATTTGACTCATACCTCATCTCTACTGATGAGTTCATTAGAAAAAGTGAGTCCAGGCATTAATCCTCTTTTCTTCAGCCAGAAAATTGATGCAAAAGAGCCAGAAAAGAAGATTCCTTCCACAGCTGCAAAGGCTACTACACGTTCTCCTGTTAAGAGAAGATTGATAGTGATACCACACAAAAAACTTCACAGGATTGATACACAAGTTGCAAACAGACCAGTGAACTGCATCCTGCAAAGCAAATTAAGTTGTTTCTGCCTAAGTGTACTATGGCCTGCCCTTAAAAAGCAGTAGATTTCTGATCATTAAACAAAACAAACATGAGAGGAAGCAGGAACTCATCAGAGTAGCTGAAGCCAAGGCTCCTTCCCCCTGGGTCAATCCTTAATATTACCAGTTTTCAGATGGCTCACTAAGAACAGCAGTCATTTTGGCAGCTGATTTAAGTCAGTGTCTGCTCATCTTTGGCCACAAAAAATGCTTTAATACTATTGAAATAATGGCCTGCACCATCTCACCTTTGAAGCAAGACATGAGGAATCACCAAGGCAGAGGAGCTACAGCCTCCAACCAGACATGTCTACTGGCTATAGATGGCCATAACATGTCCTGACATGTGGCAGCTATTTACAGTTTGATCATATAGTCGGGTATATGATGATTGTCACATAACCTTATTATTCACAATGTCAGCAATTTTACAAAGATTTCCTGTCAGTAGTTCATTTGAAGATGAAAATTTATTTTCTTCACGTTCATAATTAGACCTGTGTCTTATACTGGAAAGCATGTACTCTCTTTCTCTCTGTGATAGCAACAATCCCTGTTAACTGTGAAGTCTGGAGAAATGGTGATTCCTCCATCTTTAGGGAAGGAATTTCACTTTGTTTCCAATAGATGTACTCACCATATGTTGCTTTCTTGTCCCCAATCCAGCACATGGCCCAATCTGCCTTCTTTTTAACACATGGTAACGTTTCAATAGCATTGAAAAGAAATTCCCTGAGAAAGATAAAACTCATTAGGATAAGAGATCAGCACAACCAGCAGAATAAGGATTCACTGCCATAAACAGTCTTGATCACTTAAACATGCTCTGCACCTTTATCCTGGTAATTGTCCTTCCTCCTCTTACCTGGCATCAATCAAGCTCTATTTATTACAATCAACTACTTTTTCTTCACCCACCCATCACATCAACCCCAGTTCACATGAATTCCCATGACAATATCAAGGGGAGAACTCTTTCACCAAGTGCACTTGAACAAAGCTTTCAAAACTAGAGACTAACCAGGCTCCACTTTACAGTATGAAGGCATCAGACCTCTCCTGTAAGCAGCTCCTGCTGAAATTTAGCGTCTCAGAGTAGAAATGACACAGCAAGCTTTCTCAATAGCAGTAAAACTCACTGCAAAACTTAATATGCTCCCTTTATTTGACTGCTCCACCTTTTACATTGTGTAATTCCTTTAATTCAGTACTGAGTGATTTCAGTTTCACTCTTAATGTAAGCAAGGTCTTACACCTCAGAGGAAAAAAGATATTGTGAAGTAAAACTGCTCTTAAACAGCAGTGGCTTTTTATGTAAGTCTAATTTACATCATAACATTAGCCTCAAAGTCAGAGAACAACTGACATGCATTAGTTAAATTCTGAATATTTACCGAGTTTTGAGCTTTTCATGATTAAGCAATACAAACCTCTCTTTAGAATCCTTAATGTAGGTGTCAATAAGAAGACTGTACATTTCTGAATGTATGTTTTCCATGGCAATCTGGAAGCCATAGAAACAACGAGCTTCTGTGATTTGTACTTCTTGACTGAACCGCTCCACCTAGAGGAAATACAGAAGCATTTGCAAAAGTGTGATTTGCAGGTTAGAGGCATAAACACTGTACGGACCAGTTACTGATCAGCCCACAAAATCTTTTTTGGATTAATTGCAGACATGTGGATTACTCATAGCAGCAACCCCTCAGAATTTCAAGTCAGAAGGTATTCTTTGGCCCCATGGGAAATGGGAAAACTTCTTAGTTTTACTTATCCCCCATTAGGGATAAGATCACAGAGGGTAGAAGCAGAACATGGGCTGTGAAACAAGCCAAGTGTTACCGTAGGGCAGCACTCAGTGCCCAGTGGGGAGTGGGCAAACTTGGAGATTACAAAACTGACCCAAATTCGTTAATTAACGCAGGACTACACTCCATGATCCAGCAAACCAGCTGGATCAGCCACAGCAAGCATGTCGAACATGTGAGTTATTTCTGTGATATTTCTGACCGGACTTTCTACGCACTCACCAAGTTCTCGTTGACAATGCCATCACTGGCAGCAAAGAAGGCGAGGACATGAGAAATGAAGTACTTCTCCTCAGGCTTCAGGGACTCCCAGTGCTGGAGGTCTTTAGAAAGGTCCACCTAAAACATCGCAAGATAAATAATAAACGGGTGCTGCGAAGGGAGGCCCGTCCCTGAGCACCGGGACTGCCCCGGGCCCGCCCCAGGGCTGCGGGCAGGAGGGGCCGTGGCCGCCCACCCCTCACCTCCTCCGCCGTCCAGAAGGAGGCCTCGGCCTTCTTGTACATCTGCCAGATGTCGTGGTACTGGATGGGGAAGATGACGAAGCGGCGGGGGTTCTCCCGCAGCAGCGGCTCCTCCTCCTCCACGCCCCGCGGCACCTGGAATGGCGGGAGAACGGCTCGGTCTGGGCTCGGGCGGGGGCGGCTGAGGCGCTGCCGGGCTTTGGAGACTGAGGGGCGGCAGCTCGGGGGAGACCCCCGACAGGGAGAAGGGCCGGGAGGACAGGAAGACCCTTCCGACGGAGAGGGGCTGGGCAGGGCACAGAACCCCCTGAGGGAGAAGGGCCCGGGAGGTGGCGGGACCCCCCTGAGGGAGAGGGGCTGGGGCGGGGTGTGGGGGTGCCGTGCACGGCGGGGAGCAGCGCGCTCGCTCGGGGGCAGAAAGCAGAGACTACCGATGGGGAGAGAAGAGCGGAGCGGGGGTTGCGGGAGCCTCTGGGGAACAGAAGGACGGACGCGGTGCCCGGGCGTTCTGCACTCACCGGATTGCCCTCGGCCTCCTGGAAGATCTTGCGGGCCGTCTTGCTGGCCAGGACACGGGCGCTGCTGAGCGTGGGGGGCTGCGGGGAGAGAGGGGCAGGGTGAGCGCGCTGCGGCGCTACCGGGAGGGGGGTGGGACGGCGGGCGGGCGCTCACCGTGTTCTCCTTGTCGCTCAGAGCCAGGCCCTTCATGGGCGACAGACTCTTCATAGGAGAGTGGCTCTTCTTGGGCGACAGCCGGGGCTGGTCGTGGCGGGCGGCGAGCGGGGCGCGGGCGGACAGCATGGTTGAAACTGCAGCGGCGGCAGCAACAGCAGGAGCAGCACTGGCGGGACGAGCGGCAGGAAGTGAAGTAGCCCGCGCCGGCCCTTTATATCCCCTTCGAAGTTGGCGCCAGAACAGGCGGCTGGCCACTCACAGCCCTCGCCACGCCCACCACCGCCCGCCCCCGCTCTCCCATTGGCCCGTGCGGCGGGCGGGGCCCCGCCTCCCATTGTGGTGGCGGCGGCGGGAGGAAGAGCCCCGCCCTTGGCTTTGGCGCCGGCTGCGCGCGGACAAGGCGGGAGAGCGCGCGCGGTCCCGCCCGCTCCTGCGCAGAGAGGTTCGGGTGCGGGACCCGCACCTTCCCCCGGCTTGAGACAGAGTCGGCTGCGATGGAAAAGTCCAAAAATCTCTTCTGGATCCGAGAACGTAACCTGGGTTTGGGGTACAGATCCAGAAATGCCACTTTGCCTTGCTTTCCCCTTTTGTTTTCTGCTCCCTCCTACCTACCCAGTCATATTCACTTTCAACACTGATCCTGAATTTGGATAGAGATTTCACATTCCTGCATTTGGAGGCAGAAATTGACTTCTTGGAGAAACTGACTCTGTGTGCCACCCGGTTTCACGTGTTTAAATAAATAGTACAAGAAAAGACGAACACAGGTATGAAGAAGAGGTGAATGTTGATAGTTTTTAAAAGTCAGAATTTATTTTTTATTAATTAAATTGCAACATCATTTTCCTCATCCAGTTCCACAAGGGATCTCCTTCTGTCAGGTAAAATGTTTTCCCTGAAGCGGTTTTAGTGAACCAGGAGCTCCATGAGACTTGGAGGCTCTTCAGTCACATGGGATGCACAATGGCCTGGACTGGTCCCTGACACCTGCATGTGTTCTCAGGGATGACCAGTTATGTGGCCCAGCACTGCATTGAGCTTGGCTGGAGAAGAGGCTGGTAGAGCAGGAGAGCAGCAGAACTATATAATGGTACTATGTTAAATTTACTGCTGTGTATTTGGAAGAAAAAAAAAAAGTACTCCCCTCCAGCACCACCCCTGACACTGTGAATTCAAATCGATTATTCATTTTAGCAGGTCAGTGTCAAAGTCACAAATTTGGCTCTGAGCTCTCCTCAGCTGGGCTGTTATCAGAAATGGCCAGCAGAGACATTGGGCTTGTGGTTTTTCTTGGTCCTGTTTAGGACATTGGGCTGGTGCAGATGCTCTGTGTGACTTTCTGAGCTGAATATGCATCCCAATAGACAAACCTAAATATACATCTCCATCCCAGGAGAGAGCACCACAAAACCCCATCCAAGTAGGCAGCCTGGGCAAGCACAAACACACTCCTGCTCTGTCCCAGGAAGCTGGTCCTAGAGGCAGGACTACCACACATCTCTCAAAAGGCTTACAAGTGTCCATGTAACCCCCTGTTATCTCCTGCCACCTCTACAGCTGCTGGGGGAGTTGGCAGAGAGCCAGAGCAGCACCCTCCCCCTCCCACCCAAACTCATTTACCCTCCCACCCCAATAAAGAACCCCAAAGCCACCACAAGCCCTTGGCCAAGGGCTGTCACAATGCAACAGCTGTGCTATCTCTGCAGTCCAGCTCCTGTTCTCAGAAGCCCATGGCAGAGCATCAAAGCCTTGTCCTGAGGATGATGGCTCTGCAAGGAGAGAAAAGCACCAGAGAGGGTCTGTGAGGAAGTGTGTTGCAACTCTGCACTACTGGAGCTGCCATGAAATGGTATTTAGCAATGAGTGTCCATGCTGAATTTTTCCATTACAGCAGTTTAACCCAACTGCATTTGCTCCTCCCTTCATGTACTTCCTTCTCCATGATGCAGCTGCATTTTAGGGCAGGCATTTTCACAGCAGCTTCTTTGACAGAGCTGGGTTGAAGGCAGTAGGCTGCTGCCCTGCTCTGAAGTGCTCAGCATCACACCAGAGATGTCAGCTAGCTCCTGCCCTCTCTTCAGGTGTGTGAAAGAATGCTCTGCCCTTATGGCTTCTGGCCACTAGTTCTGAGTACTGTGTGTTTAAAAAAAACCAAACAGCCCTAGGCTTGTAGTAGTTTCTCGCCTTCTTTGTTTGCAGGAATTCAGACACTCAGAAAGGTGGAAGTAAGAGCAGCCTGGGGTGTCTGGGTGAGGCGGGTGTGGGGTGTTGTGTAACCACCAGGTTTGCATAGGTGCCCCCCAGGCCCCACGCTGGGGTCCCAGGCCCTGGCATCCTCATCAGCTGCACATGGAGCTCAGCAGCAGCCTCTGTCCCAGCCACTGCTGCTGTGGGACCCCCAGTGCCAGCATGGCAAAGCCCCGTCCCACCAGGCACAGCCTGCAGCCCCCAGGCCTCATGTCCCCACCAAGCGTCTGCTTTCTCAGGATGGCTGCTGTCCTGGGTCTCAGCTCATTGACCTGCTGGTAATGCTGGGGCCGGGCTCTCCTTACTCACTGGATTGGTTTTCTTCCATTTTAATGCAGATTGCCTACAGAGCAGATAGTCAGTGACTGGCTCCCATCACTGCAGCAACTGGTCTGATGAAAGTCAGTGAGGAGAACTGACTCATCACTAGCTGAGCATTCAGTGTTTGCTGATGGTTTTCTCCTGATTTGTTCGCGTGGTCTCATCCAGCCACATTCATCCATGCCAAATCCTGAAATGCTCGCCCACTGCTCACTCCAGTAGGGTTGATATTTGTATTGAGCATCATGCTCAAGGGCCCCTGCGTCAGTCTGAGTTTCATATGCAGCACAAAGAAATCTAAGTACTCTAAATATAAGCTGAGACAGGGTAGGTGAGCAGGAGAGGCCATCAGCCAGCACTTCTGAGATAGGAAGCAGTGATGTCAATGGCCTCCACTTTCTCCAGCAGGTTTGGAGGTAAGCCTCAGCATTTCCTCACCCAGCTGTGCTGAGGAGAAAAATGCTTCACATCCCTCCAGAACTGATCTGAACCATAAGGACTCAGACCAAAACTTCAAAAGTTTGAATGAAAAATTTTCCCCAATAGCTGTCTACCTGTTTAGAGGTGGTCACCCTCCATTTACTCCAGGATTTATAACTGCAAAAACTGAACTGCAGGGCCAAGGCACTTTGACAGGCTGTTTCACTGAGAAATCTAGAGCAGAACAAAACAAGTCTTCACTAGCATGATTCTTGCTGGATATCACATTTGCCAATGCAGCCCATTCATCTGCAGCACCATCATTAGCCACCTGACAGTCAGCCTCTTTGGAGATAATGAGCTGTTGGAAAGCAAAGCCCTCATAGGGTTAAGATCCCCAGTGCCTTGAATTTTTTTAAACTGTAGTTCTTGCCTCTTCAAGGTCCTTACTCAACATTTACAACTCTCAGGACAAAGTCTGCAGGTAATATATGTCCACATAAGGCATTTTAATGGTGTAATTGGACATGTTTCATGAAACTTGGCACAGCGCTGCAGATATAGTCCCACAAGTGCCAGGTAGATGATGCAGCATTGAAAGACTTTCAAGAGCTGGAGAAATGAAGCTTTCCAAGCAGCTACACTTGCTGGCCATCGGCAGTCATTAACATACAAGAGCAGCACTGATTCTGGTGCCTTCCTCAGGATCTGTGAGTACCCTGTGGAGCTGGAGTAGCAGGGCCCAACATTGCATTCATACCTGTGCTCAAGAAGGTTGTCACTTTTCCTGACTGGTAGCACCACCTCCTTGTTCCCTGCAAGAACAGAAGGCAATGGCTCCAGCCTTTTGGCCCACCACTGACTTGCTTCAAGCAGTCAATGTTTTGGTCTTGGTTTTGGTCTCAGCTCCTGCGCTCTGTTCATGGAGATTGTGGCTGGTCTCTTGCCACACGTGGACAACTACAAGCCCCACTCTAGCAGCCTGTCAGTTACCACAGAGCAGTGAACTTCCCTGAGGGTTACATTCCTCAGCATTTACTCATCCAGAACTGACTGTTGAAGGGTGCAGCCCCAGGTCCCTCATTTCTGGGCAGGCTTGTGATGTTTATGTTGAGCAGGACTGTTGCACAGCAGCATTTCTGGGACATCTCCTCACTGCTACCCTACACACACAGTGGTCTGAGCCACCCTTTCCCTCTTGGTCCAGAAGACAGCCTTGCCATCCAAGCAAGGCAGCCAGGAGCCCTCCTGTACTTCCAAATGGTTCCAACGAAAACCAGCCTCAAACCATGAAAGGCAATTAACTGAGGAGACAAAGGAGGGACTTCAAATCATTTTTCTTAACTAGGTCAGCAGTGGGCAGTTTGGTTATCACCCAAACCTTACTCACCTGCAGGGAACTCATATGTATTCCACATCCCTGCTCCTTCTTCTTCCAACGACCTTTTCTTCTCAAGCAGAGACTTCTTTTTCCCCCAGAAAATGCAGATTATCTTCAACAAAGCATATACCCCCTACCAGACTTCCTGGTGTACACTGGCATTCATATCCTAAGAAACCACCTAGTCAAGATTGTCATGAAAAGACTGAGAAATGATGCTGCCTTCCACCTTTGGGACAGTACAACATTTTAGCCCTTTTCTGCTCCAGATGGCCGTGACATTTGCACTCATCCAGCAGGGCAGAGAAAACAGGGAGACTTATCATTGAACATTTTTCTGGTGACATCTGCTGACACTTCCCTGCAGAGCATGAAAAGGTTCAGTATTTGTCAGGATTCAATTACAGTTTTGCCACAGAAGGGACTGGGGAAAGCCAGCTCTTTCCATGCCCTGTCCTGTTGTTCTGCCATGGTAATTTCATTGTGGGGTCCAGCAGTGACCCCATGGTGATAGGAGAAGGTGCAAGGGACCTGTGCACCAACAGGCAGCAGTAGAAAAGATCCCAAATACATCCAAGTGAACGATGAGCTAGGAATATGCCTATATATAAGGGCAGTAATTGACCCTGGGAATTGTAACCAGGGGAAAAAAAGATAAAATGGAAATTGGAAAACTAGAGAGAGACAGGTGCCCACAGCACTTAGGGGACCATGAAAACACAGAAAAGTGGGTTTGTGTTGCACTTGCATTCAAAGGGATTACCAGAGGTAGATAAATTGATGCAGGTCTGATATTAAATAAGACAGAGGCCTGTATGGGAATGTAATGGGGTGTAAGAGGTGACAAAAAAAAAGATTGTCATCCATTATCCTTTCGGCAGTACAGTCAGGCTGATAAAAAAAATCCCTTGCTTTATAAGGGCGCATTTGATTCACTGCTTTGTGACACTGAGAGGATTAAAACTGGCTAACTGATAAATTTTAGAAAGTCACTGTAGGGGCATATCATTACCAGCTCAATGTCCTGAGGTGCCTGCAAAGTTTTATGTGGTAGATGTGGTGAATGTGTGTAAAAGTAACCTGTCCTTGGTATTCATGATGCAGGTTCATGCACTAGGGAAGAAAACTGAAGGGCACCTTTATGAACTGCTGGGCTGGCCCTTCAGAGAGGGGCTCCTGGGTGATGATTCACAGCAGCTCCATCAGCAGCTTCCCAGGCTAACCCATGGTCAAGGGAGCAAACCACATCCTCTGCAGAGGGACTGCAGCTGGAGGCACGACTGCTTCCCTCCTGCACTGTGTGGGACAGCACCCATGGGACAGCACCAGCGAGGCTCAGCTCGAGATTCAGCCACTCAAAGGCAGGTGTCTACTCCTGCATGGGGTGTTGCAGGCATCGAGGGTCATTCTGGGACATTCTAAAGCATCCTGCCTGACCTCACTGTGCCACTCCTTCCAGCCACACATCTAGGTTCCCAGAGCCTCTCAAGTGGCACAAATATCCATATTTAGGCAACCAAGTCAAGCTATCCAGTATGAGTTGTCTGGATGTCTAAATGCTTTGCCATTATCTCAAACCAAACCCTGTGCCCAGTCCCATCAGGAAAGGGTGGAAAGGGTGTTGCCAATGTGGGAGCATTCAGAAGACAGCTCCAGGGCACACCAGAGGCTTACAGACCTGCCCTTCAGCAAGATGCTGGAGCAAGCTGTCCTGTGAGAGCTGGGGAGCAGCCAGGTAACCACCCCAGCCAGGCATGTCTGTAATCAGCCAGTGGGGAAAAAGGCATAACATCTTACAGCTTTGAACAGTCACCAGAACATGGAGTTCAGGGAGAAGGTATTTCCCACCAGGGGTAATTATGCATTGAACAGGTTTCCTGGGAACACGGCAGACTCCTCAGCTCTCAGTCATGATTTCAAGATTTCACATGACAGTTTTATTCAGGCACATTATATTTTGCTCAGCAGTTACTGTCAAGTTTTGCTGAGCATAAAAGGATTAGGATATATTATTTTATTAGTCCTTTTGTCTGGCATCCATCAAGATGCTCTTTCATTGCACAGCAAGCTCAAGGGCATGCCAGGAGCTTCTCCCCAGCTATGCCTGTTGGCACACACAGCTGAAGAAAGGGGAGAAAAAAGAATCTTCAAGATAAAGTTTTAACACTGAATACATCAATAAATAAATCAATCACTGATACTTTGTTGCAGCAAAACACTCTGGTCTCACGTAACTCCAGCAGAAAATAAAACCAACACTATAAAACAGGAGACAACAGGTCTCTTACCAACAGAGCCCACCATACCTGCTCCAGCACATATTGCCAGGTCTCCCTCAGGGCTTCAGTGACCTCTAGCATTTTCAGTGAAGCTGACACAAATAATTCCTTCAAAGGATATAGCATTTTCCATAGTCCCTTCCTTTTAAAACCCTTAAACAGGTCCACTCCCTCCTCCTTTCCCACACCAGCCCCTGGGGAAAGAGAGGAATTATTTTATTAACAGATACATTTCAGCAGCTGAAGTACTACTGGTGTTTCCTTCCTAGCAGGAATTGGGAAAGCTTACATTTTGTAACCATTCTAGATCAATCACAGATGGAGACAGTAAGGCTGTCCATTCTTTGCCTACACTGCATTGCCATATCCAATATCCAATTTTCTACAATAGTTGCCTTCCCTGTGACTGTCCCCATCTCTTCTTTATTTTTTTGTGTTAGCTTTAAGTTCCCATCTACCCCCTTTTCTCCAGTGCTGCCACCCGAATTGCTCAGGACAAGGAACCTGTGCCCTCTTTCCGCTGGGATCCTGCTCCCTCCCTACCTTGACCCTGAAGCTCATTTCTGAGTTTTCGGTACCACTTCCATTTTCATTTTCCACAGTTGCCCCAGATCCAGAGCCCAGTTGTCCCAGCTCAGGACAGACCCCAGCTAAAAAAAAAAAAAAAAAAAGCTTGGAAAGCAAGCAGTACATCCCTTCCCTGGCTGCAGTCCTGACACCCCAGCTACACATTCCTTGTGATGAGACCTGCTCCATGATGAGTCTGCAGCTCCATGCAGTGAGAACAGAGGCTCAGGATAACCTGGGTGTGAAGTGTGTCCTAAAGTCACTGCCCAGAAAAGGGATGAGACTGCTACACAGCTGCTGTTCCATCATCTCCTCTTGGCAGAGCTCAAGGATGCTCGGCTGCAAAGTTAATGAGCACAGGCACAGAGCTCAGGACAGCAAGGCTGCACAGGGGGAGGAGAGAGGGTGCAGAGGATCTGCACTGTTTGGACTTTGTAAGCCAGTCCAACAAAGCCATGGTCCTTTTTTGCATGCTCTGGGCACTGCCTGAAGGGGAACAAGACTTCACACAGGTTAGCAGACCAGACACACACAAAGTGGGGAGCAGAAGTAGAGGAGACCAGAGCTCCTTTCCTTCTTCCTAATGATCTTCCTGAAATTCATGCACTCTGGTGCCTTTTTTGTTTTAGAAATAACACTAAAATGGCCCGAGCTTCTGCCAGCAGCTGCCCTGCCCTGAGCAGAACACACTCTCCCTATCTTGTGCTGGCAGTTATCAAAACCCTTTGCAAAGGAAATACCAGAGATGGAGATAAGCACCCCACTACATTCAGGTTTCCATTCTCCATATCACCTCCTCCTATTTCCCCACTGATGGGCCAGTAATCTTAAAACCCAGAGAAAGCTGTGCCACTGGAGGAAAGCAGTTTGCTAGCCAAGCTGAGCAGACTTCAGCCACACCACCTGGAAACAGGCACTAGTGCTTCCATCACATTGCTTCTACAAAACAAACGCCTTCAGTACCCTGTAAATCATCTATAGCAATAACCTTAAAACTCAGGGAAAGTTGTGCCATGGGAAGAAATCAGAAGGAATTAAGGTCATCACTGTTTTCCTAGGTGCCTGTCATCACCAGGAATTAGTTAACCACCAAAAAAATATTGTTCACACAGACATTTAAATGCTGAGAGGAATGATGATCAGATGAGAGCCAAGAGCAGGCCCTTGTTGTCTCCCACAGTAGTGCTAGTGGTTAGGGAAAATACACTTTAACTTCTGGCCAAGCATTTCCGGCTCCCACCGCTGCCAGGAGGAAAATGTGCCTTTTCCCAACGCCTTTCCCTAATGTGCTCACACTGGTTTCATATGGAAGCACTAATAAAAGGGGAAGATATCAGGGATTCTGAGGAACATAGACCCACAACTGCTTCATTTTTCAAATCAGTCCAACTGAGAGCAGCCACACATCATGCAAAGTTGTGTTAAATAGAGAAGAAAGCTGTATTTAGCTTGCCTGGCAAGCACAGCCCAGAAGTTTATTGCCTCTCAGTGGGGCTAAACTGGCTCTGCTCCCATTGACTGTGGAGAGAGGTGAGCAGCTATCATCTGCTCTGATGAGGCTGAACAGAAATAGAGCAAAACCAGACATATTTAGGAACAGGGCATTTATACAAGTACCTGATGATGTAAAGAGTAACCACCACCCTGCTGTCAAACCAAAAAATGCATTTGGCTTCCTGCTTGAGCATGGTCCAGGCCTCAAGGGGCACAGTGCAGACATCACCACCTCCCTCCAGAGCTCTTACTCAGCCTCCAGAGTCAGCTGGGGCTTTTGATTCTAATTGCATGGTGTAAGCCTAGACTTCCGTGGCTGAAGTTGTCCCCCTGCTATCTACAGCTTGGCAAGTGGAGGTGAGAGGTGGGAACAAAGCACTGGTAACTTCCAGAGGTGGTGAGGTGAGACATGAGAAAACGCTGCAAAGCACCACCCCTCTGACTATTAACTACTCTGAGCCAGCTAAATTCAGGGCAGGGGCCAAAAGCAGCCCTGCCTGCTGCTGCTGAGGCAGGAGGAGGCACATCCCTGCTGCACCAGGCACACAGTGATGCTCTGCTTGCACACAGCCTGTGCCTGCACTACAGCAACACCCACGCTGGGAGCAGCAGGCAGGCTGCAAACCCCTGAGCTCCTTCTGAAGTGCCAGGCAATGGCATGTCCCGTGGGCTGGGAATTCTGTACCCAGCACAGGAGCAGCAGCTGGCCCCTCAGGGGCTCGGGCACAGCTCTCCAGCTGGCAAGGCTGAGGACTGACCTTGCAAACTGAGGCTCATCCTCGATCTCCTGCCACTCGCCAGGCTGCAATCACAGCATTGTCAGGGGTTAAAAGCAGCACAGAGGGGAACAGCCTTCAAAACTGAGTGGCCACAGCCAAATCACCCCGCAAAAGCAGTCAGCAGTGGTGTTAACTCCCCAGGGACCAAGACCTGGCAGGAAGGACAAAGTCATGAAAAAGGAAATGCTACTGAACTGGTCAGCTCTCTCCATCCCCTCTTTGAGCTCCTGGATGTAATCCAGGCTGTGTGTCAGGGACAGTACTGGGCAAGAGACATCCTGGCCACCATCAGTGACATGTCCTGGTGGTAAACAGTGGGTTTCCCAGACATGCAGCACTGTCACTGTCAGGTTTTCACCCTCCCTCAGTGCCTGATATTGACTGAAGCAGTAGCACATTTCCACGTACATCTGTGTTTTGAAAGGTGTAGTGTCAGAGATGAAAGCTCTGCTGGCTGCACCCCTGGGGTCTACTCGTAACTCCAAAAGGTGACACATTTATGAGAGGTGCTCATAAAAATCACCATCTACTGAGGTAACAGAAAACAGTGACTTCTGTCACCAAAATGTACAAATGTTTCCCTGCTCTGTGTTATCTCCATTTCACAGGCTCCCTTCAGTGCCATTTTATGAGCATATTTTCAGACAGCTTCTCACTGTTAGTTCGAGCCAGTTCAATTTCTTATAACACTGTACAACCTGTTAGGGTTGTTTTACATTTAGCATTGTAAGACAAAAAATGACCCTGACACTTTGGGTTTAGCAAAAAGAACAAACATGGTGAAGCTGGGGAGTTTTGTTGGGTTTCCTGGACCTAAAGCCACATTAGCCTCTAGGCAGTGAGCTAGAAAAAAACCCCATGTTTCTAATCCAGAAAAGCTCCCTGGTCTCTATTAAGCATTAAATGGTTGATTTATTCAGCAGGAGGACAGTGGAGGGTTTTTCACTCACAATCCTTTCAAGATGATTATTATTCTACTTAAAATGCCTCCCAATGTCTGCTTTTGAGCCTAATCCATGTTAAACAAGAACTGGGAGAAAGCTTTCTCTGGTGAGCTAACAGACGCTTTGTTTCAAACTCAGCCTCTTCATGGGAAGCTCTTCTGGAAACAGTATAAAACAAACATGGGTGGAAAAAAAAAGAAAGAGCAGAAGAAATCATATCTTCCTTCTTCTCAAATCAGACCTCTGCTACTACAGTTACCCTCCGTGTTGTGAAGAGTCCTTCTTTGAGATCCCCCTTAGCTCAGACCATGTGCAAATCCCAATCCTACATGCATTTATTAGCAGGCTCAGGTATTTAAGGGTTAAAAGGCTCACTTATGGTAAGATGAAAATTAAGTACATTGAGATTGCAAAAGAGCAACAGCTTGCTTAGAAATGCCTGTACTCAGTAGTCAAAACTAACAGGAGTAAGTGATCACACAACTTTTGAAAGACCAGACTTTTTCTTTTTCCCATTTTTTAAATGAAACTAGATGAAAAGCAATCTAAATATTCAGTAAAAAGCCTGTCAGTGCCAGCTTGTGTTTGTAATGTAATGTAGATTCTGAAGATGTTGGTTCAGTATGATTAATAGTGTTTAAAACAAAGTTTATGAAATAGCCACATCAGAAATTCGTATAGAAATCTGAATATTACGAAAAAAGCTTAAGAAAGCTAAATAAAAATATCAAAGGACTGAGAATTTTTCATGTCTCACCAGGTGATATGAATTTAGTTCTCATTTATAAAAAGTTATTGAATCCAACTTTAAAAAGGTCTTTGTTCCTCTTATGTCTTAAATGACAATTTAAGGATATATCTGTAAAAGCAGCACATGACTCTTGAGCTAATAAAACCAAGGTAACCTTGGTACAACAGTAAAGCAGTCAGTGTTAATGGATTACAGGGCAGAGGCATCCAAAGCACTGCAGGAATGTGGTGTGTTCCCCTGCACTGACCTGCAGGTTTTGGGTTTCTGTCCGGAACTTCTCCATCTCAGCAGGTGGCAGATCATTCAGATTGTGGCCTGTTTGGATTGCTCTTGCCATGGAGAGCTAGAAACAAAAAAAGCAAAAAGCAGGCAGAGGCAGTGACTGAGGCTGTTTCCCTTACCCCAGTGTCCAGCTGCCATGCTGGGGGAGGACACTCCATGCCAGTCACACCTCAGAGTGACCCAGGGATGAGAAGGCTCCTCTTAGATGGGTGCAGGAGGCATCACCCCTCGGTCACAGAGGGACACAAGTGCACAGGAGGGCCTGGTGCTTGGTGTGCTCTGCCTGTACTTTGTGAGCATGGTCTAGCATGTGGGTGCACCCCCCAAACACCAATGCTGGGGCGTGGACGTTTCTCAGTCCACTGAGTGGCACAACTTAAACCCTGTCTTCAGTGGGCACAGCAGGACCCACTGCTGGGTGCTGAGTTTAGGTACAAGGAGCACATACCTGAAAAAAAGAAAGATAAATGCAGTCACAGAGCCAGTTAACAGCAGAATGAAGAATAAAATCTGATCTCACTCCAAGGCACAGACCCACTGCCAGTGGTTCCCACTGTGTGTTTCCCACAGACCCCAAGAGCCTTCATGCTATTTCAATAGATCTTCAAAAATCAACTAAACCTATTGTCACAACAGGCTAAGGCTCACACCTCTAAGACAAGTATCCTTTGGGGACCCTTCACTTCAAAAGGGAACATGAAGACCTGCTGCATTCAACCCAACAGCTGCTGAATCCCTGCCAACTGTTGAGCAAAGGTTCTTTACGATGCTGTGGACTGACTCAGCTAAAGGCAGCATGGCATTACACTGCCTTATGGGAAATGAGCCACCGTCAGCACAAAGGGAGTCCAGCACAAGGGTTTATAGCACACAATTTATTATTTCCATCCTTATTACACCAAGGTGCCAAACAGGATCCTGAAGATGCAATAGCAGCAGTTAGCATGCTAATGGCTACATTCATTTTCAGCATCCTACAAACTATTCAGACTGGGAAAAAAACCAGCAGCCTGCCTTGGCATTAGCACTTTGCAATTAAATCCTCACCTTTCCATCTCTTGCTTGGAGCACTGTCTTGCTAGAAATAGCACAGCCATACCTGGCTTCCCACTTTTCTCACACATTTATTATTCCACTTGGTTTGTGGGGGCCAGCAATTCATAAACCCTTACCTTGCTCTGTAGAAAGCCATTTCATGGTAGCACAAAACCCACTGACACTGCTCTGTTATACACAGGCTTTGGAAGCTTTACAGTGAGATCCACTCCCCGTGTGCATTTAGAGGAGACACAATTACTGTGCCTGTAACTGCACCTCAGGGAGTGATCCTGCAGCTGCACCATGGACATTCACTAACAATCACCACTCTGGGCCTCAACAAGGCACGATGTGATGTCTCTTCAGTCAGTTGTGCAGCACACTGCCACAAGGGAAAGTGAAGGCCGCCTCTTCCACAGCCTTTGTAACTGCAGTTGTAAACAAAAAAACCACACAAAACTTTTAATTAAATAAGTTACTTCAAAACCAAGACCTACCCACATTAACAGGAGATTTAGCATTAAGTTCTTCTGGGGATGAGGGAAGTGTTTATACCAGCCAACAAAGCATCTCTGGGCTCTCTGCTCTGCCCTTACAGAGAGGAGGTAACCACATCCACCCCAAGAGGGGCCAGAAAGCTTCATTAACTCATGGTTACACAACACTTTCACAGGGAAGCCCCGTGTTTACAGTTTCATTTTGTCATAATTAGGGTCACATACTAAAGCAGTGTCTCCAGGACTTTAATACCCAGTTTGTGTAAGGGGCATTTCACAAAACTCAGCAAAAAAATTCCTTGCTATTAAGCAACCTATTATTCCCACATAAGTACACTCGTGTCTTACAGATGCCCTGACATGTCTCAGAAGAAGCAGGTAGTAGGCAAAAGTTTTACTTGCTCATGACTCAATGACATTTAACCAATTTGCTTTAACTAACTGTCTCTGATGCAGGGAGCACTATTTACCCCACTGCTAAAAAAGAGTAAAAAAAAATGTTTTGGCTTCATTGAAAACAAGCCTGGTTCAGATGGCTGTCTGAACACAAGAATGGAGGAAAGGCAGATGGATTGGTGTCCTCTGGGCTAAACCAAATATATTTTTCAGGACTGGTCAACAGAGAAGCCAAAGCTGTGCTGCTCATTGTGAGACCTGAGCTGTGACTTGGCTGCAGTGTGTCACTGACCCCAGGGTGAGGCTCTGGTCTCTCTTGGGCCCAAGGCACCTGAGCAGATGTGACAATGAGCTTCCATATGGTCTGTTAATGAAGGTCACTAAAGGCCCTCAGCAGATACACCTTTTGACATCTCTTTCCATTTGATCACTGTCAGATGGTATTTGAGTGCTAATACCTAGCAATAGCTGAGGCACTTGACCTCCTTCTTCTGGGAATTTCACCCTGTGTTTTGAAAACACAGACTTGACTGCATGCCCTGCTGAAGCGTTGCTGGCATTTCATAACATCCTGGAGCTGGATAAACAGGGACAAGAGCCCTAGAGGAAGAAAAGGACAGATTTTTTTGAAAGATGATGTCCTGGTGGTATTGTGCACAGATATTTAAAATCAAGGGCATAAAGGGTTATTTAAGGTCATGGCTGGGGTCATGGTAATAAGCAGTTCAGGCCTACAGAAAATTAGAGTAATAGCAGAAGAAACTCATATGTGAGATTAAAGGTAATGAGTACATCATGTGACAGATTCCATCTTTTTTTTGAAATTATTTTTCTATGCAGAGCATCTCTGCTCCCTGGGGTCTGCTCCCATAAAAGACCCCTGTCTCCCCAGTTCTGCTTGGGTTTTCAATCTTCAGCCACACACAGGTGACAAATCTGCTAAGTCTATAATTTACACACATGTATATTGATCTCCAACTTTCCATTAGCTCCAGAGGAGATTCAGAGGGTCTATCTGTGCATGTAAATAAAGCTGGGCAGGACTGTGCCCAGGGGCCACCTGACACAGGCTGGCCACCTCTCCACAGCTCCATTCTCTTCACACCAGTCTCCAGTCTGAGAGCTAGGAGTGTAAAGCTGACCTCCCCAGCACCTGTGGAGGCCAAGGAAAGGATGGACATTTCGAGAGAAGTAACAACTGATGGATCTGGTCACACAAATTGGTATTGAGAGTAATCCTGAGCAAAGAACCTGAGCCTTTCAGTGGCCTCAGTGGGAAAGCTGAAAAAGGCAGCACTGCCACTGAGCTCAGTTGTTTCTACTGATCAGGAGCTGGGCCATGTGCTGTTTTCCCCCTGTACAGACAGGCTGCATTCACATTAGCCAAAATACACCCTCCTCTCCAGGTGGAATTTGATTGCTCAAGCAATCCCAGAGTTGGACTTGGTGATCCTCATTGGTCCTTTCCAACTCAGGATATTTTATGATTCTGATTCCAGTCACGGGCTGGTGTCAGTGCTCTGCTCAATCACAACATTCATGACTCTTCTCAGAGGAGCTCAGAAACAACAGCCACACACTGGAACAAGGGAAATGAGTTTTTACTGTGAATGTGGTCAGGCACTGGAGCAAGCTTCCCAGAGAGGATGTGGAGTCTCCATCTTTGGAGATACTTAAAAGTGGACAAGACCCTGAGCAGCCTGATCTGGCTGGCCCTGCATTAAGCAGAGGGCTGAACTAGAAACCTTCCAGGGGTGACATCTCTAGGACATCTCAAATGGTTCTGTTTTCCCACGTGGAGATTCGGTTTGCTGGAGTCTCTGCTCCTCCATGAGCTGTAGAAGAAAAAAATCTTCCTTGCCAGCAGTACCAATTTGCCCATCTCCATTCCTAGTGAAGCTACTCCGTGTTTGCAGATCTCAGAAGAGATGCAGTCACTGAGTTTACAAAACCCAAACCCTTGCATCTGTGACCCATACTTCTGGAGAGTTCAAGGGAACAATCCTTTGTCTCCTCCTTCCCCTTTTAATTCCCAGCAGAACAAAGATGAAAGCAATGCCAATCCCTGAGCTCCCATACCTCAGACCTTCTGGAAAAGCACAGCTTGACATTTTTAAGTACTGAAAGGTACATTGTGCATTAGCTACAGGCTGTTCAGGTGAAGGTTTTTACAAAGGAAATGCTTTTAAAGACTTCCTTGCCATTAATCCCTTCAGATGTGAAATACCAAAAATTGTACAAGTTCTTTCAACTAGAAGAATTCTAAGGCCTCCTCTGAGGTAAAAGCACACAATTTTGCACATTAAAGACAGGGTAGATGAAAGGAAAGTCTCTTCACTCTTCACAAGTGATCCCATCCTGTTGACTCCACTCTTTGCAGATAAAACCCTGGGAAGTCCTGCCCTGCCTCTCCCTCAGGCCACCAGCTCTGGTCCCACCTCCCTCCAGGAGATGGATAAGATCTATCACAGACCAGCTTCAGAGATCTTTGTAACAAATGCACCTTGTCTCTGGGGCTGGTTAGGAGACACGGGTTTGCTAGCACCAGGATAGGTCATGCATACCGTGGAGGCATCGGGCAGAATCCCAGCACAGCCATCAGGAAGTTATTCCATGGCCTGTGCCATAAAACCCAACATTACCCAAATGCCTGTCTTTATGCCAGGCCCTCTATAAGGCATGGATGTAGCTCAAGCCTGAAGTGGGCTAAGGGCAGAGGGCCTGCCAGAACAGCCCAGCTTCAGGGGACAGCCCTGCCAGCTCCCATAACTCAGGTATGTGTCTGAATACCAGGTGAGTTTTGTTATCTGCTGGTAAGGCATTAACCTCAGCTGTTTTCTTCCTCTGTGCAAGTTAAACCAGTCTGATTGAATCTGCATTTGGTGGTCCCTCTCTATCAGGCTTCCCTGCACAACCAGGGCTTGGCCCTGGCTCCACAGAGCAGAGTATTCATTTAATAACAGGAGTCCCAGTTTGGTGGTCTTAAAGGCTGCCGAGCTGGAGGTCAACCAGCCTAACAGTGTCTCAAGTCACAGGAGTTTACATTTGCCCGTGACCTCCCACTGTCTCTCCTGCAGGGCTCCAGGCTGGAACAGAAAGCAAAGGTGTGGGTGTCAGAGAAGAGGTGTCCCTGGTCAAGGACATCTGCAAAGCTCAGATTGGCAAAGTGAACCATCAGCAATGCCAGATGTCAGGGCTGCCTTTTGCTGTCTGGACAAAGCACCACAAGGCTGCAGCACGTCTGTGCTGGGCAGGCAGCCAGGGAAGTGCTCCTGTAGCCCCTTGCCTTCCAGGCTGGGACAGGGCAAAAGCCACAGGAGAAATGGGTGCTGTCCAGGCAGCAAAGCAGTTTCTGCTATATAAAGCCACCTGCCTGCCTCCCTACACCCTGCCTGGTGTCACCCCAGGCTTGTGCACGTCTGCTGAAGTCCAAGCCAAGCAGCAGCTCTAACTCTGCTGAAGTCTGGGATTTCATGCCATAGATGAAATCCTGTAGCCCACCAAACACTGGGAATGTCAGCCTGTCCAAAGTCAGCCAGTCTTCAGAAACTTCAACCCTGTCCTCACTGTGGATGAGAAAAAATCTTCACAGACCTGGAACAAGAACAAAGTTTCTGCAGGAAAGGGAGGTTCATCTCTTGCTGATTAGCTTCACATACCCAGAGGATCTCTGCAGAGCTCTCCTGCTCCCTTATGCTCTTGTGTTTACTCAACAGAGTTAGAGGCAGCCATCTCTAAGGGCCACCCACACAGTCCCACCGTGCATACCAGGACAGAGAGGAGGAGGACATGGCTGGGGAGCCTCAGCAGGATGCCCAGCAGGGCTCTCTGCAGGAGAGCAGCCCACTGGGGATGGAGCAGGAGTGTGGGGTCCACAGGGCATCCCTGCTCAGAGATATGCTGGGGTTGGGAGTCACAGTGGGAAAGGCCGGGGGGAAGTCAGAATTGAAACGAGCAAGGTGGGACAAACTCAAAGGGGCTGATGGAGTCAAGGGTGGTATTTATGCTACTGATGATGTGAGAACACCACACAGATGGCTTGAGTTGTCCCCACTTTGGTAACTGCCTCCACACCGTGATCACTGACTGGAATTTGCAGTTTGGGTTGTAAGTCACGGGTGGGAACACAGCACTACCAGGTGGACACCAGCTCATCTGCACTGTGCTGTGTCTCGCCTGCCGTACAGCGTCCCCCCTCCACTACAGGTGACAGTGATTTTGGCCTTTTTCCTCATCTGGCCATAGTTTGAGACTCTCAGAGGGACTCAAAAGAAAGGGCTGTCTTACGAGCACACAGGCTGTTCACACAGGGCATACTGTCACACTCCAGCTGTGGCACAGCTGCCTCTCCAGCGTGCCGAGACGCTCAGGCAGGAGCCAGCTGCAGCTGCTGCTGGTGGAAACACTCCCATGGCCTGAGCCCTCCGTGCTCCCAAAGGAAAGATTGCAGGGAGACAGCATGGGGAGACACGAAAGGCAGCTCTTTGCTGGGCTGGGTCTTTATTCTTGTGTTTATGAACAAAGCAGAGCCCATCCCTTGAAATGTGGGAAGCAGGGAGAAAAGAAGTGTTTACTGGCAATGCTTAGGTTGCAGTAAAATCCAAGATGTGTTGAAAGGACACTCCTAAAAAACATGCTTTTATATTTAAACATCTGTTCTCAGCAGGTTTTTTCTGAATTAGATGAGTCAAACTCCAGCCCTGGGCCAAAGCCCAGCTCCATTAATTACAGAGGGGCAACCTCCCTCCCTCCCTCCTCCAGCTGTGGTTTCCCCACGGCATCCTGGCCTGAAGCAGCTGAAGGATGGTTCTTCAGTCAGGGAATTGGTCTCCCCTGCTGCGAAGCACCCACCTTTCCAGCTCATCTCAGCCAGGAATGGTATGTTCAGTGTGGGGCAGCACCTTGAGGAGCAGCAGAGATGAAAGAGGTTTAAGAACATTAACTCCTAACCCTCACCTTCCAACTCAGCCTCTTGGACTTTTCTTCTTCATCTCAATGGCCTCTCTCTTGCAGTTATTCTTCTCTGGGGAACTTGTGGAGGCAAAGCCAGTTTCCTCCTCCCACTCCCTGTTTGGGTCCCCAGGCAGACAACGCTGACTCTGTGCTCTTTCTCAATCCCAGCTTTTTCCATCCACTGAATTTCACAGCACATCAGCTCAGGACATGGCTCAGACCCACCAGATATAAGGTCTCTGCATCAAAGCAAATACCTGAAGAACTGTCAACATTAGAAATAATTTTTTCAGAAGGTTTTGGGTCAGAACTGTAGAAAAATCCAAGTGAAGATGTTATCTGGGAAAACGTCTGTAAAGCCAAATGATGGATGCTGGCTCTGCTTTCAGCACGGTACACATTGCCTGTGCTACACACAAGTTAATGTTAGAAAGGCAGATTAATATATAAACTTGTTCACTGAAGGGTAACACCAGGCCAGCAATGTGCAGTAGGGAAGATGAAGGTTTTCCTGCTTGTTCCATGGAGACTAAATCTTACTGTTTTCTTCTCAGAGAATGGCAAAAGCTGTCTCAGCGAGTTTGAAATCTAAACAACCTTCTGATGGATGTTCACTGGGCTTCTTCTAACAAATCCACAGTGAAAATCTGTACTGAGATCTCCAGGCTCTCTCCAAACGTGCTGTGGTGTCCTCACGGTGCAAGGCAGGAGTGTCCAGGTCCTGGCAGTAGTCAGCCAGCATCCATGCCATAGTGGAGGACAGCCAGGAAGAGGCAGCATCTCCCCATGCTACATTCCAGGGAAGTGGATATCCTGTGAGGGATGCCTGGGAAGCATGGGACAAATCCCCCTTTCAGTCAGCAAGCAAGAGGGAGAGATCCATTCTGATATTATTTATTTTAACTTTGGATTTTAATCCTTTTCGCAGTTAATACAGGTGACCACAAAAAAAACCCTCACAGTTTTCCAGAACTGTTATGACAAGGGACTGCATCTACCTGTTGAAGACTTGCTGAAAACACAGCAACTATGAGGAAAGAAAACCAAATCTAAACACATGTGCTGTGATATTTATTGTTACAAGATCAGCTCCTTCAGGGAACTAACTGCAAATAGCTTAGAAAATTTCTGGTGGGAACAAAAACCCGGAAAAACACAGCACCCCAGGTTCTGTTTTGATTATTGTATCAGAGGGAGCTTGTTTTTTTACCCAGCAAGGAAACTCCTCATGAGTTTGGCTCTCTGGTGCTCCCGTCATAACTCCTGGTAGTGCTGCAGCTGCCCATCACACCTTGCCAGGGTGGACAGCAACACAGCCCAACACAACACCCCTCCCAAATGCTGGTGCTGGGACCTTCTCAGGGAGTTTTCCCTGCCAGGGGAACATGTCTGTGGGGCACAGGGTATGTTCTTCCATCCTCCCCATCCCCACCTTGCACCAACACTGCCGAGTGCAAGGGCCAGGTTGGGCTGGGCTGGGCTGGTCCTTGCACTGGCTACAGCCATGGAGATCTGTCCCTGCTCCAGGGGCTGAACACAAGAGAGCAAAGACCTGAGGAAGCAAAAAGGCTCTGCATCACAGAAGAACAAAAATTCCTTGGCTTTACCAGAGAAAAAGTCTGAACTATACAGTCTCACTTTGAGGTTAAGGTGAGGTGTAGCATAGGATCTGTGAGATGACCTTGCAGCAACCATGGACTGGGGAGAAGGCAGGGAACAAAAAGTGTCACTGGAACTGGCTGCAATTTTTCACATGCCCTTTCTCTTCACAGATTAAAGATTATCAGGAGAGAGGAGTGACAGTCCTGCCTGTAGTCTGGGGATAGGATGAGACATGGCATGAGGCAGACTCAGGTATGAGATAATAGTACGGTTTCATCTCATACTTGGGGAGTGAGTAATCTGAGCAATTCTATGCCTCAACTCCACTTTGGCCTTTGCTCATAAAAGTTCAGTCAAATTCTCTGTCAGGGTAAATCAGTGCTAGTGGCTTCAATGGACAATGGTAATCTTAAAATAATCCCACATTCCTCAAATAAATGTGATGGTTTAGAAAGACTTGGATGTTAATATGTGTACGTATAAATGTGTATGTATGCAGGCAGGTATTTATCTCTCTATAATTAAATCTTTTATTAGAAAGCGTGATTGAAGAGTGCTAACAGAGGGCATCCACAGCATACATCCTTTTCTTTCCCAAAGCAGAGGCTGAGAGTGCCAGCACAGCAGCAGTCAGAAGAGGCCATCTTCCAGTTAACTCCAGCATCATTGTCCAGAAGAGCTCCTGGGCCCCCACGGGATTTGGGAGAAGCCAGGAGTCAGCACTGCTGGCTCACTCAGCACTATGCTATTGATGTAAAGGATTCTGGCTCCTTGCTGGTCTGGCTGGGTGCCATGCAAAATTGATCCACATGCCATATCTGGCACTTGCACTACACACTTACACCCTTGCTCTTGAAGATCAGCCAAGATCTGGCCCTGCTGGGAAACAGTCTTAAAAGGCACCAAGCCACCACAGAAAGGAATTTGCCTATTTTAATTTATTTTTCTGAGGAGTCATGTACTTATCAGGTCTTTAGCTTTTGGGAAATTTTCTCTTTAATTCTCAGCAGTTCTCTTGGGGCAGGGAAATATCACTGAATGGCCTCAAAGTCCTTCAGTGTCACTGCTAAACCACAGCAGCATTTGAGGTCACTGCTGCTCAAACACTTTCCTGGCTCCAGCAGCGATCTGCTTCAAAACATGAGGCGTTTGGCTCGTTTTGACAGCTGGTTTATGGAGCCAGCATTGCTTCCAAGTGAATCTGGGGAACTGTCCTGGAATGAACTGTTTCCATGGGGGCAGCCAGGAAACTTTCCAGGAGGCTCCACTCCTTCAGAGACAGCCTGCATGAACAGAGAAGGAGGAGGAATTTGCTCACTTCTTGTTGAGAAGAACTTTGGTCTCTGATGCTTGCAGAGCCTGCTCCCTTGGGACATTTTTTGGGGGGCTGTTTAATCCCATATTCAGCCCCACCATCTCCTTCTCAGCAACCAGGCCTCATCACTTCTCCTTTCTCCAAGACCTCCCTCAGATCCAAAACAGTTTTGTGACTGCCCTGGCTCTGGACCTAGGGCTCTGCATGTGACACCACACCCCCACGCTCCCAGATGATCTACTCTTCTGCCAGAACATCCTTCTCAGTCACAGTTTGTGTGGGAAGGGACCTTTAAAGGTCATCTAGTTCAATCCCATGCCATTCCAGTAGACCCAGTCGCTCAGAGTCCCATCCATCTGACCATCTGAATGTTTTCAAGGACGGGGCATCTACCACCTCTCTGGGCAACCTGTGCCAGTGTTTCACCACCCTCATTGTAAAAAATCTCTTTCTTACATCTAGTCTAAATCTGCCCTCTTTTAGTTTAAAACCTGACTCCTTGTCCTATCAATACATGCTCTGGTAAAAAGTCTGTCCCCATCTTTCTCTTAAGCCCCCATTGCTATGAGCTCATCTTTCTGGCAATAATCTGACCTCTCATTTCCTTATTTCCTCCAGCCCCTCCATTACAAACTCTTGGGTTTTAGCTCAGTGGTTTAGGAAGAACCGGCACAATGAACGACTGGTAGATGCAATCACTGCAGTCAGTGCTGAGAAGCAGCAAGAGGAATTACACCTCTGTGCCTCCTGCCTTTATCAGCTTCTGGTTTGGAAGGAAGGGAGGCAGAACGGGCAGGGCACCAAGCAGCCACTGAACTCCCCTGCTCTCCGTCCCTGGCAGGAATGACAGCCTTGCCTTTAATATATATAACCTTCCACTGTCGAACACTGTGCAAATACTGTACTGCTGGAAGCAAAGAGCAGTCGAGGATGGCGGGGGGATCAGCTCCACAGGCTTGGCAGGCTGTCGCAAGCAGAGTGACTCCGTCTGTGGGCAGGGGCTAAAGGGGTGCCCGGCTGGCCCATCCTTTGCACGGGGATTCCCCGAAACTCCAGAACACGGCCGGAACCCCACTCAGTGCCGCAAACCTGCCCCACAGGACATCCATCCCCCGGGCTGTTCTGCAGAGGTCTGCAAGACCCATCTGCGGGAGGTGTGCTTGAGTTTAGCAGCCCAGGAGTGCTGCTCCTGCCGCACGGTCCCCGAGAGCGGCAATGTCCTGCCCCCGCTCCGGGAGATGTGGTAAGGATGTGGTGCTTGGGAGGCCCGAGCTAACGGGCTGCGCTGGAAAGTTTTGGAAGGGCCAGGGGAGCGGGGCAGCCTGCCCAGAACCGCCATCAGAGGCGGCCGCGCACCCCTCCCCTGCGCCGCCGGCTCCCTCCCCCGGCCCCGGGGCGCTCCGGGCTGCGATTCTCCCCCCGAAAGGCTCCCGGAGCGCCGAGCTCCGCTCCCGCCCCGGCCGGGAGAGGCGGCGGCCCGGAGCGCTGCCGGGGGCGGCCATGGGCAGCGGCAGCAGCCGGCGGCGGGGCGCGGCGGGGCCCGCGGGCAGAGCGGGGCACAGCCGGGACCCGCCGGGGGCCGAGGGCGAGGGGGCGGCGGCACCGCCCGGGCCCGGCCGCCCAGCCCCGGCCGCGGGCAGCGCCGAGCCCCGGGCCGGCGGGAGCAGCGCGGAGGCGGCGGGAGGCGGCGGCGGGGCCCCGCTCCGGCAGGCGGTAAGTGCCCGAACGGGACCCGCGACCCTCCCGGCGGCGGCCCGGGCCCGCAGCCCAGCCCAGCCCAGCCCGGGTGTCCCGCCGCCCTGGGCAGCCCTGCCGCAGCCGGCGCCCCCCGCCGCCGCCGTGGCTTCCTCGGACCATCAACGGCGTTAAATTCTTTTGATCTTCGATGCTCTCTTTGCGTTTTCTCTTTGCTGCTCTCTTTGCGTTTTCAGTCTCCGGTGCAAGGGAAACACGGTCCCGAGAGGGGCCATCCCGTTCTTCAGTCTCCCGGTGCTGCTGGAAGTTTCTTTTCCGGGCTTGTGGAAATTGCTCGACTTTATAAAGTTCGGCTCCTGCTTTTCCCTGGGTCAGGCTTGTCAACAGAAGTTTTAAAATGTGAACATAAAGCTGCCCTTTAGTTTTTGCCAATCCGCTGCAGCTGCTCTCTGGCTCTTCCTAAAGGCACATTTCAGTCGTTTTCTGTTTAACAAATAATGGATTTACCTCCGAGGGAGTTCAGATTTATCTTTTGGGCTTTTTTCCAGTCCAAGAATAACAACAGTATATAGATCAGCTGGTGATGAGACAACAATCACCAACATCTTTCATCTTAGCTTGGATTTGGAAGCTGTGTTTTTGATTAGATAAACACTGCTTTCCACAGATACACAAAAGTTGCTAGAATAAAGTAATAAATTAAAAAATTGAAATAAGTATTTAGGACCCAGGAATATTCTGCCTTGCATGCCTCAGTTTTGCTCTTTAAAAGGTTATAATTTCCATTACTGAACTGCACATCCATGAGTTAAGGATTACTTTAATACAAAATAAATTTTCCATTAGGACACTTGGCAGGGTTCTGTATGAGAACCCTTTATTTAGACAGATTTTAAAGAAAAACCTTGAAGTGAGGTTTGGAAATTGAAATTAAAAAAAACAGAGATCTTGTAACTGACATACTTTTCCCTGCTCTTTTTGCTGGAAATCCTCCTGCAGAATGAACAGAGCTCACTCCAGCACTACTTTCTCCTCCTAGGGACTCTCATTTATGAGCAATCCTCCTGACTTCTCCCTTTTATCTTTACTTACAGGAATAGAGGCTGCTGGTATTCATTTTCTGTCTTTTTCCACATGTGAAAATCATGGCTGGATCTTTAAAAATAATAACTCTATAACCTGTGAGTTTTCCTATGCATGAAGCAGTATCTTAGTCCTAACCTGAAGTAATGTGTGTTCTAGGTTATAGCATATCAGAAAGGCAATGGAGCTGCCCTCATCTTTCTTTCCTAATCCAGGTAGAGACAGTCCAGTACAGCAGTAGATATCAGTGATCTAATGACAAGGAGCAAACTGTAGAGGCTGAGGAATTTAAGATGTGGCCCCTGGGGTAGTGTGGGGGCATCACCGTGCCCCACTCCGTGCTTCAGACTTCCCTCTCTGGCAGAAATAATGCTGAGGAACCTGTAGCGTCACGTTGGCCGCCCCAAGCTGTGGTGCAGACCCAGGGTGGGGATGCTGTCAAGCTTTGCAGCACAGAGATGTCCATGAGGGTCCTCCAAACTCAGCCCAGAGCAGGCATGTGGGGCCTTGGTCATGCAGTGAGGCCAGGTGTGTGCAGCACACAGCAGTGCCACCAGTGAGGCAGCAGTGATGCTGAGCATCTTGTGTGTCTCCTCGTCCAGCTGCTGCTGCTGCCTCTGGTTTGGGAGGAGGGTCACAGCTGTGGTTGCACCCAGACAAAGACAGCAAAGAACTGCCAGTATTTTTTAAAGATATAAAAGACATACAAGAGAAGTCTCAGGTAGTTTCAGGGCAAACTTGAAGCTTTTCTTGGTAGCACTTTATTTACCTTATTCTGAGATGGCAGAGACAGCAGGCACTGTTCTGACTCCTTGAGGCCTAAAAAGTCACTAGCCTCCGAAAAGGAGGGAGAAAACTGCAACACCAGGTTTTAGTTGCTTACTGGGTGCAGTTTATTCTTTTAGGTTGTTGTGCAAACTGCAGTCCCACCCTTCCCAAGGGGCTGGTGGAGGAGGTTTCTGGAAAGGGATATCAGCTTCATTGCATCGCTAGCAAGTTTGAGGGCAATTTCTTTCAGTCTTGCCAGCTTCTCAAGTCATTTGTAGTTTCTGTCTTGTGGTAGGAACTTGCTTACTTTGCCCTGTTCAGCTGTGCAAATTGGAGGATAAGCAAAGAAATTTCAGAGGAGAAAGGATGAGTTAATTCAACAGAGCTAATGGGGGAAAGGTGAGGCAGAAAGAGGAAATGCAACAATGAGAGGTATCACAGTAGGAAAGTCTGATGAGAAGTAGCCCCTAGAGGAGCAGATTCTGGCCAGTGGGAGTAGAAGAGACCTTTGACACCAGTCAGAAGAGAGCAGAATTGCAGGCAAGACTCATCTTCGTGCTCTCATGGCTGGATTTCTCCTGGGCATGATATGCCTCAGTGTTGTGTTTCACACCTGAACCCTGGCACAATTTGGCATCAGCAGCAAGCTGGCAGCACTGGTGGGCAGTCAGGCTAGGTGACAAGGGCTGGTGGTGAGGAATGCACCTGCATTTAAAGGCTTGAGCCACTTCTAATATATTCAAATAGTGATTGGGAGCAAGGGTGAAAGCGTATCACAGCAGCAGGCTGGGAACTAAGTCCTGATGGGAAACCTGCACATGCCTCAGAGCAGACCCCAGCACCTCTTGTCAGCATCAAACATCCATTTTCAGCTTTGCTCTCAGTTCCAGATGGTTGTACGTGCTTTTCCTTGTTTCTTTGCTTGAGACAGAAAAATGTAGTTGAGGTTTTGCAGGTGCTGCTGCAGCACGGAGCAGGGGTGGCAGCTCTTGGTGGGAGCCAGGGCAGAGGCCGTGGCCTCAGGCATTTCCCCGTTGGTTTCCTGAAATGGAGGAATAATGCAGACATGTTAGGGTCTTGGTTTTAACAGCTTTTTCTATGGCACCATCACTTCTGCTGACTGAAGATGAGGTGTGATTCCAGTGAACAAATCACCCCAGCTGCAGCACAGGAGTAACACAGGTGGAGGGTGTATCATATAAATTTAAAACACCCGAGTGTTCAAAGCTTTGCCTGATTTTTTCAGCCAGATGTTTTTTCTGCACACTGATGTGGCACAGCGTCACCTCGTGGCTGGCTGGTCCCAGCTGCAAACACATAAGGGTCCTGAAGGGACATGAAATGTCATGCCCCATTAGTTTCTTACAGGAACTCAGGTTTATTTTTCTACTCTTGCTAAAATGTGCTTCCCTCAAACAGAAATTTGATCTTTCTAATCCCACGTTGTTAGCAGTTTATTTCAGCATTTTCTTCCTGGTTGTGTTAATAGTAAAAAATGCCCTCGAGTCAAGACATTGTGCTACACTTTTATAGGGAGCCTGGAGCCTTCAGAAAATGTTATTTTCAGCTGAACATCTGGAACTCCTTGAACTTCTCAAAATTAGATTATTTCAGTTTTATTATTTATTATTTTATTCTGCAGTTAACATCCAGTTGTAGATCTGGCAGTCACTGAGTTAAAGGTCTCCCTCTCTCTCCCATTATATTCCTTGTCTTGTTCAAAGCACCTGAAACTTCACCAGAGCCCAGAAGCAGGGAGCTGTGCTGTCCCCTCAGCCAGCATCACCCTCCCAGCACAGCTGTGTTGCACCTGGACTTGGAAAACTGCTGACTAGGTATTTTCCACAACTCCCCCCCTTCACTTGGCAGAGCATGGGTTGCTTTTGCACTGGAAACTATTTGTGATCTAAAAAGTAAGCCCAAGGCATGCGCAGAATAGCTGGGAGCTGGTGTTCTAGTTGGCAGAAGAGGAGAAGCGTGGGAACTCCTTGCATCCCTGCCCACTTCCCGTCCACCGCCTCCTCCTAATTCCTTTGCTGGCCAGAGGATGTTGCTGCAGACCAAAGCAAAGCTGGGAGTGCTCTGCCTGGGAGTGCTCTGCCTGGGGTGCAGCTGGGGCCATGCGTCACACTTGGTACCTACTGGCACCCTAGGTAAGCCACTTTTTTTTTGCCAGTAGTGGCTGGCAGCAGGTTGGAGAGGCCGATCCCAGCAGTGGAGACTGGCTCAGCCCCAGTCCTGGCTGGTGTCACTGGAGGGTGCTGCCCTACTGGGTACCAGCTCTGCCCTCCGTGCTCCGCTGCTGCCACTGCACCTGCAGGGCTCTCCAGCTGATCTCCCCCCTCCCTGCCACGGCAGCGGGATGGCGTTTCAGCTCACACTGATCCGCTGATCCAGTTCATGGGGTGTTTGTGAGGAGGGATTTGGGAGGAGCGGAGGCAGGGAAAGACGCACTGGCTGTTAAACCACACCCAGTGGAGCAGCACTGGCAAGAGAGCACACTGCTCCTGTGTAGATGCTTTACATGGCTCAGTCACTCCTTGGACATGAGTTGCACCCGAGCTGCACTCAGGTCTGTGTCTCTACTGCATCTCTGGGCTGTATCCATACTGGTGAACTGTACCATAGCACCTGCCTGGCACTGGACTGTGATGGTCTGCCCCACTGAGCTGGCATGATTTTTGGTCAGGACCAGCTTGTAGTCTCCCAGGTAATGCCTGGACATGGCTCAGGGACTAGCACAGGGATCATCTCAAAGAGAGCTTGAATTTGGCCTTGCAGTTTTGGAGACAATGTTAGTAGTCAAGGCTCTAGCTGGCTGGTTTCAGTGCAGCTTGGGAGCAGCTCTAGAGCCTCCAAGGGCTCCAGGTCACCCTGTGGAAGGTCCCAGAGAAGGTCCCAGCTTACTCACAGCTGCTGGAGCTGGTAGAGAGAGAAGGCAGGTGGGGCTGGCAGGGCCATGAGGAACTTGTACTGGACTGGGGGGAGTGGGAAGCTGCACCCCAGGAGTGCTGGTTCATACATGCAGCAGAGAGAAACAGCTCTTGCTTCCAGCTCTCAGCTCTGCCTTGCTCCCAGGAGCTGCTGCCCTAAAGGATGGCTGAACTGTGTGTGCAATGACTGTCAAACCGTTCCACCTCACATGTCAAGACATTAAATTGAATGTGGCTATGTGCTGGGTGAGCTTAAAATCCAAGCCTTTAAACTTGGAGGAGGGGGTGGTGTGGGGCTTTGTGGCACAGCAGACCTCAGCACGAGATGCCTGTGCTGAGAACAGGGTGGAAAACGAGGAGACACCACGGTCTAGATGAGTAATAAAAAGATGACTGCAAGCTGCAGAAAGGAGAAGCTGACTTCATTTATCTCTTAACAGGGCACAGGCCAACCAGGCCAGCAATTACTTATTTAGCTGTAGGATAGGAACCCATAATATTAAAGTGTCCTGACATGCACATCATCCTAACCCGCATAAAGGGCTAATACTAATTATCTGCTGAACTTGAAACATTCACATTACAGCACTGCCGAGCCGGCTGGGTGGGGTCAGTTTTTATTGTGTCTCACAGCCCAGGGCAGCCCGTGCTCACACCCTGCCTGCTGCCGGCACACGGTGTCACCCGGTGTCCTTTGCCTGCAGGAATTGGGAGCAGCTCCCAAACCACGGAGACTCTGATGGCAGGGAACAGGCAGAGGCTGGAAGTGCCTTTTGTTTTTACTTGCCACCGTTTTTGCCTCGTGGACTGGACGAAATGTCAGAAGAGATCTACCTGTGCCAGTTCCAAATTCTCTTGGGAAACAAGTATTGTTGCTGACAGATCCCTTGGAAAAGGTGGGAGCAGGTTTTGCACAGAGAAGCAGATTTTGCTAACCAGAGCTGCTCTGTCCTGATGACTAATTAATTCTGTCTTCCACCCACACAACACGTACAGCTCGTAATATGGAGGAGTCAGCCACAAGGGAAGAAAAAACAGACAACCTACTGTACAATCCAAGCCCCTCCCTAAAATGATCCAAACCCATCCTTTGTACAAAAGTATTGGAAGCTGGGTTCTCACTGTGGGAAGAACATCATCAAAGCACTCCTAAAGAGCTGTATTTCCTTTGGTGCTGAGGATGAATAATGTTCTCCTAGTGGAAGGAAACTCAGGCGTCAACAGTAGTCCAGTGGATGATGGATGAGGAGCTGCACTGTGGGATGCAGTCCCAGGAGAAGTCAGCCATCAGAGCTCAGCATGCTGTTCTCCTGGCACTGCTTCTTGCTCTTGTTGCTTGTGGGAGATTGCCAAGAAACAATCCTAAATAACCAGGAGAGAACTGTCTTGCCTCACTGTCAGGTTCCTCACATACCCTTGTCTCTGCTTGGACCCAGAAGCTCTTTCTAGAGTAGTTCAGCCTCTTCCAGAGAAAACAAAGTGTTGCCAAAGAGCAGGGACTCTTCTGAAAGGATATGGAATGTCTTTTGACAGGTATTACACTAAAACTCGATGGAAGACTGGCAACATCTTTTGTCATTTTAAGCAGGCAGCTAGGATGTGAAATACAGTGGATGACACATACCCTGACAGCTCCTGAAATGGAAACTACTAAGGCCTCACCTGGAAGAGATGTTGACCCACTGCCATGAAAGAGGTGTCCTTGCTGCAACTGTCCCCACCTGCTGAAGCACAGGAGCCAAAGGTGACTGCAGCAGCACAAAGCCCTTGCAAGAGGCAGGGAAAAACTGGGCAGTTTGCTGCCAAGCACTTCTCTCTCTGCCTCGCAGTGTCTGAGACCGTGGTGTTTAAACCTGAACTCCTGTCCATCCCCATGAGAAGCAGCTGAGGAAGGAGTGCAGTGAAAAAATCTCCCTGCAAATTAAAATCAGGTGCCATGCAATAACTGCAGACACCCAGGTGGACATTTCTACCCAGTGGATGGCACATACAAGCCTGACCAATACCAACAGATTTAAATTGGCACAAAACTGTGGCCACTGTTGTACCAGCAGTGCCTCTAGTGGGGCACTGCCCCTCCATAGCTCCCACACTTTCCAGCACCAGTCCTGTGCATGAGCTTGAGACAGCACAGGTTTGAGCTATTCCAGGAGCTCAAATGATCTTACTGAGGAACTGCTTGATCCCATCCAGCCGTGCAGAAACACAGCAGAGAAACAGGCGATGGCTCTGCACTGCAAGCTTTTCCACACCTCTCCCTGGTTCCTTTGCTTCCCTTTTTTCTTGTACAGAAAAATATTTTCCTCTTTCCCACACTGATGGAACAGCTTTTCATTTCTGCTTTCTGGAAGGCCCTGGTTTGGTGCTACCTGTTTAACCTGTTAGTTTTGTTGTGAGATTCAGGGTAGCTTGCATGAAGGAGACCCACCAGCTTTACGATTGCACCTCAGAAAAGATAATGACAAGCTAAGATGCGAAGCCATGTCCCTGGCGCATTCCCTTTCCCTGTGAGAATACAGTGAAAAGGTAGAAAAAATGAGAGCCATATAATTCTCAGTAGCATCTGGCTACAGAGGGTTCATTTTATTGCTGGCCCTACTGGGGATGAGCAGTCCCATCATTGCCTCCATTTTAAATACCATTAGGTTTGACTTTGATTGCTCCCCAGGTATCCCATTGAAAGCCTGTGCATTCTGGCATAGGGAAGATGGATGCTTCACCCCAGATGGATAATTTTGCAGGGGAACATCTTTGTCAGGTGAAAATTGGGTTGATGTTGCAGTAACTTCCTGCCTTAGCAGGTATTTTCGTACTGCTACCTGCAGGTGGTGGTGCAGTGGGCATTCATGGAAAACTGGGAGGTTTAACAAGTCAGCATTCAGGGATTTTGGTTCTGTGGCCATCCAGATGCCCTGAATGCTGAAACAGAGCTGCCAGATCGGAGCTAGTAAAGGAGAGTCTCCTGTATCTGTATTGTCTCCACAGAGGTTATTTGGGGGTTTAAAACAGGGCAGGGGGTTTAAACCAGGACATACAGCCCACTATAGACAGAGGTGGTTTTCATAGAAAGAAAGAATGGTTTGGGTTGGGAGGGAGCTTTGAAGATCAGCTAATTCTAACCCCCCTCATCATGGGCAAGGGCATCTTCAGTTAGACCAGATTGCTCAAAGCTCTGTCCAGCCTGGCCTTGTGCACTGCCAGGGATGGGGCAGCCACAGCTTTTCTGGGTAACCTGTCCCAGTGTCTCACAACCCTCACACTAAGGATTTCTTCCTAAGATCTAATCTAAACCTGCCCTGTTTCAGTTTAAAACCATTGCCCCTTGTCCTGTCACTACAGGTCTTGTAAACAGCCTATCTGCATCTTTCTCCCAGGCCTCCTTGAAGTACTGAAAGGTTGCAATAGGGGTTCCCCAGAACCTTCTCTTCTCCAGGCTGACCAACCCCCAACTATCTCAGCCTGTCCTCACAGGAAAGGTGCTCCACGTCTCTGATCATTTTCATGTCCCCCCTATGGACTCATTCCAACAGGTCCATGTTCTGCTTGTGCTGAGGACCCCAGAGCTGGATGCAGCACTGCAGGTGGGGTCTCACCTGAGCAGAGTAGAGGGGGAAAATTGCCTTCCTTGACTTTAAAGAGTTATAACTGTGTCTTGTCTTCTGTCCTAGGCTTTGTCAACCAGAAGCCCACCAGGCCCAGAGAACAACAACCTCGACCATGAGTGAGTATCCCCTGCTTTCATGGTATCTTCAGGGGGAAAACAGGTGGAATAAAGGGACCTTCCCCTTCAGGGGAAGACTATTTCTGCATTCCTCACACTGTGCAAAAGGGCTGGAAATGGTGTGACATGATTTATAGCCCTAAATATTCTGCCCTTTTACTTACTTGCAAATTTTAAAAAAATCAGGTGCTGCTTGAAGAGATCCAGGCTCCAGCTCAGGTGTAGTGTAGAGGTCGTGGGCAATCAGGATGTCCACATGTCTGAGAGGCACCTTGGAGTAGGTAGTGCAAAGCTGTGGGGAATTGCTCCATCAAGAAGCTCAGGCCCTGATTCACCTGTGGGCTCTGCTGTTTGTGGAAAAGGAGAATAACATCTCTTTGCTCCCCAGGAATCATAAGGGAAAGCCCATGAGATGCTCCAGTACTACACCAGTTAGAGACATGAGTGTCCCTTGGAGACAGGGGAACAGTGGGGACCTGGCTGCTCTGCGTGCCAAACAAAAGAAATCTGAAATTTTCCACAAAAGCAAAAAACAAAAAAAGCAAAGGCTGCCCAGCAGTGTGTGCCTCCAGGTCTGCCCACACCAGGCAATGGGGCCAGTTTAATACATGTTAAAAAAACCCAGGTGAAATGAACAGGCTTGAAAAACCACCTCAAAATATCACCTCCTTACACTAAAGAGTGACTCTCCAGCATGGAGCTCTGGCTGTCATCCAGCCCCTGTGCTCCTGCAGCACTCGAGAGCAGGCTGATCTGCAGATGTGTCCATGGGCTGTGTGAGCTGCTAACACCCAGCAGTGCTGGGGGATGGCCGCAGAGCCCAGACCCCGCTGCTCTCTGTCCTGCTCCTCTCTCCCTCCCAGCTGGCAGGGCGCTCACCTGGCAAGGCTCCTGGCTCCCAGAAAACACATCTGCCCTCGGCTTTTCTGACAGCAAGGCTTGTGCAGGTGCTCTCACAAGGACTTTAACCTCTGCTGTGCTTTCCAGCATCCTCAGTGGGCAGCTGAGCAGTCTCCTCCTGGGGTGCACAGCCAGCCCTGCGAGGCCCCTGTGCTGCTCCCCAGCCCCAGGCACCCACTGGCCCCTCACCCCCTGCCAATGCTTTCCTTCTCCCACCCTCTTTGATGTGCAAAAGGAAGGTTTGAGAGAGCAGATGTTTTCTGATCTGGGATGACAGAGCAGGAGCTTATTTTCATTTAGATAACACTTACTGTATACCCACTGCAGAGTCCCATAGCACAGCTCACGTGTGAAGTGCCTGTACTGCCTGTGATAAGCAGAGCTGCAGTTTCTGCTGGCAAGAACTATGCAAACATTTTTTTTGGAAATGGCCCAGCACCCAGCAAAATTTTGAAGACATCAAATCAAATAAAATCAAATCAAGCCGCGGAAACAGAGGTTAATGTGTGTGTGTAGGTGTCTCATCCTTCACATTTCTGTGGCTGGAACCATTCTAGCTAAACACTCACAAACAGCAAAAGTCAGCCTTGCCTTGACAGAGTTGCTGACAGAAGAAATTCCCATAAAGCCAATTAAAGGAGAAGTAAATGTCAAGGAAGAAGAGCTAGATACGGAGACTTAATAGTGTCTGTCAGGAGAGCAGTCATGCAGATGGAGGTGGGTGTGCACCTCCTGTCCTGGAACTCGCCTGTGTGACACCACACAGGCATCTAAACCAGCCCCTGGTAAATACTCTGGCTGTGCTCCTGGTTGGGCTGTGTTACCTCTCATCCTCCCTCCCCCAAAATCTTTTGGGAGCTGCTCTGTGGCGTCTGGTGGTTCACGGGTGGATGACACAGCCCAGGCACATGGTAATGATTTTATAACTGCTGCCGAGGCTCGTGTCACTGGCACAGTTACCAGGGTGTTGTTTTGACCCATTTTTCAGCTGCTAGGTCTTGCAGAAGGCATTTTAATGATTAACCCTGGCCTTCCCCATCCTCAGCAAAATGATAAAAAGCACTGGCCTAGATTCACCCCAACCTAGTTTTCAGCCACTTAACTCAGGTTTGTGCCTCAGAGCTTGTCACCCTGGTCACCCCTCAGGGCCATTGTCCCGGGAGCTGGCAGGCAGCTCTCTCCCACACCAGGCACCTGCCTGACACCAGGGATATGGCACTGACAGCCATCCCCCCTGCTGGGATCCTGCTCAAAGCTGGTTTTGCTCACTTCTGGTCTGATTTTGTCCTTTGCATTTCTTCGTCCACATTGCATAGTTCATTGTCTTTACACTTAACAAAAAAAACCCCACCCATAATTCCTGCTTCCCTTAAGAAACTTTAAACACTGAGAAGCCTGTAGCTGAAAAGGAGTGTATTTCTTGCTTTCCTCTTTCCTAAACTGCTTTGCTCTAGCCTCTTAAATGACTTTTATTGCTGCTTTCTAAACTCTCTCTGAGCTGTTAATAACATTTTAGCAGTGAGGCGCCCAGAAGCCTGCCCGGTAATCCTGATGGAGCTGCACTAGCCTTCTTTTTCCTTGCTGTCCTGTCACGCTGCAAATTCCCCTCTTGTGTGCTTTTCAGCTAACTCCTCCCTCAGCTTTGCTCCTTCACAGGTTTCTCTCCTTCCCCAGAACATCTGGGGCTTGAAATCTTTCCACTCGAGGTACTGACCTGTTATTTTCCAGACTGGAAGGTCTAACAGCCCTCAGCTGGACTCAGTGTGTTTGAAGCCAGGCTCTGCAGCCCTGGCACGTGGTGAGGAGAGGAGCAAGGTGCCTCCTCTGCTGCTGGAGCAGCTGGAGGAGCACAGAACACAACTTTTGTCCTGTGCACATCCTGAGCTTGGGATTTCCCTGCCACAGCTTCTCACTGAATTCTAGGATCAGCAGAAATAGCTGCACTAACATGCCTTTGAGATGGAGGTTTAGGTTGGGATGGCCTCTGGAGGTCTCTAGTCCAGTCTCTGAGCTGTAGCTCTGAGCTGGAACAGAAGCCAAAGCAGAATGCTCCAGGCTTTGTCCCATCAGGTGTTGAAAGCCTCCAGGAACAGAGCCTGTGCAGCCAGACAGCCTGTGCCTCTGCTTGCTGTCCTTGGGGTGCAGAAATTTCTCCTTTTATCCAGAGTAAAGCTCTCATTTTTTATTTTATTTCAGTTTTCCCATATTAAACTATACAGAACTTTGCCACAAATGCAGAAATACTATGAACAGCAACTTGCTTTGCCTTTGCTCTTGAAAGAAACACAGCCCTCTCTTTTCCTCTCATTTCTGGGGTGTGCATGGTAAGTGGAGTCTGCTTTTGTTTTTTCAAAAGCACATCCATGTCTCAACGAGTTTTACCTGGAGATTTTCTCCATGCAAACCAAAGCATCGAGAATAATTAACAGTGGGAAATTATGTAACTGCTAAGAGAAACAATGGCTCTTCTGTGGGCCTGCAAGCAAGCTGCCAGGAGCTCTGCCTCTTATTCATCACGTAACATAAAATTAGTTAGAGGATTGTCACAATGCGGAGTTTAAATCAGTAAATCCTGTGCTTTAACTCAGAATTCTGCACTTCGTTTTCCCATTATTGCTTTGTAAATGCTGCTGTGTGCTTTGAGCTCTTGGACTTGTAGCTTTCTTCTCAGGTCTCATTTAGCACAGTGGAAATCAGATACCCTGCAGCCCCTCAGCAGGAAAATGAGTAAAAGGAATAAGCAGAAGAATCTGGTTGATAAATCCTACTTGCTGCTAGTAGAACTTGCTATCAAGGGCATAGTGCAGTGTAAGTGTAGGATAGCCACACAACCCAGTGTCACCAGCTGGCCATCAGGTGACTCCAGACTATTTCTGACAGGCAGGGGCATGGCATAAACACGGCTTGGTCAGAGCAGCTGGGCTGGGCAGGAGCCTCTGTGGCCAGGGCAGAGCAGAGCAGAGGGAGGGTGGCACTGCACTGTGGCCACTCACTCCACAGCCTGTGGGAGGAACCCTGAGGATGCTGCCTGGCCCAAGGAGAGCAATATGAAAGCACTTCCTCTATAGGACAAAATGTCCTTAGAAAAGCATTTCAGAGTTCTTTCCTTCAATTCCGAGTCTACATTTACGTACCTGTTTTGGGGCAGTTTCTGATTTCATCTGGTAAATGGCTCCTCATTTTTTTTCAATAAGGGATGCTAATGGATGAATTTTATTCATCCCAGCTGCAAGACCAATGGTTGGGATAGATCATATCCTTAGAGGGACTCAGTAGATAAATGGTGAGTCTGGGAGAGATCAGGAGCCATGCTAGTGGATATGAAAATCTCTCCTCTTTGGCAATGAACTAAGTGACACACAAAACCATTTATTTCTTGTTTACTTGTTCTTCACTAGTGGATGGTCACAAAGTCTTGGTTGACATGCCATGGCAGAGCACATTACAGTTTGGATTTACCAGCTCAACTCTCCACTTAGCTCTGCACCTCACCATGACCTCCATTCCAAGGAGCCACGTGTTGCGAGCCTGACAGCCCAGCTTGCTCACCTCCCAGATCTCTACAAGGCCAAGGAGGAGCACTCACTTGGCAGCTGCTGGCTCCTCTCTGGAGTCCTGGAGGGCAAGATCAAGTAGACTTAATTGGTAGCATGAGGTACAGTGGTCAAAGCCTGCAGAAGACTTGTCACTGTTCTCCCTTATGCAGGTAGGGACAGATTTCTCTTGTACCCAACATAAACCACCTCTGATAACACCAGTAAACCCCATACCAGTTCCTGTTGAGTCATACATCAGTTCCCACTCATGGGAGGACTGCGCTGATGTGGAAACAAATAAAAGCCATAAGAGCAGTTTGAGGGAGCTGCATTGATATTTTGGTTGAAACTCAGATCCCTTACAAATACAAACAAAATAATCTGTTTTTGCATAAAACCTTAAAAAGCAGCGTAAATATTACATAGGCCCCTTAGCTGGGCCTGGAGCCTAACTGGAAAGGTTAGGTCTGGGACCTTTCCATTCACAAAAAGAAACAAAGCAAGGGTCTTTGTGTACTTTCAGAGCCTGATTCTCTCTCATAACACTAATAAATCATTTCCTTCCATGACAGGTGCCTAGAAAGCAGCAAGAAGCCATTGGGACAGTCCACAATATTGTATGATTACTCAGAGGAGGAGCTCATGGCAAGCATCGAGCGGGAATACTGCCGCTGAATCCAGGTCCACACCACGGGAATGTCAGGCATGATCCTGGAGCCCAGCTGAGCAGAACTGCTGCTGACAAAACAACGCCTCACACAGCGAGGCAGCATGGGACAGGTGGGTGGTGGAGGGTGGTGGAGCAGGAGAGG
This sequence comes from Eopsaltria australis, assembly GCA_034509425.1. Classification (NCBI taxonomy): domain Eukaryota; kingdom Metazoa; phylum Chordata; class Aves; order Passeriformes; family Petroicidae; genus Eopsaltria; species Eopsaltria australis. The sequence continues at coordinate 1,071,200 of JAVTVJ010000189.1, read as the reverse complement.
CAGCTTGGGAAGCACGGAGGAGAAAGTTCACCTGATCAGCTCTGAGTGAGAGCAGGAAGATCCTCACCAGCTGCTGATTTCTGATCGGTGCCACTGGAAGAGGGACCAATTCATTTCAAGAATCAATATTTAGAAGCTCATTTCTAAGTGCTAAAAATGCTAAAAAAAAGCTAAAAAACATGTACTAGGATTAAGTGTCATCCTAGCGGTGTTGAAATGTGGTGCTTTGAAGGAAGATCTTGCTTTGACTTAGTAAAATAAAGGCAGCAATATCATTTGATCCAGAACTTACTTAATGGAACATGGAACAAAATTAACGGGACATGGAATGAAGAGGAAAAGGGGATAGAGCCCACCATGTAGTACATAGGCAGAGTTCAATCCTAGAGTTCAAATCCCAGCATTCTGGCATCCATCAGGGATCCATCAGGGAACACAGGATTTGTAAGATCCCCCTGGGGCAGGATCCTAGCATAGGTATCCTATCTGGGGCTCCTGGGCATGAATCCATCCAGTTGATGCCTGAAGGATTTTTTCTGCTTTTTCTCTGAATATTTCTTACACTGTTCCCTACATTCACAAGTATTAGCATGCATACTTGTGATGCTTTAGGTGATAGTTTAGCCCGGTTTCATGGTGTTTAGCAGGCCAGTAGACTAAACACCCCTGAGACCACGTAGTTAGAGACCAAACACCCTGTTTTCATGAGCCCTCAAGGTCTCCTAGTAGGACAGATTTTGTAAACTAGAAGTTAGCCCACCCAGGCCCCTTATTGGGCCCTCCTGGTAGATATGCTAATGTGTAGAGTCTTTAATTGTATACTGAATTGGGGGGAAGGGGCTTTTGCGGCGTGTTCTACCTGGACGGCAGAAGCCATCGAATGGGATCCTATTAAAATACCGAGGTAAACAACCCCCAACCCTTTCACTGTGTCTGAGCCTTTATTTCCTAAGACCAGAAAAAGGCATCAAGTGAAAGCAGGAGGCACATCCCCATTTCAATCATCCACCGCGACAGGGACCTGCATGCTCTTGTAGAGCAGCTGTTTGTGATCAGTTTTCAGAATTGCCACTCCTGGCTTTTTCCTATATTTTTTGTCCTGCAAGAAAAATCACTGCATTTTATCATTAGCTGACTGCAAAGTTAACAAGAAAGTTCTCTCTCCTGAGGAAATAGTATTTTCAGTGCTCCCAGGCAGGGAAGCCTGGTATTTTGGGTTTCTGCTTTTATTGTACCTGCATCTTAACATACTATGAGTATCTTCTTATTATCAGAAGTAGAAAAATACTTTATTTCTATCTTCAGCATAAAGACATCAGATGAAATCTTCACTAGGTGTAAATGCAGGAAGAAACTGCAGGACATCTCTTAAGATGATGTATTTTAAGTACTTTATGATTCCTGGGACCTGTGAAACAGAAATAAATGCATCTATACTCTGTAGCCCTCAGTGAAGGCATCAGATGTTCTGTAAAAGGCTCTCTGGCTTACATGGGAAATCATCCTCTAGTACCTGCAGAGACTAAGCAGGATGCACTCCTGGAGGAGATCCCTGGCATGGGGGATGCCTTGAGGGGGGCACTAAGGTCACACCCCTGGCACACAGACTCACCCCAGTCGTCTTTCCTGCAGCAGCCTTCAGCAAGGCTGGGCACTGTGCTGTGCCTGGGAGCTGGGGAGCCACCAGGCAGCCCAGGGGTGGCCAGTGGGAAGGGAGCCAGCCTCCCACAGAGCTGTGCCTGCTTGGCGGCAGGAGCTCCCAGCACAGCAGCTGGGGCATGTCCACAGGACCAGGGATAGTGGTTTTAAACTGAAAGAGGGTGGATTTGGGTTGAACATAAGGAAGAAATTGTTCACTGTGGGGGTGTTGAGGCACTGGAACAGGTTGTGAATGCCCCATCCCTGGAAGTGTTCAAAGTCAGGTTGGATGGTGCTCTGAGCAGCCTGGTCCTAGTGGAAAATGTGCCTGCCCATGGCAGGGGGGTGGGGCTAGATGATCCTTAAGGTCCCTTCCAACCTGGGCCATTCTACGATTCTGTGACACCTTGGTGGCCCAGGAATAGGTGGAGTAGAGAGCAGATGTCCCTGCGTTGTTGGGAGAAGTTGGGTGGGCCCTCTGGAGCAATGCCTCTCTAACCCTCCAGGAAAAAATCCAGTTTTGAACAATAGCACTTCATTCACAGGAACAGTCATTTTTAGACCTATTAATGTCACTGATCTGTGGCAGGAACACAGTTTCTCTACAGTTTATCAAGAGTCCACTCACCAGATCTCCCAGAGCTTGTGTTAGTTTTCAGCAGCTCTCAAAGACCTACTGGGATGAACATAATCTGCCTGTGGAGAGCAGAAAAAACACAGTGACCCCAGCACTACAGGGGTTCTCGGTACTCTATATTCTTTTCTAATCACTGTAGTGGTTTAGATTTTCTTTAAACTTGGATTTCATTCTTTCAACTAAGACCTTCCTTCTGTCAAGGTTCCCAGAGTCTCTGGCACATGTGGGGAGATTCTTCGATGAGCTCAGTCACAGCTCTCCCTTCGTGAGGGCAGGGCCATTGGGTTGCTGCCTTTTTGTGCAGCCTCCAATGACACAGCAAACCAGGGGAAAGCCACGCTGCTGTCAGACCACGCTGTGACAGGAGCAGGCAGGGACCAGGGCTGTGCCTCTCCCCAGGTCACTCCGCATGTGCCCTGCCTGCCCTCACAGAGCTTCTCTCTCTGAGGCTGCATTTGGTGACTGGCCCAGGTAACAGCTCTACAACCCATTTCAGACTCTCCTAAAGGAAAGCCTAGGTGTTCAAAATTACAGAAATGGACTAATTAAAAAGAACACCTAAACTGAACATACCGTTAGGCTGCAAAAAAATCTCTCTTGACTGAACACAGCAAAGCACTGAGCTGCTTTATAAGTTTCTAAAATAATCAAGAGACAAGCACATTTCTGTAGCAGGAACAAAGGTGCACTGGGTTTCACAAATAACCTTTTCAGCATTAGCAACAGAAAAGAAGTTGCAGAAACACAGGAAGGTCCAGAAAGGAGTGATGTGGCTCAGTCACTGTACTGGGAAAAAGGTGCAAGAAAGAAGTTTAGGGATGCAAGGAGGGACCTCAGAGTGTGGTATGGTTTTGCAGGCTTTCTCTGTGCCATAAAGTGATGTGTGCTCAGCACTGAGCTCAGACCACAGAGTGAGCCAGCACAGACAGCTCATAGCCATCTGTCATTCTCATACCATGCAGGATGGGCTGGTGGTACCCAACCAGGTTCCCAGTCTGCCCAAGAATTGATGGAGACTGTGCTCCTCCCTCTGCATCAAACCTGCACCCAGCAGCACACCAAAAAAGGACAGGGGCAGTGGGGCTGGTGCCTAGGAAGCCACAATTACAGTTTAATTACCTGGTCTCAGTGTAACTCTGCTTTTGGTCCATCCTTTGCTCACAGAAAATAGGACACTAGATCATTTATAGGTAAATAATAGTATGGAAGCAGCAGCTGTGCCCATGACAGATTTCAAGAGAAATTTCTTGAATAATGGCTTTTTCAAAAAAAGGACAATTGCACTATAGAGATCACTTTGCCATATCTCAGGGAGTGAATGCTGACATCCAGCCAGCTGAATTATGAGAAAGTTTGGGGTTTTTTCATGGTATTTCTCTATAACCACCATCAAATCACAACTGCTTGATGGACAAAAAAATTATTCAGCTTGCCAATACTTCCTGCCTCTAAAACAGTTTGCTGGAATTAAGCAGGGTTCTGGAGAGTCTCTTATTCATCATTTTGGAAACTACCCTCCTGTTCAATACCTGCAGCATAAGACAGCACAGCTGACTATGGCTTTTGAGCTGACACTATTAATCTCCATTAATAAACCAGCAGAAGGTTAAGTGTTTTTAACCAAATCACTACATTATTCATCCAACAAGGATAAATGCTACATGCTGCATTTTGCACTAGTCCAAAAGGAGCAAGAGAGCCTTGCTGAAACAGAGCCTCTGCCCCAGCAAGGGGGGCAGCAAGGGGGGCAGAGGGGCCCACAGGCCTGGAGCTGTGCCACAGGAACCTCATGGAGCTCCCCATCACATTTGCCAGCTGCCTGGCACAGACTACATCCACAGCAGGGCTCCCCCTCACCTCACTCTGGACACAGGATAGAGCAATTACTTAATTGCACAGGGTGAAGTGGATTAATCTGGGCAGTGATAACCAACAGAAAAGAAGTCACTCTGAACTTCTAAGAGATGCTACAAGAGACACAATTAAACCTAAGGTATTCTTCCCATCTGGGACAAACTCTCCCAGGAAAGGGTATGCTCCAGCTTCCTCAAGTTTTCTGCATGTTCTAAGATGTGCTCATTGCCTTCTGCACACATCAGCACATAAAAGTCATCCATTTCCTTCTACAGCCGAGGGCTGAGGCAGAAAATGAGGAAGGCTGCATTTGACAGAGGATGAAAGCAGTCTGGAAAGAAAATGGCTCAGTGCTAACATACTGCAGGACAGCCTGGACTGTGAGATGTGGCTGAGGCTTTGCAGCTTCCTCCTGGACTGTCTCCCATTTCCTCAGCCTGCAGGTTGCTGGGTGTTGAGTCATGATTTACTCTTGCTGCACACATGGAAGCAGTTTGCCTTCTTGCAGCCAGAGCTTGCCTGCCTCAAGCTGCTTTGCCAGACATGAATGGAAGGTAAACAGGCAGATGGGCTCACAGATTAAACTTCAAAACCAGTCAGATTTATCCCTGCAGATGAACTCAAGCCAGAGACAACCCTGGGGCAGGACTCAGCTCATGAGATGACAGATGAAGGATGTTGAGTGCACCTTTCACAGCTGGAAAGGGAGTTAGCCAGAGATGTGGCCTCAGCTGGAGGTGCAGCCATCCCACAGCATGGGCCACCTCTGCAGCATCACAGAATGGATTCACTCTTCCAGTGTCCAGAAGATCGGGAGGATCAGTGCTCATTGGTTTGCAAGACAACCCAAGCTGCTGCTCAGCCCAGGGTTTGGCTGTACAACCACACAGGATGGTGTGTGTGACAAGCAGTGCCACTGACTGCAAGACAAAGCATTAAACCAATAGACATGTTTGAGCACAAATCCATTGTCCTTTAGAAAATTACTCCTTTTTGTGGATTTAGAGTGGCTTGAAGACAGAAGGACTTGCCCTCAGCAATGCTTGTGTCAGCAGAGGGGTAGTTAGGAAGGCTTCCTTGTGTGCAGGCTGTTTTCTCTCACTGGATGAAGCTGTTCCAGACCCCAGCCCCATTAGGACGTGTACTGAGTGCACCTCCTGGCTGCATGGAACAGCTCAGACCTCATCTTGGGTCTAAGGAAAAGCAGAAAGGTGAGCACAGACTCTGAAATCCATTGCCATGTTTCATACAAACAAAGCCAGGGAAACAAAAATTGGCAAAAAGAAACCCAAAACAAAACAAGTATTCTTAGGGATATAATTGGATGCTCAGAAACATCTTCCTTGAGAAATAGTAGTAGAGACAGGTAGGACATCTTCCCCTGTGAGACAAAAGCATTGTGGCAACCTGCAGAGCCCAGGGGCTGAAGTTTGTGCTGTTCTGCCAGAGCACTGAACCTGCACCTAAGCTTTCCCTTCCAGTTGTTCTCCCGAGGGGGAAGCAGAACTGTCCATGAGATCTTCTCTTTCCATGTTCCTCACACGTGCAAGGACAATGTGCTCTTCTGTGGACAAAGCCTTGAATCACCACTCCCAAGTTGCTCTCTGAGGGCTCTGCCTGCAGATACTGAGCCACCTTGCAGTGAAAGGCTGGGACAAAAAGCTGGAATCATTACACCTTCTCCCTTTCTGCTGGAAATTAACATTTCTGCAGTTCAGGAACCAGTCAGAGGGAAACAGCATAAAAATGCAGGTAGTCGCTGCTGTCACCATCACTGGACACCTCCTTCCCAGCTGAGACTGGGAGGTAACACCCAGTCTGCCAGAGCCACTTCCCCACCAGAGCAGGAAGAACTGGGGCTAGCACAGCCACCTTTTGGGTTAAATCCTCATCTCTGCCTTATTTCCAGCATTCACCCCATGCACAGCTTGCAACACTAACAGAGCAGCACCCAGCACATCCCTTCTGCTGACAGCTGCTGGAGGCTGGCTGGAGTGGTGTGGAGCTGGGAGCTCTCACTCCTAGAGAGCAGAGAGAAGCCCCAAGGCCTCGTGGGGGTGTGCACCTTCTACCAAAAACACAAGATGAGTGGTGTAAAATCATAAACAAGTCAGCACTGGTCCATTTACAATGGGATCCAAAAAATCCTGCCTTTACAGAGAAGTGAATTAGCAAGCCCCGAAGTCGTCCACTGGCCTAGACATACAATCTAATCATGAAGGATTTACATAGTTCTGGATTGGACACCTATGAAACCTGAAAATCCATGATTTTTTTTATGACTTAGAACCAGTCACGTTACATACATTTTATTTAATAAAAGTTAAAAACACGTACAAAAATGCAGTTCCATTTCCTTAAAATATAGGCTCAAAATAAAAAGACTGAACAGTAGAGTTCAGGCAGTAAAGTGCAAAGACAGCAGCTATGCCAGTCATGCTTAATCCATAAATAACCCTTACACAGCAGGAAGGAACAGGCAGAGCAGACACAGCCACACTGCAGCACAGCTATTCATGCACATCCACAAGGGAATGATCCACACATCCCAGAACAGGCTCCAGGAATCACAGGCCAGGTACATCCAAACTAGGAGGGAGCAGTTGCTTTTCCACATCGTGACACACATACATGACACACTTTTTAAAAAAGTCTGTGTTCTCCAGTCCACTGTTTTCTCCCCCATGATGCAACAAACATGACAATTTATATAATTATGACACGAATTTCCAAACTGTTTTCTCAGGTGAGCACCATAAATGGTCAGTCTGTAAAAAAATTAAGGGCTAAACAGGCTACTAAACTGAGACAGGACATGCTTCCCCTGGTTAAAAGCATGCAAAAACAGCATCCAAAAGCCAGACTTCTTGTTCTAAGGGATTTCGAAGAAAAAAAAACCAAACAAAAAAGTAAGAGCAGCAAAATCTCTTTGTTCACCACAGAAACTTGGAAAACTGGATAGCAACAGAGAACAGCAACACCACAAGGATCCACTTCACCAGGAAAAGAGGTTCCAACCGAGCCCTTTGGAGAGTCCAAAGCAAGGTCCACACACACGCTCACTGGCACGTACCCTGGGGTCAGTGGGATTACAGCACGTGCCAATGAACAGGGTGTGGGCCTTTGAAAGGTCAGGCACAAAAACTTCAGAACACTTAGCACAATACTCCAATTTAGTGCAGTTTGAAAACTTACTACTGTTAATTATAACTATACTTTAGTGTAAAAATAATGACATAATCCACTTTAACTGAAACAGGTCTCTGCCGATTTCAGGGGAGTGCCAGTTGAGATCAGCAAGTCAGCACTTCCATAGATGAGATCCATGCTTTGCCCACACTGGGAAGCAAGACCAGGATTTCAGAACAAAGCAGTAAAATAGAGAGTGCACTCCTAGTTAGCCACATCTGACACATACAGGAAGAACAATCCTCCTCAGTGCTCAACTAAGCTTCAGTGCAGGAGTGGCTGAAGGGAGAAGAGTCCAGAAGGAATAAGCACTCCAGAAATATTTCATTCGGTGGGGGAGCTGTCTCCCAGCAAAACAGCTGGTGCTTTGCCCTGCTGTCAGCTCTGCTGCAGTACATACACACTCCTGCAGCACAGGAACGGAGCAGTCCGATTGTGCTACGGGCACTTTGTTACTCACACCCTGCCTTTACAACACTGCACTCCTGCAGCCACTGGTTCCACTCCTCAACTATCATTACACTTCGTGTAAAAGAAAATCCATTCAACAGGGAGAGTGTATTGTTTAATAGAAAAGGGTGATTTTATACAAAGTACTGTGGAGAAGTATAAGGCCACATGAGGAGCATCATCAACTTGACACGGTGGCTATTTCTTAACTCAAGACACAGTTAGTACTTCCTCTGGTGCATTGATACAGGTAAAAGAAAGCCTTGAACAATTTCCTATAAGGTGCACAAGCATCCACAATACAAAAAACCCTTTAATTTTTTATTTCTCCTCTACTGAAAAAAATATAAAGAGAGACCCATTAACTTCTCATGGGCTATCTTGCCATTTTTGCATTTTTCAGTTTATTTTGATATGTTGGTTTAGTAGGACCAAAAATAAAGCGTAGTTTTTAGTGTCAAAATGTCTAGACAGTGTTTGTGCTTCTACCTCCATCAGAGCAGTCTGGCTCCTCCAAACTTTGCTCCAGTGGAGTGTGGACTCTGGAATGCTTCTACCAACAGCCACACTGGCTTCTACTTGCAAAGGGTAAGAAATCATAAAATATTGAGGATTTCAGCACTTGTATTCTCAAATAAGGTCATTCTGGTTCAGTCTGTTTTAAAAATGACTGACTCACTTTGATCTCCAATGTACCTGCATAAGGAGGGTGTAAGAGCACTAGCCCACTGCAGGATCAGGATTTGCAAGTGTGAAAACACCAACCAGTATGAGTTATCAAATACTAAGTGTTTACAAAACACTGAGAATGCAATAGTTTAGGTTTACTGAAAAGGAGTTTCCAAAACTCTGGGTCTCATCCAGCACAGCCCTACTAATGCAAGTGATTTGCCTGCATAACAAGACCAAAATGAACAAATACAAAATATATTTGGTATAGAAAATAGTACTATAAAAATTAAAAACCACCCTGTTTTACTGTCCATCAAAATATTAACAGCAAGCATTACAAGTAACTTTTTTTAACCTATTGCCAAAATAATTTCCAAAGAGTTCTACTTTCCTGAAGTGCTGGTGATTGCAATTGCCCAAGAACTGAACAAAACAAACGAGGAAGGGACAAGGAAATATGATGGATTTCTCACATAGCACTATCAACAGAGGGCCTAAACTGCAGGAAACTAAAGTACACACAAACAAGGGGAAAACAAAAGCCATTGCCCGTTCTGTCATTGCCATCAGAGCTCTTCCTGATCTTCAGAAAGTTTGCAGGGAAGGTGCTGCTTCGCCCTAGCCCTGGCAGACAGGTGATGGCACAGGGATGAGCATACTCAGAGCGCTGCTGCTCTTGGGTTTCTCTGCTGTGGCAATCCTGCTGAGCTTGCCAACCTCTGTCTGCCAGCTGGGGGTCTTCTTGGTGGCCATGTGTCGGCGGGTGTGCTTTGTCAGGTGGTCGCTGCGCATGAAGCGGCGCTCGCACACCGGGCACGAGAACTTCTTCTCCCCGGTGTGCGTCCTGCGGTGCCGCGACAGTTCATCCGAGCGGGCAAACTTCTTGTCACAGCCGTCCCAGTTGCAGCTGAAAGGTTTTTCTCCTGCAGGACACAAAAGAAGCACATGTTACTTTTGAGAAGCTGTGCTGCAGCCTTATCAAAGAACTAACTTAAAATCTGCCTTGCAAAAACCAGTGAGTTCCACAGAACCGCTCATCTGTGCAGTCAACGTAAGGTTAAGCTAAAGTTGTGTTCCAGAGAAGAATAATAGGTGTAATTTCTACTTATTTCCTTGTATCTCTCTTTAAGTGTTCTTTAATCAAGTCTAATTTTTCGGTTGTCCAAAATCCCAGTTTAAAGAAATAGAGCCTTCATAAAGCTGCCTTATCCACTGACAGAACTAGAAGCAAGCCCCTGCCCCCATCTCCGTGTGTCCATTTCTCTATGGCTGCAGCATGTCATCCACAAATACTGTGGGCAAACAGGAAGCCTGGAATGGAGCCTCAGGGTCCTGCTGCTCCAGTGATCCAGTCCCACACACAAACACACCCCAGCAAGCACTCCTGAGGCAAAGCCTGTCCTGCCAGCCCCCCACAGACCAGGAATGGCAGCCGTCAGCAAGGCAGCCCACATCAGCTGCTGCTCATCCTGGGCCACTGCTGAACACCCTACCTGTCCTGAACAACCACAACTGCACCTACTGCCTGCAACTCCCACAGAGCTCCAGATAAACATCTACCACGCCGCCCAAAATTGTGGGGACACATGGGAGCAGAAGAGAAGGGGCCTGCAGAAAGGAAGCCCCACAGGAGTGTTCTTATTTCAGGTACTGAGAGTCAAGTCTATGTCTGCTGGATGTGCTATCATCCAGCTAGTCAGCATGCAGGGAAAATTGGAAAAAGAAGGCTGAACTACTCTTCCTCCTGATCCTGTACTGGGAACTGGTTAGTGAGGGGTCAGTGTGTTTCACCTCCCATTAATGTCTTAATCACAATACAGGGACACACAGGCTCCCAATGGATCAGCAGCCATGAGCACAAAGTGAGGCACCTGCTGATATTCTGTTTATCCTGAAGCACCAGGTTTAATTCAGCAACCTCTCAAGCCAGAAGCAGAAGCATCATTCTACCTCTGAACTATGGTTCACAAGAATTATCAGCTTCACGTGGAGGTTAAGCTCTTTCCCCAAAGGAACTGTAAAGACAAGCTGGCAAACTAATGCAAATCCTGTCACGCAAGCTGACATCCAATAAACCACTGACTGGGGCATAACAGCAGGTAGGGGAAAAAAGTCAAGGACAACTAAAAAGAGACAGAACTATTCCATACCAATCTCCTACTATGCCTATCCTTTAACATCAAAAATAATCCCTAAGAATTCAGATTTAGTCTAAATTTAACAAGATCCTGGAACCAGAAAAAGGATGACTGAAACACATGTATAGTGTTTCCACACTGACCCAATTTTATGGGGCAAATCAGTTCATATTAATTACAATTAATTTTCATTTACCTCTAAAATTCCCTATTCCTGTAACTGAATAAACAACTGTTACATTCCTGTAGCAGCTCTAATTCCTAACAGAGCAGCCCAAAATCTCAATGCATTCCCATTTAGCCTAAACTAAACTCTGGGGGAACAAAAAAAAAAAAAAAAGCCAACAAAAAGGCAGTTCCCGAGTTTCTCTTTTCCTTTACTCATGCAAAAATTAAGACCAACTACCTGTACTATGTTTTGCTTACACCATACCTCTCCATGCTCCAAAACAAGGGACTTGCACAATTCATTTCAATCTAGTCCAGATGGCAGGATTCCACTTAGATCTAAACACACGCACACAGACAGCAAAGCTTCACTCCAACTAAAGCCAGTGAAATTCAACTAACACTACAGGGTCAGCTGAGGTCTCAGAACAAAGTATGGTCTTGTTTTCCTTGTCCATGGAGAATGAACATTCCTTCCATCTCCAAGATGAGCAGAACCTTCCCTATCTCCTGCTTCTTCCCTTTTCCCTTTCCCACCCCCCTCCCCCCAAAAAAGTGCATTTCAGCATCCCCACATAAGCCAGCACCAGAGCCCTCCTGTACACACCAGTGTGGGTGCGAAGGTGGGCTTTGAGGTGGGAACTTTTGAAATAGGTTTTCTTGCACCCGGGGAAGTCACAAACATAATTCCTCCGCCTGGAGAAGTCCATCTGGGGGGCGCAGGTCTGACCAGAGGCGATGAACACGGGAGCAGGGGCGAGGGGCAGTAACTTGGTGCTGCCAACAGTCACCACGGCCTGCGGGCACTGCGGTGTCTGTGTGACAGCGGGCTGAGGAAGAACCAACATGACAGTCCCCTGAGGCACAGAAGGTCCCATGAGCACGGGCTGGGAGAGCGGGGCTGTCTGCGGTAAAATAGGTTTCATGGGAGTGGAGAGTGCTGGAGTTGAAGGCTTGACATAGGCATTGATCATGCTGCTTTGTCCATTTAAAGGGATCATTTGACAGAGAACCTGGGGGCTTGAGACAGGGGCAGGTGTCGCCGGGGTAGCTCCTTTTTGCAAGTCATTGTCACAATTCTTTGGTAAGTGGGTCTGTGGCGAAACAGGCCGGACTGGTAGTTGCCCTTTATTGGTCACAATATCACTGGAGTCATGTGCATTAGGCTGATGTACTGGAGAGGTTTTGCTGATCAAATCATCCGCAGCACACGTGTCCTGTGGCCGTCTGGAATGTTTTCGGTCATCCACTCCACACCAGTCTCTGGAAGTGCTGTACCCTGAAGTTACCTTTGTTTTCTCTTGCACAGCAGGAATGTGATGGTAAGCAGAACTATCACCTGTGTGACGTATGACACTTGTTGCCATGGCCCTACAAGGCTGAGGCACGGAGGATTCAGAGATCACTGGCTTCTGACTGCACTGCTGCCCCATGCTGAGAACAGATGGCTTGGTTATGGGAGAGGCACCAGTCGCTGCTGTGACTGAGCAGGCAGCTGTGCTTGCCATGACAGTCCTTGGTTTGGAGTAGGTGACTTGTGAGGACAGGAGCGTAGCTGCCGACATCTCAACGAAGTCAGGGCTGTGTGGAGGGGTCATGCACTGCAAAAAAAAACAGTGTGGATCAGTGTAATTCCATAGTAGTTTTCCCCCATCTTTACTCTGAAAAATAAAATTACATGCCCTCCCCCAGCATCTCAGAATGTGCCTCTTAGGACAAACTGATTAAAATACACTGCTGTGGTTTAATCCCAGATGGCAACCAAGTCCCATGAAGATGCTCGCTCATCCTCCACCCCCAGATGGATGGGAAGGAGAATTAGAAAAAGGTAAAACCTATCAGTTGAAATAAGAACAAGTTAATAATTCAAATACAGGAAAATACAATAATAAAAATACTAATTGTAATAAAAAGGGAGATAAAAAGAGAGAGAGAAATAAAGCCCAAGAGAAACAAATGAGGCACAGTACAACTGCTCACCACCCACCTGGCCTGACCCCAAGCAGTGATCGGCCCCTTCTGTATAGACCCCAGTTTACACACTAACCATGATGCTCTATGGTATGGAATATCCCTTTGGCCAGTTTGGTCAGCAGTGTCCTAGCCATGCTCTCTCACAGCTTCTCCTCCTCATTGGCAGAGCAGGAGACACTGAGAAGCCCTTGGCTTAACTGCTGCTGAGCAGTGCTTACCCTAAAACATCAGTGTGTTATCAACAGTATTCTCATCTTAAATCCCAAACACAGCACTGCACCAGCTACTAGGATGAAAATTAACTCTATCCCAGTTGAAAACAGGACAATAACCATGTCATATTCTATGTCATTTACATCGTGCCCACATTTTTCAATACATTCCAATTAACCACCCCTATTTTTCTTATCTTTTGATGCAGGTATCATTCCCTTAGTCTATGGGTCATTTCTCTAAAACATCTGTTGAGTTCATTTATGCATCACTGCGGGCTCCAATTCATAGCAGTCCTTCAGCACAGGCAAGATGGTGTGTTACGTTGGATTGCTGCCTGCTGAAGTCAGTTCTCATTCCATCACTGTGGTGTTTGTCCAGTTTCATCAAAGTTTGTTCTTCATTAATCTGGGTGATTCCTACTGTAATACCCTTGATGTTGCACATAGCCAGCTCTGCAGTGGTGACAGGAGTGTGATATAGCAATTAACATCATACAATCCAAATCACTGCCTATTCTCACACAGAATCAGATTCCCTGGAAGCAAACTTTGGACTTCCTATCCTCCCACATTACCCATCAAATGCACCCAGGTTCTTCAGCAAAAGCAATCCCATGGATGAGTTTGTCATTGCCTGATGCAGGAATAACCCAGATTGTTTTCCCCAGCATATTTTCTGTGTGCTCTACAGGGACTTTATCCTCTTCTACACTATGTAAAAGTTTTGCTTGAGCACAGCTGGCCCATCCTCTAGTGCTGACTGCCCAGGTGGCCTTTGCTAAATGTGCATCCCATTGTTTCAAAGTCCCACCACCCACTGCTCTCAGTAACAGTCTGTTCTATCATTCAGTTTTCCTGGAGATTGGCACATGATAGAGCATGTGATAAACCCACACAATGTCATGCTCTTCAACCCAGGTGTCTGTGAGGCTGGTTTGGAAATGAGTCCCTTTGTCTGGCTCAATTCTTTCTGGGGTGCCATGCTGCCATAAGTCTTGCTTTCCAAGGACAGTGTTCCAGGCAATGCCATGGGGCACAGAATAGGTTTTCAGTTATCCAGTGGTTGCTTCCACCATCATAAGCACATGATGCTTGCCTTGTTGGGTTTGTGGGAGTGTGATAGAGTCCATCTTCCAGGTCTCCCCATATTTATACTTCAGCCATTGTCCCCCACACCAAAGAGGCTTTAACTGCTCAGCTTGAATAACTGAAGTGTATGTTCCACAATTATGGATAGCCCTACAATAGTGTCCATGATCAAGTCCACCCCTTGATCATCACCCCATCTACATGTTGCATTTCTTCCTTGATGGCCTCAGATGTCATGGGCTCACCAAGCAATAAACAATTCACTCTTGTGCTGCCAATCCAGATCCCCCTGACCTTAAATCTTAGAAGCCTGATCCACCTGTTGGTTGTTTTCATGTTCCTTGGTGGCTCAGCTCTTGGGTACATGAGCATCCACGTGACGTACCTTCACACCCAGGGTCTCCACGCAGGCAGCAGTATCTTGCCACACGGCAGCAGCCCAGATGGGTTTACCTCTGCTCTGCTTCCATCACTGCAACCACCACCACAGGGCATTTGCCACCACCCGTGAATCAGTACAGAGATAAAGCACTGGCTGTTTTTCTTGTTCAACACTATCTAAAGCCAATTTTCACCTCTGCAAAGTAGCTCAATTTGCCTTCTCCTTCAGCAGTTTCTGTAATTTTTTGTAGGATACTCCATACAACCACTTTCCATCTTCAATGCCTTCCTATGAAACAGCAGGAATCATCAAACAAGGCATATTGTTTCTCATTTTTTGGTAACTTATTGTACAATAGAGTCTCTTCAGCCCATGTCACCTCCTCCTCAGGTGGCATCCAGAAATCTCTGCCCTCTTGCCAGTCACAGGAGTCTTGAAAGTAATCTCGATGACTGAAATTTCCTATTTGAGCACCTAGTTGACCAGCAAGACCCACTTACTCCACATAGCATCAGCCACGTGCTGTGCAGGAGACCCATCCTTAGCACATCCAGCCCAGCACCAGAGATCAGGATGCCAGGGGTGGCAGTGCTTCAGTACCAATCACTCCCGAAGCAGCTGGAACCTCTTTGCAAGGTGCCAGTATTTCTTCTACAGCTGGAATACAGTGGGAATACAGTGGGCTTCAGATCCTCTGTACCCCCAACTCCAAAACCCTAGAGGCTGACCCAATTCTCCCCTGGTGCTTTCTGCCAGAGGTTCCAGATAGGGCCATTCTCCTTGGTTGCAGTGTAGAGTACATTTTTTGTATCTTGTCCTGCCTGGACTGGACCAAGGGCCAGGGCAGAGTTAATTTTCTGCATGAATTATCTCCTCTTTAATTTGTTCAAAGGCTTGTTGTTGTTCAGGGCCCCATTTAAAATCATTCTTCTTCTGGATCACTTGACAGAGAGGGCTGACAATCAGACTGTAATTTGGAATGTGCATTCTCCAGAAACCCACAGAAAGCTAAGAAAGCTTGTGTTTTTCTTACTAGTTGGCAGATATGTAGCTGTTATTTTGCTAATCAAATCCACTGGAATTTGATGACATCCACCTTGTTATTTTATTCTTAAAAACTGGATCTCCTGTGCAGGTTCCTGGACATTACTTTGTTTTATGGCAACTTTCAGAGAGATCTGGACTGTTTTCTTCCCTATCTCAAAAACTTCTGTTGCTCTACTGCCCACAATGGTATCATCAATATATTGCAAGTGTTCTGGAACTGGATCAGTCCATGGCAGATGGTTCAAATTTCTGCCACATGGGTTGTGCACGCTGACTTCATCTGGATCTGTGGGTGACTGTGCATTGCTCATGTCATAATAAATCCCCTCTGGTATAGCTAATTCCCTCAGGTACCAGATATCTCTCCCCACAGTAGCCCACCTGCCTGGGTAACAATCTCTCTCCTGAAGGGATACCTCTCCTTCACACTTGACAGAGTTGCCTCCAGAGGCTGAAGACCTGTGTCATTTGTCCAATTGCCTCGTCAATGCTCTCTTCCCCAGGAAGTCATCCCAACTGCTTGGCTTCCCTATCTCCTTATTCCAGGATACTTAGCCCCACTGGAGCCATCAGGTGGTAACATGCACACCTGGATGGCAGCTGAAACCTTTTCACATATCCCACAGCTCACTCAGAGACAGGGATCGAGTGGTTATCTCCTGTTCTGCCTCTTCCTCCAGTTTTTGTGAGGGCCCTGCTTCATCCTCCTTTACTAAATGAGCTGACTTTCATGTCCATTTCTTCTTATGTACAAGGAAAACTGGTAAGGGCACAAGCTCATCCTCTGGCTCAGCTGCATCATCCCTTGCTGGGGTCTGAGTAGTCACACTGCATGATGCCAGGGTCTGAGCAGCCACAAACAGTTGCTTAACCCTAAACAAGACCTGAACCATATTCCCAATTCCTGGTCATTCACAGACCATGCTGGTTTCAGCATCTGAAGAGTATTCCAAATTTTCAAAATTCCCATGCCTGGAGAAGAAGGGGAAGATCATGTGCATCTTCTACACAGGTTGGCTCTCCAAGGCAAAAAGTGTCACTGTTAGCAGTCTCTAATAGATGGTTCCCCAAGTACAGAGGTGATGACAGAGGTGCTGAGAGTATGAAAACCAGATTAGTTTTAAGGCCAGCAGTTCTGTGCTATCATAATCCAGTGTTACAAAGTACAATAAAATGATAACCTCAGCCCAGGCCCCAGAGATGATACCACAACACAAGGGGGAACACACACAGCAAGTAAATTGTTAGATAACACAAGAGCTCTGATAGCAAATAATTCAACACTGTGATCAACAGCTCATAAACTAATAAGACAAATCCTGATAACAAATTTGTTTCAACACGGTCTGGTCAGATCTGTCATGGAAGAGAATCAGAAAGATAAAACCCCTGTGTTGACATAAGAACAAGTTAATAATTGAAACAAAGTAAAATATAATAACTAACAATTGTAATTGCTGTAACAGGGAGGTAATAAAAAGAGAAAGAGAAATAAAATCCAAGAGAAACAAGTGGTGCACAGTGCAATTGCTCACCACCCACTGACCAATGCCCAGGTCCTTTCCAACATCACTGGTCATCCCAGTTTTTATGCTGGGCATGATGCTCTATGGTGTGAAATATCCCTCTGGCCAGTCTGGATCACCTGCTCTGGCCATGCTACTTCCCAGCTTCCTGTGCACCTCCTCACAGGCAGAGCATGGGAATCTGAAAGGTCCTTGACCTGGGGTAAGCACTGCCCAGCAACAACTAGAATATCAGTGTGTTACCAGCTTTATTCTCATCCTAAATCACAAACACAGCACTGTACCAGCTACTAGGAAGAAAATTAACTCTACCCTAGCCAACACCAGGACACTAGACTGCCTTATCTCATAGCCATTCTGATTATGCTCAAAAGCATATTAATAAATGGAAGGCAATGAGGCAGCTGTAAACCTGCATAAAACACTGCAAGTATATTCACAAAAGAAGTCTTTCATTCCTTTCTCCTCAGCAACGGGCACAGCTGTAAGAGGCTGTGAGCAGAACAAACAGACCAACGACAGATAGCAATACTGTACCTTTCCATTTCAAGCTCCCAGCAAGCCCTAGCTCTTTTCTCAAAGATTACCTCATCATCTCATGGTTACTTCTACGATAAAGACAACTGAAACTGCTCTCTCCCATTCATCCATTTCTCTCGATGCTGTCTTCCTGCATCACCTCTCCTTCCTCTTTTACCACTGAAAGGTAACTCCTGTACTGCTCAAGAGACAGTGTCAACACTGACCAGCAGGAGATATTATGGCAGCTGTTTGTCAGGCTGCTCTTATCTCAGCCTCTTTCCTCTGTTATTCCCCTTTTTCCTGGCAACTGCACACTAGAAGCCTACTGGTTGAAATGGGCCTTAACCACCTAAAACCTTAATGGCACCAAGCCCTTTTTTAATACCTACTTTTGTTGCAACATAAATTGAAACAAAAGAAAAAAAATTTGGATTCAGCCAACATTAGTCAGCTGGAGTAGACCAATGTCTGGAGAAATAACAGACTACATGTACAAACACATAGAACAGAAACTAATTAAATTGCCTATTTCATAATGGTAACATGTACTTTCTCTTACAATGACCAGTGAAGCATAATGTCATCAAGGGCCCTTTTATACACAGTGCTTGCAGATATGTTGATGCCAAATCACCAGGGCTCACTCTGCCATTCTTACTCAAAGTGCTCCAAGAACCCTACAACAGCCATCTTGAAATCCCTGTCAAATCCAATAACCTGTCAGCAAGGGCTTTCACACCTAAATTGAACAAAAGCCCCTACCTTTGATAAACCAGGGACAAAAAATCCTAAACTCAACATGCCCACCTCACTACTCTGTGCACACACAGAGCACAGGCTGTGACAAAGGGACATCTGAGCTAGCCCGTCTTTTCCAGCCAAGTTGAAGCATTGCAGGGATGTGAGATCCAGGTGTTGGGCATATTTATTCTGTGTTCATGTTTTTCTTACCAGTGTCGATAGATAGTCCTTTGGTAGTTCAGCCGCAGCCTCGGCGTGCATTGTGAAATCCCCAGAATCCGAGAAGGGCGTGAGGGGCCTTATCTTTAATATGTCACCTTTCTGCGATCTTTGACCCCAGGAGCTCATACAAACAAGGGCTTCAACAGCTTCAATGTCGTTCTGCTCCAAGGTGCTGCAGGTGGACCTTTCACTGTCATGACGCTGCCGTTCACGGATAGACTCATAGATGTCCACAATGTCAACCTGAGTGTAAGCGGATTACTGGCTATTAGGACGAGTCAGAGTACAAAGCTGACACCACCCACACACTGTCTGCTCACAATGAAGGTCAACTGAAACAGATCCCATGCCTGTGGCAAGACTTTTACTCGACTCTCACTCTCCCCCCAGCAGCTTGTCTCCATATTCCCTTCTCTTGGGAGAAAAAAAAGAAAAAAGTATGATTTTCCAGGAAAAGAACAGATATGTGTGTGGCTCACACTTCCAAGCTTACTTTCCTGGATCACACTGCTCTGAACAAACACATCCCATGCTTGCATACAAGCAAAAAAGAGGAAAATCCTGACTTCAAATCCAAAAGACAGCTGCTATTTAGCACTATTCCCATTCTGGGAACATTTAGAAGATAAATTTCAGCTGCCAGTAAGATGCTTTAAGGTATGATCATTGACTTGGAGTACTGCACATCACAAAAGAATTTTAATCTTACTTTTAATAGGGAAGCCAGGATGGGGGAAAGATGGAAGGAAAATAGTCTTCCAAGTGCAGTGGGAACTGTTTGCATTGTGCTTCAGAAACGTCTGATACTACAGAGGTGCTAGGTATCTAAAATGCACTCTGAGTAACATGAAGACAAATGTAATCATACTGATTTGTTTCCAATTACAAGCACCACAGAATATTTGTGTGTACATGTGCACGCATGCAAAACACTTGACTTGGGTATCCAAACTTCACAAAGCTCTTGCAGTGCTTGGCAGTGGCTCCAAAAGCTATGCTAGGCTGATGGGGTGTTACATGCTAGCTCAGTCTCAACTAGGCATCCAGACTCTTTCAGTCTTTAGACATACCAGCTAACTGGAAGGCTGGGATTCACAAGCGTGGACCAAGCCTCTTGAGCCTACTGATGTTACACAGAGCGCTTATACACTGCAGGAGAAAGGTTTTAACTCAAAAGGAAACACCACACCATTAGCATGCCCTCAAGCCCTAGAAGGCATTCTGCTCATTGGGTGACAGCACTTACACTAAGTCAATGGGTTTTGTTACTGAGTTAAGTAATGTGGGATGATCCTTATTCAGCAATGTCACTAAGATGTAAAGCTGTGTCTACACTCCAGGGATGTGCAGGCAAACATGCTAAACATAACGGATCAAAAATGTTGGTACCGCACTCACAGGGGACTTTCACCTAAAACATGAGGTACCAGACATGGAGATGTCATGATTCGGGGGCTGGAAGGGGTAAAAGCGATTAACAGCTTGGAGAGAGACTTCTAAGAATTTCCACTGAAAATCAATGAGAAGAAAACACGATGTGTGTCTGCAAACCTGGACCTCAGCCGCCTGTGACACCCGGGCCACACCAGGCAAGGCTCAGCACTGAGCAGACAGAGTCTGCCAGTGTTCCTCCAAGTGCGCCTGCAAGCAGACACGCTAGCAGGTTTATTTTTTCCAGCCCTACGTTTCACAAGAGAAGCTTTCCCTAAAGAAACAGGAATAAAAATGTGCCTCGATTCCTCAAAAAAAAAAAACCAAAAAAAAACCCCGAAATCCAAAAAAAAACCTCACAAAAAAAGCTCTTTCTGCAGACGAGCGCTGCAGCCTGGGCTGCCGGCTGCTGCCAGGGAAATGGCCAACCGCGCCGGGCGCCTGTCCTCACATCACCCCGCCTGCAACTACGTGCGCGGGCTGCGGGCAGGATGGGGATGGGCAGGGAGGTGCGGGTAGGATGGGGACGGGCAGGATGGGGACGGGCAGGGCGGGACGCTGGCGGAAGGATGGGGCACGGGCACGGAGCAGGGCGGGCGGGGAGATGCGGACAGTGCGGGTCGCTCCCGGGCAGGATGGGGACAGAGGGCAGGGAGATGCAGGGAGATGCCCGCGGGCTGCCGGGGCAGCGGGCGGGCAGTGCCGCGGGGGCAGCGAGGGTCCCACCGCAGGCAGCGCCTCCGCCCGCCCGCAGGGGCCGCGTTCGCCCCCACCCGCTCCCCGCCCCACGGGGGCTGCCCCCGGCCGGGCGGTGCTGCCGAGGGGAGGATGGCGCGAAGGGAAGGAGGAGGCGAGGGAAGGGGCGGAGGGCAGCTCCCATCCCGCCACCGCCCCCGCACGGTCGCTGAGGGAGGGCCGCCCCCCCTCCCTGCAGGTGACCGGAGCAACACCCCCTTCTGAGGGCTGTGCCCTGCCACAGCCGCCCCGGCCGCGCTGCCCAACCACGCCGCTCCCCGCCGGGTGAGTAGCGGTCCCTGCCGAGGCGGCGCCGGTCCCCGCACTCTGCCCGCCACCGAGCACGTGCCCGGGCTGTACCGGCGCTGGCTGCCCCCGCCGCCCCCTCTCCCCTTCCCTTCCTCCCTCCGCACGCCCGGTGCTTACCGCGGGCGCATCTCCCATGTCGGAGCAGGGCGAGCCGTGCATGGCGCGGCTCGGGCGGGCGGCGTTGGCGGCGGTGCGCCCGGGCAGCGGCAGCGGCGGGAGCGGCGCGCACACAGCGGCGGGAGCGGCACCGGCAGCGCCGCCTCCTCCCGCCCCGCCCGCCGGGAGCGACGCGGCCGCGCGCTGGGTGAGCGCTGCGAGCGCGGCCTGCGCCGAACAGCGCGGGGGGGACGGCCCCGGCCAATCGGCGCCCGCCGCGGCCCGCGCCCGGCCAATCAGCGGCGGCGGGCGGCGTGATCGCGGCGTGCTGGCGGGAAGGGCAGCGCGTGGGCTCGGCCGGCGGGAAGGCGGGGAGGGGGCGGGGCCGGAGGGGCGGGGGAGCGCGCGCTGGAAACTGGGGGAAAGGTCGGGGGCGGGCGGCGGCCGGGAATGCCCGCGCGCCGGGGGGCGGGGCCGCCGCCTTCCCCTCCCCCCGCGGTGCGTGCGGCGCGGCACGAGCGCTCCCGCCAACCGCCGCCCGCGTGCGTGCGTGCGTGCGTGCGTGCGTGCGCGCGCGGGAAGCGCCCCGTGCCCGCCGGGGCCGGCACCGACACCAGCGCTCCCGGCTGGGAAAGGAAGGAGCCCTGTGCCCGCCGGGGCCGGCACCGGCACCAGCGCTCCCGTCGAGATCCCGCCTGCCACATGCGATAGGGAAGGGGTCGGGCACGTGCCGGGCCATGGCACTGCTTTGGAGGGTGGAGGATGTGAGTTTACAAATAGCCCTAAACCCCCTCCCAAAATAAATGGTCAGTGCTATGGATCATTGGATCCAGTGGTGTTGGAAGGCCTCCCCTGGGCCAGCCCAGCATGTGCCTCTTAAAAGCCTTCAAGTCACAATGTATATTCTATTTAAAAAGTGTGTTTTTCAGTTGTTCTGTCCCCAGCCCTTGTTTCCATTTTCCAGTGGCAGCTGAAGCATATTGGCCCTGTGATTCCCAGCAGGATTTGTGGCTGTACAGGGCAGCACCAAGTGCTGGCACTGACCACAGCTAGGGCAGCTCTGCATCCCAAAGCCTGCGAAGGACACGGGTCTCCAGGGAGGGCTCAGACCTGTGACCCTGGGGACAGGACAGACGTGAGTCTCTATTTGTTACATCTTGAATCTCTGGGCTCCTGCTGTCAGCTTAATTTCACCACTGGGGTGTATTTTTTCCATTACAGCTCTTCCGAATCCCCATCCTTCCCTGCAGTCTGTGTAGTTTCTAAAGCTCCACTGCACTGTGCTCATCCCTGCTCTCCATTACTGCACATTTCATGTGCTTCAGCTTTCCCAGCACTGCCACTTCTCAGCCCATCAAACAACAAATTAAAAGGACCTCCCTGGCCAGCACTTTGGGCAGTGTATGGGTTACCAGCAGCTCTCTCTCTGTATTTGCGTGGGACCTGCTGTGCTGGAGCCCTTGCCTTTGCTGTATGATGGCAAGGAAGATGCTGATAATTCAAACTGCAAATCGAGTTCCAATGCTAAGGAGTTGTTCGCAAAATGCAATCAGTTGTGTGACAGAATGAAAAACAAATTGTGAAAATGCCATTGGTGACTAAAAAGCACGGTTGAGGTGGCACAGTGGGGACACAGGGTTTGTGCCTCTCCTGTAAATCACTAATTGTTCTTTGTAAAACCCGAGCCAATTGCATGGATCCTTTTCAAGAAAAACCTTTAGGGAATTGTAAAACTAGGAAAATACTGTTCTATTTTGCATGTTTTCCAATTCTGCTGTAGTTGGAAAGTGACTTGTGTTTGTCTCCTTGCTGCTTGTTGTAACACATGCAGCTCCTGCTCAAAGCACGCACTCGCACAGCCTTAGTCATTGGCAGCAGAGACTTTTAATTGAGTAATAGCATCTGAAGGCAGCACAGCAGCCTGGCCAGGGAAGGAGCAGTCACAGGGAAGTAGAGTGGAATCATTTCTCCTGATCCCCAAGAGGGTGTTTTCCCATGTCATGCACCACAGACTCTGCCTACATGTTCCAAGTTCCCCAGGGGCCCTCGTTACAGCTCGTGGATGCAAGACCAGTTAAAAGAAGTGGTGTTACAGGTCTGTACTCTGACTTGTGCTCTAGGAAAAGTGTGCTTGATTATGTTCCCCTTGCTGAGCTAAAAATGGCATCTAAAGTTTTTAAAATAAATCCTTGGAACTCTTACCAAAGTCACCTGGTTTGCCTTTTTCTGCTGCTGCCAGCTGAGGCAGTGTTGGATGGGCAAGGAGCACCTTCATCCTCACATTGAATGTCAGGGCTCTGAACCCCACGAAGCCTGATCCCCCAGCCCTGGCAGCCGCAGAGCTTCTCCCTCTCTCCTGACTCCTGCTTCTCCCCTCTTTCCCTTTCCCTTCAAAGGCTGCAGCAAGGTGAATAATAAAGCAGTTAACATTATCCTGCTTCTTTGTACTTGTGCCTACACCCACTGATTTCCCCATGGGTTTCACCCAGCAGCACAGCTTCCTGAGCAATGCACGAGGAGCTCCTTGGGATGATCCACGCTGGCTGCAGTTTCCTTCCTCAGAGGCAGTAACCTGGAACAAAGCCCAGGTATCCTCAGTGCTCCACTCAAAGAGCTCAGAGCAGCCCACCCATGTCGGTGACTGCGGGATGCCGGGGTCCCTGCCCTGCCTGGCTGTGGCAATGTGGGCTCCCCCAGCAGAGCCATCCTGCACCAGCCCCCCCTGCAGTGCTGCTGCTGCTGCTCTAGTGCTCTCTGGATCGGGCTCTTCGAGGACCATGTGGTTTTATAAAGGCCTGTTTAACTCAGACCGATGGCAAACACTTCAGAGAAAAGCTTTCTTTGTTGGAGACAGACAATGCCTTTGTTCTGAGGTCGGAAGGAGCAGATGTAAGCGGCTGCATTGGAGGCTTGAGGCTCTGCTCTGGTTATCTTATCCTTTTGGCTGGGATGACAAGAAAGAATCAAACATCCTGTGTGAGTAGAAGAGAAAATAATACTGGAGACTGAAAACAACAAAAGGTCACGCAGGCAGCTCTCCCCCATTCCCTTTTTGCAGCTAATTATGCCATAAACCATTCAAAAGAGACTGAAGGGAGAACATTATGGGCTCAGACAGTTTTCCTAATATTTACCAGCAGTTAAAAATAGACCAAATCAGTTGTCTGGGGTGCAGCTCTACAGTTTGTGCATTTTGGCAGCATCTCTTCTGGCTGAATACAGCAGCAGGCTACTGTAGCAAACACACAGAGCCTAGCAAATGGGAGAGCACTAAATAAATGCAGATAATTACAATCAGAGCTCCCGTGCAGGGGCTGTGAGAAGATGCATGGGAAGAAGTGAAAGACTGTGAGGGATGCATGTGGTAAGACGTGTGTGAGGATGCACCTCTGTCCCCTCTCCCTCCTCTTGTGAAGGACAGAGCAGTCAGAGCTGCCACAACCCCAGATTGTCCCAAACCACACTTGCTGGGCAGACAGCAGCAGGCAGAGGAGAAATGTTTCCTCCCACCACGGAGGAGCTCGGGAGCTCTGCCAGCTGGTGTCTGTCACCAGCTGATGGAAACGGCTGCAGCAGCCCCTGGCCAAGGGCAGGAGCACGGCCAGAGGGATTCACCAGGGGAATAGCAGGGATCCAGAAGGTATTTATAGTCAGAGTTATATACAGGGTATCTCTGAGAAATAGTGGAGGGAAAGGGATATAAGGGATAACCATGAAGAACAGAGGTGGGAAGAAAAAGCGAATTAAAGAAAGCAGGCAGACCAACAAGGAATATTTCTTGGCAGAATAATTTCTGAATGTAAAAGTGACGATGAACCCGCGGGCTTTTACAAACACTGTGGCCCGGCTGCCATCGAGTGTGTGTGTGTGTGTGTGAGGGATGTTTTGGGGGTTGCTGTGCAGCGAGCGGGTCCAGCCGGACCGTCCGGCTGCCGGCGCTGTCCCCGTGCCCGGCGGCACCGGGGGCCGAAGGGACAGGACAGGGACAGGGACAGGACAGGGACAGGAGAGGGACAGGGACAGGAGAGGGACACGCTCCCAGCGTGCCGGCCGAGCCGAGGGCAGCGCTGCAGAGCGAGGCAGAGCGAAGGGCAGGGCAGGGCAGACGTGCCGTCCCCCTCAGTGTCACGCTGCGTGCGGGCCAGCTGCCCACGGGGACATCATCTCCGTTCTGGCTGGGTGTCGGATAGCGCAGCAAATCCCCCCGGCACGCTGCCTACGTGTCTGCCAGCAGGACAGCCTGCGGCCGCTGCCTTTGCCCAAAGGGACGACAAAACCACGGGCCTCACGTGCTGTCCCCAACTGCTTCGAGTCAAAAGTCAAATTCTTCCTCGGCTGCATCTTTCGTATTCGCTTTCAGGAGCAGATTGAGCTTTTGGTGCATGGGTAAGCATCCAAGGAGTGGGGAAGCAGCCAGCACAGCATAAGGAAACATAGCCAGGTTACAACAAAGGGAAAGGCTTTAAGAGAAGAGCCACGAAAACTGTTTCCCACTCTATTTTGGATTCAGGGTGCTGATAGAATAAACTCACACTGCCAATTTTTTTTCTTCACTGCCAAAAATATGTAAGTATTAACTGCATCAAAGACCTCGTGAGCCCTGGCAGTACTACAGGGAGAAATCACCATTCACAGATTTGTTATGAGTATGTGAAACACAGTGTTTACTGAACTAAAAGAATCCAATCCACAAATATTGATTACAGCTGTGGATTGTCCACAGGTCCACTGTAATAGAATAAAAAAGTAAGTGACAGTGATAAGTGTGACATCCTAGTGCACCATCTGCTTGCTCAAATGCCCCATCTGGTTTTTCTACTGCTGCTATTCGTGCCCTGATCCTATTTTAGTGGCACCAGGAGATGGATTCAAAAACCAGCAAAAATTAAAATTTATTGTTCTGCTTAAGAGGATGTCTTCATTGTTTTCACTGTTGCCTTGACCTCAGCATTACTGTTAGCTAAGCCTACACATATTGCTGGCACCCAGTATATTAAAGCATTAGCAATGCTGATGGATGTTCCCCTCTTTTGGCCATCTCAGGACTTGCTGGGGCAGGTATCAAGCCTATCTGCAAGCATGGGTTTCATCCTTAGTTGTCTTCCACATGTTAACAACCCTGCAGTGTTTTCCTGCAGCACTCAGGTGCTGGAAGACATCCTGTGTGACCAGAGACCTGCTTCTGGACCACTGGACATTGTTCCTAGGGGGGTGATGGTGCCACAGGGGCAGCAGTGGCCCGGCTTTGGCAATGGCTCCCCCCGTACCAACACTGACATTGTCCACGGGCACCCAAGTGCTGTGCAGCACCGAGTGCAGAATGGTGCCAAGCCCCAGGCAGGGCTCAGGGTGGTGGTGGAGATTGTGGCTGGTCACAGGTGTCCTGCTGTCTTGTCATGTGTGTCACCTTCTTTGACATCAGATGGGGCTTGTTTAAGGTCCTGTTTTTTCTCATTCTTCGCACTGGCTCTGGATTACCAGGTGGTATCAGAGGGGCTTTTCTGCATGGCTCAGATGTACAGCCTCCTTCCCCCCTCTTGGCTGATAATGTGAGACACTACTGAGCACCTTCAAAAGCTTCCCCCAACACCCCTTTCTGGGAATGGGCCCTTCTTATGTGCCTGGGAATGGCCAAGACATCCCAGACCTGGTTGTCTGATAAAGGTTGCTGCTGCTTGAGGTCATGTCTCTAAGAAGACCCGAAAATAAAAGAGTCCATGTTAGTTCTGGTCCAGTGCCTTATCTGTATCCCTGCTGCCCTCCCCCCGCCCACTTCCAGGGTGACTCCTGACCCTGCACTTCCTGGGGAATTAATCACTCACATATCCCTGCTCCACATCATCCATTCTGCAGCTTTTCTGCCTCCTCCTCCTCCTTGTAGCTGCATCTCCTATGCTTTGCTTTCCCAGCCCTGCAGAACAAGCCTCTCCCTCTCCCTTCTTGACCCTCTCCTGGCAAAATATTAAGAATAAGGAACATCCCTGTAAAAATGTAACTATCAAGGGCTGCAGTTGTTGACCATCACTCAAAGTCAGACAAATGAGGGGATTGAGCAGGGGCAGGAGACCAGCCAGGGCAATCCTGAACAGAAGTAAACACAAAGCTTCTGTGGAAGAGAACGAGACAGATGAGAGGGCCACCTTCAAACTCTTGTCCTTGGCACCAAACATGCCTCTGCTGCTGGTCTCCTGCACATGGATGTCCTCATGGACACCAAGGCTCAGCCCTGCTTGCCCCTGGATGTGTTCGGGCCATGGGTGAAGAACCTGGCTGTGGGACCAGCAGTGCAGTGGGAGTCTGGTCTGCTCCCCTTTGCTGCTCACAGATGCACAGGGTCTGCAATAGATGAGCAAGAGACAAAAGCTGAGGTGCCCCTGCTCTGCATGCTCAGCTTTGCTTGCTTCTTACAACAACTTACACATATGAAATTAATGTCAGAGTAAGTGCACTGTGAATTTTGCTGTATAAGGTCCTCCCCCTGGCAGCCAGCTGTCACCACACACATCCAAACAGAGATGTGATTGCTAACCCATCAGCAGGTTTATAAATTAACTCCTCACCAAACACTCTGGCTACACCATCACCTTCTTCCAGTCTCCTTGGGCTGTGCTGTGCCCACTCCCATCTCTGCTCCTGGTTGCAGGGTCTGCATCCTGCTCACCTGACACCTTCCTTTGCCTCCCCAAACACTCACTCCCCGTGGGCAGAACAGCTGTGCTCTCACAGACACTTTGTCTCCAGCTGAGTCAGCCTGCGCTCCCCCACGGGTGACAGGGTTTCTGTGTCCCTCTCCAATGCCACATTTGTCTCATTGGGCGTCACAATGCCAAATGCTGGGGGGCCAGAGAAGAGCTGCAGCTGGCAGGACAGACACCAAATCCAGGGACAAGGACACGTCCCTGGTAAATGACAGCCAAAGCAAAGGAGGGCATAAGCTGAGGGGATTGCTTGTAAGGGTAATTTCCCCCCCGAGTGCTTGCACTCAAACTATGCCATCAATGATTATAAACCCTGAGCAACCTCCTACATATAATGCTGAATTAACTATATATGAAAGGACAGTCAAGTATAGAATTTTATTGCTGAAAAATACATTTTCCATTAATAGTCAAATAAATAAAAAAACCACCTTCTGAGCTTTTTTTTGGGCGGGAAAGTCAGTGGCAATTGAGTTGCTTAGCAGTTTAAATTCCTGTTCTAAAGGGAGGTGTCTCACCCCAGAAATGGGCACATCCCATCCCTGCCCCAGCTGAGGAGCTGGAAAACTGCAATTCCTGTTGTGATACTTCCTTGGCAGCCTTCTGGTCATACATGACTCAGTTGGCTTCATTTACTTGCTCAGCTGCAGAATGGACCCTGCTGTCGTTTGGATCAAGTACCCAGCCAGACTGAGCTGCTGAACATGGCTTGATGCTTTTTCTCATAACTAGTGCTTGCCTGGACTTACTCACTGCAACTCCCCTTGCACAGTGGAGATCCCAATACCTCCCTTCAAAAGCACTTTCCCACACAGTATTACACTGTTTACATAAAAAGGACAAGGAGTCCCTATTTTTTCCCCAGCATGGGTAAATCCTTACATCAGCCTTGGGTGTGCACTTCCCCTTCACTGCGCAGTGCTTCAGGATGTTAAGAGGTGCAACAAGATGACTAATGTGAAATAAACTCAGGTTCCAGTTCTGTGCTGCAGCTCTTCTGGTGCGTAGCCATGCTATTTTCCCTTCCTGAGAACAGGCAACACTGTTTACACTCAATTTCTTTCCCCTTGGGCATTCTTCCACGGTGCCAGCAGAGCAGAGAATTGAGCCAGCACCACGCCTTCCAGTGCTTTTCCAAGGGGTGGATGTTGTCCAGGGATGCCCCCAGCTGCATGCCCCACTCTGGGCTGCTGCATTTCTCTTCCCCGTGGCTGCAGCTCACCTGAAGCAGCCCCGGATCACTTCATCTCTGATCTCTTGGTATTATTTCCTCCAGAAGACCCAGCACACACCTTCACAAGACAAAAGGCACAAACTCAAATACAGGAGGAGTTTCAGAACATCAGGAGGTACTTCACTGTGAGGGTGACCCAATACTGGGTTGCGCACAAAGGCTGTGGAGTCTGTCCCTAGGGATATTCAACAGCCCTCTGGACAGGTGCTGGGCAGCTGGCTGGGGATGGCCCTGCTTGAGCAAAGGAGTGGCACCAGGGACCCCCCAGACATCCCTTCCAACCCCAACCATGCAGTGACCTATGAAGAGCAGTCTGAGGCTGAACATTCACAGTTCTGCTGGGTAGGAAAGGCCCTGGACTGGGGAGAAACTGCTTTACTCCAAAACCTTCCCCACACACCCAGTAATTTCCAGCCTTACTGTCAAACTGAGCCCTGGCCACAGCTGCTTTGTCTCCACAAGCACCACCCCTCCTTTTCTCCCGAGGGATTGACGGAAGTGAGCTGAGCTGTGAACACCCTGCCTGAATACCTTAACCTGATAGTCTGGGCTGCTACTCAGTGCCAAACACACACTTGCCCGGCTGGCAGCTTATTTTTTGCCCCAGCTCAGGTCAAGTCCTCCTTCTCCCTTCATCAGGGCATGAAATCCCAGTGCTGCTGCAGGCCAGGTCCCTGCTGGCCAGATTTCCACCTGCTCTCCCTGCACTTTATGGCATTCACACGCTCTGTCACACTGGATTACATCCGCCCGAGCGCTGTCGTCAGGGAGCTCAAATATGGTTCATAAAAGCCTCAAGATGTACCTTTGGAGCAAAATAACAGCAGGGTAATGGGTAGATGTAATGCAGCGTGAAAAAAACCTTGAGGATCAGAGAGAAAGGGTTTTCAAAGCAGGGTGATGGGGGAAATTCTGCCAAGAAATTAAATATTGCACGATTTGATGGTGTTGAAGAGCATCATTAACCCCCAGCACTTAGGAATTCAAAGATAGACCTGAATAAAAAAAAGTGAAAGAGAATGATCTAGGGTCAAAATCATAATCTTAATTTTTCTTTCTGTTGAGGTGTCTTTCAAATTTTCTTTTCAGTCCTGGAGAAGGGCTCAAAATTTTCCTCTGAAAAAAACAATGGAAGCCAGAATGGGGTCTTGGGGGTGCTGCTGGCAGCATTGTGGTCCCTTGCCCTGCAGCATGTACAGAGGAGCAGGGACAAGCTGTGCCTCTACAGAGATGAGGTGGATTTGGGCCCTTCTCTCACCAAAACTCTCACCCCTGTTAAGGCTGGGCAGCCCAAGGCATTGCAGCATCCCCACAGGCAGAGCTCAGCTGGCCCCCAAAGCTGGGCTGGGGGTGACTCGCAGGCAGAGCTCTGGCCAGGATTGCCATGAGGCTCATTAAGGAATGGCCACGTAGCACAGCCAGGGGTGATTCAGGCAGCAAGGGATTTTTTTTACTTGCCATTGCTGATTTTATAACTGCCTCTTTTTGTCTCAGGCATTACCCTGACCTGAGGCTTTGTAGGCAGCAAGTCTCAACCAACCTCTTTGCCTGCAGCCTGGGCTCTTTTTTAAGCACGCAGAGCAGAGACAAGTGGGAGAGCAAGGGCTGATTTAGGGCCCTTTAGGATATCCTCAAGATGGGGGACCCAGCACTGCTGTTCCCCAAGAGCCCTTGGTCAGCAGTGGCTCACAGGCTCAAAGCATTTCAAGGGAGAAGGAGCTGTGGGGACTGCGGGGACATGACCTGCAAAGCTGACCACTGTGTGATCACTTTTCCTTTATTTACTTATTAATAGCTCACATAATTATTTAAGAAAAGCAAGCAAGCCTCATCATGACAAGATTAGAAGCATCACCAAACCAAGCACTGGCAACAACCCCTATGCCACTGGCACAGCTGCCTGGCAGAGCCCGTGCCAATCCCTGCACTGCTGTGCCCTTATCCCAGACACCTGAGCAGGGCAGAGCACTGCTCCCAGAGTTGCTGTCCCTGCAGACAGCAGCTGCTCCAGCTGTGTCTCCCCAGGCCAGGGGCTGGGCTCTGTCTGGGCACGTTCTGATGGCTGGAGCAGGCAGGGCGGTTCAATCCAAACTCCTGGGCAGTGGCAGCAGGACAGTGCCCTGGCTCAACCCAAACCACCAAGCTCAGAAGTTGGAAGAGCAGATTCAACAGATTGGCAGGGGCAGCACTGCCTGGCTGGGGCTCCAGCCAGCTCTCCTCACCTGCTGGACACTGAGGAATCAAGGGACTTGATTTCCCTGGTGCTGAGGAACCACAGAACTCTGTTCACCTTTCCCCGTGTCACTTCACCCTCTCCAAACTCCACTCCAATTTGCAGTGTCTTTTTCAGCCTGGTGGCAGCAGTCACCAGCACAGCATGCTCCATCATCCCTCACTGCTATCACCCCTGAGCCCAGGGCTGTCTCTCCTCCAGGTATTGAAGCCCCAAGGCATCCTGTTGCGTTCCCTGATTCTTAATCCCGCTCTGGTCCCGGTGGCAGAGCGCTAGCGCGACCCTGAGAAGCCATCCGCGTTCCGATCGGGGAGGCTTCCCCGGGGAGCCGGCAGTGGGCTCCGCTAGTCTGCGTCGGGCTGAGGTGTTGGTGCCCTCAGAGCACTGCAGGATAGCAAAGAACGACCCAAGAAGGAGGATTCTTAGTATGAGGGTTCAGCAGGCTTATTACCCCCAAGGGAGCTCAGGGACTAAGAGCCCCAAATAGCTCATGACATGGGTATTTAAGGGAGGGATAACATCCAATGATCTGAGGGTGCAGGGG
This sequence comes from Eopsaltria australis, assembly GCA_034509425.1. Classification (NCBI taxonomy): domain Eukaryota; kingdom Metazoa; phylum Chordata; class Aves; order Passeriformes; family Petroicidae; genus Eopsaltria; species Eopsaltria australis. The sequence goes on along the minus strand of JAVTVJ010000189.1, from coordinate 1,039,456 downwards.
CAATACAAGGGAGGGCCCAGGGTGCGCAGTCGAATGAGGCTTAGGGAGGGGAGGGGGGAAGAGAGAACAACGAATGAACAACTGGGTAACAGGGAATGTTCCAGAACTGGGATACATAACAGACAAATCAAGGAGCCAATAGCAGGAACTTGGGGTTCGTGGCTTGGTGGTCTAAACCATTGTCTCTGGCAGCTCCAGGGGGAAATTCTCTGTCTGTGGAACTTGCCACCAGAAGTCCTCGTCCTCTGCAAGTCTATGGAGGGACTCTAATCCTTCCTGGTTCAGAACCACCGCTACAGCATCCAAACACTTTTCCACCGTGTTCCCACTCATCAGAGCTGCTGCCAGGCTCAGCCATACACCTTTCCTCTGCCTGGTGCATGCTTCCCAAAGTGCAGTGGTGGTGACTGACCTGCAGGCCAGCTCTAGGCTCGGGATGCCACCCAAGGGGACCAGTGCTGCAGCAGGGACACACAAATTCAGCACTGCTGACACCAGTCACCAGCTGGTATTGGCATGTGCATCTGCAGCCTGCAGGGTGGCCACACTGGAGGCATGACAAAATGATTCCTGCTTGAGCCAGAGGGCACACCAGCCATCCACAATTGCATGCACAGGCACACGGGTGGGTGGGGCAGGGGAGCACTGCCCTGCAGGAATAAGAACCTGCGGGATGTGCAAAAAACCCTGCAACCACCCCAGCCACAGCAGATACTGACACTAGCCAAGGGGGAAAAAAGCCAAATACCCCTTTTGCAGTATTGTGAACTATGCAAAGACACCCAGTGGTATGGCAGCATAGTCCAAGGACAAGCAGCTAAACAAGTTCTGAGAACTCAGATCAATTCATCTAGTTGAGGAGTCATCTAAATACTGTCTAATATTTAATCATTTAATTGTTATAATGGATACAGTGATCTAAAATACAAACCAACCAAATAGAGGAGCATCTAAGCTCCGTGCTCTTGCAACCCCTTGTTAGACAAAAGTTCCATCAAGAAGCTGAAGACTGATGCAGAATTCAGCTTTCCCACACAAAAAGGAGGGCAGATCTTAAAAGCTTAATGAAATGTTTTCAATATTAGAGCCCTGAGTCATGCCCCAGGAAGAAGTAGAGCTCCATGTAAGGCTGCCTGTCTTGGGAGCTCAGAGCTGCATCTTTAGGGGTTCACCTTCACTTCCTTTAAACTCACTTGAATACAAAAAGGCTGAGAAGTGTCAGGAGGAGAGAGTGCTGGTGCAGACATACACACTCACACCATGTGAAGGCTGAGGAAAATGGTGGTATCCCACAGCCAGGGAAGAGGGGGTAGCAGCTGTTTCTCAGCCAGCCCTGAAGCAGATTCCATCTGATGCTGAGGTTTGCTGTGAGATGGCCACACACCAAATGTATGGGGGCAGAACCCTGCTCAGTCTTCCAGCAAGCACAAACTCAGGTGGAGATGACACAGGGCATCCCCCAGCACTGCTGCATCAGTCATGACACACTGCAGCATCTTCCTGCATCTGAGACAAACCCTGTGAGCAGAGCCTGCACAAGAACTACAAATAAATAAGGAAATAAGTAGAAGTTTTCCTGGCGTTTTCCTAGCCCAGAAATCTTCTGCCACCCACGCTGCTCCCCACCCAGCCCCAGCATGCTGACACAAGCCCAGTGGCTGGGAAGATGCCAGCACAGGAGCTGCTCCAGAACAGCAACTGCTGCAGGGGTTGGGAGCCAGCTACAGACGTTTTCTGACAGTGAAAAAGAACAGGTGAACACCACTCCACATCCCACGGCACTAGGATTATCCGGGAGATGTTAGCATGGATTTTGTTTTCAGCTTGGGAAAGTCAATGCCTGCAGCTTCACTGGTGGTCCCACTACACACCTGATCTGACCCATGGATGTTCTGCTCTCCTGCCAAAAAAAAGGGTCCTGTGGAAGCAGATGCTGCAGCTTACCCATGCACTGAACTGAACAAGGTCAGCTGGAATAAATCAGGGAATGAGAATGGGGCTGGCCATTTCTTACATGAGAATAACAACAGCAAAGCTGGCACTGGGATTATTTTCTTTTGCAAGCAGAAACTAGGAAACAATCACCAGGTTTTTGTAGATTCCGTGTCAGAGGAAAATTGAAGGGATAAGAGCAGATGCATCTGTTATATAAAAGACTCATCATTAGAAATGAACATATAAAATTTAATAGCTTGGTTTAAAATACATTTTCAATTAAAAAACAGCAGGCAAAACAAAAAAAAAAATCAGTTTCATAAAACATACATGACATTGCTGCTACTGTTATAAGACCCGTGTCCCAGAATATCTTATAGTGGAAAACAATCGTCAGATTTAGTTCACATACTTCATTAAGCAGTAAAAAGAAATAACATTCATGTCAATCTTACCTCTATGGAGACTCTAAATCTACTTCCCTGACCCTAGACCAAGTTTCCGTAATAAAACTTCCATTTTCAATAAAAATGTGTAAATATATATATGTATTCTATATATCAAGTTTTTAAAAAAATTCCCTTGCCACAGTAAAATCACTCCCATGACTGCTGAAGGGAAGCCCAAGCAGGAGGCTGGTGCTGGCTGGGTTTGTTTTCAGTCCCGGGGCTGCTGTGCCAGTGGTGGATTCCTGGTCAGGGTGGCAGGTGTTGGCCAAGTCTTTTCAGCATCGTGCTGCACATCAGCCTCTCTCCTTGGGCCTCAAGCCCACGGGTCCTGGCCACGTGCCCCCAGTCACAGATGCATCTGTGTGGAGTTTGCCCAACTCCAGGCACAGAGCAAAGAGGGGAGCACGCAGTGCCCAAAGCATCACCCAACCTCTGCTGGGGCCCATCAGCAAAGGAGGAGAAAAAGGAGGGGAGAATAAAGGGGGGAATGGAATGAACCAGCTCAGGATTGATCCAAATACAAATTCCAAAATACTGTATTTCATATAAATCATTAAAAAAGAAGGTGGGGAGGGACTTCAAGTGGTCACCTGGACTCACCACCAAGGGAGAATCAATTACACCTGTGACAGTCCAGAGATACCTCTGCACAGCCTGGCCCTGAAGACCTTTGATGCCAAACCACCACCTCCATAGGCAACCTGCTCTTCTCGCTAGAGAAAACTGCCTCAACACCCAGCCTGAATTTCTGCAATTTCTGCAATTTACACCCACAGGGAGCCTGTGCTTGCCGTGGATGGGGAGGACACTTCCACGGGTCGGGAGGCTGCTCCCATCAGTCATTCCATCTGAACATGACCTCTCACCAGCCTAATCATGCAGGCCTTCCTCCCGAGAAGCCACGAGCTCTGGGGAGCTCACATGGTCTGGTGTGTCTGAGACATCCACAAGGACTCGGCGCTGCTGGCAGGGCACTGCGCTCCAGCGGAGACTCAGCAACGCCAAGCAGAGCCAAAGGGAGAGCTCCTGTGTCTTGTAGTTCATGCTCCTGTTGACCAACTCAACATGGCATCTGCTTCCCTTTCCAAACAGTACCATGACAGAGCTGAACAACAGTAGGTTACGATTGTTAACCATTAAGAAGAATTGTTAATAATTAAAGTAAAATCATATGCTACTTTTCCGGACTATTTCTCCAGCCTTTCCAGGTTGACCTTCATGTTTTAGGTGAGGTATGTGCAGCTTTGTACTGTCTGAAAATGTTAAAAACCTCTTTCATTACCCAGATTTCTAACTAAAGCTCTGACACTGGATCTGGCACTCGTTCATCTGCTCACTATGTAATGGAGGTTCTTGCCTTAGTGCTGCCCTCTAAAAGCTCCTCTCTCACTTGCTATTAACCAAAGAGGGCCTCTCCTTCATAAGCACATGCACATGATGAGTAAATAGCACAGAGCAGTACTTTTTGGAGATGTCTGGCCCTCCCAGCTGGGGCTCAGGATGCCTGTGGTGCTTTTTGGGTCTCTCCAGCTCAGCCGTGGGTCCATAGTATGTACAGACACCAAGAATGTAGGCCCTACTCCCTGCTAACACTTGGCCTGCTGAGCCATTTTGCCACCTTCCTTTCAAAAGCCTTGCCTGTGCATTTCCAGTTGTTGACATCCTAGGCCCTGCAAGCTGGCTCCATCCAGCCCATGGGTTCATCCAGCCTGAGCTGCTGGTGTGGGCAGCATCCAGCTGAGCCTTAACTACAGCGCTATAGAAAAAAATCCACCCTCCAGGAGACCTTCTTCCTGACCTCCAAACATGAGACTTCAAGAGAACTGCATCTGCCCAGCTCCTCGTGTGAGCCAGCTCTCAAGACTTGGCCCAAATTACCTCCCAGGACAGCAGTACACAGCTGTTTCAGGACTTGGTGGCAGTTCATGACAGAAACCAGGACTTCCATTGCCTGCCTGCGCATGAGGATTTAGGAGAGAGCTGGTATCTTCTTCCTTCTACACAGGAAGATCCATGTTTAACAGGCAGGTCTCTTGTGCCTTCTATGAATGTACAAATGTGTGCTCACCTTTGGTGCATGATAAGGGTTTGTCCATTTTTAAATATCTACGTTAAATATGTTTTCTCTGTATATGGCATCCTTTTAGATGGGCTTCATTGCATATATTCACGGTATATACAGAACACCATATTTTATATATATTATATATTGCTTATATGTACACATTTACAAACCTTCAAAAATATATTGCACTTATATACAATATAGCTTCATCTGATGAGAGTTCACACAGTTACTAAGGCGAGTTCTTCATAAGCAAGGCAGTTTTACATTCCCTCCAAATGACACAAGTGATTTCAACAGTCTGCCCTGGTCACAAGTAAACATTATAGACTTTTCTCCAATCTGCATGCAACTACTACTAGTATCAATTAGTAGTTTTGCAGCTCTCCCCAGCAGAAAACAGTCCAGTAAAATGGTATTAGCTGATAACGGGCTCAAACATGGTTACTGAATAGATAAATAAGACATTACCAGTCCAAAAGGCCACCTTCCAGGAGATTTCCCCTCCCGTACCTACTAGTGGTTTATACACTAGTGAAAATATATACATGCTCTCCATTTAATTGCTGATCTTTGCTTGCCCATTTCAAGTGCAAATAAAGTCATGAGCAAGAACACAAACACAAATGTATTAAGCAAAACCACTGCTCTGCTCCCCAGAATAAGTCAAACATCTGGCTTTCTTCTGGAGGTGATTAGTGTTTTGCCCAACATACTGAATTATGGGAAAATGTTCACTTGAGACCTTTGTTTAAAATCCACAGAGGATCTGTGATCTTAGATCTCAGTCAGAGTGAGCTTGTAAGATCCTCCAACCTCTTCAATCTGCAGCTGGAAGGTATCTTCATTAGAATAGTGTTTCACAATGTTATCATCCATATTGACCAGAATTCTGGAAAAACAAAATAGATAGGTATTTTACAGTTCTAAATGCCAAAGAGAGCAAAGGCACTCCCAAACCTGAGACAGCCTGAACTACCCAAGGGGAACACAAGATCCCTGCTCATCTGTCTCTGACTCATTGTTTCCCATAGCGGATCTGGCTGTCCTGACCCAAACCTGCCATCAAGGCCGGCAGCCACACTTCTCAGGGTCTGAATGGAAGGGTTGAATCTGGCTCCTGAACCAGGGAGGGAGAGAGATCTTGGAACCGACAGAATCCTTCTGAAGCTGCAGGCACTTGGGGCTCTGAATGGGTTTGCTTGTCAGTTACAAAACTACCAGCACAAAACCCTACAGAGCTCGCTGGGAAGAAACCACCCATGCTTGGCCACTTCTTTCATTTGCCAGAAAGGTCAATACCTCTCTGTTTGTGTGCACACACGGACACAAAGCTGTGCTTAGCAGTGGTTTAGATACCGCAAATTCTAAACTTCTGCTGCTGTTCTGGTGGAGTAATTCTGCTATGAAAGCACAGCCCTGGAAGGGTGTAATTTTCTGGACAGAAGGGCTTTGGAGAAGGGGCTGAGACACCAAAGTGACTTATAGACAACCCAAGAAAATTACTGGGAAATTAAAAGATAAAACAAAGTCAGACAGTATTCAGAAAACTCAATTACTTATGCTACAAAATAAAAAGATAGTGAAGTATGGCCTCTGGGAGAAACAGACACTTCACAACCGAGTTCTCTTCAATTTAGCCCACAAAAAGACAACCAGGTTTTAGTAATTGTAGCCAAATCCAGATATAGTGAGCCCAGTAACCACTGGAACAATTTAACATGGGTTGAAGGAGGTTCTTCATCATTGGGAGTCTTTTAACAAACTGAACTCTTCTTCCTCTGACATGATCAACTGTAGTTCAAATAAAAATTAGCTCAGAGAGGTTCCGTGACTTGTATTTACCCAGGAAGTCAGACTATGTATTTCTGTAGGACCCTTGCTATAGTCTTCCAGTCTACATCTCTGTGGATGATGTTGGAATGTGTGTTCTTGTGTGCACACACACATAACAGCAAATGGCATTCACATATCTGCAGTGTGTGGAGGAATTATACAGCAGATCTACCTACAGGCTTGAAAAAGATGTTCATATTCTTAGGCAGTTGTTGCACAGGTACATACTCACCCTTTTTTACATTTTTTGAAGATTTTCCCTATTTTATCAAAAGGAACATCATACTTGTCAGATATCTAGAACAAAAGAAAGCAATGATTGGTGAAGCAAGGAGACTGATGTCATTGTCTTTCATTTCCTATTTTACAGAAAGGAACAACAACAACAAGCCTGCAAATGAGGACAACTGCTCTGCCCTATAAAGGCAGCACTAAATCCCAAAATATAGCGCAAGACTACAGATAAGAACCACTTCTCTGCATTTAATTAACTTCTGTGCAAAAAAATTAATCATGTTTGAAACCTGGCTACTTACTTCTCATACAGCAACCTCCTGTCCCTATACTCAAAAGCCCATCCATTAAAAGCCCACTCCACACCCAGACTCTCACTCTCTCTTGGCTCTCTGTTCTCTTAGCATACTGAAAACCACTTTTAAATTTAGTGTCAGAGGGATCAAGTGAAAACTAGTCATGACAGCAGCCGAAAGAAGAAAATAGCAACAGAGAGAAGACCTCTGCTGCTAAGGGCATGAGGTGATCAGAAACATTCCCCTTCCCCAACAGGGTGACATCAGTGTGGAGCCACAGCCACTGACCATGACACCTCACTGCACAACCTGCAGGAAGTCGGAAGGTCAGTAACTTAAGCCTGGTTTACTTTGGCAAACTGCTCTATAACACCTACAGTAAGTACCAAACCAATACTCTCCTTTGACATGCAAATGTACAGGGCGTTTCCCCCAAGCTACAGCTGTGAGCTCTTGGTTCCTTGCTTCAAGAATCCAAGTGAAACAACAAAGGTGCAGCTTCACTTCAGGACCATGGGGTGAGGGAGTACTGCACAGCCTTCAATCTCTGTCTCCATTAGCCCCCACCCTCCAGCTGGAAAAGCCTCACAGCCAGGAAGAGGTAAAGATTCTGGTTACAGAACTGTCTCTCCAACCAAAAGCTAATGGCCAGACCTGCCTGTATATCCCCAAAGCCCCTGTTCCCTGAGCAGACGCTTTAGTCACAGAAAGAGACAGACAGAAACGTCAGTCTTGAGCTCATGCCAAACATTACACCATTCCTTGGACTTAAGCTCTGTACTTCCCTTGCTCTGCAACAGCAGGGATACTGGAAGGCTATTTTGGAAGCCAAACACCAGAGAGCAATTTCACACATGTGTGCACAGATATATAAAAGTCTTCAGCAACACAAAGAAGTTGAGACTTGGAGCTCTGCATTAGTGGCTTGTGAAAGGGCAGTGGAGGGCCTCAAACATGGCCCTGAAAGGCTGAAACAAACCCAAGCCACTGGACACATGCTGGAAATCACTCTATCTCCTAACTAAAGTATCCTCTCTGACAAGAGGAACATCCAATCATCAAGTTTGACACACCTGGATTTTCAGGAAGGCTTCTTGCACCCAAACCCCACAGATGTGGGGTAAGGTACTTAAAAGACAAGCTTCCTGAATTCCCTTAATAGTAAATTAAAACATTATTTGCATTAATTTCCATGTTATTGAAAGGAGATCTTCCATATTCTTCTTATCCAGAAAAGCAGAAGTATGTGGACACAAGCTGTGAGTGAAAGTCTGACTCCTGTGACTGGCCAGTGTGTAAGGACTGAGCAGCCAGGGTTTTTTCTCAAGGACTATAAACCAACCTCATTACTTACCGCTTCCATCAGGCCTTTCAGACATGGTGTCTTTAACATCAGTGCATCAAAGACTTCCTCTGACTCTTTTCGGACATAGAGCAACACTGGAAAGCAATTTGGAGAGAATTAACTGTGCAATTGCTCCTCAGGAAAGATCTGTATCCCACAGTGGCTAAGCACACTGGGACATCCACTGAAGATCTTATGAAGAAATACACATACATACATTCAATATACACTTAGCATAAACATGTACAGCAAGGTTAGCTCAAAACTTACTTCTTGCACATAAAGCCACTGTATGCTCAAGCATCTTTATTGTCAAAGTACTTTTGTATTTTCTTTATTTTCTCTATTATTAGAATTTGAAACAAAGAAAGGAGGAACACAAAACACAAATCTTTGAGACTCTTGGGTTCCTCCATATCTCACAGTCATTTGCCGTAAGACTTTTCACAATCAAATTATTTGACAGATGTTATCACAGCAGGTGAAGCCATCCTGGCCACCTCCTAATTTTTAAATAATTTATTTGTACAGTTCTCTGCTCCTCCTATGCTGTCTCATCTTTCTTCCTCCCCCTTGCTGTGTTTCAGAAATACTCATACCACCAGAGCTGACATACAATGCAGGCTTGGTCTCCTGCTAGGAGAGAAATGAAAGAGCAAGAACCCCAATTAGGCAAGCCTCCCTAGCGTTCTCAAGCTAGCACAGACTCATGGTATGTAGCATCAGCCTCATTAAAACCTGCATTAAGGCTTGAGGAATAAGCCAGGAGAGCAAGAAAGCTTGGACTTTAACAGCTTTGCTGTCTTTAATCCATCTTCTAATTGCAGGTACTGCAGCCTGGATTGTTTGCAAGGGTTCATCAGCCACAGCTTTGACACACCTGCAACATGGAACAATTACTGGCATTTCTAATTGAACAAGGTGAACTCAGGACAGCACAGCACCTTGATGCATTTCCCAATTCGCCTGCTAAAGGCAGGTTTAAAAAGGGAGGACTATAGATTTGAAAAAGAAAGACAGGACACATACTGTCAGTTATAGCACAGGTCAGATGAGAGTCAGCCAAAGGAGAGAGAATCCCACGGGCCTTGTTTTATGGCATACAGCAATGAAAATAAAGTCTGACTTCTTTCTACAAAAATCATCCTTACTAGTTGATCCAGGCTGCAGAAGTGCAGCCCTATTATGGTCAGACTTGCTAGACTTAGCATTTGCTGCTTCGCAGGTTTAATACTTCAAGCTTTGTTGTGGTCCTTCCACACACAGGTATCATCAAGCAGCTACACCACCTCCAACAGCCCAAAGGGACCTCTCACCTTCTTCCACAACACCACAGCAACATGAAATTGCAAAGACTGAAACTCAGTAAAAAATTAGCAGAATATTCTGTTAGCTTGGCTTTCAGAGGTGAGTATCCCATTTCCTGGCGCCATGAAAGATGCAACAGTTTTATACCCAGAACCAGTTCTTGGTGTTCATTGCTTGAAGTCCTGGAGGAGATTTCTAGAGTATTTTGTAGCAGATTACATGATGAATTCTCTGCCCCAGTCCATTAGGGATACTGGTAAGCTGCCTACCTCGTCTTGACTCTCTTTCCTTATAGGTTCAGAGCCTATTACTGTCTGAGTTGGCAGAAACCTCCAGAAACTCTCACAATGTAAAAGATTTGTACAGCTGAACCACACCCTGATATGTGAACTGTCACTACTCAAAGCCAGAAAAATCAGGCTGACGTATACATCAATATTAATTTAAAAATTCTTTAACCTCAGATGTGTCTCTCTATCATGATGGACAAATACTCCAAACATTCAGTCTCTGAAAAAAGAAAATACCTCTTTTTGGCTCTTCTATTCTGGCCATCTTATTTGGAGCAGCAATAAAGTCCTCTTCACCAATATAAGCTCCTCTCTTCAGGTTGGAGCTGTCATTGACAGGGCAAAATGTTAGCAGTGGTACAATTACAGGGACTTATCCCTCTGTGTGAGGGCAAGGTGTCAGGAGGTTGAGAGCAGCTCTTACCTTTCACCCTCTAGTTCTTCTGAAGCAACAGGAAGGACCTTTAAAAACAAAGGGGAGATATTGTATTTCATTCAGAACTAGAATTAATTTTCTCTTACAATGTTTCTACACTAAATGAAATGACACTTTGGGTCAATCTTCCAAAAGTCAGTAAGCATCTTCTTTAACATTTTTCATGAAATGCATTAAAGGATCTCAAATTAGAGAGAGGAACAAAGAGGAGCTAACTAGCTTTCTACCTGGACTGGAATAGAGTCTTCTGACAAAACTGAGAACTAGAGCCTTTGTAGGAAAACATGCAGGAATGTCAGCCTTATGGATACCAGTTTATTCTCCACCCCTGCTAGAAGTTCAGGCAATGCTCTTAAAAAGTAAGGTTTAGATTATGTTAGAGCATGGCAGAACTCCCAGCACAGCAAAGTACAAGATTTTGAAACCTGGTTGCATGCTAATTTTTTCCCTTCCAGTTTCTTGTAAGCTGGCACTTTCCAGGAACACTGAGGCAGGGTGCTCTGGCAGTGGATCACAGAGCTGACACACGTGCCAGTTCCACAGGATAGATTTTCACCCTGCAGCAGGCATCTGGAGCAGCCTGTGCTGCACAACAGCACACCAGGATCCCAAGGGATGTTACAAGACAAAACCACCCAGCACTTCATGCAATGGAAAAATCCTTTCAGATTCACAGAAACTGGACTTGATAGGAAAATAATTTGATGGTAAAACACTCCCAGTTAACTCCAGCCAATGTATCTTAAGAGCAACATTTCTTGCCCACGAGACTCAGCCTGTGTTTGATTACAGCACTGATGCAGTCTGACATTTCATATGTACATATGCACACACAGCATCCCAGGCCTTTTGCAAATACATCTTAAAGCCTCTCCATCCCCACACCCATGAGCTTTACGCTTTACTCACGTGAGCCCCACGCTGCAGGTTTGCAAAGTGAACATCAGGAATGAACAGAACAGGCTGAGTGTCTAGGTCCATGAAGGGCTTGAAGATGGTGATGTCAGTACGTTTGTGTGAGGGAAGCATGGGCACTTTGACATCAGAAACTGTGGAGACAAAGACCAGGATAGAGGATACTGAAGGCCCTGATGGGGCTCCACATAATTTAAAAGGCATATACACTGCTGAACAAGGGTACTCTGCAGTCAGGGCCAAAGTGAAAAGGGTGGTAAAGGGGTTTGAACTCTGGCTGTCGCCCTCCTGAGGGCCTGGGCCCTGAGGAAACAGCTTGTTTCACAGAGTAGTCAAATCTTTCTCCATCTCTCCAACTGAGCAGCTCAACTTTGTTCAAATATTAATTAGGATGGACAATAACCTGGCACTCAGCCCAAGAGAGGAACCGAAGTCTTCCATGTACCAAGTAAGCCATCCAAACAGAGGGCAAAACCTAGTCCCTGCCCCACCTTCTCCCTCTCCATTTCCTCAAAAGCTTGCTGGTGTTCCTATGCCAAGAGGGTACAAAGAAGACAAAGGGACAACCTACATGTTCCCAGTTAGGACTCCCTGAAAGAGACAGCACCACAGCAGCATTATGCTACAGAGATAGTACAAATACTGGTTTGTGCAAGTTGTTATATTTAAAGTTACGTTTTGATTCCACACTTCCAAGTTTCACATTCTGGTTCCTCTCATTGTTCATCCTGATCACCTCAGGGTGCCAGCCCCTAGTCCATCCCCCTAGGATCAGCACTGCCTTCCACAGAGCACTTTGACTCTCACAAGGCACCAGCTGATGTGACACGACCCACCAAGAGGACAGACTTCATCCACAAAGACTCTCTGAGGAGAAAGAGAGGCAGGACGTGCCTTAAACTGCACTTCAGACACATTCATGTCAAACTGCCACAGTTGAAGACTTTATTTTACCAAGTGGAAACATATCCATCTGAGATCAAACCAACTGCAAACGAAACAGATGTTTTTCAAATAAAACTATTTCTCATGTCCTCAGTAGAAAATACACTATTTTCTCCTTGCAAAACTGATTTTTTTTAAGATTGTTGAATTTCTGTAAAAATAACCTTGACCAAAAGCCACCTAATAGTTTCTGCTGTTGTTCATGTACATATGGCACTTGTGATCCTGGAGGTGAGTATAACAGCTTATGGCTTCAAGCAATCAAAAACTTCCCACATAAGAACTAAAAAACCAAGGATCGTACTTTCCAGGAAAATAAGGATCACACCGGGCTAAGCCCAAGCCTAGAAAATTAACATTGGAAAGCAGCTTTTGTAAAATCATAAGATCCTGGAAGTGTGTACTGAAACTGCCTTCCCTTTCCAGCCACGATGCAAAGGGCTGCATGCAGTAATCTTTTGGGAGCCGCTGGAGCTACTAGGTTTGTGAAACACTAACAGTGTGCTAAACCTGCCTCTTGTGAGGTGCTTTGGAAAAAGCCAGAAACCCAGCCCTTTCCCCAACTGCCCTTGAGCAAACAGGTTCCCTTCAGCATTATCCTCTGAAGCTGCTCCAGCAGCCTGTGCCTGCTGTGTCAGGAAAATCCTGCCTGGCGAGCTGAGAGGTGCGTGCCGGCTGAACCAGTCGGGCTGTTCATGGCACGCGGAGCACAGCAAGCGAGAGCACGCGCCCGCCCCGTGCCAACAGGAGCAGGGAGATCCATCTTCCTCTAAGCAGCCGTGCCACTCAATAACCAGTCATCCAAACACAGGATCTGTCATCTGCAGCAGCTAAAGGAAGATGCTCAGCAGGAAGAAACTCTCATCCTTTATATACTACAGTGCTGAGGTCTCCACACGCTTCACACATGCAGAAACTTTGAAATTACTTGCTAAGGACCACTTTGCTCAAGAAGACTGAGTATAAATAGGGCTGAGAGGCTGAAGGCTCAAGGCTGCCATGGGCCTTACTGAGGAGCTGCAAACACGTTTTTAATGTAAGTTAAAACCTAAGTTTAAGATCAAGCTGAAAATATTTGACACTGATCATTCTCAGTGCCACTTGGAGTAGGAGGGGCTCCAGCACAGACCAAAACACCCACCCTGACCCCACCACTTCAACTGCAACAACCCATACCTGACTGAATACACAGCAGGACCCTGTCTTAGACACAAAGAACTATACAGAATGAAGCCCTAAATGACCCAGTGTGTTGCAAAACACAGTGACTGTTCCATAAGGAAATGCTTCAAACAAGCACTAGTCAATAGAGGATAAAAACTGAATTGAGAGTCCTACTGCACAAGCTATTTGTAGCCAAAATAAAATCCAATATTTAAAATACTGATGGAGTAAGTTCTACTTACAGGCATTCAACTGAGAGCTGGGATCAGTGCACTTGCCTTTTCTTTTGCTTTGCTTTCGCTCTTCATCCCTGATCTTCCTCTCTGCTCCCTGTCAGACAAGAGATTAAGGGAGAGGAATGGAGGAGTGAAGAAGAGGGGAGGGGGGGAGAGAGAAAGAGAAGGTATTTTTAATTTTTTGAGGTCTTTTTCAGCTGCAGAGGCAGGAACACCAATTCTTCCAGAGCTGTTTGTGGAGGTCAGTTCCACAGTACCTGAGCTGCAGGTTTGCCAGAGTGTGCCAACTTTGAGATCTGCTTACTTTGAGTCCTATCATCTAATGAAATCCAACAACCACATCCAAGATACAAACGCTTGCTTTTCTTTTAAGTCAGATGGGGATACGATGACAAAAGATACCCACAGCTATAACAACTGTATAAAGCATTAGATAAAAGTACAGTTAAAGTGTTTAAAACAATAAAGAACTGCAGGTTCCCCCCACTGTCATTAAAATCTACAGAAGTCACACCACACTTGGATCACCAAGTGCAAGATACCTCCTGCACATTTCACACAGAGCTTGCAGCAGTTGCACCAGCCATCACTCAGCTCAAGCTGCAGACATGCACTGCTTTAAAGCAGGGATTACTTCTTCTCTTTTTATCAGGCCATGGTGGAATCCACATATTCCCTTCCTGCACTGTTCCTGCCCTTCCAAACCAAGCAATAGAGGGGACAGTGCCATACTGCCATTTTTTTCTGCAAAGTGCAGACAGCTATGATGGAGAAAGAGAAGGAAAGGAGAAGCTTTGGAATAGTGTTCATTCCTCCAGCTCTGCCCAGACTTTACATGTGACTGTGGGTTAAGTCAGGGATGTCACACTGCCAGCTGCATGAAGTGATAAGCCCACAGGAGATCCCCATCACTCAATCCTGGTGCTACCACCAGGTCACCAAAATGCTGTACATGACTTCTACTTGTCTTCCAACACCCTCCTGCAAAGCAGGGCAAAAGGTAACAGTTACCTGGCCACACCAAGCCATTATTTCTCATTCCCTGTCCTTCAAAGCTGCCAAAACATACCCATATCCTTGCATGGTACTGGAGAAAGACAATTAGTTACAGTAAATGAGGTGTCAAAACTCCTGTGGCCATGGGGTGGGAATCTGTGCCTAATGGCGCATGGGAGAAGGGGAACAGCCCTCCTTACTTCCCAGTAAATCAATGCTCTATAGATGCCAGGCTGCCTATGCCTGCTGGTAGCACTGGGCTTATCTGCACTAGCAATAAAAAGGAAAATTAGCCAAGATATTTGATATACATTAATACATATAATCTTTTCTTCACCCAATGAGAGGGGAAAAGAGCAGCTTCAGGCAGCTGTAGTGAAAAAGAGAAAAAATTACACATGAAGACAGAGGCATTACCAGCTTTGCTTGACCCCATAAAGCTGATATAGCCCACTACAGTGAAGACATCCCACCTAAACCTTAGCACAGCTGGACCTGAACCCCTCTGTGTCATCTCTTACCAGTCACATCATCTCAGTTTGACAGCAGAAAGATTAGATTTGGTTCCAGATCTGATTGTTACCTTTCATGCGTAAATAATACAAGTTATGCTACTCAAACACTGTGCTACAGAACAGCATCTGCTTCCTCATGGAGAACATGCTGATTCAACAAGAGCACACATTTTGAGAAAGTGTCTGCCCTCCCAGTCTCTGCTTGAAAGTCAGCTTGATGCAGGCTACTGAGGCCCAGGTAAATACATCTCAAAACCAACATTAAAAAAAAAAAAGTTATGTCTTGGTAACAGGCTTTTCTGCCCTGCGAGCAGAGCTCAGGGAGCAGTGGTTTCAAACTGAAAAGGATAGTTCTATACTGGACATAAGGAGTAAATTTTTTTTATGATGAGGGTGGCGAGGCACTGGAACAGGTTGCCAGAGAAGCTATGGATGGCCCATCCCTGGAAGTGTTCAAGGCCAGGTTGGATAAGGCTTTGAGTAGGCTGGTCTAGCAGCAGGTGTCCCTGACCATGGCAGAGATCTAGACTAGATGACCTTTAAAGGTGCTTTGCTACCCAAACCATTCTGTGATCACGCAACTGAAACAGCAGTCTCCATGTTGCTGCCCATTCACATCAGTGCTCCAGCAGCCTTGCACCCACTCTCTCCTTCCAAAAGCATCTCACTCATTTGTTCCTACCATCCCAGGAAAGCCTTTCCACAGAACTGCCCATTGCTGCCAGAGTAACAGCAGATCTCAGAGGGCAACAAGAGCTCCAGTCTGTGAAATTCTATTTAGTTTTCCTCATGTGGATGCACAGCTGAGGTACCATTCACAGCAGAGGTCTCCTTCCTCTGGGACAGGTCAGCCCCATCCCTGCTCAGCCCAAATATTGCTGGGCCAAGCCTGAAGGAAGCTTGTGCCAAAACATTCTACAGGATGACACCATTGTACTGCTTTATTCAGGTCCTGAAACCACACAGGAGTAGATGAAAACCAAACATCCAAGGCACTGCAAGCACAGCCTTGACAAAGGAATAGAGGAGGCATCTGTGTTAGGTGACCATAACATCATAATTTTCTGCTGGTTTGGGTTTTTTTCAACAGACCTCCACACTACAGACTTGGCCCTCCATGAAGAGAATATGGCTAACAGAACTTCTACAGGTGAGAGTGGTCACATGAGGACAAACACATTCAGGGCTGTAACAGGTGTGGACATTATAGTAACAATGGTCCTATAAGCATTCAAAAGCAGCAGGCTGATTACATATGATTCAATACAGGGCAGAAAATAGGTGCTCGTTCTGAAATGCCAATGCTCTTACAGGAGCCTGGACCAAGCAGCCAGCATTAGAGTCCATGAGTAGATGAGGTTTTTGTATGATGTGACAACATGCAGGGGCTACAAGGATGGATTCCCTGAGGGGATGTTTATTCCAAGAAGCAGCGTTCCTCATACCCAACACAGCCAATGCCAGTCAGCTCAAGATAGCCAAGGCCCATTGGCAATGGTGGTAGTGCCTCTGGGCTTATGTATTTAAGAAAGGGAAAAATGTTCTGCAGCAGTCAGAAGCAAAGTGAGACTATGTGAAAGAAACAGCTCTGCAGATCCCAAGGTGAGTGCAGAAGGGGGAAGCCAGACACTGCAGCAGAGATTCCCCTGAAGGTCATGGTGCAGCCCATGGTGAGGCAGCTGTGCCCCTGCAGCTCATGGAGGTCCAAGATGGAGCAGAGATCCACCTGCAGCCTGTGCAGGACCCCACAACAGAACAGGTGGATACCCAAAGGAGGCTGTGATCCCATGGGAAGTCTGTGCTGGAGCAGGGTTCTGGCAGGACCTGTGGCCCCATGGAGAAGGGAGCCCATGCTGGAGCAGATTTGCTGTCAGGACTTGTGACCCTGTGGGGCGCTAACACAGGAGCAGCATGTTCCTGCAGGACTGCACCCCATGGAAGGGACCCATGCTGAAGCAGTTTGTGAAGAACTGTAGCCTGTGGGAAGGATTCATGTTGGAGAAGTTTGTGGGAAACTGTCTTCCATGGGAGGGACCCCATGCTGAAGCCAGGGAAGTGTGAGGAGTCCTCCCCCTGAGGAGGATGGAGTATCAGAGATGTGTGATGAACTGACCACAGCCCCCATTCCCCTGCACTGCTGCAGGGGAGGAGGGAGAGAATTAGGGAGTGACCTTGAGCCTGGAAAGAAGAGAAGGGTGAAAGGAAGTTACTTCAAGATTCAGTTTTATTTTTATTATCCTGTTCTGATTTTGATTTACATTTCTCCTTCCTTTCTTCCCTCCTCTTTTAATTCAGGTACAATTTGCAAAGTATCTGGAGGAATAAAGCAGGAGAACAAGTCAAAATACCAAAGGGAAATAAAAGATGCATTGGCATTACTATATTACTAGATTTGCTGAAATTTCTGCCAAAGCTTGAAGGAAGCCATTGGAGTCTACACATCTGTGTTGACTACACATCTGCTTTTTTATTAACCAATTTGTCCTTTTAGCAGCGGCACAAACCTGTCAGTCATTTTAGCATTGTGTCAGTAATTGACTGGACAATTTAGGAGTTAAAGATCCCCCCTACCCTGTAGCGAGTCTGTCCTCTCTGTATTGTAGAGAAAACAAGTTGATAACACACAAGACTCCCAGATTATTTTGGTGAAAAAATGTTAGATGACACACTTGCCTCAGTATCATCTTCAAACAGGAAAAAGAAAATAGAGAAATAAAGAAAAATAAAGGCCTGAAGAAATCTCATGAGACCCAAGCCTCTTAGGCTTATTGGCAGGTCTTTAAGATGGCTCTGGAGAGCCTTTGCTAAGTCCCTGTAAATTCTTTGCAGAAAGTATCACAACAGGAGCAGCTACAGGCAGCTCTCCCAGCCATGCAGGAAGGCAGAGGCACCTATTTGAAAGCCTATAGATGGACAACAGAATGTGGCAGGGTGAGTTAATGGGATGCTACAGCAGGGGCACAGTGCAGAGGGCACTATATATTTTGGGAGGCAAGCAGAGACAGAACAATGGTGCATGAGATGAATCTTTGTGTCAGTGTCCAGGGGAACACCAGGCAAGACCACACAGGACCAGAGAGGGGGTTACAGACCTGCCTCAGCCCTGCAGCTGCACAGATAGGCATTTGAGCTATCACCTCTAAGAGTCCCCCCTATGAAGATGGAGTCTGGATTTAAAGAATAAGAGGCCCAAATCAAGCAGGATATGAGTAAAATAGGAAGTCAACGTAGTTCACAGCAATCAAAAGGACTGGGGAAGTCCAGGAAGCATTTATCACAGCCTAGAACAACCTCAGTCACTCTGGAAGTAACAACATTACACATTACTTGCCCTGGACCTTCAAAAGACTGCTCAGGCAGAAACAGGTTACGGGAAATTTCCTTTCTTCGCAAACTCAGTTAAGCTTTTACAGCTGCTTTCAGCTCAGCTGCTTCTGTTTCTTTCACAGCTTCTCTTGAACAGTGGCTTTGGGAAAGGCATTAATTTTGTGTGCTAAATGCATTAGGCAGAGCAGTCAAATTACAGCACCCATCCAGCTTGTAAATGGGTTTTTTTTATGCTGCTGTATCTCACATCTTTTGTTCACAAACTCTGCAAGTTATTGGTTTGGGGATTTTTTTTTTAACAAATGCAGTATGAACATACAAAGAATTTTAAAAGGACCAACAGAACTTGGGCAAAAAGACAAGCCTGCACTTGCTCCAGTCAATGGCAATGATTTCTCCTGCTGAAGGCTCTTCCCAGTGTCAGTCTGCGACTGATTGACCTTTCTCTAAAGTCAATGCTCAGGAACACTTAGCACTCCAGCATTTTGAGAGCAGCAAATTTATTTGAGGTCATCATAACACCTATGAGCCAAGTAGAAGGGGCTGAAATTTTTTCCTTGCAAAGGCTAAACACACACAGGGCTTTTCAGTGAGCCAAAATAGCAAGTGACACAATTATGGGGAAAAAAAAGCTGCTAAGCTGTGGAGCAGCCTTTCCAAAACGGTCATTGGCACATTGACCCAACCTTACCTTGTCACAGAAGACTTTAATCTGGCAGTAGGCTCTGTGGACAGGTTTGTTACTCCTATTATTGTAGCTGTAAGTGTCAATCTGAAGATTCAGGGGCAGGCCTTTAACTCCCTTCTGAGAGGAAAAATCTGTGCTGAGGCAGTTCACAGAAATGAAAACCTGCAGAAGAGAAAAGCAGCAGCTGTCAGTAGTGACACACAGAGTCCTGGCTGAGCATTGAGCAAGGGACACTCAGGGAGTGCTAAGGCCCAAATGCTGGTCCTTGCCACTGCAAGCAGCACCTTCTTTCTTCTGCGACATCCCCAAGAAGTGACATAGCATTGTTAAGTCTTTACATAAGCCATTAGAGGCGACAAAGCCACTTTGTCCAAAACAGATTTCAACAAACTCTCCAAACTTTAGTAGGAAGACTCCACCTATCTTTCTACCCAAGAACTCTCAAATGTCACCATCAAACTTTTAGCAAAAGGAATGCTCCTACACTCAATCCTCACTGCTCAGAGTTTATTATCATCTTGGTAAGAACACAGTCATGTTCCAAAAAATTTATGTTACTTTGGGTAAGTAAGTTAAAACAAATCTTTCCATGAGTTTTACATGAGCACAGCTTATGCTTGAAACTACTTGACTGAGTTTTTTTTCTAAAGGTTATTAAAAGCTTTTAAAAAATATTACACAACATGTAATCATTAGACAGATATAACACCATTATATCAGTGAAGGTTTCTGGGCTTTACATTAAGTTGAACACTACTTTGAATACTCCTTAGTAAGACCTGCAAAACCCTGTTAACATTCAGATGGAAAGGGTAAGAGAAACATTTCCATTATTCTTATAAAAAATGGTTACAGGGAAAATTAATTGCATGTTTGAACATATCTAATTTCATTTTCGTAACTGCTTGAAAAAACAACATAGAAATCCTCTTAATAATGCACATCATACACAAGCAGAGAATAAGTCCAATGCTGTTTAACAGAAGGAAGAAATATCCTTAAGTGGATGTGAGCCGATAGACCAGAGTACTTTGTATCTAGATAATGGGCTTGCAGTGTGCCAGGCTTTTCTACAGACACAATGCCCATTACTGGCACATCTCAAAAGCTGTAAGGATTAATTACCAGGAATTTACGAGCCACCAAGATTTGCTTCTCTCCTCTCTGCCTGAAGAATAAAGGCTAAGAACTCACTGCTTTAAAAAACAATCCAAGTCTTGGGAACCCAGAGATTTTGCAGGAGCACCATCCCAGGACCCGATCGCTCACTGTGGTGCTTGCCTCAGCACCACTTGAGTCTCGGCAGTGAGCTGGTGCCACCTCCCGGAGCTGCAGAGGCTCACACAGGCTTGGGAAAGTTACAGGCTTTGCCTTTGCTGAGTGCTGCTTCTCAAGGTCCTCTTTGCACAGGTTCCGCAACATCCTTTACCGGTTTTAAAAATGATGGGAAATGGAAACGTAAAACCCCGATCTGGTGATAGTTTATAACCATTGTTTTTTCCCCAACATGTGTAATACAGCTGTATGAAAAGACAGGGCAGTGAGGAAGAACAGAGCAGGTGAGGGACTTCTCTCACAATAACTTGTCTGAATGTTGGGGATTCACATGCAGCTTCCTGCAGCCCCTGTGCCCTGGGATGACAGCACAGTAGCTCAGCAAACAGCCCCCCATTCCCTCATGTGCACACATCATCCCAGAGATTCCAATTCCAATGTCCCCACCAAGTCCTGCTGTGCCAAGGGACATGGAATGTGTGAAACAAACACCACCCAACCCAGGCCAGCACAGCACATCAGCAGAGCCCCAGCCCCAGCCCGTGCTGCTCTGTGGGGACTCAAGCCAGGAACATGCACAGGACACAAGGTGAGCTCAATGCCTGCTCACCCTCCAGCCTGTGTCCCAGCATCCCAAACTAGTGTTGTTTCAAGACAACTTTTTGTGAAAGCATTAAATACACCTCAAATCACAGTCAGGAAAATTATTTTAGAATAAGCTGTTTGCAGTCTTCCCCAGACTAACCCAAAGGACGGCTCTGCCCGCTTTTATCCGCCCCGCTTCCCTTTTTGCTACCTTTGGCTTTACAAGAGCATTTTGCCTACAGTGCTGGCACACCCTGGGGGAAAGCTTCAAGGAGTTTCAAGAGCTGCTCTCACCAGCTTGGGAGCTTGGTAATCAGATGTATCACAGCCTGAATAATTGTGTTCCCTGAGTAGGGTTTTTTTTTTTTTTTTAAAGACCCTCAACTTTGGTGTTTGCATATTTTTACATTTTAAATTTTAATTTTAAATTTGTCTACACTGAATATTCACACAATTCATTTCTGCATGAAAAAATGATTAGATTCTTTAAGAAAAACATGTCCAAGCAGCCACATCAGCAGGTCCATCACTGCCTCGAAATTTCTGTGAAATCCCTCAAATGAGTTTCACACCACTGGACACCAGAAGATTCAGTGTGCAGCATCAGTCACCAGCTCTCTAGCACATGGTGTCACTTCTACTCTCAGACTTCAAGTTGATGTTTTCAGTTTTTATGGCTTACCAGTCACACAAAGCCCACTGGGCTGAAGGTAGAAGAGTCGGTCTCAGCACAACAGACGTGTTACTACAGCAGAGCTGTACAGGTATCCCATGGGAATTTAGGATTGCCTGTCAGATGACAAAGATTATCCTCCTACTTTAGAGTCTCCTCATTTGATTAGCTTTGGCTTTAAGCAGCTGACTTCATTTTCATGCCATTTAAGTCTTCAGGACTCTAGGCAGGAGATGACAACTAAAACCTAATCACGTCTCTGAAGCAACAGAGAGCCAGTCTGTCTTCTGTTTGTACTAAACCATTTCAGTTCAAAAGGAACATATCTACTTCTCCCTACCCATCCTGTAACTCCTATTTTTGAGCAACTTCAGGTTGCCTCAAGTTCACAAAACAGAATTTTAGCAAACAGCTTTTCCAGTTTGGTCTAAAACAGTTTCAGCCAGGTTCTTTATGTAGAGGAATATTTGACTTACATTAGAAATGAAATGTAAGGCCAAGTGACTGCGTCAGCTACATCCCCACCCCAAAATTGCCAGAAGAAAGAAAAACGTAACCACAGAAGTTGCTCTGCGTCTTCAGCCTGCTGAGCAAGATTCCTTTTCCTCTGTCCAACCTATTTTTCTAAGGGCAGTTCCGCATTCTCAGCTATATTAAGATTTGTTGTTACTTTTAAAAAAAACATTTTCATCTCACCTCCCAAGATTCAACATAAAGACAGCACTTAAAAATAGAGCACTGTCAAGCCTGGGCACTTACAAACATGAGTCAAGCCCTCAAAAGTTACGCAGATTTTCTTTAAAACTGAGATTTGTAAAAGGATTAGAAACCTGTTCTTGAGTTATTTTGCTTGCTTGGCAATTGAGCCTCTAGTCTATATTTGACTACATATATCTAGGCTATCATATATCCAGGCTTTTCTCTCTAATCAAAGACAGGCTTTATTATCCCTTTTTTTTTTCTGTTGATTTTTTCCATGCCTTTTCTAACTCCTTTTAATAAAAGCTGAGATACTCATTGAGGCAAAAGGCTCCACAATAGTGGCATTGCAGATAAAATCAAACAGCATGAAAAGTGTGAGCTACTACGAACTGCTAACCTCCCACACCTGGCATTCACCCCAACGCTCTAGAGCCTCCTTTCCCCAACACCATGCTGGGTTTCCTGCAGCCTTTGGGGCAGCCCAGCTGCACACAACAAAAGACTGAAGGCAAAAGGATTAAAGCACCTCCTCTGGGATCATGCTGGAAGTTAGCGTGGGAAGAAGTCAGACCTCATGACTTCTCTGTCTGCGTTAACCACCCGACCCCTCATGCCCCTCCTCACCTAAGGTGGGAGGAACACACCGTGCCTACATTCAAATCCGCAAGAAACAATCTTCCATTTTAATAATGCATAAAAAAAATTAATCCGACAGCTCTGCCGTATGCCCTCAAGGAAGGGCAGCAGAGACAGCCAAGTTCTTTCCACACAGCACCTTTTTCTAACAAGATCTGCCTTTCAAACAAACCAGGAAAAACAGACATAATTAAAGGGCAATCAAAGCACTGCAGGAACCTCTCTGTCAGCGAGATGAAAGATGCCTTTTTTAAATGAAGGCTTGCATATCCAGATCTCTTCTCCTCAGTTTATCTTGGACACTGTACTCATTTGTCACACAAAAAGCACTAGCAATTCTGATTAGTCCAAAGGCTACATATGCAGCAGCTTTAGATGAAATGTCACCTCATGCAGGCTCATCTGCCCAGCTGGAAAGGAGCAGTGCAGGCAGCCAGGGCTGCCACAGGCCATGGGGAGCAACTTGTGTTAGCACACCATGAACTCTGACCACTCACAGCAAACACAGGCACGGGTAACACTGTCCTGCAAAGTCTTGTACATCCTCCTGGATAAGGACCTGGATAAGGAAAGGCAGACTTGGGACTTTTCCAGGCTGATCACCTTGCTCCACATTTATTTCATTTAAAGAGAAGGCAGGTAAATGGTATTATCTCCTATTTATGATCCTTTATATTTCTGTGTCCAAAGGATTAAGACATTACTCAACAACCCAAGTCCATTGGGTATTTCTTTCTCTATTGAGAATTCAGATAAAAACTTGAGCTCTTTTCTCACACTAGCACGCAAAAGCCTCTCAGTTTAAGCACAGAACAGTTTGGGTTGGAAGGGACCTTAAGATCATCTAGTTCAGCCCCCCTGTTATGGGCAGGGACACATTCCACCAGACCAGAAGGCTCAAAATCTCATCCAGCCTGGCCTTAAACACCTCCAGGGATGAGGCATCCACAGCTTCTTTGGGCAGCCTGTTACAGTGCCTTAGCACCCTCACAGGGAAAAATTTCCTCCAAATACCTAATCTTAATCTGTCAGTTTGAAGCCATTCACCCTTGTTCTATATCACTATAAACCCTTGTAAAACATCCCTCTCCAGCTTTCTCTTAGGCCTTCTTTTGGTACTGGAAGGTCTTCTAAGGTCTCTCCAGAGCCATCTCTTCTTCAGGCTGTACAACCCCAACTCTTCAGCCTGTCTTCATAGGAGATGTTCCAGGCTATGTTATATTCAACTTAAAACTGTCAGGATGTTTTTGATTTTGGATGACTGTATTTGTACAGAACTCAGAGTTTGGAGCCTACAACACAGCAACCAGAGGCACGTTAAACTGCAATGAGCTTCCTTCCAGGGAATGCAGCTGGATACTGCTTTCCTTGACCTTGGCTAAACAGTTTTAATGTTTTGCCCAAAATACAGTACACAAAGGGATTCCAGTGGGTCTGGAGACCACTTTCCTGACACAGCGCCTCCTCTCCTGTAAAGAAAAATTAACTGGAGGCTAAAAGTTTGTAATTTCAATGCTGATAGCTGAAGTCATATATTTTCTCTAAAGGCTTGGATAAATATAAACAGCAAAGAGAAAAGAAACCCCAGTATTTTCTAAAGATTTGTCCCCATATCTATGCTGCAAGCTGTCTGGATGCAAAATGTCTCCAGTCCAAAAGCCTCATGAAGTACACCAGCAGAGTTCCAAACTCTTCTGAGAGGCAGAGCTGTCAGACTGGGCACTACTTACTGCCAGTGTAGCTATGTGGCTTCCAGGATTGGCTCTGGGTGAGAGCCAGGCAGCTTGGAGTGAAGGCAGGGCAAGCACAGGTCTGCCTGCACACATCCACGAAGGCATGTCCTAAGAAAGCAGTGCTGGGAAGACTCTTCTGTATTTAAAAGAAAAAAAACCCCTAAACCCACACTTTGGTAAGATCACCTGAGAGGTGGCTAATCTTTTTGCTCTCACATTCATTTCTTCACCTCCCACACACACCACAGGTTTTGCATCAGCAGGAGGTGAGCCAGGAAAGAGATAAAAAAATTGGGCAATTCATGCACCTGTGGGCTCCTCCTGCCTTTGGGATCGGACACTCCAAAAAAGGCTTGTCTGGCAGATGGGTGATAGGGCTGCATCCGCTCCAGCTCCACTCAGGCAGACCCAGCACCATCCTGCTTGCAGCCCAGGGGAGCTAGTTTGCACTGAAACCTACCAATCCCAATTTGGGTGACTGACACAGAAGTCATCATGGGTCCCACATCACGTCAAGGAATTACAAGTGGGAAATGCGATCCACCTCCAGATAAAGAACATCCTCCTAGCAAGTTTACTCCATGAACAAAACAAAAAGGAATGGTAATGAAAGGAAAATACATATTCCTGCTCACAAAGAGTAATGCTGATTGTTATTCCAACCTGTTCCGAGGCAAGGAAATATAGCAATGTCTCTGCTTACAACACCTGGGAAACCTGGGGATAATGGTTCCCAGTCCTACTGATGCTTCCTCCCACCCCATGCTTTGATAAGATAAAGCTGATGGGCCAGGTTTTGTTAGGTTGGTTGGAAAGAAAGTAAAAACAACACTTTGGCAAAAACAGTGAAAATATGTTGAAAAAAATCCCAAATGAAAAAACCCCACAAAAAAACCCCAATGCACTCCCATCATCATCATCATCAACAACACAAGTCTCCAAAAACAATGACAAAAACTGAAACCTGACAAAACAACACAAAACAGAGAATTAAGTCTATAAAGACACAAAAATGGCTGAAAAGAAAGAGCTGCCATCAGGTAAAAAAGGAACAGAGAAAATGGAAAAGAAAAAAAAAAAAATCACCTTCTAGTTTTCTCTATAGAAAAGCTAATGTCAAGAGATTTTTCTTTCAGCTTCAGGAAACAACCTGTGAGCTCCTACTTGGAAAATCAGACAATGGCAGAGGCTTGGGACACCACGTTCAGAAGAAATACTGAGTTGAAAACTTGCTTTTAGTTGGCAATCCTTAAAATCAAGGGCAGCATATGCCTGTTTTCCAGAAAACCCAGGACAGAGTAGGGAGAGGTCAGTGTTGAGAGGCAGGTAAGCAGTATTTGCTATGACTTTCCAATGTCACTGCTCCAAAGGCTGTGTGTACTTGTGCCTCAAAGTATTTGTGGTCTGCAGCCTTGGCTTCACACCAATCTCTTTCCTTTAAGTATGTTTGACTCATCACATTTCATAGTTTCATTTCCAACTAGCCAAACCTGTACCTCCTCAATGCTGCTGAAGGTGGCAACACCTTCTTTAATGAGGCATATGACTGCTGCTTCATTACAGAGGCATCCATATAAATGTATGCAATATTCATCAATCAAAAAAGTTGAAATTCTTCCTATAGTGAACACCAAGGAAGGATTATGCTAGAATAAACTCTTAAAATAAATCAGTAGTGTACCACCCAGCCTCACTTCAAGTTGTAGCAAGAGATCCACCCTCTTCAAAAACTGAACTCCTCTAAACAAAATAATCTTGCCAACACATGGGAAGATCTGCCAAGAAGACCACCCTCACTGCCTAATTTTATATTTCAAAAGGCTATCCCAAATTAGATGTAAATTACCATAATATAGGACAATTCCACTCTTCTTGGACAAACAAAAATAAAAAAAGCACTGTTTAATTATTCTGTCATTCAGGGCATCACTTAAGAGACACCACAGCATCTTCCCTTTGGTGAAAAGGCAGCAAAAAACTCTGTCATGATATCCTCAAGCTCAAAATGCTTCTTACACTCAATCCATGTATTCCCTTTTAATAGAAAGGGTCTTTTTCACACAGAGCGCCTGGCTTACAATGCCTTTTTTTTTTAGAGGGAAGGAGTAGGAGGACAATAGAACCCTTAATGTGCAGTGACATCATTTTTGGCTACAATCCCATTACCCAGCCTAAAGCAAGCCAGACCAAAGACCTCCATAGGGGCCCTTCTCTGGGAGCTGCTGGAAGCAATGCTGCTTTTCAGAAGGGACCTGTTGGGAAGCACAGAAGGGGTGCCCCAGCACAGGATCCGTGCCCTGTTAGAGCTGCAGAAACGGGCAGGGAGGCTCTTGCAGTCACTGTGCAGACAACAACTCACCCTGTGAAGCAGGAGGGTTGGGGCCTCTTGTCTGAAGAGGCCAAGAGCTCAGACAGGATTTAAGCAAAGCAGGATCCAGTAAAGCCAGTTAACCCTGGGGAAACCAATCCGTCCAGATTGTTCAACTGCCACTGACCTGAGAGCAGGCCATGTCCCCAGGCCAGAGCTAAGGGACAGAATTTGCTTCACAGCCTAACGGGTAACAGCACAGATAACAGGACAACAGCCAACATTATGAAGAGCAGTATGAAATGTGATTTAACCACACAAATAGTGGCAGTTGTCATTAGAAGATCTTTAATGGGTACCAACCAAGAAAAGGAAAGCCAGGCATGTTGTACAGACCCAGGAAGAGATGGATCCCAGCCTCAAAAACTCACGACCTGAACCCACAAATGCTTCTGACTGACATGGGGACAAAGACACAA
Organism: Eopsaltria australis; assembly: GCA_034509425.1. NCBI lineage: Eukaryota > Metazoa > Chordata > Aves > Passeriformes > Petroicidae > Eopsaltria > Eopsaltria australis. The sequence goes on along the minus strand of JAVTVJ010000189.1, from coordinate 1,012,085 downwards.
AAAGGGCTGCAAGGGCTCCTATTCCCTGCTTCTAACATTTCAAAGACAGCCAAGCCTGCTCAGCTAACAAGAAGGCACAGACACCTCCAGAGAAAGCTGCATCCCAGCTCTAGACACCCTGTCCCTAATGAAGTCATAGATGCAAAAGATGACGAGCTTGTGTTCAGACATCTAAAAGCTTCTTTGCAGAAGAACCCCACCTCGACTGTCTGCCCAACACGGCAGACATCCAGCATGGGGTGGGAAACTGTTTGAAGTCTCCATAAGCCTCAGGGTAACACCAGCATTACTTGTTGCATGCAAGTGAGTATCAGCTACACATCTCATCAGACTCACTGGATCATGCTTCCACTCAAGCACGATGGCTCCTGATTGAGTAGCTACATTGGCTTTCTTAAATACCCCATTCAACAACTCACCAGTTTATCAACTAATTTTCCAGTTCACCCTCTTCGCTTTTCTTCTCACAAAGCATGATTGTCTCCTCATTCAATTACTCCCCTCCCCTGCACTATCAGGTGATGGGATCAGACCTCACCTCTGACACAGACATCTGAAAGCCCACCTGAATCACTGCTTCCCCACTCTGCAATGTCTCCTGACAATCTTTCTAATCCCGACCTCACTCTCCCTCAAATCTCAGCAGCACCAGTTCAGGGCAGATTGCCTCTTTCGAAGCCTGGCCTTCCTCCCCACCCTTCGCTCACTTCACTGTCTCAGAGCCAGGAGGCTTTGGATCCTGGGCCCTTTTCCAGCTTCAACACACTCTTGCAAAGGTCAGAGAATACTTCAACCAGCCTCTGCTACAAAACGGCTGCTTCCAGCAGCTCCTGTGATGTCCCAAAACAACGGAAGGGGGCAGAGGGGAGCTGCCAGAGAGAAGCACATTTGCTCTGAAATCCATGGACACGGTCTGGTCCCAGAGTGGGAAGTGTCTGTCATGCATGAAATACTCCTGGTTTCTACACCCAAGGGCTCAGGAACAGCACACCAACACAGGCAGCTGTGGGACAATTCCAGCCGTGCAGAACCAGGCTTGTCCCATGTGTCCAGTGACCAGAGCCCTGGCCTTGTCCTCAGCTCTCCCAGCACAATACAACTGGGAAATACTTGTTACTGAGGGCATCTCAAACATCTTTTTTCCATCCCACAAATCCACAGCTGCAAAATCCACACAATTTTCCTTACTACAGAAAGAGCACATGACTTCTATTGTATGAAAAGAGTGTTTCTTCATGAGAAAGGTGCAGTTTACTAAACCCCTTAGTGCCCCAAGGGCACTGGCAAAGCACTCTCAGGCAGGTGACACCCTCCTGAACAGACAGTGGCAGAGGTGCAATACTCCTGTACATCCCCACAAGAAGGCAAGTACCTGGTCCCAGAGCTGCTGAGCACAGCTCCTTGTGCTAGTACACTATTTCTGCCTTAAATCTGACACACACCCTGCATGTCCAAATGAGTAACTACATCAGAAATCCCAGACACATAGCCTCACCACATCCCATTTGACACAGCTGCACAGGATCAAATCATTTCCACAGCAAACTTGAAGCAAAAGCAAGAGGGAAAGGGGAGAAGCAGCAAGCCCAGAAGAATCACCTGGCTCTGGTCCAGGTAACTCCAGGGCTCAGGAAGCAAATTTCTAATAATCAAGGCTTGCTGGCTTGTTGAACATACTGTCTATGCAGCACTTCTGCTGTTATTAAATATAAAACACTGTATTTATTACTGCAAAGGAATTTCTGTAACTTCAGAAACTCAGCTCTATCTATTCCCTGCTGTCTTCATATACTTTGGGACTGCTGTCAGGGGTTGGGGGGAGGCAAGGGAAAGGAAAAGAGAGAGCAAGAGCATACAAGGTAAATGAACCATGCAATAAAAATTGTTGAAATTGGCTCAGGCATCTCCTGATAAGATCACAGAAGTTGAGAAAGAACTGCAGCTCTTCTGGTGAGAAATTCAGTCATTGACAAAACACATCCACTCAGGGAAAAAATGAAGTTAAACAGACACTTAAACACACAGAGCACTTGCTAAAAACGCCAATTCTTTAAATACTGAAGTCAAGAGTATTTTTGTCTTAATACGACTCTGATCCCAAGAGTCAAAGCTTGCACATGTGGTATCAGCAGTCCCCTCTGGAAGTTCATACAAACCAGGACTCACAGTATATGGATCTCACACACAGAGACTGAGAATCAGGAAGCAAATTTACCTATATAGCTAAAAAACCAGTCTGTCTCACACCTGCCCAGACCACTTCATCCCATGAAGTTCAACCCCGAGATGAAATATCACCACAAGGGTCTTTAGATCTTTTCAACATGCTATTAACAATTTCACTATAGACTGAAACTATTCATTCAGGGGTCTGCACAGTAACTCAGCAATAGCCACCTGGTAGGAAGGGATGGCTTTCCTTGGGGCAGCCACAGAATTCTCAGCACCAGCTGTGAGCCCTGTTCCTGGGTTAGTGGCCCATCTCTACTGCTGCAGAGTGGTTCAGTCAGCAGAGAAGCAGCTGCAGAAACTGCTTCCAGCTCCTTGAGGACTGGCATTGTTCTGTCTGCATGATCCACCCCTGTGTGTAAATGCTAAGCCTTTGCATACCTTGTGGACACCAACTTCCTGGGTTTGTTAAATGTTTGACTGGCTATGGCAGCAGGATAATACTTACTGACTCCTTTTGACAGCTCTTCTGTTTGCTCACATACTGAAGTGCTTTATGTTTTAGAAATCATGTCAGCCTTTCAGCATCCTCCAGCAGACAAGGCCCTCCCTTCCAGCCCTCTCAACCTGACTGAAGCCAAGTCTGGTGAAAAGGGAACCCTGGCACTCAACACCAGCCTCACAAGAAATGTCCCACATGCTGCAAAGCAGCACTTTTAGCAGCAGCACACACACAGCTCCTCACTGCTGTCTGCTAAGCATCCCAAACTTCTCCCAGAGTTGAAACCTAACAGCAGTCCCCATACATTTTCTCCACAGCCCTTTTGCAGGACAGAGCACAGTTTGTGGTGACAGCAAGCTCTGTGCAGTGACACCAGTCCTTGCTCCTCTTGCAGAGCAGTAGCACACACAGCTCCAGAGAAGGACCTGTGTTCTTTGCTGAGAGTTCCTATGTCCCCCCAAGTCAGGCTCTCCCTAAACATGGCACTCTGCAGCCATCAGTGTTTTTCCCCATGATGCTGGTGACTACTGGTACTGCTTGCTGGTACCAGTTACTAGTTCAAGCAAGGAAACAGCCAGTCTCCAAAAACAGACAGAAACCATTCCCGATTTTTAAAGAAAACCCAGGCAGTAATGAAATTCTCCAAAGAAAAGTCCTTCACTTTGACTCCAGCAGCTAACCAGTGAGAAATGCCCTTAGAACTGAGTTGGCTCCACGCTCTGACCTGCTTTCCTTGAACCTAGAAGATGCACAAGCCTTTTCCAGAAGCCAGAGTGGCTCAAACAGCTGCAGTTAGCTACTAGCAAGGGAAGCTTCCTGTACTTACACACCTACAAAAGCACCCACAGTTCTGAGGAAAGATCAAACCAGAGTTCACCAGGAGGCTGCTCTAGTTTGAAATAGGTCACTGGGTGTTGGGATCTGCAGTTTAAGCAATGCATGCTTTAGGAGCTCAGAGGCCACAGCTGCTCCCCCCTCGGCAGAAGGCAAGGCCATTGCTGGAGCCTCATCTCCCAGCAGCAGCCCCCTGCCTCCTGTGGGGATCCTCAGGCAGGCCACGCTCAGTGCCAAGCCCAGCTATGCTCCATCACACCTCCTGTGCCACTTCATCTGCTCGGGAAACGCGCCTGCTGCCTTCTGTCAGTACTTGTCTCTCAGGCAGGCGCTCCTGCCAACAACCCTAAAGCAGTTGCAAAGCTCTCCCAGTTGCACATGCAAACCCTCTTAAGAAATAGCCAGAAGGTTTTGCCTAATGTAAGAGCGTAAACAAACTTGTTACATGCTAATCACCAGGTAGGCCACACACCCTTCCCTTCCCCCAGCCCCTGAATCTGCTAAAAGGACAGGAAATACAATCGTGGTCACATACCTTCGCTTCCTCGTTGATGTCCCAGGTGAAGGATATGGCATTGTACGCGATCTCCTCAATGTTGCTGATGGTGTTGAAGCTCTCCTTGTAGTCAGCTGTTAGAAAGAAGGGTTCATGAGGGAGAGGAAGAGGAGATATCACCTGAGTCCTTAATCACATGAAGCAGCCAGAACCTGTAACTCTTCAGCAGCTCCTTGGGGGCAAAAAAAGCTGAACTATACAGTAGGAATGGATCTTTAAAGAGGCTGGAAATGGTTCTCACACACAAAAAAAGCCCTCAACAAACAGAAGGAAGGAGCAAAATGGGACTTTCAAAAATTCTAAACTAGAAACTCCAGTGAGAAAGGCAGACATCCTAAATATCAGGTGTTCTGTGCCATAACCTGCTATCTGCGGGAAACTCTACCCTGTATGGCGAGGACATAAGCTCTCAATAAAACTCCTTCAATAACAAACAAAGATTTGCATGCGCGTCTGCTTTAAGTGCCAAGTGATTAATCCCTGCTTTGATTCACAGAAGGAAGGGACGAGGAGTACAACCCAGCCTTCAGCCAGAGAAGGTTGGAACCCAGCCAGCCCCAGCCTTGTCTGGAGGCAAGTGGAAATTTGCAGTGTTTTCTTTTTTTACATGTACCAAAGACCAGTTGTGAGCAAAGCTGTGGAAAGGGAAGATCATTAGTCTGGAGGTATTTCTACAAGGATCTTGTCCTTTGAAGAAACACAGTATTTAGGACAGCCACTGGGACTACAAGCTGTGATTTAGCTACAAGGACCAGGATATTCCAAAAACATTTGCTGTTTGGAGGGGACTGTTGGATCTCCCAATACAAACCCTAAACCTCACCAATCAAAATCCTTAAAAAAATCAGCCTCTTTAATGAGTCCTAAAACTACAGCATTAGCTCCAAGCAACCAAAAACTGTCTCTGGGCTTTCAGCAAAGCTATGGATAGCAGAGAGAGTGATCCAAAAGTTCCTTAAAATAACAAAGCTTTAGCAGAAAACCGAACCTTGCCAAGGAATTAGGTCTGAAGTTTTGACATCAGCAATGAGAGTGTTCCTTACCTATGTCAATGCATCTTTGTTTTGCTGTGTGCTGTCTTGAGTGCCAGTATTTCCAGTGCCTGAGCTGATCTTCCCTTGTTTTGTCTTCAGCAAACACAACCATAATGACACTCTGGAAGGAGAGAGGGAAAGATTAAAAAAAAACCAAACAAAAACATGAAAGAGAAAAAAAGAAAAGGTCAGAGAGTACATTTGGTTTGGAACTTTTGACTTTTCCACTTGAGGCACTACAGTACACCTGGCACACCGCTGCCAAAGAGGAAGGCAGACAACAGCACCTTCTGGGTCATAAACAGAGATGAGCAGAACTGCTCTCCTAACTAGAATTCAAGGATCTCATTCCAGGTGTTGCATCACCTTCACGCAAGTGCTGACACCAGTTCTTAACAGTCTGAGCCAGGATGGGTTGGTCTGGAAGTAGGTGGACAGCAAAGGAACAAAGACTGACGTAAGAGCACAGGTAAGCCAGCCTTTGTGCTGATGCTCTGGTCTAGATTACTGCACTTTGGGAGAGTTTAAGGTTACCATAGTACACACCCTCCTTCCCAAGAAACCACAACTGCTGCCACTCACTCGGACTTTACTGATGGGGTGATGGATTCCTTCACTGCTGCTGACTTCTTTCAGCGTGATTGGGTAAAATTGACCTTTATTCAGGTAAGTCATTGTGCTGTCCCCAGGCTTCTGTCGGAGGGACTTGGAGGCTTCCAGAGTGTATTCAAAGTTATTCCTATAGAGTGAAGAGGGGAGTGATTGCTAAGGCATTTTCCTAGAAAGCTGATTAAACGTTCCACATTTAATTTGGAGAAATTCCAAAGTCGTTAGTTGACTCATTAAGCCATCAACAGGCAAGGAAGTTGGAAAACAGGATGAGCCCCTTTTTCAACCATTTCCTTCATGAATGAACATTTAAGAGAAGTTCTTGGCAAGCTAAATCCTAAGACACATCAGCAGGCAAGACTGAAGGTCCCTATTCAGGCTGAGAGCAGCAAGCTGCTCTCACAGAACAGAAAAGTATCTATTAGCAATTTAATTAGATGTACAAGCTAATAAGCTACTCAATGGCCATCGCCCTCTTGGTCAACTGCAACTATCAAACAACTCATCTGCTCCCTTCCTCTGGAGTTCAGATAAGTTTTATTTCGCCTGTTTCTGCTGTGGATTTCCAGCAGACTGAGAGCAGACAAGCAGATCAGGGAGGGGGGCACAGCTGGAAGCAAACTCCCAGACAGCACTGCACATTCCCATGGGACACAGATTTGGTGCAAGGACCATAACTGAAGCTGAGTGGTATTTCCAACTCTGCAGGTAGTTTTCCTTAAAGTATTTGTTTTCTATAAAGATACAATTTTATCTTTAAAGCTACCATTTTCAACTGTGGAATTCAAAGAAGCAGACATAATTGTGGGTTTGAGATCCACAGCCCACCTCCAAAATCCAGCTGTGACTCTGTGCAAAATGGCATGAGTTGTACTGCTTGCTCATGGACAGCTAAGAGAATAGGAGGACATGGGCAAATGGGGGCCTTAAATCATTACCCAGAAATGCTGTCAAAAACATAATCTTCTGAATTCATGTTGGCCATTCGGAGATTCAGTTCAGTAGGAAAGAAAACCTGGAGTAGACAAAACAACAATTAACACTGCAGCAACAAGGAAAGTCAATATTAAACAGATACTCCTTACCACTGAATTTTTGTCAGGCAAATTGTTCACCAGATAACAACTGATTTTTGGTTTGAACAAACAGGACACTTAAACAGTGTTTTAATCCAAAACTTCTGGGTGTCAGCTAAGCACAACATCTCGTAAGCCTTCCAAGTCAGCTTAAGGCAAAATTTTAACGCTTTCCCAAATCTCAAAGGGCATAGCTATGCAGCTCCTTGAGGTTTGGCTTCAATACCTAAACATGGTTACGCTGATATTTTCAGTTGGTATCATAAAACAAAACCCACAGATTTTCTAACTCAAGGGCCCTACATAATCCAGCTGTTTTCCATGGACACACACCACACCTAGAAACTGGCAGTAAGGAAGCTTACATACAGTCAGTTCAGTTTGGTACCTGCAAAGGCACCACGGAGTGCCGAACTCTTGCAAAACCTGGCTCTGTGGATTGAGATAACTATTTCCACACTCTGCAAGCCAAAGCCTCTGTCACTAGTAAGATTAGTCATTTGCTTTTGATAGCGATTTCATGTTGTGAAGGTTTTATTTACTAAGTTTTAATTATGCACCTTTCTGAGAAATTCTTCTATTTCTAAGCCACTGGACAGACTTCTGGCTCATGTAACAAGCACAGTTAAAGATGGGACTGGATCTCTCCATCCAGACCAAGACACACACACACACACACACACACACACACAGAGCAACTGCCTCTCTTGGTACCTCTTGCACACCCTCCTTGAAAGTCTCCGAGAAGGTGGAGTCTGGCGTTCGCCTCTGGGAGTTCTGAGGCTGGGTGTTGGAGCTGAACTGGTCGGGGTTGAGGTTCCTGTCAAAGACCACCACGCGCTCGGGCGGCTCGGGGTGGTACACGCTGGGGGGGATGCCCACAGCAAAGCCATGGGGCTGCGTCTCCGTTTTGATGGAATGGGTGGGCATCGTGGCGATGGAAACCGTGACCGTTGTGTCAGGGGTTGTGAGGTGGCCTCGCTTGTCCATGCCCATCTGGGGGGTGTGTGGAAGGACAATATTGAAAGGCACATTTTTCAGAACCTGGACTCTGTTTTCTCCAGCAGAAATGAGCGGCTGTTCTGTCACATTTGGGATGCTGTTCCTTAAAAGGGCAAAAAGAAAGCAGACATAAATTATACAGCTTATTTTCTCATTAAACAAGAGTTAGAAAAGCTTTTCAGCCTTTTGGACAAGGACAGCTGACACAAGCTCTCCTGTTTGTGCAGAACAGCTCAATCCTAACCTGAAATGCTTGAGACACTCATTAAAAAAATCCCCAAAACTCCTCTCCCACTGGTAACCATCCCACCTTGGAGATGAATTACCCTGGAGCAAAGGGTGAGGGTTCACAGCCCACATCCTCACTGCCTGGAAAACAGCAGCCCAAAGCTAAGCACTTCCCACCACACACTGGCACACACAGGCTCCACCAAGCTGCTCTTTGGCAGAGGGAGAAGGACTGGCAGCAAGGCTGCTGCTCCTCTGCCCCAGGACTGCGCAGCACCCGGGAAGCACTAACAGGGAAATTACAGCCCTCTTTCATGCCAGCCCCCCAAAAAAACCTGCACCAAGACTCCTGGGAGTGGTTTGCATAACTTGCCACTCTCCACCCCACCACACTCATTTCTGCCAGGACAACACTGAGATCTGTGGCTCGGCTGACCTCATAGCTAGTAGCCACTCAGTCAGCCTGTCCTCCCTTTCTCCCTCCCCACAAAGTGGTCCTGCCCTCTCCTTTATACCAATTCTGACATTCCCCTGCATCCTTGGTGAGCCAGTTCAGCTTGCCTGGCTGGCAGAAAACTAGCCACCTTTTCTTTCCCTGTTTGGTGATGGGTCAGTGTGAGACCCAGTCTGGCTCAGGAGGAGCAGTGGGAACACATGGCTGGGAACCAGCCTGCTCTTCTTGACAACAAGTTATTCAATCAGCTCAGCTAGACCACAAAACCTCACCTCAGGTCCTTAAAGCATTCTAGTTTGTCCAAAGGAAGAGGGTGGTAGGAGTGGAAGCCTGGCCTGAGTGAACCTCACATCTGTAATAGTCACCTAATCAGTATCATCTGCTTGGGAGGCACAAGAGAGGGAAGGCAGGAAGGGGAAGAAAGACAGATGTTCCAGAAGATACAAAGGAAGTCCCCAAACAATACAAAACCAAATCACGAGCACTTCAAAGTCCTTCCCAACTGACCCATACATGAAACAGCAATGCTGCTGGTATCTGAGAACAAAAATCAGCAAAGAGCAACTGAAGTAACTGCATGAAAAATGAAAAGGATCATCAGTGACCGCAGCCCAGGGGGGGTGCCTGTGCTATAAGGCTCTACCTAATGTTAGAGAGCAGCTTCTGATAGGCTGACTATATGACATTAGCACACTAAAAGCAGATGGCTTTGAGCAGCAGTTTGAGCCTCAACTCTCCACACTAAGGTCCAATCCCCATCCTGTTCCTGGGGAAATGCAGGAATTTGAGGCACAGAGTAAAAGCTAACAATTTCTCTCTTCCAGCACATCACCACAGTACAGCAAGTTACTTTCTTTCAGAAGCTTTGACAGTCTAGGAGGAAAGGGAGGAAATAGAGAAGCAATAATAAAAAATAATACCTTTTGCTATGGTCTTGTTCAGGATGTTCTACCTCGGGCTTAGCTGTTGAAGATCTCCTCTCCCTTGGAACCTGGGAAATTTAAGACATAATATAATTCAATTCTCCCTCCCATACAAAAAAATTAGCTCCTTATAATTTGGTCAAATTAAGGAAGCCTTGCTTTTGATGCCAATCATTATTTGCATTACAGCTTAACCCATGTTCACATGGCTTTGGGATGCCAGGCCAACCCCAGGAGATGCCCCATGGATCCCTAGGTAGCCAACTCAGTCACCTGTGTCAGCCCTGGGCTCCTGCCAGCACCAGGTGTGAGAAAACCAGAGCAGAAAACCATCCATCCATGGATGGAGTAGCAGTACTGGGGTGAGCAGGAACAAGAAGAAATTTCCCAAGGTTTCCTGGCAGTGCAGGTTCTCTCCTCTGCAGGCTGGCAGAGTTCAACTTGCTAGATGAGCTCAAAGCTTGTGAAAGGATGCTGCTGCACAGCCACTTCCCCAAGGACATGTGCTCTCTAGGCCATTCCCTCTAAGACCACTTGAGACTCTCCTTTCTCCTCAGTGATTAGGGAATTTGGGGAGCACCACATCCAATAAGCATATTGAGACACTACAGCTCATATTTGTGCATGGCCACACACAACACACTGGCCCAAACTATATTAAACCTTTTATAATCAAAACATAACCACACACATGCCATTTTCCTGTCTGCACTGCAAGGCCAAGGCATACAGGAGAAGGTGAACTCTTGAAGCTGTGGTGGCTCAGTTCCTTGCACAGAGCACATAATCAGCAACCCAAACAGCTCTCGCAGCTGCTGGCACAAGCCTGTGGTGCTCAGATCCCCTCAGCCACACAGCAAGTCCACACAAGCTCTCCTGCCAACCCACACAAAACCCAGGACTTTTGTCACCCTCATCATACCTCCTGAATGAGCAAAGCAAACACTTTCTGGTGTTTGAATGGAGGAATGAATTCCCACCACTCTCCCTCACCAAAACCTCAGATCCTGCCTCCATTTGCCAGACTGGGTCCAGGGTGGGGAATCACCACTTCAGCACGAACACGAAGGCTGAGGGCACACCAGCACAAACAGCACTCTTCTCTACACAGCCCTGACTGAAAACTATGTCCTTGTTCTTACATATAACCTGGAATCCCCAGAAACACCAGAACTGTTGAATTTCCCACAGTAACCAGGAAAATTTGGAGAACTTCTAGCTGAAGACTGCTGGGAGGCCAACATTAACTAGTCACTGAAAAAACAAGGGTTTTCCAAACTCCATTTGGCCAACACTCACAACTTTTTATCAAAAATTTGTTTCCTATAAGGCCTTAACCACAGCTGAGCAAGCCCAGTAGTCAAGTGGAAAGAAATAAAAGTTTTTTGGTTTTACTGTTTTGTTTTTTTTATAGGAAGATGATCTCATCAGCTGCCTTTAATATGCAGAGGGGGCGTACTAGAAATGCCTCAACATCATCCCTCTATAACATTACTCCATAACAGCCCTCAATAAATCTTTCAACCTCCAGCCATTTTGCTTTACCCAAGTGTGCAGCATACCTGTTCTTCCACCAATTTTTTCTGTACGCCCACTGATACCCAAACATAAGAGGAAACCTTGAATTAGGCATTAATGTACAGTAAATCCCTTCTGCTTTGCTAAGCATGAAGGATCAACATCAACATTCTTTTTGTAAGCTACAGGTCTAGAAATCAAATTTGATTTTGTGGATTAAAATTGCTCTGGTGAAAGCACGGTGTTGTTTCTTTTTTTTTTTCCAAAAGCACAGCAAGCACAAGCACAAAGCAGAAAGGCAGTTTTCTCACAAAACTAGCTGAATAACATCCACATCAGTGAGTCTGTGGCATTTTGTCGTGTGTCTGTGGAGTGTTAATCTCCATATTAAGCCTTACAAGAATATTTTGATATGTAAGACATGTTCAACCCTTAAAAGGGTAGGCAAGGATTTTGTTTTCACCAGGCAATCTCTCCCAGTACTTGAAGAACATAACTGAGGCTGGCAACTGCACTCACTACTGTTAAAACACACAAGCCAAAGTGCCAGGCAGGAGAGCCAAGTCAGCCTCCTGGCCTTCCTGCATGCTCAGCAAAGAAAAAACAGGCATCTCCACCTGGTGAGCCAGGCCACCATAACACAGGCGTCTCAACACAAGCAGGACCCCTCCCTGCCTGGAAATGCCTGCTGGTCTCCACTGACCTGGCTGGAGATAGCTACCCTGGCTTATACTTCTGGTATTCGGGAAACAAAGCTCAGCAAAATGCACCCCGTGCAGACCAGAATGTTCTCTGACTGCTCAGCTCAGCTGTGAGGATCTAGGAGGGCACATGTCTCTCAGAAGACCACAAACACTGGGGAAGACAATCACTGCTGTCAAAGGATTAACAGACTACAGCAGCTGAAGCTCAATGAAGGTTACAGGGATGCAGACAGCAACTCTTTCAGGTGGACAGTTCTGCCACACATACCACCAAAAACCTGTAATTGTATCTTAGTATCAGCTGAACCTAAAGCAACACAACAAAGCCCCAGCAAATGCCACAGGTTCACCATAAGAGGGATGATGTGAGCAAAAGGAGTTTCTTTCTCCACGTATATTTATATTCAGACAGGGAGATGGTCCTAAAGTGTCATTCTTTATGACTATTTTAATAACACATTGCCTCTTGCAGAACCTGGGGTCAACAGAAAAAGTGCTACTCAAGTTGAAAAATAGCTAAGTGCTGCTTAATTTTTACATCAAGATCTATATTTTACAGAGCTAAAAATAAAACAAGTATTCAGAACAAGTGACATAGGGGTTTTTTTTCCATTTAAAACCCACATCATTTGAAGTCCTTGTGATCTGCTCACAGCTTCTGTAAAATCCTCTAGTAAATGACACCTTTCCCACAGGTGGAAGACGAGCTCTGCTGGCTACCAGAGCAAACCCATGCCAAACTACCTTGTAGTAATCATAGAGCAGTCCGAGCGCAGCTGCACTGTCTTCATCCCCATTGATGCTCATCATAGCTTTGGTAGCTGCTGTGAGGGGATTTTCAAGAAAAGTTTTCCAGGCTTCATCTTCATTGGTGTAAGGACGTCTCTGAGAGTAGAGAGAGTCATTCTGAAGAACCAACACGGGTCTTTTACTTGAATCACAAAAAAAGAAGAAACAAAAAAAAGCCACCTGTTAGAACACATGAGAAACATTCCTAAAGTTCTTCAAAATTAGCTGCCCCAGTTTCATAGGGTTCATATTCTGATTCAGTGTACTGCAAGGATTAGTCAACACAAAAAGCCCAGAAACTTAATTCTGATCTCACTCATGCTCAGTGTAAATCAGGATTAATTTGACCAAACTCAGATGGATTATACCAGCCTACACAAAAAGACAAAGCCATATAAGAGCACAACTGACCTGCTCATGCTCTGAATCAAACCCAGAAAGAGTTTCACACTTTCTAGCCAACCACCTACAAAGCCTCCAGCACATCCTATGTAATACTGCCAAGCTACAACCTGGTCCAGTTCCCATGTGGAACTAGAAAATGTGCATTAACGAAATATCTCTTTTCCCCAGTGCTTTCAAGTGTCTTCACTCTCAGAATATATCTAAAAACACCACCTACAAGCTACCGAGAAGTTACAGATGACAAAGGGAAATTGGTAAAGGGGAGTTCAAATCAATTTGGCAGTGTTTTTTCCTGACAAGGGGAAAAAAACAACTTACTGCCTAGTTACTGTTGAAATAATCCAGCACACTAGACTGAAACACAACCAGATGAGTGAAGAACAAGGAAAAATCCGAGTTACTCTCTTTGTGCTATAGTATACATATAAAAAATTATATTTACTCTGAACATTTGGAGATTGCTGTGAACCAACAAACTCCAAAATTACTTGGACATTCTGTCCACTGACAAAAGCAAGATGTGCAGAAAATGTTGTCCTGCCAGCCTAGACAACTTCATATTTTTTGGTTCTCTTGGTAAAATATATGCTTCATCTTTTAAGTCAGCTCAAGCTAATGTTTAAATCTGACATTTAAACCAGTTCAGTTTTTTTTCCAGTGCAAGTTTAACATTAGTTTATTGTAGATGGGCTGGGGAAGAAGAGGAGGCTTTTTTATTTTCCTTAACAATCCTAAACTTGACATTTTTAGTAAATTGTCAATAGTTTAAAATAGAAAAGTAATTACTTAAAAACAATTAACCCCACAAAAAGCAGTTCCCCACCACTTTCACACCTTTTTCCTAGTAGGGAATCCTTCTTTTCATCTATTTACCCAGATAAATTCAGAGACTGAAATATACTATAAATACAAAAAGTTGTGAAACAGAAAGTTGTGAAATACTCTAATCACTATAATCAGCTTAGCAGTATCCTACATTTATCACCACCTTCCACCAAAAAGATTGCAAAGCAAATTACGCATTCGATGCTTTATCAGTTACACAAGTCACCCCACTGAGCTGCCACCGGACAGCTTGGCTGAGCTGAAGGCACTGAAAGCAACTGGGAGTTTCCAGGACTTGTAAAAGCACTTCGTGGCTATAAATCAGTATTATGTAGTTGGAAGAAGAGCAAACAAAAATGACAAAAGAGACAAGTTCTTGCACCAAGCCCTTTCTTGAGGTCTTCACATGTATTTGCGTACTCACTGACACAGACACCCAAACGCAGATACCTCTGGGATTGAGGACAGCTACTTTCTATCAAAATGAGGCGACCCACAGAAAACAAAGCAGAATTTTCTTTGGGGACATGGCACAAGGTCCTGTTCTTATACAGAATGATAAAAGAAACCTCAAATATCGACAGCAAATGGGAAAATCCTCCAGTTAAACTCACTCATACAGAAAAAGGCAACTGAAGTAACCTGGGTGCAGTTCCCTTGATCCATCCCTGCCAAGCTGAAGGGCTAAGTCAGCCTTGCTGAACTCACAAGACCACTAAGCTGATTCCCACCAGCAACACAATACTCACATGGGAAGAGAAAATCATCAGAGAACCAAAAATACTGAGAACAAAAGCATCAACTAACCAGAAGCCTAGCAAATACAAGATCTATATATTTTTCTGTGATTTGTCATTGAAACACCCAAATTCAATGCACATTGTCCTACAGGTAACCCACCCACCTGAAACAGCACAGAAAATTATCTGCAGAACTATCAAGAAAAGCGTGGTGTTTGGCAGGAACTCCTCCTTGAGAAGAACCACAGCTTCTTTCAGGAAAGTGAGAACATATTAATAAGAGAAGACAAGCACATCTTTTTTCCTAAGTTTTACAAAATAACTGGCATGCTGATCAGCTCACAGAGTGGTAGACGTCTGGCAGAGGCAGAAAATTAAATTTCATACAGCAGTTCTAATAATTTCCCCATTTTATTTTCCATGTGACCACAGTGGAAGCAGAGGAATACTACAAAAAGCAGAGACGCTCTGCCTGCGAGGCTTCCCCAGCGTGCGATGCTGTGTTCAGACCACAGAAACTATTCCTGCTTCCGCCACTGAGCCAGGACCAGCCGTGCTGTCCCTCACCCTGCAATTTACCTGGCGACTTTCAGAGCTGCCCAGCCGTGCTGTGCCTGCTCCTGCACAGAGCACGCCTCCAGTGCTGAGACAGCACCGAGGATTTCTGGTGCTGTCAGAAAAGCAAAGTGCACGCACCCGAATTGCTATGGCCTCACCGACTAAGTGTCATTGGAAATAAAAACACCTATGAAAAATCCTCATCACAGACATGAGTTAGTGAGCTGCTGCATTGGAGTCCTCTTCCTAGAAAGTAGCACGTTGAAACAAAAAGTTCGGTTTAAAATCCTACACATACCCTAGGAAAGGAGTGCATCTGAGCCACCAATCATTCAAAGTATTGAAATTTTATAATCGGTTCTTGAAATAAAATCACTTGAGAGTTACCCCGTTTTCTGGCACTTAAGTGACCACGGCCACCACCAGCAGATGGACACGGTGTGACAAGTGCAGCAACAGACCCGAGTCCTTAAACACAGCCTGGGATCCACTTGAAGGCGACGTCTCGTATTCAACACCACGAAGTTACAGAATACACACACCTCGAGCTCGATTTAACTCTTTCAGGACCCAGTTTCGGCTACTCCGGGGTCGCCGCGGCCGAGCTCGCCGGCAGCCGCCCTTACCTGCCGAAGTCCACCTTGCCGGAGGGATGCGCCTCGTAGAAGTCCATGGGGGCCGCTGCGGCCGCCGGGCAGCGGCGCGGGGGCTCAGCCCGGCTCCCTCGGCCCGGCAGCTCCTCCCGACGGCGCGGCCGCCGCCGCCGCCGCCCGCATTTAAGGCGCGGCCCGGCGGGGCGGGGGGCGGCCCCACGCCTCGCTGGGGGTGTCGGGTTTCAAAGCCGGCCCAGCCCCGGCGCTCGCCCCGCGGGGCGGGGTGGCCGCCGGGGTCGCCCCGCTGCGCCGCCGGGCCCCCCCCTTCCCCCGCTCCCCCCGCCATCCCGCACCGCCCCGCCGCAGCCTCCGGGTGCTCCCCCGAGAGACAGCAGCGAGGGGGGCGGGCCCCGCAAGAGCGGCTGCCCCGGCCCGGCCCCCGGGCGGCGAGCCCCTCTCGCCGCAGCCCCCCTGCAGGGCGGCGGCACCGGTCGGACCGGACGCGGTGCTTCTTCCCCCGCCCGGCTCACTCACTTGTCGTAGTCCTGTGTCATGTCTGGCGGAGGCAGCGGGCGGCAGGACTGGCCGGGCGGGTCGGGAGGAGCAGCGCCGCGCACCCGCCGCTCCGACGGGTTTTGTCAGCTCCTCTCGCCCGCTCAGGTGCTCCCGCAGCCGCAGGTGGACGCGCGCCGCGCCGCGCTTCCCATTGGCTGCCGCGGCCCGAGGGGCGGGGCCGCCGCGCCCCCATTGGTCGGGCGGGCTCGGGGCGGGGCCGGCGCTGTGAGGGCTCGGCGGGACGGAGCCCCCGGGCGGGCTCTGCGCGGGGAGCGCCTGCGAATGGGATCCCCTTCTCCCTCTCTCCCCTCCCATGTAACTTCATTTCTTTTTCAGGTACTACGCCGACTTCAGGAAAATCTAAACTCACCACAGTCATATTGTCTTTACTATAGTCTTAAGCCGCGCCACGGAAGGTTTTGCTTGGACATTAAGAGGAGTTTCTTTGCCGAAAGAGAGATTAGACATTGAAATGGGGTGCCCAGGGAGGTGGCGGACTCCTTGTCCTAGCAGTTTTTAAGAAAAGACAGGATATGGCACTCAGTGCCATGGTCTGGTTGACAGGGTGGTGTTTGGTCATAGGTTGCACTCGATGATCTCAGAGGTTTTTCCAGCCTAATTGATTCTGTGAATTTGCACAAGCACTGCACCAGCTGCTGAAGGGCAGCAGATTCATGTGTCATTCACTGTCTCTCAGATGAACCCAGGTTTGGGGAGCAAGGGACATCTACAATGTCGTTAGTGCTGAAACTGCATCAAAATGCAGCAGTGTTACACCAGCAGCAACATCACAAACATCACATTTATCCAAAGTGGCATGCATGAAGTTAAATCAGAAAGATCTTGAGTTTCTCCTTGAGAAATAAGGGTGGGAGGTTGCTTGTCTAAGTAACAAGTTGAATCAAACCCATATAGCAACAGTGCTATCTATCATATGTCAAGATGCTTCAGATAGCTACTGTAATTTAAAAGTATGCTCACTAATAAGAGGTCTCTCCTTCTAGGTCAAAATCTCTTCCCTATTTGTACAGGATATACTCCAATGCAAAATTATAGAAGAACAATTCAACCAGCCAACCGAAAGAAATATGAAACTGAAGAAGACAAACGTTAACTAAGGGTCTAATCCTGGAAGTTGCTTAACATCCTCTGAATGGATTACAGTGAGTGTTCTAGAAACAAAATGCTTTGTTTGGATCTGCAAACACTGCTATTAGGATGGCAAAAGATAAATACCAGTACTGAAGTAGGATCTTGCTCTACAAAGTGAAATGAACTGATGTAAATTGTTCTTTATGACATGTAGTAAAAAGCATTCTATGTTTTGAACCCATCTTTAAAATCTAATTCAAGATTACATAGAAGAAATTTCTTATCTGATTTCACATATGAAAAAAATACTGTCATGTGATTAAGATGTAGGAAAGTGACATTTTTCCAAACAAGTATAACTTGCTTTGTTTCCGATACAAATTACAAAACCAGCTTAAAACGGCAAGTACTGGGAAGGACTGCTGACTTTCTCGGGTATCATTCACTCCTCACGCTCCCTGCTTCTGTTCAAAGAATTCTGGGATGTGCAGACGCGATGGCTGCTTTTTGGCACAGGTGCACACTTTTCATTAACAATAAAATATAATACTGCCCTGTAGCCATAGGTGACCCAGATGCAGGACGTGCTGGAGTTCAGTCACATGTTTATATTGCATCCCAGTTGCAAAAATCTTAGTGATGCACCATGCTTGATACTTCAGCTTAACTTGAGTTTATCATGATTTTATTCCAAATTATTTAAAGCTGTCTGTCCCTGCAAAAGGGATGCCTTTTCTTAACAGCCTGATCCACTGATGAAAACTTGGTTATCGCCACAGCAATCGCTTCCACATTCAGGAGACAATGATATAAACACCGGATTGTGACACCGCTGACTAATCTGCCGGTCACAATCTAGACTCTGCAACACCACTTGTAGGTGTATTTATGTGATGTCACTAACTGGGTTGCATCACCACCAAGTAAAATCAGGCAAGAAGCACAAAGGGATTTAGCAGAGCTTTGGCTGGGGCATAAAGCCATGCCAGGCTGGTGGGGCAGTGCTCTGGCAGGACTTCCCTTGCCCTGTGCTGACTGGCCTTTCAACTTCTTCCCTCTCAGCCTTTTCACCTCTAATTCACTGCTCTCTTCCACCTCTCATGCCCTTCCCTTAACCTTTCCCTTTGACTCAGTCCTTCCTTCAGCATTCTTCTTCCCCCCTTCACGCATTCATTTCCTTTTAAATGAATCCCACTCAAAACACACAAGGAACCCCACCATACTCATCTATCATTGGCAGCCATCAGGCTGAGCTCTGTCCCATCATGCTTGCCTCTCTTCCCACTCTGTCTTCTGACATTGCTGTGTAGAGAAACTGGGATTTATTCTGGACAAGAATTAGCTACTGTTGTGACTTACCCAACAAATATGGGTTTAAAATCTCATACCTGATAATTATCATCTACATGCTCTGGTCATTCACACCTGTGTAATAAACAAACAAGTTGCATCAGGTTTGTGGCAGTACTTTTGATTTCACAAAACATAGCAGGGAGTCAAAACAAGATACTTTTTGCTTAATCTGAACGCCTAAGATACAACAACTAGGCTGCAGAGCTGGATGTAAAGAGCAGGAAAGCTCCTATGCTTTCCTACACAGCACACCAGGCAAGCTTTCCTTCTCAGGCCTGTGGTTGCTAAGGATAGATCTGGAAAAGGGAGCCCAAAACTAACCACTGAACCTTGCAGAATAAGCCTGAAAACATTGAAGATCTTAAAAAAAAAAAAAAAAAAAAAGCCCAGACAGAGTTTTCATAAACTCGGTGGACACTGATGTGAAAGAAGGCACTGTGGAAAGAAACAGACGAGTGTCAGTGGAAAAGGAAGCTGGAAATGCCTTGTAAGAGATGGAAAAAGCTGAGGAGGAAAAGGCATAGTAATAAACAAAAGCACAATGTGTGAAATATTGAACAAAGAAACAGTTTGCCTTCCACTTCAGTCATATCCCTATATGCAATCTTGCAAACGCTCCTTAAAGATTCCCCTTTTGATTCTTTATTTATCTCTAAAGAGAATACTGTTAAAATAAATACTGTTAAAAGGATACAGACTATTCAGGATCAAGAGATGCAGTTCCATCAGCCTGACTGAGGACACCCTGAATTTACTACAGTATAAATTCACCAATTTTGCAGCAGCCTCTATTAAAGAAAGTCAGCCTGAAACCTAAAATTTTATTGATGATAAAATCTTTAGCTTGTTGTCTGGTTTCCCTGAGCACTTACCATCTTTGCTCAATACTGTGTTTCCTTTGGGTCTGACTGCTGTGTCTGTAGGTCCTGCCACACGGGTCCACACTGGTGTAGTGAGAGGACAGCGTATGCAGGTCCTTTGCTGCCCACTGCTCCCTGCCCAACCCACTTCGCTCCACAGCACAGAAGCCACGCAGCTGCCCGGTTAGGAGTTACAAATGCCCTGGGTCTCAGCTCAGGAAACGATTTGCCACAATTTTAAATCAACACAGCACAACAGAAGCACCCCAGGATCACAACACAGGCACTGAACACGCTTGGTGGCATTGTCAGGAAGCAATGGCAGGGTCTGCAGCTGGTGAGCAAAGCCACTGCTGGGACAATGGGGTGGTATATGAGCAGACACAGAGTACTTCTACAACAGAGATTACCAGAGGAAAGTGCTTGTATTTTGTTCTAAAAGCACCTCATGTACTGCTGGAGGCAGAGTGTAGATGCCAAGGGTGGGAGAGGCATGTTCTGGCTCTGGAAATGCGGCCATTAGCAGTTGTACAAGGGCAGCAGAAACCTCACGTGAGGACACCAGCTTCCATCTCCCATTCTGGTAATCCTTACTCACTCTTGTTCACAATTTCAGCAGCATCCTAGCAAAAGGAGCAGTGAGAGATCTTTAACATATGCCTATTTCCACATCTTGGCATCCCCTTTATGCTCTCCCTCTTCTAACCTGGACAGGAACAAAGAGTTTCACACTTGAGGAGCAACAGGACCAGTAACTGTGGAGGAGATGCTGGAAAGCAAGCATCCTGCATTTAGCACAAGGACAAATGCAGTGAGAGACACTGCTGTAACCAACCCACACGCTAACATCTCAGCCAGGAAATATGTGCAATCATATGTGCTGGGAAGCCCATTGCATTTTGGATCAAAGGAGAAGACTCATTACACAGAGTTATCCTGAGTTTTCTCTGCCTGTGAAGAATAAAACTCAAGCTGACACGGGGAAAGGACAGATGATCTAGGGGGCAAACACTTTATCTGGGGATTTAACATATCCAGACTTTACCTGTCCCAAAAGCCCTGTGAGTCCTGGCTCTTTTGCTCCCAGCCCTGCAAGAGCATCCTCCTGACAACTTATTACAATATCCTGAAGTAATTTTTTATTCAGAAAAAGCAGAAGTCTTCTTCGTCCAAAAAGGGAAAAAAGTCATTTGATGAAGGGACTTTTGAGATTTCCAAGACGTTATGAGAATGCAAGATACTCATTGCTTTGCCTGCAATACTGCATGAAGCTTTCTTAAATCTTCTACACATGATTGTTTCAGGGGTTGGGCTAAAAAGGGGCTAGAAAAGATGCAAGTGCTGTGAAGCGCATGCAAGAACTATGGCAAATAAACTAGATTAGCATTGCTTACAGGCATCAGGCTTTGCTGATTCTCATGCTCTGGTTAAATCAGGTTCAGGGCCTTCCCTCTGTAAGTCAAACACCTCTCCTTCATGTCTGAACAACAGTAAAAACTTTCAAAAGAAAAATGTATTTGACTAAGTTGATACTGAGAACACCAACACACTGAGGCAGTGAAAAACTACTAAGGGTAAAGTACCAATTCCTCTGAAGACCGTGCCTTTCAAAAGAAAATGAGACATTTGTCATATTTCTCCACCAAAACAACAGAAAGGTTGCATTTAGGAGAATTCATAAAGCAAGGTTACTTTTGACCAGTTAAAAATGTTTTTTTCCTAACACATACACTAGGAAAAAGACTAAATTCACTTTAAAAGGCACATAAAGGTCTTAGAATAACTGATTTGCTATTGTCTAAGTTAATTATTAATTAAGTCTTCTCAGTATATACTGTTTTAAAAGTTTGTTCTAAAAACCCCCACTTCCCTTTATCTATATACTGAAGAACTGTCATTCAAATTTTAGAGTAAGAAACCAAACAAGGGGAGCCTCTTTTACTCAAAATTCACACGGGATTAAGTACAAAAAAGTAGCTGAGCTCTACCTGGGCACTTTCAGCAAATAGTTACAGCGAGGAGCTGTAATTTCCAAGCCGAGAGAGGAGATTGGAAGCGCTGGGCTGTGCAGACACCCTGCCCTCCGGCCATGCCCGCAGCTGTCTGTCGGTCCGGCGGGCTCCGCCTCCGGCTGGTACTGCCTGCGCTCCGAGCAGCTGTCCCGGGAGAGCTCCACTGCAGGTAAGGCACTCCTGGGGCTCGTCAGCTTCCTAAACACCATTACTCCAACACAAGTGCTGATTGATTAAACTGCACAGAACTAACAAAAAGCATTTTTGGGGCACACCCTTTATTTTAAATCTGACTCTTAGCCTGTGTGTCCAGAAGGCACATGGCTCTGGATGATTAACTGCAAGCTTTATGCCAGTTTATTAAAGTACAGCCTCAATTTAGCCTAACATCTAAGGGAGCTTTCTTAAGTTTGTAACAATGTAACAATGAGCACAGTATTTTTAATTTATGAAGCTCAGATTTTACTACTACAGTAGTTTTAGAAGAAAGCTATACCTATAATTAAGTGCGTAAGTCCTTCAAATAACAACTTCTGAATTAAATTAATCCTTTATGAATTCCAAGGTGTCTTTTAGACAGTTAATTCAAAACTTTAACAGATATTACAGTAAAAAGAATGAGACGCTTTCAGTCGTTTGAGCCAGCACTACTGAAAAGAGTAACAATGTGTATTACACTTCTGTAGATTTGTTACTGATACAAATAATCATCTAGAAAAGTATAAAGAGTAATTTTACCAAATACTTACTAATATTAGTAATTCACTCAGGTGAGGTCAAACATAATAGGTAATGGCTAATTTTAAAACACAAACACCAGACACAAGAGGAGATTTAAACTGGTATGTTCCAAGTCCATTAATGTAAACATCAGTTCAGACACACCTCACCAGAAGTCTGAGGTATCTAGCACAGCATGGCAATAGATTTAGACATACTAAACTGTGCCCACTTACGAAATCTCTTAACACATACACCAAGTAATAATTCAGTCTCTTTCCTCTTCCCACATCAAGCACAGTTTAGTTCTCTATGGCTAAAACTATGCCTTCTCATCTGCCTGTTAGTCACTCTATAGGATCATTGCTTTAAATCCCTGTGCTACAATAACTAATTAAAATACCTGGAAAAGTAAAAGCTTTCACCCAAACTGTGTCTTTTGCATCACCCTAAATCAGGACACCAGATTACCTCCTGCCTCTACTGAGCGAAGCCTCCTGGTTTGCCAGTATTTCCATGTAACTATTACAACTCACCTTTAATACTCCTATCTGCCCTACCTGTATTTGAAACACTGCTTTATCACTTGCTCCAGACAGGTAGAGCACATCACCTCTCCTATCATTCACCTGTTCCCAATTTTTAAACAACTCCATGGTTTAAACCCTTCGCAATCTACTCACTGAACTGATTACCCTCCCAGATTACATCTCACGGAAGCTCTTGCTCAGGGAGGAAGTCATTACTCTTTGTCAAGTCTGCAGGCACCATTTTTCTTACTTATAATAATGCTTAGAAACAGTTGTTAGTTTTAGTTTTGATCAAACAGATTTGGCAAGTTCTGTACTCTGTACTGATAGTTGGAAATGATGAATTTAATTTCATTCAGCTGAAAGGAGCATTATTCATCTGGGTATCTACACAGCATCTAGGTTCAACACATGTATGTATATGTTATGGTGTCTTTCATGTAGTGGCAGCACCCAGCTTCATTTACATGTTGTCTGGGACAGTATAAAAACATGGTGCATAAATAAGATTGAGCATGAGAAACTGGTGGAATGTCCAGGGCACAAGTTGCTGAAGATGCTGGGTTATAAAGTGGTCAGAAGCAATTCAAGGCTTTAACAGTAGCCTTGCAAAAGAAGAATGACAGGAGGACATGGCAGTTGCCCCTGCACAAGAAATAGGATCAGATTTTATACCGGGTACAAAAGTATCTGCAAAATATGTGGAGCCTGAAGTGGAACATGGACCTGAAAGGTGTTAACCTGAATGAGAGGCTCAGGCATAACAAGAGACTGGGAAATATACAGGATGCAAGGACATGTAGAAAACAGTGCCAGAGCTCCAGAACAACTGGAATGCTGTTTAGAAATAATAAACAAAAAACTCACTGCAATGACAACATTAACCAATTGCTTCTTTTATTTGTTAACATACTATGTAAAAACAAAATAAAAATTATTTTCTAGAAATATATTTACCGTCATACAATGGTAGGTAAAAAAAATATATATTTTAATTGTAAAATCTCACAATGTAATTAGATGCTAATGTCATGTCCAGTACACTCAAAATATGTAAAATTATGCCCCAAGAAATGGTAATTTCACAGCTTCCTGTTGGCTCTGATGTAAATTAATGAAATAAATAGTAATTAACAGTTTCCTTGGCAGTTTCCTTTCCCAGTATCAGTGACTTAAATTATAGATAAAATGACATTAAAACTGAAGTACAGTAGTAGATCTCAGCACTATCTTAACAAAAACTGCCCATGAGACAAAAGAAACAGTGTAAGTTTAGACGTAATACCTTGGTTTGGGATCCAACCAACTAATTTACATTGATTTAATACTGGAGGTTCTAGGCCATTTTTATTTCCTTAGGACTGTGTTGTATTTTAGTTTTTTACAGAGTTTTTTATTAAAAAGTTTGTGTTCTATCATACACACCTCATCATGGATATAAGAGGGCTGAATCCTCAGAATAAAGGAAAACAACCCTAGTACAAAATGGTAACTCTGGGGAAACTCCACTTCTCTGTAATGAGCCAGATGACCACACAATCTGAAAAGAAATGGGGAGACAACAAAAGCCCTGAATTACAAGTGCATTTAGTATTTAGCTAGCATTTATATATTTAACTGTACTCAGAGACAAACTCAACATTTTACCAAGAGCATAAATCACAGTTCTAGTTTACAGTGTTGATTCCTGTGAAGTGATCTACTCCTGCAAAACCCTGAAGTACAGGACTGAACCAAGACATCTTTAGAGCTGGTACAAACACACTAAGAAGAAAAAACCACTATAGCTTCTTGCACTATGAACTAGGATCTTACTCAACCAGGCAAAGAATACATTCTTTGCCTTTCAGGACTAAATGGAATCACTGTTCTTCCAGCTTTTAGCCAACGTAGCAAAGTACTAAGGTGACTATCTCACCCTATTTTTAAAATTTCTAAGATTATCCAATTCAGACACCTTAGGCCCTTTACTCTGCTCTTCTCTCTCCATACGGTTCCCCTCTCATCTTCCTGACACTATGTCATGGGATAATAACCCATTCATTTACTGTCCATTGCCTTTGTGTGCTAAATACAAATTACGTGTCTAGAAACAAGAGAGAAAAGCTAAGTTAAGTCAATGGAGTAACACAGGAAACATTGGAGCAAACACTGATGAGGTCAACAGAAAGTAATTAGTGCTGTAGCAGCCTTCTGCTTAATTATTTTGTAGCTTTCATGGTGAAAATGTTAATGAAAATGATGAGGTGATTTTATTGATGAAGTATATAATGAAAATAGCAGACTAGACTTGCTGGCAACAAGGGTCAGACCGAACAAAAGATGACACAGAGGATGAGCTGCAGAGATAGCTCTGTAAACATTAAGTTCAGCAGCTTAGGTTGGAAAAACACCCTGTTCTAGATAAGCCTCAAATTTAGTTTAAAATACTATGAAGTTTCAGTTTTTTAAATAAAAACACGGTATATTGACATAGGAGTTCAGCTGCTATTCACCTATGAATGCTATACATCTTCTAACTTACTAGGTACTGCCTTGGGATGTGGAGAAGCACTTTAAAATGTTCCCTGTGTCTGATTCAGAGCACCTGTCTTAAATATTCACCAGAACAACGACTGGGATCTGTCTGTCCCAATTTACAGGTAAGTGTGCTAATTACTAGACTATAAAGTCATTTGCTCGCTCCCTCTGGCCCAGCAAATATTTACATTTTACCTCAAACTGGAGGAACAGCCAGACCTGTCCTGAGTGCCAGGCAAGCTGCACTTCAGGGAGCGGTCTGTCCAAAGCCTCCCGAAGTCTGGCACATTGGAAATCTGGAACCAGGTCTCTCATGCCATACATCCCATCCTCTGCCCTACCTCACACCCCGCAAAAGCATTACAGCATTTTTCACACACGGTAGTACCTCATCATGTATAGAATCATACAGTGCTTTAGGTTGGAAAAAGTGCTTTACAGGCATTGAGTACAACTCTTGTCACCTAAAGACTTCCATAGCAAATCAGTTTAGAATCCAGTTTAAAACAGAAAGTTTTAAAATAAAATGTAAAAGCATTTCATCAACAGCTTTGCTGACACTGTTATCACATTTTAGTCCCAGGACTAAAGCACTTCAGCAGTCCAGTTAGACCATGCTGACTTTTAGAGAAAGAGAATTTGAAAGATTTTTTTTTTTAGTTCTATTCTACATACACAGAGGATAAACCCTCATATCTGAGGGAGTAGATGTTGTTTTCCAATGTTAAGTAAGTGTCAGATGTATAATTAACTACTTGCATTGCAAATGACATAATGGGAAATTTAACCGGTAAGAATTTAAATTCAAATCTTGTTTCATGAAGGCTATGACAGTTTGCCATTAACATTTTAATATATTACATATGAAAATGTAGGCTTAAAAACAGACTTTGCATGGAAGATTATTCACACAAACATACACCGAAATATCCACTTGTTCAATGTGTACATAAGATTTACGCAAATCTGTGACCAAAGGATTATTACCTCTACTCCCTTAAAAAAAAAAAAAAGGTTTTATTCATACAAAAGAATGAATCCATATAACCAAACCTCTTGTAATGTAACACTGTGCTTACATTATTCCAACCCATTTCTGTCACGGTGGGTATGTGAAAAGGAAAATAAAGATAAGCAAATAAATCCACAGAAAGACAGAAAAGACTGCATACTTGTAAAACCCAGTTACTTTCAAGGGGAATCTAATGCTTTAAAAATCAGGACCGCATCACTAAGACTGAATAGGGGCTATGGATCTCTGAATACTATTTCAAATTATATACCAGATAAAGACTTCACATGTTCTTCAACAGATGAATGAAATCTCATATCACATGAATACAATGCAATCTCCTTTCCAAAAAACCACCTTCCAATTGCAAACATGAGAAATTCAGGAGAATCCAAGCCAGCTACAGAGTTGATCTTTTTCACTGATATTCACCAGTACATTCCTCTTCTGGTTTAGGGTTTCATAATACAACAATGGCAGAACCAAAGTCTCACATATGATCCAGAAGTCGTGATTAAAGGCATCACAAAATCAGTATAGTGATTAAGAAAATTAGTTTTCTATACTTTTTTAGAGGCCAGGGAGGAGAGAATGAAACAGTTTTGCCATTCTCTGGAGAGTTGCATCACAAGTTTTTTTACAGAACACTATGAAGAAGTGAAGTGAGTATTCACATCCAGCTGCTGCTCTTGCCATGTGACTCTAGTTGTTGATTTTGTCTCATCTCCTCTCTTCTCATAAGCTCACTTTGATCACTCTTCATGTTACAATTTGTCTACTCACAATCCGAGACTATCCACTCCTCACACTCCCCTTTCTAGAAATTATTGTAACTATATGTGAACACATAGCTGTGCACACACCCTGCATTTGTTGTTTGCAAAAATACATCTGTACATATATCTGGCTTTACTTTCAGGAGAACTTTCCAAAATGTATTTAGCAAAAACGTGAGTACTTACTTCTCATTACATAGTTTAACTGTACACAGCCAATAGTCAGGGTTCATGGCTGTCAGTAGACCACATTTTTCTTGCAAAATTCCCTTCAGGCTATGCCCGTGAAAACAACTCCCATCTGTGTTTTCTTCAGACCAACTTAACTGAAAACTTGAAGGATTTGGCTTTTCAGCACGTTGCACTGAACCAGATAGCTTGCCAAACTGATTTTGTAAGTTCACAACCATTTCTGTGCAAAGAGAAACAAAAGAAACAAATGCAAAAGTATTAAGTATCAGAATACTGTTCAGAGGTGATTAATACAAGAATAAAATGGGGTATTTGTGGTTTTTAAATTTCTTTTGTTTTTTCTTTAAACCTCTGTGTGAAAGACTGAGAAATCTTGGAAGTCTCTATGTTCTCTCTGCCACCCTCTTTGCAGGTTTTAGTGAAACAGTGTGAAACACAATTCAAAATGCCATGTCTTTCATAACTAATGATATTAGTAGCAGGGCACTCTAAAACATTCCTGCAAGTAAAACCTGTAAAATCCATTTGATACTACTGGGATTTTCAAGCTGATACAAAGCCCATTCATACACACATGGATTCAAGGTTAAGCTTTCCATGGTGCAAATTTTAACTGGTAAGAAACCCCAACAACAAAAAAACCCCACTCTATGTCTGCCCACTGCTTCCCTAAGTTTCTGCGGCTGAGAAGGGAAAGAAAGTATCATGATAGATCAGCACACACTGTATGACTGCCTATGCCTTGTTTTCCTGGATAAAAAGCAGGTTAAAAAACACTGTTGGAGCTTTAACTCCTTTTTATGACTTGTATTTACATAAACTCATTCATATATTGAAGAAAAGAACAATCACAGGAAAAAACCTCCTAAAATAATCCAAGAACTGGGAAGTTTATCTTTCAAGAGGACACTAAAATCTATGATCAAAATCAAAGGTTTAGGAAGGTTTCTGAAAATCTGTGGCTGGCACATAAGAGCACTGTTTGTTCTAGAGCACTGTTTGTCTCTATTATGGTACATTTGTTTTAAGATGAATCCTGCCCAGTTACAATTATGTGCTATTCCTGCTCAGAACATTATGATAAAGCTCTGTAATCTAAGTGGTCCTCTTCTAGCTCCAGGAGAAGCAGAGCCAGAAGAGGAATATCTTTTCCTATAAATGCAGGAATTAAAGGGCATCTGAGTAAACAATCAGTTCGAAATAAATAAATCTAAACATGGTTTTCCATGGAACACGACTTGACTGTAGGATCATCCCAAATGAATTTTGAAGAGTAAGCATTTAAAAAAACCCCTACTGCGTTCTTGAAGGAGAAATCCAACATGTGTAATTCAAGCCAAATTGGATTACACAATTTTTTTAGAAGTCCCTGAACCACTCACTTCCAGAAACTGAAAGAGCACATAAAAGGAAAAATACCACTTGCCACACTTAATAACTCTCCCCAAATACCTGCTGCTTTCTAGATAACATAAAACATAGAATGAAGAACTCCAAACTAATTTGGCTGAAAAAAATTCTGGTTTTCCTTATTTCTACAGAGAAGTTGGGTTTTGTTGTTCTGGTTTTTTGCTTTTATGTCAACATAAACCCTAGAAACTTCTCACAAGTACTTCCAGAGCTACTAAAAACCAGTAGCTGTACCTGCATTCCAACCACATACAGCTGGCTGCTCAAGTAAAGCCTTCCTTGCTTTCTGCAAAGGTTGCAAGATGGAGTGGGAGAGAAGGGGGACATGCAAGATCTACCAAAGGACAAACTGGGATATTCACAACAAAGCATATGAGAAACTAAAGGAGGAAACAGACAGGAAAGCTAGGGAAGACCAACAACTCACAAGGTAATAAAGTGACATAAAGGCAGCTGGCAAACTAGAGAAGATGAGGACAGAACACTCATTCTGAGATGGGGTTCAATAGGTTGTTAGGAAGACAGGCAAAGGCAGTTTCAGTTGTGCATGTTTGAAAAATTCCAGCCACAGGTTGTAAAACAGTACTACATTAATTGTACCCAGAGATGAAAGAGAGGAGACAAAACATTTTAAGATGTAAATGTTATCAGTCAGGGCTGAAGATTTTCTATGATGGGAAAAGTTAGAGGAGATTTCTGTGTTGCTGGGAAGAAGCAAAGTTTACTCACGTCTTCTCTTTAGAACTTTAGATTTATTCTTGACTGAATAAAACAATGGCTTTTCACATCTCCACAGATACCTACCAGTAAGAGATATAAGAATTGTTAACAAAAAGAAAGCCAGAGCAAATGAATAAAAGAATAATACTTTATTACAAATACTGCTACAGTTTTAAGATAAAAATAATCTAATGTTTAGTGCTACTAAAAAGCCACTGCCCCTCCAACATATCTAGGAAGTCTTTTTCTGAGTAGGCAAACCAAGGCATATTAGCCTAGATCTACTGTAATCAGTTCAGCTGTATAAGCTATTTTTCACAGTAAGTGAGCATTTAATTAATAACCTGGATAATCATTGTGAGTGTAAATAGAAAACTAAGACAGTGATTTAATCATTCTAGTCACTCGAGCTTGGTGGATGGATATGCGGAGCAAATTTCTAACTTTTAAAAATTTCTGTAGGGTTCTGGAGTTCACGTAGAACTGTCTACCTTAAAAAAGAAGTACTTAAAAACCTCTTACTTGGCTCTTTCTTCATCCAATTTCTTTTGCTCCACATCCAAGGCATGTTTTACCACCTCATACCACTTCTTAAACTCAAAATATGGACCACCTGAATAAAACATATACATTTTAGTTTGGGAAGAAATTAAATAAATGACAGAGAAGGTGGTCTTCAAGCTGCTAGACCATGCATCTTGCACCTGTATACAAACTACCCCAAATGCTATGTGCTTAAAGAAAACACACTTGAGCTAGTAATTCTGTAAGAAAGAGAAATGCAGAAATGGAGTGAAAGAACAGCATGTCATAAGAAGTGCAAAGAAGCCCTGTATCTTAAATTTCATGGATTTAGCACAAGTGAAACCTTTTCCCTCTTTTCTAGAAGGGTAAGCCTAGAAACTACCTCCTCACTACCAAATGAACTAGCTCTCCACTGTGTGGAGTGGCCTTCAACTGTTTCAAACTTGAATTCAAGGGATTAGTGAAACTACGCATCAAGCTTAAGTTTATGAAAATAAAACCTAAAGAAGCTCTGATGCAAAATTTTCGCAGTTTCCTCAGCTCCCCACTGTCTATCCTACTACCCATGAAATCTTACAGGGTTGGAAAGATAAACTAGACAATGGTCTTTACTTCATATCAGCCTCTCATGATTTTGAGTACAGGAACTTCACTTGTTGATATCTGAACAAGTATTTACCAGCATATGCAAAAACATGAAGGCATAGGACATTCAGCAGCAGAGGCACAGGACTGAAGCAGACCAACTGGGTACAGTAAGGATAAGAATTTCAAACAGAAATATGGTGTAGATTTATCTATTTAAAAATAATCAACTCTTCTTCCCCGTGGGTGGAATATCTGCATTGTGAATTAACCAGACTTTGCATTTCCCCATTGCCCCAGCTGCACTGCATGCGATGCTTGCGTCATGCTCAGCTTTGCCAGCCAGCTGTTTAAATTCTCTTGAAGGTGAATATACTGTTCTTACAATCAAACTTATATACCTTTTGTGTTATCTGCATTTCTGCTGTTTGCATTATCCTGCCTCAGAATGTCTAGATGCTAAAAACATAGATGGTCTCAAAAAGCAAGACACACATGAAAGGAACAAAGACCCCTCAGTACTCCTTGAAATTCAGCGATCTGGATACAACTCCTTTTATCATCTACTTAAACCCTGAGATTTAAGTAAATACTCCTAAACTGCTGGGAGAGCAGTGGGAGTTGGTAGAAATTTGTATTAAACTTCATATGAATTATTAAGCATCTGTAACATAACATGCAAACCCATTGTCAGAGACATGATGCTTCACCTGGCCAGTACTGCTGGCTTGACATTCATACAGCTGAGCTGACTGGAAAATACACAGCTCTGTAATACACACATACATATACATCTATATGTATCTCAATCATGTTTGATTTGAACAAAACCTGTATTGTGGATGTGTGCAGTTCACAGAACACACACAGGTAACTACAACTATCTATTGTGCCTCCTCCAGTGTGACTTGAAGAAATGTTGGAGATGAAATACTGGTTTTTAATTAAAAAAAAAAAAGTACTAGAGAATGGATAGTTAAATTGAGAATGGAGTCAACATAAATTGAATCTTTAAAACTCCGTATTAACCATTATTAATTTCAGCACTCTAACTTTGGGAAAATGCCAGAGGCAGTTTTGAGCTCTGGCACTGATCAGCACTCTAACAGAAATTCTCACATCAGCTCCTCTGTGCAGCTGCTCACCATCACCCCAACATTTTAAGCACAGGGACAACAAAACAGAGCGTATGGATCATTTGCACCAACAGATTTTAAAGTAAAAGAGTGGGCAAAGAATGAGATGTTAATTCCTAAGGGCAATGAGACTTGCTAATAAGGGAGAAACCCCATTAAGACATTAATGGCTTTGAGCCTCAGCTTGTAAAGCAGTTGCACAACTCCCCACTCTTGTCACTATCATGGTACTTCAAATTTTCAAGGGAAGTAAAAAGGAGAAGAAAAAATCCACCATAAGGTTGTGTATCCACCTGAATGTGAAAATTACCAGTTTTAGTTAACAGTGATGACTTCCTCTAGTTACAGCAGTAATTGAGCTCACACATGACTAACCTTGTAATTTTATTATGGACCTAAATTTTAAACAAAGCAACAGAAGGGTCAAAATGACCCACAACTGGATAAAAGGCCTAACAGATAAATCACTGTAACACATCTTGGATCTTATCCTCAGCTGTGATTTGGATTGAGCCATGGAACACCTTCCTGAAGATTTCTAATCTTTCATTTGGTCTTTCTGCCCTCAAAGAACCATGTTCACAGCATTATCTTCTCTATCTTAATTGCTGCTAGCTTTTCCACACTCTCTCAGGATTATTTGGACTAAGAAACTAGATTACATCTGAAATATGTTACACACTAAGACATTTTATTTAACAAGACTAAACAAGTTTGGATTTTATCATAAATGTGGTTTGATGCCCCTAGTAAGTATCTGCTATTTACGATCAAAGTGTGTTCCCTGTTCACAGTGTATCCATTCATCTCCACCTACCATGCATAACACTCTAAACCAAGAGGTGAACATGCACAAGCAGAAGCAGAGAGGCACCCAGCAAAATGTCTACCAGACTCCCCTATGCAGAACAGTAAGAATTGTGCAGGTACATTGAGACCATTTTACATTAACAAGACCTACTCTTTATTCTGAATAAAATTTGCCCTTAAAGAATGACAAAAACACATTTTAATGATCAATAAGAAAAGTCTTTCTAACCCTGACTGAGAAACTGTTTCATTTATAAAATCATAACACTGCTTCTACTATAATATTTATGTACCTTCTGTGTTATTTTTATTTCTTTCTTCAGCAAACTCTGAAAGTAACCTGTAAAAAATTTTAAAAATCAGGCTGTTTTGTAGATCCAAATACTGCACTTTTCACATGAAGTTCAAAGACAACAGACAAAAATGACATCTTAATTTTATTCCAAGCATCAGATAAAACCCAACGAATTTTAAAAGTAACTAATATTTCATGTCTAAAATGCTTTCAAGTGTATGGTTTAAGCCACTGTACTTAACTGAAATTCCAGTAGTATAAATTTAATTGTA
Organism: Eopsaltria australis; assembly: GCA_034509425.1. NCBI lineage: Eukaryota > Metazoa > Chordata > Aves > Passeriformes > Petroicidae > Eopsaltria > Eopsaltria australis. The sequence continues at coordinate 979,191 of JAVTVJ010000189.1, read as the reverse complement.
AAGAAAGAACGATCCAAGACAAGCATTTGCATTATTTGAAGCTTGGGAGTTGCTACAGATTTGTGTGTACACTTACCATTCATAGCGATCATCTAGTAAAAACAATAATTTGAGCACAACTACAATAACTGCTGCAGCAAGAACATCATATTTCACTTTTCTTGTTGACTTATTTCCAGGCATAAGAGTCAGGAAATCCACTTCTCCAATACCAATCTTTTTCACCACTCGACAAGTCCAATTATGCAATTCGTCTGATTAATATAAATAAAAATATAAAATATTAAAACAAGCTAGAAATATTTTTACAGCGCAAATATGTTGGCCATTTGAGGAAAACACTGCTTAGATTTTTTAAGACCATTTGAAAGCCATATTTTTCAGGCTGAGGAGTATGTTTGGATACTTCTAAAAATACTAGGCAAACTTCACTGAGCTTACACGGAAAACACTTGTGACTTATTATATATTCATAGGGAGAATAAAAAAATCACACATTTAACAGTGCTTTGATGTTACTTGAGTAATGTAGTGAGATCATCCTGAACATTTTTGTGGGAAAGTCTATTGCAAACCCACATATATACATTTTCAAAAAAAATCCCAAAACCAAAAAACTTGTCACAAACTTTTCTCCTGCACGTTGACCAAACACTCATGGCAGGAATCAGCACTGCACAGAGGAGGAACAGGGCTGGTTGTGGAGCTGGCTGGGTATGAGAGCAGTTTGGTGGTGGCAGGGCAGCACTGGATGATCCCCCAGCAAAAGCTGCCGAGGTCCCGCCTGGCTTTCCCTGTGCAGCTCCACAGCACCCGCCAGGGAAATCCAGCTGCAGCTCCACAGGATCCACAGCAGCCTATCTATACAGTCTCTTATTACTCTGCTTATTTTTCACAGATACAAATCCCCCAAATTTCTCACCTTTCCTGTTCAGCAAGAAATACAGGAGTTGATTACATCACCATCAGATTCCACAAAGGTTAGCAATGTATGACTAAGTACAACCTGAATCCAGCTGTACTTATACTCTCTTGCTGCTTACAAAGAGTTCAGTAGGAATTTGGTTTTAATCCTTTTGCACATGAAAGTTTTAAAAAAAATTTGGAAACTAAATTTTCTTATAAATACTAGCAGCATATCTAGTTTTATTTCAGATACATAAAATAGTCTCTTCATGGGTATTTAGTGTCCTGTAACACTGCCAATTCATTGCGCTTTTTTTAGGAGTTGTTAGACAGCAGCAGCCCTTCTTCAATTTTTAAAAAAATGCTTATACATAATAAAAATCTTAAGTGCAGGGAAAAGGACAATATATTCCTCTTCTGGAGTAATTTAAGAAGAGTTCTTAGCTTTGCATTTCTCTGTAAAAGATCTGAAAATGGCAAATTTGTAGCCTTTTTTTGATTCAATTGATACTTCACAATCTGGATAATAAGATAATCCTCTATGGGATCACAACACTGGTGTAAAACTACAAAATCAGAATTATTACTCTGGAATTTTTGCCCTAAACCTGTTGGTTATCTTCTCTTCATTCAATTGTGAATAAACAGAAAAACCAAACACTTTTATTCATTGTATCTAATTGCAAAATAAGACAGTAACTCCCTCCCCTACTATGAACTGTTGGAATGTTTTGAGAAAAAAAAATTTACAGGCCATTTGTCTGCGTAACTCATCTTCAGCCACAGTGGTATTTGACAGAAAGTACGGTAACCCAACAGACAGTTCACATTACTAGGACATACTGGTCTTTCTTTGACAAGTCAATATTCAAGACTTAATTTTAGGATAGACAAAAACAGTCAATACTTACACAATGTATGATTTCAGAACTAAATCATGTATCAAGTGAGATAGCAGCTGATCTGTCACACACCATCAATTAATATTAAAATAAATAGCAATATACTATATAATACACAAAATGTATTCTTTGTTAAAGAATATACAGTCATTATTACATATGAGAATTCCAGAGCTAAGCAATAGGGCCCAACTCCGTGAATCATTTAGCTAAAGTTAATATATCACATGAATTCAACAGGTGCCTCTTGGTTCACATGGATACGGAAAGATTTAAAATGAAGTATCCACTCCACAGCCTTATAGAACCAACATCAGAGTGCCCCTGCATATCTGGGCCCATAATAAATGTTTGATGAAGGTGTTTTCTATAGAAAGAATATCTTTCAGTTCAAGCTGAAATGGGAATAAATTAGAAGGAAAAGAGCAGGCACTTTTGAAGCAGTAATTTAAGCCTTTTTGCTAGAGTTTAATAAACCACAGAAAAATTTTATCTGTTCAGGCTAGGGAAAATATTTACCAGGTAAATTAGCCTCCATCAAGTACTTCATGCACAGCATGTCTGGATGAAGAAAGCAACTTTCTGTTATATCTGGAAAACGAGGCAGGTCTAAAAATGCCGCAAGCTCATGCATTTTGTTGAATACTTCTTCATATTCAGGCCCCGACTGAAAGAAAGGGTTAGAGGGGGTTATACATTTGCTCTATTATCATATTTTTAATTATTTAAAATTAGTTATTGATGTTAAATTCTGAATTGTTTAATACAGGATTATTTATACAGATTCTTTTAGCATTCTATGACTGAACACACGTGCAAGATTGGAGCCAGATTGCAGTACTGCTAAGAGAAATGTGTGCTAGTTTTAAATCCCATGAAATAAATGAGGAACAAACAGAAAGTTGCTTCAGATCTCCCACCACCCCACCACCTTTCTTGTGAAATGTTCATTATGTGTCCAAATGCTCCAAACTGAGAGCTTCGGGAAAAAATCAACAGAGATGCAATTAGGATGAACTGTCTAGAGAGCTAAGAGGTCAGAGAACCACAGAGGTGGAGGGTGGCAGGGACTGCTGGAGACCATTGGGTCCAAGCCCCTGCTGGGGTCAGCTCGAGCAGGCTGCCCAGGACCACGTTCAGTCAGACACTGAACATCTCCATAGATGGCAGCTTCCAAGGGTTGTGGGAAATCTGCTCCAGTGTTTCACCAACCCCACTGTACAAAGAAAAAATATTTTGTTTTCCCTTACATTTAAATGGAATTTCTTGTATTTCAATTTGTGCCCGTTTCTTCTCATCCAGTCACTGGATACCATTAAGGAGGATCTGGTTGTCCTCCTTTGCACCCTCCTGCAGGTACCCACATCATACCTGCCCTGAATATCCTCCAGCTTCAGGATGAACAGCCACAGCTCTCTCAGCCTCCCCACATTTGTCAGGCTCCACTCCATCTCCATAGCCCTTTACTGGACTCACTCCACTGCATTCACATCTGCTTTGTACTGGGGAGCCCAGAACAGGACCCAGCACTCCTGATGTGCTTCACCAGTGCTGAGGAGAGAGGAAGGATCCCCTGCCTCCCTTGAGGACTTGTGTAGTCACCAGAACTGCTCAAAAATTATTGACAGTGACCTTGCAGTGACACCAGCCAGCTGCCTCAACACTTGTGCAGCATCTCATCACAGCCCATGAACCTTCATACACCCACTTTGTTCACATATTCCCTAAACTGCTACTCAAAAACTGAGGCAAAAAACCCAGTCATCACTTCAGCCTTCTCCCTGGTCTTTGTGACCATATTCCCATTTAGCACCAGACCCACATTCTGTAGAACCCTTCCACAGAACTTTCCATGCAATTTAGTTTAAAAAAAAATAAATTCTATATTTCCACATTTATTAGCGACTATAAATCTGAAATTCTCTTTTAGAAACCATTGGCTGCATGAAGAAAGTTCTCCCAATTTGTACTGAAGTTTGCTGCTATAGGAGAATATAACTTACAGAAAGATTCTGACATGTTTACCCATAATGAACTCAGCAGGACCTGAAGTTTGCATAAGCATGGATGACTGTCATTTCACAATACCTGAACTGTTTCATTAAACATCCTTAATTTTCTATAGTTTAAATGATTACTTCAATTCACCTCTAAACGCAACAATTTCAGATGTGCAGGCTACTTCACCATTTTAAATGTATAAAAAGCAATGATTTTTCTGCTTTAGCCAGTAGTTCTAATACAGCAGAGCACTTTATCACATATTCATATTTTATAAAGTCAATTTGAGCATATGGAACCTTCCTTTAAAAGGAACTTCGTGCACAACCCCGAAACTTTCCTGAACAAGAGTGAATTCAGGCTTCTGCTCTTTTTTTGGTTCAGATTACAAACAGAGTAACTACGTTTACAACAAGACATAATGTGACCTAATGTGGTTTTATTCAATCATTTGATTTCATCTATTTTAATATAAGCTCTGTAGCCAATGCTCAAATTTTGTTTTGAATGATTACCAACATTACATTTTCTTTTTTTAAATGATCTCCCCTCAGACTGCAGTTCAGACTTGCACGAACACATGCTTAGGCAAATGAATAATTCTGCTGTCACCTACTATTACACATGTAACTTTTTGTAACAGTTAGGAAGTTGTATCATGTTCATTAGAGTTTCTAAAGAGTGTTAAAATTGGCTTTGACTGCTCCAGGACTATCTTGAGAAACAAGAAAAACACGCATTACCAGAGTTGTGCGGAAGACCAGGCTCACAGTACTTTCCATTCCTTCTAAAAAGCAATGCTAAATTGAATACCAAACCAATCTTGGAACAAAACCTGAATCATATGTAATTTCTCTTGAGTGTACTGGGAGAAAAACTGAAGTCCCACATAATTCAAATAAGAACATTACATAAATACTATTCATAATTAGATAGCAAGGAAATATGCTTTCCCCTAATGAAAAGCAGTTGAATTAGTAGCTTCTTAATAATATATCATATACAAAAATAAATTTAGACACTGGGAATTCAGTCATTTGAAGCATTTCCATTCTCAAAATTAAAATATCACCAATGGAACTATCCAAAGTCTAATTTAACACTGAGGTACTTTAAGGAGTACAGATCTTAACTGGAGGACTCCAATAGACACCTTTATCACCTTTTACCTGAGCTTCTCTCCCTGTACCAGGGCAAGGAGACAGCTTTCCTACCCTAGGTATTGGTGAACCAAACCTTCTTCCCTCTGCCCAACACCTACTTTTGATTCAAAACTTTTGTTTGCAATTTGCAGAAGGCGATTTGATTATTTTTTAAAATGGCTACAGAATGCTCTGCTTTGCAATGACAACCAGTGCCTTCCTTTTTCTGAAGGCAAACAAGTGGCATAAAAACTACAAATAAAAATTAAGACTGAAAGCTACCACTTGGCTTATTTTAAAAGCAGTGTTAACAGACAAAAACTGTTCCTTGTTGATGTGTGCTCATAAGAGATCTAAACACACCTGGAGTGTGCATCCTAATAGAAAATAAAGATCAACCAAATCAACTGCTACTTCCCAGGGTTTAAACCCTAAGCTCCAAAACATTTCCTGTAGTAGTCCCCTTGCTTCAATGCAGTGCTGTGCTGTGATGGTGAGGCTGAACTAAACCCCCACTTCCAGCAGCACAGTCACCTCTGGAACTGGAAGCTTCATCCAACACCAGGTCACACCTGCCTGGGTCACAGCACAGGACTGAAGGCTGAAAGGTCAGGATGAAGGACACTGAAGAGGTTTCTTCAGTAACCAAGCACTGGCTGTTTTCCCCAGTCACTGTATGCCCTATTTATACTCCATTTAACTCTGAAAGAGCTGTGAGCTCATACAGCAAATCCTTTATTCTGCAAAGTTTCAAACATACTGGGAGGGTTAGAAGAGAAAGAACTCCTGAATTCCATACAACCAACACACCAAATACTGAGACAATATTAAGAAAAAGAAAGATGCAGCAAACAAGCAGCCTCAAAAGTAATAAAAGTTACCACCTTCTACCTAGCTACATATCTCCGCAAAAAAAAAAAAAAAAAAAAAAAAAGAACCTGATGAAACAAGTAGCACTGGAAGCCAACCAGCAAATCCACTAGGAAAGCAAGACCCAGAGCCAGGGCCTCCCTCCTTCAGTTAAAAAAACTCTGCCTCTAGCAACCCATGATTAAACCCCAAGGGAGGAGTACCTGGACAAGAGAGGACAGTGTTAGATCATATGCCACACACTCTCCAAGTATAACTTTCACTTATCCAATCATAAATTTAAAAATTCAAGTTGTATTTCTGTGCTAAATATTAGGACAACTCCCCTGTCCATCACCACGTGAAGTTACTGAGCTCTTACCTTGCTATGGGAACCTGGGAAACACAACAAAAACCACATATAAAACTCAAGTTACAAACCCTTAAGGGCACCTAATAATTCCAGGAAGACTGACAGAAAACCCTTTTAAAGCTATGCCACCTGCTATCCTTTTCAGGTGTTTCGCAAGCTGGGATTCCTTCAAAACTGATCAACAGTGCTGACAGAGTCTATAACTTGTCTAGATGGGGTACAGAGGTTGCCAAGAACTTTTCTTATGCTTTGTCTTTAAAATCTTTGTATCTTATTCCCACACGTGACAAATAAGGTCACTATAGGTCTTCTCCAAAAAGCAGTATGGAAGATTAGTACTACTTGAAGTACTTTCCCCGGCTCCCTGAGCACAGGAGAACAAAATACACACTGTTGAGTCGGTGAAGAAGGGTCTATAACGAGATTTTCATAATGATAAATATTCATAAAACTCTTTAAATCAGTTGTCCTTATCTTTCGAAGTTACATGGCATTTTTCACCTGTATTAGAAAACAACAAACTGGCTTTCAGGAGCAGAGGAGCCAAACTATTAGCATGATAATCAGATCACAGGAACAGGTAATTGTTTTGAGTAAGCCAAGACTGCAGCCTCTCCTACTTGTTTGGACAATATCAGAATGTTGCTGATCAACAAGTAAAAAACAGTATGCACTGGTTGGCTTTCTAGAACAATTATCAGGCTCCATAGTTTCTTGTTTTAAATGTGGTCTGACTGACTCTCTTCTTGGATGACTGTATAGGCCATTTCCTTCTCTCGTACCAGGACAATATCCCATTACTTACATATTCACAATATTCACAATACAGCTTATGATATAATGATAATGTTCTATTATTTCTGAAAATAAGTAATTTTACAGTTATTCTAAATTCTTCTTTTATATTTTTCCCTTCCATCCTTCTCATCTATACAGTACCTTTTTTTGCAGCACAATTCCCTTCCTCATCATCCTTCCACCTGTGCATTTCCATCCTGGGACCCTTTTTTTTCCCATGCCTACACATTCTCTAAAGTTTTACCTTCCCTGTGCTGCTCATATTCCACAAGGGACATTTTTCCCAAGGCACTTGTTCAATGACCACTTAATACTGGAACCCACTTAATACTGGAACCCAATAAGGTCTGACTCATTTTTTCATTATCAGCTTTTTGTCTCGGAATCTTTTAACGTCTAGAGTTGGATATGCTGGCTATAATCCAAAACTCAGAAAGGCTTCATCATCTTTAAGATGACAAATTCAACACAGACAAATGCAACTTTTCAAATGTGAAGAAGAGTGTATAAACTTATCAGGAAATGGATTAAGAAAGCCATTTAACTTGTAGGTTTGGAAAACAACAAGTTATGAGGGTTGAAGGAGCTTTTGCAACACAATCTAGAATTTTGGTTCAAACCTTGTGTAAAGCAGGGCATGCCTATAAAATATAAGATATTTATTGTAAAAATATTAACACTAGGCTGCCCTAGTGTGTGTAAAAATCTCTGAATGCTGCCTGGATTGAAACACACATTCCCAGGAACACAAACTGGCTTTACATTTACATAAGGTAAAATTAGGTACCAACAATGAGCAGAGCAGTCAAGTTCTCTATGGCACCTGGCTCACCTTACTTTGCTTCTGCTGCTCAACTGGTTCAGATATATCTGGTCATCTGCAGCATGAGCCTGATGTGGGATGACACCAGCCACAGTGCATGCAGGTTGCATAAAAGAATTGACAGTAGAGACAATAACTGTATTAACTGGGAATTTACACCCAAATTAGTATTTAAAACTGAATGAAATGATCTTGTGGACCAATCATTGCATACTAGCTCATTAATATGGTCACTAATGACCTTTTTTTCATGTTTTTTTGTGTATTCTTACAGTACTACTAATCTGGCTACTTCCCATTTAAACCCACACCAACAAATACTGCCAATTTATTTTTAAATAACATTGGTTTTCCCCCTTGCATGACCTCTATCTACCTCTCAGGCACAACCTCCATCACACCTGGAACAGCCGCAAACTAATGTAATAGCCATCAAACACAAATTATAGGTACTTTAACACTGTGTATTATGATGAATACAAACTTTTAAAACATAAGAAACACTGAAACTTTTTTTGCCACTTAACCTAGCTGGAAAATAATGTAGTCAACTTCATTACATGGTTAGATTCTCTGTAGTCTTTTCAAGAAAGCCTTCTTTGCCAGAGCTCAAGGTGTGCAGAAAAGACATTGGCAATGTTTGAAGAGACTCTTTAAAGGTCCCTTCCAACCCGAACTCAAACCATCTTGAGATTCCATGCCATTGTCAGCACTGTCACCACTGCTGTACAGAAACACCCCAGGCTTGTGATTTGCTGGCAAGTGTGAAAGTGTATGGGGAAGAACCCCTGTACCCTGCTCCTGCCTCCTTTCCTAGGTCACCATCTGAAACAGGAGAACAGACTCCATGTCAGACTCAGTGCACTCCTTTTTACATGGACTAAATGAGTGGATAGATTTCTCCAAACCCTGATATCCATGAATCACATACAGATGCTGATGTAACAGTGAGAGGGTGTGCCTGGAATTATTAAAAGGGAACCAAATGACAAGAAGAAGACAGGTGAAACTGCTATAACTCCATTTAGATAACTGCAAAGAAATATGCATCTCGTGAAACCTCTTCCATTAGAAAAGACAGAGACCAAGCATACAAGTAAAGCTGCTCCTTTACAAGCCATCAAGCAGAAGGAAGAAGTAAAAGGAAATCAATTTGTCCACCTGGAAGACAGGCAGACAAGTTGCCCAAGTTATCTGCCTGGTAACAAAGGGGCAGAAGGGAAGAAAAAAGTCAGGATACCATTTGAAAGTCATAGAAGTCACACTGGCAGGCTCTCACTTCCTCTCTCTCTCTAATAACTGTCTCAGCTGCAACAGCTACTACATCTTAAAATCCCAAATTACTCCTGATCATTGCTGTGGAGCAAGTGAGAAGGGTCGTTATCTAGCAAAAAGATTAATTTTAGAAAATGACTCAATAAACAAAGTTTATGCCTTTTTGAGAGAAAAATATTAGGTGCTAGGGTATTCGACTGCATTAAACTGATACAGGCAGTCTTTACTGAAGAATTCAAGATGGCACGAGGATAAGCCAGCAGTATACACACACAGATAAAAAAGCCAACTGAACACCCAATACAGATGTACTCCTTTACTAGGAAAAAACACATTTTTGGGTGCTTAAGAGTCTTTTTTTTAATGGGCTACTTTCAGAGGAGGACATATTTTTCATTACATGATTCCTGGTTAAAGTGGTTTTTGAATAAATGAGTTTCAATATTATTAAACCACAAGAGAAACATGCTTGAGCATTAGCCTGTTCATGCTCACAAACAAACTCTGTCAAGTATCACTTTTCTAAAAATGTAGTCTTTCTAAAGATACATAGAGGATTCCCATAAGGAGCTGAACCGTCATAATGTATTGAAATTTAAGAGTTTGGGAACAAATTTTATTGAATTTCTAAATACTTTGGTAGGTTTGTTTTGTTTCTTCATTAAGTAATGCTTAAGGACAGGTATGGACAAGCTAGAGTTTCTGTTACACAACAGCAAGCTCTCATGATAAACTTGATTACAATAACCCTTTCAGCAGTGAACTTCCTCCTCAGCTTTTTTTCTTTCAAATAAAAGCCTCACCCTTGCTTCTTTTCATTCTGTACTACTTTCTATCCTCAACAATTACTGCATGCACCTGCTAAAATGCACAAAAAATACAGAGTTAGGAAGAGAAAAAAAACCCCACCGATAGATAAACACTCACCCTCGAAAAATCTTAAGATTACAAGGTGTCTCAAAACACCAGCAGACCAAAGCAGGAATCCCTACTTGTTTGGGAAAGTAAAAGCAGGATAGTTGAATAGCAGAATTTGTATAGATAGAATTTTATCCCTCTTAAAAGAATTTTTTTGTTTAAATAAACAAGAATGACCGGCTTCTGTCTTAATTTGAATTCTTTAAATAGTTACCACTGAAAAAAAAGAAATAAAAAAATCATATGGCAATTAAGGTCATTCAAATTTTAGTCAGGTAAAGAGGCTCTTACACATAAGACCTGGAATATTTTGCAAAGAAGACTTCAGCAAACAGAGAAACGTGTCTAAAAGGCAGTCTGATGGATTTTGCTTTCCAGGGAAGCAGAAAGCTGTTGTCATTCCAGCCCAAACTCTCCCAGAGAAAACAGCAAACATCTTGACCTGCATTTATGAGTTCACTAACAGATTTAGTCAGGAATTACTCTGTTTGAATCAGACCCAAACTAAAATATATATGTGCAATCCACCAAAATCTAGAGTGTTAGACAATTCATATGTCAGCAGTTTCCTAAGAGCTGTGTGATGACTTGAAGACATGTGCTTTAGCCAGTAGCAGATTATTAAGGGATATAAAACCCTTTCAAAAAGCCAATGTGGAAAAAAAATTAAATACAGGCACCATTTTACAGCATTTAGAAAATCTTCAGGTCTCCTCATGACTGTGGCACAAATTCACCCCAGTTCCTCAGGCAGGTGTCTTTGTCCCAGTTTTCCACCTTGGAATAGGGCAGCACAACACCACCCCTGAGAGCCCAGCTCAGCAGGGGCAGCCGTTGTGTGAGCAGGGGGAATGACCAGCATCAAAGGAAGAGAAAGAACCAAATATTCTGCAACTGACTTGGTTTCATGTGGCTTGTACTAAAGCAGGCTTTAACTCCATATTAAATGAGAAAAAGGAAAAGATTCAGAGCAGCTCTACTTCCTGCGTGCTGAACTAAGACGCTGTCTTGGTTTAGAAACAATAAGAGATGAAACTGTAATGACTACACCCTAGTGCACTTACAGTCTCAGCTAAACGCATATTCTCTTCAGTAATTCCTAAACTTCATATGCTCAACTGTGAAACTTTAATCGCTATTCAAAGAAATGGAAAGAAGATAGAGTATTAACTTAATCTGTTCACAAATCCAAGATTTGTACTTTCTTTTAGGGCCAAAAGAGGACTGCACAGAACTGAAGACTGTTAAGAAATATTAAGGGTAAAGTGCAAAACCCCTGAAGCTGCAGTCCCTGTCAGCCCAGCATGGCTCCCCCATGACCTAGAATTTATTTATTCCTACATAGCTTTTCATGTTTCTCTTCTTGCCACATTTCTAGGCCAGGCTTCTTGCAAGTGTTCCTGCTTCCTCCTGGCATTGGGATCATCACTACTAGTCAACAGAGAGGAATTTTACACTGTGAGTTATTAAACAAGCAATTCCTTTATAGTTCCTCCATCAACACAAACCAAAATACAAGCATGAAAAATACAAGCATGAAAAATCTTTTTTCAAATAGCAAAGTTTTGCTTAAGAAAAATATGTAATATTTATTGCTTAGAATTCTTTGGTGTAGGCTAGACATCTCCCTTTTATGCAATGATTTTGTATACTTTTACCATTTAATCATTCTCCAACATTTTTCAAGTTGAGTAAGAAACATCCTGAGATCTCTAAATCTGAAACTTTATCAGACCATATTTAGTTCACCTAACTTAAAGGTTTGAACTATGACTTTAAAAGAGTTGTTCTAAGATAACTAGTTAATGAAAAATGAAGTTTTACGATCTTTTAAAAAGTCTCCCCAGAACACAAAACCCACAAACTGGAAGCCTAACTGAAACCCCAGAACAAAAAAAAAAAGGTGGCTATACCACATCAATCCAAAAAGTCTATTTAGCCTTGCACCCAGAAGCGAGCAAGCAAAATGTGCAGGGAGGAATTTATGAACCAAGCAAGCCACGACACTACCAAACATCTGTCCAGCTTCACACCATTTGTGGCTGACTCAGCAGTGAGAAGTCTCTATTCTTTTGTTCCAGATCTCTGCTCTTCCACGGCATTCATACAGTCAGCATCTGGCCCTTTTAACATTCAGAGCATCCTCTAAGGAAAGGACTTTCACCAGTTACTCACAAAATGTATGAAACCACATCTCCTGCTTGATTCTGAACCTGCAAACCAGCAACCTCTGCTGACACCTCCCAGTCCCGGGAAAAGACATTGAACAATTGCCTCCTGAAGATATTCTCCAAACTATCACCACATCTTCATCTTAGTCATCTGTCCTTTAGGTTGAAAGGTAAGTAGTTAATATTAATTGTTTCTTGTAGGAAAACTGTTGCTTGTTGTGACTCTTTGTACCTCTTAGTTTTTCTGCAACTTTGACAAAAGGAAGGGTAAAAAAAGCAAAACACCCAAACAAAATTCCACATAGTATTTAAGATACAGGTACATGACAGATTTACATAATAACATGAATTTTTTTTCATCTCCATTCTTTTATTAGATGTCAGGAGTTATTAGAAAATAATTCTAATGTAGCTGGGCTAAAACAACTGCGTGTTTGAAAACTGGATCATAAAGAGATTACAGAAACCTGTATAATTAAGATCACACAGATATTTAAACTGGTACATGAACACAGCAGCATTGATAACACCAGCTTTCAGAGAACACTACAAAGCAATTTTTCTTTACTAAATACCATTTCTTCCACATAGAATAAAGATATGCATGTCAGCTGTTGGACAAGAAGGAAGTTTGAGAAATTTCAAGCAGTGTTTCTCCATCTGCATTCTCATAACTATGAAGCTCCAAGATAATATATCTCAGTAGATACAAAAAGGGGAATGTTTGGTTTATTCCAAACTGCTCACACAGGATTCAGAATTTTATTAAGGAAAAAAAGAGAGGAAAAGTGAAAAAAACAAAGACTGAATAGAATGATGAAAACTAAGGAACTTGCAGGTGTACTTTTGTTTACACTGGATTTTTTTAAAATTATCATTCTTCTTTAAAAGTTCCTTCTGCAAGTGTAAGTAATCTTTGCATGTAAGAGTGATGCACATTTTACTTTTTCCTACAAGGTTTATTCATCAAAAATGATCAGCAGACCATTTTATTTAAAAAACCATCTTCAGACTAGAAGATTATTTGTTATTAGCATAGCATTGCTGTCATCTACCAAATTAGCAACACTAAAACAGTCACCGAACAGTATAAACCATTTCCACAATAACAATTTCAGTACAATGACCCCACGCAATATTCACAATACAAAAGTATACAGAGAATTTCACTCCTCCTTAGACAGTGGGACAAGAAACATAAAGCCTTAGAACAGTGATTCACTTCACCTGTCCCTCCTAGAAGAGTACTATAATTAGGAGACTAAATCCACACCCACAACTAAAGAAACACCAGCACTTAAGAAATACTGTCAAGTTTATAAACTTCTATTCACATACTAAACTCTGTAATGAAGCAAATTCTAATCCTTCTGCTTTTAAGTTGATGAAATTACAGTACCATAAATAGCATCTTTGATATAAAACATTCACAAAGAATGAACTATCACTTGTTGTATGAAAGCATTCAGCCACATGGCATCCAATTTAGGGTACAAATCAAGGAATTACACCAGAACACTGAAGAGAGACATTGCCTGAAGAGCAAGACAAGTATCTATACCTTCAGCAATGTTAAAAACAGTCATCATGAGATTTCCAAGGATCTTCAGAGGTCAATATTACAGTTTCATATCAACTTATGCCATGAGCTATGAGAAGAACACTCATTCCTAAGTAACACCATCCCCACAGACACTCTGCTTTTCCCTGAGCACTCCATGGTTCAAGGACAGAACTCTCTCTTCCCTGTTGTGCAATGAGGGTCACCAGTGATTTCTTTTATTATGTGAGGAGATATTGAAAAGAATAATTAAAAAGTCCTTAGGCTTTGTTATCAGTGCAAGGTGGGAAGAATTACCAGCATGAGTGAAAACAGCTCACAACCTTTGTAAGCTTGTGCAAGCCTCCAGAAGGGCTGAGTGCAGGCAAGAAGAGAGAAGCATCAATACTTTTGTAACAGTCCCTCTGCTAATCTCTATCTATCCTTCCTATTTACATTTAGGTGATCTAATGAAAATACTCTCAGTAAGTGAGAGAGTAGCTACTTTTCCAAGCTTCCCAGGGAAGATCCTATCTAAGTTTGTACACTTCAAACACAGTAAAATATCTGCGATATGCTCCTGATTGCAGGAAACAAAACAAAAGCAGCTCACAGTATCTAAATCAAAATGCTAACAAATGTTTTTAATGTGGATAAGCCATGCTCCTAGATACAGGAGTGATTCTTTCCTTGTGTAATTAGGTACTGTAAATTCCAAGAATTAGTTTTCAATAAACCTATAATACTGATGCTACTTCTGGTCAGAAGATAGATAAATTATTCAACCAATCCCAGTAGCATATTTTACACGAATCCCTTTGTAACAAATGGGTAGGGATTATTAGAAATTACTGGGGATGGAATGCCAAGTTACTTCTAAAACTGAGCCATTATGCTCGAAACTAAGGACTACAATCAATTCCTAGTTTTGGCTGTATTCAGCAGGTAACTGTCAGAGCACTGAGCAATTGTCTCTCCTTAATCCATGAGAAACTCTCCATTTTTATGTTTTCCTCCAGGCTACCTGACAGTTCTTCTGCCCCCAACATTCACAGGGAAATCAAAATCAGGAGGTGTCTTAAATTACTTAAACTTTTCAGCTAAATTTACAAGACAAAACGGCTTTTACTACGCTTGAACAAAGCCCAACTGATTCACATACATTTTTGTGGCACATCCCCACGTAATTCAAAGCAGTTTTACTGAGCTACTGAGTTGTTGGATGGTCACAAGGCACAAAGTGTTTATATGGTGCAAGCATTAACAACCATATCCTGATTGTAACATTGCCTATAATGAAGAGAATGAGAAAAAGAATATAAATGTGAGGTTCCACATCTTTAACCCACCTGCAATAGTAAAACTCTGAAACATTTAACCATATTGTAACATAAATGATTAACATCACATGTGATTTTGAATGCAGAAGGCAAGTCCCACACTGGGTAGTATTGCACAAGGATACAAGTCCCGAGTTTAAACCTTGCTCCCAAGTAGACCGCTCCAAAACCAGTCCTGGTAGGTCACTACATTCCCAGACAGATCCACCATATTCCTCTTTTTATAGTGGGATAATTGGATGAAGGGAAAACCACCCAAAAAAAGATCCCCCTTTTGAAGCAGGGGGGCACTTGACCGCAGTGCTCAGAGACAATCCCCTAGATGAAAAAAAAAGACAAGAAACCATAGATATTCTGCAAGGAAACACAATGTAAAGGTGGCTTAGCCATAAGCAGCAGGGAAACTAAAAAAAACTCAAAGAACCCCAAAATCTTGGATTGCAATGCCACAGGTAAATAGCAAAGTCATGAAATAGGAAGAAAAGCAAGACTGTGCTATAACTGGAGAACAAATACGAATCCATTGCATTAAAATCATATGTAAGGAAGAGAAAAATTATGTCTGCAAAAAAGTAAACCACTATCTGATAAAATGGAGTATTTTAAAAAGGAGAGGCCCAGATAATTTACACACAAGAAGCTTCAAGGAAATAACTGAGGAGTTCTCTGAAACACAAATGTTGTTTCTTAAATAATCTTAAGAAATTCTAAACATCAAAGGGCTTTCCACTTTAATATGCAGTTATTTAAAAAAATGTAAAAGGGGAGATTCAGGAACTGTAGAATGATTTGCTTGGCATGGATCCTGAACAAATTAATACTATGGCAATGGGAAAAAGAGAAGCTAAAAATATCCTGTCAGTCAAGCAACCTTTGTAAGGTCAGGAGAGGAGAGGAGAGAGTGGACTGAAGCTCCAGCTCCCACAGGAAGCCAACCTGAAAAACCTTTCTCCTTTTTCACAGGAAAACTAAAGGGGAACCAAATCAAAATTACCACTAAGTCTCACTGGAAGAACATAACTCATAATTTAATCAAAACTCTAGAGCTGCAGGAAAGTGAAGCATGAAGAACAAAGGTGCGTAACAGAAGCATGGTTGACTTGACAGCAGAGGAACAGCCTGGCAAATTCATCTCAGAAATCAGATCTCGAATATCCTCAGTAGAAGTGAGATTGAAGCTGACACAGAAAGATGGGTGACAGAAGGATTAGTGCCAGAGAAATATGGATACAGAAGTGCTGCCAAGAATAAAACCAAGCAACATTAAAAAAATTGAAGAGAAGAACAAAAAGAAAATGCAAACTATAGAATACTGTAAAAGAAGAAACCAAAGAGCTGGAAAGTTTCCAGGCAGAATAGAGAAGAATAGCCATCTCCCAATTTTTCAAGGAAACCTTTCACTCCTAAATAAAAGAGGAAAGAAATTTACTAATCCAAGCTAGGGAGGGTGTGCATGTGAATGCGTAAGTGCAAGGTATGTACTCTTCCAACACAAATAAAATAAAGCCAAAGCATCACACAAAATAAAACACTCCACGCTCAAGTGGAATATTCTCAAAAGAGTTGAAGATTTCCAGTCTATTTATAAATACATTACAGCATCCACTTCAACACCTATTACAGGTTACCATTAGGGAAAGGAAAGCCCTGGTTGAATTATAGAGCAGCAAACATTTGTTTTCAAACTCTTCAATTTTCCATCAAAGCCAACATCAGTTCATAATGGAGCATTAATTAAAAGTCCTTATTTAACTAACACAACTGAGCTGCCCACAGCTACTGGCCTAATCCAACACAGACAGAAAGAAACATAATTCTAATGTAGAATGATAAGCCATTAAACCTGAAAGAAACAAGTTATCAGCAAGAAGACAAAAACAAGAAGCTTTTCAGTTAGGTGGGATAAAAGGGAGAAAATCATGACATATGATTTTGAGTTTCATGATTCCTCTCTTGTCCACAACAGTGATTTATGACTAGCAGAGTATAGTTCTGCTGCTTTACCAGGATGCATTCAAGAATTTTCCACAGGCAAAGGTAAGGAAGAATGCTAACACCCTTCTCAGCTGTAAGTTTGAAAAGCATTTCTGTATAATGGAAAATTCTGCGGAGTAACACTAGGAATCATTTAAGTATCAAGACATCTAGGGATGGAAATAGATGAATTAGAGCAGAATTCAAACTAAACAGTGCTTCTGTTAATCCAAGTTGAAGGTTGGATGTGTAAAAAGAAACAAACAAACAAAAGTTATCCTAAGGCAATCAAAAAGTAGTATAGATCGTAATTTTATCATGTTGGCAAAGTCAAATCTGTCGAAGTACATTGCTTGTTATAGGCAGCAATACTCTGGATTATAAAATACAAACAAACAAAAGCCACCAAAAAAGAGAGGATGGAACTGAATTAAAACAATGAAAAAGGAAATATTTTTAAGATACAGATTTCTAGGCAGCAAGGTGTATCAACAATACTGTCAACACTGAAATATTCAGCAGCCTTGTAAAACACACGGATTTAGAGCTGTGCAGCTACTTCCACCCCAGAGTAAGGGAAGGGGGATGGGGAATGGAGAAGGGCTTATAGAGAAGCCATCCCATGACCACACTCCAGGGCAGAAGAAGAAGCAGCAAGGGTAATTCATTCCTTTAGTCTTCAGGGGCAAGTTGGCAGACAGGTCTGAACAGAATTCAACCCACCAAGCTTAACTTTCTCCAGGCCCCCCATCCTTGGGGGAAAAAAAAAGATTCTAAACTCATTCCTTCCTAAAGTTTTCTTTTAAATTTGGAGAAGAGATTGAGAGAAGGGAACTTCTCTGAGATCACACATTGTGCTCCTTGCCAAGTCCAGATACTTATGCATTGAGAGACAACCATTTTCAAAGCTCTTTAGCACAACAGGATCTGAAAGATGCTTATGAGACTACACCTATCCTGTTGCACACAGCACATACTCCAAAGTGACGTGGCTGTTATCTTCAGTACTTTAGTAAATCACATTGCCCAACATCCATGGGAGTGACCTGCTTACCTATATATACACATACATTTAAATTTGTGTGTGTGTGAAGAATGTGAGAATCAAAACCAAATTATTGCTTTTGGACATTAAAAAAAAAACCCACTTACAATGCATTAAGGGTAAAACACAAAGAAAAACAGTATGTTCTATAACAAAATAATGAAAGTTAAAGGTAAATTTGAGGCAGCAAAGCATAACCAACTTTTAAGCACAAGCAAAAGAATACTTAGAAGATAATTGGGCATAGGAATGCATAGCAAGACAGACCTACGGCAAAGACAAGTTGCTGATCATTTGAGACAAAAGGGAAGCTTTAACCAATTTTATGTAAGGATAAATCCCTAACAGCAAAATAGAGGATGTGTATCTAAAAGATGTATCCCTACTTCATGCAGAAATTAAAGAATTTGTGTGCAGCTGAAGGACAGATAATATCAATAATATAATACAAGCTGAAAGCAAATTATCCGCTGAACTTTATATATACTACTACTAATTTACAAATGCATTTTAACTCCTACAATAATGGGCTTTAAAAGAAATAGATATTCCAAAATCCTAGATATCCTATGTACATTAAAAAGGTAACAAAGGTGACTTTCACCTGAAAGACAAAAGATGCACTTATCAAAGATGTACGGGCTACTGGCTTAGGATGAGCAGAGATTTACTGCAGTTAAACAATTTGCAAATAACAAGAAAAAAACCCATGACATCCTGCACAGAACAAAACCAAAAACTCACATATCTTATTTTTTCTTCACACATACAAAAAGATTTTAATCAAATGGAATAAGAATACTTGTTTTAGAAAAATGAAATTTTGCTTTTCCTCCCTTTTACTGGGAAGTCAGAACTTCTGAACAAAGCAGGAGCATCTTGCTGCTGCTGCTGTTTGCCCTGTGAACACTCTCATTGCAAATTTAAGTAAAACCTATTTTCCAAAGGTTAACTTCTAAAATACACATGAATACACATGCTTTTAATAGAGGAAGGGATAAATAAGATGACTAATCAAGTAAAAGTTTAGAGAACTGACTTGGAGCAATGGAAAGATAAATACATATGGAAGAAAAATAACTCATTTTTCTTAAAGATCATCTATAAAGTACTTTTATCCTTCATAAAACACTTCTGAGTAGTACTTATCTCCAGCTAGGCCCTGACACCTGTCTAACATTTATACATCATAATGAAGATGGATACAGAGAGCTGGAGGCTCCTTTTCTCTTTATTTATGAGACAGTCATGCCCAGAGCTCCCAGACCTCCGGACAGAAGTGTTCTGATACAATCACTTTTGTGGCAGGTATTTAAAACAAAGTTCAGTTTCCACAGAATGAAGAATTATGCCCTTCTCGTTAGCTGTTACACTACCAAAATACGAAGGGTCTATCTGCCACCTATACTGAAAATGTGAAATAGAATACAAGGCATACTTAAAGTTGGAAGGGACCTCTGGAGATTATACATAGAGTCCAACACCTCTGCTGAAGCAGGATCACAGCAAGCTGCCCAGGACTATGTCCCACCAGGTTTTGTGTACCTCTGAAGACACAGACTCCACAGTGGTCCAGGGCTGCCTGTTCCAGCACTCAAATCACCCTTATACAGTGGAAATGTTCTATATTTAAATGGAATTTCCTCTGCTTCAGTTTGTGCCCTGTATTTCAATTGTTTCCTGTCCTTCCACTGCACACCACCAAGAAGAAAGCCCAACTCCATCCTCACTCCTCCCTGACAGACATTTACACACATTACTGAAATCCCCCCCAGCCTTCCCTTCTCAGTGACAAAACCCCCTCTTCCCAGCCTCTCCTTGTACAGCAGATACTGCAATCACCTCTAATTGCTAAACAGTATGCAACACAGAGAAAAATTGTTAGTGATACAGACTCCATTCCTAAATTACACAGCACAGAAATTCAGCACAGCTGGGAAGCCTGAAACTAGTCACATTCCTTGGATATGGAAAACTACTACTAAATGAAAAGTAAAAAAAAACAACTTTGTTCATGTATACATACACATCCCACTATACAGAAAGTAGACGTGACTCACCTTGTAATAATGTTGCATTTACTTTTTTAACACCTGTAACAACTTCAACCTTCTACAAATTCAGCACATTTTGGGTGTGTGGGAAATTGTTACTAAAAAAATCTTTAAGCCACTGAGAACATTTATATACAAGATGATCCTCATCAAGTTAGGCTTCATCTGCACTTAACTGATAAAATTATATTTAATATGATTTCACATCCTTCAAGTTACTGTAACATAATGACTTCTCGATTCAAATTTGGGCTGCAAAGGACACAACTAAATGCACTAAAAATCTGCTCAAAATAAAAAAGGAGACATATGGAGTAGTCCTGTCAGTTACCAATATTTCAGAATATGTTTGCAGCTTATATTGACCAGACTTGAAGCACAACAAATAATGGCATTAGATCAACTTACAGGCCTGACTATAACAGCCATAACATCATAAAGACTTTTAAGATAATTGTCTACAAAATATTCTATACAGAGCACAAAACAGTAAATAATGTAGGTTATGTTTTCAGAATGAAGTATTGTACTCTCTCATTTCCTGCTCCAGGACAATAACCTCAACTCTTGAATTTCTCAAAACTCAGATGACAAAACCAGGCACAGTAAGACATTGGTAATCTCAGTGCTGCAGCAAAAAACACGAGATGCAGGAAAGAGCTGGTAAGCATTTTGCAATTATCAGCCTCGTGAGGTAGTAAAAAAATTGAAACTAAATAAAACGGAGGATGCCTTACAAAAGTAACATTGAAAGTAAAGTAAGGAGCAGATACTTCTAAAAAGAGGAAGTGACAACAATACTGGAGTGGCTGGAAAACAAATGGTACAGAAAGCTTACAGAACTGTACCTATATATCTCAGTGAAAACACAGTTAAGAGATTATTTGATTAATGTGCATTATCTACTTATGCTTTGGAAGTGCGGGGAGCACCCTATCCCAAAAAGAAACAGCAAGATCCTCCAAAAGGCAACTGTCATCTCCTCTCTGTAAACCAGTTCTCCCACTTTGATGTATGATACAAGCTTTACAGTTGCAATTCATAAAACAAAAACTTATCCAGAAGACAGAGGCAAAGAAGGACACAGACTTAAAACCAAGTTTATATTCATATTTCAACCTAACATATCTTTTCTGTTAAGGAAATACCTAAGACAAAGGAATCAAGAGGTTTTCTATTAAATTTATCTCCTGATTTTTAGAAGTTGAGGTCATAATTCTCATTTGCCCAGACAGGAAAGCAGTAATACAAAACCAAAAATAATATAAATGCTAAAACTTCTGAAGGCACCACTCCTGAACAACTCACAACCTGCTGAATACAAGCTACATGCTGAAGAATGGTGATGTTACTTGCCACATCATCAATGAGAGCTTCGCAGAATTGCTGCTTTCTGCTCCTAAAAGCTAAGATTTTATTTGCACACTTCAAAAATCCATAATAAATTTTTATCTGCAACAGAAACGTCACTGGGCAATTGTTACCATAATACATAAGAATCTTAAATAAGGGAAATTTAAGTTTCACTCAAGACTGTCCATTACTATTCAGTTCCTAGAAGAGTTGTATCCCCTTATATAGATTTTAGGTTTGATATATTTCAATCAGTACAGTAAGGAACAGAACAAGAGATAGCATCTAAACCATATTTTATGAAAAGAATATGGAATTGCAAACGAATTCAAGAGATATTTCAAATAAGCATTAAAAGGGATCATATATTGCCCTTCAAGTTGAAGCTAAATCCTGAGTGTTTTGAGAGCAGTTCTGAATGCCCTTTTCTCCACACGTACTTATTGATTTCATTCTAACTTAAGTAATCAGCTTAATAAGACTGGTTAAAGATTAAAGTACTCCAAGTCACAGAGTGCACTAGTTTCTGCCAGGCTCCAATACTGTGAAACATGAACCCTACTACATAACAATAGATTTAATCAATTAGTACAGTGACCAAAACAATTAAAATACCACTAAATAACTAGGTTTTGTTTGGAGTTTTTTTAAACTTTCCCTTTAAGAAAAAAATTACCTCTACACAAAAGATCTTAAGATCAAGTCCACATAACTTCATCTTCTCGGGGAAATGCTGAAAAACATTCAAATATGGAATATGCCCTTCAACAACAAACCTGCATAAAAAAATGAAGACCAAATCAAATAATATCTAGAGGATGACAAATTCATAAATTTATTATAAAATTAATATACAAATCAACTTCTGATTTGAAATAACATCAGTATTGTGCTGCCTAAGCAATTCAGCCTGAAGTTACACACCCCGAAATGCTTCACAGAACAAAAACCAGTTCAATCATTTAACAGGCTTTTAAGTTCAAGCTCAAATGTGACTGACAAATGATAACATAATGGCAGTAAGCATACAATCAACAAGCCTTCATGGAGTTTGCTCTGCACATTCTTCAACTACTGCATTTCTTGAACTGCTTTAAGCCTCCTGTGAATGGTATGGAATTTTTTTTTTTTTCAAAATTCTAAAGCTTTAAGTAAATTTTACTTTTAAAACACACTTTCTGCTGGAGGAGTTTGAATCAGGTAACATGATAGGGAATAAAATCACAGAACGATGAGTAGATACAAAGAACTGAAACCACATTAATTACATTTCTATGATGATACTTTTCAAAAAAGTATTATTGAGGTATGAATAGAAATTGTTTTGTATACTAATAAATAAAAATAATTAAAATTTTTATTTGCACACAAATAATGCACCTTTGTTGTTAAAAACTGGTTTTGATAAGTGGCTGACAGTATTATTTGATACTTTTCTTGAATACACACACACACACCCATAGATGAGACTTAACAACAGATACCAATAAAAAGCCACCACCACAGCAAACCCCTGGTCTTATCCAGCATCTTAACAGACACCCACAACAGGCCAAGCAAGCACTAAACAAGCACAGACCCTCACAAGGCAACACACTCATTCTACACTAAAGCACACTGGTAGTCTCCCACAGGACTAAGCTAGAAATGCCTTCCCATCTCCTCTTCTCTAAATCTATGAGTTAAAAAAGTATATTAAACCTGAGTAAGTTAACACTACAAACAGAGAAGACTCTGTTCATTAACTAACATCAGGACTGAAAACAATTTTCTCCCCTGCTGGTAAGTGTTATCTGCTCAAGATCTCTCTGATCTTGCTATGTAGATTAGTAACTTCTTGGTCTACAAGCACTTCACGTCCCATCTGAGCCTACAGCAATTCACAAGTTCACCTGCTATCTCCCAGTTCAGTGCCCTCATCACTATTTGTTCTACGTTATGTAGTGTGTATCTATTGAAGTTGACTAAAATTCTGTTTAAAAGCTAGTTATTGCAAAGTTTACAGTTATAGTTTATTTTAAGCAGTCTTGTCTGAATTTACAGTTCAATTGAAAAAAAAATTAAACCCAGGATTAAAATAAAAAGTGCATTTCAGGATCAAAACTGTCTCAGAATAATTTCTGATTCCTGAAAAATAACAGCAATATGAAAAATCATATTGCCCAATAGCCTTTGTTCCAAAGCTCTGCTTATTAGTCTCTTAAGTAAAGTAACAGGTGGTGCACAGTCCTTTCTAATCAGATTGTGTAACGATCATTTTGCTAATGAAATTTCAGTGCTTTCCTCAACCAGCAGAAACAGCATTTCCCCACCCTGAGGGGAGATATGCACTGGGCTCCTGTGAGGCTGCTCTCCAAACCCAGCCCCCATCGCTGGTCCTCGCCACCCTGCCTGACCTGCTGAGCAGCTGGCACACAGTTCCTGAGCTCATTTTAGTCATCCACTAAAGTGAGGAACATCAGCTTGAGGTATGGTTTCACAAAGTTGATTGAGCCAAACTAAAAGCTCAACACAACTATAGCAGGACCTCCCTCCTTGTGATCCAGCCATGAGCTGCTGCTGTTCATCTCTCCCCTAAATGTAAGTCACAACAGCAGCAGAAAACCACCTGTTACCATGCTGCCAGCAAGGTTTCTTTCATCATCTAACAAACTGTGAGGAGGCTCACAGATGGCTCTACAAGTGAAACAGTTGGCAGAGGGAAGGGAGTGGATCACACAGACAGGAGAAGAGAAGAAAGGAAAGCAGGACCTTCCCCTTTCAGCAGCAGTGATGCATTACTGGCTCAGCTGATGATAAGCTTGGCTGACACATGTTAAGGCACAATCACACCATTAGCTGTCAGATATGAAAGCCTGGAACCAAGACACTGAGAGCAGCAAACGCCTGAGCCAGCACAGCAGCAGCTGGAAGAGGACAAACAATCAGGACCTTCTTTCGGGTGTGGTGTAGTGGTGATGCAGCCAAACCACCCTCACAGCTTGCTGCCTCTGAAATGGGAAATCCCACCCTCCTTCAGTCCCCTGCTGCACACTCCTCCCTGCTGACAAAAGCACTCGTGTGACTTCTCAGAGGATCAGATTGGGAACAAGTCTCTTACAGGGCTTCACTCCAACAGACCCAGAGGACTGCAGGAACATTACTGCCAGCACAAGGCAGAAAGGGACAGCAGTGAAGCACATCAACCTGCACTAAAATGTCCAGTGAAACTTTCTTTTACAGAATTAATTTTCTACAGATCTACTTCTTTCAACTAATAAACCACAAACTGGATGAATTTTAGTACCCATGGCAGGAGAAATGAACAAGAATGTTTATGCAAGACCACAGCAACAAAATTTTGGAGCAGCTTAAACTGATACTAGATACCACTACACTGAGACAAGCAGTGTCCATCAAAACAACTTTTTTTTTTTTTAATAAAAGAAGTTTTCACTAACTTAGCTGTGCCAAGTCAAAGCACTGCAACTGCTTAAAAATAATATCTTTTCTAGCTCAAAATTATTGTCTCCAGAAAAAGAGAATGTTCTTTTCTCTCAGGTCAAAAATTGTTTTCACACTCTAAAAATACAGCACTAATACCCTGTTATGAAGAGAATGTGCTGATGATTCAAGTTTTAACACTTAATCCAAAAGTCCAGATTTGGAACTGCACTTCAGAACAGTTTCTTTTGTCTGCCGTTCCTCCAAACCTTTCATTTAACAGACAGATGGTCAAAACACCTGTAAGACTATGTTGTATCAGGGAGGTGCTTGAAAACTTGACTGGCAGATACAGTATACAGTCCATGTTCTTTTAATTACAGCAGCAGCATACATTAATTATGCCCAAGTATGAAAAAAATCCTAGGTCCTCAGCATGCTACAAGGAAGTGATGCATCTGTTAAAGCCACAGTAATGCCACAAAGTGATTATAAGTTTAGTCTCGCCAGCACAACTAGGTATAGCCTCATTTGAAAGACCTTATTTCTCAGAATCTCAAAAGTCTAGCATCTTGACACATTTTTCAAAACCCAACTATTTTATTATTTAGATGAGTAATACAAATCATATTGAATATTGTAAGACTATTCACAATGGAAAAGGATTTAATGTGTAGCATAGATTTGAGTAGAACTTTGTTGAAAGCGTTATTTTTAAACCAAAATGTTCCTGTCAGAGGAGGTAATTGTAGTGTTTTTCTGCTAAGTGTGTCAAGTAGCAAGGAGGAGTATATTTTTGGTGTTGTAAATCGTTTAAAAGCTGGCAGATTGCCCAACCATAGTGCCGAAGCATGTATCACAAGGGAGGAGTGGTAGTCAGCTGACTTCAGGGTACAGAGAAAACCAAACTGAGGAAAAAACAAGGCAGAACTTTAAACAGAACTCTAATTCAGCTGGTTTAAATAAAACAATTTGCCTACAAAGACTTAAAAGGTAATTCTGAATACTTAATGCTTTCTCTGCATAGTTTTCATCTTCAGTCTGTCGTTATTTTGATCTGTGTATCTTAATGCATGCAAAAATGTGAACATTGTCTGATTTTTTAAACTTAAATATTCAGAAGTTAGAAAACAAGTATTTTATGGTAGTTCATGCAATTCAAAATTCTTTATACTTCTTCATCAAACTTGTTGAAAGGCAAAAACCTTAAGGGTAGGGAGGGAAGCATGATAACGTAATTACAGTCTTATATAACTATCGTATCATGGTAAAACTTTGCAATACAAATAACACTCTTTTAAACTTCACTTTCTGTACTTAATCCAGTTCGTATGTTCCATGCATTTAAAGTTACTGAATCATTATGACTTACACAGTCTTACACACATAAATTGTATCTAATTAAATTATACCTTCTCATTCAAATAATCTTATTCAATTTCCAATTATTAGTTTCAGATTATGCCTTTCTCTGCTATATTTGCTACTTGATTTTTTAATCTTTTTCCAACCTTTTTACTGCTTTCATGTTTTCTCTAAATCCTTTCAAGTAAGTATGCTGACCTCTTAAGGATATTAGTCCAAAGGATAGTCTCCAGGTTCCAAATAATTTTCCAGGATCTTTCGTGCAGTCTCCAATTTTTAAAGTGCCAAATACAATAATTTACCATTCATATGCAAACAAAACAATCATCTTTGCTCTTGACAGCTGACTTCAACACTTGTTGTTTGGTTGGGTTTTCTTCCAGCCACACCATTGTACTAAGACAGGAATGTGTGAGGATGTCTTTGCCTGGTATGAACCAACAATGCTTCCAGAGACAGTTTCCAAGATACAATAACCAAAGAATATATACTTAATTATTAATTTTTCTCTTCAAACAGGATGGGGTAACCAATAATTCTTTAGTGTGAACCAGTTGCTCTGTCCCAGAAATTGTAATTTACTATCTGGATTTTTGCCATATACAAACATTATCAGACAGGTTTTACATTATTTATTTGCTAATCATTCACAAAAACACAGAGTATGTTCTGGTAGTTCTGACCCATATAGAATTTCCTAAGGAAGAACGTGGCCAGTGAAAATCTTGTTATTGAGCACTATCTTTGAGTTCTTCTATTTCTTAATCTACTCAATTAACATATTTGTATTGCAGGGTACTAGTTTGAATTCTGAATATTATGGCATTTTACTGAAAATTTTATAAGCATCTTGTATGCAACAGCATAACCAGTTATGCAAATATGCAATGGTTTGTGCAATTCTGATCAATGAAGGCAGCAGCCACCCCTACAGTAAAATCAAAGGGTTAAATTGTTTTGGTCAGCAACTGAAGTACAGTAGTTACTACTAGATAATCAGGACTTAAAAACCTCCCCTTTTTGAAAGTACTTGCAAAAAAAGCATCCTTGAATACTCACCCCCCCTTGGAAAGCTTGTACAAAGCTAGAAAAGTGCAGGTGGAACCTGGCACGCCAGGGGAGAGAGGCCACGATGGAAATCAGGCTCTGGGGGGAAAACCCTCTTGCACTCATCACATTTCAGCAGCTACACCAGTTGTAAGCACCACAGGTGGGGGATGATGCACCCATTGCCTTGCCTTTAAACTCACAGGTTACATATTTGAAAAATAAAAATGAAAGCACTGAATTTTTAATCAGTTTTTCCTTTATTTTGTCTGAGTTTTCAATTTGATTTGCCAATCATTTTCCTTTATTTTGTCTGAGTTTTCAATTTGATATTTACTTGAGTATTTCTATTCCTTGAATTTTGGCTAGGTTTCTGTTTAGAAATACCCAATATGTCATCAGTTGTTAAGAAAGGGTATCAGAATACAAAAGGTCTTCCAAGGAAAATCTAGGAATTCTTGAACTTATTTGGGCCTGATTTAAAATGTTTATTGCCAACAAGAAGAGTCAATGAATTATTTTTCATTCCTGAAGTAAATAAGGAAAGTGTTCATGGCCTGTAGGGGAGACAAGGGAACTGCCTTGTCAGCAGTAGCCTGACAGTCTCCATTTAGCATCAAACCCTATTATTAGAACAATTTATTTCTACCATATTAAAAGGTATTATTCTGAACTCTGATAATTACAGATACAAAGATATGAAGACAAAATGAACTTCCTATATTAACTTCTGTGCCCAACTCCATTGCACGAAGTTACTTTGCTCCTTTTCAGATCACTGTACACTGCTGGAATTGTTTCCATGATGCCACTGATGTAAGTCCTGGAGAATGTTTACTCATTTAATTCTGACATGCTGACAACAGCAAATATCACAGAAGTGTGGCCATACACACCTCCAGCAAGTCTTAAGAATTTTTGAAGGAGAAGGATAAAAAGCTTCTCTAACTTCAAAACCTTCTTCCTTACAGGTCTTTGAAATTCACTGCAATCAACAGAGAATGTTCTCCAACAGCAGCTGCGCAAATGGTTATGACAGAGGAAAGACAAGGCAACTAAATATAGAGAACTTCTCGCTATTACTGAGCAAATTAGTTAGAGAGCAATAGTACAGATCTATTTTTTAAAATTATTTATAAATGCAACAAGCCTTCACTAGAGACTATTCATACCTTAAGAGCTCAGACAGTGTAATTGGCTCCCTCACCCAGAGTAATGCCATGTAACAAAACGAAAGGGTCATTGGCATTGTCATCCTCAGTTTCTCCTTTTGGTTCTTCATTAAATACAAGCTGCCATCTACTGATCCAGAGCACACAGAGGTGTTTTCTTGGGTTTGCGTTAGAAAAAGAAAAGAAGAGAAGTAATTGATATGATAGACACATGAACCATGGCATACAAAAAACAATATAAACGAACCTACAAGACTTGTTCAGTGACCAGTTACGTTTTGAAATAATTACTTTGAGTTTTTGCTTGTTTGTGTACTTTTCTAAGAAACAGTTTAACCCTAATTTATTCATATACCACAATATGACATGAGAACCAGTTTCATTAAGTGTTATGCCACTTAACTAGGACATTAACTCCTATACAACATACAACTAATAGTATTTAGGAGCTGGAAATACTGATTCCCATTTGAGAGATAAAGGAACTCTGAGGAAACAAGGAAAAATTTGATGTACTTAAATCAATGACTCTCAGTTGGGGATTAAAACAGTTTTAAACTTTAACACAGGCAAGACTTTAATGAAAAAGTAATTTACATTGCAGAAATTTTACTGATGTTAGAAGTCTGCCTTAAATCAATCTGTCCTATAATCTCTAACAATGGAAACACAGGTGTTCTTTTAAAAAATGTATATAAATGCAATGCCATAGAAACAACTTTAGAACAAGAATGTAGGAAATGGAGAAGAGGGTGGGAAAAAAACTCAAATAAATAAGCATCCAAACCTCTCTACTTACTTCCTTACTGAGGTGAATCACTAAAAACTAAGAGGAACAGAGAAAAGAGAGAATTTAATTTTGTAGAGTGATTAATGAGTTTGGAGTATTTTCAGCAGTGAAACCTGGGAGTTCAGGGAAAGAGGACCAAAACAAGAATAAAAAAGCCTGTAAGCCTCTCTTCCCCATATCATGACTCAACCAGGATGAAGGAAAATGCATTTGAAGCACACCAGCACAAAATGTCAGCACTGACTCTGCAGAGATTTTGCTCACTGCACTTCCCCACAAACTGTTCACCTGTCCAGACAGGAATGGCGAGAGCTAGATCCACAGCTCCCCAGCTGGGAGCTGCAGGGCCAGGGCAAACAGCCGGCTGAAAACAGTTTGAACCTTCCGAGAACCTGGCGGCTCCGCGGGCAGGTGACAGCCGCAGCTGCGAGTCGGCAGGGTCAGCGGGGCAGGTCCTGCGGGGCGGGTCCCGCGGTCAGTGCCCGCAGGATGGGGACACAGCACACAGCGCGTTCCAGGGCCGGACTGCGATGCCACCTACCGGCCCCGGAGCCGGCGCTGCGAGCATGGCACAGCCCCGGCACAGGCTCACAGCCCCGGCACAGGCTCTCAAGAGCCGGCCCGAACTCCTGGTGCAGCGCACCGCATCCCGGCACGCACAGGTGCGTCAGGGAACAAAGGCAAGAACATCGGTTTAATCCCTAGAGTCACCTCCTTCACCTTTCACATGGATACTTGTGCTTAAAGGCAGCTTCATGACTGAAGCTTCATTGTTAATTTCACATTCAACTCAATTTAAAATAATCCTCATTATATTTGTGGCCTTAATGATGGCACACAATTTCCTTTTATTTCTTCCAGCTTATGCAAGGCATGACAACACACAGTTACATGCAGCTAATAATTTAAGAGTTTTATAGGCTTCTCTAGCAATATCTCAGTGCTATACTCAGTGGAATTTGCTATTAACCCTACACAAAAATAACAAAAAAAAAGAACTGCCATCTGGACAAGCCTCTTAGGGAAAGAAAGGTGTAGAGGTTTCTAGTCTACAGCAATAACAGCTCAGCAAAAATGACACAGAAGAAAAAATTTATGAATCTTCACAAGAGTTTACAATAGACTAGAAAACACTTACTATTACTTATGTTAAATTCCAATCGACAAAACTATTTCTATGTTTGTTTGATTTCACCAAAATTTACTTTTAGTATCACTGAACTCTTAACTAATTTCAAGTGATTTTATGAAATTGATGGCTACAGGAAGCTGAATTCAATCTCTGAAACAACCAACCAAGACAATAAATTATGGCCTACTTAGGACTACCTTGCTGTTCTAAAACTTTAAGAAACAGACCTACGAAAGGCACAAGTACTAAGGAAGAAAGGAGTTCCTCTAGACATCAAAAAGGGGAAGAAAATTCAAGCAAATACTTTCACTAGAAGTTATTCACTCAATTCTTTCGTTTTCATATTTGTATATGTAAACACCCAAGATTCTATACACTGTGACTCTTTACCTCAAAATGTTGGCATTTTAATATATAAGGATGAAAGGTTCTTGCACAATATTCACAAAAATTTGCATCACCATTTTTATACCTTCTTCCCCCCTTCCTAATGCTGTCTGGAGTTTTAAACATGCATTTCTTTTTCTAATTGCTGTTGAATAAATTTCTCACTCTATTACCAGTCCTGGACTTCACAAAATAAAGAGAAACCTTGAAAAAACAAGATTGCATTCTTCTGAGGGTAGAGAGGCAATGTCACAGAAGAAAAGGAACATAACATAAGGAGGATAGTACATAACAAGGGAGTAAGAAACACTGAGACAGATAAAAAAGGAAAAAGCAAGGAAGGAATAAAGCAAGAAACAAAACCATCATAAGTTTAAAACACAAGCAAAAGCTTTCAAATGTGCCTTGAAATGCATTTCCAGTATCAGGCATTGCCCAGCAGAACCTAACACTCCAATTTTCTACATCATTTTAATTAAAAACTTCAGCATTCTGTAAATATTTTCCAGGTGCTATTATGAGCAGAAAAGAAAACCTGACCGAATGCTAAAATATGACTTTTCATAGAAGGGGTCATTGGGAATGCAGTAAAAAGACTGTGGAGACAAAAGATACAGAAGTACCAAAATAATGCAAAGAAAAAAATTTAAAAGCTAAATATATCTATGGGATAGAAAAAAATACACCCCCCTAAAGAACAAACTCATGTTTTTTAACATCAAAGTCATGACAGACAGCTCTGCTATTGGTTAAATAAGTGCTTATTCTTCAAAGCTGCTGTGTTTGTGAATATCTAGCTTAGCAGATGTAAAAGCAATTTTTTTCCCACTGCAAACAGGAGGCATGGAGCAAACTTGCTATAAAACAGAACTTCCTCCTGCATTTCCCACTGTATTTCCAGGTCCTGTTCAACTTTTATCTCCTTGGGTGGGGGTTGGGAGAGGAAGTCTTCTATTTCTGGTAGAATATAAAGCAGTACAGTGCAAATAAGACTGAAAATTTTACATCTTCCAACCAGTTCCTCCAATTCACTGTACACAAACACACTTTAAATCTATCTGTATTTTAAAACTGGTTTTCAGATAGTTCAGCTCACTGCTCCTACCTGAGACTTTGCTCACGGATGAGGCAAAGCTGCAGTCAGTCTGCAGATCCCCCTCACTTTCAGAGAGAGACAGCAATTGCAGAAGGCTGGGTCTCTCTGGGTCACTGTCCACATCAGTACTGCTCTCACATACCTGGAGGTTGTAAATAAATGTTTGTATTAGCTACTCTTAGTTACTGTTTCAATCTTAACAAACCACATAAAGCATGACAGACACAAAGTTAACAGCGAAAGTTAAAACCCAAACTGTTCACATTTTTACTCCATTAATCACCAGTAAGTGAAAAAAAAAACCAAAACAAAAACCAAAAAATAAGTGTTTTTAAAGGATTTCTCAAGGTTTAAAAACTTCTAGTGATTACATTTTAGTCTGCTACAATGACCAGAATGTTGGGAATACACAGAATCAAAGCTTGATCAAATGAGTAACTTCAAGAGAGCAGGCAAGAAAAGATGATAGCTGATGATACATTTTGCACTGTAATTTCTATTTACTGATTATCCATATCGAGACAAAGCAATATTTTTAAATAAGCAGTTTCAAATACTCAGAAATATTCATCTTTTGAGACAGGTAAAAAACTCCAAAATCCAATAAAATGGACACATGCAAGCCTGTTTATATGACCTCCTTCATACTGAACTGACATTATTACCAGCAAGATATGTAGCCTAAACAAAGAAGATTACTGTTGTTTTTAAAAAGATAGCAAACATCTCAGGGGATTTGAGCTTTCACTTACTGATAATGGTTTGACAGTTTCCCCAGCTGGTCTCTTGCAATATGCCTGTTTGCTCTTCTGAAGGTAACACCTCCAAAAATTGCACAGAATTTCATCCTGATAAACACAAATGGATGGTAATTAGTACAGTGTTAACAAGATCATTTGCTGAGAGAACAGAGTGCAATTTCTAACTCAGGAATCTGAATAATTTCCATCTCTAATTTTATTAACTGTGATTTATAAAATATGTTTCAAAATTATGAGAGAAAGAAATTTTTATTTAATATGCTCAGTGATTTTAAACATCAGCTCAGTGAATGATTCACTTTAAAAATTAAAATCTTTTAAAATACCACTTTCTGTAACACACAGAAGGAGTGTACAACTCACACTGACATCTACATACCTTCATCTGTGGACATACTCCTAATGCTTCTAAAGCTTCTGCTTGTTTCTTGAGTACAAGCTGAAAACCTTCACAAATATACCATTCACAGCCTCCATCTAAGGGAAAAAAGGGAGGCTATATTTGTTTGTACTATTTTGGGTTTCCTTAACCTTATGCACACTTACCCCCATATCTCTATGTAATAATTTCAGATCCTAGTGCA
Source organism: Eopsaltria australis (assembly GCA_034509425.1). Taxonomy (NCBI): domain Eukaryota; kingdom Metazoa; phylum Chordata; class Aves; order Passeriformes; family Petroicidae; genus Eopsaltria; species Eopsaltria australis. Next base: position 945,970 of record JAVTVJ010000189.1, on the reverse strand, counting down.
TAAACCAGCTACACTGAATACTCCACTAACTTCCATTCATTCACAGCCTTAAACAAGAAGAAAAGGTACTGAACAAGAACTTCACAGATTTCCCAAGAATAATATAATTCATTACAATGTCTAGTGTGGCATTTGTAATTGAGTGGAGCATCGTTAAATTACCAGTTTAAAAATAACTGAGAACCTGCCATTAAAAAATGAAATATGAACATTTCTTTCCCACCCTTGACACAGAAAACTGGAACATTACAGTAGTGAGTCAGGCAAAAACAACCAATACCACTATGTGCTTCACAATTCTCTCACACAGAATCGTACACATTTAAATAAAAGAATATCCCAAGCTTCTAGCAAATCCTAGCGCAACGTAAATTTCACAGGGAGTGGGCCTGCTCCAATCTATTCACTGTTTCTTCAGGCTGCATTATAATTACTTTTCACCCTTACCTCTTTAAATTTACTACTAACCTTTTCTACAGGCTTTTGGTTCTAGAAATTTTCTCTGCATTTCTCAATTTCCTTTTCACTCCTTCCACACCTGTTCCTCACCACTTCTGTTCCAAAACACACCTTGCATCTCACCATCTTAGAAGTTACCTGCCCAAAGCTTCTGCCCTGCTGTAATGATGCTGGCCTTAACTGCTAACCAGTGCGTTAACAGACACAGCTTACTCCTATAAATTCATGGAATACATGAACTGCACTCACAGAAGGGACTGTGTGAAGATGAGGACTTCTTTCTTAAGAAGCCTGGGGGTTGGATGACCCTCCAAACAGGAGAAATAAAAAGCCTGAGTGGTACAGGGCCCAGACTTTAGAAGCAATATAGGATAAGGAAAAGTGGAGGGGTCCTTTTCACACCTCCCTTCACTTCTACACAATTGCTCTTTCCAAAGGAGTGTAGCAATCCACTGCCTCTGCAGCAGAGCACAGATAGATCAGCACCATCAAAGAGAAAGATAACCCCTTGTTTTATTTGGCATTTTAACGCAGCTTTGTTTTCTGAAAGTGGCCACAACAGTAAGAGATGTATACAGCTAACACAGGATACACACACAGTTCTAGCAGCAGTTTTACCACTACATCCTTATAGCACAGATCCTCATATGTAATGGCCACTATTCTTCTGAATATTCATTAAATTAAAAGTAAAAAAGTGACTCTGGATGAAAGATGCAGCACTGGTTCAGCTACTGGAACTGCATGAAACCTCTTCCGTACAGTTTGTGTGTAGGTTTCAGGGCCTGTAACACAGGCCAGACTGACACTAAGAGCTGGACCACCACATCTCACCTGTCAAGGCAAACAACTTCTCTGGTTTTGTGATAGCCATCACAGGGAAGGAACAAAGGATCACCACATCTGAATGCATGCCACCAGCAGCTTCAGTGAGTACTGCCTTCCACAAATCAAAGTATCAGTAAGTAACACACAGTTCTATTCAGTCACAAAACCCCCACCACTGGGCTCACAGAGGTCACCTGTGGCTCAGGAAGTCACCAAATGTGATCTCTGAAGGTTGTGACAGCATCAGGGAGGTGCATTTTGTTCCCACTCCTACAGCCTTTCCTGCCTATCTGCTTTTGTTCTCCATCAAAGACATGATGGCCTAGGTGAACCCTGGCTGAACAGCCACTCTTTTGCAAAATACAGACACCACCTCATACATACCATTTTTTTCCCGCTTTCTTGAACCTTTGGAGATTGTTTGGACTCTTGAATTAGTAATAAAATCAGTGTTTACAACTTCTCTAGTTCTCTGCAAAACAGGAATGCATCTTAGCAAGAAAAAGAGACAGGTCTAACTTGCACAGACTGCTCCACCATAAACCATAATGGAAGAATTTACTCAAATTTCCTAAACTAATGGGAGACGAGACATTCTGAACTTTTCTTTCAGAAATTTCAGAAATAGATAATTACTATCATGAACATACATATGTGACATGCATCAGGGTTTGCCCACATTCTGACTGCACAAAACACACCAACACCCAGGCAATGCTTTGAAGGCATCCAGAGAGCACACTGACACTACAGCAACAGCAACACAGCAGGCCAAGATGGCTCATTCTAAACTTTGTGATTTCAAGGAACATTAGTTTTAAACAGTGTCAAGTAAAGCATGAAAAAGGAAAAATAAAAATACTGCCCTCAATGCCAAGGAGAAAACTCTATCATTTTCTTAATATGAAATCAAGAAGCAATCAGAATAAACCTCTTCCAAGGCAGTAACTCATCTTTTTACCTCAGTAACGTTGTGGCAAGATCTACAATAAAACCTGCCTCCATCAGTGACACCCCAGTTCACTTCTGAACACTGGGCACAGCGCTCATTAAAATCTCTCTGAAAGGAAGAAAAAAAGAGGATACTTTCACAATTGTTCAGGGAAAACAAATGGCATTATTAATAGGTTACTGCACAGCTTCGGAGATTATAACCCTTTGTGTTAGCTCTGGTTGGTAACAAGTGATCATCGCACTTGCCATCAGCCACAGGAAACTCTGAACACGTAATTGCAGCTGGCAAGCGCCAGCTCCCGTGTGTGTGAGTGGCACAACAAGGGGAATGGGGATCCACGCCCCGCACACGCGTGGCGTGGCTTTACAAAAAGCTACCCATCAGAAATGAAAGAGGAGACAAAAACTGGAGGGGGAGGCGACAGGAAAAATAAACTTCTAGAACTGCAGATAGACACACGCGGTGGGATAAAGCCCGCACGAGCCGGTGCTCCCCGGAGAAACCGGAGGGGGAAGAGATGAGGGAAACCGACAGATTAAAACAAAGTGGTTTCCAGAAACGCCCACGTGCGTGCTGGGGAGGGGCAGCTCCGCCGGGCCCGGCTGGGGGGCGGCCGGCGGCACATCCCCGGCCCAGACCGAGCACCGGCCAACGCCGAGGGGCCGGGCAGGGCCTCGCCCGCCGCCTCCGGGCCCCGGTGTGGGCAGGGCACGGCAGGACCGGGCCGGGGCAGGCTGCGCCCGCCGGCGCCTCCCCCTCTCCCCCCGCAGCCGCTGCCCGCCGCCCCCAGCCCAGAGAGCCCCGCCGGCCCCACCGTGTCCTCCTCGTCCATGGCAACCGCGCCGCGCGCCACCGCCGCCCGCCCGCCCGGAAACCGCGGCCCCGGCGATCGCGTTCCGGGCCCCGCGGGGCCTGGGGCACAGCGGCCCCACAAGGGGTCATTGGGAGCTTCGCTGAGGGGACAGAGACACAGATGCTGGGCATTAGCTAGCAGGAAGAAAGTCTTCACTGTGAGGGTGGTGAGACGCTGCCGCAGGTTGCTCAGGGAGATTGCGGATGCTGCATCTGTGGAAGTGTTCAGGGCCGGGCTGGCTGCGCCCTGGGCTAGCGGGAGAGGTCTCTGCCCATGGCGGGGGACTGGGCTCGGTGATCTTTAAGGTCCTTTTCCACCCCTTAATATTCTATTATTCTATGACTTCTATGCTTCACCCATGGAGGAGACATGGCAGCTTCAAGGGGCTATGGGGTGTCCCAGTGACTGGAGGGTACATTGGGGTGGGTTGGAAAAGACCATCGAGTCCACCACCACGGCAGCCAGACTCAGTGCCACGTCCAGTCTTTGCTTTAACACCTCCAGGGATGGTGACTGCCACCTCCCTGGGCTGCCTGTTCCAAAGCCTAATCACCACTTGAGTGACTAAATTCTTCCTGATGTCCAACCAAAACTTCTCCTGGCACATTTTAGGACTATGGCTGCATGCGCAGATTAGGACTCAGACTGTGTTTGCCCTCTGAGGCTCAGCCCATGGCCATCCTTTGCAGAGCTCCTGCATCCTCAGCCTCACATCGCCTTGCTGGCCCTGGCTGGTGCCCACCAAGGCTGTGCCAAAGCTGTGGGAAGGGGGCTGCTGCTGCTGCCCGGAGAGAAGGAGGCCACAAGAACTCATTTAACTATGTAAAAGTGCTTGGAGATCCTTGAATGAGGGAAACTACGATCTGAAATCCACTTTCAATTAAAAAACAACACCCAAACCTCCAGATCTTGATGTAGGTCTCTAATTTCTTGCACGCTAATAATAATGTTTAAAGATGTCTAAACACCAAGATCTGTTATTGCAGCGAATTTGCCCACAAAATTGGAGAACAAGTTTAGGCCCTTTTAAAAAAAAAAAAGGTCCACTAAGTGAAAGCATGGGAAAAAATTAAAGCTAAAATATACATAGAAAGAGGTGAGGCTGCCTTGACAGCTGTGGTTACATTGATGTTGGAGGATATGTAGAGAGCTAGAGGGGAACTGTTTATGTTTAAGAAAAAAGTTATTACTCATACCAACTGTGATCTTTTTTCAGTGTGGGCTGAACATTTGTAACACCCATCAAATAGAATTACGCATGTAATTCCTGCCATGTTAAAAAGGTGATTGTCAGCCTCACAGAAATGTAGCTAATACTTTGATGAAACAGATCCTACTTGTGTTTTTAATTTCCATATTTTTTGTATGTGGAAATACTGTTCTGGGAAAGCAAGGCCATTTTGTGTGACAGAGAGGGTTTGATCTTTTTCTAATGTATTTCCAAGATTAAATACTACCTTGAAAAAAGAATCAGGACATCTGTACCTGTGATAAGAGAGGAAGAGGTGTGTTCCAATGCAGAAGATAAGGCATTGCTCCTGCTGAGAGCAGTGCTCATGTGTGACCTGATGCTGCGAGCGGGCCTGCCCAGTGGATTTAACTAAATTGAAGAATTTGTTTAAATTAAGTGTGGAACTGACTGCTTTGATGAGGCAAGACCTCGGAGTTAGGTCTTCTGTCTTCTAATTATAGCTGGTCAATAAAATATTAAAGTGTAATCACAGGACTGCCCTTTTGTCAAAACCTGAACACTTCATACTCAATGGCAGTAGTTGAAGATAAACAAGAACAGAAGAAAGATGTGCGGGACTGCACAGGGAGCTTTGTAGGTGTAATTGTGGCCCTACTGGTACAATATGCCAGTAAAGTTTTTGAACAGGAAAGCCCTTCCTCTCTGCTGCTGGACAGCCCACACTGCTTTTCTGAGCTGTGTTTTCCATGCAGGTGAAACAGATGGGAAAAGGTACCAAATTTTGGAAAGAAACTTGTGCAAATACTGATGCTGATATTGCTAGTTACCTATTAGTATCCAGGCTTTCTATAAATGCAAAGCTTCTATTGGTATTTCTGAAGTCCATCAACTAATTAGTGCAGGTTACTACTCTGCTAGGAAAAAATCGAACTATAGAAGGGTTAGCAAGTCTTATAACTAATTCTTAAATATTTTTTGACATGTATAAAACCGGTTTTTCAGCATATAAAATTATGTGTAACCTTTGTCCCTAATTACAAGTTACCCAAGCATACTGATAGGGGTATGATAATTTCAAAGCCAGGAGACAGACTGTCTTCCTGCTTTGGCTCACTTTTCTAATTAAGATCATTATGCATAGTAGTCAGATTGATTCAAGGCTTAGATAAATAATACGTCCTGTTGTTTCCATTGATTTGAATTTTTAATGAACTGAGTTCCATTGCTAATATCACATTCTGGTTCTTGGCTGCAGACTTTCTGCATCTGAAAATCTAAAAAATACATATTGGACTGAAAGATATGTCCCTTGGCCTATCCTTTGGGTTATTGCTCTTGAAATTGTGCTGGCTCCAGGATACAAACTTCTGTAGCAGAGATTCTCCCCAGAGTCCTTACCCATTGTCAGACACCTACTACAAAGAGTTAGAGCAGAGCAGCAACCTCGGCTGCTCCAAAGATCGTGCACATGAACACAGGGCAGATCTACCAGGTTCAAGTTTATAGAAAATGCACACAGTTATTAACACGCAGAATTTCATCTTTGCACCATTTCTCCAGGGAAGAATACGTGTTTAAAGGCAGACAGAAAACAAAAGAGAAATGAGGAGAACAAGAAGCAGATGGCTTCACTCTAACTGATGTTTAGAGACCATGCTGTGGATAGGGTCAGGGGGAGAAGCTGGGCCCCAGAGGTGCGGTGGAGGCAAAGGTGCAGCGAGTTGTGCAAGGACAAAGGTGGGAACAGCAGCAAGGCGTAGGGGTTGCAGCAAGCTCGGCAGGGAAGGATAACCAGGGAGGGGCTGAGCTCAGCAGAGCTTTGAAGGAAGCGACAAGAAGAATGAATTTAACGTTACAGCTCAGACACACCCAGCATTGCCTTGTGATACTGTTTGTTATGCAGCTTCAGATTTCAAATTTTATTAGTTAAATAAATTTCTATCCCTGTTGTGGAAAACCTGAAAATATGACCTCAAACATACAAATCAACAGAAAGCAAACAATCTTTTTTCCCAAAGTTTACTCAGTTTTTCTTAACATTTTTCCTAAGATGTGAGCAATAGGAATTTGAATTTTTGACTACCAAAAGAAGCAATATTGTACCAAAGAGGGAGGGCAGACTGATCCAGTCTTATGCACTAAGTTTGGGGTTTACACCATCAGCCTTTCTTTGCTCTTGTGCTGCGGCCCAGCCCATCTCACACAGTTACACTGTGTGCCACGGTCCCACCCCACTTTCAGCTGTGGCTCTCCGTGCCACAGAGAGCTGGAAATCAGCTGTATGGTCACCCAGCCAGGGGTTCAGAGACACAGACCTCAGGGCAGGACCTCGCATTCAGATGAGGTGCTCTAGCAGGTAAAACTCTGGGAGGCCATGCTAGCACATGGCCAGCCACAGAGTGGTTTGGGAGGTCTCCCTGGGGATGCTGAAGTCCTGGCTGGAGTCAAGTAATAACCCCATTATGTGTCATGGCCTTCAAAGGCAAGATCTCTTTCCTGAGGAGCACCACACTGCTATCCTGCTGTCCATACTGTGAGGGATTGCACCCCTCAGTACCTGGCGACTCTGTTAACCTACAGAGGTATGAGTAGGGGAAGGACACTTCTAGGAGAGAAGCCACACTGGAACAGAGCAGGCAGTGAGCATTTGAATGTCCCATTTCACAAAGGTGTCTATAATGCCTTTGTTTTCTTGTTTTTCAGATTTTCTTGAGCAGTAAACATGAAACCTTCCTTCAAATTGTAATACTTCAATAGTGTCAGACTTCATCTAGTTTTCAGCTTTACTGAAAGAAAAATACACCACCTACTAGAGGGCATCTTGGGTTCCACTGTAGCATTGTGTGTCCGTAGAGCCATGATGATTGTTCTCAAGATCATTCTGGGATATGTTTAATCCACAAAAGCAGTGGTATTTTTAAAGGAATCGAGAGCCACCTTGTGGAGCTGGGATTCACAAAGGGGTTCCAAATAATACTGCTGGGAACAGCTACTCACTGCTAGAAATTCAGATCCAGTGTGATCCTGGAGATTGTCAGTCTGGGAAACATGCACCATGCACATGTCTGTGCATATTCAGTGCACAGTGCATCATACAACTCCTCTGCTGACTAAGACTGGGTAGCAAAGAAGTGTATTTGTGGGCAGTGGCAGGCAGGAATGTAAAACTGTCAGAAGAATGCAGAAAGCAGCAGAATCAGGGAAGCAAAGTAAAGTACTCATTATGACCTACACAGCCTCGGTGTGTGGGGTGTTGCTCACGGGGCATTTTTCACCATGTAATTAATTAAATCCTCAAAAATGCTGATAAGTTTTGGAATCATTATGTGTAGATTTCTGTCACAGGCTCATTTTCTTCTGCAGTCATTTATTAACATAGAGAATTAGGAATGCCAGAGCTCAAATACTTCATAACCAGAGAAGTAGCAAAAATAGGATTACTTATGTGAGACTTGTTTCTTCACAGAAGTAAAGAATAGTCCTTACTTCTCAGTCTCTGAGGTTGCAGAAGGGAGTGTGAAATGTTTCATTTACCATTTCTCTCCCATCATTCCTCATGATGGACTCTGAGCTACTTGTTAGTACCAGTATGTGGATACCAGCATATTATCTTGCCAAAGAAAAAGGTATTTGCTTTTTTTCAAATCTTCTTGGTCTTTTCTGAGACCTTTATGCAGCAGCAACTTTATTCTCAGCACATTAGATGATACTTTAAAAATGGATTTTATGTAAGGACAAATTTTTAAAAGTCTCTCTAAGTAGTAGACCTTAAGTATCAGAAGAAACTCAAAACAAACAAACAAACAAACCCTCCAGGACTGTGATGCTCAAGTCGTTCTCCAGGTGCTAGAGAAGCCAGTGCTGAGCCAAATGGTTGGTAGTCCACTGATAATCAGTCTGGTTATTGAATCATGATACAACTGTCCTATGTGCTTTACCCATTTTCTGCTGAGTGAATTTTAAGTTCCAGATGCTTTTTAAATCAGTTACACATTAGCAGAGCTCAAAGTTAAGTTAAATTTCAGAATAGATACCACTTCCAAAATCCGTGTTAGCCAAACAGTCGCTGATATCCCAAAGAGTGGTACAAAGCAAGTAGAATGTGAAAGCAACCTGAGAAGTCATTCTTTTTAGACCAAGTCTTAACAGACAAACCCAGCATATCCTTTATGCTTAATAGAGTTCAGTTTTCCCCTTTGTTCTTATGTTGTTTTGGTCAACAGGAGATATCTATGGGTGTCATTAATGGTTGCTACAGACTGGATTAATTTTTTCCCCAGTAATTTAAACGAAACCACATATAAGATGACATGTGGTAGTAAGAGAAAATTCATAAAGAGAGACACCACAAGGCTATGGAAAGGAGTCAGCAACTTCTGGTTTCAAAAATATGGAAATCTCAAAAAAACTCTGCAACTTTTCCTGTCATACTTCATTCCATCATACTTGCAAGAGGCCTTGGTACATGGATGCATAAAGCACCGGGAGCAGGTTTTCAATTTTTATTCCAAAAAAAGCCATGATAGATGATTCCACATTATAATAAGTAGAGGTGGAGGAGAGCCAAATTGAGAAGAAATAGAAATAAGTAGAATGCAATCCCCCATTTTCAGAACTTTCCCAAGCTTTGGTCTCAAGTCTGCTTTTCAAGTTGTCTCTATCAAGAAGGGAACATAGCAGCATTCAGGAGATTCTGGAAGAACCAGTGGGATCACCCCAGCCAGGGTGCTGTACTCTTCAAAACCAATATGCATGTTCAAGGTTACACTAAACTAGACATGGTCCTGGCAAAGTGAATTTTCTGTGAAGAAAATGAAACCAAGAATAGTATTTAATGCACCCTTAAAATAGAGAATAGAATATTGTTTCTCAATTTCTACTCCCCACCCACAACACATAGCTTTTATGATTGTTTTTATTGTAAATACATATGCAGGATCATGGAGTTTAAGAGCAGAGTTTAGAAAGATAAATTTTCTGTTCTAATACAACATCTAAAAAAATTGCAATTAAATTTATAGGACCCCCTGCAATTCTTGAACTATTTTTAAAGGGTAGGCTATAAAACATAGTAGTGGGTGCTATTAATAAAAATGGAAATATAGTAAAGTTGAGGCATAGCTCTGCTTTGATTTACAATCTAATTTCCCCAATGGTTTTTGCCCTCTATTTCTCACCATCTATTTTTCTGTCCCTTTCTTTCTGCAGAAAGAAAAGGTCACCATCCCTATTCAAAACTTGATTAAGTTTGTAAGTTACAGCATGCTATGGGACCTAGAACATACTGTGTCTCAGCAAGGCTCAGTGCTGTTTTGAGCTCACCAGTGCATTGGGTATTTGTGGTGGTGTTACTAAATAGACATTAATGACAAAGGGACAGAGCTGTGATGGTTCTTTTTTTGTCTCACCACTATATAATATACCTAAAAGAACTTTTTTCTGTAGATACACAGAAAGGTCACAGAGGAAATCTTTGCTCTTGCAATGATGAATCATAAAATCATTATAGAATCACTGAATGGTTTGGGTTGGAACAGACTTTAAAGATCATCCAGTTCCAAACCACCCTGCCAATCCACCTTTCACTAGGTCAGGTTGCTCAGAACCCCATCCAACCTGGCCTTGAGCACTTCTAGGGATGGGGCATCCACAGGTTCTCTGGGCAGCCCATTCCAGTGTCTCAACACTCTCACAGAAAATAATTTCTTCCTAATTTCTAATCTAAACCTATTTCTACACATCTTTGTTTTAGTTATTAATTATATGATGGGGACATTAAAAGTGCAGAAAGTCAGGATGCACCTGAGACTCTGTGAGGACCTGTTAGAGCACAGCGTGTTTCAGCCCTGTTTTATCAGTTCAGTTCTAGCAAATTTTTAGCTTAAGCGGGTGCATTTCACAGCGACAAAGGGATCATGCATTATAATTAGGAGAAAAGTGCTGAAGCCAAATTTTAAGAGCTTTTGTGCAATGAGGATGAGAAGAAGAAAGCTAGGGATGAGTCATCCTATTTTCAGCTTTTTATGTTTCATCTTAAAACTTAATGGTTTTTAAACAGTGTTGTTTCTACTTGAGGACAGCAATTTAATTATGATTGAAAGTTGTCCATCTGGTGGCCTTTTAATGCCATTAAAAGTACTGATTGTGTTCCTGCAGTGGTTGTTTTTCTGTTTTTAATCATAAAGTTGTTTGGCTCTTCATTGATGTATAAGCTTCAAGATCCCACACAAAACTTGTTAAAAGACAGTGGAAATTTTCTCACCCATTTCAGTGGATTTTTGATCATGTCCTCTTGGACACTGACCCAGGCTAGGTGTATGAATGCATACTGCAGCAATTATCAAAGAAGATTGTATTTAGCCTTAGCTCACCCTTGGGAAACAGAAGTATCACTGTCATCACTTGCAGATGGATCTGTAGATCTGCACACCACGAGTTGTCTTAGTCAGATCAAGGCATAATCCTGGAGCACGTTATTCTGGAGCGATAGCTTACTGTTGCATCAGGGATTTCGCGCTCTGCCATGTCTTTGTTATTTAGTTGTTTATTTTTTTATTTGTTTATACCTGCTTTAATGTTCCTAGCAGGTGAAGAACTTTTAAGTAATTATTTCCTTACAGCCTCCCCATCTTGGTTCAGTCCACGCACAAAAAACATTTTACTTTGGCTACAGAGCTTCAAAAAATTAGTAATTATCTTTCCCTATCCTTGCTGCCTCTTTAAATGAGTTCTACTCAGAAAACACTTGGAAAACAGGAAGGTGGGATGCAAATCCCCAACATACAGAGTGCTCTGGGAATCCCACCCTCGCCCAGAGGAAAATCCAGCACATTCCTGTGTAATAAAGTCACCTTTGCTTAGTGGTCTGCTCACAGTCTGAAGGTAGTGTGTGGAATCATGTGGCCTTGTGGAGTAGGAATTTGGGTCCTGATTTTACTTAGGGATTTTTTTAATGGTAGCTAAATAGATGCTGGCTTTCTCACATGAATACAATGTGTGATAAAAAGGCCACGTGCCCAAATTACTGGTGCCTTCACCATCTTTATTCCATTTCTGCTTTTTTTGTCACGAAAATAGGGCACTACATGCTAATTCAAGAGTATACACAAGATAGGGAAGGGAAAATTTACTAATTTTAAAATTCTAATGTACTCTAAGCATCCTTCATCATCATCTAAGTATCAATCATCAGAAAGGAAGAAAAAGAAGATCTCGAAGTCAGACCAGGAATCTTATTTTCGTCTATCCCTGTCCAGAAGACAAGGGCAAACAAACCTAAACAACTGCATAAACAACATCCACCCATCCCCAGAATTGCTCACACCGTTTAGGCAATTTAGAGCAGTAAACACAGATAAGCAATCTGCATAGAAGCAGCTTTAGGTGACCACAAATGGATACCGCTGTTTAATTCAACCCTCTCTCACCTAAACAAGTTTGTTTTCTCAGCGGTGTTTATTTGTATAAGGGAGTGCTAGGGAAAAAAATTCCATCCTCCTCCAGATTATCTGCTTCAATGTTGTGAAAATTCAGTATTTCCCCAGCATGAGAATATATTCCTCCTACAGACACAATCTGTATTTTGTGGTCTCGCCAACATTTGTTAGCTGGTTGGGTTTTTTCCCCTGCAGCATTTAGCTGGGACTAGAGCTGATCTCTGAAATGGGAGAAGTCCTACAAGGCTCAGTCTGGAAGGGAAACCCCATCTGATCAGCATTTCTGTCTCGAGAAGCAGGAAAATGGGGAAAGGAAAGATAAGGCAGAAGTAGATACATAGAGGTTTGAAAAAATAAATTGGGGGATGGTGGCAGGGAAATGTTTTTCCCCTTTCCATAAATTTCTTCTGCTGGACAATTGAAATGGTGAGAAAAAAGGTAAGAAAACCTTTTGTGCAAAATATTTTTTTTAAATCCACAGTGAAATGGTTGTCTGTCTAAAAATTGTAAACATGTCAAGTTGTCAAAATGTTTTTACCTAGCTCATACACATTTCAATCTCTTTCACTTTCCTCTGAAAACATACAGTATTAGGCAATGGCTCATCCTGTGTGGTGCTGTTGGCCTGGATCCTGGAAGCTGCACTTGCTGTCAGTCCTCCTGAGCCCTAGCTGGTTTAACCTCCCAGGTACAGGAGCTCAGTTGGAGGAGCCCATCTGTTTCAGGTTGCCTTCATCTGTCTTCCTGCTTGTTTTTCTGTGCAAACTCAGACTTGGGAGGGTGTTCTTTTCCCCCCTTCTCTGGAGCTTTGTGGTCTCCCTGAGCAGGCTGAGGAGCCCACCTGGGGCTGCATGGTTGTGCAGAGCAGTGCCGGTGTAAGGAAATGAAAGGGGAATGGAAAAGGGAAACAGATATAGGATGAGAACTTCTGTAGCAACAACTGCATTCCAGACATGGGGCTGCCACAGTTCTCCCTTATCTACACTCAAGGACAAGAAGGTCTTGGAAATATCCAGAGACAGATCAAAATCCACATCATCTTCTCCAAAGAAATTTGAGATAGCTGCCTGCTACTTAGGGCCTGAGCTTTGAAATTTCAGGGTGATGGTCTTTGAGATACCTCAAGCTTTGGCAGGGTAGTGAGAAATTGTCTATATTTTACTCTCTACTGCACCCCAGTGCAACCTTTTTCCTGGCAAAAAAAAGATCTGCATATGTAAGGCAAATACATGAAACTGGTGCAGAAATAACATCTGAAGTGAAAATCTGCCCACTTTCCACCCTTATTCATTCTCCAATTCATGAGAAAAAACAACACATGGTTTACTAGTTCCCTTTGTTATTTCTAAACTTGCAGGAAGGTCCTTTCAACAAAATTATATAGTAAAGTATGTTAAAATAATCCATTCACAAAGCAAGTCTGAAATAACTTTGAAGCATGGGCTGACAATGACAGAAGGTACTCATATGTGACCCTTAGCTTCAAAAGAGTTAAGAATGTGCTGGCAAAGGCACAGAGATTATCTCCACCCACACAGGAGAACATACATGGCGGAGCAGCTCTGTAGCACACAAGGAAACAAAACAGTCTAGCCCAGAATTATCCTTGTGAAGGAAAAAGTGCTCTCTGCTGGGTAGCAGAGAGCTTCCAACCTGGCAAACAGATCAGAGACCTGAACTCATGTCTGAACTCTCCATCCTTGTGACTCCATTACTCCTTGGATAGGGTGTAACCACCAGGAGAAAGAACAGATAAAATTTATACCATTCTGGCTATGAAAAAAAAACAAAGTGGAAAATATGATCGAGGTGTTCACAGCACCCCTGATGTCAATAGTCTGGGTGTCCCACACAGGTGCTGACCAGCTGCTGCAGAGCACGCCCCAGTGTCTGGAGAGATGCTGCTGGGGTGTGCCAGGCTGGCAGAGCCACGACATTGCTTTTCCACACAAATGCTGCTATGTGCTCCTGGCTCCAAAGACTTCATCATTAAGGAAGGTAAAGTAATACATGAGGAGACTGAGAAAAAGCAAAATTAACAATTTATATATCTCAATATTTAATATGTAGCTGCAATTGTCACAGCTCTCCACTCAAACATCATGTTCTGGGACTGTCTTATATTAAGAAGCAGGCCTTGAGGATGGGTTTACACACAATTTAAACATTCTCTGGGTCTAGCTCAGAATAGTATCATGAAGAACATTCCCACTAGAACCAGAAAAGACAGAACATGTTTCTAAGTCTTTTTCTGAGGCAGAAAGATATAGAAAAATTCATGTTTGCTACTTCTTTTTGAAGCTCTCTACTTATGAATCACAATTTGATTATCTCTGAACTTCAGGGTATGTCACGTTCTTTCTGTCTGGGATGTTTATCATCAGGAGAGCATGAGGTTCATTGGAGATGTGGTTGCTGTGGTCACTTCACAGCGATCGGGCAGGAAACTGTTGTTTACAGAATGTATATGACAAACTGGGCCCTCTTTTCCATTCACCTTCCCTGCCCTCCTCAGGAGTGTTAACTCCTTTTGTCGCCTAGTCAGTCTTATCAGTAGCCTTTTAACCCCAAACACGAAAAGTGAAGCACCTGAAAGAGTGCTTAACTTTGAGGATTTTCTCTATAGGACCCTTTGGGAACAGCTGATAACCCTTTGCAAGGTTTCCTTCTTACTCCTATCTCTTATCTAATCTCAGGTATTGCTGAATGAAAAAGCCATCCTGGCTGAGAAGCATGGTGACAGCCACCAGTATCCCAGTGCTGGGGAAGACCTGGTGGGTGCTCTGGCATGGAGGCTGCTGCGGCAGGAAATCATCTGTCCAGCTGCTTTGAGGTTTCAGGTGTATTTAGGATCTCTCATGATTAACAGCATGAAGTTGTGCCAGGGGAGATTTAGGTTAGATATGAGGAAAAGGTTCATCACCCAGAGGGTGGTTGGGCACGAAACAGGCTCCCCGAGGAAGTGGTCACAGCACCAGCCTGACAGAGCTCAAGAAGTGTTTGGACAATGCTCTTGGGCACGTGTTGTGACTCTTGGGTTTGTCCTTTGCAGGACCAGGAGTTGGACTTCAATGACCCTTGGGGATCCCTTCCAACTCAGGACATTCTATTATTCTGTGATATAGCTCTGTCCAAATTCACTTGTACTTGGGCTTCTGAGGTGTAGGCTCTTGATACTGCCAATAGCAGCCACATTCAGGAAGTACATTCCAGTCCTCTAATTTCAGCTTACTAGGAACATCTGTAATGAAGTCCAGCTCCTAATTTCAATGATTTGGGTCATATTTGGGTTACATGCCTGAAGTGAGCAGTGTGATGAACAATCATGCCTTGCTCCCAAAGCAATAGAAGCCACTATACCCCTACTTCCATAATTGCATGCATTCGTGTGTATACTGTAGGGCCTATGATAGTTCAAAAAATACTACTGGGGGCAGTTCCCTGTCTGAAAAAGCAGGTAAGATTTTCATATCAGTTCCCATTTCCTTTTTTAAGCACTGTTAGTGCTGGCTAGATGAGAGCAAGGTTCTGTGGAGGTTTGCTACAGCACAGGGTATTGCTGATGCAGCTTCCCTTGCTGCAGTAAAACCTGTCCCAAGGAAATCCTGTTGCCCTTTCCCATCCTCTACACTGGTAGTTCTTCTTTTTGTATTACAGTTTCTAAAGCATCAGTACGGATACACACTGCACACTTTTAAACCACATTTCAATGTTTCTCAAGAAAAAAACAGTTAGGAAGCTCTCTATGCTGTGTCAGAAGTTAGGTTTGGCTCCTGCATTGCAGCAAGGCTGGTATCATTATGTTGCCTTGTTTAACAGATTGCCTGCCAATAAAGTCGATACTTCTACACATTTACGTGCTTGGTTGCCAAGTTAGAAACAATAAATATGGCAAAACAAATACAAACAGCACAAAGGAGTTTTCAGGCTTTCAAATGTAGCCCTGGTTTGCAGAAGTTTGCAGCTGTGCTCAGCCCTGGAGCTGCAAGGCTGCAAGGCTGGCTGGTGGCCATCAGAGCTGTAATACAACCAGTGTTTTCTGTGTTCTTAATAAATAATAGCTGTGGGAGGCCTGGTGATGACTCTCTTGAAGCAAAAGCTTAATAGATATCACAGGACTTGCCTTATAAAAAATAAGAAAAATAAAAATTAACTAATTCAGAGAATGAGAAGCAGTGAGGAAGTGTCTGTATGTGGGCACTTACTTCTAGTTTCACTCCTACAAGCAGTATAAGATGCATAAATTATTCTCTTCATCTTGGGAAAAAAGGTGCAGCCCCAGGTAGCAGTGGTGGAACCTTTGACTTCAGCATTTTAGCACTGTGGAGAAACACACATCCTTCTGAAAAACTGATAGAGTGACTAAGCCAGGTGCATGCAACAGCTCCTACATGCAGACAAGCACCTTTGTATTGTGAGAGAATGAATTAGGTAGAAAATCATGCTGTCACATTAAGGTAAGATTCCAGCAGTCAGAAGGGGAATATAGGGTGGAAGGCAGAAGCAGCATTTGGAGATGTGCAAGATTTGAATCAGAAGGAGAGCTTCAGTTCTTCCCTTCACAGCTTCTTTTGGTTGGTTCAGGTTGTAAGGATGGCCAGGAAACCAGATTGGTTGAAACAGGGTCCAGTTCCTTTCCAGGTCTTGCCAAGGTCCTTTCCAGCGTCTTAGCCAGTGGGAATGACAAAGGCAATGTCCTTCTTTCTGCTGGAGAGTCACCTCCTGAGATAGACCCCAGGATGTTGTGGGGGCTGTAACATGGGGGTTATTCTCAAAGTGAACCTTTTCTGGAGATGGAAGCTGCAACTGGCAAGAGAGATGAAGGTTGAGGTCTCCCATCACACTCTTCAATATAAAATAACACTGTGTTACTTCCTAGCAATACAAATAAAGATGCTAATGGCATATATTTTTAGAAATACACTCTTTCCACAAATTCCACTTTTTCCATTCAAATTGAACACCTGATAGATCACAAAGTACTAATGTATTCTTCAAAGCTTTTTCATTATAATTCTGCTTTTTAATCTGAGGCAGTTAAACCATCAAATAAACAAATTCTTGCATTTCCAATAAATGTATGTATCTGGATGCCTCCCAGTAAAAAATCACAGGATCACATAAATTACATCTATTGCATTAAAGAGGTTAATTTATCCTTGAACAGACCATTAAATATATATTGGTTTTAAATTACATCATTCATACCCACTGACATTCTACTGATAAACCACATTTAGCAGAAACAGCTGCATAAATATTTATTAATTGAGCCCCTAAGCAAATGGTTACAGTAATAAATTATTTGCCATGTTTTCAAATAACAAAACTGGGCTGAATTCCTAACTGATGCAGTGCCACTGTCTTCACAACACCCTGTTTATCTGGTTGTACTTAGTTTAATTTGTTACTTGCACTTGACCAAACATTTTAGAATTTTATTGAGGTGTATGTACAGCTTTGCATCCCAATTCTGGGAAATCTTGTAGCTTGTCCTTAACAAAGACCTTTCTGTAGGAATAGGGGTTTCAAATTATGTGTTTCTAAGTGTTCACTTGTTTCAGCTTTCTGGCATATAAATAGCTCAGGGGCCTGCTGGGGTGCAGGTATCTATCCCAATCATTGATGAATGAAGTATCAAGGAAAATGTAATCCTGTACTGTCATTTTGAGTTTTTTCTTTAGTTGAATTCCAATATTACTTTCATGCCACTGTCCCATTAAACACATCATTGCTTTATCTGGATTGTACTACAGTGACTGACAGTAGATAATTCATCACACATTTTAAATACTGTGGGTGTGTATCTGCTGTTTCCCTGCTGGACTATAAACAGACACTTTTTAAATATATTTGGCTTCCCAGTGTTTTTATCAGTCTGAGATTTCCACTTATTATTGCATTGATTTGCTTTGTGAGTTTGGAAGTGCTAGGATTTTTGATGGTTTCCAGTTTACACATAGTTTTCTTGAGGCAAACATCAAGGAAGGACCGTGATCATTCTCCTAGGGGTAAAAAACTTTGCCAAACTAGGTAGGTTTGGAAGACTCCTTTCTAAGCAGAGGTCAGAGAGAGAAACAAATATTTCTTTTAAATCTGTTCAGGACTACATACTGTTACTGTTTGAGCAGATTTAATAATCCCATTATCCATCTGGAAGCTTGGTGTGATTTAGCTGCCAGTACAAGTGTGCCCAGCACCCTGGCAGCCAGCCCTGGGGGTTCCCAGGGTCCCTGGGGCAGGTTTACCTGCTCCCATCTCCCATATATGTTCAGCCTCCTCTGACTCCTGAATCCAGACATGGTGAACCCCATGGAGCAGGCAACTCTGCTGGCTATGAGTCAGATAGGGAGCTATGGGCTACACAGTCTCCACATTTATTTTGTATTTCTGAATTTACTGCTTGTAAAGCTGCAGCAGAGGAGCCCAGCTGTAAAACTCTGTTCCATAAGCACTGGTCTGGATTAACCCCCAGTCAAGCCCTAAAATCTGGCTTGCAGAGGCTGCTGTTTTGTATGCCTTCCACGTATTTTTTTTTATTTCTAGTCAACTTTCCCTGAACCCAGGAAGAGCAGAATTGCCTTAAACATGTGGTATGATTGACTGCAGGAGCTGCCTCAGTGACTGTGCTTTATTTTTCAATAATGGCATTCTCCAGGCTTCTGCTGGAATTTGTGTAGTTTATCTATTGATCGAATGAATTGCTGCCTTTGTCAGCTATTTGTCATCTCTCACTACCGTTTGGAATACAGAAATACATTTTAGAGTGGGGGTTCATTTTATTTTTATTTTTGGCAGCTTGGTGAAGCTTTTATTCCAGGAGCAACACAGAGTTCTGCTTGATGTGTTACAGCTACCTCTTCAGCTTTAAGAATGGGGATGTAAAGATGTTTTTGGCTCAGCATATCAGCACATATGGAAAACACAAATGGTCACAAAAGCTTTTGGATTTAAAAGGTGGGGTTTATTTTCTTTTTACTAAAGCGCTGTAATTTCCTGAGTGTCAGATATTTGCTGTGATGATCCCTGCTTTGCTCGTTGCAATGAAGAAAGCCTTAGCTGGGGATTGAAGCTGTTAGGTCAATACTGGGGTTTTCATGGGGGAAATTGCCAGAGCAGGTTGAATAGTGCACTAGAAAGATGAAGACTCTTTTATAGCTGTGGAAAATAGTTCCCTTTCTTTGCTCCAAAGCTATATGCTTAGAGCAACTAAAATTTTCCATGCTTTTACACACAATACAAGCCTGATAAGTGTTCTCTCATTAATATTATTTTGGACAAGCTGCAGGTACAGAAATAATTTTCATTCTATTTTTGTCCTTAGCACATTGGCTCAGTACAATGAACAGGACTACATTTTCCTACAAGGGTAATTCACAAACTCAATGGCTTCTATCCCATTTTTGACTGTGAATCTTCTTAATTTCTTGCCTAGAATTTCAATGCTTACCTACGAAAACTCATGCCAGAATTCAACAGCTCATATAATCTGCAAGATCCTATCAAAAGTCATTAAACTATGCTGCTATTAGAGTCAGTTAGCAGACATATAGGCCCAAACCTATACCTGCTTCACTTTTGCTGCATATCCAATATGCTCTCACAGCTGGGGAGTGGAAGTGATAAGGAAAGGGCTCCATTTTTAACTATTCCACTTGACAGGATCCACCTGATGGCATCTCCTGAGACATGAAGGGGCCCTGCCCTGGAGAGCACAAAAAAGGAAAGGGTCCTTGATTTTTTCCAACATCCTCAGGTCAAAAGAGATTTTTCAGAGGTCTAAGAGAGACCTCATGATAACTCTTGCAATGCTGTTGGAGATGCTCTACATGAAAAAGAAAGAGGTCTTCCAAAAGTTCCTTTAAAAACCTTAAAAATATAAAATATTAGGTAAACTAAGTATATGCTAATGGTCTCCTCGTTAACACTGTTCTTGCAATATGTAATATATTAGGTCTAGCTGATGAGCAAAGGGAAGGCCTGCACAGGATTGAACTAAACCATGGACAATGTGAGGATTTTAGTTGTTCTGAAAATCAAACCATTCTAAAAAATTCATGCAATCTTTTATAATATATCTTTTAATCTGTCATCTCTTATTGTGCAGCTAAATTATCTACTAGTATTCAGATTTTTCACAAAACCACTTATGAAAAGTAAATATATATGTAAGCAAGACATATATATACCCACACCAAAAAAAATGCTTCAGTTTAGCAAAGAGCCATACCCTAGAAATGGTTTTAGTCTCTGTCTATATATGCATCAAGGTTAAGAGTTGCCACACAAGGTGGCTGTTTAAGAAGCATGGCTATAAAAAACTCCTTGAGTCTATGGAGGACAATATGTTTAGTGCACAAAAATAAATACTCATGTAAAATTGATTGGGAAAAAATTAAAATAGGATAATTATAGTTATAAATCCACTGGAACAGTGGGATGCGAACAGCGTGGTTTGATTAGACGATTTGCAAGTTGATTAGTGATCCTTATCTTTCCTCCAGCATTTAATTGCCCCTGTTGGTCTTAGTTGGCCTGATGAGAGATCGCAAGGCAGAATTTAGCGCCGAATCACAAGGGCAGGCGCTCCGAGAGCAACCATAACACCGTAACACCGCAGTGCAAATCCAAACTCTACTCAGGGCAATCTCTAGGAGGAATTTTCACCATAGCAGGGGAATTTGGTCCAGGATGACTTTGTTCCCAAGTCTCTGTGGCATATGCCAAACAGTTTTCCTATCTTCTCAGTCTAGAGCTGTGGCTGATTTGCAGTCCCAAATGGTTGCTTTCCACTGGAGGATCCTTGGGGTTTCTTCCTCATCCATAAAACTTCTCCTGGAAGATAATTTTTTTTGTTTTCAGTACTGCTCAAACCTTTCCTCTGGTTGTTCCAGAATCTTTGCTGATGACACAGGAGGGTGATGTACCCCAATTTTTCCTGCAACCCAAACTGATATCCCCATTGCATGGGGATAAGGAAGACTGGCAGCACCTCCATTTAGTATCCTCTTTGTCTTGGTTTTCTCTAGGAAAAGAGGATACAAAATAAACTGAGAGCATTTGTGCACACAAGGAGGTGTCCAACGCACCTCTCTGGAGTTCAGCCAAGTACAGCACCTTCATCTTTGCAATGCAGCCATCAATAGGGGTCTCCAACTGCATAAAAATATGACCCCAGCCCTTGGTGGTGTAGCTCCACATGTTTGCTGAGCGTTCAGCTGCTGTTCCTGGCATGAATCCGTGCAGTCACTCTTACCCAGGGAATGTTCCTGCAGGAGGGCCCCCACCCACAGCATCACCTTGCTGGGGCTGAGCTCACCACTGGTTTCAAAAGGCAGTCAGCAGAAGTGTTTCAAAGACAGGGTTGAGACACTCAATCCTTTAAAAAATAATGGAAACTTTAGGTGTGTGACTTTTATAGCCTTGCTTACCTCCCATGAACTGCTTCAAGAAAAAATCAACAACACCACACAGGATGAAATACTGCAAGAAATAGGGCTTTCGTGCCAAATATTTCCCTGGGATTTTCATCTAACCTAACTTTAGACGTTTTAGTCTAAGTTTAAGGTAAATTTCATACACAGGTCATTTATCTCATTTTATAACAGGAAGTCACAGTGTCTCATTTATTTTCACTGACTATTAAGGAAATCTAAGTTCGGGAACACCAAGTTTACATTTTTCTTCACCATAGTTACCTGGCTTAAAGGCACCAGTGGTCAGCTAATCCAATAAAGTTTCTTGCCCACCAACAGATTAATTCCAAGTTTACAGAAAAACCACAAAAAAATTTTTAGTGCATAGCTCTGTCCTTGAAGGTCCGTCGTTTACTTATTCTTATACTCCTGAAAGCCATTCAGTTTTCTGAGCTGGATTTTTATTCTTCAGTATTTGTCAGTGACAACTGTCATTAGCATTGTCGTGGTTTTTGTTGAGTTTACTAATAAAAAACAAGTTGATTCCAAGATCAGTTTTTTAGTAGCACCCTAAATAGTTGTCTTCTATCCCAATAGTTTCTTTAGCTCCTATTTCCATGTTAGCCATTTCTTCACCTGCCTTTGACATGTTCCTCATTTAGTTGTTTCTAAGGCGACAGCGTATGAAATGCTTTACTTAAGATGAGAAAAACATTGGGGATTTTCTCTGCTGAGAATCAATTAAGCTTATTAGAGAGAGAGCAGGTTAGAGGCCTACCTTGGATTAAGCTGTGGTAAACTATACTCTTTTGTCTATATCTGCCAGCTGTTGAAATCAAACTATTAGCTGGTATTTACTAGATCAAAAATTTCATGCTTTCTAAAATATAGAAGGTACTCTTGTTTTTCTGCCAACATCTGGTTTGGGGAGGTTCCTGTGTTGGTTCTCTCAGGGTTTAGGATAGAGATGGGACTGCTGTCTTCATCTGAAAATACGAAGCCTTCGATTTTTTTCTGCTCCAGATGCTCTCTCATTCATGTGAGTCACACCATCTTGGCATGTCACTGTGCAGACTAAAAACTGAAACAAAGTTTTAATTTCATTTTTTAGCCCATACTTAGGTTATCTTTTACCCCAATCCCCAATCTTTACTGCATAATAGCCTCAAATTCCTCTTTTTGCTGTCTATTTGTTTATATAATGAAAGAACATTTTACAATGTGTTTTTAATTTCCTTTGCAAGGTGTAACACAGGCCAGCTTTTAACAGATCTCACTTTCTCCCCACACTTTTTGACCTATAAGATACAATTTTCCATGTTAGTCAGCCTCTTTTTTTCCATTTCTTCTAGGCTCTGTGCCTATTCCTCATAACCCTTTCTAGCTGGATTGTCACCAGTTGGGTCTGGAGTTTTTCATGGGTTTGTTTTCTCTTCTTCCCGAAATGCAGATGCAGTTATAGATCCTTGACTTCAAGAATCTCCTTTGCAGCCAAGTCTGAAAGTTCCTTCACGCCTTTGAGGTTGAAAGAAGCCAAGTCCAAGAAGGCAGAAGGGCATGGGGTGTTTTATCTTTCCATTGAGTTTACTCAGAAAGCTCTGTGATCTGCTTCATCGGGGCTATTTTCTACAGCCACCTCTTCCATAACATCCTCACTATGTTTGAATTAGAACTACCTTCTGAAAGCTCAGTAAATATGGTCTTAAAAATGTCTGCCAGTGGTCCAGAATCAGGAAGAATGGAGCTCTGTCACCACCTGTAACCTCAGTTTTATTATTGATACCATTGTGCTCTGATCTATCACCAGGAGCAGGAGGTCTCCCACAGTTCTGTTGACTGTCTAATGCTATTCCACTGTCCCATAACCAAAGTCACATTTTATCTAGAGGGTCTTTAGTGGATCTGTGCTACTGCTGTAGTAACGTGAAGATTTATAGTGCTTTTCAAGAAGGCAATGGACCTTGATTAATTTTTTTGCCTTCTCTACACACTACCACAACAGAAGCATACAGTGCTTTTCTGTCACCCCTATCACCCCTACCTTCCTACCTGAGTTCTGCCTTGCTCTCAAGGCTCCAGCCAGAAGGAACTTCCCACTATGTTGTAAATGCCTGGTTTCAGGTCCTGCACCAGAAGATTTGGCTCGTGCACCTCACTTCATGGGCTCATTGCACTGTGTCCAAACAATCAGCTCTCGCACCCCAACCTCTCAATTTTCTTGCAAGTGAAGTTGTTCCACTGCCTTTTGCTTACCTGGCCACCCATCTTGTGAATACAGATTTGTGTTTTCTCCTTGCTTTGCAGATTCCTATCTCAGTTATGTTGGTTTTTTCCTTCTTCTTCACTTACTCCATTTTGCGTTTCCTACCTATTAACCTGGGTGAGATAACTTGAGTCTGTTCCAGCCTTAACCTTGGCATTTTGATTCTCCATGTACAAAGGCAGTTCAGCCACTGAAGACAATTTTCCTCCTGTGAAAGCTTTCCAGTAATTGAATGTGCCAAAACCATCCTTTTCAGCTCTGTCCTTGAGCTATTTGCTGGTTTTGTAAGTTTGACAAGCTTTCACCTTTTCTTGCTAGGAACTCTGAGACTTAAACTGCAGATCACTTAAGCCTTCCCCTCTTTGGCAGACAAAAGAAGTAACTTCACAAAAAGCATCACCAGATGATTTCCCCTCCCAGTCTTCTCTTGTGGCATAAAGAGATGTAAAAATGCATGCACATGGAATTTTCACCAGAGCAACAAATAAAAACAAGATTCAAACAAAAGGTGAAAATTAAAGCCAATATCTGTCATTCTTAAAAGTGTATATTTCTGTATTGATGAATCTTTGAACATGCAATCCTACGTAGCTGCTTTGTATTACTGATAACTTCCCATCTGACATGCTACATCAAAGTTGTTCCCTTGTGTAGATGTAAATGTGACATATACTCTTTAAATGTTTAAGACTATAATAATGCTTCATTAAATATATATTTGGAAATGAGGAGATTGCTCTAAATGAGAATATATTGACAAATATTTAACATAGAATCAATACAGTCACTCTTTCTAAGTTTCACATTAAGCAATAAAAAATATTAAATGAACAGTCTGTAGTACAGTTTCTTACACAGGCTTTCCAAGAGTCAGCACTTAGTGTCTTCTTTGATACACATACATTAATTTAATATGTATGCTTTGCCTAAGAACATGAATAAGTAATTCCTTTTAATGTTTGCATTTGCATGTTTAATTTAAGTATGGGAATCAGTGGAAACGCACTTAAATGCTTATGCTACTTTATTCACTTTGTTTTGAAAATTACTGCATGCAGCATGGGTGAGAAAGAAGTAATCTAAGCAGAAGCAGAGTTGATGGGAAAGTAGGTTATAATTTACTTAATGTTGTCTGTGTAGTGGACATGTGGTCAAATCTGCAGGGAAATGGGTATTATCTAATGCATTAGGATGGGATTTAAAAAGAATATCAACATGATCAGGACCAGTTTCTGTAACAATTTAAGTTAATTGATAAATTTCCAAAGTTACATATTTCCTGCCCCTTCCCTGCTATAAGGACTATCCTACCTGCTTCCACCCAAGTTCCCAGAAATCACACCATTTGAAGAGGCAGAACTGAGGGTTTCATGAGAGTCTATGAGCTTTTTTACTTTCGATTATGAGATCATGATTATTTTTCCATAATTCTCTGGAAGTGCCCACTCCACGAGAACTTCAGGATTTCTTTAAAAAAACTAATTGAAGAAGCCACAGAATTTTTATAGAAATTTCTGTAGAACATTTTTTGGGGTTGATATTTTTGAACAAGGCTGTTAGATTCTATTAGGAGAATGATATTACTTCCAATTAAACTATAAAACATATCCAGGAATCATAAGGAGGATCTATCTTTGGGGTTTGTTTTTTTTTTTTTATGGTATCAGGGAAGGTTTGTGGATGGGCAGATGATGAGAAAAGGAAGGGAGGGGGTGCTATTACTTCTGTGACAGGACCCCAGGGATGTTTTAATGCATTTCTCCCAGAGTTTCACAGAACTCTTATGAGAGATGTGATGCTGCCCTGTGCAGGCGCCCATCTCTCACATGGAAGTGTCTTAGAAAACGTGGTCTGACAAAGAGGGAATTCATGTTCCAGGGATTCCGGAGCAAGCACTGAGCCCAGCAAAGCACCTTGTGGTTCTGTCTTTTAGGGGGGAAGAGATGGGTCTCACAGGAAAGCAAGAAAGCAAGATGCTCCCACTTGCCCCCAAGTCCCTTTCAGTAGAAGCTTTGAGTGACAGGAATGTCCTGTGACATCCCACTCCTCCTTTGCCCTTGTGAGAGCTGGAGCTCATCATGCTGACCCCTGCCTCCTTCCTCTGTAGCTGGAGACATCTTTGGTTTTGGTCACTCCTTCTCCCCATCCTTACCCTGGGGGACCTGGCCTTGCTCTTCACTTTGTATCCTCCATCAGCCTCCTCCATGCCCTCTCTTCCTACAAGGAATCAAGGTCCCCACCCAGCTCCTCTGCCTCTCATACCCCATAAATTCTGTCCAAAATGAGACCTTTTGCAGATACCATCACCTTCAGTTTGCAGGAAGTCTACTTCTTGCCCAAGAATAAAACTATCAGTGAACTCTTGTATTTGGATTTTCAGTGGATTTCTCTTTTGTGGACCCTGGATGGGGGCTGCAGGATCCAGCCTGAAAATCCTTGCTGGGTCCGAGAAGGGTCCTTCAGAATCTGGCTACTTTGTTCATTGCTTTTAGCTACTTTGCAAATAAATGCAGCCAGAGATCTGACATTCCCAGGCCTGCACCTCAGCAAGCCTTTCCTACAGCAGCCAGAGAAACCACCACAGGGTAACTTCTTGCCTGAGCCAAAGAGTGATGGACAACAGGGAAGGGACAAAGTTGGGCAAGACTAGAAGGTGTCACAATTATTCAGTTTTAGCCTGTGTACTTCCAGAAGATTTTACACATTTGTTTCATACCTGTTTGACAGTTAACATGGTCTCACATTTTGTAGACAACCCTGAAGAGTGAATATTGAGCAGAGGTGTAAATGCCACGCAGGAAAAGGCTTTCTTTGGATCTTCTGTCTGTCTTGTTTAATCAAACAGTTCAGTGATGTAGAACTAGTTGTGTATCACCAAACTTGTGGGTCTTCAGGTTTTATTAAGTCTTTCCTCTTTTTTTGAAACAAAACAGTCCAAAAATCTTATATTTTCCCTATTACATTTAAAAGCATAGCACAATTTTCTTATGAATTTGGGAAAACCAATGAAAGTTTGCAGGTTTTTTGTTTGTCTGGACATATGATCCCAATTATTGAAAAGCAAAGGGTGATTTACTGCATAACATTGAATTTTCTGCTCTTTTTGAAGTGAATGCTCCTACTGTTGCACTAGTTAAATTTAATTTGCTGAAAAGACTGTTGCAGAATTCCAGCTCACCTGCTGCAGAAGAACTCAATCTCAGTCTTGTCTTCTTTTTTTCCCCCATATATAAATGTACAAAAATAAGATGTGATATCAACTGGAGACTAAACAGTAAAAGAGTGAATCACAATTTCCTGACACACTTTCCATGAAGTACAAAATGCCTGGAACATAAATCAATCTAAAGTGAGAAGCTGAAGTTCATGTTTTACAGCACTGTAAGGCATCATTGTAAACAACAGTGTGTCACTGGTACGAGGCAGTAAGTGAGCACCACACACAAACAAGTTCCTGCCAGCTGAGGAGGAACTACTTTCACGTATGGCAGAATGCTCTGCCCTCCTGCTGGTTCCTCCCAGGGTTCTGGTTATCTGCAATCCATCTGCAGATCACTCCAAAATGCCAAGAAATGATGTTGAGCAGCTCCATACCTGCTGTGGAGGGATTCCTTTGCCTGTGGGACCTGCAAATCTTCTCAAGTCTGTCCGAGCTCCAGCAGCTACACAACACAACCAAATATCAAGTGTTTCACGCTCCACCTCAGGACTTGGTTACTGCTCAAAACTCCACTCATGCGTTATACAGTGAGAAATCTGTCACTGGTGAGCAGCCACTGAACTCTTGTCACTTGCCTGTAAATGCATCCAGGTGTCTCCAGTCCCTCCTGGATGGCTTTACCTTCAGGCAGTATGGAAAGAGCTATTTCTCACCCCCAATTCTGCACGCTCTGACATGCAAAAGCCGGCCAGAGCGTTGGCACTTACAAGCTCGGGGGAGAGCATTCGGCATCTTTTTCACCGGCTAAAATAGCGAGATTCCTGCCCTTGTGTGGATGGTGTTTTAAGATGGGGCAAATGCTCCCTCTGGAGGTGCTCATCTCTGCAGCGTGCACAGAGGCAGCCCGGGCCATGCGCACTCTGCTGCAGACAGAAGCCAGTAGAAATTCCCAGAAATTCTCTAAGCCAGGAGGATGATCAGGAGAGGAGGGAAGAAGCTGAGGTTTCTAAACCTGCTGGCCACTTTCGGTCACAAAAATGTACAATGACCGAGACCTCAAAGGTGTACAAGCCCCTGCTTGTATTTCTTTGGCATAGGAGGACTCACAGGAGACATTGGAAGTGGTCACAACAGAAGGGGTTGCTGAGATTAGAGACCCACAGCTGTGTGAAATGGGCTTTCACCTGCTTTCAAATATGCAGATGACCCATGTGATCTTCTGCCCACAGGTGTATCATTCCATCTGCCCAGCAGCCTCCGTGCTGGATGCAGCACATTGCAGCACATCCTGCCTCATTTGGACATGAATTTACTTGTTTTGCTACAGGCACACAGAAAAACTCAGTCTCAGGTGTAGGGAAAATCAGCCCTGTTGATTTTTGCACCACTGGAAGGGAAAAGTTTGGTGGAAAAGCGAAGCCAAATTTGGCACAATGTTAATATGGGACAGAAAGATCATAAGCTCATTGGGCATGTCTGTGTCTGTACTTGTGTGGCCAGACACTTCATAACCAAGAAAGCATATGTCATGCTGAGCAGATTTGAAAGAGAAACTTACCCTAACAAACCCAGCATTTAAAGATGGAGAGAAATAAATAAGATGAAAGTGTGTTTCTACCCGCTGCAGCTCTGTTGTGGTTTACAAAATTAGCTTAAAGCATTTTCCAAAATAATTTTCAACACTCCTTGACACTTGCAAATGATTTGTTTTGTTTGGTTTGGGATTGTTTGAAGTTTTTAATTTAGAGAAAAAAAAAATGCATCTTTTCTTCTGGATTTTCTGAAATACAAAAACAAGAGGTACAATATATCTGTCTGCTTAGCAGTGCAGGGTACTGTGGACTACAGGCCTCCCTCTTCCTAAATGCTGCCTCTTCTTTCACTGGGGCTGGTGGAGACCCACTTGTCCTGCTGGTCATCCTGACACTGTTCAGGTCATTCAGAGATGTTGTGGCAGCATCTAGTGCAATAGGAAGTAAAATCATGGCTATTACCATGTAAATTCTCTAGTGGTAGAGAAGAAAGATAAAGCCTGTGTAAAACTGCCTTTGGTTGCTGTAAGTCACTGTGGTGGTTGTGATTACACAGGAAAAACAGTAAATTATTTTTGGTTACTCTTATCACAAGTTTGTCTGCTTTCTGATTATTTGCACTGGCCTTTCCCTCACCTGTGCTCATTTTAGCTGTGTGTGTAGCCATCAGCCATCAGTCTGTCACCCACAGTGCCTCAGTGGTGCTCAGTCTGACAGAGACAACAGGACAGAGCTCATAATTAAACCTGGAAACCACATTACATCTGTAAAAGGATTCATCATAAGCGTTCTAGTGACCACATTAGTCCTCTTCAACCATCACTATCGAGTGTATTTGATAATTTATGTTACATAGGTATATATTATTGGTTGTTATTATTATATTGTAATTAATATTATTATATTTATGCTATATAATTCTGTATTTGCTCCTTTGGGGGAGTTGAAAATGTCTGTGTTAAAGATGCATCTGTGTTAAAGGCAGCTGTGCCAGGAGCAAACAGCAACCTCAAAGTCTGTGGAAATGGATCCAAGGAAATCAGAGCTCCTCCAGCACTCAGCTCATCCACTCACACAGCTGCTCTGCCACCACCCCACACAAAGCAGCCTCACACAGTCCCTGACCAAGGGAGCAACCTCTGGGTCAGAGATTCCTTTGAAGCTGAAAACTCTGGGCCTTTTTCTCATGTCTGACCAATTCATGTTTGTCCCAAAAGTGGAAGGGAAATGCATCAGTCACTTTTGGGACGGGGGATTTGGGCAGAGGGATGCTAAGGCTGGTTTTAGCCTGGGCCTTTATTATTGACAGGAGATGTCTGGGTGCTCAGGGCTGGCTTCCAGACAGACCAGCCTAATCCAGGATGTCCCCATGGTTGCTCCATATCAGCCGCTACCCCCGTGCTTGGGGCTCACAGCAGCCGCTCTTAGTTTTTTGCTATTCCCAGCATAAGGATATTTGTCAGGAGATAAGGTGGTCTTTTTATAGTCAGACCTGGAGTTTCCATGGTGAAATTAGCCAACAGGAGTTTCCTTTGCAAAGCAGAGCATATCCTTTACTGGCAAAAACATGTTACTCCCTTGGTTGTGAGGAAGTGTCATTGTCCGAAATCTATTCTGGTGTTTAAGGGTTCTGTATCCTCAAAGAAATATTTTTAACCTGAAAGGAATATTTATACTGTCCAGCAAGAGCAGTTCACTGGGTTATTCTTAGTTCTGCTTCCGTGTCTGCTTTATCTGTGCATTATTTTTTTCCGTATTGATCTTTTTTTACAAATGTTTAATAGAAAATGAAAGCAAAGGTAATAGACTAAAGTAATTCCGGGAATTAATCCACTGACAGGGCCAAAGTAAACTCAGGGATTAATTTGATTTCCCACACTCTGTGTGTATCCTAACCAATAGGAGTGATTTTGATACAATATTTTCTAAACATTTTTGAAGCCTTTGAAGATGTCCAGAGCCAGCACGTTGGCTGGATCAGCTCTTAGTACCAGGCATGAGCAGAAAACCACCTCTCCTCCTGATATTCAATGTGCTAGGCTAGAAAATGAAAACCCATTTTATTTTAAAGTAGGCACCTTGAAGCAGGAATTAATAAAGAGCTGATTATGAAACCATATGCAAAAGTTCTGGTGTTGGCACAGAGTTCCATTCATGGGCTAACCCTGACCTCACCCAGGGTGGATGAGGACCAGCTCCATTAAAACCCACAGGATTACAACACTGTGGGCCTGGTGTGGGACCACAGTCACAACCAAAAGGCAGCAGGGGATTATGCATGTAATAAGTTAAAGCAATTTGGGGTTTTTTCCCTTAGGCCTGCTTATCTTAATAAATTGGCATTTTGCTGATGCTGGGTGTCTAAGGCCATGCTTTTTTCCCTGCCTGCCGAAGTCAGCATGACCAGCTGCCCATATTTCAGAGTTTTGCAGAATGAGGGCCTTACAGTGTTTATCTGCTCCAGCATCCTTGTCTTTCTTTCCTTGGTGCTCCCCTGAGGGAGTGGAGTGACTGTGATGGATGTGTTTTACATTGCTAACAGTCAGTTAGAGCTACCTGCTACCCCCTGATGGAACAGCTCTGATTCTGCTGCAGAATAATGAGAATTAATGACTCATTCACTAATTACACTTTTGTTGTATAGTTTTGTGCTTATTTGCTGGAGGAGCTGAGCACCCTTGACTTTCTGATGGCAAGGCATGAAGCACCCTTGAAAATCAGGGTACTGGATGATGTATAAGCATAGGCTTGAAAACATGCTGGAGCTGTGACATGTGGATCTCATTTGCATTGCTGAGGTCACCAGGGCAGATCTGCCTTCTACAAAGATAGGGTTGCTTCAGGCAGTTCAGAAATGCCCCTCTAAATACATCCATGGTTGTGAAAAAAATCTCAGTGCAAAGTAGTTCTTTGAAGCATTCATTTAAACATAAATATGAAGAGAAAATGTAGATGAAATAATTCAGATTGGAAAATTCCAAACATTCTGTTAAAAAAATGTATGGGTAATAAATCTTATCTCTTATTCTTCTAAAATAAGCAATTCACTGAAACAAAAAGGCATAGAAGAATAAGAATAGGATCTTAAATTTTTGTATCTATATTCATTAAAAAATTTGGGCTAAAAAGCATCAAACCACCAGCTTCTCATAAACACAACAGATATATACCTGTAGAGGCATGGACATGCTTCCAGAAAGAGAGGTGCTGCAAAACTCCCCCTGGCAAGCTTTGGAAATAGGCTCAAACTTTATCTGATACTGCAAACTCACTAAATCCAAATCAGGATGCTGGATTTTAAGTTTGGTTTGAGCTCTGAGGCTTAATATCCTGCTTCCTATGTGCAATATTAATGATGCTATTGAGCAGTGGGATGTGACTTTATGTCAGTGTGTGACTTCAGGGTCACCTTGCTTCCAGGAGACAAAACTATCGTTAATGACAGGTTGTTCCACATAAATGCTGTATAGAAACCTTAACAATGTTGTGTATTTTGCTAATTTTTTGTCAGTCTTACACATATTTGAGTGTCTGTGGCATGCAAGGGCACGAAGAGGAGAGGCGTGGGGTCAGTGTGCCAGCAGCAGCACTCCCAGCCCTCCTCTGCCCCTTGCTTTCTGTGGCCTGCAGTAACTCATTTAACCTCTCTCTTTCAGTTTCTTCAGGATAATTATGCTTAGCCCACAGGGGTGTTGAAACAGATTAATTAGCTAAGGTTTGTAGAGACCTTTGAAGATGTCAAGCACTATAAATGCTGCTTGTTATGGAGGTATATTACTGCACACTGTATGCACAGCAGGATTAGGGACTATTTGGTATTGTGCAATTGGAGAGGAAAAAGAAACCAGGAACATCCTCAGGGAGCCTGAGCAGTGTGTATTTCTAAGCACAGTTCTTTCCCCATCTCAATGTTATATTCCATTTAAATACCTTTCTCAGGGCGCTAATGATTTGCTGTGAAGTTACCAGATATCCATATGCAAACTGCTATGAAAAGGTATAATTAGGAATTTAATATTTCCATTAGCTTTATGGTTTCATAACTACTGTGGCCACAGCTGCTAAAACAATAGTAACTTTCAGCCAAAATCTGTTAGTTTTAGCTTTCAGCTGTATTAGTTTCTTAATCCAGCTGTCTGTGTGGCCACACAGGTGCTAATCTCTGGATGAAATAGAGATATACCCCAGAGGGGCTCAGGACTCAGTGCAGGGTTTTGAATTTCAATGTACTTATCCTCACAGCATCTCTGGGATTAAAAAAAAAAAAAGGTGCAGTTATCGTTAATCAAATGGCTCTGCTCACAAAGTACCACCACTCTGGATAAAACTTGCAGAAAATGGGTTTGGTGGCTTCAGTCTGTTCGAAAGTCACCTGGCTCCTTCAGTAGTGATGGCAACAAGCAATTTCCTTTCTCTCTGATCAGCATAATTTTGAAATCCATTTAAGTCTCCCTCTCTTCCTTCTGGCTATTAAGCAAACTGAGCCTAAGCACTACAGTCTCTCTCTGGATGCAGAAATTCTCTTCCCCCTCAATAATTTCACCTTCCACTATTTTTCTAACACCATTTAGAGATGAAGCAGAACAGGCCAAGAAGTGTTTCCCAAAATGTGCACTGTTTTCCCTGGAATACCTCAGTCTTCTTTCACATGGTGTATGAAAGAGGTTAACCCATTGGTGATCATTGTGAAATATTGTTTTCAGTATTTGAAAATTATTATTTGTGAGTATGAATAATACCATAATATTATAAATATTTGTTAGCAATTTATTTATGACTGTTTAAACAGAGTAAATGCAAATTGTCTCAAATTATTGTAAATTTTGTATCTAATGCCATTCTAGCAGAGACAAAACTTGAAGATTTTCTATTCCCCACATTGTGATGTCCTTGACCTTGGTTATACAGTGTCCAATCTGATGTCAGCCCATCCTTACTGAGATCATCCCAAGACCCTCACACTACTCCTCTCCCAGTGCAGACTAAGGGCAGTAGGGCCAGTGTCCTTCAGAGAGCTGTGGGGCATCTCTGCCTCCGCTCATACCTCACTGAGAACCATTCCTTCAGTGGGATTGTTACGTGCACCACTTGGATAAATTGTATTTTTAAATTTGTTGTGATTCCTCCTCTCTGTTTCTTCTCCTCAGCTTGTGGAAGAACTGTTTGTGTTCTTCTGCTGCATCAAGAATACTTTCAGCACTTAAAAACTAAGCTAGAGATGACTGATACAGCAGTAGAATGGCTGGTTTCCCCTCTGGGCAGTTTCCCCTTGCCAGAAGAGTGGTCCCAAATGGAGAAGCTCTCACAGATAACACAGTTCCCCTGTGCCACCCTCTCATCCCTGGTATGTCTGACTGGAACACATTTCAACAAAACAGTTCAAGGCTGGATTCTGCTGGGCATCTCTGCCCACACTGAGGATCTGCTACCCCATACCAGCTGAAAAGCAGAAACTATGGCCTCATTAGAAAGATGACCCAGTAATAAATAGGGGGAAGATGCTGTGCTTGAATGAAGATAGCCTTCTGTGCCAAAACTCTGTGTGCTAATAAGCCTTTCCTGTCCATTCAGCCTTTTTTCCTACGCCTTGTATTTCTGCACCAGGTGGTGCCCAAACTTGAGAAGACTGGATGGGTCAGACAGGGTGCCTTGTCAGTGAGAAAAATACTATTCACGGGTGAAACCAGTTAACAAAATTGAAATACTCCAATTTGCTGGTGCACTGCAAGCCACAGGTGCTACATACGAAGACACCCATGATCTCCAGCCTGTAGCCCATGTTCTGTGAGGAGGGGCAAGTGCACATTCATCCTCAGGAAAATTCAATTACAGACTAGTTCAGTGCATCCACAGTTTAACTCCCTAGGAATCAGAGAGAAAAAGATATGTGAGTGTTGCTGAATGTCATTTTACTTATCCCAATTACTCCCC
This sequence comes from Eopsaltria australis, assembly GCA_034509425.1. Classification (NCBI taxonomy): domain Eukaryota; kingdom Metazoa; phylum Chordata; class Aves; order Passeriformes; family Petroicidae; genus Eopsaltria; species Eopsaltria australis. Next base: position 911,945 of record JAVTVJ010000189.1, on the reverse strand, counting down.
TTTTCCTTCTTTGTGGCTCTCAGAGTTGTCTTGTTAAGATGAATCCTTTCTGTTTGTCTCCAGAGGAGTCAGGGTGCACAAACAAATGTTAAAGCTAGGATAAAGACTATGATAAAGCACTGATATAAAATACTGCCTTGCAGCACACTCTCTAGAAGAGTTTCAGAAGGTACACTGAAGGTGTATTTTGTTCTGACAGTGTCTGCTGTATGAGGAAACCTTAGGAGTTACCTCCCCCTCACTTTTTCCCTACGGCAGGACCTGTACCATGGTGATTGTATTGAATGGAGATGGAAAGTTCTCATCACACATTTCATTAAAGTGAAAAAAATTTGTTCTTTCTGCCTCTCCCCCACCTTCCTCAAGTCAGTGACACTTAAAAGGGGAAAATGAAATAACCAAGCACAAGCCAAGGGAAAGAAGAAGAGGTTTTAGATGGAAAATAAGAGGTTTTACTTGGAAAAGGATTTGAAGTGCTCTGGTGTTCTCTCCTCTTCCTGCTCTTGCCGTGTTAGCTGAAAGCTTGCCAGCTTTTTTCTGATCTCAGCCTCTGGATGTGCACTGGGTTACATGGCAGAGTCAGTGGTGTGGCCAGTGCCTCTCAGTCACTGAGTTTCTTGAAGCTACAGAAAAGCAGCAATAGCATTTCCATTCCCTGCAGGAAGCTGAGTGCTCAAAAGTCAGGGCTGGTAGAGGACTACAAGTAGCAAAGTGTGGAGGATAGTTTCAGCAAGAAAACAAACTATTTGAATGTGTGTAGGTCTAAATTAAGGTTTTAAGATAAGCTGATGAGATTGTTATGATGATGAATTATTTAAAATTTGCATATAAACATTCCTGCATGTAAACAATAACACTTTATGCATTCAAATATGTGACCTCTGGATTTAGATACTGTGTACTATGTATGTTTCTCTAAAATTTTCTATGAAAACAAAAATCAGGCTTCTAGTGTGCTACCCTTTCTTCAATACTCTCTGCTATTTGGATGAGCATCCACCTACACTTCTAAGTTATCTGGAGAAATGTAAGTAATGACCAGTTTTTCTGAGCGGGGAAGATCACAGAGTCACAGCCCCTTAGAAATCACAAGATGTGCTGCAATGAGTTGACACCTGTGGGAAAGCAATTAATAACCAGCAGATTTGATGAAGACAGCTTGTCTGAGGTGATGAAGGGCCACAGATGGGTTACCTTGCAGGAAGGTCAACCCACAGGTCCAGGGAGGTGATTCTCCCCCTCCACTCTTGTAAGATCCCACCTGGCATCCTGCATCCTGCTCTGGGACCCCAACATCAGAGGGACATCGACCTGTTGAAGTGAGTCCAGAGGAAGCCATAAGGATTCTCTGAGGGCCAGAGAACCTCTCAAATGAAGACAGGCCAAAGAGCTGGGGTTGTCCAGCCTGGGGAGGAGAAGGCTCCAGAGTGATATTCCAGTACCTAAAGGAGGGCTACAGAAAACTGTACAGGGACTGTTTACAATGTAGAGATAGGATGAGGGGGAATGGCTTTAAACTGAAAGAGGATAGATTAGGTGAGCTATTAGGAAGAAATACTAATACACCATACTCACTTACTGTGAGGGTGGTGAAGCACTGCAACAGGTTCCCCAGAGAAGCTGTGGGTGCCTCATCCCTGGAAGTGTTCAAGGCCAGACTGGGTGGAGCTCTGAGCAACCTGGTCTTATGGAAGGTGTCCCTGCCCATGGCAAGGGGATTGGAACTGGATGATCTTTAAGATCCCTTCAAACCCAAACCATTCTGCAATTCTAAGAACTCCTCTTCCTCAAAGATGGCTGAAGCAGATCATACACCAGGCAACAGACATCCATCTCAGGGAGGCCAGTGGCATTAAATCTTCCTCAAGCTATGGCAGCTGTCCCCTTGTTAGACAGATTATTGGAGAGGCTTGGACTAGACAGAAGGAAACTTCTTTTTCCAGGAGGATAGCACAGAGCTGGCTCAGGCATCTCTCAGGGAGGAGTCTGTCCATGGAGGTTTCTAGATCAGCTGGGGAAGGTGATGGGTGACATGCTTTACTGCTTTGAGCAGCATCGTGGAGTAGGCACACACACACACACACACTGCAACTAACCCACCTTTCCATGAGACACTAACTCTGCAAAATCACAGAGCTTGGGGAACATCTTTAGGAAATTCCACATCAGTCCAAACAAGATTTTCTTGAAGCAACTGCAGAAACTAAAGTTTGAGGCTCATAGTCCCAAATCACCAGGTCAACTCACAGAAGCAGACAAGCTTAGATGGTTTTTCAGCCAGCATATCTGACTCCAGAGGAGACAAGACAGGCAGCTGCCTCAAAGTGGCAGATAGGTCTTGGTCTAGAGACATCTCACAACCCTTTCTCAAGGAAGAAGAAATGGTAGTCAACATGGGAAACCATCTCTCCAGCGTCCCTTGGGTCTACATCCCCACTCAAACTTTGGTCACCCCTGCAGCATCAGAATTTCCTAACCAAAATAATTGCTTTGTAATTTTCAAAGCAGATGGCATTTCCCTTGGAACAGGACCTGATTTCTTTACATCAAGGATCAGACAATCAAAGTTGTTCTTTGTCAACCCTTACAGAACACGAGAGCCATATTCAGGGCTTGTCCATGTGCAAAGGTTGGATCATTTCTGTACTGAACAGACAAATCAAAGCAATGCTGAACATCTCTGTGAGTATGCAGTCAAATATAAACTCTGAAAGGGCATGAAATCAGTACCTATGTGTGGGAAGAGAGAAGCCATCATCTTAATTCACCTCTTAATCTTCTATAATATTTTGTTCCCTTTCTGTTTTCGCCCCCTCTTCCCTTTCAGCAGTGTTAAACATCATTTACACTCTGAATACTGTTTGTCTGTCCTCACCTCACACAAGGTGAACTTCCCGCTGAACTCTTCATACTAAGAAAACACTCTTGAGCCTAATGCTGAAAGTTGAACATCTTTCCAATGCTGCAAAGCCTCAGCTTTCATTTACTTCAAGATAAGTGGCTGACACACTGCACATCGTAGGATGTTCTCCTGCTGGGTCTGTGCAAAGAAGAGCTCAGGTAATTATTAAAATCTTAATTTTACCTGTCAGTAATAATCTCACTTCTGCCTGTCAAAGAGGGTTGGTCCCCACGCTGGAGCAGGGGAAGAGTGAGGAGTCCTCCCCCTGAGGAGCAGGGAGCAGCAGAGACAAGGTGTCATGAACTAACTGTAGCCCCCATTCCCCATCCCCCTGCAGCACTGGGGGGACAACAGGAGGGAATTACAGAGTAAAGTTGAACCCAGAAAGAAGGGAGGGATGGAGGAGAATGTCTTTTAAGATCTGGTTTTATTTCTTGCTATTCTACTCTAATTTGATTGATAGTAAATTAAACTAATTTCCCCAGGTGGAGCCTCTTTTGCCCATGACAGTCCTTAGCAAGTGATTTCTCCCTGCCCTTATGTCAGCTCATGAGCCTTTTGTTCTCTTTTTGCCCCTCTGCCCAGCTGGGGAGGGCAGTGATAGAGCAGCTTTGGTGGGCACCTGGCATCCAGCTGGGATCAGCCTGCCACAAGCAGTCTACACTTGGTCCCCAAAGCCTTTGCCTGTCCTTCCTGTGTGCCTTCTCTTTTTGCTCTTCTCCTTTCAAAATCTGAATAGTTGGCCATGAAGAACAAGAAGAGATCCATGTATTTGGTATTAAGGAGCAAGCAGTCCAACAGCCATTGCCTCTTGGGGATCCAGACCCTTCCACAGCCATGGCCAAGACAGTGTGGGGAAGCACAGCTGAAATTCAATATTGGACACCCTCAGGAACACCAATTACTGGGTGCTTGTGCCAAAGAGCTACAGAGGTGCTGATAGGAAACACTGAGATCCCATTGCCTTCTGGAAGAGACTGGCAGCAATTTGATAGCTGCCCCAAGAGATCAAGAGAGGCATTTTAAAATCATCTCATCTGTTTTTAAAAAATTTAGATATGTCCTGGCCTTTTTCAACTAATTTATTTCATTTTGATCAGTCCTTCAACTTTGTTTTAAAAATAATGTCCTAAATTTGTCAAGCACATAGTCTTGGCAATTACTTATTGCTACAAAGCCCCTGTTTCTGTAAGAAAATATTTTTATTACTTTCAAATCTGAATTACATTTCAACCTCACAGGCAGTTGTCTCTGTTGGTGTGGTTACATGGGGTTTTTTTTTCAACTGAGATAATTTCACTGATGCCTGTGCTCCAATATTACAGCACAGACCTGAGGTGGTTGCACCAGAGGGGAAATAAACACTTGTGCTGAAGGGGCAATGGCACAGGCAAGCAGTGACTACTCTGCTCACCAGCTTGGCCAGTACCAAAAGGTTTATGCAACCACACGGTGATTTCAGTAAGAGGATAAACTGATAGATATATTCTGTATACTCTTATGATTGCTTTGCAATGAAACAAATATTAATATACACGTATGTACTACTTAAAGCTACATGACTGTGTTGTTTGATAAAGTAGAAGAACTGTGGGTTTTACTTCTATTAAAATATTAAATTCAAGCAGCAGAAGCACCAGTTATGGGAGACAGCTTCTTCCTAAATCCCCCTGCCTGAGTCGGCCTCCATGCACTGGTAAAGAATTCCATAAAACTCTGCATGAAGCTGTTTTCAGTTTCACAGAAATGTATCAATCTAGAATTCTACAGTGCATAACCTAATGTCTTATTATTATTTACATTTTTGTAGCACACATGTACAGATAATATGCATTGAGGTATTCAGTGGAAATAATATGCTTTAAAATAGTAGTAAAAAACCTGCCACAAAATAGTTTGCAGATACTACCTAGGCATTCAAGGTTTAATTATATTCTTAGTCAATTTTGATTTACATTTAAATTACAAATTACATTTTGCTAACATTAATTTACAATGCTACTTAAAAAATACATATTCTATGGTACATGAATAATAATTCAAAGCAGTCAGATCTTGTTGGATTGCTATGATCTCCTGATAGCAGGGGGTGAATAATAATATTTCTAGAAAGTTTTCTCCATTTGAATATAACACTTCTCTATGTAAATGCCTTGCACACTTGAATTCAGCCAACCATCCCTGGTGCAAACAGCTGCCATAGGATTTGTAGAATGACCTGCATGCACATGCATTTTTCAGAAGACTTCGGTATAACTTTGTGGAAAATGCTCTAAACCAGTATACACTTGTTAGTGGGCCAGAACAAGGAGCTTTTTATCAATCACTTCCCTCTGGGACACTGTTAAATGTCAGGAACAGAGTAGGATGCATGGACATCAGTGTGTGGCTGGGAGGTTTTCAGGGAAGCCTCGGAAGGGAGCAGGAGAGTTCATCTGGGCCCCACAGCAGGAGGATCTCTCATCTTTTTCCCAGGGGGAAGCTTTTGCTGCCATGGAGCTGTCTCAAGTGTTTGAACTCTTCCACAAGTAGCTCATGGTCTCCTGTGGGCTACAGGCATGTGTTTATGGTGCTCGTGAAGCACATTTTGCTCTGATGGATAATCATTTCCATAAATCTCAGAGAAAATGAGTTTTTAAATAGCCTTTAATTAATCCCATTCCAGTGCAATGACAAGTGTCTTCTTTGGGTAAAACCCTGAAACTTGATGTTTGCTTCTTACTGAGAATTCCTTTGGCATAATTACTGGCTGCTACTGCTGTTCTACCCCGAGGAAAGGCCAGCTCTGCATTTATATTGCATGCAGCCAGGGCTGGTCCCATTATTTCACCTGCAGACCATGTCCTGTAGCTCATGACAATAAGCATGGCTTAAGTCACTTGGAATGAGAGTTAGGCAGGGTTGTACAGCATTAAATTCCATTTTAAACTGAACTTTAAGAAAACTTCAGTTTTGAGATTCAGAAACATCAAAGACACATTCTCAGTTAAAAAAATCTTCTGTAAGGGAGAATGGAAGGGGGTTGTGAACACAAAACACAAAATAAAGCAGAAAGATAGTCCCTCTCACTCACAAACAGTGACAACTAATGACTAATTGCCATGACTGTTCATAAAGCTGGATTTATCTTTAATTTCCTCTTGAAAACTTTTTAGGAGCATGAGTAATATTATTTGACATTTATTTTCCAAGGAAGCTTCTTGTTGGGGTTGGGAAAGAAGTTGCCCTGTAAATGCTGTAACAAATTCACCTGGATCTTATCACACACAGGTGATCACATTTTAGCTCCCTGAGAGAATTTGCTGTAGAAAGGACTCATTTGCAATGGCTACCTAAAAAACTTTGAGGAAAATGGTCAAAACAGAGGGCCTAGCTACTTTAAAAATCCTCTTCCATTTCAATGTAACTGAAGGAGAAAAAGAAGGGTTAGCAGCTTTACAGAAATACACTACTGTCAACAACACATCTGGGAGGAATTTTGCTGAGAAAATGGCTCCATAATAAAGTGAATGTGGCTGAAATGAAAAGGGAAAGGAGACAGATTTAGGATTTACCGTCATTCTCAAAGATTTTATTTCTTGTTACTCTTCAGGACAAGGACCTGCCAGGGAGGACACTGGCACATTGACATCCACGTCCTTTGAGGGGCAGGAAGCAGCTCTGGGAGGGGGGCAAACACACCATTTTAGTCTCACTAGTGCATAGCTGGTAAATCCTTTCTAATAAGAATGGTTTTGAGCAGCAAAAGGGTATGGGGGCCAAAAAAGGAGCATAACTTTGTATGTACAAGGAACTGATCCAGAAATTTACTAAGAAATTTTAATTGGTTAAATCAAGAATCTATTTAAATCTTCATTTTTCTATTAAGCAACTACTTTTCCAGTAAGAAATTATCAATTTTCTCTGCATATTATTCTCTGCATATATTAGTCAATATATGTAAGGATATGAATTATATTCTCACAAGCACAAGAAACTTTGTAGATGTAGTTCTCTAAATATAATTACTTTTTAAAGCCATTTCAGCTACTTAAAGCTCTGCTACTGAAGGGCTAGTGTAGATATATGATCAGCATCCCATGTTCCAGTATGGATGAAGAACTTCTTTTGGTCCCATTATGGTAGCTAATAATCCTTTAGCTTTGGTCTTGCTGTTCAGGCTGTGGGTTGGGAGAGGGACCTGAGGTTGCTCACCTATCCCTAAGGCAGATGGTGCTGGAGTGCAACACGATGCTAATGTGAAATGGGGGCAGCTCTGGGTTAGTGTTGGCATTGTCACTGCTGATGGGTGCTGGCACTTCATTGCCTGGGAGCAGGCAGCAAATAGCTCCCACATTCCCACATCCCTGAGAAGCATGGAGGAGCTCAGGTCTGGTCTTGCTGCTCCACTTGGGTGCCTTTAGGTTGTCCTCCACCTTGTCCTGCATTGGCAGGGAGCAGCCCCTGGCTCCATCCCTCACACCAGCCCCATGTGAGCACAGCCACGGCCAGCCAGGCAATGCTGACACAGAGGTGCCCTCCTTCCTCACCCCTGTCCATGTCTGTGCCTCTGCAAACTTTGGGTTGTCACCTTGTGTGAGTGCTATGGGGATTACCCACCATAACACCTGAAGCTGTCACAAGAGCCATGCAAACACTGATAAGAGGATCCATAAACATGAGTCTCCATACACTGCAGTTCAGCTGTGTCTCACAGGTTTGGACCTGTCAAAGTACCTTCTTTAGCCTCAATCCAGCCAGAAACAAAGAAAAGGCAGGATCTCTTCAGGTTTGGACAGGTTGAGGGAAAAGCAGTGCATGCTCTTAAAGAGAGATGGTTCCACCATGTACCCAAACTGTACGTATGCAGTTCACCAAGCAAGACTCCTCCACTTTATGAGCTATGTCATTGTATTCACCTTTAATGATTGCCACCATGTGAAGTTACCCTCTTCAGACAGAGGGGAGAACTCTGGGTTGAATAATCAATTGTGTGTTTTCCCAGCCTGGGACTGTATGGAAGAGGAGAGAGACCATCCCACAAACCACCTCCCTGCTGGTATCTCCTGAGGGCCTCTCCTGGTGGTGTGGGAGGCCAAGAAGCAGCTCCTGGAGCCTTGATCAGCTCATGTGCTGAGATCTGCTGCAGTGGTGACTTCAGTGAGGGATGCACATTCATCCTCAAATGTCATTTTTATTCCTCCCACCAGCTGTGCTTTTATTTACTGTTTAATTTGCAGATGTCTTCACTGCTCTCTCCACTGTCACCTGGATGCTGAGCCTCCAGGCGTGTGCTGTTTCTGAACTCTGTGCTCATGTTTTTTAAGAACAAAAGAGAATTTGTAATGACCAAAATGCATCACATTTGATACTGCCTCATTTGTTCAGCTCCTGAGTAGCCCGTGGCATGGCTGCTATCCTGCAGTCCCTTTCGCCTCTGTCCTGCTCCCTCGAGGTGCCTTTTTGCAGAGCACACACCTGTCTCCAAAGCAACTAACCACTTTTGCTGGAGTGAGGCTGCGTTCCTGCCGCCTACACACGACACCTCCCATCACCATCACGGCTGTTCTCCATCGCCATGGAAACCATCCTCCCTCTGCGGTGCCATCCTGGCTGACCTGCTATGTGCTTTATCAATCTGTGCCGTTATTCCCAGGGTGGATGCCTGTTCCTAATAACAGAAACACCTTGTAGTTGTATCTCATGACACGACTAAGTTAGTTCTCTTTTATCAGTGTGCAGTTGTGGAGGGGTTAGGTTTGGTTTTGGTTTTGTCAATACTAGAAACAAAAGTAAGTTTTTATCTTGCCAATATTGCCTGAAAAGTATTTGTTTCACATTAGGTTTTAACAGTTTCATCCCTCAGGTAGAGACAAGGAGCAGAGGTGACAGCTGGAGGTTCTATTGCTTTTTCTTTCTACCTCTCTAATTTCCTCCAAGTTAGTTCCTTGAACAGGTTATTACTTTTAAAAACCACTCATGGTTTCCAGAAGTCTGAGAATGACCCCATTAACCACTCCCGAGTGCACTTCCCACGAGCATTGCAAGCAATACAGGTTTGCTTTGTCTGCTGGAGACCTGGAGGAGATCTGGCGTGTGCCAGGACCCTTCCCTTACCTCCAAACCCTGGGAGGACATCACATCTGGTCCAGACCCTCCCTACATGGAAGGCAAGAGAGGATGTGAGCAGGTGAGAGCTTCTAGGAGACTCATCTGATTCCAGATTTTGGATGGTGAAAATGGAATCCCCTCTTTACCCTTGAGGGACACCTACTTGGTGTATGGCAACTTAAGTGCAAAATATGGTGGCTGGAATTGCATGTCAGACATTGCAGTTGAGTTTCTGAAAGTTTGTCCCAGCTCCATCTTCTTTTTCTTTCTGCTATATTACTTGACAGAAAGATGGGTAAATACAAGGCAACAAGGAGGCAGTATTGCTTACAGAGCCTTTTTAGTATGCACTGCTTTCTCCCTAAGAAAGTATCTTTGCAGCCTGGTCACATCACCTCTCAGTCTCTCTTTTTATCATAAACTAAACAGACTGAAGTGTTCATGAGTAAGGACTTTTTCCCAAGCCTTCAAATAATTTTACTGGCTCTTCGCTTCTTCTGAATAGTCAGGCTCAATTTCAGCCTTTCAGCCTGAGGGTCTCTGGGTTTAGAATTTCCTTCACATTCTGTCCCAGTTTGCTAATTCTCAGTCCAAAGGTTTCCACTTTTTCCACGTTATCTCTGCAATGAAGAGCTTCTTATGACCATGGGTGAAAATAGAGGGCATTTCTTTCCTTTGGAGTGACCATGCTGATCTTTGCTCTTCCCCCGGTGTGAATCAGTCCCCCAGGAGCTCTATTTGTTGAGTGCTCTCCAGCGTGATTTGTGTTCACTTACTGCATCTCAACAGCCTCTGCTCCTCGAGGGAGGGATGCAAATCCTTGGCAGGAGGTTTCAGAAATCCTGTTCTGCCACTGCTGTGTTCAACAGTGTCCCACCCCATGTGGAACAAAACTTTCTCATTTAAATACTGACACACATGAATTTATTATCCATTTTCTGCAGGCATTTTTCTATCACACTGAAATGGTCACAGGAATGATGAACAAAATGGCAGGGATTCCAGCCAAACCCATGTCTGCCTTTAATTCCAACGGGTAGCCAGAGAAATGCTTGGCAGTATTCAACCAGCTCTATTTTTAATATTGTGTTTACATGTGTAATGACCATGTGCACATAATAGCTGTCCCCCTCCCTGCTCCACCCAGCCCTTTCCAGTATTGCTCACTATAGCTTCATGCAGACATGCCTTATGGCCATTCCCAAATTGGTGAGGGCATAATCCAGGGAAAGCACCTCAGCCATTACACATGCAAATGCACTAACTATCAAGAACAATATTTTAATAGATTTTTCACAGATAGCTTCTCCGGTTTGTCCCACTCACCATCCCAGAGACCCATTCTGACTGAGATGCAGGGAAGGGGAGACACCAAGAGGGAGGCGGGGATCCAGCAGTTCTGTGTTTGACTGCTGCCAGTGCTCCAGAAGACCATCACAACTTGGAGCTTCACAGGAAAGAAAAGCTAGGCAGTCACCTGGCCACTTCAGGCAAGTGGCTTTTCTGTGAGATAAAACACCTGGAATCACAGCTGGGCTGGCCCAAACCCGAGCACAAGGGCCCCGAGTGCTTTAGCAACCCTTGGTCAAAACCTGCCTTGATTTCCAGGTGCCCAGAGCAGCAGTCAGCTATCAGCAGCAGTGGTCAGCTTGTTCAGCCAGCCTCCCCTCCCAGATATTTCCAGCTCTGCAGCATCTTTTCAGACTTGCTCCTGCAGCGATCTTGTTGATGCAGCTTTCATCATGAACACAATATGAGCTCCCTTAGCAGCAGCAGAAAATTATATGTGAGTGTTGGTAAAAGCTGTGAGGACATGTGCAGTACAGAGCTTCCATGCAAAAGCACTGGAGCATGATGAAAAGGAGGATTTAGCATCACAGAGGACATCTGTAGCAACAACACTTTCCCACCCTGTACCTTCAAACTTTGCTGGGAACGTTATTCATTAAACTGTGGTCAGTGCAGGAAATCAGTTTTGGACATCTTAATAGAAGCAATCATTTACTGTGCTTGCTTCTTTATGAGTTCCCCTAAGATTCAGGCAAATAAAGTGGCCACTTGGCTCCTCATAGCAGTAAATGCAAAGTGCAGGGTCCCATCCCCCTGGAAAAAATCAGGATTCACTTCATATTTGGTTTGCTCTCAGAGCCAGAGAAGCTGAGGGTGCAACAGTACCACTGAGTTGGGCTGGAGGGCTGAGGAAGGCAGTGGGGTCACGCACCTTGTGGTTTGGACACATTGCTTTTCTGACCTGTGTGTGACATGTACCATGGCCACAAACACCCCGATTAAATTATAAATTCATCCATTTTTCCCTCCAAAAGAGGAACATCCTTTGCTTTAACCCAAGCTGCTACCCATGTAGCCATAAACACACAGCACCCCAATGCTGCACTTTTCTGTGCAGCAGAAAAACCTATGAGGACTAAAATCAGTTTTAAACCCTCAATGCATCATTCCTGCCCTTATGTATTATTAAACTGTGCTCTAATTCCCAGTGCAGCAGGATGAAAATGAGTAGGAGTTGATGACAACCTACAGCCAACATTTGTGTTTATATTACCCAAAATAAGAGAAATGTCTTGACCATTTTCCTGAATTAAAAATTGGTTTTGTGTTGCTTGCTGAGCTGGGATAATAAGATCAAAGGATGAAGCAGTGGAGTAGAAAACACCAAACTGTTAGCCCCATAGCCATAGGAGAGCTTCTCCATTATCTTATTGTGCAGTGCCTGGCTGTGAGGATCACTGGCCTGTGGGCACGACAGCAGCACAGATCTGCCTCAGCATGGCAGTGGTGGGAAATGGCACGGGAGGAAGGAGAACAAGCAAACAGCTAAAGTGACCACACTCATTGTGCTTGCCATGGCCAAGGGCTGCTTGCTGCATGCTGTTGGCCATGCATTTATAATGGGATTGCTCTGTGGTGTGTTTCTTTAGGGAATGAATTCCAATTTCCATAACAAATTCAGCCCTTGAGAAGCATGATCTACAGCACTCTGTGGATAATAGCTGTCTCACTGACCAGCTATGCTATTCACAGCCCTATTTTATCACTAGAGGGCTGATAGAGATGACAATCCTATTTTTATTTCTTCTACATTGCCCATGAAAACTGTTTACGCCATACTCCTCTTTCCAAATACTTCTTTACAGAAGGAGACATTGTATGAGTGGGATCACTCATGTAACCATTGTTACTGGAGAGGGACAGAAGGCTTTGAAATCTTTCTGGAAGCAAATGGAAAGATGCAAGGCACCTATCTACTACCAAACCACTGTTTGTGAGCACTTTCAAGGAGCTGCCTCATTAGAGTAAGACCAGAACTGTGAAGTGCCAAGAGACATTGCTGACTCCATGATTTTCTAGACATTTTTGCAGTTAACTTTTCCTATATGTCACTAAAGGTATTCAAGAACATTTTAATACAGCCTAGCCTGTTATTATCCTCCCAGGGCAGGGTACAGGAAATGAAGATGGCAATCACCCACTATTTAATTACACTGTCCATTAGTTAATCCTTTTTTTCCCATGCCCAGAAAGGCTTTGCCCAAGATGAGTTCCTGCTCTAGACCTCCATGGAAGTGTGGAAGAGGCCAATACCTTGAGCAGTTCCAGCCATCCACAGGTGAACCCCACCAAACAACCTCCAGCTGCACTACCTGGTCCTCAGCAATGCAAAGCTCCTTCTTCCCTGGATCAGCTCATCCCTCACCTCTGCAAAAGGTGCAGTGAGACCTTGGGGGTTCAAGCAGAGCACACGTGGGGTAGAGTGAGAAACCCCAGGGGTTTCCACCCTTTGAGGGGATCACCAATAGTCTCTTCACCCAAGAGGGTTTGTGCTGCTTTGTGCACCAGCAGAAGATGCTGCAGTGTTCCACAGTGGGGAAAAAAACCTGTCCTTTTTTTTCTGAATTGAGAAACAGCCTTTGGAAAAAGCAGCCACTGGAAGCATGCTCATTCCTCCCCTTACAACTCTGACATAATAACAACACTGCATTTTTGTGAGCAAACAACAAGATCTGCCTCATTGCAAGGAGCATGGAGGAAGAGCATGAGTCAGGAGACCTGAACCAGATCCTTTGATGTTCTGCACTCCAAGGGTCTGGGAGAGCTCAGCAGCTTTCCACGTTCCCCCAACTCCAGTGTTACCATGGCTTGCCCAGCTCTCTGAGGGGAAGTTGGGGAAAGCATAAGATGCTTTTTGGGTGGAGGAAGTCCAGTAACCTGCAAAATTATGAATAACTTTCTGCTATCCAAGGCACAAAAACAATTGAGAAGGGAGAAAGAAACCCATCTCTAAATCTTTTCCTTATTAAAATAAAAGCTCTTCAGGTTCCTCTTCGCTTATTCATATAAGGCAAGATGTACATGTCCTGATTTCAGCCGTCAAAATTGTGGGTACCTCATCTAAATACTCTTGAGAGGAAAAACAGGATGATGATTTTAGCTATGGTTTAAGAATATAAATTAACATGTGGGCATTGTGGACTGTGAAGGCTTTGGGTCTGTTGCCACAACCCATGGGAGCAGGGAGATTAATGTGCATCTGGAAAAACAGTATAATTTCAAACCAATGTGCTGTTGGTCAAAATGAGTACTGCCAAAGCAGTGTTGCTATAAATTGTTAAGAATTTCTTTTTGCTTTTTGAACTAAAAATTTTGAAAGGAAGTCCTGACTTTGCTCTATGAGAGAGGCTCTTAGAGAAACAGATTTTGCTCTCTCTTTTATGGGCTTCACCATGCAACTAACTGAAAGATCATTTATGAAGAAAGGCAACAGAATTGTGCTTTTGATTTAGACAGAGAAAAGGAGTCCTCTGCATTGCAAGGGAAATATCATTTGCAGCCCAATGAAAATATCTCTTTGTAAGCCTTCAGAGCCAAAACCAATTAAATTCAAACCTTTATCCATCAATATAAAGTTCCACTTTCTTAGCTAATAAAACCTCTAAGAGCATCGTGTTAACCATTGTAACATCCCTGGATAAAAAGCTGTTTCTTTTTCCCTCTTTATGTTTTCTCTTGTGTTAGATTAAGCATTTCACAACAATTTACAATATAATTAAAATTTAGAGTCCTCAGGATGAGATGGAATAATTATAATTACTCATTGTGAACATGGGTGTGGAAAAAGTCTTATGACATGTTCTTAATAATCCAACTCACACTTCATTACAGTACACGCAATGCTAATTTGTGAAACCAGTGTAATTGTATTTGCAATCTGTGCTATCCTTGATGGTGTGAGGAAAACAAGCAGCCTGTTAGCACGGTGACCACGGAGCAGGCTGCCCAGCCTCCTGGCCACACTGAAATCGCCAGCAAAGCAAAATAAATTGCTTTTGCTTAGCAGGAATAACACTCTGATCTCACCCTCCAAACAGAGAATTTCCTGCTCCTGCTGCTCTGACTCAGCAGCTTGCTCTGAGCAACAGGAAGAAAACAAAGAGGAAGAGGTCAGGGAGGCAGGCAAAGGTGGGAGCCCGGTTCTCACCCATCCTCTCCTGCCGGTCCTCCTGCCGCAGCCTCGCATGTCCCGCAGCTCTGGCGCTGTGGGGCTGGTCCTGGTCCCGGTGCCAGGATCCCTCCATCCCTCCTGGTGTGGTTTCCCTGTGCAGGCACAGCACTCCCTGCCCCAAGCCTCTCCCCAGGTTCCAGAGTCAGTACTGGAAGGGTCCGTTCAACATGCAAAGTTTTTAGGGGTGGATGGAAAGATCCTATATCAATTTAGCAACTGGTGTGCACCATCCACAGCCATGGAAGTACAAGGCACTAGGAATTCAGCATGACTCCTGTAAGCCCATCTCCTTCCCACTGACACATTAAACCTCCTCATTAAGACAGATAAAAGCATGGAACTAAAGGCATGCAGGGGAAGAGTAATGCCAAGCTGTGGCAATTCCCTTCCCTTAGCATCCAAAACAGCCATGCAAGCCCAGCCTGCAAATCATAAGGCAATGAATCACCCTGGTACTCTGGATGTGGCTCTTATTGCTTTTATGCTGATGCCATGGATGTCAGTGAGGTTCCTCCTGATTTACTACAGGAGCCTGAGATGAACAGGAGCGTGTGAGGCTCATGAAGCAGAGCTGTGTGATTGCAGCACAGCCTCCTGAAAAGCAAGACACGGAGACAAAGATGTGACAGAGCAGCACAGCACAGCCCTCAAAGTCTCAGTCAGCATTGGACAGAAGCTGGACCAGAACAAACAAGTTTGAACAGAGATCACGTGCTATTATACTGCTTACTTAAATGCTGATTAAATATTACCTTTTCAATTTACCTGAGGAGTCAAATGTGTGTGCTGCTGGTGGTATTCAAAGGCTACCTGCTGGTTGATCTGCAGATGATGATGACAGTGCCCAGTGAATGCTGGTGCTCGGTACCAGCAACACAGTACTGGTACATCCCACACCGAAAGCTTCCCACCTGAGCATTTAACATGGACAGTTATTTACAGAGTGACTAGTGGAAAACAAATAAGAAGGGAAGGGAATTAAGCGTTCTCAGTTTTTCTGCAGTTGAGTTAGTAATCCCCAGGGTGAGAAACCCAGGCACCAATCTCTGGCACTCTGCAGTGAAAGCAGGGCTGCCCCTGAAGACAGGCAGCATAAGGCTGGTTTGCCCCACAGCTCCTCTACTAAGTGAACTACCCAGATGAATATCCTTAAATAGAGTCCCAGCTTTTGCCTCAAGGCTCTAGAAATGCTGTCTCAGTGCTGGTGCATTAACCAGGGCCAGGGCCCAGCCCAGACACTGGCAGGCAGGTGTCCACACACTGGCATGCTCAAGGCCAGGAGCCACAGTGTCTTGGAGGCAGCCTGGAAGGGACCACCTTATCCTTGAGATGTGAACTCTGCCCCCAAGCCAGAGGCCCCTGTGGTGCAGGGTGGTGGTAGGGATGAAGGCTTTTGCAGAGCTGGGATAGGACACAGTGCCACATGTACCCCTGAGTTCAAACTGGAAGCCACCTCGCCTTTGCTGGGAAGGGAGAAGTTCCCCACGAGTCGCCACTCGGGGAGCCCCGGGGCTGCAGGATTTGCTTGTGGCAGAGCCCTGTGGGGAAGTCCAGCAGCTGGCCCCAACACTCATCTGCAACCTCTGCACAGCCTCATGTGTAGCAGCTGTCAGCTGCAACCCAAAGCATTCATCATTAAAAACCACAATTCTATGTATATTTAACTACCTAGATAGATTATGTGAGTCAGTATGATGGCATCATTAACCCCCCATGTCATCATCTGCTGCACCAACCCCTATCTGCCATATCCCTCCCAGTCCTGGACTTTGCCCTTGGAAAGTTCTGTGCCTGACACAGAGCATTTGCCCATGCAATAAGGAAAGCACATTGTAAATCTGTTTTCCTGATTTCCCCTTTTTTATTAGCAGCCCTATATAATGGGCTGACAACAGGTTAATTGTATCTGATGTAAAATTTCCAGGAGTTTCAGTTTGCTCTGCAGTGCATGTGTGTGACAGACATGAATTGTGGTTAGTACTCACATGAATAGCAGGCTAATAACCAGTGGATCTCACTGCTTAGACTGTGGAAATGGAAAAAAAACCCTCTCTCTGCATGAGTATGGCTATTTCCTGTCATGCCTAGATCCAGCTGTACGCAATCCAAATATATTCTGTGATTAAAAGCACTTTGCCTGATAATGTATTTGTAGACTTAACACTTGTACTGGGTGCAGAACTGAGCCGCCTGCTTTATTTCACAGGCAGGGTGTTTTGCAGAAGTTTGGCAGCTGCCTCCAGCTGTGGAGCTCTTTCTCTCACCAGGTGCAGATGGCAGCAAATCTCCTTCCTCCATGCTAAAATGTAAATTCCAGCCCTTTCCAAGCTACTGCACTGGATAATAACCACTCTCTTTCATAATAAAACTCACATACACTGCCAGGAACATCCTCAAGAAAGGGCAGAGAGGAGGGAAGAGGGAGAGACAGAGGTGTATCCAACCTGTGGCAGACAAGGCAAGGGAGAAAACTTGAGCACTGGTGTAGATCAATTTAAAAATGCAGTAAACAGGGATCATGGGGGTTGCAGGAATTAGATTAAAGAGGGATTGAGTATCATTTAAGAGGATGCTGTTGATATGCAATGCTTTCATTTTCCAATTTAAATATCACTGCAGCAGCCAGCAAAGCATGCAAATGCCTTCTAAGCAGGTGGGAGAGGGGTGCAGGGTACAGGCTGCAGAGGGCCATGGTGGGGGGCAACTGCAAGGAGTCAGATGGGGAGAACATTGATGAAATCTGTGAAGCAGTTCAGAAACAGCTTCTATCAATAGCCTTATCATCAATACCCATGTTTGCATCAGGAAAGAAACAGGGCAGGAATGCACAGGTTTAGCTGCATTTTCCTACATGTTGCTTATTTGGAAGAAAAGCACATCACCCACTGTTCTACCAGGGTCCTTTCCACCCCCCGTCCCCCACACAGATATATTGTTTGCTAATTGTAAATTGCTCACAAACATGGGGGCACTAAATTTAGGTTGAAGAGATGTTTCTTTGTTTGAAAACAAAACAAACAAAGCAAAATAATTACAGGAGTACTGCAAGTGAATACAATAAAAAGTCAAAACAGAGGCAAAATAATACTTTTCATTTCTAGAGCTCAACCATCTCTGCAAAGCTGCATCAGGGCCTGTGCCTCCTACTAGCCAAAAGGGAAAAAAATGCTCTAATCCGCCCTAGACCCCGTGGCAGAATTAGGAAAACCTTCTGAATTTTCTTGCCTCTGCAGAGCCCACTAAAAATTTGAAGTGGGGATGTCATTTTGAGACAGATTTTCTTTTCAGCGTCATGCAATATGAAATAAAATTCTTGATTTGCTTAAAGGCTTTCCATGCCAACAGAAAGCAGTCAGAGCCATTCCTCAAATCTAACACCAAAAATCCACATTGGGGAATGCCCATGTGATGCATCCCTCAAGCCCACACCAGCTCTGCCACACTGGTTCTTACCTACTGCCAAGACATGTTTTTCCCATTTTCCAGTTGGAGCTGGTGGGAATGCTGTGCAACCTCCCCAGATTTCTAGCAACCACCAACCACAACAGCACTCTAGATGCTGAGAGTTTAATAAACTGCTTTCAGCTTTGAGCCCAAACTCTACCCCAAAATACGTTTAAAGCCCAAATCCTTATTTTTTCCCTGTAAACACAGAGGCAAGCACTGATTTGGAGGGATGTAGAAAATGACCACCCACTGCCCCTCTGGCTGTTTCCCATGTGGTCCTAATATTTGTCCCAGTGTCCCTGACATTCAGCAAACAGAAGTTCCAGGGAAAGAGGCTGGCTGAAAGAGGTGTGTTGGGAAGCTCACAGCAAACTCCTGCCTATGACAGTGCTGTGGCAGAAAGAAAAGCTGCAGCAAGACAAGAGCATTTTAAGAAACAAAGGTAACATCATTAAAACCATTTCTTGTTCCCAAGCGACCAACTAAACTGTTTGGAGTGCAGACAGGAGCTCACACATTCAGCATGAAGCACCTACTTGGTGTCTCTGCAGAATAATGCAGCTGGAAAAATCACTGTGGGAAGTCGTGGCTGGCCAGAAATTTGCAGGGGAGGCATGAGCTGACGTGACTGGAGCTGAATGCCTAGGAGCAGCACCAGCAGCCAGGGAAGCTGAAGAACTGATTCTGGGAACACTGGATCTGGGTTAAAACTCAGGGAAAGTGGGTCTAGCTGCAAGGATTTGCTCCTGCAGGTTGGGGTGCTTTGGTGTGCTGGTCTTTTCTCTGGGAGCTCAGGGGAGCAGCTCTGGGGACCCTGGGGTATGACCCCCTCATACCAGCTGCTGGAGATTTAGGGAACAACAGCAAGTATGGGGAACATCCCAGTGAGCACAGAGTGTTGGCAGTGCTGGGCAGCAGATCCCACTCAGGACACTCAGCTGATGCTCAGTTGGGTGCTCACAGCACAAGCGCAGGGCTGAGAGCTCTGCAGCAAGAATCGCTTGGGTCCAGCTTGTAACTGAGCTTACCTTGTACAGACCAAAACATTTGTTTTCCTCATAATTTCCTCAGTCCAGGATCAGACACTCCAGGTTAATTTTGCTTACAGACCATTTTTGGTTTTAAGTCTTCTAAAAAATTCTTCACTAACACATGCCTTTTCAGTTTATTTATTTCCTTCATTTTCTTATCAGCTACCAGGAGGTTATATTTAAACCTCATGTATGGTATTAGCTCTTTGTCAATATTTAAATTCTTATGGGACGTATGTGGTCTTGAAAATGAAAAATTAGGTTAATTGTTTGACCAATTCAATAGAGTGGAGCAACATCTCTGTGATCTAAACTCAGGCCTGTGTTATCTGACAGGGAGGATGGGGGTTTTTTGTGTCACCTAGACAACTTTCACTCACACATCATGACCAAGCCCCCTGACATCAGTGCAGGTGCTATCTCTGTGATCCCTTTATTTGCATGTCACTGCCCTCTTGATCAGTAGGTACTGCTGTGTGGCAGGAATGACTCCTGATCCTTAAATGTTGCCTCTGACTCAGCAGTGACCTCACAATTAGTCCTTGGGAGAGGAACACCTGGAGCCATTCCCTTCACATCAGTGATTCCCAAATGACTCACGAGTGACATGAGCTGGCACAGTTCTGTTGGAAACTTTTGGGGAGTGGTAGGGCCCTGCCTACTCTGACACAACCCACTCCCATGCCCAACACTTTGAGGGATGGTGAGTCCACCACTGCCCTAGACAGTCTGTTCCAATGCTTTGCAACTCTTTCAGTGAAGGAAGTTTTCCTAATATCCAAACTAAACCTCTGGCACAACTTAAGGCCATTTCCTTTCATCCTGTCTCTCACTACTTGTGAGAAGAGACTGACTTCCACCTGGCCACAACCTCCTTTCAGGGAGTTGCAGAGAGTAATAAGGTCCCTTGACCCTTCTTTTGTCCAGGCTAAGGAACCCCAGTTCCCTCAGCTGCTCCTCGGAAGAGGTCTATTCTAGACCCTTCACCAGCTCTATTGCTCCTCTCTGGACTGGCTCCAGCTCCTCAATGTCCTTTTTGAAGTGAGGGGCTCAGAACTGGACACAGCACTCACCAGTGCCAAGTACAGGGGGACAATCACTGCCCTGGCCTTGCTGGCCACACTACTTCTGATACAAGCAAGGATGTCAAATGTAAAAGAAGAAAAACCAGAAAAACATGCCTTGCTTCCTTATTTTCCTGCTCATTTCTGAGGATGACAGCTGATCTATGTTTTCTATGAATTAACGCTCCTATGCCCCTCAAATTACAGGACACAGTTTGCTGGGAAGCACTGGCAGGAGCCAACCTAGAGCTTGTCCTTGAACTCTTCATCATAAGAAGAATACAATTGCTGCTGCTCCTTGGGTACCAAGGGCTGCAAAGGGGATATGGATGGGGAATGGTTTTTCCCACACTGAGTCTCTGAGGGAAATCTCCACTCAGTTCTCTGCCTCAGTGCACTGCTGAGAGCCTCCCCTGCTGTCAGTGCCCTGCTGTTCCTGGGAGGACTCCTCACAGCTCTTGGCTCCAGCCTGGCAGGCCAGCAGAGGCCGTGAGTGTCAGCCAGGATAGCCCCAGTGCTGCAGCCCTACATCCAGCTGTGCTCAAAGTTCTCTCCTCACTCACAGCCCTTCATCACGGGCATGGGCACTGTTCTGCACTTGCAGGGGTTTGCTTTGCTTCCCATGGCTCAGGGAGCCCAGAGGATTGGCATTTTACTGCATTGTGCTGTTCCATCCAGTCGGGCTCTGATAGACAAGAACTGGAACAACTTGTGCTGCTGCTGGTGCATTACCCACTCTCACTCTTCTGTATTATTACAGCAAATAACCAGAGACACCATAATTTCTCTTAAGTGGCTTTAGACTACAGCGTTTTGTCCCAGTAGGCCTTGCCAATTGGCAGCCAGCAACTGGTGGCAGGTTGAGCTGCCCTTTAATTTGGCTGGAGATGCCATTGAGTAAGGTGAGTTTTCAAGGAGCTCAGAGCTGAGAGCACAACTTGACTCAGTAATGGCATCCAGTGCTGGGCAGGCTGGCAAGCCAGACTGTGGGCACCCCAAAAGCCCCAGAGCAATGCTGGCTGCTGCACATCCCTGCTGCAGCACGAGGGCAGGGGCTTTGACCTGCTCCCATGGATGATGGGCTGCAGGAGGGCACTGCCAGGTAGACTGAGCTGTTTCCCAGTGAATGCAGAGCAGCACCAACCTGCCAAATGCCACATGAAGCTATTTATGAAAACAATGAGTGAAAGACATAAATGGTTTCTTTAACCAGACCTGCCTTAACAAGCAATGTAGACTCTGTGTGGCAATGAGGGACGCAAACCCCACTAACATTTTGCTTGCTGGAGATGTGCAGGACTCTCCTGTCTGCAGCAGGGCTGTCCTGCACAGTGTGCTTCCACATTTGTGAGGTTCCTCACAAAGGTGGGGGCTGCACAAATCGGGACCCTGGGCTCTGGGGAGAGCCTCTGCAGGTTTGCTCATGTGTGAAGCACACATGGGGTGTCTGGCAGCACTTTAGCCATGTATTGCACTGCAGCAAGTAATGTGGAGCTGATGTGCAGGGATTGCAATGCCTTGGGAAGTTTGGGAAGAAGTCTCCCTCCTGTTTCAGTGATGGGATCTGGGAGAAATGATGATGTGTGTGTTTTCCATCCACTCCCCATCAAATGCTGTCAAAACTTCCTCCTGCACATCCCTGTTCTTGCACATCCATCCTCCACCACAACCCACTGGCAACCAACCTTTGTCACAAGTGGACTTTTGCTTTCTTTTCTTCTTTTTAAATGTGAAGCTGTTGACAACCAGCTTTCTGTCTGAAAGGCAAATGGTGACTCATAGCCCTTCCCACCTCTGCATCCAGGAGAGAGCTGCCCTCCCTTGGAGTGGCACCCTGCAAACAAACCTGCAAATGTGGGATAGGGAGAGACCCCACCATTCTATCAACACCTTCTCTCCCCAGGAGGTTTAAGGTTTCCAGAATTTTAGAAAAATGGGCATTTTTATTAGCAAATTCTCTTGTCCTGGAAGCAACTCTTTTCATTTGCATCTTCACATTCATCAGCAAAGTCCCTGACATGCAAAACCATCATAGACTGCACCGAACTCCATGGTGCCCTGGGCCATCACCTTCCCAGCCCATGCTGCACCAGAGCTGCAGCTTCCACTTCTCTTTCCCCTTCCTCCTTCTTCGTTTTCACAAGTCTGACACTGGTCCTACCCTCGGTTTACAGACAAACAGAGACTTTCCCTGCATGAAAGGGAGGGAAAGGCACCTCTGGGCTCAGGATGGGGGAGTCTTCATAACTTGTATAAATCAGGGGAAGGAAGAACAGGCAAATTTGCATCGAGTTTTATCACTCTGACCACATTTCCACCGGAGAAGGTAAAGTGTGTGAGGACACAGCCCAAATGATGCTGTACCATAAGAGAGCTGGATCCCTGTGTGGGGAGAAGAAGCAATGGTTGACATGGCCAGCTAAGGTCATCTAAAAGGTTGACATTTTATTTAATTTTTATATTTCTGTGTTCCTGCCTGCCTTTATTTCCTTGCTGCCTTTCAAAATCAAAACGCCAATTATTTCCCGCAGAATTAGCCCTCATTAGAGCACTGGAACCACTACAGTAGCAAGTGTCTGTCTGAGGAGGGTTTACTGAGGAATGCTGCCCTGCCATGCTGCCCTGGCCTGAGTCTCCTGGCCAGAGAAAACCAAAGGAACATTTGCTTTGTGCAGTACAGATACTCTAGACAAAGAGAAACATGGGTGAACCTGCACATCTTCCACTTACACACTGCCTCCCTGCAGCTCCTCAAGAGAGAGGAAGGCAGCCTCTGCACTTACCTGCTGGGTTATTGAGGCAGACAGAGCACCTTTGATCCCAAATCTCCCTGGCTGTCATTTCACACCTCCTGGTGCTTGCTGCTGAGAGAAGGTAGGACTGAAGTAGCTGCTTCCTCCCAGGTGCTGCACCAGGGCACCTCAGGTGCTTAGAAAGCACCAAGGACTGAGCTCTGGAAGTGCCTGCTGTGTCCTGTATCTTCCTGTATCTTCCTGGCCTCTTGGTTAAATCTGTGGTGAGAGAATAAAATGAGGCAAGGAATCTTCTAAAGCATTTATGTTGCGTTTTGTCCTTCTGTTTATTACAAATTGCACATTTTGTGACAGGAGTTAGCATGTCAGATTGCTTTTCCAAATAATTATGCATGATACACTCCCTCAGCCAACCCTCTGGTGACTCACTAGGAGGTAAAGCTTTGAATAGGAGGGGAAAAAAAAACCTCAGACACGTTTCCATGGGCTTTGTGTAGCCACCAAACAAACATCAAGTCTAGCCTCTTTGTACTGCTGTCTGGCTGCTGAATCCCACATCAGATGCAACGTAGGGAGTTTTGTGAAGAAGAAAGCCTGCAGAAGATAGTCTGCTTTGGAGAGAGGCAGGGATTTCAGTGGTTTTGGTGCTGTCTCCTATTCCTTGCTTTGCTTTGTTGTTCTGAGCCACCAGGTCCACCAAAATTATCTGCAGAGAAGGAAAATAATCTTCTTCAGGTGGGGCAAAACTTTACAGCTGGGTTTGTGTTGTAATCTTGTGTACCGGGGACAGCCCTGCCGAAACAGAGCACCAGAAATGGTGACTCTCCCCCCTGGCCGTGTCTCTCCCGTGCTGTGACTGAAGGACTGGGGAGAGACAGAGGTCGGTGAGCACCAGGAGCCCCAGCTGTGCTGCTGCAGCTGGGAGTGGGGCTGGCACAAGGATGCAGCAGGGGAGTGCCCATCCAGCTGCCTGCCCTTTGTTTCCAGGGAGCCTGGTCGGGGAGCCAGGGGGTTCAAGTTTAATTAAGCAGTGCCTCAGAGAAAAAAGACACACCTAGAAATTTGCCATCAGATGTGATTTCACTGGAGCCCAAGAACACGATCTCTTTTTAAGCATCTTTAATTTTGCCTGGCTAATGAGGGTGATTCCTCACAGGAAAGCAGATTCCCAGTGGGAGGGATTGCAATGTAATCCCTTTGCTCTGGCAGCAGTGCTGCAGAGGGGGATGGCAGAGGCTCAGGCACGCAGACCCAGCAGGTCACAGCCTGCCTTGGGATCATGAAGCCTCATGGCCTTTCAAACCCATCCTTCTCTCACAAGGTGAGGTCAGGGCCATCAAGCCCCAGCCCATACAGCCACAACATGCCCAGACACATCCTCTGTCTATCCTGTGTCCCCACTGCCCACCAGGGCCCAGGAGCCAAATACAGGAGAAAGTGGTCACCAGGTGTGGCAGCTGGACCAGGAGGACCTGCAGGTAGAGTGACAGATTTCCACAGGAAACCAGAGCAACAAATTATTAGGAAAGCAAACAATCCAAATCAAATCCTTCTCCTTTATTCAGTGATGGCACACAGGCACAGGACAGCAGTGGGGCCAAACCTCTGCAAGCTGTTTGGATGCATGAATCCCTTTTCTTCCTAATGGGAGCAAAGTGACTAATGGCTTTGAAAATGTGAGCTATGATACATCTGGTTACAAGACCCCATTCCCTTGATCAACAGGAAAATCCAGTCTAGGGACTCTAATGTGGGAGTTACAGGAGACTGGGAAAAATGCAGGATTTGGGAGAAAGAAAAAAATCCTGTTTAATTAATACCTTTTTTTTATATGGAAAACTGTATACTTGAAGAAGAAATGTAGAAGAAACATTCTTGTAAATTAATTTTCCTCAGAGTGAACAGTGAAGGTTAGAGAAATACTTAACATGACATAACTTCTGCCATTCTCAGCTCTTCAAAATGCTTTCAATAACAAATATTTCAAAAGAAGGCCTTTTATTTCAAAACTGCATGGTATCAAGCAATTAAAATGCTTACAGACTCTCAGCTTCAATACTTAATTTAATGATGGTCTTGGCTGCTGTGATGTCAGTTGCCTCACAGAGACTATGGAGAGAGAGAGAGAGCAAATGTTAATTTTTCAAGCTTTTGCTCTATCCTCTTAAATCTGTTGATGTCTTGTTGTAGGATACAGCCTTCTTTCTTGCTTAAATAACAGCTAGATGGCTCCTTTTAATTTTTCAGCATTTTAGTCTTCTTAAGTTTGAAATCTATTAGTAGGCAACACATGTGCAAGTAAGCATATAGTGATCATGTCTCTCATTGTTTGAAAGTAAAAAACTGAAACTCAGCTTTGTAAATGTATCCATCAGCTTCTTTGTTGTGCTAACTGCATAAATCATATTTTCACCCTTAAAGAATTAAAAACCCAATAATTCTGATAAGCAGCATAACTACTGAAATTATTTGAATTTCCCAAATTTGGTGGGGTTTTAAAAAAATATTTTCCCCTTTAAGGCTTCAAAACTTTCAGAGGATTTCCATCTCCAGGCAGAACCAGATTTCCCTGCCAGACCCCTGGCATCACATATTGACACATGCCAGGGGTCTGTAGCACTGACATCCCCAAACCAGCCCTGCTCCTAAAGCCAGGTGAGTATTTCTGGTTGCCTTCCCCCAGCACCCCCTTGCCCAGGGCCTCCACTCACCCCTGCCCACCTCTTGACCACCACCTCCCCCCATCCCCAGGCACTTTGGGAAGGGGTTTGGTGTCAGCAGGGGATGCTGGCTGCCCTCCTCTCCCATGAAATCCATCTGGAAAGCAGGATCCACAGACCTGCTGAGAAATGCCAGGTTTCATGGGAGGGTTAAAAGAGGCTCACTCCCTCCAACCAGCTGTGGTGCAGGCTTTTTGGATAAAAAA
The DNA here is from genome assembly GCA_034509425.1 of Eopsaltria australis. Lineage (NCBI taxonomy): Eukaryota > Metazoa > Chordata > Aves > Passeriformes > Petroicidae > Eopsaltria > Eopsaltria australis. The sequence goes on along the minus strand of JAVTVJ010000189.1, from coordinate 886,211 downwards.
CAGTCACCCTGTGGAGCTATTTTGCAAAATTTTAGTAGATGAGACTGTATTGCAGTGAATGCTGTGCTTTCCCCAGAAAAGGATTGGAAAGTCATCCTCGTTTCCATGGATACCCTGTAGCAGGACTGAAAACAAAGCTGAAGCTGTACTTTCTGATATAGCTCCCTGAGCCTCCCTCTCTGTCCTTATGCACAGGGAAGGGACAAACAGCTTCTGCAGCACAAGGGGATCATGTCCACGTGGAGAGATCCATATTTGTGGCTGAGCAGGTCTGGAAACTTTGTCAAGGCATCTGCTTTTTGTATGGAAACCCCAAGGAGGCTGAGCAGTGCAGGGCTGTTTCTCCTCTCCCAATTAAATCTAGTCGAGGACATGTTTTATATATGACCTTGAGGAGCTATTTGATCAAATAGATTTTATTTCATCTCTCCATAAATGTCAGCATTATGTGGCATGTTGAAAAAAAACCACAATAAACATAAAGAAAATAAATAACACTTTGTGGGCATCACATAACTGGCAATATTCCCTCTGTTGCCAGTGACATAAATGTGCAGCAGTTGGGCTCTGTCTGTGTCACCCATCACTGTGGCACCAGCCGTGGTGAATCACATCTGCCACACTCCTTCAGGCACAACCCATGGCCTCAAAGCACTTGTGAGTCCAGCCCAGTTCTGAACTCCTCCTTCCACCAGAGATGCAGAAATGCAGGTCCTTACCCACTGGAAAGGGCCAATGTCCAACATTCCCTGCTTTACACACCTTGGTGCTTGCTCGCTTGCTGTTCCTGAGCACAATGCCCTCTTTTAAGAAACCATACTCTGCTCTGTGCCAGGCTGCTTGGGGCTCTCTGTCTTCTCCTTCAAGAAGATGCAGAGGATCAAGAAGATGCTCCGCCTGACTTGCTGCACCTTGATGCTGATGAGTAGAGCTAAGAGAGGGTTGACTATTTTATTCTTCAGTGGCCTTGCATAGACATCATTGCAGAAACATTCCTTGCAGCAGTGTTGCAAACCATTTCCCAGACAATCACATCTCATTATTCATCAATGTGTCTCTTGTGGAAGTGTTCAGAGAAACGTAGAAGTCCAGGATTCTGTTGTGCCAGCTGCTGGCCAGGGCAGAGCTAAACCTGCTGGCACCCTGCTGTGAGCACATGCTGGGCAACACCACTGCTATGCCTTGTCTTGGTCATCCATGATGTTATTTGGAAAATAAAATGAGAAAAGAAGGAGTATACTAATGTTAAAAAAAGAGAGATGTGAATATTGATAAGAGTACTTCAACAATCCTTGGAAGAAGCTATTTTGTTGTAAGGAGCTTTGATTACTCTGATGGATGGGAAGGTTTGTGTGGATGTAGAAGGACCTGGTGGATCTCGAGCCCTGGTTCCAGCCAGGGTTTCTATTCCAAGCTTCGGAGCCCACCCTAGGGCTCATCAGTCTCAGTGCTTCAGTCTGAAAATCCCTTGGGAAATGGGAAGCACAGCAAGGACCAGACCCTACAGCACAACCACCACACTGCTTTACCCCAGCATTGGACCTGGCCTAGCAGGAGATCGAAACACTTAATGAGCAGAAGTCAGCACAAGGGAGGGAGACAGAGAGTTAACTGAATATTTAAGAAAACAAGTGTAAAGTGCAGCTTGCTGAGATTTTCTTTCAATATTATCTTCTGTCATTTAGTAATTGTATGTACACACACGCATGCATGAAATACAAAGTGGTGGGATGTGGTTTTTGGCATAGACTTCAACAGATGCATTACACAGGGAGGGAAGAGGCACAAAGTCAGCTGTTCAGATCATCCCTCACGAGTGCCAATAAAGTCTTTATACCATGCCATTAAGCATTCACGATGCACCATCTGGACTGCAGGAAAGCTAATTTTGGAATGTTTTAAACACAGCACTTTATAATCTCTGGTGCATTAGTTACCTAGTTACCTGGAGGGCAGTTTTGTAGGATTTGGAGAGAAATGGTAAAAGGGGCAACCAAACTGAATCTGCAACTGGGTGGTTTCAGGTCCTCCATCATGGACTCATGCAAAACCCCTAAGGTCTCTGTTGCTGGAAAGTTGCAGGTCGTCCCAGCCCCAGAGGATTAGCTCTCCTTTTCCAGCTAAACAGTGAAATTCCTTTTTTAGTATTTTTTTACGTATAGCTGATGTTGGCCAAATCTTCCTGACCAGTAACAATGGAGATAAAGACCAGAATCCCAAATGGCAGAACGGAGGAGGACAAGGAGGAGAAGGAAGAAGGCAGCAGGTGGACAGGGCTGTCTGTGCAATCAGTGTCTCTTTGGACTGGTTTGGGGCTCGGCAGGCTCCAGTGATTTGCTGGCTGCAGTCAGTGTTGTTTGTTCCTCCCCTGCCTGGGCAGTGCATCCCACTCTGCGGCACACAGCCTGCACTGCCCCACACTGGCACCGTGGTTCGTCCTCTGCCACCCCTCTGGCACGAAGGAGCCTGTTGGGAGAGGTGAGCAGCCCGTGTAAACTGGATCCATTCATCCCTCTGAGCACAAGGGAGCCCTGCAAGGAGCCCCAGTGCTCTGCTTCCCTCCAGGTCTCATGTCTGCTGGCAGGAGCCCTCCAGCCCTTGCTCTGCTTTTGTAATCAGAAAAGCTCTGGTTAACCCACCTGATTTATCTCTGCTCAGGCCAGACTAATGCTTTCATTAGGTCCTTGTCTGCAGCTGCTTTTAATACCTAAAGGCATTTGGTTGCTGCAATTGCTACCTTAATGAGACCTGCAATTTCATGGACCCTTCCCCTCCCAGTGATGCCATTAACTCCTGCAGAGCCATAACTGTGCACTCACTCTCACTCACTCACTCACTCACTCACTCACACACTCACACATCTTTTGGGGAAAAAAACACCTGAAAATATGGACTGCATATATAAAATGGCCATGTCTCACATATTAAGTGGGTTTACTAACCAATAAAATTTTGAATAAAAATTCCTTACATTTGAGGTTAACAAAATTTTCTACGTATTTTCACAGAAGTAGAAGTTAGTTGTCAAGCTAAAATGTTATGACTTTCTCTTTTCGTAGCTTCTTTGCAACAGTGTCTTTGCCTTTTTTCACTTCACGTGTAAGGAAGCTCAAATCAGGCTTTAGCTGAGGAAGGCTTGGGATTTTTATCTGGCCCTGAGCTGTTGTTTTGTGCTGGCTTCTCCTTGGAAAGACTCAGCACCTCCCTTCTACCTCAGACAATTCTTTCATTTTTAGGCATAGAAAAACCTTCACAACGTGCTTGGCTGCTGTCAGTGCCACAGGATGTGTCCTTTTCGGCACACCAGTGTGAGGACAGCAGGGAGGTTTTGCCCTCTGTACTGGTGCAGTGGGCAGGTACATGGAGAACACTCTGTCCCTGAGGTGGGGGTCTGGGGGAGCACCCTGCACACCCACAGCCTGCCCGTGTCTCTGGTTGTTGAGGTGGTATCTCCATTCCAAAAGCTGGGATGGTACAGTGATATGAACCCCTTGAGTGTATATGTGTGGGTAAATATAAAAATAAACTGAAATATGGTTGTCCAAGGTGTGTGAGGAAGCAGCAATAAGAGTCAATAAGTTGCCTCCTATTAGATTTGCTCCCATCCAAGTGTTACGATTAAATCATGGATACGTCAAAACCAACTGCTCATAAGATGTAATGTCAATCTTCAGCTGTGGATTCCCCTTTTGTCTGCACAGGCACTGATCCCTTCGGCTGGGTACAGTGGTGGAAGAAGATGTGCTGCATCCTTTCTCAGGCATAGACAGGTCCATGTCCACACTGGAGAAAGGTGGGGAAAGTCCTGGATTGAGGGCTGGTTGGCAATATCATGAGAGATTCCCAATTCAATTATAGCATCCAGGGTTTGAGTAACCACCCCAGATTGCAAGATGCTCTTCAAGAAAGGAGGTGCAGCTTTATCATTTTAATGATGACAAAGACAACCCTCACTTTCCTTTGCACTAAACCCCCATAGGTCCCCTACCAGACTCAGAACACACTCACACCCACTCACTCCCTACCCAGCACCAGTCACATCCCAGCGAGTGCATCTCTGTGATTTCCAGATCTAAATATTTTTATGGGTCTCCCTGGTGCTTCCCCTGCTTTTCCCTTCCCCTTAGAAATTGTGAAAGGGGACTCAGAAGCAGGAAACTGTCAATTAGCATTGCTAAAAAAATAGCCTAACAAGGCTATCATCAGCTGGAAATGAGATGCTTCCCACACCGGCAGCTGCAGGCTACTGGGGAGATAAATGTTTGTATCAGTCATGTCAATGGTAAATTATGCCAATCCTCAGTCACTGTGGGCTAAGGGGAAGGGTCTCTGCTGCCCTGAGACTTGCTGGGGCCTGTGAACATAGGCTTCCCCATAGGCTCTTTTCCCCCAAACCTGCAACTGCAACAAACCACTCAGCAGATGATAACCACAGCAGAAAAAGCAGGGAGACATCACACAGAAGGTTTGCCCATAAGGGAAACTGCAAGTGATTGTAGGGTTTTTCTAACAAAATTTGGTATGGCAAAAGATGGGAGAAAAAGTGTCTTTCTCATTGTTTCAAGGAGTTCTACTGTTAGTTATTTTGTGTTGGTCCTCCTCCTACCCAAACATCATCTTTTACTGAGACAAGGTAGGTATAAACAGCTCTTTCACAGCCAAGGTTTTTCAGTGACTCCCAGGGACGGCCAAACCTTGCCCAGCCAGAGAAGGACAATCTGGGCTTGTCTACACGAGGAACTGCACTGAACCACATCAGTGCACTGAATAGCAGTCATCCTCCAAGCATGGACACGCTTCCCCCAGGGCACTCAAATAGCAGGATACCATATCAAAATGGGAATCACTGTGCTTCAATAAATTGTACCTATATTTTGTGTATTGGGTGGGTAGTGGAACCCTCAGCTTCTGCAATGTCTGGAAAAACTTGTGGATGCAAAGTGGAACACAGACTTGGACCAGTTCACAGTGAGATCCTCTCATACCTCTGCCTTTGAATCACTGCCAGTGGTGAGAGATGCAAAGCCACTGTGCCTGTGCTCACATTGTGCCCTGTCTTGTGATGGGGGGGCTGCAGTTCACATTTACCTTGCTCCAGTGACAGCTCTCTTTTGCTTTCATCACCTGGGCTGAAGGTATGGGGGGAAGTAAATGACCTTCAGAGTCCAATAAATGGCTCAGGAGATGCTGGAGGAGCAGCTGAACAAGTCTGCAATGTTCAGAGAGTGACCTTGCAAAATGAGGCATGGAGATGGGTCAAAATTTCCAGTACAGAAAGTGCTTCCTCAGTTTGTGATTTTCTTTTTTTCTTGATGTGTAAATTCTGTCTAAGGAATGTGGAAGGTCTAGGGCATAGCATTAGCACATTGTCAGCCTAATCACACAATAAAACCTGCCACAGTGAAGCCAGCATAACCATTTATGGAGTGAGATTATGCTGAAAAAAATGCTGTTTACAGCTTAGCATCTCCACTGTCTGAAAATCAGCCAAGGAGAGGAAGGAACTGAGAGAGGATGCATTTGGTGATTTAATGTTTAAATAAGAGTGTGAAATGGGTATTTCTGTCTCCACTCAAGAGGGTTCAGGATTTGATTCCTCCATCTCCCTGCAGCCACCCTTATGGGATGAGCACATAGGCCCATGCCCTGGGTGTCCCCTGAAATGGGTGCTAGCAGATGGGAAAAATCCATGGGAATAGGTGCTGGCACACTTATAACAGTAGTGGAGGGGGGAGAGGTAAACCCACATTTTCAATTACTTATTTCATCAGGACTGTTTTATTAGTGACTAGAAAAGGGATGTGAGTCCACCCTGCCAATGGCTTTAGGAAGAGCAGGCACTGTGGAAGGAGCAGATCCCAATTTCCACATCTATTTCCAGCCCTTTGTAAATCTGTGCACTCCTGGTCTGGAGTAGGGTGGTGGTGGGTTCGTACCCTCACAGCTGTACAGCTCCAGCAGCAGTAACATGCTACCAGCCTGGATTCTACATGGATCAAAAGCCTTTGACAAGGTCCCCCAAAACATCCCTCTCTGGATGGAGAGAGATGGAGTGTCGGGTAGATAAGAAAGTGCTTGGATGGTCTCATCCAGAGGATTGTGGTCAACAGCTCAGTCCTGATGTACATCAGTGACCAGTGGTGTCCTCAGGAGTCCATACTGGGACCGGGGTTATTTCATATCTGCATTAATGATATAGGTGAGGGGCTCGAGTGCATCCTCAGCAAGTTTGCAGATGGCACAGAGATGAGTGTTGCTGTTGACACAGCTGAGGGATGGGATGCCATCCAGAGGGACCTGGACAAGCTCGAGAATTGGGCCCATGGGAATCTCATGAAGTTTAACATCACCAAGTGCAAGGTGCTGCACATGGGTCAGGGCTATCCCTGGTATCAATCCAGGCTGGGCAAAGAACAGATCCAGAGCAGCCCTGCTGAGAAGGACTTGAGGGTGGCATTCTGAGCCATCCATAATTTAATCCCTTTAGCATTATGAGCTACATCAATAGTCAAAGAAATAATCTCCTGTTTATTTTGATTAGTTGAAAGACATGGGTACCTTCTTCCAATTACTAGAACAAGTGACAGATAGCTCCTATATGAAGAAACATTCCTTATTTTACAAACAAATGACACATTTGGGCTAATCAACTCCTGCATAGCCTTTGCAAGGTAAATAATAGTGATCAATGCAGAGTAGCAGGGAGCACTTAGAAGCAAAAAAAATTATAATTAGGAATCACGGAAGATGAAATAAGACTGTCTGGGCTTACCATGTCACCTGTGGCACTGTGCCCATCCTGAAAAAATCCTATATTGGTGCCCAATTCCATTACACATGCATCTTCCCCAGCCCCAGTGTTTGCTTCTCAGGGAGCTGATTACTTTTGATGTGCTTGTGTGCATCCTCAAAACTGCATCTGCAACAGGACCCCAGCAGCCCTGTGGACCAGTAACCCCTGGAGGAACTGGGGCTATTGTAGAAGGCATGGAGGGCCATGCCACCCCATACTGTGGCAGTGCCCCAAAAGTGCTTTTACCTGTTCAGTTTTTTCCTGTCCAGCCACTGCATAGCAGACTGCACAATGCAAAATGCGATATTGCTGCTATGATCAGTGTTTGCTTTTCACTACTTTTAGACTATTGAAAACAGTTGCTTCATAAATCTGGTCCTGGATTTATCTGCTTTCCTATTTATTGTGCAGCCTGCTGTGTCACTTCCTTTTCATGTTATGGTGCCTGGAATATATTATTTCAAAAGTGTTTTTCCTGAAAGTGCTATTTTCAATGAAATAGGCATGAGCAAGAGCAAGTGTAGTCTTGGGAACTTTCAGACACCATGTCTGCTCTAACATACACCACAGCTGCTGAAATGCCACCTTCAAATGTGGAACCATTACAGTCACTGGAGAAATTTCACCTAAGAAAGGTGATAAGGTTGTTATGGACACAGTACAGCCTGTATCCACCTACCATTACCTATTCCCCAGTGCTGCCAGACAGACAGCCCATTTTCTCCATCCTACCAGTTCTTGAAATATGTGGCATGCTGAAAGACTGCTGCTTGCCATAAGAGATGGCAGCAAATACACATGGCATGCCATCAGCCTCCCCTTCCGTGCCCCCTGCTGCTCTCCCCCTCGCCCTCCCTCTATACCTCCAGCACCAAGCCCAAGCTGTGGAGTCATTAGCACCAGGGGAGACTTGTTCTGAGCACTTCCTGACCATTTTCTACAAAGGTCAGCACCAACATCAAAATCTGTCCAACTTTTCTCCATCTTCCTCAGAACACAGCAGGGTGACTTAAATAGGCTTATTCCAAAAGTCTGCAGAAGGGCAGTACTAGCATAATGTACATGAAGAAACACATCATGGTGTGGGAAAGTACCAACATAATGATGGAAGATATTAGAGCTGCCCCACTGAATTCTTCCAGAGGGATTTGTAGTTTTTGCTGACTTCCCAAAGACCTTCTTACTGAGGGCACCAGCAAAGTGTTCTGTTGGATTATTATGCCACTACATAACAAAAACAGTGCAAGGTAATTCACCACAACCCACACAGGACAGAGTGCAGAACTGGTCATGATCCAGACTGCCAAACAAAGACAGCACAGCTGTGCTGGAGCAGCAGTGCTACCCAGGAGAGGCAAGACCATGTTCAGGGTGGGACAGATCAGAAAGTTGCTAAACAGTGTGTGGGAGGAGATGACCTGAAGGCTGGAGGACGTGTACTGGTCCCCTGCTGTTGGACATGGGCAGGAGCACTTCCAGCAGAAGACTTTTAATGAAGTAGCAAACAGAAGGAAGCCTAAGTCTCCCTCCACTTTTGCTGATGAGAGTTTAAGGTGGGCAACAAACAAGAGATCCAGTTAGTTAATTCTGAAAACCTAATTAGCACCATGGCTTCTTTGGAGCTTTTTGGGAGCACCAAAGCAGCCACATGCTCCCTGTCACACCACTGCTCTTTCTTGGCAAGATGGCCTTTGCTGGCAACAGCCAACTTCATGTCCACCAATTCCTTTGTCATTCATGTCCACCAATTACTTTGTCCTTCATGTTCACCAACATTTCCTAAGCTCAGAAAAGCATTGGCTGTTGTGGGCTTCAAGAGAGGATCTCCCAGACTATGGATGTGGCATTGAGCTGGAGGCACAAGCCTTCCCCATCCAGTGAGAAGCCACAACGTTGCCCCTCCCATGAGTGAGACAGACTCGTTCTGTGCATGATGGCTTTCAGAAACACTGTGCACATCTGGAACAGCCGGAGCAACTCTGGGGAGGGTGATTTATGGAACCCCCATGTGCACAGAGAGTGTTTGGGAGCCAGGAAGCTAAAAGCCATTATCTACATGCCTAATGCCTTTACTCAGGAGGCAGTTTCCCTTTTTACAATGCTATTAGCTTCCAGGTAACACTGGGAGGCTGAAATCCCTGTTCATGGTAACTATCCAGAATACCCAAACAAGCATGAGAAAGCACACAGCACATGGGGAAAACATAACCCCTGCAACACACAAGCCCTGCTTTCTCCTTGCCCAGGAGGAAATGTCACTTTGGATCAGAGGGCAGATTTGGTAGTTGTAACTAGAAGTCTATTCTTCATGAATAAACTAACTTTTTTCTGCTTCTGTTATTGTCTTTAATGCTATCTTTGCATTAATGCAAACTACCTTTGCTAGCTTTTTGCTGGCAGAAGATATGATGTGACATATAGGAAAACCCAGAACTTGCAGATTTGATTGGGAGAGGTAATATTTAAGCTAGAATCAATAAGGATGTGTATGTAACTAAAAAGAGCAGCCTGCATTGTGGCAGCTGTTAGTGGAGGATTTTGAGCCATGACCATTCTCTCTACAGCATCCAGCAGCCTTTGGTCTCCCCAATGAGTTCACCAGCAGTGAAATTGTCTTAGGACACTCAATACCAGCACAGCGTAAGCAGTCATGGGAAAGGCAGGTGTCCTTCAAAAGACCCAAACGTCTTGATCTGGGGCTTCCACACGTGATTTTCTGTGTCAGTACTCGTGTATCCTCTGCAGGCTCTGCAGTTCACCCCTGGAGAAATGCTTGCTATGGTGAGATGTCCAGGCTCGGTCTTGCACCATCCCTACCCACATCCCTACCTGACCACAATTTGTGCTGCATATGGTCCTGCCCAGAAGGATTTGGTTTTGGTCTCAGGCAACAAATCCTAAGGTGCAAGTAAACCCTGTGAGATGAAAAAAACCTGGTTTCAGGAAGATGGATAACTCACTAACAAGTGCAGTGGTTTTACATTAATAAGTAATAGCACATTAGCTGGTGGAGAAAGTCTTTCCTACTTTAATAGAATAATGTTGGTGTTTTAATAGGTAGAAAGCCCCACTTACCCTGGGAAGCTGCAGAGGGAGGCTCCAGCTCCTTGCTTTCCCTTGTCCAGAAGTCATTTCTCCCTGAACTCAGTGGGAAGACATCACAACACCATGAAAACACAAATACTGCTGAGATTGCACCCAGGAACTTGCACATACTTTTGGCTGCTCTGTAGCTGTAGCTTACTGGAAGACTGTGTGGCACTGTGCATAAGGGGCAAGGGGATGCCCAAACTTCACCAGCACACTTTAAGGCTGTAATTGGAAAAGTGTGAAGAAACCTCAAGCAGGCATCATCTGACACCAGCACTCCTGGCTAGAAAGCTGGATTTGACACACAGCCTTGCCAAAGCACTTGCAAGCACCATTTGGCATCATCACATTGAACATTTCCAGGGGATGTGTTGCCAAAACTATAAGAGGAAGGACATTAGTTGAGATGGACAAAACCCCAGCTGCCCACATTGCCCTTTGTAGGGTTCATGTTCATGCCTGCACCAGTGGCAGCCACTGGAACAAGTGAGGACACACACCTGGCATCAACCTCATCATCTCAGACCACAAAACTACTAATAAAATAAAATAGCATAAATTTAAAATGGCTATCCAGACCTTTTCAGGCTTAAGAGCTTGAAAAGTGAATTTATCAAGTTGGCCTTTTCCCATGAGGCTCCAAAGATAATTATAACGATCTTAATTCTTAGTTCATGTTTTAACAATCAGCATTTAATGACCACTTCGAGCAAAAGGCTAGCTGAAAATCATGTGAATTGTGGCTGAAAAGTTATGGCATGAGGCTGAACAATCTGGTTCCACTGACTTGCACTATTTCTTGGGACAGCAGTAAATACTAACACAAAACCCCAGTGGTTTCGTTGCATTTTATGTCTCAGACCAGACCACTTATTTTGACATCTACACTCATAAGGATTATGTCCCCTAAATCAAACATCTAAGAATAAAGAAATTAATAGAAATCTAATATAACCAAGACTTTTAGGGGAAATGACTTTTTTTGAATGCTAAAATGTGTTACGGATGTTTCACCCATAGCTGGGAAGGGGAAGCATAAAAGTGCTGGTCCTTCCCCAGCTTATTTCCAGAGTGTAACCGGGTTTGCCATCAACAGACCTCTCTTACACAGGCATCCTTTTATAATTCATATGACACACGATGGCAAAGAAAACCTGCCCAGCTGCAGGGCAGGCTGGGATCCATCCTCCCTTTGAACACGGCATGTTGGCTCACGGGGACAGCAGCACTCCTGCAGGCCTCCTGTGGTGCAGGAGCAGAGCTTTCTGAGGATAAATAGTATTAAAAATACATCTGACCTGAAATCTCTGCATCCCAAACTGAATCCAAACTTGCCAAAAGTTCAAGGATGTTCAGATCTGAGGTTCTGGTTCAGTCATGTCTCTGGAGACCTTAGAAACCCATTTACTCTGCAAAGAGAAAAACAGGAAGCAGAGACTGTGTTGCCCCCGGGGCCTTTCCTCCAGCTGAGCTGACTGGTCCGGGAGAGATTATTTTGGTTGCAGGCACAAACAGGAGGAACTTTCCTCTGCTCTTTAGTAACAGCTTTTTCCGTGGAGCACTAACCCCCTGACAGGAGGCAGTGCCTACTTGCAAGCTGTTTCTGAGCCCAGCTGATGGAAACCCAGGGGCTGGATCAATGGTGTCTCAGCCTCAAAGGCACTTGGAAGTTGCTTGCTTGAGGCATCTCTTCTGCACTGAGTTCTCACCTGGGCTAAACAAACAACTGAGTGGTTTTTTAAGAGGAGAACTGAATCTTGGCCTGCCCTATTGCTGGCTCTTGTGTCTTTTCTTCCAGGTGGCTTAAATATTCAGGTCACTAGGGTTTTTCAGCAGCAAAACTCACAAAATAGGACAACAAAGTGCTTCTGGAAAGTGCATTTATAAAATCCATACATTCGCCAAAATCGCATGGGAAGTCTAGAAACCACAGCACGCAATTTGAAGAGCTAATCAGCCAAGCTGTAATTGCAAACCCTTGCATCAGGCAGCTGAGTCATGAGATAAAGTGGGAGAATTGGGGATGAACAGCAAGAAAATCCACATTCTTGGCTTGGAGAGACGCAGAGCATTTCTAGTTCCCTTCCTAGCTGCTGTCAAGGCTTTGCAAGTAAATAATCAGCATGAATAATCTATGCATTTCGTGTGCACTACTCCCATGGAGCAGCTTTAATGTAGAGAGGGTTTAAGGGATTTTGAGAAAAACTGCTCAGAGCCGTTTCAAACAATTGCTAGGTATTAATGTCATATTTGCAAGTCCTGGTGTTTTCCTGATTTTAGCAGAATAACATTTTCTGCTTATTAAGGGTTCATCTTCTTGCTCTAGCTATAAAAATACCAGGGATAGACGCTAAATTGCAGGTAAATATGCTGCTGTGCTGGGGAATGGCCTTGTATGAGATGTAATTGAGACAAACACTCTGGAAAGCCAGGAGGCTAAAAATTTGTCATTCATTCAATCTGCTAAACAAGGATTGCTGAATAAAATTAGGGAAAATTAGAGTTGATTCATGGGCTATATGTTGGCCAGAAGGGAAGTGAATGCATACCAAATACATTTTATAATAAGTAGTTCAACCAAGTCTAATTTCAGAATTGTTCATGCCTTGGTGGTGTGCCTTTATTCTTTCTCTGCTTTTGAGAAACCACTTGAAGTATTTAGTTCTCCCACTCTCTACAGATAATATACCAGGCTCATAATAACACATCTGCTAAATTTCCAGTGCAACCATCCCCACATATGCAGGACTCTGTGTGCCTTGGGGTTTCACAATCAGGATTACATGTTTCCAAAAGCCCTTTTTCAAACCTGCACATGCAATTTGATGTGATGGTTTTAGCCATTATTCTCTGTCTGAGCTGGTTGGTGGTCTGTACTCTTCTGACAAGTGGGGAGAAGACCTACTCAAAATTAGAACTTCTGTAGGGAAAGGAAATTAAATCCTTTCTACAAAACTTCAGAGAGAGCTTAATGGATGAGGGAAACACTGTGGATGTGGTTTACCTGGACTTTATTAGAGCCTTGTACACTGTCTTCCACAGCATTCTTCTGGAGAAACTGGCTGCTCATGGCTTGGACTGATGTGCTCTTCTGTAGATAAAACACTGGCTGGATGACCAGGCCCAGGGGGTGGTGATGGATGCAGCTGGTGTTCCAGGCTTGGTGTAGAGGCCAGTCCTGTTTAGTATCTTTATCAATGATCTGGATGTGGGGATCGAGGGCACCTTCAGTCACTTCACAGGTGACACCAGTTTGGGTGGGAGTGTGGATCTGCTGCAGGGTAGGAAGGCTCTCTGATGCTCACCAGAAATCTGTGAGAGCTGTCTGGGTTAAATGCAGCAAGAAACCACCTGGCAACAAAATGGGAAGTTTAGAGAAATTTGTCTAATGGCCTTTGAGACAGTTTCACAGCACCTTCTTTCTTTTTCAGTATGAAAGGCCTATTCTGTCTTCTGCTAGCAACACCACAATGCAGCAGGACTCTGAAAGTCAAAGGAAGGTGTTTATCACAACTGAGATGAGCAATGGGTGGCATCAGAGCAGAGCTCAGCCTGCTCTGACCCCATCAGCTCCATCAGAGGTGTGCATACACACTCCCATGCCCCAGGCAAGGGCTGGCATCATGAGGCATGGCAAGCAGTGCAGCCACCTCCTGGAGGACATTAAATCCCCAAGGATTGTCTTGTGTTCCCCACTGAAATCAGCCCTGCTATGATTCTTGGTGGTGTCATATGAGAGAAGTTTGCATCATGGCCTCTTTGTCACTATGGGTATCCTCCCCTTTCAGTTGCATTCATTTTTCAGGGTATCAAAGCTAGGAAAAGTGTGTAGAACTGATAGTCACCCGGAATATCACAACAGATTGCAGCTGTCAGTGCATTAGTGAGGTTTTAAGGCAGGCATACTCAAATGGGGATGTCCAATCTGCAAGCCATCCTTACCCAGAATTTTTGTCTCAGATGTGGCCTCACCCCTTTCAGACTTATTTGCCAAGTATTCCTGGGAAAGTGTTGTTCTGTTGTGACATGCCCAGAAAATCCCGTATTTGCTCACATTAGGAAATCAGTCACTAAAATATGGAAAGTGAGCCCAGGCTATAAGTGATTTTACAGTATGCTAACTGGTTTTTTTGGAGAAGCAGCACAGCAGCATCTTTACATGACCTTCCCACTCTGCACCCCAAAAAATTTTTGATTATGGAACAGTTGGTTTTTTGTTTGGCTGGTTTTTGTTTTGTTTTGTTTTTTATTTGTTTGTTTGGGGTTGGTTTTTTTTTTTATTTTTTGGTTGGTTGGTTGGTTTTTTGGGGTATTTTGTTGGTTTTTTTTTTGGTTGGTGGGTTGGTTTTTTGGTTTGTTTTTTTTTTTTTTTCTTTCTTTTTCTTTTCTTTTATTTTACAGGGATTTTAAACTGCAAAGCTCTTTCATAGAATAACAGGCTCAGAATAAACTGAGTTGGAAGAGACCCATAAGGATCACTGAGTCCAGCTCCTGGCTCTGCACAGGACACCCCCAAGAGTCAAGCCATGTGCATGTGAGCATTGTCCAAATGCTCCTTGAGCTCTGTCAGGCTGGTGCTGTGACCACTTCCCTGAGGAGCTGTTCCAGTGCCCAACCATCCTCTGGGTGAAGAGCCTTTTCCTGATATCCAACCTAAACCTCCCCTGACACAACTCAGGTCCTGTCGCTCAGGTCCTGTCCCTGGTCACCACAGAGCAGAGATCAGTATCTGCCCCTCCTGTTCCCCTCACAAGGAAATTGTAACTGCACTGAGGTATCAGCTCTTCTCCAGGCTGAACAGACCAAATGACCTCAGTCACTCCTCATACAGTTTCCCCTCAAAGTCCTTCACCATCCTGGTTGCCCTCCCTTGAACACTCTGCAATAGTTTAATGTCTTCCTTACATTGTGGCACCCAGAGCTGCCCCCCAGCACTTGAGGTGAGGCTGCCTCAGCCCAGAGCAGAGCAGGACAATCCCTCCCTTGCCCGGCTGGCGATGCTGGGCCTGATGTCCCCAGGACAGGGCTGGCCCTCCTGGCTGCCAGGGCACTGCTGGCTCATGTTCAGCTTTCTGTTGACCAGGATCCCCAGGTCCCTTTCCATGACACTGCTTTCCAGTGTCTCATTCCCCAGTCTGTCCATACATCCTGGGTTGCCCCATCCCAAGTGCAGAATCCAGCACTTGTGTCTGTGACTCTTCACATGGCTGGTCATTGTCCAGCCCTCTAAATTTTCAAGGTCTCTCTGCAGGGCCTGTCTGCCTTTGAGGGAGTCAACAGCTCCTCCCAGTTTTGTATCACCAGAATAACAGTCCAGGCAAACTTCCCAGTACAGGCTTTCAGACTGGCTTCCTGGGCAATATCCTGGGCTAACTTTTACTGTCACTTTGTAGACATGTTCTTTTTAATTTTCCTCATTTCACTTCAGTAGTTTGTGAACAGTTGGCTTTAACCTCACAGTAAAAGCCAAGAGCTGTGTGTGGTGTCCTCAGCCTCAGCAGATTGCCTTGCTTTTTGCCACAGAAGGACCTGTGACCGATGTGGCTGTTGCATTCCCTGTTTGCTGCCCAGAAGTGATTTGTCCCTGCCTCTGCACTCTGGCCTACGACATCCGGGTCCTGAGAGCTTATGGGTGGAGGCTACCTTAATATCCAGACATCCAGATAATTTTTGCATGAAGATCCCAATTTAGGTTTGTCCTTAAAAATGCAAGGTGTAAATTTGATGAAATGTCACAGGTTTAAATCAGTATAAACCTACTGAAATCAATGAGATTATTTGGATTCACAGCATGAGGGCTGACTCCATCCATGCCCTGACTACAAAACTTCCCCGTTCAAGGGATGGTGCTTCTTTGATTTTACTGTTTAAGAGCCAAATTTATTTAATATATTAAGGAATTACCTCAGCATGAAAGGAAGAGGGGAGACAATGACGTTTGTGGAGAGGCAGTGCTGCACAGTGTAGGGACAGACTGTCCTATGACAATCCAAAGTAGACCAGGCTCTGGGGAGAACTGGGAGGGAAAGCCTGGCCAACATGAGGAAAATAAGTCTAATTTAGCCCAGTAAATTGGGGAAGAGTGGGGATGGTAGTGATCTCCATTACTGCAGCAAACATTAGGAATAAGGATGATGATTAAGCTCGGGAATGGCACAGCTGGTGTCACCAGTTGCTCTGCCTGAGCAAACAGGCTGCTCTGCTCAGGAATGGCTTCAGACTGAAAATGAAATAGTGATTTTGGCCAGTTAGAGCAGGCAGGGTCTGAAACGGCTCTCTGAGGAAGCAGTGACAAAAAAAACACCTATGAGTCTGAAGATGGGATTGAATTTGACTGTGAGAGGGTGGGAGGGAGATGGTGAGTGGCAGTGAGGTCCCTGCCCATCCTCTGCATCTCACATGCCCCCTTGCTCCCACTGTCAGGGTCTGCCCTGCCCACAGGGTGCTCACAGCCCTTTCCATGCACTGTTCAACATGCAACATGAGGCATCCCACAATCTGGCTTCAGACCAGCAGCACTGGAGTAAGTGTCTGTGTTGTGATACCAGTGCCCTGCATCTTCCAGCTCCCACAAATCCACCTCCTTCTTCATTAATGTGGACCCACATTGACACAGTTTTTTTCATTAACAACCTCCTTTTTTGCTCTAGGTGTATTGCCTTTTCATTTGTTATTATTATTAGCTGATAAAAAGTCTGGAAATGTCTATTAAAGACCTGTGCATCTACCTAAGTCAGTAACAACATATTAATTGTATTTTTTTCTGTCTTTAAATGAGGAAAGCTTCCTGTCAATCCTCTTAAAGTATAGAGAACATAAGCATAATAAAAATTAAACCAGTATCAAGAAAACAAGCCTACAGATAATGCAGTGCATGAAGAGGTCCTGGGGAAAGAGCTGCACTTATCTTTATGGTCAGGTAGAGCTTGTGTTTCAGCATTAAACTCTTAGTTATATCAAAACTAACCCTTGTTTCCACTGAAGTCATTAGTAGCTGTGCTCAGTTGATAAATATGTTATTAAAATGGAGTGCTAATAAAATAATCTGCAGCAAAGCTCAAAACACACAGATTTTCACTCAACAAATGCTTGGAAATATTTTGTGCGTGTTTTTCTCGACTGCTTCTAAAATTTGGATGTGTTATGAAGCATATTTACACTTACTATGATGGCAGCATCATCTGATACAGTCTTTCTCTAAACAGACATTTGCAACAGACTGGGCAATCCCTGTGATGAGGCATTAGGTGAGCAATAGCTCCCATAAGCAACTCCACAAAGTAAAAGCAGCAGGTTGGGCTGAACAGACTACTGTGGTCTGATAAATGAGATGTCTGTGCCGTGTTCCTGCTAACAGTATTAACAAGCACTACACGGTGAAGGAGAAAAAGGACTTATTTCAACCAGTGTTTTAAGTACAGAAGAAGGTGGAATTGCTTTACATTTGGTTCTGATGTAGAAACTCTGGCTTGTAACTGAAAATAAATAACCAGAGAGATGCTGAATGGTACAGTGATGCTCCTGGTGTATCACTCTGTCAGGAGCCAGGATGAGGAGGAATGTTGAGAAAACATGGAGAAGGCTCTGTTTCCTTCTGAGTCTAATTATTTATAGCCAGCTGAAACAGAAGCTCTTCCTGCCCCTCATGCCTTCCTTCACTGTAGTACATGGGACATACCAGGCTCAACTCTGGCCAAAAATGTCATGGCCCTGGCTCATTTATCCTGCCATTTGTATGAGTGCCACTGTTGTGGCACATGAAGCTGTTATTTCCTGGGAGCTCCTCTTGGGCCCTGGGAAGATGCTGGAGGGAGGCTGGCATGTCCCCTGTCCCTGGGAGGGTCCTGGAGGGAGGGTGGCATGTCCCCTGTCCCTGGGAGGGTCCTGGAGGGAGGGTGGCATGTCCCCTGTCCCTGGGAGGATGCTGGAGGGAGGCTGGCATGTCCCCTGTCCCTGGGAGGGTCCTGGAGGGAGGCTGGCATGTCCCCTGTCCCTGGGAGGGTCCTGGAGGGAGGCTGGCATGTCCCCTGTCCCTGGGAGGGCCCTGGAGGGAGGCTGGCATGTCCCCTGTCCCTGGGAGGGTCCTGGAGGGAGGCTGGCATGTCCCCTGTCCCTGGGAGGGCCCTGGAGGGAGGCTGGCATGTACCCTGTCCCTGGGAGGGTCCTGGAGGGAGGCTGGCATGTACCCTGTCCCTGGGAGGGTCCTGGAGGGAGCTGCAGGAGGGGTTTAAGCATCTTGCAGGTGAGACAGGCACTACTTTCTCCTGTCTGAAGATCTTCTTCCTTCCTCTCTCCCTTCCTGAGACAGACAAAAGTATGTAAGATGCCAGGGCCTATTCTCTGCAGGGGGGATCATTTTTGTCTCACTTCTGCTTCTAGACTCCTGTGTAAGTGGCAGTCGTGGGTATTACTAGACTTCATTTCACACAAGGTAATTTACCTGCCAGCTTTTGAATGTGAAGATCTTGTTATCCTGTTCTACAAAAAGAGTCTGTATTTTAAAGTGATCTTTTATCTCCAGTTAAAAATCACACCAAATAGTTTGGGTTTTGCTTTAAACATGCTAGGGGTTAAACAGTCAGGATATTTCTGTTATGCTCAGCACTACTTTCAGACTTACAGAGGATGAAGAAGCTCTTTAGTAGCAGTGCCACTGCAGGAACTCTGAAGAACAGAAGCTTGTTACCAGCATTATCAAAACAGTAACACAGTCCAGAATATCCTGAGCTTGGTATAATCAGCCTGAACACAAGAGAGTGATTAGTGAGGGCTACAAGAATATGAACACTATCGCATGTTAATCAGCCTGCCTTTGAAATATATAAGGAAACAGAATATAAACTGGATATAAATTCCTCCTTGGGGTCACTTTGAAGTGCCTCTGGACCCAGAGAAGAATGTGGCCAGGGTATTTTCCAAAGGCCAGGTTAACATGGACTCCAAGAATACAGACACAGACCTGGTAGCATTCAGTGCAGATGAGAAACCTGTTTGGTTAATAAAGAGAAAAAAGTTGCAGATGAAACCCAACATCTTCCTCAAGTGGACAATGTCAGGGCAGTGGTGTGTGCCTGTTTTCTGCATTGTTATTTTTGGACACAGCTGCCCTTCTCCCCTGGAACTGACTCACCTCTGCAGGAAAGCCTCTTCCCGCCCCAGGCAGTTGTCTGCATTTTCCTTCCACGGCTTCTGATTTCCTTCTAAGGGTTTGCACCAAACCTCACACACAAAAGTTTTAAAGCATGACTACTGTGACTGTTTTTACAGGGAGAGACCTAAGCCAAAGAAAACAATAAATGCTTGAACTCTATCCCATTAATCAGATCTCAAAGCATGATTATACCGAATCTCATAAGCCCCAACAAGTAATTCCTCTTATCCTCACTTTGCGTGCTTGGACAGTCAGGCATAGACAATTCAAGTTATTTTCCCCAAATTCATGCTCTGTAGCAGGCCCAGAAACAGATTTTAGATCTAGACATTTGTAGGCAGCCCAAGCTGGAAGGGATGAGTTTTCAGTCAACATCAGCTCAAAGCTGGTCTGAGATGTCCCTTCTCAGTACCTTCACTTAGATTGTACCAGGAGAGGAAAGAGAGCAGGAACATTCCGAGAACAGATGAGACACAAACCTTTCTCTCAGCAGCAACTGTAGTTATTCTCTTTACAATAAGAAACTCTTTTTTCATGTAGAAAATGATTCCTAGTGATTTAGGAAGTAAGCAGACCCCATGTTGCACAGCTGGATGGGACCGGGCACCCTAAAACAGAGCCCATTCAGAAGCTCCAAGGACCTTTTGAAGAAGATCCTTGTGGTGAAACTGGCCTTCAAATTCCCAAACAAATTTGTCTTAAAAAAATAGGCTGCAGAAAACAAAAAGCAAGAATCTTAGTAATCATTTAAGTCTTTAAAAAATAAGAGAAGAGTGAAAGTGTCTCATTAGAGCTCAGCAGTCGGGTGGACCTGCAGGTGCCCAGGGGTTGGTGTGTGTGGTGGCAAAACCTGCTGGGAATGGGAGAGGAAGTCATGCTCTGTCCTGGATTTTTGGGTTGTTTGGCGGGTTTTTTTTGTCTCTTTGCCATCCTCTTAGGCATCCCCTCAGGTGACACATGAACATCTTGTATCTTTCAAAAATTTACAAAACTGCCTTTTGATAAAATTTTCATTTTAACAGATCCATCTCCCCCAGCTCTGGGAAAGCTGTAGCATCCAAGAGGAAAGCCAAATGCTCAGCATCCTTCCCCCCTGAGCTGCACCACCAGGTCTCAGCTCACTGTGACCAGAAAAGCCTTCCCTATTTGATCAGAAACCATAACACCAATGAAAACACAATTTTCTGACTAAAATTCAGATACAAAAACTGCATAGAGATGAAGTTTTGAAGGGTCATATTATTCTCTGGGCTGATCACGTTTCCCTGCCCACTCTTTCTCATCTGAAGATTTTAATGGCTTAAATATGTGTTTGGAGCAGTCACAGTTTGTAGCTGTGTTTTAGAATAAAGAGGAAGTGAGAAGACTTGAGCAGCAGTAAGGTTGCCATAGCAATTGTTTGTTGAAAAAGAGAAATTGCAACAACAAAACCCTGGAAAACGTGTCACTGTGACTCTACCCTTTGCATCAGGCCTGTCTAGACTTCAGAAAGGACAGGTTGCATGGGAGAAGGGAGCCCTCCTGGCCCCTCTGCTGCTCTTCAGCAGGGGTTTGGGGAACCTGCCTGGGGGCACGGCCGAGGCCGTGCCCATGGGCTCTGTAGGAAGCTTTGTTGAGTGACACACGCCCGAACTTTGCCAACACATTAAATCATGCATTAGTTATCAAGTGATCCCATCACTGTACCAGCACAAGTACTTACTTATAAATCATAGATGAATCATAAAGCATTAGTCTGACTCTTTAAACCATAGAGTATCAATCATATGTTTTGTCTCAGATTTCAGTCTGCAATCACTTTGAAAACAAGCTGATCTCTGGTGTAGGAAGGTTATCTGCAGGGTGCTCTGGTGCTACTCAGCTGAACATTGATGGGCCACTACCCAGACAAATAGATAAATGAAAAATAAATCCATGTGCAGTTTGGGGAATTTGCTTTAACTTACATGAGAATATCTCTGAGAACCAAACACCACTCGTACCACTGTTATCTGAGCAATGCAGTGATAAATTGACAGCTTTTGTAGGGAGTTTTTCCTTGTGGCTTTACATTTGATGTTTTATATATTTCATTTGCTTACCCCTGGCACCAGCCTTTAATGGCTGACTTGCATTATTACTCTCATCTTACAAGGGAAGGGACAAGGACAGAATGTAAATGGGAGCCAAGGTGAGATAGACACAGCAGAGCTGGAAATTGATCTTGTTTCCAGGCTCCATTTGACACAGACCCTGCCTAATAGTGTAAACTCATGGCTCTGCTGCCATTACACCAGATGCTGCTGGCACCTCCTAGATGTGAGGGTCACACCATGTCTGAGCATCAACATTTCAGTGACAACATTCAGAGACACCCGTGGGACATTTATATTCGCATGTCAACATCACTGGCCCATGAAATAATGTTTGCATAAGTAGTTTTAAAATGCTGTCTGGAATGTCTTAACCACCATAGGACACTCATCTCCAAATACAACAGTAAAGTGACCCCTGTGCCCTAGGAAGAAGGAGGGGGAGGCAGAGCAGTACCTCACCTGTCACCAAACCAGCAGCCAGCTACACTGGGCATCAAACAGCACTTGCAGAATGCCTCCACCTTTCTCACTCACAGGGCAACAAATCAGAGTAGAACTGTGCTTCTTGAGGAAGGATTTAAAAGTTCACTTCATGGCCATGTCTATACTATACTACAGTGACACAATGCTTCAGCTGTACTCACAAAATACACATGGATGATGGCATTTCCAGACCAGGTCTGATTATCTTATTGGGCACAGTTGGCCCCAAATTATCTTTAGTCTTGAAATAGTTGCCAGCATTCATTCAGGCAGAGACATTTCTGTTTTGGAGGAGGAAGGTATACCAGCAAGCATCCCAAGATTTCTTCCAGCTCTATTTTCTTGTGGACCTTGTTCTGGTTAAAATCAAATCCGTAGCATCCTATTTGAACTATTAGAGCTTATGAAGCAGAACAAACTGCTCAGATACTTCTTCAGAGCAGGGAATAGCCAGAGATCCAGTTGTGTGAGATATTAATCAAAAGCTGTGGAAGAACACCAAAACTGCTTTCTGACATAAATCAATGAGCCATGTAAAATAGAAACCCATGTCCAGCAGTCAGTTATGCCAAAGTCAGAGGGAGATGCAAAGTAGCTCTTGATGTAAAATCATTGTTAGCATATCACACAGTGTTGACCATGAGTTAATACCATTTGCTTTCAGAAAAACAAGGCAGCTGTAGGATAATTCACACCCACTTTTCCTGTGGCTTTACACAGAACATAACTTCCTCAGAACTGGCTCATATTGGTAGTTGTTGAGCAAATTTTTCATGCACAAAGACCTCCTTGCTCTTTAAAATAAAAAACACCTTGTCATAAAGAAATAAAAATCTGTGTTCTTTTAAATATTCCCAAGGTAGCTTCCAAGACAGGATATGAAAAGCTAAGACTGCACTTAAAAGCCTGCATTAACTGAATGCTTGTGTTAGAGAGGGAGTAGCCACCTTGCCCTAAGAAAAGACAGATGAATGTTTTGAGGTGGCAATTCACTTCATCTGCTTGCACCAGCTCATGAGGGAACCACTCCACGCCAGGGAGGGCTTATCCCCAGCTCATTCCCTGAGGCTGCTCCATGGCATGGTGTCTGTGGTGTTCCCAGGACACAGAAACAACTCACCCACTCACAGACACAAACCCTCATGGTTACCAGGTGTGCCAAGGTGTGAAGGTCAGTGCAATCAACCCTGCATGCTTGCCACCATGTGGAACCAAACATCTCTCAGCCTGCAGAGCACATTTCTGCACAGCTCTGCTTCTGCAGCTTCAAAACATTATGTATGCTTGGCATCCTGCTACCTTGACACTGAAACACTGTTGTCAGGCAAAGCTACCTCCCTTGAATAATGTACAGAATGCCGAGGAATAGGAACCATCCTACAGCAGGAAATTCAGTTTGCTTTAAGCAAACTCAGCTACCAAATCCAAATCCAAATTATTTTTTCTGTAAGACATGTTTGATAAAAAATATTTATATAAAGTTATCTTTTAGTGGGTTTGAACTGCAGGTTTGGCTTTCTTACTGACTCTGCTTCAACACTCAAATGAAAGCTTTTTATTTCCCTACATTCCTCTTCTGTTAGCTTGGTCAAAGATCACTGCTCTCGCCTGACAGCAGAGCACATCTTCTGAAGCCTGAGTCAGAGCCCATGGGTGCTGTCTGTCTGTCAGCACTTGCACTGATGTCCCTGGTTTCAGAGATGTAAATATTGACTTGATATCAGCCAAGCACCATTTCTAAAGCAGCTTCCAAATCCTCCATGCTAAGGAGCTGCTACTGTCTTGGGAAAGGCTTCAGGAAGCGGAGACAGGTCTGCTCCTGGATCAGTACCTTCCTCTTATATTACTGCAGATATTTACCTGAAAATAAGATGCTTTCTTCATTGAATAACACCTATCCCTTGATGCATTTCCCCTCTAAAATCCAGGTTTATTTTAGTCTTGGTGTCATAGGCTTCCTGCTGCAGAATTAGTAGGCTACATTAACAGGATCAGAAAAAATACCTCATTTTTTGCAACTCTTATGTACAACAAGCCAAGAGTGGGGAGAAGCATAAGTTTACACTATCTCAGTAGGGCTATTTTCTGGAAAGCTTTGGATTTGTTAGCATTAGATTATTAATTTCTTAGCCTTACCCCTTCAAGGTAATACATCCACAGAAACTCTTAAAAATTTATTTTTCCCTACCCCGACAGAAGGACCATCAGTATCCCCTACAAACTCCTGGCCATGCCTAGCTCTCTCCCAGATAGTGACCATGCAGCACCAGAGAGAGAAAGTAGGACAAAATCAGTGCAACATATGGTCTGTGAGGCGACTCCCTTGGTCCTGCAGCTGCTGGAGGGGCAGGGGAGCTGTGTGGCCTCTCCAGAGGCCACGAGGAGCGGCCAAGTGGCCCAAGAGGCTGTGGGGAGCCCAGGTGGGCTCTTGGCCAGTGACATTTGGCTGGCAGAGCAGCACACATGCTCTGCTGGAAGCAGCCAAGCTGCCTCCCTTTGGCTCTGCACAGCCCAAGGGGCAGGTGAGTGGCAGGCTGATGTTATCTTGGCTGGAGAGTGATGGAGGGTGGCTCTTGCAGTGATGGGGGCCAGGGACATGAAGGGCTCCACAGATGCAAATTTAGGGTCAAGTTAGAGATGCAGGAGGCATTGCATTGTAGGAGTTAAGGCCTTGAAGGTGCCAGAGGTGAGGAATGAGGGGAGATCCAAGATCCTGAGGAGAAGAGGAAAGGGAAATTGAGGGTTAAATATCGTGGATGCAGGGAGTTGTGGCCCAGTAGTGATATTTGATGGCCTCTAAAATCCAATGTGTTCATGAGAGTGGCCTGCACTGGGCTGTCTCTCCAGGCTTCAGGAAACCAGCTTCACCTCAGGGAGCAACTTCACTGTTTGCATTTATAAACACCAGACCCA
The DNA here is from genome assembly GCA_034509425.1 of Eopsaltria australis. Classification (NCBI taxonomy): domain Eukaryota; kingdom Metazoa; phylum Chordata; class Aves; order Passeriformes; family Petroicidae; genus Eopsaltria; species Eopsaltria australis. Next base: position 861,706 of record JAVTVJ010000189.1, on the reverse strand, counting down.
CTGAACAGTGGGGTGTGGATCTGAAAACCCTGCACAGCTCACTTGAGTTCTGGTCAGGTAGAGCAGCATTTATACTTTACATTTTTCTGTTCTTTTAATGAGTGAGTTTTGTATTCCTTAAGATTGCTGGCAGAATTTTCCAAATGGGGACTGGGTATCACCCAACCACATCGCCTCAAGCTTCCATTTCACCACAGAGTATAATTAAAAGTGAAACCCTCCTCTTTCTGATGAGCTTCTTGTGAGACATTCTGGATAAGAGTTTGTAATCTTAAACTCCTTTGACCAGGTCTACAGAAGGAAAGTGATGGTGACTCTGATTTCTGTAGCATCTCTGTAGCTTTGGCTGTGCTTGGCTTCAGGCACAGGTCAGCTCTGAAGCAGACAGACCTTGAATCCAGCAAGGCACACGCAGTGGCACAGGCCACCAGATCACCCAGAGAACAGGAATTATGTTACCTGTTGCACAACAGCCTCAGGGTACCTAAGAAATAACCCAGTACTCACCACAGGAGCAAAAATTCTACAGATTATCACTGAATGCAACACTTGTTATTTATTGCATTATAATATTCTTTAAAATAATATTATTAGCTTTACAGGAAAAAACACCACAACCACTTTTTCTTAGCAATGATTCCTTTTTTTCTGTGCATTATAAAATTTCTTATATCAGCATGGGATGCTGGGTGGAGCTTAAATTGTTGTACAACAAATACAATTTCATAAGCAAGTGTGATTTATTACCACCACCAGACAACAGAATTACCTACTCAAAGACCTCTGAACTATTCAGTATTCACTGAAGGTGAGGTATTACATTTATTAACAAGAGGTATTTGCATGAGACAGCTTCTCCACATTCTCAAGAGGACATAAAGGCACTACAGTGTGTGTCAGCCTGTGCAAAGAAAATTAGACACATCAAGAAAAAATTAAAGGACGTGACCTCTTCAATTTCAGCTTCAAAGAGAAACACAGTGTAAATTTGCTCTTCTTTCTACTGCCACTAGAATGTCCTAAGGGGGCTTGTACCAACACTCAGGCTTTGTGGATGAGAGTGGTCCTGCGTGGATGCATGCTCTTCACTCAGGCCCCAGCAGCCATGAAGAACAGAAAACAGAAAAAAAGGAGCCTTGCTAGTTTAAGTGCTGCTGGGACTGTGAGCTGGTGTTGCCTCACATCACCACTGACTCATGGCAGCAAGGCACGGGCACAGGCAGCACTGCCTCTTTCCTGTGCTCTTCTGGAAGTTCTTCCAATCTCTCTACAGCAGATCCAAAAACCAGCAACACCTTCAACCTGTCCTGATGAAATTTTTCCCTTCTCATTGCAGAAGATGTGTGCTGTGCAGCACTGCCAGCACTGGGGTCAGCAGTGTCCCAGCAATTTCCCTTTGTTGGTCAAACATATTCAGGAACCTGCCTGCAGGAGTTCAGTGTACACTCAAATCTTCTGTCAGGTGCCAGTAGATTAGGGCAGCTTTTCAAGAATGGGCCAGAAGAGCCCAAACAAGCACGTGCAAACACCTCATGGGGAACCCTTTTCATTCAAATAGTTAAATTCCAAATCTTTCATACACTTTGCTCTCTCACCCCATAGTGATCTTCTGCTAGAGGGAGCACGGCCAGTGTAAGACATGAGTAACACCCCATGGAGCTGAGCCAGCTGAGTTCTGTGCAGAGCAGACGAGGTGCATTTTGTCTCATGCTCACTAACTCTGAGTAAGTCTGCAAGCTTATCTCCTCCTAAGCCCCCTGAGAAGGAAGGGCCTTGCTTGAGCAAATCACCATTAAAAGGCAGAAAAAAAAGGTAGGAATAGGCAGACAGTGTTTTTGGACAAGGGCGATTACCAGAGAAGTCCCACAGTAATCTCTTCCAGAGCTCAGATTGTATGAACCACGTGGATCATACGACAACATCTTCATAAATTATTTGAAATGTGAGGAACAAAGATTGATGATTATATGAACTGATAAAACTGAAAGTTGACTCATAGAGTTGTACAACCTTGCAACAAATGTCTGGATGATAAAAAGCCAGCTGAAATGTGTTATTGATAAATGTGGAATAATGCATTCTGGAAAGACAGCTTTAACTCCATGCACACAGTGATGGGCTCTGACTGGCTTGCTACCACTCAGGAAAGAGATCTTAGAGAAGTTTGTTAAACTGTCTACTGAAAACTCAGAATCAGTTTGAAAAGACTAATTTTAATACTACTATTGGGAAATTATAGAAAACAATTTGAGAGAAAAACCAAAAAAATATTCCAAGGATTGTATTGCCTGCATCTTACCATACATCTCTACAGTGATCACTGGCATCTCTTCTCAAAGCAATGTGGTAGCAGCAGAAAAAGCACAAAAACGTGAAGCAAGGATGATACAGGGAAGAACCTGATAGAGATAAGAAATCTTCAACCTAAGCAATAAAGGACCATGAGGAATATATGTTAGGGTTTATAAAACCACAAGGCACATAGGGTGGATTGACAGGGAATAACGATTCGACTTCTCATACTACTAGTAGTAATAATAATAGTAATAATAATAATAATAATAATAAGAAGAAGAAGAAGCAGCAGCTAGGAAACCTCACATAAAATTTTCTAGTGGCAGATTCAAAAACAAGAGTGCACACAGTGTGTTGTTAAACTGGAGAGCTCACTGAGACATTGGTGGATGTCACAACTGTGTGTGTTCGAACAGTGAATGGAAATATTTGGTGGACGACAGAATATATCAAGTATTATTAATCACAAAGATACCATACTTGACTTAGGAGTTCCTTGGCAAAGCCTCTTGGGGAAGTTCTCCTACAGCTTTCACACTTTTGTGCATGTTTCTAAGCATCCACTATCAGTCACCTTATTTTTTACAAGCATTAGCTTCCTCCCAGTTCTAAATATCATTCTGCAGTCCCATCAGAGGTGTGAGAATGCAGCAGTGAAACCTAGTGGAAATGTAAGTCAAGCTCACAGGGGACTACATGACACCAGGGTGTGCTAACCCAGGTCACAGAAAGAACAGGTGCTTCTTGACAAAGAGAATTTCTATGGCAACGGTGAAAAATTATGATATTCTTGTTTGTCTTCACATCTTTTGATCTGCAGCAGACTATGGCTTGCACAATCTTTCTCTCTCCTTCTGAACATGGGCAGAGACAACCTGCTGACCATCCAACCATCCACTCTCAGCAATGTAGATCTGGTCCTCATGCTTTCTGGCTGGCAGAGGTCTTAACAAAAAAGTTGGGAGTATGTAGTGTTTGCAGTGTGCTTAATGAAGTGGAGAATTAAGCAAACAAAATAATACAAGAAAGAACAGTATAGATTATTAATTGTGAAGATAATAGCAAGACAAGATTTGTTTCTTATACACTGGGGGAAAATATGTCTTTTTTTGTATTTGAGCTTGTACTTGAACTTGTAAAGAACTTTGTAGCTTTCTCCTCTGTATTCCTTCTCACTTTTGGCCAAATTGCCCCATGTAAACCTCCATGCACTTAGGGATAGCCAGTAAAATCTTTACTGAGGGCTGCTGTGCAAGACCTTTTTATAGGTTTCCTATATGTCATGATACCCAGATTGGTGCAAAAGTGAGCTACAAGCCACAGCTCCTAGGCTGAGTCTCAGCCAAACCTTCCACTTGCCAGGGCTCCTCTGCAGGGTGCACAACAAAAATCTCTACACAGGAAAGGCAGTGGAGCTCAGGACCTCTCAGAGTCTGGGAAAAAATACAGGCAGCCTTTCTTTTCTGCAGGTACAAACATTTCATCCTCACCGTGGGTGTGCTGAGCATCTGCTAGAAGATTAAGGTAGTTGTCAGTACAGACACTTCAGACAGAAATGAGAGACATTTCTTATTCCAAACTGCTGCTGCCTCATCTGAGAATGGGTGAGCAGGTGTTAGATGTGATTTTGGAGCATCTGCAGTGTGTGAATGCAAGCTATGTATTAAGTAAGGTTATTAATTTTAAATTGATCAGCTTAGTGCAGCTCTGAACAGAAACACGTCAAGTTTGGCTGCTAATTTGGGGGGAAGCTGAGCTCAGAGGAGTGCTGGCTAGGTGAAAGAGACCAAATAAGAGGAACTTTCAACAAGTTTGAGAAATATTGATTTGGATGGACTGTACTGACAGTAAAACCAGTGTCAGCAGGGTCTGGTGTGCTGTGCTGGTGAGGGGCTGTGCAGTGTCCCCAAGGATACTCCCCTGTCCCATGGGTGCTCGTGCCAGCACTGTGCCTCTACGTGGGCACAGCTGAAATGCCCTTTAAATGTCAGTGAACAAAGTAAGGAAGACATCAAATAGGTATTTACCCTGCTCTATTTTATGCCTTCTGTGACATCAAAATCCAATATTATAAAATTCAGGAAATTTATAAAGAAAACTAAGTATCTAGAAGAAAAGGCCATAGGTGGCAGGACAGATGACAAGGAAAAACAGGACATCCACTTTGCTGGTGCTGTCTGTCAGATAAACCTTGTCTTCCTGAGCAGGTTGTGAAGCCTCAGAGAGGGCTGTTGCACCAGCAAATTCAAAAATAGAATGTTAGCACCTCTCAACAACTGAAGGACAGCAAGTTAGGGTATTAGACAAAAAAGTAAAAAACTGCTGAGGGACAAGAGCAGAATTGTAATTATGGAAGATAAGACCTGCCAAAGAGAATATTTAATTATTTGAAGAGATTATGTATTTGATTTGTAACTGCAAAGACGTAATTGAATTTTGGAAGGTTTCTTTCTGAGCACCATATTGGCATTCTGATTAGAAATTGTCAATATAAAATATTAATAAAGCATTATGTGGATAAGAAGTGACTAATAAACAGCTCAAAAAACTGTTTTCTTCATCAAACAGATTTGTTATCTATTGGATATTATGAAGACCAGAAGGATCTTGGTACCTCTCCAAAATTTTTATCTATTATCCCTAAGACACTAAATCACTTTTGGTAAAATTTCAGATGCAGCAGCTCTTGGGGAGGGCAGAAAGATCTGGAACATGTAGCAAACTGAGATTTCTAAAATGCAAGGCATTTAAAGAAAGTCAAATTCAAAGCTGGTCTGACCCAAGCAAGGCAGAAGAGCCCTATCTTAGAAGTGGCTCTGGAGCGACCAGTGCAATGTACCACGAGCATTCAATGGACTTAAAAAATGCAAAGGAGTTATCTCATGGGCAGAGGGGCAATAGAAGTAATGCACTTGTTAAGGAAAACATAGAAAAACTGGATATTTTTGTCTCAGCCCTTCCTTTCCAGTGCCTCCAGACCACAGAAACCACCAGCAACCCTCACACTGCGCTGGTTGCTGAGGCTCTTCCCCACACTCCCTCCAAAAAGCCTGCACCCATCTTACCCATGATGTTGCTTTCCTTGGATTTTAACCTCCTGTGGTGTGAAACCTGAGTTTGTTCCATCACTTGAAAAGCAGGCACCTGGCAGGAATATAAGCAACTCTAGAGAACACCAGTCTGCAAACAAATGTTCTCCTGGCAGCTGGTGAGAGCAGACAGGGAATGGGACCAGCAATGGTCGTGGCACCGCCAAGGAATTGGCAGCAGCCAAGGGTGCTGGGGCTGGGGCATGCACTGCTTTGTCAGAGCACTTCATCTCTCAGTGTTTTTGAACTGCCAGTGCTGTACACATGTCACTTTCTAATTTATTTTTAGCTAACGAGGTTTCTGAGAAGCAAATCAGATTGCTATTGACACTGAGTCTAATGCAGCCCCTTCTTTGTCACAGTCAGTTTCTGAAATGAAGTTATAACAGTGCTGTAAAAAATACTTGATGTGACAGGCCTGGAAGATGAAATGGTTTGTTGATGTCAGTCTGTGCTAATGGAAGCTGAGCTGAATTGCTCAAGAGCAACAAATTATATAGATTTAGGGCACAAAACAATTTCAGCTACACCACCTTAATGTCCTTTGTAATGAAAACAAATTGCTTTGTGCTATATAAAGTGGTGCCAGTGGGAGCTGGAAAGTTCAAAATAACACAAGGACATTGTTAGGTTCCTCAACCAGCTCAGTAGAAGCGTGACAGAGTGAAAAATGAGGAAGGAACCTCACTGGTTCCTTCCAGAAGAATTTAGTCCCCAAGACACAATCCTGAACCTTTGTTTAGACACTACACTAACAACACCTCTGGAGCCTGGCCTGTGTCTCAAAGTGTTCAGTCATTTAAACTACAGTGATATAATTGCAACAGAAGAAGAAAAAACTCTAAAATAAGTGGCTCTACCAAGATCTTAATTGAATACTGTTTATTTTAAAGGTGCAAAGCAACATTAGCACTCCAATGAGCAATCATTATTTCTATGGTTTCTCAGGCTCCCAACAACACACCTGCATCACTCTGGGTGATGAAAATACAAATCTGAAGCCAATATTTTTTAATTGACATGGAGTAACCATATCCTTGTTTTAAAGAAGACGAAAACTCAAGTCAGTTCAATACTTCTTTCTATTACAAAAGCGGAAAAGGAGACAGATTTTCACAGAAGAGACACCTTTGACCACAAAGACATTGGATTGCTGATTCATATAATCATATAATAAAGTCATATAATGAAGTCCTTTCCTCCTTCCCAACCCTAACAATGGAGAAGCACTATATTTTTTCTTTTGGAGATATCTACATTTTAGTTCCACTCTTTTGTATTGTAACAGTGATTTTTTTTCAGGAATAAACCTTTTCCTTTGTACACGTATGTTCATAAATGCCTCTAAGCTAGTCTTTAAATCTTAATAGTCTTACTAGATACAGACATAGCTACCTTTTGTATTGGAAAAAAGTATTGGAGTAAATTTGGACATCACTGTATCTGTGTTCTTACAACTGGCCACTGACTTTTGACCAGATTGGTGAGCCAGATGCAAGAGCTGTGGTGCTGATCAACAGACAGCAGAGATGTGGGAGAGCTCTGGGACTGCTCTGGTAGGTCTCAGGTGAGAGCCACCACAGGCACTGATGCTTTGTTTTGCAATAACAGAGAGCTCTTACAGTCTTGACAGGTATATCCTGCTTGGATCTTATCCCCTTTCCACCTTTTGATGCTTAGATGATACACTAAGGACTTTGTTCACTTTCAACTAATGATTCTACTAACTAACTTTTTGCTAATACATCCATCAGAAAAGCATCATAAATACTTCTGGAGACAGACATTAAACGTATGGCTTTCAGGAAATGTGTGCTTGGCCAAACTGAAATGCATGAAAGAACTGCCAGTCAGATGCACAGAAAGAAAAATCACATTGTACGAGCTGGGTGACTTTTCCTGCAGCATGAACAATGGATTATCTTAGGAATATAAGCAAATTCTAAGAGGGAATGTATTTACTTAATCACTGGCAAAATAATTTGAATATCAAGTACATTTGTAAAAGATCAAAGTCTGTTCCAGGGTGACTAGTCTGATGAAGCACATGGCCAGACAAAAATGCTCTCCACTCTGTGCTTCACCAAAATTATACAGGTTTTCAAATGGCCCCCATTCGTTTGCACACATTATCCGTGCTTTGGTTAGTCGTGCACAGATGTAGTCAAGAAATCCATGAAGTACCTGTGAGAAGCTGTGTATCCCAGTGCAGCTATTACACAGACACCTTTCCACTACTCACTCCCACGCCGAAGTTAAATTTAAGCCTAAAATGGCCTTGCCAATCAACTAATTCCTTTCAAAAATTACTCTGCTGAGCAACGGCTATTTCATTATTTGACAGCACATAGAGGAATTGTAAACCCATGCTGCTGTTACAGAACCTGGAAGCTGAGAATCTCCCTAGTACAAGGAGGATGTGGACACTCTGCAGCAATTCCAGTGAGGACCACAGTGGCGATGAAGGGACTGGAACACTCATCATGTGAGCAGAGGCTGAGAGGTGGGACTGTTCAGCCTGGAGAGGAGAGGGCTCAGCAGGATCCTCTCAATGTGTTTAACTACCTGATGGGGAGGGAGCAAAGAGCACACAGCCAGGCTCTTCTCCATGCACCCAGGGACAGGACCAGAGGCATTAGGCACAGACTGAAACACAGGAAATTATGTTTAAACATAATAAACACTCCTCTTACTGTGAGGGTGGTTGAACACTGGAACAGATTGTGAAGTCTCCACCCTTGGAGATACTCAGAACCCAGCAGGACACAGTCCTGTGTGACCTGCAACAGGTGACCCTGACCCAGCAGAGCTTGGATCCATAGCTCTCCAGAGGTCCCTCCTGCTGGTACCACAGCATCCTTGCCCCACCTGAAGGCCTGGTAGAAAGTAGAAAACATTCTTGAACTTTGCAAAATTTTATTACTTAGTTTCATTCTCCTTTTCTACCTCACTCTTCTCGTATCCTTAATTTATTTCTTATGAGTCTTTGTGACCTCTGAACTGCAATTTTATGAGGCAGCTGGCTGAGTTTTTCTATGGCTGGACTGGATTGTGACTGGGCAGGATTATGGCTGGACTGTGTCTCTTGTGGTAAAGGCTATCCTGGTGCAAAGGACATCTCCTTAATTAAAGCAACTCTTGGTTTTCTGTCTTAAAAGCCAAAGGAAGATGCATAATAGTAATGCAAACCTGGCATGAGAAAATCAACCAACACAATACTTAAAAATTTTGAAATTTTGAATTGTGAAAACCACAAATTTTGAACCTCACCTCTTAAATTCTTGAGGAAGAAACCCTTTCACTAAGGACTAGAGTAGAGGAAAACCAGAAAAAAATTTTTGAGGGTTACTGTGTTTCTAGTTGTACACACACACACACACATACATATATAAAAAAATATATATTTATGTGCCATTTACAGTTCAGTTGTGGTACTAAGAGCTTGTGTCATTTTGTGTGACAAGGATAGTATACTGAGGTAGGACATAGAAATGAAGGGGACATTCATAAAGATGACAGCAAGCACAGTAAATCCTCAGGATCCAGGCAGGGCAGGACACTCACAAACACACCACTGTCCCTGGCAGCCCTTTGCCAGGGGCCTGTCACTGATGAGACAGCTCTTGGCCTGAGACACTATCATGCCTGTCCACACACAGAGGATGGTAACTGATTTGCTTGGATGGGAAAAACCAGAATTTTCATTAAATTTGGTACCTGGGCAGGCAGCCTGCTGCCTGCTGAAACATAACATATGTGACTGGTTCAGCCTCACAGGAGGCAGAGAGAGAGGAAATCCAGGGTAAGAAATAACTCATACTACAAGCAGAACAAGAGCAAAAAAAAAAGAAAAAAGAGCGCTTCAGTACAAACCCCTGCTAGGTATAAGACAGATGGTTTTCCATGGCCAAGAATCAAGATTTTTTTTACTATTGGCCAGAAATTGCATGAAATCATGTTATTAATTTATTTACTTAGTCTTCAATTAAAAATACCATTGAACCAAATCTGACAGTGTTCAAATTCAGTTTACTCCAGCCCTACCATTTCATCCACTGATGGGTTTAATTCCTTTTTGATCTTTGCTGTATAGAATTTTTATTAGGGCTGCTGACAGTTTCGCTCTGCTCCCAAGACTTTCCAGCAGCAAACCCACTTGGGCAGGGTGGCAAGAGCAAGACTTGCTTCTCTTTCCCCTCCTGGAAGAGGATGTCACAGTGATTGCAACAACATCATCTGTAGGCTGGGAAGGAAAAGCATTCTCACACATCTCCAACCCGGGGGAGGGGAAGGGGAAATAAAAGTCTCTGTGTGAGACATGCTGCAGAGGCTGTGCCCCTCCTCAGCACAGCCACACTGATCACCCTGATGGAAGGTCAAGCCCTCTGCGAGCACATGGTCTTGGAGGTGGTGATTGCATCCCTGCTACCAAGGGCACCAGACTCCCAGCACAGGCTCACAGAAGGGTGGGGGTTGGAAGGGACCTCTGGGAGTCATCTGGTCTAAGAGTGGATATCTGCACTTGTGGAAATCTTATTTGTGTTGTTTCAGTCCTTCCAAACTGTGCAAGGCATGCACGAGCATGAGCCTCACGTCTAGCTTTGCTTATTAGATTCTTGGAAAAAATGGGCCATGAAATCTATTAATCTCTTTCTCTTCCATTGTTTCAAAGGGTTGCCATGCACATTTTGAAGTGACGGCCTGGCACAGCATCATACTCAGCCAAGTTTCACTGAAGGTGAGGATCATCTGGGGCAAGCTGAGAGCAGAGCTGGGCTTGGGGCACAAACAGAGTGTGAGAGGGACTGGCCTGCTCTGTGTGACGGGATCTCCCACCCACCACACTGGCAGTGCTGAGGATGTCACAGCCAGTCCAGCCTCACCTGAGACACTGATTTAAAACACATAACATCAATGAGGCAGGAGGGAATAACCTACAGGAACTCCAGCTCCAGGATGACAAGACCAAGGCAGCTGATGCCATGGCCGTGGGGCAAGGGGCCAGCAGCGAGCAAGGCACGGCACTGCCAGGCTTGGACAGCTCCCACCTCCTCTCCTCTTAGCCACTGACCACAGCTGAACCAGGCAGGGAAGGGGCTGGGGAGCACCTCAGGGAGCTGATGGAATGGGACAGACGTGGTCTGGAAAAAAACCCAATGCATTAGGTAAGCCTTTACCTCAGGGCTGACTTTGAGATATTGGCAAATGTGAAGAGTTTGTTTCACATAATTACTTCTAAAAATTAAAGGGGTGGAGGTTTTTTTCATGTAAGAAAGATTTGTTTATGTGATCCAGTTGAATTTTTATCTAAAATTCTCTCCCTCAGATTTTGTCATAACATTTTCTCAAAGGAAACTGCCCAAGGACTGAATTAGAATAAGCCAAAGCATTAAATCTGTTAAATCACAAGGTTTTAATTTTCTCTTTGTTAAATTTAGTGAAAGTTCTTTTACAACACCCTTAAAGTGTTATTTAAGAGAAAAAGTGATTTTAGCAGTCAGAAACAGGACACAAGGTGTCGGGGCTTATGAATCAGATCGTAAAGGATAAAGCAATGAAAATCCACTGCCTTCCACTAAACTAAAGCCATTTTACCCCACCTGAGCATCTGCTCTTTCAGCTTCAGCTCACCTCCACTGCCAAATCTCTGTTGTGATAATGCCCTTCAATGGAGGACATCCATTAATGGAAACAACAATATGATTTTTCTTCCCTTTCTGCTGTTCCAAAGATAATTACAACTAGAGAGTCTCAAGAAAGGTTGTCTTTGCTTTTGGTTTTTTACAAGGACATTGTTTTGCAGTTTTGAACACAAGGTTTAATCACAGCTTGCATTACCTTAGTCGTCCTGGAACACAAACACCAAGGGAATGCAGCCCTTTGAGCATCACTGTGCAGGCTCACACGTGTCCTGCCTTCCTTGGCTGTCGTGGGGCAGAGCCACCTCCTCCAGGGTAGGTTTTGGAGGGCTCCCTGCTAACAGACCGGCTGTCCAGCCTCTCAGTCCAGCTCTCCATCCTCATACACATTTCATGGGCTTGGATAAGGAAGAAGAGGCAGATATTGCATGCTCATTGAGCAGATAAAATAACTGCAATGCTAAAAGAGAGCCATGAGCCCACTGCCCCAACTGGAGCATGGGAACCAATGGGCAAGATGCAGAGGGAAGGGCTTTGCACTGCTGTAAAGGAAACCATGGCCCTTCAGAAAGGCAGCACAGAGACTTGATTAATGTTTTATGAGTCTTGTCTAGAGGTCAGATCACATGTAAGGATCCCTCTGGGGATTTACTCCATCATTCCCCCTCAAGAGACTCCCAGACTTGCAGGCTGCAGGTGACCCATCTTTGCTCATGGATGCATTTCAGCAGAAATCTCAGTGTCTGAGTAGAGGCAGGACCCACTCGAACCCACACCTGGCATTCCTGTGCTGCTTCACAACTATTCCTAAGTCTTTTTTAGGCTATGCTCTTCAGAGTTGGGTGAAAGCTGTGAATCCATTGCTTGCTTTTAAGTGTGCAGCCTGTGGGAAACAACCCATCATGGACTGAGAGATAACCCATCATGAACTGAGAGTGCCATGGGAGAAATCTTCACAGTCTGGGGAGTGGAAACCTTGATCAGCTTTAGGTTTAATAAATTTCCTTTTCTAGGTAACAAGCTTCCCCTTAGAAAGGGCAGCAGAGTGCAGAGCAAGGACCTTAACATCCCAGCATGGTGCAGACAAACCTCAGAGTGTGCAGAGCAGCCAGAGCAATCCCAGCACAGTCAGTCAATGTTAACAATCTTTCCAGATCACCATCTGTGCAGTAAAGCTGGGGAGAGATGAGACTCTGAGGAGTCCCACACTCTTTCCAAGTAACTCAGTCTCACACTTGAGAGACAGTGATCCTGCTGGCCAGAGAGGAGGCAGGCTGCCAGCACTGCACGGGGAAGGGGTTTGCTGATCATTCCCTGAAGCAGAAGCAATAATTTCAGCGACCAGGGCTGTCTTTCAGCAGCACAGAACTCATGTTTGTGGCTGTTAGCTAGTTGCAAGTAAGTAAATCACATTATTAAAAATCTGTGTGAAAGAACATGCCTTGAAACCACATGAAATGGCATGACTGTCCCTTCTTTCATTCTCAGACCTGCTGTGTGATGGTTCCTGCCAAGGATGCCCATGTCCTTATGGTGGCATCCCTGGAGGACCAGCAGGCTCCCCTGCCTGCCTCAGCCCTCTGCACCATCACACTGCAGGCACCTGTCCCACCAGGGAAAGGCTCCCACTCTTACCAGAGGTCTACCAACCCAACTCCAGCAGTTCCCAGCTACAGCCTGGAAAGGCAAACAGGACCATGATCCCCATCCAGAGAGAGCTGCTGATCTGGGCAGCAGCTCCAGCCCCAAATCAGGCAGTGGGGTTGAGACTGCCATCACAAAATACTGCCTTTTGCAAGCCCACCAAATGCAGAGGAAAAAGCTCTGCATTTCATGACATTTGGATTAGACTCCCCACCTTTAATATAAAATAATGTTCCCTTGGCTTACTTTTCTTTCCATTATTAAAAAAAAAACCAAAAAACAACACAAACCCACAGTAAAAGAGCTGTTACTTGAACCTACTAGATAAGTCCCTCCAAATCATTATTCTCTTGTATTTCAGGACATCTGTGCATATTAAGCAAAAGAATCTATTATCTGCTAAAAGGCAGGTGTTCTAGCTGTATTGGGAGTTAGAAATGAGAGTCTGGCTAAAAACTAATTCGATTCATTGAGAAGTTCTTTAATTTAACACACAAATTGATTTGTTTTAGCTGATCAGTAGTGATAAAAATAGAAAAATACTCTTTGAAATAATTAAAGAAACATTTAACTGGAATTAAATGTTGACTACAAAAGCCTTCTGAATGAGAATAATTTTCACTTCAGTTTTCGGAGCAGAGATTTGAAGCTGACAATGATGTGGGCCAGTTTTCAAATATAGGGGCCCTTGGCTGCTTACAGACTACATTTGTCATGTGCTCCATTTGAGAGTAACCATCTGACTTTAGAATGTGGCAGTTAAAGTGATGCCATCAACCCTTACTTGCACATTGTGTCCCAATCCTTTTTCAGCATCCAATTAAATCTAAAAACCTGAAAAATATGTATGAGAAAAAAATTACAGCTCTTAGTTTCTGAAGTTCCTCTTCATTTATTCTCTTCCTGAACTGCTCAGAAACTGTAAGGATATTGATAAATCCAGGAGTATCCCCCTCTAAAGAGAGTTACATAGTGTTTTGCACCAATAAAGAACCTGTGACATTGTTGAGTGGTTCTTCATCTCTGTAAAAAGTAACGCACAACTTCTTTGATCGGTACTTCATGCTCTAAACTGAGAGGCAACTCAGGATGATTGGTATGAGATGGAAATTAGTGCATTTCCTAAGAAAAAGGGGTTCAAGCAAAATCTAGAAAGCTGGTATCTGGCCTATCAGGGTGAAAAGTCTGTGTTGGGAATCAAAGCAAAGCAGCTTTTACTTTTTAAGTTCATGAACGAGGACACCTGGAGCACTCCTTGACAGGCACTTGCATAATTTCCATTGGAGAAGTTAACAGAAAATATTAATAAAAATAATTCAATAATGTTTTCCAGAATAAGCATCAGTCATTTTCTTTGATTTTTAGTAACTTTCTTTGTTTTTACACCCACAACGACAGCCATGTAACAGATTCTTATGTTCAAGCAGGGTGTTGTGGGCTTTGCTGATGCATATGAACATCATTCACATAGGGTCCATGGTATTATTTTATTATAGTGATGTGTGACTTTGTGTACATTGAAATTACATCAAGAACTCTTGTCTTTTTCAAATTATTTTAAAATGCTGCACATATAAAAACCACTCAGACAATCCTCCAATATTTTCATTGTGTTACAATTTCCAAGGGATGCTGTTATATGGAGTAAATGTCTAAGCTGTCACTATTGCAGCAGGAGAATGAGCACTAGAGTTGGTGCACGGGCTGATCATGGAACTGGGAACAAGGGCAGAACTCCTGGGTTGTCCTCCTGTTTGTGCCACCAACCTGAAGGGTCATATTCTGATCAGCTTCCAGCAGGGATTTCCTTCCATTAACTATATGAGGTTGGGTACAGTCCTGCCTTATCACAGTAACATTTTACACACAGGTGAGTTCACCACACCACATAAGAACATTTTCTATTTTTATTACCCAGTAAAGACAGTCTGAAGGTCAGGAGTATTTAACATTAACAGGTGCCTTGGGAAACCCTAGGATTCCTACGCAGTGCAAGAGGAAAACATCATAACCACTGAGAGCAAAGGGTACCATTCTTTGTCACCCCACCTATATTTTTCTAATTATGCTCTCTACACATTTTTATAAATAAAACAATTGTGCAGTTAAGGTACCCTCTGAATGAAATGTGAGCTCATTCTAGACACCTATACTAACAAGGAATAGGGATAACATTGGTGAATCTTCTAATGAAAGAAGAAAAGCTACAGAAAGACCCTAGACTGTGCCAAGAAAGTCTCTGCCTGTATGAATGCAAGTGCTTTAATCTGCATGACAAAGGCCCCTCCCCTTCAGAACTGCCACAGCATGGCACTGGCTATTCATTCCATGCAGTCTCCGTGCTAGTGATGCCTTTTCCTGGTCTTAGGAAATGAGAAACTGGACATGGTTAGAGGGTTGGGGGTCCTTTACCTCGCTATTTTAATAGGATCCCATTTGATGCATTGCTTCACCCAGGTGACAGCATCATAATGCCCTTACCACCCCCCAGTCCAGTATACAATTAAAGACCTTACTCATTAGCATATCTAACAAGAGGGCCCAATAAGGGGGCTGGGGTGGGCAACCTTCTAGTTTACAGAATCTGTCCTACTAGGGGACCTTGAGTTCCTAAGACAGTAGAATGTTTGGTCTTCCTGGCTTCCAGGACACTGAAAACTAGGCTATGTTATCAGACCTAAAGGATTACAAGTATGCATGCTAATACTTGTGGATACAGAGAACTGTGTAAAAAGTATATAGAAGAAAAAGCAAAAAATCCTTTTGGCATCACTAAAGTGTGGAAAAAGAGGCTGGACCCATGCGAGAAGTGCTGCAAGTATGTCTTGCAAAACACAGAACATTAAATTCTCTCCAGAGTATGTGCATTCACTACCTTCCCCCATGCAGGGCAGGACTGCTCAGTGTTTCCTTTGCATGGCAGTCAGACCCTTTGCTACACCAGAGATTTTGCAAACCTGGCTCTAAAACACATTGCAGGGGTTTGATTACTCACTCACTATAAAATTCTGCATGGTAATAAGATATCCCTGACTCGCAAGCACTGTGCTGCCATTGACACTACAGAAATAAGAAATAAGGTAGAAACAAAGGAAGGAATGTGAATCACCAAAATCCACAGTAAAGCAGACTCCAGTCTGAAACACAGGTTTACTGCTGATGCTGCTTTGTGCAGGGAGAGCCAGTGGGACCCCACTGAGATGCGCAGGGCAGCTGATCCCATTGAGAGATCCACTGGCTGGTGCCAGCCTCCAGACACGAGCCCCTGCCAGGGAATGTGCTGGGGCCAGGGCAGGGCAGCTCCCAGATGGACAACCACACGAGCCCATCAGCCCCACCACCTCCCCAGACAGTGCCAGAGCTGCAGCAGGACTCTCTGAACCAAGTGGATTTCTTTAATCGAGTATGTGTCACTTTTGACTCACACTCACACTTGTACTCCCCAGACACACTGATTCAGCTACCCCATCTACTTGAACCAGACTGCAAAAGCTCAGGCACTCCAGTGCCAAGCTCTGCTCTCAGCTGCACAGTGAAAGCTCAGGTAACTCCAGCGAAGGCAGAGTCTGACACAGAGTAAATAAGCAGACATTGGACTTTTTTTCCCTTTACCACTGACTTCTTACATTTAGTTCTAGCCAAATTTCTCCCATGTTTTTGGCAGGATCCTCTCTCTGATCAGACAGAGCTTCTGATAAAGACAAGATGTATCTTGCTTAAAGCAGGATCCTATGAAAGACAGAACAGTTTGTTGTTGGGTTTTTTTGTTTTGATCAAGTAGCAACTGGTAGGGAAAGAAAACAACAGATTCAAAATTTTAAATGTTTTAATCTTTTAAAAATTTGCCCCAGAAACCTGTGCCCAACATTTATGTGAGATATTGAACTACAACAATTACCCATCTACTTGCTTGCTGTTACTGATAGTTCAGTAGGTCAGGACTGCAGAAACTTCTTATCATGGGGCACAGAGACTCTGTGCCAGATTCTGATGTCAACTGCACGTGCTGTAATTTACCTTATGTTCATATTGTACTAGAATAACTGAGATGGAAATGTGTTTCACTCTTCCCATCCTTTTGCCTTTGGAGTTGAAGCAAAGGGAAGCTTTACTTTGAAACGTAGGAGCAGTGAAATGATTAACAAAAGCTAAATAGGGCAGTTTCAGGCTGAAAAATGTATGATTCATAGCAACTTGTACAGACATATTCCTAAGTCATATACATTATGGCAATTTAATTATGTAATAGAAGGGATCATGTACTGTTGCATGCCCACAGTTCCCACTCATTCAACTGAATGCAGATGGGCTCACGCTACACAGAAAGTAACGCACAAAAGAGAGGGAGAGAGAGAAAACTGGTGCTGGAATTCAAGAAAAAAAACACATAGCAAAAATAATACCCAAATGGCAAGTTCTGTACACCACAAAGCATTCATTTGCTCAACCGTAGCAAAAGGCCGGGCAGGAGAGCATCCCAGCAACAAGCCAAGGCAATCTCAGCGTAGGATTAATGCCATTAAATGGAGGGGAAATGTCACAGCATGCATAAGAAATCTGAAGACTTCAGACATGCAAGTACTGCTGGATGTGGGTGTTTTTATTATAGAGCTAGATGTAGAATTTCAAAGCCGATCCCGTACATTTCTTCACCTAAATCAGAGGTTTAAAGGCTAGTGAGTGTTGCCTCAGCTTCTTTAGCCATTTGATAAAATCTACCAGTGATTTCTGAATAGTGTAAGAAGGGTGCAGGTATTTTGTAGACCACTCATGCCCTCATCACTGCATCTTCCATGAGCCCAGGACACTTCCTACTTCATTCAAAGATACACTGTCTTCAAAAAACTTCTGGGCTGTTTATGTGCTGGAAGACTTCGGTCCATGGGAACATGCATCCTCACAGATTGGTGTCGTATCAATCTCTTTTGAAAGTAGTGGTGGCAAACTGCAGCTGAACATGAGGTATGCAATGTTGGCAGTGCTCACAAAGATGATTACTGTTCACAGTGATGGGAAATTTTTTAAGGGGAAATGGCCTCAAGTTGTGCCACAGGAGGTTTAGTTTGGATATTAGTAAAAATTTCTCCATTGAAAGGGTAGGCAAGCATCGGACCAGGCTGTTTAGGGGAGTGGGTGAGTCACCATCCTGGAAGGGATTTAAAAGACATATAGATGTGACACTTGGGGACATGGTTTAGTTGTGGACTTGGCAGTGCTGCGTTAATGTCTGATTTAAAGGTCTTTTCCAACCTAAACCATTCTATTACAGTGAAAAACTCATTTGGTCCCCTGAGGTGCCAAAAGTGACATCCTTCTTTTGGTTTACCTTCATATCACAGAACAGCATGGGCACCATCTCCTGTAGCCATCAGTGCTGGGGGAGCTGTGTGAGAACTCATGGCTGCAGTTCTGTGACCATCAGCACCAGATTTGTGCAATAAGAGATAAAGCCCTGGTATGCATGAAATCTAGATCTGACACCAACACGTAATTGCTTTTTTACAGAATTAATAGGATCTGGTAATGCCAAGTTTGTGGTCCTGTTATTAGCTTTATGCCTGCTTTTGTCAGCTTTGGGAGAGCAGATAAGAACTGATTAGCCACAAGGTCCTCAGTGTGCTCTGTGGCTGGGGCTGCATCCTGACAGATAGAATTGCTCCCAGCAAGACAGGAGGAAGGCTGGGAGTAATATAAAGTATAAATATATATTTTAAAACATATGAGATGATATGATATAGAATGTACATTTAAAAAACAAATGAAAATCAATGCTTTGGTGGACTGCCAGACTACCTGGGTATGCCCCCAAATGCATCCTCTCTGTGCCAGCACTAGCAGGCTGTAAATATTGCTGCACAGGAGGAAAACCTGTCTGTTCCAGGTAAATGGCACTTGAGCCAGGAGCAACATAATTAAAAAATATGTATTAGGGCACACAGAGTGAATGGCCTCTGAGCAAACAGAGCAGGCACAGCCTCCAGCAAGCCTTGCTCCCTCAGATATGACTGCTTCCCAACGGGAGGGGCAGGTGGAGCGGGAGCCTGCTCACTGGCCTGACACCTTGCTCTGGCCACCCAGATGTGCAGGGGGACACAGAGGGACACAGAGGGTTGCAGAAAGATGCAGAGCTACCCAGAGTGATACAGAGGGATGCGGCCATAGGCAGAAGGAGGCAAGTGCTCACAGGAAACAGACAGCATGGGCTGGCCCCCAAGAGAAAAGTGACATTCGGTGCAATGTGATACCTGCAGCTGTCACTGGCCAAAAGTTGCACCTAGTGCGTGGTGGAAGCTTGAACCCTGGGAGAGGGCAGGGAGGAACTGTTGTTCTGGGGAGATGTTCACACGCAGTGCAAGAAGAAAACCTTGATTTACTAATCCATGCCCTTATTAACCAGCAGAGCTGGGCTGTGGCATTTGCCTGCAGAGAAAAAAGCATTAGGAAAGCCTGAAGCAATGGGATTAATCACTTTAAAGGAGAAGAGCAAAGTGTAGTAGCCTCCTGCAGAAGTGAGGTCTGGGAGGAGACGCAGCCCCCCTGCTCAGCTGCACTCCCTGGATCACCACTCCTCTGGGGGAGAGCAGCCACCGCCCCAGCACAGCGTGGGGAAGCCAGCAGGAGCATTACCTCATCCCACGGGAGTGACTCAGAGCAGCAGTATCACCTCTGCATGCCAAGCCTATCAGGTCAGTAAAATTCATTCAAAGTAATGAGGAAGCAGGTCTACCATGCAAGAGAAAAGGAATGGACACAAAGTGCAGAGAAAGACACATTGTTGTACCTGCCTGCACATCATCCATCCATGTAGCAACAGCCAGAGGTGATCAACTTCCATCAGCTGTGATGCTCTTCCTTCTCTCCAGGAAGAATGCAGCATATTCATGCTTCAGGTGTGCATCTTCCCCCTCCCTGCTGAGGGCTGCTGTCAGTGAACACGGACAAAGAAGCTCACCTGAGTTTGGAGCACAAAGGGACAACCTCCTATGGACTGGTAGAGCTGGTTGCACAATGTTGAGCTAGTCCCTGAAAAATGGCAGCTAAAGAAAGAGCCCATATTGCACCAAAAATATTCACCATCGAGTTTACAGATCAACTGTCACACAGCAGGACCTTTGGACTCTCTTTGCAGAGTTATGGAGCATTATTCTTGCTGGAGGCCAAGAAAGAGGAGTAAATCTGATCACTGTAACAATTCTGGTTTGGATGCAAGCTGGAATAGTGTCTTCTTGTATGGGAAATGACTCTGTAGCCATCACATGGAAATGTGGAGCTGTTCTTCCGGAGTAATGCAAGGAATACGCTTCAGCTTGCCTCACTTTCTACAGCTTCAGGTGAAAGAAGCTGTTTCAAAAGACAGAGAAAACCCAAGCCTGATCCCACCCTGACTTTGTATGTCAGCACCCCACTGAGCTGAGATCCCCTGTTTCTAAGCTGGGATCATCCCTACACAGGTACCACGTGTTGTCCTTCACCCAAGCAAGCAGAAGGGGATTTTGGTGCATGTTTGTATGGAGAAAACAGGATTCAAGTTTTAACACTTTGTTAACACATAGTAAGGCACTGGTCAAAATGGACTCAGTGGCAGGACAATTTAACTCACTTTTCCTTAAAGAATAATGACAGGTAAAAAATATTGCTCTTCTGACCAGTGATGGGCATCATCTTATCAATGATTTAAACCTACTAGAACCCTAGGATGCAGGAGGCAGATTTATGACCTCATATTTTAGCTGTGGAATCTTCACATAATCAAGTCATGAGGCAGAAACTATTTCTTGGTCCATCTTTACTCACAATGTTTTCAGTGGCTCTATGACATATTTTGCACTTCTTTGCAACCTAGGTTTTCAAAGGTTTGCATACACTAAAGCAAAACCACAGGATTTCATTTTCTTGATGGAATAAAACCAGGAACGTGTATATTTAATGATCACATAAGGAGTACCCATTTTATTTCAGTTTGCCTTTAAACAGAATAAAAAGGCATCAATTTACCTGATATCCAAGCACTGCCAACGGCCAAGAGTGGACTCTGTCCCCAGGGCAGGTCACCACAGTGGTCACCCATGGCACAGTGCACAGCACACTGCCAGCCAAGGGCAATTTGCTTAAGAACAGCCCTTCTGGCACCAAAACTGCTGACTATAATATTTGACAATATTGCATCTTTTCTCCAGTCTGATTGAGAAATGGAAGGGGGATCATTCTGGTTTCTGAGGTGTAGCAGGTCATGACAAACAACCAGGAGAAATGTCCCTGCGGCTAAAAGTCAGTCCTTCTTACCAGACCAAGCTCAACCTTCATGCAGAGACTTGAGCAAGTTTCTGTGCATATCGTTGCATCCTGTTGGAGACGGTAAAACTAACCACTCTAATGGGGGAAGAGTTACAGAATTCTCTAATTCTTTCAGAAAAAAATCATTGCTTGATGCAGTGATCACAGGGCTGGGAACCAGACAAAGATAACTCCTGGAGAAATGCTCTGTGCTGTCTAGGGGAAAATCTGTCTCACTCCAACCCTTTCCAATTTCTGCCATTAGCATTAGTAGGGCCAAGATCTCTTTTTTTTTTAATCAAGCACAAATAAACAAGGATGTAAAAGTGGGAAAATAATGTTTATGGGACACTCTCCACTGCTTTGAGGTCTCACAGACAGAATTACACCACCGACTTCTGCCTTTGCCCAGCCTTGGTGCAACAGCAGAAAGTACCTTCCTGTTAAAATGTCAGAAATCAGGTTTTCTGTTTGGGCAGCTCATTAGCAGCAGGCTCTAAACAGAAGTTTAGAAAGGCTGCAAGAAGGATTAACACTGCCTTGAACCTGACATTAACCACAGAAAAGGGGAATTACACCACTATAAAGGAAGGTGTGAATTTAATTAATCATGCTGGCAACTTAATTCCCCATGTGAGTATTTCTCTTCCAATATGAACCATGGCCATTTTCAACACAGTTGATGTTTCTTAACATCAGAAGAGGTAGTTTAAACTAAGCTGAAAAAAAAGTCACTCTTTATCCTGTAATAAGAGGATACACAGGAGATTATATGGCATAACTGCAGCAATACAGCTATAATTACAGCAGTCTGACTTCCCATGCAGATGAGTCCTGACCCTGGTAGAATTATTGATTTGTGCTGCTGCCTTTAGGAGAGAAACAAGCCCATTGTGTCAGAATTATCTTCTCTGTACAGCCAAGAAGGAGGACAACAATTTTTGGTAAAGAAGAAAGAACAGAAATTTCCTTTCTGTACTTCTCACTTCATAACTTGCAACAAAATTATTTTATGTCAAGCCACTTAATCTGTGGGACTGTAATCCTCCCACAATACCTTTTGATTTATGGAGGAAAAAGAAATACCAGAAACAGACTGCTTTTTATTTCTCATTTTTGCAGGTGCTAATGCAGACGTGTTAGATACTAAACCATGGGAGAAGAGAGAATGTGCTCTTCCCTTTTCCCCCTGCAGCCAAAGGTTAGATGAGCTGGCACTGTGGGCTGAGCCTGCTTTCATGACATCTTCCCTGACAGCTCATTTTCAATCCCTGATTCAGCCGTCCCTGATCACAGGTACATTGCACCACACCTACAAGCTCACTGGCATTTTATCAGACTACAAAGAGCAGACTGTACTCCTATGCACTGTGCTCTGTATGTAAATAGCATAACATTAAATCATATGCAAATGTCTAAACACAGCCCACCATTAACTGCCATAGAAATTTATGAAATACAGGCATAATGAGGTGAAGTTATCAAACACAGATTACTCCAAATGAGGACCTAACCCCAAATGTTTGTGAAGCTCAGCACTGCCTTTGTTTGGACCAGGTGTCATTCTGCATGCAGGAGACAGACCATATGACAACTTTTAATTAGTTGCATACAAAAATGACTATGATATTAATAGCACAACTACTGAAAAATAGTGTCATGCTCAATATTTAAAGCCTGCGGGCTCTAGTCTTTCATCAGGCTGCTGATATAAACATCAATTTATGAACTAGTATCACTACTCTTCTGAGCAGGGTCATGGACAAGTAAAATCACATGGACTGAGAGACATTTTGTCTCGGCAAAAGAAGATCACATTTTCCCTCAAGAAACAGTTTCCACCAAAGCTATCAAAAGCAAACAGCACATGAAACCCGGAGTGCCTGTTAAAACACTTCCCTTGATGAAATATTTAATACATTTGTTAATTAACAACATACATACTCCTAGTCTTCTTAAAAATTAAGAATTGATTTGTTCTTTTCTGCACAATGAACAAAAATGTGAAAAGGCAAATGGTGAAGAATCTCAGAAAGTTTTATGAAATTAAAACACCTCACTCAAGGTATTTAAGAACAGACTTCTCATTTTCTGTGTAAGGTGGAAATGCCTGGCCAAGAGCTGCAGCTAGCATTTCAAAATGCTGGAGATCTTTTCTCCCTGCCCAGCCTCATACATTATTTGGGGCACACAGAACATCTTGGGCAGGCAAAGGGCAACAGGACAAAGCCTAGGCCAGCTGGGATGCCAATGAATCCTACTTCCCCAGGCATTGTACAGGTTGCCCACAACATGGATGGAGACCTGAGCACCACATGACCATTATGAAGCCCTGCCCTAAAGTAGAAGCCACTATTACGGAGAGGTGAGAGAGTAGGTCAACAGCACAGGAGAGTCTTGAGAGGTTTCTTTCTCCTAATTGGATCCTCTTAGGTGTCTTCTGGACAGGTTATTCCTCCCTTTCTTTGAGGTGGGTACATTCCTGAAAGGAAAGGGCTAGCTGCACCTGGGATGGTGGTGGGAAGGAGCATCAGCCCTGCAAACAGCTGTGTTGCACAGGAGAACACACAGTGTGCACAGAGGAGCTTTGGGGTCAGGCTGGGGCACAGAGCTCTGGGTGTGCTTGTTTTGCATGCACAGTTGTGTCAGTGACACAAAGCAGGTCTGCACCTTGAGCTGCCCTCCAGGGACCTCCCTCTGGGGCCTCCTCCAAGTGGAGGATCCACAGCAGAGGCAGGGATGACTCTGATGTGTTTGTATTATTTTTGAACTGAAGATTAACAACAGTAAACAACAAGTGAGAGTTTTGTCCTGTCATGACTACTGTGCCACAGACACTGTCCTCCTTCCTGGGGTCTCAGTAGGGATGCTCAGTGAGCAAAGGGACTTGTGTCCCTCTCCTGGAGTGGTTGCCAAGGCTCACACTAAGCTATGATCAGCTACACCTACTTCGGCTCTCTCAGAGAAAGGTTTACTTTCCACCAGCCGAATGCTATGAATCTGCAACTTCCCCCCTAGAGACGCCTTTTATTCATCCCAGACAAAACCGAAGTGACACGTGGCCAAGGTATAATGCCTCAGGCACACGCAGGTCTCCCAGCATACTCCCTTACCTACACGAATCCTCTCTGTTCCCAGGCCGAGCAAGTTGCATTTGCTCATCCTCAGGGGCGTAGGAGCCCACAGCCCGCTCCTTGTGTCTCCCGGCAGCCCACGGCTCCCTCCCCTCCTACACGGCTCCTACTCTCGCAGCTCGGCTTGCCCCCCCTCTCCCCAGCCTTCCCAAAGTGGCTTCCCAAACACAGGGGCTGGAGTTCGGCGATCCCTCTTCATCCCTCTCAGTCTGGTTATCCATTTCTGGCCAGGGGAATGATTTGTATCCAAGCCATTGTTTTCTCTTTCCTGCCTGGTTTCTTTAGTTCCAGCACTGTCTCCTTTAAGTCTGTGTTTCCAGTTAGCAACACAGAACCGAGCTGGGAAAGCAAATCGTAAGGGATAATCATTAAAAAAAAAAAAAAAACAAAAAACAAAAAAAAGCCAAAAAACCCAAACCGCACAAACACAAATAGTTTGGGTGGTTTTCCCCCATGCTAAAAACTTTGCAGAAACTGATGTTCATAAAAACACAGGAATCTCCTGTCGGGGTGCGGGAGCCCAGCAGGGAGAGCGCCAGAGGCTCCAGCGCTGGGGCAGGCAGGCAGGCAGGGTGCTGGGGAAGTGCCTCCCCCGAGCTCTGGGCTTGCCTATGTTTTCCAAATAATCGGACACGTTGAATGTTGAATCCCACACACGGGTTAAGTCCAAACCCTCAGTCAGTCGGCTGCAGTAGAAAAGAGTTGCAGGGTGTTTCACCATCTCTTTGCTCCTCCCTCCCAGCAAACTGGCACACTGCTCAGGTTTTTCTCTGCAAACTGCCAAACCACTATTAAACCTTAGACTCATTCCACTGGAGAGAGGAAACTATTTATAGAATAAAAAATTGAATGAGTTTGCTGGCCCAGGTTCATATTCGGTGACTTCAACAAGTTATATAAGGGCAGATTTTAAACCCGCACCTTTGGAGAATCCTTCTCAGGATTTTCCCAGTTTTTCCTGTGGTTTTGCTCTCCTCTGCTGATTAGAGCTGGGCATCATTCTGCAGGAGTATTTTAATTGGTACATTTTTAATGTTTTCTTTAGGTGAGAGTTCTGTGGCCTGGCCTGGCCTGACCTGTCCTGAGGATCTTGCTCAGAGCCTTGCTGCAAGCAGTGGGATCCTGCAGCCTCCAGAAGTCAAGGTGTAACATTCCCCTGTAGTCTACTCATAAGTCTGATGGTGTGGTGATGATCATGGAAGATGTTCCCTTTCTTCCCATTGTTTAGCATTTATCAAAAGTTCTTAATAAAATATATGCTGTAAAAAGCACTGCAACTTAACTTGACCTATTGTTAACAAAAGAGCTATCTTAAAAATATTTCATGGCTCGCATAACAAATGCAGGATAATATAGTTGAATATATAAATTGAAACCCAGAACTGAGCTGCCAGAAGCCTAGGAATCATGAGTACTCAGTACTTTTGAGGACATTAGTTGTCCTCAAAATTGAGATGCAGACAGCTACCTGATAAAATGTTGACTTTTTCAGTAACACGACTCTGAATATGAAGATAAACCTAAAGACACAATTTGTAATCCAGAGGGACAGACAGACCTGCTGTCCCATTGAAAATAGCTCCTGCAGACTTCTGGGAACCCCTCACAAGATGATATCAGCCCTGGCTCCCGGCAAGAGTCAAAGTGCTTTAAGTGCTCTTGCAGCATTTCCACAAAGCAGAGCTCTAGTTTGCAAGTGGTGGGAAACAATCCACAATATAAACAGGGAAGTGTATCCCTCTCAGCATGCAGTGCTGCTCTCAAGTCATTAAGAAGAAGGATTACTTTTCTTATTTCAAGACACATCACAGCAATACATGACCTTTGGATTAGACAGGGGTTCTGGTGGAATCTTCAAAAGCATTGCAATGCATTTTACATCTCTGTCTCCCAGAGCTGACATGCATTAGCTGCTGCAAAGTTTTATAAGACAGTTCAGCAGCCTAGGGATGGTTTTGACATCCCTGCCTACCTCAGGTCCATATGGCATGACAGAAAGCAGTTGCTCAGGTCACATGGAAGGTGTGTCTTGTTTCCTCCGGTTAACGGAGACAGGGAAGTACCCCCTGGGGACTGTGTTTTAGTTGTAATATTTCCTTTGTTGTAAACAAGTTATGCCCTAGGAAAGGACCTGCTAAAATGATCTGGAGGGTGAAATGTGCTTTTCTTGTAGCTTGGCTAGGCTTGGCTTGGCTTGGCTTGGCCACCAGGCATCAGCCAGTGCACCTAAGTGTCCAGCTCCCACAGCTTTTAATGATGCTTTTGAGTTAACTGACAGAGAATTAATACTCTAAGCTGCAAGAAATCTGTTAATACCATCTCCTTTTTTTTCATAACTGAGGTGGTTGTAACATTTAGGAACCTTAGATCTGTGGGTGAAAACTGAACTTCTAAACTGAGCTGAGCAGTGTTTCAGTCCTGAGGCTCAATGCCTGCTTCACACTGCTTCAGGTTTCTTAATGATTTCAGCTAAAATGATGTGTTGTAAACCAGCCCTTGGCTTGTAATTTAAATATTTAAAACATCTATCA
Organism: Eopsaltria australis; assembly: GCA_034509425.1. Lineage (NCBI taxonomy): Eukaryota > Metazoa > Chordata > Aves > Passeriformes > Petroicidae > Eopsaltria > Eopsaltria australis. The sequence goes on along the minus strand of JAVTVJ010000189.1, from coordinate 835,100 downwards.
CATGGCAATCTTAATCATTTAAATATTGTGTAGGCATACACAAAAAAAACCAGGCAAGGAAGTGGCATTAGATAAAAGCAAGATGTTGTATTAAGTGCAAAAGGAATGAAATTACATGGAGTGTTGGAATATTACTTAGATGTTAATGTTCAGTTTTAACAAGCTCTTAAGCAGTGCTTGATTAGATTAGGTTAGATTAGGGATTAGCAGGGATTAGATCTAATTCATGAATCAGACAAAGCCTGAAAAACTCCATGGCAGAAATGTGGGCTGGAGGTTTTAGCAGCACGTAAGTGACATCCAGGCAGTGGAAGATGATGGGAGCAAGGGCTGTGTCCAACAGCCTCCCTCCTGTATCTGCAGCTACTGAGGGTGAGCAAAGCTTTCCCTGGCTGCACAAGTGAAGTGCTGCATTATGCTCCAAATGCTTCCTCCTTAGTAGGATCCTAATGTCCTCCCCAGCTTCTGTTCCTCTGGAAAGGACTGAGATGGAGGCACAGGCAGGACTCAATACAGCAGTAGCCTCATACCTACAGGGGTAGTGCCCCTGATACACCAAGTCCAGGCACGATGACAAAGTGATAGGAGCTTCACAATAGTACTGTAGGCAGGGCATCACTGCCTGATGCCCAGGCATTGCTTGAAAACACACAGGACTCCAGGTTATTGCCTTTAAATTGTTTACATCCTCTTAACAACTCACCTAGGTGAGGCAGGCACACTTCCACCATCAGACTTCAAGCTTTAACGGGGGCTCAGCATCCCTCAGGATGGAGAATGACAACAGAAAGAAAATTGTCAGGGTACTTTGTGGCAAGGGCAGCACACATTAGCGTGCAAGCTCTGTTGCCATAATTATAATGCCTTTTACAGGCATGATGCACATCCTTGAAATGCTTTGACAGAGATCAGATTTCAGCTATAAAGTCCAGATTACTTTATGGCCTTAATTTTTCTATTCAATTAGGTTGATACCAAAAGCTGTGAGGTGCCTGTTTCACTTCACTTTCTTTGAGCAGGAAAAAAAAGCAACACTTCCATCTTTATTTTCTCTAACAATGAGATGCACAGCTGTGGCCATATTCCTCCTCTCAGCTCAGGAGCTGTCTTGAAGCAGGTCGGGGTGGTTTTTCAAGTCGTCTTTTCCAGGCATTATAAAGGAAGTGTCTGTTTTGGACAATGCTTCAAAGCACAAATGCTTGAAAAAAGCAAACATCATTCAGAGCAGATCCATCCTGACAGATACATACCTGCAATATCATAGGAACTAAGCTTCTCCCAAATATTTGGCAGTGAAAGCTTGCAATCAAAATGGGAATGAGCTAATCACTGTACCAACAAGGCACACTGTCTTTAGTGTACCTTAACATGTGTCACATCCTTCTGGAAGTGTGCTAGGAAGTGTCTGTCCAAATTTGGGGGAACATGAATGGTAAAATTCACACAGGAAGGTAGACAATATGATGTCCAGAGCTCCGGGACCAAATCTACTGCTGGTCCTGACTTTTTCAGCAGGGGAAGGGAACCTTTCCTCTCCCCATCCCTGAAAGGGAATCGAGTTGAGCAGAGGGTATTTGTCTCCAGTATTCCCTTTCCTTGTAGAAACAGATTCCTAATCCTTCAGTGGAAAGACCAAGATGCTCCACGAGGCACACTCCCCATTCTCCTGCAGGTTAACATTCACTGACATTTATCCCTGTGCCTCAAGCTGGTGGCTTTGCCGTAGGCTTGTGATCTGGCTGGTTCTCCTCCAGACCCAACCCTGACTGTGAAAGAATATAAAGAATGTGATGAAATGGAAAAAGAGTGATGTCCTACTGTAAGGGATGATCCAGGAGAATGATTTCTGTCTTCTCCTTTCCATGCCCGACTCCAGCTAGATGGGTGTCAGAGGGATGGGAGTTATGTATAGTGCATTTCACAAACTTGCTTTAACAGCATTGAGATGAACACTCAGTACACAATAAACAATAATAGCCGTGTCCAGCTGTGGATGGCAGTTCCTTCTCCAGTGCACTCTGAGATCTGCTTCAGCCTAAAGACTGGTACAACAGTGGAACTACAGCTTAAACACCAATACAGGCATGGAAAGGGCAACACTGCACACTCAGGTGTATCTCAAGTCAAGGAGCCACAAGTTCTTCCACCTCCCTTTTGGCCTTCTGAAACAAGAGCAAGACCAATGCCACTGAAGGAAGAATGTCATCCTTGCCTTTTCCATGGATCCTTGTAGGAGAGCTTGTAGAATAGCATTGACTAGGCTTCTCCTGCAGTTCATGTTATTTACTGCAAACTGGCAACCCAGATCTAAACCCAGTTTGCAAGCAGATTCAGTAACCTGTTGGAGGAGCCTAACCCTTTCAGGATAACTGGAAGTGGATCCTTCTTCTGAAAATATCCCATATTCTTCTACTGATATCCCAACATATTTTGCCAGGTACCTGTTTTTTTGCTGCAGTCATTACCTGCTTTCTTGCACTTTGGCAAAGAGCAAAGTCCTGGTCTTCAGTGTTCTAGTTGGTGGCAAGCTGATTTACCATGACAATCGCATACTGAAGTCCCAAACTGATGACCTTTTGAGAAGCTTGCCTCTTGGCCAAATCCCTAGCAACTGCTTAGTGCAGGAAAAAAGCAGATGAATGATACAGAGGGATAGTTAGGACCCTGACTGTGACAAAAATAAATAAATAGAGCAAGACTTCAAGAATGGTACCAGGGCCTACTACAGTACACTGTTAACAAGATCTGACTGAGCTCTGGGTCTGAGTCCCAGCTGGAGCATCTCTCCACATTGTGGACTGAGAAAGGTACCATTCCAAAGAATGAGGCACTGGAACAGGTTGTTCAGAGAAGTTGTGAATGCTTCATCCCTGAAAGTGTTCAAGGCCAGGCTGGAAAGGGCTTTGATTAATCTGGTCTAGTGGAAGGTGTCCTATGGCACTATTACTGATACAGACCTGGATGTCATTGGTCTTCTTGGCCACCTGGGCACACTCTGGCTCGTGTTCAGCTGCTCCCAACCAACACCCCCAGGTCCTTTTCACTAGAGAAGCTTTCCAGCCACTCTGCCTCCAGCCTGTAGCACTGCATAGAGTTGTTGGGACCCAAGTGCAGGACCTAGGACTTAATCTTGTTGACCCTCATACCACTGGTCTCAGCCCATTGATCCAGCCTATCCAGATCCCTCTGCAGAACATTCCTGCCCTCCAGCAGATCCCACCTAACTGAGTGTTGTCTTTGAACTGTCTGAGGGTGCACTCAATCCCCTTGACCAGATTGTTGATGAAACTTGTTCCCTCGTCCTCCACTGAACTGACTGTCCAGGTGATAGGGCATTATTACATCAGTCAAAAAAATTCATAGCTAAAGGAAAACCACAACAGTTGGAAGGTAAAGTTCTTTTATTCTGAAAGTGCTTACTATACTTAGGGGGAGAAAACTTCTAGAGACGTGTTGCTGGCTTACAGTTTAATTGGTGCCCTTAGTTTTGAGCCAGCATAAATCATTATTATGAGGGAAATAGCTGAGGTCAGGCTATTCAGACACTTGCTAAAGGAAAGCAATTCTGAGAGTTGCTATAGGGAATTCTCTGCAGCTTTCTTATGGTTTTGCAGTGTACTTCACACTGACCTGCTGGAATTAAAAGAACTTAAACCAAAAGTAGTGCTGTCTCCCTTAGCATGAAGACTGCTCATCAACACAGCTCTCTAGTGGTGCTCAAACTGGGAGTGTGCTTGTGCCTACTCTGGGCCCAGTGTTCGGGAGGAATAAGATGTATTTTTCATTCTCTGTCTTTATCCTCATTTTAAAAAATCCAGTTTTGCCTCCTTGCAGCAAGTTTGACAGTGCAAGTTCAAACTGAGGGCAGCCCAAAATGTGCCCACTTACTAATTTGTCTCTCATGTACTTTGCTACCCCATACCAAAAGCAGCATCAACCCTCCTAATGGAGACACACACAAACCCTGAAGCCTCTCTCAGTTAATAGCCTTCTACCCTCTGCTCTTTCCCTGGATATCTAGGAATCCGTGCCATGTTTAATAAATTTCTCTTTGAGTTACCAGAAAAGCACTGCCTTTAGACAATAGGCCCAGAGGTCAAGGAAAAATTTGGAAAGATGAAATCCCTGTAACTTCAGATTTGTTTAGGTCTGGAAAGAGTCTGTAAGAAAGAAATCTGTGACCTGGGGTTGTTTAGTGTGGAGAAAAGGATACTCAGAGGTGACCTTATCACTCTCTACAACTTCCTGAAGGGTGGTTGTAGTCAGGTGGGGGTTGGTCTCTTTCTCCAAGCAGCAACTGACAGAACAAGAGGACATAGTCTTAACTTGTGCCAGGGGAAATATAGGTTGGATATTAGGAAAAAATTTTTTACAGAAAGAGTGGTAAAATACTGGAATTGTCTGACCAGGGAAGTCACCATCCCTGGATGTGTTTAAAAAAAGACTGGGCGTGGCACTCGGTGCCATGGTTTAGTGGGGTGTTAGGGCATGGGTTGGACTTGGTGATCTTGAAGGTCTCTTCCAACCCAGTGACTCTGTGATTCTGTGAAGTCCAAAACCTGAAGAAAAGGCTAAAGAACAACTGCACAGGGTTAATGTCTGTAAATTGGAAAGTAATTTCTTGGTTTTCTCCTCTGTGTGTCTCCAGATCATCAGTGTGATAAAGAAAAGAGAGACAGAAGAGTGTGGGAAAGGGGCTGATACCCTACAGCACAACAGCTTTGGGGGATCCTGGAGGGGGAGATAATTCTCCTGGAGCCCATGGTCTTTAATACTCCTAACAGCTTTTCAGATGCTTAGTAATGTGGTTTTGTTTAGTGTTTATGTGCTTCTCATTATTTAATTTTTAAAAAACCCACTGAAAATATTTTTCCACAGAAGGTGCAATTAATTCTGCTCATAAAATAAGGTAAAAGGTAAATATGAATCATGACAACAGTATTCCATACACAAGAAGATATGCAATATGCTTGACTGGTGGTTTATATAAAGACACATCTGTATTTTACATGTGGCTGTTTGAGCCATGTCAGGAGCACAATGCATTTCTGACTTGATGGCCCCAAGAATGTACAGCATTTCTGTGAGGCTCCTCATCTCTCTATTCAGGGCTTTTGGCTTGTGTATCCTCCAGCTCTTCCCACATCTGCACAATACCCTCTTGCTTGTTTTTCCCTTGCAATGTTGCTGCAAAAGTATTTCTGTCCTACTGCCACCTCAACGTCAGTGCTGTCCATTCAGTCATGGTTCATCCAAATCCTATTTCATAGTCCTTATAAAGCTACCCAGGCCATAGGATAAGGGACTGTTTTGCTATCTGTGTGCAGGACAAAAGACTGAAATGAAGCAGCATCCCTGAATAAGCAGAATAACTCTACAGAAGACATCAGGATTAGGCTGATTTGCTCCCATGAGGATCTGTGCTGTGTCCTTTGTTTATCTACAAAATGTACCCTGCACATCCAATTAAGGCTTCTTCAAGATTGGGACCTTGGAACTGATCTTATTTAATACTTTCATTAACAACCTTGGCACAAGAAAATGAAAACATGCTAATGAAACGAGCATATCACAAGATTCAAAGGCTGTGTCAGTGCAGAGGAAGATCGGAGTACTGCACAGGTAGGCTAAGAATAAAACAGACAGACTAAAACTGAAGATCATGGAGTATAAAGGCATGTATTTAGGGATTAACACCAGAATTTCTGCTAAAAACTTAGAAGCCTGTAATTTAGCAGCAAACTAGGAGCACCTTATATTTCTAGCTAAGCACAATCATCCCTTGCTAATGTGATGCAGGGCTGAAAAACCAAAGTTTGATGCCAAGAGGTATGAGTTATTTTCACCAGTAAAAAAGTTAATGTGCTACTACCAAAAGTCTCATTGGGATCTTGCTGCAGTATTCTAAGGAACTGATTTTTCTGTGTTGAACAAAGACAAATTCAGGCTCAAGAGGTACTGAGACTGTTTCGGTGGAGGGAAGGAGTGAGATACAAAGGGACCAGCATTTAGGAGGTTTAGGCTGCACTTGCACAGGCAGCATACGTGAATTGTAAGGTTGGATTGCAGGATTTGAGGCAGATGTAGGCAACCAGACATGCTCCTGCCTTGAAATGTGCACAGAATTTGTTATCGTGCGTCACTGAACAAGCACAGAGCCTTCCAACATCCCCTGTATTGCCTTCCCCCAGCACTGCTGTTCATAATTAAAGGCAAACCTGAGAAGGGAGACAGGCCTGCAGGAACAACTCCCTCAGAAGCTGCCTTAGCAAAATGTGGAAAACTAATGTGGATCTTCCTTGCCAAATTGGACTAGACATAGCCATCTCCTTCCAACTAATGAAACACTTCTTTTTGTTCCCATTTCTCAGCTGGGGCTCCTATCTTGGTGTTTTGATATTTGATCCCATTTTTCCCCATCTGTTCATACATTCTCTCCTGCCTCACCCCAACCCATTCCCTCTGCAAGTTGTCTATGTGTGTCTGAGGGAGGAGATGAACTACAGAAGGGAACGTCTCACATCAGGCTCTTGTACTGCAACATGGGCTTTAAGGAGCTCTTTTGCAATGAAGCAGCATCAATAATTCAGCAACATGAGAAGAGTGCAAAGCCCATGGCTGAGCTGGAGCCAGGCAATCATTTGGGAATGTAAAAGATGCCAGGACTAAGTATTCCTATGTTGAGGCTCTGGGAATATAACATAGCAAAGGAAGCAGAGGGATTGTGGGCTTCCGCAGTACCTCCCGCATGTTGACTGACAAGTTATGTACAGAAATACAACTCTCCAGTAATGACCAGAGAGACTGATGGAAGGAAGAGGAAAAAACAGAGTGCCTACATTGATCCCAGCGCAATGGAGTCTGCGGTGCACAGACTTAACCACCCGGCCGAGGGCCCAACACACACCCGTTTCCTCTGCCCACTCTCCACTGCACCCATGGGGTCAGCTGCCAACCAGGGGCAGTCTAGGGTGGTTTGACCCCAGATGGGAGTCAACAAGTGCTTGGCTCTGAGGCTGTAGGAAACACTCACCTGTGGGCTCCACTCTTTCAACTCCTACAGGTTTCTTGGAACCACTCTGAGACTCTGATGCCACCACAGCTGCTCACAGCGTATTTTTTTATCCAAACTGGCTAAAGTCTACAGGGACTAGATTTGTTTAGCCACCTTCTCAGATGCATCAAGTTCTGCCATTGTCACTGATGCAGCCTGGGAATACAGGTTTTACTTCTCACTCAGGCCAAAGATAAACTGCCCAGTGCCTAAAGATGCAGGCTACTGCTCAATGTCTCGACTAATGACCTGGAAAAAAGTGTGAACAGTGCAAGTTTACAAGTGACACAGTGTTATCTGACATTCAAAACAGAACTCTGAGACAAGGTTGTGAAAAACCTTCATACAGACGTAACAAGTGCTGGTTGAATAGACAACACAAAACAGAGGAAATGCCATGTTATCAAGTATAGTCCAGGACAAAATGATGTAAGTATTGACGTGGTCAGAAAAATAAGAACATTTGCACAATGGTCAGTGACATTTTATAAAGCTGACAGAATATCAGGAAGAACTGTACTGAGGAAAGTCCTGAAAGCATTAAACCACTGTCTAAATCAATACAGTCTCACCTTGCAAGTAGTGTCCAGTACCAAGCCTCCCATCACAGAGATATATGAGAAACATAGAGAGTCCACACAGGTATAACTGAAGAATTTAAAAAGTAAGGATGGACTAAATGAGATTGTATAAATCCTACAATGGGCTTACAATAAAAATCTTCAAGGAATTAATTTAATATAAAAGACACACATTCTAAACAGGCAGCATTTTTCTCTGATTTGCACCAGACAAAAATCAAGCTTATCCTTTTAAAGTGAATCAAAAGGAGCTTGTGCTCTGTGAAAGCAAATACTAAATGACTCTTGATGACAATCACCCTACTTATCAGGCCCTGCAACTACTGTTCCTTCAAACCAATTAAATGGTGTGTGACAAGAGTAACAATAAAACAATTACATCAGAAATATGGAATATTTCTCTGCACCTGAAAAAAAAAATGTATGACTTTGAATGAAAGTATGTAAGTATGATGCAAAAGGGGAAAACGTAGAAAATTCAATCCCCTAACAAATGCCAGTTTAAATAGTGTGAAATGGAGCCCTTCATACAGGCCTGATGACTATGTGCCTTTTCAGTGAACATAACCTGCTCATAATTAATATATAATGCTTGCATTGGTCCATTAGGGGTAGTCTTCAGCCATTATGAATATTCTTCAAATTGTCCTCATATTTGTAGACTTTGGCTTATGTTCAACCTCTTTCATTTTATTTAGTTGCTAAAGGATCTGGAAACAGACACTTCCAGAATCTCAGTGAGATGGGAGGAATCATTCCCTGGAAATGTTTTACACAGGCTACAGAGATGCTGGGGCTACTATGCTCAAAAATCCAGTAACTTGGAACAACATCTACTAGAGAGAAATCCATGTCTGTCTTTCTGTGGAGCATCCTAATGAAGTCTTGGAAAACAGATCTGACATTTCCAGGTACACCCTTCTCTTGATCTGTAAGAGAGACCTTACTTCAGCCTTTCAGGATATACAGGGGACTTATAAGAAAGATGTAGAAGGACTTTTTACCAGGGCCTGAGCAACAGGACAAGAGACAATGGTTTTAAACTGAGAGTTTAGATCAGACATAAGGAAGATATTTTTTATGATGAGGGGTTGAAGCGTTGGTATGCGTTTCCCAGAGAAGTTGTGGATGCCTCATCCACGGAAGTGTTCAAGGCCAAGTTGGATGGGGCTTTAAACAATCAGATCTAGTGAAAGATATCCCTGCCCATGGCATGGAGGTGCTTTCATTCATATTGTAGAAGCATGGGTTTTTTTTTTTTGTGAGAAAAGTTTTGTAACCTTCTTCTTCAGGATAAGAATTCCTGAAGAGTTTGACAGAGCAAGACATTTGTTTCCTACCTAGCTGTGATGACAGTAGCTTGGGTACAAAAAAGCAAGCTGATCAACCAGTACTCCTCCAATATCACACCCAGGAAAGTAAGATACCATCCCTCCAGGAAAACATTTGAATGAAATAGCTAACAAAGGTGGTAATCTGTGACAATAGAAAAAAAACAAAACCCTATGAAATATTCAATACATTTAATATAACATTTTATGCTAAAACTTTCCCCTTGATTATCTTATTATTTAAATGATCCATGCATAGCTTTTAAGCACAGGTAAAGATGTATAAAAACATTGTATTTAAAGTTACAGAAATAAGGCCAATTCATAGAATTGCCTGTTCTTAAGAAGGGGAGCAGTGCTAACTACATAACATCTAAACTTTCAAACACACTTTACTGAAGGTTACACAAACAACAATGATTTTAAGAATCCCATAACAAAGCAGAATGAAATACATACTGGGATTTATTTACAGCTGTTCTGTGTGTTCTATCTGGAAGTCTCCAGTGTTCAAACACATGGAAATTGGATCTGAAAACTCCTCCCAGCATCAATGTTTAACACTGTGGACATCTAGCACCTTCAGACTGAACTCCTCATGTACTCATCCATGGATCAGGGCCACATCTGAATCTCCCTATTCAGAAGTGTATCTCCTGCTGCAGAAATGACTTTATCTGCCAACACAGCCAACATCAGCATGTTACCGTGCCCTTTTTGGGGCTATATGCTGTAAGCATAGCTCTTCACCTCAACAGAAAGCTCTGCTCCCTCATTAGCAGTAGAACATGAAAAGAGGGAAAGGGAGGTTGCATCTCTCATTCGGTTTCTCCGCAAGGCAAAACCCCTCACTGGTAAGCTCAAGTCACCAATGCAGGAGGCAACCCCACACTTAGACACTCCTTTCCCTAGTCTGAAGCTTTTTTCCTTGCTTGTAGCTCCATGGACACTCACTCTGTGTATCTGAAACTTCTTACAACATTAATGCAAGTAATTAAGTGACACAATTTGCATTAGCACAGGCCATCATTAAGCATCTTGCCTATAATGATGGCAGACAAGTACAACAGTAATAAAATATTTCAGTAAAGCAAAGATGCAGCATGTTAACTGCCAAAATTAATTCACTTACTAAAGATGTATGAATAGTGCCCTGTTCTTAGCTTGTCAAAGGGCATTTCAGCCTAAAATATGTACATGTATGCATATGCTATGCCCTTCTTCCACTGAAGAATTATTTTATTCTATATATAAATCACTATTAATAGCATAACTGATATATAATCATAAGTAGCAAGACATTTAACATGCATTTTTCACAGTCCTCAGACTTCTGATCTTTGTACACGAAAGATCTGAGTACTGAGTCCTAATTAAAGTCATAACCAAGAATCTTGTCATTAGAAATTGTACGGGAGAATTCAATACATACACATCCTATTGCCATGTTGAGCTGATGGAAGAGCATGAACACCTCAAAACTGAAGTATCTCACCTTTGAACAAATTTTGAGGGCTACTACACAATTAATTTCAGTCTGTAAAATTCAGATGAGAAAGGATAGTTACATCACATCTTTCCACAGGTATCTCTAGTTAACCACTTGTTTGCCTTCTTTCCATCTCCATGTTTTTTGTCCTCTTCCTTTCCTTACTTTATTCTTATGGCTGCTCTACACTGGGAACAGTCTGATAATCATAGTTTGTTGTTACTGCTCTCCTAGCATGCACTGTATTTCAGAATAAAAGTGGCTTTCTTGATAGAACTGAGTTTCCATGTAAGGAATTACCCCATTTTACTTATAGTTAACAGGTATAACTATTCACAGTTCCTTTAAGAGTCAGTTTACCTGTACAGATGAACAATTGGCCTTCAGAGAGCCATCAGTCTTAATATTATATGACACAGAACAAAAAAGTACATTTATATTATACAGAGAAACTACACTAGTCCTTTCAGATCAAATGCTTGTCTATTTTTCCAACTGTTCATTGATACAGTAAGAGATATTACCTCTTTGCACTAACTTTGCCTGCTGTCATCCCTAGCCCATCACAAAACCAACAAGAGTGGCCTGCAGTTACCTGCCAGCAGGACCCAAGGCTTTCTCACATCATGCTCCCAACTACATCTCCAACGCTCCCTCTCCTGTCCCCACTGTGTTGCTTGGTTGACGGATGTCCCCTCTCCTATTTGAATAACGTGCTCATACAGCAATTGCAGGGGGAGGAGAAGAAGGAAGAGATAAAAACCAAGAAGTGCAGAGGTCAAACACATAACAGACAGAGCTCTCCCTGAATTTTCTAAATCTTTATTAAACCTGAAGCGTTTCCAAGTACCAGTGCATCTTTATGCATTTTGGTCTTATTCCCTAGTGCCCCTTTCCCTTCCAATACTTCTCACTCCCTAAAAGGCTCACTAAATGTGTGCAGTGTTTGTGCTCTCTGACCTCTCCATATCATTTTTGCCTTGCACATCCACTCACACTACCTGCTTTCTCATTTGCCATGACCATTGGCAAAATGGCAGGAAAACCAAAAATCTATACAAATCTATTGCAATACAGACATTTTCTGAAACCAGCAATCTCATAGCACTACAATAAACTGTTAATGGATGAGCAATTTTAATGGTCCACTCCCATAAATTAGGTAATTTTTCTTAGATAAAAGCAAGACATATAATTAGAAAAGGAACTAGTTACTTGTAATGAAAGAATAATCAAATCACTATTAAAAGGACATTAGCTACATTTGTCTTAATTCTAGGGGCCCTCCTGTTGCCTCCAAATAGGAGGATAAAATGTACTTGACAATCTGAGTGACTTTTTCCGGTTGTGTTTGTTCATGCAAAAGGGGACCTTTTATCAACCTTTAGCAGAGCAAGTTGCATGTAACTGAACAAAAGCCATTGAAGGGTTATTTGCTTCATTTCCATAAAAAAAGACACACCTCAGCTTCGAGAGATACCATGAACTCCAGCTGGCTCCTGTACTCCCACTCATAAGTCACACTTGTAAGACACAGCCAGTGAAAATAAAAGAGAAGGCCAAGGGAAATCCGCAAAAACTTTGTGTCCAGCTAGACCAGTCCAGGGTGTTCCTGGAGAGGAATCCCATTTCGGACCCCACCATTCATGTCTCTTGGCAGTTGCAGCACAGTGAGTTCCCAGGGCTTTGGATCTACTTCACAAGAGATTCGCTGGATCTGCTTAGGACCAAAACAGACAAACCTGCATTTCAATGCCAACAGCACAAAAAAAGGAATGGTTCTGTTTAGTCAGCATCCTCCCTCCCTCCCGGGCCATCAGGAGAAAAGGGAACTCTCTGAGGCAGGGAGATGGCTCACCCAGGTAACACAGGCCTGACTGTTCCCCAGAGCCTACTGCACTCTGCAGTACCACATGCCACAGAAGGAAAGGATGCAGAGATAGCCCATCATGTTCAGTAAGGTTATATATACTGCACCTCCCAAAAAGAGTAGAATCTAATATCAATTACTGCAATGGTAGGAGGGAAGAAAGAGTATCAGACAAAGGCTGAGTATCAACCACAGTCAGTAGCTGCCTCAGCACATCAGACTACAGCAGCATTTACCTTGCAGCAGATATCAATATTAATCAATACCATCCTTTACAAGCAACAACAAACTACTCCCAGCATGGAGATAAACTTATTCTGAAGCCAGTTAAACCAGACAAATGGCACTCAGCAGCAAAAGTGAGATTCAGTACCACCCTCCCATGCGGACAGTTGCCTTCCTAACCCAAGTATTCTGTGATCCCTCTTCTTCCAGCAGAAGAAAACTATTTGCATAAAACAGCACCCACCATTAGCTACACATTCATCAGCATCTTCAGAGGTTTGTCCTCTGGAGGAATTAGCTTATACCAGTAATGAGCAAGCCATGGAAGTATTTTCAAAAGTTTAAGAAGTCCTGTGGCCTCCTCACAGCACAGTACAGACACAATAAGGAATGAGGCTAATGTTTAAAGAGCTTTATCCCACTGACTCCCATTTATTTGTCACTTAACTGGACTCTGATGATACTTTAGCCTCTTACATGGGTGACTTTCTATTTTTAATGTAAGAGCACTCGTGCCACCCTCTAGCACCTTTAAGATATGAGCATACAATACAAGGGTAACAAGAGATCTTATCCTTTCATTCCTAAGGCCCCCAAGCAAGTGCAAGATAAACAAATTTAAGTAAATTTAAGTTTCATCTAGAAGAGTCATGACCACAGGTTTAGTTCCTCTCCAAAGGCTTAAATCGAGATCAGTCTATAGGAACACACTTGGAATGTTTTTCATGTTTTAGCTAGAATGGTTTAGCTGTTTCTCACAGAGAAAATCAGAGGGGATTCCAGTTTTGTCCAGGATGACACCCTTTATTACAATCTGATTATGAAAGAATTCCAACACCTGCAACCATCGGAGTGGCACCTTTAAACTCAAGAAGTTGGCCAGATGGAAGTTAAGTGTTATGCTGGTTTCATGGAAAACTAACCAAACATGGAAAACATAAAGAGAAAACTTGACTTTAATATCCTCAGCTGACATCTTAAAATTGCCTGCAGAATTTCCTTAAGACTCCAACTCTCATATAAGACTGCTAAATGTCTAGGCCTCCTAAGCAAGTCTTCTTCTCTGCCCAGAAGTTTTACTAAAAGCTGGGCCAACAAAAGAAGGGCAGAAGAGTACAGACACAGAAAGAATGACAGAAGAACAGGTGTACAGGCAGGAGCTGAGCAGAAGGCAGGAATAAGAAGGGCATGAGATGGATAGCAGTGTAACTTAGGGGGCTCATAATAAGGAAAAGATTACAGGAAGAGTATAACCAGGGTTTGCCAACAGCAGACCTCCCTTACATAGGGCCTTAATAAACATGGAATGTGTTCTCTTGCCTTTAAGTGAACAGACACGAGACTAGTTGTAAAGAATCTCCATCCCACTCAAGGCAGGACACAAAATGAGTAAGTTTTTCTACTGCTACCCACGACAGGACTATTTTGGATAGTTCAGGAGTATGCTGCACATCCAAAGAGCTCGCTCATCCTGTTGTTCAGTGATAGTCTGGGTAAATCCCATGACAGAAGTCTGCTTTTGGGGGTTCTTTGTGTGTTTACCTTCATTCACAGTGCTGTATTTTTGCATTGTGAGATGCCACTGACCTGCTGTGGACCTGTTGTACAGACGGTAGGAAGGAAGCTCCTGCCTGTACCATCTCAACCTCCTTTGCTGTGGAGATGGAAAGCATGTGATGGAGGGGGTTGGTTCTGCTGGGAAAAAGCAAGAAGATTCTTATAGCAAATAACAGAGGCTCTAGAAAACAGTATTCTAACTGTTGTAAAGTTCACGTGTAAGTCTGTGGAATTTGCATTATATATACTCCTCATTTTTCTCCCACACCCCAATTGAGTAATTTGTGGTGTGAGCTGCTAAGATGCTGAATGTGAGTAGGTGCATCTGCAGTCAGTGGGAGGTGGACTTTCTGTACATGCAAAGTAGTATAAAGCATTTACCACCCTGGAAATGAAGGTCTTTGATAAAGTATTTACCACTTGGGAAATAAGGGTCTTCAATTTCTTCATATAGTTAACCAGAAGTGTTGATATTTTTAATTTCCTGCATACAAAACAAAATAATGCCAACCATTTCATAGTGGTGACAAAGGTAAAGTCATTAATGGTCAGTAAGATTACAGCACCCCTGAAATGCTCTCCAGGAAATCAGGTTTTTTTTAATTCAATAAAGGATAAGGTTATGCAGTAAACTGTACATTAAGGTACACATGGACTAAGCATGTATAAGAATATGGAATAAGCAATAAAAGAAACACAGAATTGGAAAGCTTCTGGAGCTTAGTCCTGCTTAGTTGCCTGCTATCCCAGGCAACTACATGACATAAGCACTTTTATAAACTCATCAGGCTCTGCTTTCTAAGTGGATGGGCTTGCTGCCCTCAGCACAGGGAAACTGTCTCATGGCCTCATTGCTCTGAGTATTCCAAATATGCTAATTCACAGTCTGAATTCATTAATGTCCATTTTACACACATTTGTCTTCCATTTAAACAACAATTCCACATCCATACCATTTACTCCTCTTTTGAGACAACATCAAATCTCCCTTTAACATTAATTTTTCTGATCTAAACACAAGAAATTCTTCAAGCCCCCTCTTGGAAGAGCTTCCCAAAGGACAACATTCCTAGTTAGCAATAGGGTTCTTCTGGGAAAATAAGCTTATGGCTATGTGATTAAAAACAGTGTTGCAGGGCAGTCTTATGGCACATAAGCCCACAAGACCCAAGCCTGAAAAGCAAGGAGCACAGAGGAGGTTTGAAGCCAGACACACACAGGCCACACAGCTGCTCTGCACACACACAGACTCTGCATGACGCGTGGAGTTCAGTCTGCATCCATCACACTGCCCTATGCACACAAACTGCTCTGCTCAGCACTTCCCAACTCTTAACAGTTCTGTATTTCTTCATGCAGCCTCTCAATAGGTGGGAGAGCGACGGGAACTAAATGGTTATGAGGGCAATTCTTAATATCTTCCCCTTTTCTGAAGTGAATCAGTGAAGGAAGTAGCCTCAGATAGGTCAGCTGTCCTTCCTCAAATAAAACAGTCACCCATGCCTTACAGGCGGAATGGTTACTTGATGGATTCATGGTGTCAACAGAAAGGGTTTTCTTACACAATTGGTCAATTTTGGTTCTTACTTCATGTAAATGAAGATAATTATTAGGAACTAATGAAAATGAGAACATATCCTACTGACAAGGAAGAATAAATGGGCATCCTAAAACTGTAGCAACTTACCGAGAGGTAAGTTCTGGGGAAGATCCAGAGTGGTTTCTGAGTTTCATTAAATTGGAAAAGGTTGTTATTGATAGGTTTATTTTTTTTAAATAAAGGAATGCTTCCCAAACTCAAATGAAAAAGAAGAGTGACTTGTTCACAGCATAGCTCAAATTTCCATCTACATAGTCCCAGTACTAGTCCAAACACAGACAAGCAGCCCAAGAGCTTTATGAGTTGAGACAGTAACATCCTGAGGCTGATTCAGAGAATTCATCATCCCATCTGGATGCTGAAGTTCCTCAGTGTGACTATATTTGGTGATGCTGACAGCAAAGGTGAGAAATCTCATCACTTCATGCACACACACTGGAGAACCTGACCTCACCTGAGCCTGATACACCAGATGCATTTGACCCGATTTTGTATGGCAAGACCAGCAGCACAAACCCACCGTGTCCTTACCACATCCTCTGAGGTATCCGGCACACACACAAAGTGATGCACACACACAAAGTGATGCATCCACTCGGCCAACGTTTTGGACCTACGTATGGCCATGGGTGCCTCACCTTTATCCAGCCACGGGTGGGTTACACGCTACTATTGTATGTCATGGCATGGTCTGACCTCTAGAGAATTAAGGTGAAATCAAGAGGATGGAAACAAACAAATACACTGATGGTCGCTTATGGGAAATGCTGCCTTTCCCTGCCTGGGGCCCCGGGAACACGTACTCGGGAATACGAAGCCTCGCAGTGCCCGTACGAGACCCCGCCGGCACCCGGCGGCGGGGGCAGCACCCGGCCTTGGTCCGGCCCGCTCCGGAAGGGCCGCACGGCCGCTCCCGGCCCTGCCCCGCTCGAGCCGCCGCAGGGCCGGCCGGGCAGGGCCGGGCCCGCCGCCCGCTGCTGCTGGAGCTCCCGCCCGCCGGCGCTGCGGGGAGCGGCGGCCCGAGGGCGCGGCCGCCCGCGGGCGGAACAGCAGCCGCCGTGGTGCGGGCGCGGGCACCGCCTCGCCCCCCCCGCTCCCGCCCCGCCGCCGGCACGGGCACCGCCTCGGCCGGGCCCTCCCACAGGGAGCCCCGGGCCCGCACCCGCCTCTTTCCCCATCCCCGGGCCCCGGGCCCCGGTCCGCTTCCCGTTCCCGTTCCCGGTGCCGGTGCCGGTGCCGGTGCGGGGGGAGCGGCGAGGGAGGGGGCGGAGGGTGGTGGGGGTTGTAGCGGCGTCACCATGGCGACAGTGACGTCACCCCACCCTGGATCTCATTGGAGGAAACCCCGTGGCCCCAGCCGCAGCCCACGGGCCCAGCCGAGCTCGCGCCCTGCCCGCGCTCGCCCCCGCGGCGGCGCGCTCCGCTCCGATTGGCCGGCGCTGCGCGGGGGGGCGGGGCCGGGCGCTGAGGCCGAGCCGCGATTGGCCGCGTGGGCGCGGGCCGCGCAGCGGGTCGGTGCGCGCGCCAACGCCCTTCAGCGCTGGCTCGGCCGAGACGGGAGCGGCTCTTTCTCTCCGCCACAGCCCCGAGCGCGGCACCGACCGGGCGCGGCCCGGCCCCACAGCCCGGCGGACCCAGGTGAGCGCGGGGCCGCAGCTGGCGGCGGGATGGGCCCCGCTCCGCTGCGTTCTCCTGCCGCGTCCTCCATTTTGTGATCGCGGCGTGGAGAGCTCGGCGGCCCCGGGGAGCGGGAGGTGCAGGCAGCGCCGCCATTTCGCACCCGCCGCCGCTTCCTCTTCCCGCCCAGTCGCCACGGGGACTCCACCGGCCGCCCCAGCCGTCCCAGGGGACGCGGCCGCTGAGCCCGAGACCGCACCCGCTGCCGCGCACGGGGAGCCGCTGCGCTCCCCGCTGGCAGCGCGGGGCCCCCGCCGCGCCGAGGGCCGGGGCCGGATCGGCGGCCGCCGGGGCAGACGGCAGGCCCGGGTCCGCCGCGCCGCGGGGAGCAGAAGCGCCCAGGGCCCCCGCCCCGGCCTCGCGGCCCCGGCCTCGCTCGCCCCAGGGAGGCGGGTCCTGCTGGGGTTTAACCCCTGCCGTGTTCTCCGAGGCCGAGCTCGGCTTGCTGCTTTTATTACGTATTTTTTTCCCGCCAGTCCCGGCATTCGTGCCTGCCTGTCTCCGGCGCTCGCTCGCAGATCTGGTAGCGCACAGAGGCAGGGATTTGGGCGAGGGCCCTAGGCTGGGTGGTAACCAGGAATCCTTCCATGAGTTCCTGTTAGAGGGCATGCTAATATGCTCACGTAGGGCACGAAGGAAAAGCGGGGTGATGACTTTTTTCTGATGGAAAAAGGGCTATTTCCACTGCTTGGGCGGCAGGCTGCCGTCCCTTAGATAGCACCGTCGGAGTGTGACTCCTGCGGCTGGGTTTCTAGGTCGTGGGTTCCCGAGGGGTGGACCCTTGGGACGAGTTCCTGTAGCCTTGCATGGAAGGGCAGGATGTTGCAGTTCGTGTCTCCAGGAGAGAAGCACCTGGAGATGGGGAAGGGAAGGCAAGGCCCACAGTGATTCTTGGTTTTTGCTGGGTTGGAATGGGTGCTATAGGATTGTGTTCGGTGGTGTTTATCCTGGCATCATGGTTACTGTATTCTTTCCATCAGGTTTTGAGGCGCGTTCTCGTGTTGATAGTGTGACGTTTCCAGCTTCTTCTGCTTCTGCTACTACACTGCTCTTGTCCCACTGCCAGCCACCATGGATAAGACCGAGTTGATCCAGAAAGCCAAGCTGGCTGAGCAAGCCGAGCGCTACGATGACATGGCCACCTGCATGAAGGCAGTAACGGAGCAGGGTGCCGAGCTGTCCAACGAGGAGCGCAACCTGCTCTCCGTGGCCTACAAGAACGTGGTGGGGGGGCGGCGCTCGGCCTGGAGGGTCATCTCCAGCATCGAGCAGAAGACAGACACCAGTGACAAGAAGATGCAGCTTATCAAGGACTATCGGGAGAAGGTGGAGTCTGAGCTCAGGTCCATCTGCACCACAGTGCTGGTAAGTGGGGACTTTGTTTTTTCTTATATTTTGTTTAAGGTAAAGAAATGCGGTATTTAAGTGTCCTTCTGTACCGGGGGAAAGACTGGGAACTTGGCTGGGGCGTATCATGCAAATTGTTGTGCTGGGGTAGGTGAAGTCAGTACAGTGACTTCTACAGCCACTACATGGGTCACCATGATAAGGAGGGTCAACTACACTATGCTCTTGGCCCTGTATGTGTAGAGGTATTTGAGATACTCAGTTTTGAGTGTCTGTGAGGTACGTTTTTGGGTGGAGTGATCCATATGCAGTATTTCACCAGGTATTTGCAGAGATACAGTGAATTTAGCCTCTGTGCTGTGGTTAGTAAACTTACCTATTCGTAAGATCAGCTGAAAATGTGAAAATCCCTTTATTCTAATCAGCTAATAACTTGCTAAAAACATTGAAAACGTGTGTACATTTTTTTTTACTTCCTCAGGAAGAAAAATACTCTCAAGGGGTCTTCAAGAGACATTTTGAGGAATGTTTTAACATAAATTTGACTTTACAGACTTGAACATCTGTAGTGAAGGTGGGAAAGAGATGTAGAAATTGGCTTTGTTAGATGCAAGCTGACTTCTCAGGGTAATTTTGAGATGTTTTTGCAGTAATTATGAAGCAATGTAAAGCTAAGGTGTAAAATCTGGAATGACACCCTAAGCATGCATCAAAGCCCAGAAGTACATTTCTGTGGAAGCAGCAGAATTCCAGATGCCATTGGTGGGAAGACTGTAGTGCACTGTAGTGGGAGCTCAAGAGATGTGTGTCAGCTGCTGGACCCTGTTCTACATGATCAGGGAATTGTATCTGCAAGAAACAGCATGTGCATAGTGCAGTAGTAATTGTGTGGCAGATCATCTTCGGTGGCTCATTTGCTCCTCTTAGTTACCTTTTTTTTTGGTGTCTGGTGTTGCTAATGTCAGACTAGGAGGAAGCAAGTCTCTAAGGAAATAAACATTTTTGAGGTAAATTTATCCTAGATGGGTTTAGGAGACGTGAATTTAAAGGTGACGGATTTGGAAGTAACTGATTTTTCTTCTTGATTAACTGTTCTGGCTCACGTACAAGGGAATGCTTCTTTGGATTGTGCTGAAAATACCTATATGCTTCCTCTTATGCTGCCACCTAGATTTGTTCTTTCTTTCTTTCTTTTGAAGTGAGTTACCTTTTCTTGAAAATAATTTTAATATTTATTAGCTTTACGAATCAGTTAATTCCTTAGCACATTTAAGAGCCCATGCCTTCCACCGGAACAAAATTATTTCTGCAGTTACAGGTGTGAAACTTTCACCTTTGTGAAAATGATGGGACTTAGGTAGGATTCCTACTTCCTGTGATAAGAGTTTGACAGAACCCCTGTGTGATGATGAAGTGCCAGCATTTGTGTTACTCTTCTTTCTCTTCTCTACTTAGTGCCCCACTTCAGAACTAACTTCTTGGGACCTCCATGTAAAGCTCCCTTTTCAGACTTCTTAATCTCCCTCTCTCCTTTTACCAAATCTAGTGCCTTCGAGAAGGTGATGCATAAAATCTCACACTGGTTGAACCATTTTGACAAGGAACTCATATTTCCACAGAGAGAGGCAGTGAACCACTTCACACAGTGTCTATACTCAGTTATTCCACCCCATCTGATGATGGCCAGCAGGTATTCTGGTAGCTGTGCTAGCACAGACCTCTGGTTTGGGGAAAGCAAGCTCTTCCTGTGCTGGATGAATTTTTCAGTGCACTCTAATCTTTTCTGCTCTCAGCAGTGGCCTGTTGGCAGCTCTCCCCTTCCGGCCTGGAAGGCTGCAGGAAGTAGTGAAGAGCGAAACCTGCAGCTGAGCATGCTTTTCGTGTCCTGTCCTGACCTGCTGCAAAGATGTGCCTTCCTTTGGTAGGAGGAGGTGTTGGCTATCTGCTGCAAGCCTTCCTTTTTTTTTTTTTTTCTTCCTTTGAGAACCACGTGCAGTTATGTTCTGTCCTGATTCCCTCCCTTTTCCTCCTCCATCTACCACTCCTATGATCCATGAGTCAGCATCTGAGAGATTGGAATTCATGATGAGCAGGTGTTACAAAGGATGGGTTTCCTAAAGCTGAGTCACACATAGGTTTTGGCTCCTCCTTTGAATGATGATTTCTTCTGTACTAATACTATGGTAACGGCTTGTAGCTTTTTCAGATCTCTTCAGCTGAATCTCAGAGATCCTTTCTTAAATCTAGGAAGGCAGCTAAACTGTAACAACTGCTGGCAAGTAGTATGGAAAGGTTGCTTGTCATCTGGAGTATTTGGATTTAGCAAGGGTGGGTGTGTTGGGTGGAGTGTGACTGCTGTTAGTCATACTACTAACAGTTTTTTTGAAATTTTTTTTTTAAACTACTGGTATGGCATATTTCTAACTCTTCATTTAGAAATACTTATGCTAGCATTAAAAATATTGCAAATTTTTTTATTAAAGTAAAATATGCAATCTAATTACTTTTTTCCTGCAAAAAATGCCCCAAGCCAGTTAAGTAAGGCATTGTTTCAGGGCATGGTTTGATAAAGAATTTAAATTTAATCACCACTAGAATACTAGAATACAAACATTCAAAATGACGTTGAGATATCTGTATATAGATATATAAATAAAAATAAAACTTTTACTGATCATTTAACTGTCATTCTGTAACTGCCTGTCTTGCAAGTAGGCATGATCTGAATGTTTTCTAACTGTTAATTTCATGACTGGTCTTTCAGATGTGAGTGGCTCTTTAATGGCGAAATGCTATGGCTGTCAAACAACTTGCACAAATGTTTTATTTGAAAGGTATACTAGGAGGTTTTGCTAAACTCCCTGTATTGATTGACTAATTCTTTGGTAATGTGGAGAATTGATGTTGAATCATCCCTTATGACTCATAGTTAAAACTGTTCTTGAAACTCTCTTCTCCTTGAATAAAGAAGTAGGTTGGCAACTTAATTTTTTTCAAGATAAGGTTGAACTATGTTGTTTCATATACTCTCTGAGCACAGAGTTCATATTGCTTTCTCTGGGGTGATTTCAAGACGGATACTAGATAATGTAGAAGGAGTGGATGCAGCAGCAACTTTCATATAGTTAGTAAAATGATGTGGGAAACTTTGATGATGGGACGTACAGTACAAGATCTGCTTAATTACATGCACACTACACTGTTCAGTGACATTAGGTTTTTTAAAAAGTTAACTTTTGAACTGGAACCTTTCTGGGGAAGCAGATTAAACTGGTGGGTTTTCTGAGAGCCTTGGTCCTTTGGTATGACTATAACTTGTGTTGCATTCAAGCTCCTTTGTTCTCTAGAGAGCAGTAATGTAAAGGCAGGGAAGACAGCAGCCCTTGCCTGGAAGCACTCACCACTTGCAGCTTGAGGGTTTTTGTGCATTTGCATGTGTTCAGTTTCTAGGTCCTGATGTGTTGAAGCTCTTCTTGGAGTAATAGAGATGAGATTTGGTAACTACTTGACCACAGTTTAAGTCTTGATGAAGATGCAAAATCATTAGGGCTTGAAAACAACGGTATCTTGATGGTTATTTCTCGTGTCTCTAGCTGAAACATAGACTTGTTTGTTTAATATTGTTTTCAAGTTTTGTGTAGAAAATTACATACCTGAGGCTTTTCAGTTGTTTCCCAACATCTGTTTTCGCAGTGTCCCCTGTAAACACTTTTACATTGTATTGTGTCAGGCTGAGCAAGGGCATTGTGAACTTCTGGAAATGAAGGAACAGTAACATTACTTGAGCTGTTATTCTTTTTGGCACCCTGTGGCAGTGCCTGCAATGAAATAGTTTTGAGCTATAAGGTGTGTATTATCTGTATTTTTACTTACCTTAAGGCTGATAAGATGCTTTGATCCTCTGAGGGATTGCACTGTTAACTATTGAAAGCATTGGTGTGTTGCTCTTGCCAGCTCCCCTTTCCTTCCTTCCTCCCTCCCTCCCCCCCGCCAAGGTTGCAATGTTGTTCCTACTGCTGCTTCACATAATTCAGAAACAATAAAAGCTAATAAAAACGTGTAAAAAATCCGTCTGCTTCTGATTATTATCTATTTTGTAGATGTAGTTCTAAAGTTAGTCACTTAAAATGAGTAGAACAAAAATCCCCATGCTAGAAGGTAGTGTTTAGAGCACTTGTTTCAACAGCACAAGTTCAGAGCTCCATTGAAAATGAAGCTGGCATTTTCTTGCAATAGGAAATAGATTCCTTGTGTCAACTAAAATATCTGATGTGTGATGATGGATAACTTTGACAATAGCCCTGTTTCTTCCCTACTGCTACCTTTGGCCTACAGAAAAGTGAAATCTTTATTTTTTTCATTGCATATGCAGAAATTTTTCAGATTCAGTAGGTATCAGCTTCATCTGCTATGTAAACAATTTACCAAAGTTTCATGTCTTGTGAATTCTTTGTGTTCCCATTGACAGGGAACCGACAGAGTTTGTATGGAAAGAGATGTGGTGTAGAGGTGAAACCCAGTGAAAGCGTATCACATACAGTGTTTCGGTACAAGGGAACTGTGTAGGATGCAGTTTTGTTTTGAAGATCAGGCATGCTAATCACTTAATATTACATTTGGACTTGACTTGGTTGTCAAAGTCATGGTTGGGACAGTGTTTCAAGTATTGCTTTTTAACCTTTCGTAAGTTAAAGCAACTGCCGTCCTTAAGTGACTGACTAAAAGGAAAGGCTACTTCATGAAAGTCAAGTTGGGAATGCTACTTCTTGGCAAATACAGAATTGTGGAGTGAATATGAATTGAATTAATAGTCTGGAATAAAACATTTTTTTGTGAAAAGTAATTCGTGGAGAGAGAGATGATATTTTCCTTTGTTCTTAGCAGAACTTGTAGCAACCATCAACACATTTTTTGTAAGAATTGTGGAACTTAATACTTTAATTTTTTTTTAGTTTAATATGTTTGAAGCTTAGATCTGTGCTTCACTTATTCACAGTTTTACCTTCTCTTGCTTTCTCTGTCATCTTTCAGTAGAATCTGCTGCTGGAATCCTCACTCTTGTGCAAAGAAAATGGAATCATTTCTGAGAAGGGACTGATTATTGCAGAAACAAAACCTAGAGCACACCACGGTTCTTGAATAGACTGTGAACTGTTAAAAGAGTCCAGCTAAAAATAGTTCAAGGAATTCTGATGGTTGCTGAAGCTTCCATCCCATGCAGTCATTGATTGCTGCCCCCTCCCCCTACAGCTGAACGCTGTCTAGAATTATTAAATTTCTTGGAGAACATTTATTGCTTTGGTGGCCTTGAAAAAGTAGGATGTGCTCACTAGGTAGAACTGGACAACAAAACCACAAATTCTGTTTTTCTGTTAATGCAGTGAGGCTTTTAACAGATTTTGTAAATTACTGTCACGCTTACCTGCTAGACAGTTGTCTCATAGGCACTTTTGCTATCTTAGATACTAATGTGATAGGTGCCTTTTTGAAGTAAAACACAGAAGACTGGATGTAAGAGAGAACTTGATGAAGAAAGAATACACTTGAGTTTGAAGGTTATTACACTTGATTTCTTTATGATAGCACAAATTGGGGTTGTTTAGCACAGTATTAAAGGAGTAGATTGTACCAGTTTCTGTGCAGGCACTGCATCTTGGTATTCTGGTTTCAGTAATGGGGAATGCCCAATTTTCAGAGGAAGGTAGTGAGGAAAACAGCAGAGGAAAGGCTGGTGAAGGTGCATGGGCATACTTTGTAAGTTTGGTAGGTGAAGATGCACACTTGATTAATCAGTGTTCTCATATTTAGCTTTATGCTCTTGGCCTTTGAGAATGAGGGGCCAGGTGCCCCTCAATGTTCCTTGTGGTTGTGCTTTCCTACTGCCAATAAACTTGAAGCCAGTTTTGTCACAAACAGTTTAGGTAAGTAATAACTGTTCTTGAGCACTTGTGGCACTCAGTATAGCTCCACCAAGTTCATTAGAGGGGCGTTTACAAGTTCCTCCTCATTTTTTCTGCATCCCAGGAAGCTGGAACCAACATCAGAACACTTCAGCTGTGCATACTCCTGATTTATAAGCTTGTCATTTGCTAAGCCATCCGGTATATCTGAATATATGACAGTGCCCAGTTCATGTGAGCTGGGCACTTAGGAGAGGCAGCAAAACAATTAAAGTGCTGAGTTTTACACATTGTGGTCTGTGCACTCACCAAAACATCAGATGTCGAGATCTGAGAACTGGAAGTCCTGAATTAGCTATGATTTTGCTTGTACCTTTTTCTAAATTTGTTAAAATAATCAAGGGTTTGATTTACCAGTTTCTGACATTGATAAAGGCTTATTACTTGCTCTGTTACTCTTTATTCTCCTTTAATTTATATGATCCATTCACTGAAGTAGCCTGGTACAAGAGTAGTGTTCAGCTCTGAAAACAGAAGAGTTTCCATTTGCTTTAACAATAACTTCTCCAAATACACTACATACACTCTTACCTGACTGACAGCCACATCGTTCCTGGATAAAACTTCTTCAGGAAGTTTTGTTCTGAAGCTGAATAGATTTTGGAAAATTCTTATAAACAGAAATTGTTTATAATATAAGTAGGTAACAGGTAGGTAGTAAGTAGGTGGCAAAAGTCACAACTCAGTTTCTGTGAGCTACTGTTCTAACCAGGTTATCTGAAATGTTGACTTTGTTTTTCTGACCTAAGGTTAGACTTCATTGTTATAGGTTGTCTCATTTGGGGAATAACAAATTACTGGCACACTCTTAATAGATTGAGTGAAATAATTATTGCTGGATTTCCTTCAGGATGAAGCTGCATGGTGCAAAAGGCTCTTCCAAGCTACACTAAGCAATGGGAAGAAAGTGCATCTGTTGTGTTAACATTTTGAGTTTCAGTGATCCCAAGCCTCTGATGAAGGGCTCCCAAAGAGAGAAGAGAACTAAAGCGAGTCAAAATGTGTTCTTTGCATAAGGTCATTGTACATTAAGACCACGTAACTGCTACATGCTGTTGTTCCTCTTGTTGAGCACTGTTAGTCTGGATATACCTCAGTCAGTCATTTAATCTTACCTTTGGGCTTCTGTAGCTGCAGAGCATAGAAATATTTTTAAATGAAAATTTAGACTTTTTTGTTGGATTCTGTTGTATTATGCAAGGTCACAAATGGATGCTGAAAGAAGCTTTTAGATGGCCAGGATTCTGAAGAGAAGGATTTGGCGTCTAAAATGCGTATTTGCTAAGAGGGGGAAGAGCATTGGAAGTATTTTGAGGAATTAGAAATATGTAAAATGCACTCACGGAAGAATGTTAGAGTCAATTTGAGATAAATATGTCAGATACCAAGGAATTTTTCCTGAAAGCTTTTGGCTGTTATATAGCCATTAATTCATCAAAAATTTATAATTTTTGAAAAGAGGAATGACTTTCTTTTTTAAACACTCATTTCTACATTTCATGGGGGGAAGCTGGAAAACTTTAGGCTTTTCCATAAAAACTGAAATAATTCCCTGACTTTCACTGGATTGTTCATTTTGTCTGAAAATCCATAGTAAGGAGAATTTGCATTTCCATACAATTCTAGTTCCTGGCTTACATAGTTCCCTGGGGACCACAGAACTTTTTAACTTGTTTGAGGAGAAGTATAAGCAGTGAGTGTAAATTCTAGATTAAATTAATCTCAACCCCTGGTGGGAATAGTGTGGGCAGACGTGCTGCAGATCAGACTTTCAGTGCATTTGTTAAGTGGGATTCCAGATACTTCATTCAGGGCCAATCCGAAGTATTGGCTGCCAGTTTTTAAAGCTATATAGACAAAGACATGGAACCAAATGGAAAACATGAATTAGGTCACCCTCTCCGTTTTCATACCAGGTACATTTGTCTCTGCTTTCAGTAGCGCTTTGTCAGGTCATCTTAAGGCCATGCCATTACTGGAAAGGTGCATGCATATTTTCCTCAATACATAAACTGAACCACTGTTAGTCTGAAGATGTCTGTATGAAAATCACTTAATGTTCTCCCAAAAGGAGCTGATGCATAGAGCTTGAATCCTGAAGGTTGAAGAACTCAGTTCCGCTGAATTACACTGTTGAAAGTGAAGTGATCTTACTGTTGCAGCAGGGGACTCTCCCTTTCCTGTCAAGAAAACAACTGCTGAACGTTAAAACACACCTAGGTTTCAATGAGTCATACTGTGGACTTTGGAATGACTGATTATACTTGAAATAGTCAAGAATTCTTAAATGCCACTCTGCTAGACGATTAAAACAGTCAGTCATTTGTGAGTAGAAGCCTTATTGAAAGGTCTGAGCCCACACTAATCATCTGTGCTGTCAGAGACTTTGGAATATTTGATGTGTTTAAACTCACATTTAAGTTATATTAGGTGATTATGTTGGTCTGAGCTGCCTCACCAACTTTAGCTTTGCTTTTTTACTGTAGTTATGGTGGAAACCATTTATCTGTATACTGGTTCTAGGTCTTTCTCATATTGGGTCTGGATGGACCATCAAAAATACTAGAGACTGAATAATTTTTCCAAATATTTTGCATACTGCAGCCCTTGCTGAATTTATGTAGCCTCACACACTTCATGGTGTTCCTGTGAGATGCAAGCTGCTCATCTAGATAGGACTGTGATGTTGAACCCATGTTTCAGGGTGGTGAGTTAACTTGCTGAAGGAAGTGTTGACATGCACTTTGGGCTTGTGCATTATTTTAAGGAACCTTGTCTCAAAATAGGTTTATTTTGGAACAGTTTATTCACTTGTGCGTGACTTTTTGGTTCTGTGGGGTTTGGCCAGTTAGTGTGTGGTACAACATTAAGTAATCAGTCACTTGCTGTTACCCAGGGAACATCAGTTCTGGTGGTGAGCTTCTCAGTGCTCCTTAATAAACAAAACAGAAAACCTGAAAGCACTTGAAAGCTTGTAACAGGGAACATTCAGTGTCGGTTCAGAAAAGGAAGAAACATCTAGGAAACAACAATAAAACTCGGTCTAGTTCCTGTAAAACCTGTGAAAAATTGGTACTCTGTGGAATGACAGCACCTCCTCTGCTGACAGGTCTGAGAACATCTGGACGGCTAGGAGCTGCTGAGCAGAAGTTCAACTTAGTTAATTTTTTCTTTTCCTTCTTTCTTTTTTCCATATAATTGAAATTTTTTCATTATGCAGTGAAGAGGAATATGATTTTTTTTTAATATTATGAGCATTGATATTTATTAGTTTGTTCTTCTGTCAGAAAATTACTACTGTAGGATTTTGTTTTTTCTCTCGATGCTTTCTGTGTCATATGAGTTCAGGCCAGGTGAAGGACATTGTTTGAAATTACTAAAACCTACAAATATCAGTTACTTCGCACAAACTGTTAGGATGTTCACTTTTAAAAATAGCCTTTAAAATTACATTCCCAGAAGATGGAGATGGTGCTGAAATAAGGTACTTTAAACAACTTGATGTAAGATACATGGGGTATTGGTGAAACAGTCTGACTTGAAAAATCAAACTTTATCTAACATAGACTTAATTCAGAAAATTCTATGCCAGCCATTTAGAACATCGACACACTCCTTGCTGAATACCATGCAGCAGCTTAGCTTATGGGACAAACTTTTGAAGAGCTTTGCTGTTACACTGACTTTTTTCCTTCTAGTGGAGCAAAATTAATGATAAACTGTACTCAGTCAGAAATGCCAATGACAACGTAGATCAGTGTTTTAATAGCATAACATTAAATAACTTGGTGCTGGTGATGTGACCCAAACGTCATAGATGTTGACATCTGAGTGATGATGACACTAAATGTTTTGGGTTACTTGAGTTTACCACATTGAGAACTTCTGTTGGTACCTAGGCACATGCTGTCTTTAGTGTGCTTTGAATATAGGCCTCAAACTGCTCGTGATGGGTAGATAATCTCTGAAGCTGACCTGGTTCGTGTTCATCCTCTGGTATTGAATGAAGTGTGGAGAATATATCCACTAGCTAGTGATACTGGAATATATGAGAAGACTTACACTCATGTATTTGCTACTCTTACTGAAGGCCAATTGTAAATGGCACAACTGCTGAAGGAAGCTAAAAGGTCAGTTTGGTATTCAGAATGGTTTTTTTTTCCAAATTCATCTTTGCTGTTGAGATTTTTTTATAGCTGGATATGTGGGAAGAGAGAACAGCACAGATCAGATAGCAGTGGTATTTTTCTGCCACTTGAAGCTGTCCTGTAGTTAAATTGTACAGAAAGCATTTAGTGTACACTGTGGTTGAACTTAATGTTTCAGTCTTGCCTTTTAAAATAGGCTTAGATAGGGAGAGAGTGGTGGGATTTTCTGTTTAAATATCAGCTTTTTAAAGAAGGTGTTGCTCTGAAGAGGTAACAGAAAGCATATGTGGGGTGGGACTGGAACATGAATTGCAGGGTAGGTGGGCCAGTGTATTTTAAGGAGAGGTTGGCTGGATGCACACACCACAGATAATTATTAAGGAGCTCTGTCTTCGGGGATCTGCTTTGTCTGTGTCACACATACTGTCAAGTAAAGGTATGGCTGACATTCCTTCAGGGCTTGCTTTTCATAAAGCTGAAATAATGGGGAAGTGATGAGAGCAGATAAACTGTCTTAGTATTTCTGGCTCAGGTTAATTGCAGTGGTCAGCGAGTACCACTTGTTCAACCCTTGAGCCTTCTTAAACAGAGGGGAAAAGGGACTGAGAGGATAGTTACGTAGTTAGGAAGAGCAACAGTAGAATGGAGAAGGATCCAAAAAGGCAATTGAAATTAACTTTCATTTGGCATATAGAGGAGTAAGTTTGCCAATGGAGAGAAAAAGAAAATCAGCTTTCGGGGGAAGAAGTATCTTGCTGCCAGGCTTCCAGCCTGCTCCCCATGCCTTCTTCAGGAATCTGCAGACCTGTTCCAGGGAGCATTTAGCCCTTTGTTGCTGGCATCTCTGTAATAGATAAATGAGCCTTCCTTCGGTAGGAGGGGAAAAGAATATCATATACAAGAATATGATGCTGTTAGGATGACAAGAGTGTTAGCACACTGTGAAGGTAGAAATAAATTAAAATGGATGAGCAACACTTAGGAGAAGTGGAGTGGGAAATCTTGTCATGCTCTAGGAGGACCAGCAGGCCACTTGAGCATAGTATGTCAGTGTGGGGGAAGCAGCAGCTACCGGCCACAGACTGTCACACTGCAAACCTATTGTAATGCAACTACAGTGGGACACAAAGGGTCTGGTCTGAGGATGGCTTTGATTCCTGCATCTTCATACTGCTCCTGGTTCTGAGAGTCACCCCCATCAGGGCAGATCAGCAGCCTGGACGTGGTGTGGCTTTCATGTAGCTTCTGAGGCATGTTTCGTGTTGCAGAATACATAATTGCTGGTTTTTCAAGACTTAGTTTAGAAGGCGATGGGAAGAGCTGCAGTTCTTAAGTGATGATGACAGCTGTATTTTAATACATAAAAGGGGATGGGCACATTCACTGTATGTGATCATGAATGGCACTCTACTGTATTGCCTTACTTCATCCCAGAATCATACCTCTGGCAGTGCTTGTCTCTCCCTAGGTAAAATAATAACAAAAACTTTGAGGCTTTCTGTGGTCTGCTTCATTGCTTTGCCTGCCTGTTGTAGTCATTTTACTTAATATCAGTTGGTACTTGAAATAAGAATTCCTAGCTAATTTCTGTCTAATGGAAAGGTAAAAGGTCCAAGTGGCATAAGATGTGAGAACAGATGTAAGAAATCATGAGTTCTCCGGGTTATTACTGACTCACAGTAGTGTAAAGTAAATAATATGGCTTACTGTGCTGTCTGCTCTCACTACCCCACCAACATTTTGTCTGTGAGAGGGAGGGTAAGATGCCTTCCAAGAAATGATGATGATATCCTGAGATGAATGGCTCATGAAGTACACCAAATACATGGTGTATTTATTGATTTCAAAGATTAACATCTGGCCTGATAAATAATTAGCTTCACTCAGAGTCTGTTGGGATTTTGTTCTAACCTACGTGGTCCATAAATGAAATCCTGTTCCATTTAAGGCTATTAAAAAAACCAAAACTGAATATGTCAAGTCCAGTTCCACCCTAGCTGAAGGAAGAGGCACAGGTCTCTTCCTTACTTGTGTTATGTATGGATTAGGAGGCCATCAAGATGAACTGGAGTGGGAGCCGCTGGGCTACTCAGCTCCTCCACCTGAGAAGTGCTTAGGAAATAACCCACTCTTTGCTGTCTGAAAAACTGCAGCTCATTCTCAGCATCACTTTTTTTCTCTAAGTTTCTCAGAAGTTTAGACAGAGCCACTTTCAGATCTGCATAATGAAGGCAGCATTTTAAGGATGCGCTGACACACAGATCACAGTGCTGCTTGCTTGTAGTAGGGCTGGGACCATGGCAAAATCCTTTCATATTCCTGGAAGAAGAAAAAGTGGGTGCTAATGCTCTAGCATTAACATGTAGCTTTCAGAGTCGGCTTAAATTTGCCACGCTGAAGCTTTCCTGTAAATATTCTTTAGTATGCACTAGATTACAGGGGTTAAGTCAGCCATAACCAAGTCAGATCAGCTCTAATGCTAGAGTTACCTCCAAAGACAGAATTTTGTAATAAAATGGGTAATACTTTTTGCATGCTCAGTACACAGTAAATTTCTGTCTTTTGGAAAGCATAAAAGAAAAATGCCTGTTTGTTCCCTTGTTGATGCAGTTGAAACATCTTGAAAGTTTTATTTCAGCATTTAAAAGATGAATCAAAGATACGGTTTTTTGAAATACCTGGTTTAAAATGCCATCTAGTATCTTCTCTGCTTGTCTGGTCAGTGCTCCTTAGACTGTGGCAGAGTTAATCTGAGCACATGGATAAATCACATCTCTGCTACTTCATGCATTCCCAACGGTAGGATGGCTTTTAGAGGCTGGTGGTTACTCTTTAAACATTATGGATTTATGGAACCTTTCTAAACCATACGTGTATTACGTGTCACATTTCATCATACTGGGCAGTTTCTTGTAAAATCAAACTTAAATGTTAGACTTGAGGTTACCATGTTATTGTCTCTGAGACTCTGATACTGGTTTGTGTAGTGTTGTGCTTTTGTGGCTGACGTGGACATTGTCATAGGAGAAAAGCAGCAGGAAAGCATTGAGCCAAAATGTGAAGTTTTTTCTTTGCAGAAATCTGTAGAGTGTGAGTAACTCACTCTAATATGGAATGATTCATGCACAATAACACTATTAATATGGGCTTGTATTACCCATCTGCCTACTACCTTTTAACTCTTGTTTTGAAACAGACAAGGTTTTGCTGCTTTTTCCATAACACCAGTGAGCTGCACTGTTCTATATGTTTGCTCAAGCCCCTGCATACTTGACTGTGTTAAACTGTTACACAGATTCCTCACTTATCCCTTTGCCAAATAGCCAGTGTCTAGGCTTTGGCAGTGGTTTTATAGCCTTACAGAAACTCCTAAAAATATCTGTCTCTGATTTGGTAGGTGCAAGGGTATATCAGGCTTGGTATCATCTTATCTTCCTGCTGTTTCCTGTAGGGTGGTATCAAAGGCAGGTATGACTCTGTACTTTCCTTACTGCCTTGGTGGGGATCTCTAAGGGAGCTTGTGTGGGCACTGCAGTGTTACATCCATGGGACACATACAGTTTGGATGCAAAAATGCTTTTTTAACCCAATTTGAAGTACCCTAATACAAGTGTCAGTTAGAAACAGTTGCCAAAATCTCAAATGGACTTGGAATGAGTGAACACTTTGAACTGGACTGCTCTGCTTCCATTGATCATTAAGAGAAGTAATAATGGTATGGTGGTGTGCATAGGGAGTAGGTTTGTGTCTAAAATTAGCTTGTTTAGATTATGCTTTAGGAGCCAATTAAAGTGCTAAGAATTTTTGTGCAGAAAGCTTACAGTTCCTTGAATATTTCCTTTGTATCTGCTTCATGAATTTGGATACATGTTCCTGTAACAAAAATCTTAACTAGCCAGCTGCAAGCTTTGTGTAAACTTTCTGCTCCTTTTATAACCTGTTTACTTTCCAAGTAAGTAAATGCAGATCTTTATCACTTACA
The DNA here is from genome assembly GCA_034509425.1 of Eopsaltria australis. NCBI lineage: Eukaryota > Metazoa > Chordata > Aves > Passeriformes > Petroicidae > Eopsaltria > Eopsaltria australis. The sequence continues at coordinate 802,279 of JAVTVJ010000189.1, read as the reverse complement.
TTCCTACTGTGAAGTTTCTCTGAGTATAGCAGGGTTTCCTTGAGTCTATCGGAACTCATTTGCATCTCTGGTCAACTCTGAAGAATATGGGTGGTTGTAGTAATGAGTTGGGTAAAATCTCTGGAGTTCAGGGACAAGGTCAGCCACAAGCTGCTCTGCTGCTTGTCAGTTCTCTGAACTACCCTATTCTCTGGGAGAAAGTCCTGTACCTCTTCTCTCCTTTCTTCACCCCTGTCTTAGGATGACTTGTAGCCTTGGAGAGAGACTTACCTTCTCTTGCTGGAGTCTTGCAAACCTTTCCTTGTCCTTCTGGTTATCAGGTAGGGGAGCTATGAACAAGGGGAGTGATGTTTGCAGCACCTCAGGGTGTGCTGGAGGGCACTCTATAGCTCTTTCATTCTGGGAATGGAAAGGCAGATAGATATGAAGGATGCCTCTCTGCTGTGCTGGAGCCATGTGTTCCTTTAAGAACCTTGTGAAGAGCTGGTGCAGTTTGGTGAGGTTGGCTGCTGACTGGATGGGTTTGAATCCTTGACTCCCTGTGGTAGGTGGGCTGGAGATTCCTTATCACAAGTCTAATAAACATAATTGATGCAAAAAAAAAGTAGCTTTGAAATTTCCTGTGTAGAGTTTTGCTTTTCCAGTAAAAGCTTACTCATTTGCAATGTTTCTGAAATGAGAAGTGCATATCCTGAAACTAAACTTGGTCCTGAAACTGTAACCAGTAAACTTTTCCTTGTTACTGGTAGTCTGATAGGCCAGTTGTCTGTTCATCTTAATGCAGTGTCTAGTTTTGTACCTTTACTCAGTTTGTTGAAATAAGTGTACATCTAAAATGCCTTAAAGCTCCGTTTAACCTTGTAGCAAACATTTGAGTCCATCCAAACTTCTGGGAGAGAAGTAGATTGAACTTAGTTGCAGTGGTTGTTTGCAATATGTCAATGTGTGTTTATTGTTGTTTCAGGAGCTCTTGGACAAATATTTAATAGCTAATGCAACTAATCCAGAGAGCAAGGTATTCTACCTGAAGATGAAGGGCGACTACTTCCGATACCTTGCTGAGGTTGCCTGTGGTGATGACAGAAAACGTAAGTACCTTGGGTCTTTCACAGCTCTGGTCTGCAGGTGAGGGGCCAGGCAATGAAATACACAAACTACAAATTCATGGGTTAGCTGTGTTTAAGTCAGAAATCTCTAGTTTTCATACTGACTGAGAGCAAAACTCTGACTAGACCTTAAGTATGCCAGGGAATTTTAGCTGGTGTTCCTGTCATCTACCCTAAATTTCTGAATAGTTGCTCCATAATGCTTGTTCAAATCTTCTGGAAAACAATGTAGGTGAAGGTATGATAATATATTTAATGTTGCTTGTTTGTAATTCTTTACTAAAAGTTGGTTGGGTGAGTGAACAAATCTCTCTAACATTTTGTACTCCATGGTAGAGTCCTGTTGACCTATAAATTTTAACCATTTCACTTGTGAAGCAGACTTCATTGTAGTCACTTGTGTTTATAAAGAAGCCACAAAATTACTAGGTTGATACTCTAGCCATGAAGTGTGAGCTGTGCTCTAAAATGATTGATTTTCATTGGAATAATACTGTTCCTGAAATTTTAATTTCAGCAGGAAAGGCCTGGAAACTGACAATTGATACTGGGCATCCTGAGACTGTAGGCCTTTCCTAGGGGTTAGAATACGTGCATAGGTAGTTGTAAGTACCTCAGGAACATCTTCTGGGGAAGATTTAACTCTGTATTGAAATAATTATTAGAACTGTCTTGCAAGGTGCCCAGGTTGTGTTGTGATGTTAAAAACTCTTGGTATGGCATAAGGTAGTGGATCTATTTCTACATAACAAACTAAAATGAGTTGTTCAGTAATGCTGTGACATGAAGGACAGGGGCTGTTGGAGCCTGTGGATGCTGCAGTGACTCCTCTGGGGTTGGGCATGCCATTTCACAGTCAGAAATTCTTAACCCTGAATCTGATTCGAATAGCAGCAACAGGTCCAAGGGTAGCAGAGAAAACTTGCCTTTGGCTTTCAGGACATCATCTCATTTATACTTTGTCTCAAGCAACAGCTACAAATCAGGGCTTGTACGAGCACAGAAATACCAGCTTCTCTTGGCTAAAATTACTGCAGTTAAATGCCACACATGCTGATAAGGGATACAGTGCAAGAGAGATTGATTGATGTAACATTGTTAGCAGATCCTGCTGGGGTTCAGCTCTTAAGTTACAGCTTATGTGTATCACCATGCAGACTTCTCTGCGTAACTTCTTGCAAACTTCAATACTTCAGGCTTTTCTGATGTTCCACTTCAAAGCATCTGTTTATTTTCTCAGCTTCAAATATATTTTATGTACTTACAAGCTAATTTATCTCCTGGATTTGCTACCTTTTTGTCTTCTTTCACCTGTTCTCAACAAATGGATAGTCCTTTAGCACTCACTACTGTGTAAATACTGGAAAATCCAAATCTGTCTTGATTCTTTTCAATGCTTACTAGATTTTACTTACCAAGCTCTTTTACCAGCATTTGCAAGAGCAGTGCCAGTACTAGCTCCCTCACAGAGCTGTATTTTAAGCTCTGACAATGACCTTTCTTTTCCTGCAGTTTCCTTCCATTCTGCAGCATGTTTAGGGCAGCTGTTGGCCCTTTGGCTGTCTATCAGAAGGGAATCTGGAATAGACTACAGGCAGCACTCCTGAAGTACACTCTGACCTGGCAACCTCTTTTCTCTGTGGTGTTTATCCCAGTTATTTTGGGCACAACATTGGGGCTTTTTATCTGGACCTGTCCACACAGAATTTTTGGAGGCAAACCTTCCATTTTTCAGGAGCGTGCCATACATGCCTTCCGAACTTCCTCGAGATATTGGGCGTTCTTTACTCTGCACACGTAACTCACATGAACGTGTCCATCCTGTGCAAGGAATGAAGTACAAGTTTTGTAGAAAAAGTAATGCACAAATGCTTTTTTTTTCTCTCCACACTTAAAGTGTCAAAGGCCACTGAAGCAATGCAGTAGTCCTGGATGCTTGTGTTTACCAGGTTCTGTGTTTGTCTCTCTTGAATACCTTTGCTGTGTAGTATCTTAGTTTGCTCCCTGTGTTTTGTCAGTGTGGCAGCTGTACTTAAGATGAGTGTAAAGTCATTCCTTTGATCAAAGTAAGTGCATTGTTTCCTAAGAACAGGCTTATGTACAGCACTATTCAGTCTCCTACTAATGGAGTGATTTAAGTAGTAAAATCTTTTAATAAAGTTAAACGAACCCACACCTACTTTGTTTGTCATTCTTTTTCAGAAACAATAGAAAACTCACAGGGAGCTTATCAGGAGGCATTTGATATCAGCAAGAAGGAGATGCAGCCAACACATCCAATTCGCTTGGGTCTAGCTCTTAACTTCTCTGTATTTTATTATGAGATTCTCAACAATCCTGAGCTTGCCTGCACACTGGCAAAGACAGTAAGTCACTTTTTTTCCCCCAGTATGCCTGCAGGGAAGGTAGAAGAGAATTTATGCTTAAAACTGTATGAATTTTTACTTCCTAGAGTTTGTGAAGGAAATGATCCTATTTAAAGTTTCTGGTTTCCTAGATCATATTGTTACTGGGATTGAAGGGGTACAAGCAGGCTGTATTTACAATGTGACTTAAACTTTTCAGCAGCATGGCAAGCTTTTATTACGTCTTTATTATGGTTTTGTTTCAAATAGAGCAGGTTATTAACTTGTAATGTTGCTTTTTAAGCTACCTTTACTGGTAGGCTTAGCTTCTGCTTGCCTAATGATCAGTTAATAGAAAGGCTAAAGATGGTTTAATTATTCCAGGCATTTGATGAGGCAATTGCAGAACTCGATACACTGAATGAAGACTCATACAAAGACAGTACTCTCATCATGCAGTTGCTTAGAGACAACCTAACAGTAAGTTGCTTTTTTGTGTATTATCTGGTTCTGTAACCAGGTGTTTGCTTAGACTGAATTTGTGATGGGGAAAAAAACCCTTATTTTGCTCTAGTGTAAAGCACAGCACTGACTTGGGCTGTTTACCTATGATACCTTATAATAACTTAGTTTGAATGATGTGTAAATTGATGTCCAACTTCATGCTGTGTAATCTGGAATAACAGCCTGGTTAGCTCACATTCTTCCTGGTATGATGGCCTTACGGTAGAGGGGAGAAGGAGCATTCAGCCCAACCTGATGTGTAAGATGGGAATTAAACAGTCATCTGTGATCTGTCGGGGAATCTTACTCAAACTTTTTTGATGACTGCTTCAAAGCAGAGTTTCTCCTAGTATACATCCAGTGTAGCTTGCATTATTTGTTGTCCTGATTTTCATTCAAAAGTTCTGAAATTTCAATGTACTAAGAATAAAATCAGTTTGAGTATGTTATTATAATGATAAACCATTTTAAAAAGTGCCTTATGGAACAACTAGGTTCTATTAAAATATGTAACTATGGCAGTTTTTCAGGGAATAGCCTGTCTGAATATTCACTGTATTAAAAATTACAACATTTATCATTTTGCAATAGTCCTTCAGTAGAAATGTCTGTGGTTAGCAGAGTGCTTAGCTTTGATAACCAAAGTGGCAGTCTAAACTTGCAGGATTCAGATTGTGTTTGAAATGGGAGTTGCCTGTGGAGTGGCTGTTGAATGGCCTGGGATCTATCGGTGGCACAGCTCACTGTAAAACACAAGAGCTGGAGCCATTGAGAACATCTGCTCTGCCTCTCTGCCTGAGGGGAAAGCTCATTGTGCCCTGTGCATGGGGAACTGTGTCCAGTTACCTCTCTGCCAGCAAGTACTGGAAGCCAGGGTTGTGCAACCCCAGTGTGCTGGTACTTTGTGGGCATCCTTAAGTCTAACTCATTATCATTTCCTTACAGTCAGTAATTGTCCCTTTTTGGAATTTGAGGTGCACTTCTGAAAGCTGACACTCTTTTTCTTTTATTTCTAGTTATGGACATCAGACAGTGCAGGAGAAGAATGTGATGCTGCAGAAGGTGCAGAAAACTAAACTGCACGCGGGGCGTCATTCTCCCTTTCCTTCTCAAGAAACCTTTTTACACGTCTCCATTCCTTATAGCTCCACTTGGATTTCCTATAGCAAAGAAAACCCATCCATGTGTATGGAAATCAATTTATAGTCTTTTCACACTGCAGCTTTGGGAAAACTCCATTCCTTGATTTGTGTTTGTCCTGGCCTTCCTGGTGTGCGGTTACTGCTGTAGAAAAGTATTAATAGCTTCATTTCATATAAACATAAGTAACTTCCAAACACTTATGTAGCGGACTAAAGTGTACCTGGTATTTAAAAACAAATCTGAACCAGTTCCTGCCAGTTGACTGTGTTTTGTATTACAGTAAGATATGAAAATGTAGTTAATTGCAACTAAAGAGTGTTCCACATAGCATTTAATTCTCCACATTCCCTTCTTATTCTGCAGGGTTTCCTTTCCATAATTGACTTTCACATGCTACTGTGTATTCATTTCAGTAGGAATATGGAAGTTCTGGGCCAGATCAAGTTGAGCATTTAAAGTTTGGAAAACCACAAATTGAGTTGCTTCCCGTATCATGTAATACAGAAGCTTGTGTGTTCAAGAACAGGGGCTTCTCTTAATCTTCAGTTGCTGCTGTTTAAGTTGATACCCCTTCCCAATAAAAGTTCACTTACACTCCTGCCTTTGTAGTTCTGGTATTCACTTTACTATGTATTAGAAGCAGCATGTTACTGCTGGAGTACAGGCAGTGCTTTTTGACAGACTAAAGTGCATGTCATTTCTTAATACACTGGAATGGGAAAACCAATTGAAGTTCACATGTCCAAGTATAAAACTTAGTACTTTTCCATGCAGGTTTGTGCACATGTGCGAAGGTGTCAAGTTTGTCCAGTGATTGTTAGAGAGTTTGGACCACTATTGTGTGTTGCTAATCATTGATTGTAGTCCCAAAAAAGCCTTGTGAAAATGTTATGCCCTCTGTAACAGCAAAGTAACATTAAATAAAATTACATTTTATAAACCACCTACTGTTGACTTGTAACAGTTCCATATAATAACTTAAGGGCTGAAATTTAAAGTATCTTGTGCTGGAAATGTCTTTCTCAAATTTATTACATTCCTCTTAAAAGTCTGCTTTTAAATGAACTTGTTTTAAAAAAATACCCTGGATAACTTTCGATAGTTAATCTGACATGTGGACTTCTTAATAATGAAATCTACTAGCAAAAATGGATTCACCTTAGTAATGAACTAAGAAAAGATAGCCAATTTCTTGCTACTCTTTCATGGCTTGAAGTATTCTCATCTGAATGATGCAAATTTTTTGTAGTCTACTGGAATTGTCTGCTGTGTTCTCTTGTGTTTTTCCTGATGGACCTCATTACAGTGTTCCAGCTACATGTTTAGTTATGCAGAGGAATATGTCCTGCTCTAGAATGTTAGTTTGTGTGCTGCCATATCATAATCTGCTTTCACTTGTTCTTAGACTATGTTTAGTGTTACTGTTTTCCCTCATTTTTGGAGTTTTTTGTAATATATTGCTCTGCTTTTTTTCTTCTCCCCTCTAGATCCCTTAGGAGTTTTTTTCCTAAATCTCTACCTCTTACTTTCCCATGTTGGTGGGTTTTTGAAAATATTTAACTCCTGTTAGTGTTGTGGCTGGACAAGAAATTACATTACAAAAAAGGATATATATTACTAGTCCTTGAAAGTTTCTGGTGGTATATCTGCCACTTTCCATGTTTTTATTCATTCTTTGAGTGTGCACAATGAGCGTTCCTACAATAAAACTGTTCAGCTTCTGTGCTTCAACTGACATGCATTGCTCTAAAAAAATTGTATCAATTCCATTTTCTTCATGCAGTCACTTTGAATTGCTGTCAAATTATTGTGTGGCAGGACTTTACATAAACTCATATGCTTCTTAATTGGTGTTTTGGTTTCGTAATTTCCCCTTGCCCATGCATTTCTTACTGATCTTTGTTTCGTAAAGGTTTTAGCTCCTATGTGCTGCCATTCTCTAGTAAAGCTGTTTGGGTACTGACATGCAGCAGTCAGCTTTATCTGCTCATTTAAGGGTTTGCTTTCTTTGCTGTCTTAGCTTGCACTACATTGTCAGCTAACACTGTTCTCTTGTTTCCTTTCTTTTGCACCTTGTTGAGAGAGTTGTCAGTTTTCCTTACACGAACAGGAGCTGGGCCTTGTATCTAGATTATAGCTTAATTTATTAAATGTGCTCTCTGATGTTTATCAGGCTGGGCAAATTCTAGCTGTCCCTTGTTCATTACATCTGCATTTTATGTGAAAAAAGAAGTCTTGAAACTACAGCGTCATCATTTTAAATTTTAATAATAATGAATACAGCACCATCTCTCCTCATAGTTACTTCCAAAATTTGGCCAAGTATTTGCATTATTTTGGAGGAGAGAGGGAATGAAATGTGTAGGGGAATGGGATGATACTACAAAAAAAAGCGATGGATTGTAATTCCCTCAGTGACTTTGCTGAGTCTTTCCCTCCCAGATAAACTTGAACAATAAATCACCATATATAGGAAAAGGGCAGACTTTGTAATTTATTCAAGACATTACTGGAAGAGTACAGACTTGAGATTACCATTGTACAGCTGAAATCCCAGACTTGTGTAACAGGAACTAACTGCCCTCTTTTGTGTGAGTGTGGGTAGATGACACGGCTGCTGAAAGCTCCAGCAATTACAACTTGGCCAGCTTTCAGCTGTATAAAATGCCAGAGTGGGAAGGGTGAAATGTTAGTACCAGCTTTGGATTACTGCCATGATATTTTCCACTACACTGCAAGGACTCCAGCTTCCTAGAGGAATGCTTTGTGGTCTTCTGCCACACAGTCATGAGTACACCTGATAATAAAGTGTAGCCTGAAACTATGACATGAAGTATTTTAAAACTTGTATTTCTGTATATGCAAACTAGTTTAAAGGCAGTTTGTAGTGTAGGATCTGTGCATTGACATCAGCATAAGAATCCCTGAGCAGAGATTCTGTAAATGTCATTAGAAGTGGCGTGTAAGCTTCTTTATTGGAAATTATATTCTCTGTTGTCCAACCTCTTTGCTTACTTAAATCCTAATTCCTGTTGTTGTGGTCACTGTCATTGTAAAATCCCTCTGCTTTGGAAACAAAAGGACAGTTTGTAAAACCTGTGTGGAGGGAGAAGAGTGGGGCCTTTTTTTAGGCCTTGGCTTCAAATCACATCTGGCTGCTGATGTTATTGCTGAGCAGATGCTGGGTATTTCCAATCTGTTGTAAATCTGTTGGAAACCATTAAAGAGGCTCATTACAGTCCTATAAAAAGGAGGAAAATGAGAGGGAGATGTTTGTTTCTATGCTATCAATTACTTAAATTGCATTCCCCAGGGAAATCTGGTGTGTGACAGCCAGGGAGGGGTAGAGTTTTGTCTCAGCAGTAACAGCAATAACAACACTGTACATTATAGCATTCTTCACATAACTCAAGGCTTCCGAAGAGATTTTGTGCATGTGTTAGAGATACTGAAGCCTCTGTAGTACAGGATGCATGAATCAGTCCAGTGAAGTTTAAAAAATACTCATGTTTCCATTCATAGAAAAAATTACGCCAACGTGAACTGGGAGGCAACAGAATATTTGGACTATTTTAAGAAATGGCAGTGCCAAGGTTTTGCCACTCTCATCCCTTCTGAAAAATCCAGGCTGACACAAGAATCTGCCTTTGTTCTGTTAGCATAATTTCATTGGTTTGAATGTATAGGTGACTTAAGTTTCATTTATAGAGCTAATTTGATCAGACTGAATCGTCTGAACAGGATCTTGCTATATGATTTAAAAGATTTCAGTAGTTGGTGAACTTTATTCATTACTTAATTCACCTTTAATGTTATAATTAATCAGTTTAAATACAGGACTTTGAGAACATAATTTTTGATTTTCATATATCAATTCTTCAGTAGGGTTTTATGCAAACATAGAGTAAGCACCCACATAAAATATATTTTTATTTGGACACTTTGAAGTATAGAAATATGTAGCTATGCCAAAAAGCTTCAAATAAAGCATTGTGTCAAGTGGAAACTCATGCCAGTTTATTGCTGTTAAGGTTTGTGGTTGAGAGGTGGTTGACAGTTTAATCAGCGGGAGGAACAGGAGGAACTTCTCAAGCAGTACCAGAGCATCACCAAAGAAGTTTGTGTACAGTGGAATTGCAACTGCAATTTAACTGACTCGATTGTTGATATTTCATTTTGTCCCTCAAGTTTTATACCATCTGGGACAGTTTCAATAATGCTCAACGGGAAATAAAATTAGAGCTTTTGAATTATTAGCTGCTTGAATTATTTACCAGCCAAGTACAAAGCTACTCCGCTGTGAAACTTCCGTCCCTACAAATGTGTTTCTAATGTTCTGGTTGCTGTCCTGCTCTGCTCTGCTTCATCTGTCCTTGAATTGCTCTTCCTTTCTACCCTGTCCTTCTGAGGCTCTCGAGTGAGGGCGGGGCATGCTGGATGGTTGGTGGAGAGATGCTCGAAGGCACACATTGCTCTCATCTCTTGCGCGCTGAAAATGCTTGACGGGATGGTCTGCACCCAGCTGCCAGGTGTGTAGGATCCCAGAGGGCAGAAGATACAGCAAGATGATCACTACTGAGTGTTGTAAGGCAGGAGAATAAGAAAACCAGAGCCCAACTGTCAGAGTATTGAACCCAAACACTGCTGTCTCTTGTTATTGCCACCAGAGAGGAAAGGACTTAAGTTTCTGGTTTGTCACTTAAAAGTGATAGATGTCATGCATGAAGGTCTGGTGTGTGGTCATGGCTGAAAAGATGTTTGTGCTGCTCCATTCTGCAAGCAACAAGATGGTTACGTGCTGTTCTGTACCAAGAGCACATGGGCACCTCTGGTGAATCTGTGGAATGGTTCAAAACCAGTAGCTTTGATAAATAATAAAAAATTACAATTTTTGAGAAATAATAATATAAATGGTTCCTGTGGAGGATACAGTCTTAAGTGTGCCAGGCTAACCAACTGAATACTTCTGCTTTGAAGTGGGACACCTTATGCTGTGGTTTATGTACTTAAAATAAGTCTGGATGAGATCCCCTAGATAGCACATCCCACCCATTGGCATCACGGGCACTATGCAGTATGTTTGTCAGGCTGGTATTAGATTCTTTTCTTCCTTTGGTACTGGAATCCTGTTCCAGGTCCTCATTCTGCTGATAGCTAGAAATCCAAATAAAAGCTTTCTCTTAGCTAGTTTCTACCCACTTGTTTTTGTGTCAGTGCTGCCTGTTAGCTAAATCTTGTAAGCATTCTTCTGTCAGCAGCTCTGCACAGAGAGGAATCTTTGATTAATAGAGTGCTCCAGGAGCATTTTGTGGTATGCAGGGATAGTACATAGCACACAACTTCAATGCATCTGTAACAGTAATTGGTTTTCTGAGGTGGGTCCTAGTGCTGCACATCCTTTTTTGCTCAAGGTTTTGCTGATTTTAGTGAGGATTCAGTTCATCAATGGTCTGCAATAGTTAGATTTGTATTTTAGATACAGTGATAATTTGGCTGGTAAGGGAGGCAGTTTGCTTTGGAGTGCATCTGCAAAGAATCTGTTGCAAAGGGAAAAAACAGCTGAGGAAGAAGGAATTGTTTTGGTTGCTGAATAGAATGATCTTTAAAAGCATGGGCATTGACATTTGAAAGAAATAAACATATTTTCTTTTTCCAAATGGCTGCTCTTTGTAAAAATGGCTCACTTGTTAATTCACTGCCTTAAAAGATAAAAAGGAAACGTTGCTTATCTGTCTGGCTTGGTTGCTGGGTCAATTGTAAATATTTTTGTTGAGTTAGAACCAGAGGAGAAAGGGCGAATCATTCTTGTCAAAAGCACTTTAATTTTTAAAAGGTGCTCAAGCTTTCCAAATGTAACATTTTCCAAATGTAACTTTTTCCATTCAGGTACAAATATGAGGTCGATACCAGCATCCTGGAACTTCATATTGTATTCCTTGACTTCCTAAATTTCACTTGCTGAGAAAACCAGGCAGGCCTTACTACTAATTAATAAATCACTAGGATTAAATGATGCAGTAGAAAAGTAACAGGAAAGAAAACAAGTTGACTGTTCAGTGGATTTGTAATACTGGAATGTTTTGTTTTTCTCTAACAGTAGGAAATTGCTACACCCACAAAAGGTCTATAATTTAGTGTGTTCTGTTAGTAACCACATCTTGCCTCATCAAGTGGAATCTAGAAACCTGTTCCTGCAGCAAAGCCAAGGAAAATTGTCGTGTCACCGTGGATCTAATCATTATTGTTATTACAGTAAAGCTTCACAACCCTGCTGTGGAGAGCATGACATGCACCAGCATCCAAACCCTGAGAACTCTCACCTGGCATGCTGACCCTTCCATGACTGATGAATTTTGGACAAACTTTGGTAACTGCAGTGACTACCTAAAATCATAGAAGCCCATTTAAATTAAGACAAGGTCAAGCATTATTTATGTAAAGGAATGAAATGCAGTGTTCTCATGTACTTTAAAAGACAAGTAGGATAATAAGAATTGGACAATGACTTCAGGGTTTATAGTAGAGATGGAATAACCCTGCAGTGTCTTTGTAGTTCTGGAGACAAAAGGAAAAGCTATGTGGAATAATTTGGAGATTTAGCAAAGCAACTGGAGAGAGTAACCTGTTTTATTCCTGAACTCTGGAGCACCTGAGAGCACTCTTCCTCTGTTGGAGAAGGAGAAAAGGCACCTTTTATCAAGAAAATCTTATGATTTCTCTGGTGAGACATAAAAAACAACCACATGCACTTTTACTTGAAGTTGCAGTGGTCGTGATCTTTTCAGAGAAGATCTAGAGAAGACATTACTCATTTTGTCATGATGAGCTTGTGTCTGAACTGCTGGGTTTCTGCTGAAGTTCTTAAATGCTTTTGAGGCCTGTCTGGTGAGAATGTTGCTGCAGGGTAAAGTTCAAACAAAATTCTCTAGTGAAGGATGATGGTCTAAAAACATGAAGAAATGATGTAGATAAGTGTAAGAAGGCAAGGAAGGATGAGAATTTGGTAGCCAATGGAAGTGATCCAGCGAGGCTGAGGAGAGTTTAGAGAATCCCTGCCTAACTTCAGAAAGTGAATCAATCCTTAAACCAAACTACATGGTCACATCTCTGGGTAAAACAAAGCAAATGGGTCCTTTGGGAGAGGAGATCAGCCTTAGGGAAATACTTGGGCTGCCACTTACTAATTCAAATACTAGATTTACTCAGTGAGAACGGTGATGTTTGCATCTGCAGGCAGCATGGAAGTCATGCTAAAGCTGCCAAAAGGGAAGTAGTTTGCCATTTCCCTATGTGTAAGTTCTATCACTTTTTTCCATTTGTGTTTATTAATTCTTTTTCCTTAATAACCAATCCTGCTCTGTACAGTCCAAGTCTTTGCCCATTGAGGTGTTCTGCTGAAGGATGGGGATCCAAGCACTTGGAGTAATTTGTCAAGGCAACCTGGAATCCCTACAGTCAGCTAGCACTAGTGCTGGGTCTCCTGATGACAGTCTACTCAGAGTATCACAAGTACTGGATGCTTCCTGAACTACTTACTGAATAAGTTGCTTGGTCTTTTTAGCAGGAAACCTATTGTTTAATAGGTAGAATTGAGTCACAGAAACTATTTCCTGTCTAATGAAAACAGTGTCCCCAGTTATCCCAAATACTGCACAATTTTTCTATTAAAAAGTTTTTATTGAGAATGAAATTCTGAGATTTGCTTTTTTTTCTTTGAAATGAATTTAAAATTGTTATATCTGATTCTCTCATTAAGCATTCTTGGCCAAATAATAAGTCCTCAAAAGCTCTGGAAGCCATAGCCAAGTGGGACTCTGAATTGCATTTCCATCTCCTAAAAGATGGTTGGAAAGATAACTGTGTGGGAAGTGATCACTGCAGGGAACAGTCATGTCCTGGCAGCGAGCATGGACCAGATGACCTAATTTCTCTTTTCCATTAGAGTTGTCTCTGATTGCCCAACTAGTCATGCAATCACATGACTGACAACAAGGATAAAAAAATATGGAAAATACATCTCCCAGTGTAACAAATCCTGTTATTCTTGATTCCATCACCTTGCAAGCACTTATTAATTGAATGCCATGGAGTCCTATATCAATATATTGGTCTTTTACATGAAACCCTTAAAATTGACTTGCCATCTGCTCTACCTGGAAATCAGCACTACTTCTTCAGCTGCATGGGACATCTGCTTGGTGCAGCTGATGTGTGAATAGAAGCAAGACTTGAGAAGAGCTCAAAGAAGCAGTTGTAGGAATAATATACTCTATTGCCCAGTTTTAATGTTACCCATACAACTCACCTACAAGATTTTGGAAGTGCAGCACTGTGCTGACTTACTTCTCCATTATAATACCTTGTGTACGTATGACATGAGCTTGCTGTGCCGAAGTCTGCGGTTGGTTAGACTGGCGTTAAGATGGCTTTTTTGCAGCTGTTTATAAATCAGCCATGACCTGGCTGTCACTTAAAGGAGATTTCTTTGTTTTTTTTTTTTTCCCATGACTTGGTGCTTCTTGCTGGCTGAAGAGGCTGCCCATTCTCCCTGAGCCAGGTAGCCCGAGGTCTTGTAGTGTCAGATCTTATCTGCAATATGACGAATTTTGGAATCAGCCTTTAGATTATTATCAAGGGATAAGTCTTTGAAATACATTTTATTAACATAACCTCATGCTGCAGAGTTTGTACATGAAATCTTTTTCCCACTTGGTGCATCCCATTCTCCATTAACATTATTCACATCATATCTACAAACAAAACAAAACACAAAGGACAAGGGGTCCTGACTGTAGCATTAGGATGATAATGGATTACAAGAATGCACTTAGAAACACCTGCATGTGGGTGGAGAAGTGAGGGTGTGCAAGATAAAGAACTTTAAAAAGCAGAATACAGAGACCAATCAAACACTTTGCTATTCTGATGAAAACTACACAAAACCACTGTATTTTCTGAAAGGATGTTCACCCTTGAGATCCTTCACAACTCTGATTTGCAATTATTAGATGGATGCTTATCTAGACAGATGAGATCCAGGGGGAGGTTTGCCTCTCAGATCCGCTGTGGAAGAACTGTGGTAAGGTTGATTTCCTCCTTGGTAAGAGAAAGTGGAGTAGAGTGCTTCTTGCTAGAACTGTGTGTCACATACTTTCTATTACTGCAGAAACCAAGGGCCTCTGCAATGCCCAATCTCTCCTGACTTCTTCTACCTTATTTTTTAATAGTTGTGGCTTTCAGTCTTTTTCTTTAGGTATTTTGGGTTGGATGATGTTAAAACCCTGGTTTTTAGCTTAGATTTATTGACTACACGTTTCATGGGGCCTTCTGAAGTAGATGTCTATTACAGACTTGGATGTACAAGATTGGACAAGACCTGTGTTCCTTTGGCCCTGGTATTCAGTTCTTTCCTACTCATGTAGCCAAAGGAAGCACTTACTCCACCCTGCCACCTGTGGGGCCAGAGACACAGACAAGATACATGGATGCTAATTGTTTTCCATGCCCTGCATTCTTCTTCTAAAGTATTTTGCTGTGCAAAGTAATCCCAGTTTCTAAAACAATGAGAAAAAAATCTTCAAGCTCTTAAGAAATATATAAAAAAAATACATGTGTATTATAAAAATGTCATTGGTTAATAGCAAAAACATTGTGATAATGAAGAAAGTTTAACATTTAGAAATGAGGAATGTCTGACTACTGAGGGACCTCTGTGGAAGGAATAACCAAAATTTAAGAATCTTATATTTAACAGCGTATTTCCTGTCAGTTCCTGCTTGTGTTTTTTCCTTGACTTGCAAAGTTTTCCCATGTTTTCCTTTTCCAATTGGAATAGAGAGATTGCTGCTCTTCAGAAATTGCCTCAGAGACTACTTCACTGAGACAAAAGTAACTGGTAGATGCAGTTTGATGTATTTTTGTTTGTTTTTCTTCTTGTCACTCAGCTGTCATATCCGTTTGCACCCACCCACTCACAAAACTCCTGTTTGCTATTAGTAATTTGTTTACTTACTTTCTTAATTCAAGAAACCTTAGCTTAAAACCTCTACATATTGCTTCTAAACAATGTTGTGGGATAAAATGTATCAGTCTGAGCCTTACAAATTCCAGCAATCCAACAGCTGTGCTGACTCATACTCCCTGCCAGTGAAGTCTGAAGACTTTGATTAAATGGGAATTGCTGGAGTACAAAGCTCCAGTGGCAGCCTGTCCTCCAGGGTCATGTCTCCTCTGCTGACAACCAGTTCCTGCACTGGATACATGCTCTGAAGGATCCCTCTGAGGTCACAGTTATGCAGTCAGTTTAGCACAACACAAATCCATACTGCCTTTGAAACCTTCTGCTGTCTCATCTCTGCTTGTCCCTAGTGCCCTTCTTAGGCTGGCATCAGACGGCCTGAATGCAAAACCACATGCAAGGATGGACACCTTTCCCTTCTCCCTCCCCCACCCACACGCTGACCCCCACACTGCCTGGTTCCTCAGGAAGAGAAATGCATGGGAGGAGAGGCCAGGAGCGCTCCTCCTCCCCATGGCAATGCAAATTATGATGGATGATGTGGCTACATAACAAGTACAAAGATTTAACATCCCTACTTGTCAGACTCAAGGCAGGCTTATTTGTCTAGTTTGCACTGGATTCTGGGTCTGGTCTTGTAATGTTTATTGTTGGCTCAAAGTGAGTGACACTGGATTCTCACTCATTAGGCTGCATGATCAAAGTCTCTTTAGAAGTAGTATTTCCAGCAGTGAAAGCTCCTGAGTCTCAAACTGCACAAAAAGAATAGTTGTAAATAAAAGATAAAAATTAAGATCTTCACCAAGGAAAGAAGCTTGGTATCCTTAGCAGAAGCGTCAATCCAAATGACACCCTAGCAGAACACAGGGATGGTCAGCAAACCTGTTTTACTACAATTTCAGGTGTTCTGCATGATCCAATTTCTTTTTACCTTTACAAGGTGGGCTTAAGGGTAAAAAAAAATTTAAGCATCAAAAGGCAAACCTTGTTTACAGTCCTCCTGTGCTTTATTGTGTGGGAGGCTGTTTCTGTACTGTTCCAGAATGAAATGTCCTGGAAGTGATGCCTATAATCAAGGAAACAGGATGAGCTGATAATTAACCACAGAAAATTAGTCCACTAAAGAAGTTTAACTCATTAAAATGAAACAATCTAGAGCAAGACTCCTATTACTTCCAACTGAGAAGTGGATTTGGAATCCTCTCTTTAAAATTTTAACCTAAAAGATGCACCATATTCATGAGAAGTAAAAGGTAGGAAAATAATAAGTAACACACCAAATAGTTTCAGTTGTGCTAGTGTGTGTATACTGAAATACATATTTTATTTATAAGTATTTTGTTGTATATATTTACATGTGTTTGTGTATATACATGTATTTATTTATGAAATTTGACCATGTCTGCTTGCAGAGGACTGACTCATTTGATGTTGGAAATTAGTTATAATCAGATGCTAACAACTTTTGGTTACTAAGGACCTAGGCTGACCCCATGCCAGTAACCACACATTATTAGCTCTAAGTTTGCAGTCCTGTGAGCCACTCCTGCCTTTGCATAACTTGGATTTCTGAACTCACATGGGGACAGAAAAATGTTGTTAAAATTTTGTACTAAATACATTACTTTAATAATGGTGTCTTGGTTGAAGACTATTTAGAAACCACATTTAACACTAATTACTGGTCATGTTGTCTGGAAAAAACATAAATAAAAGTCTAAATCCTTAGATATAAGCTCCTCTTTTTTGTATACAGGTAAGAATAGCCAGTTTACTTATTAATTAAACTTTTCAAATAGCTCATTTGAACATGGTTTAAGTTATACAGGAAATACTAGAAGCTTGCACAGTAAACAGCAATATAAAAGCAATAAACTCATATAAAATAAAAAAACTGCTCAGGTTTACTTACTACCATATATGCAGTATCTTTGCATTAATAGGAGCAAGGCAAGTAATATACATTTAAAGATCTTATAAAACATCTCAGACTGTTTTTCTACATTGCATAAATTGCATACACATTTCAAAAGTATAGCTGTTCATTTATGGCTTCATACTTTACTAATTATGACTTTTTATAGCTTAATATCACACTTGCATTGCTCTTATTACCCAAAGCTGTCAGCCACAAACAAGGCAAATATTTTAATAAAAGCAGCTTAGTTTCAATAATGCTTTAGACTCATAAAACCATTAAGGCTGGAAGGGACCTATGGAAATTACATGGTTCATATCTCCTCTCAGAGCAGGTCCAACTTCAAAGTTACAGGTTCCTCAGAGCCATGTCCTTCAAACACACGTAATGCTAAATCATCCCAATACTCTACATAGCATTAAAAACATAAATGCAGTGAGTTGTTCTCACTAATCCACTAACAAATGCATTAAAGTTATCCTGTGTTAAAACTAGCCACTATACTTACTTCATCTTACATAAACAGCAGTGTTGCTGTGGTTTTTTCTCTCAAGACCTTAATTTATTTTTATTTTTACTATCTTATTTTTACTTTAGACCACTTATTGCATAGTCATTAAGTACAAATATGTTTGCATAGTCAGTGGTGGTGTTTTTATTCTTGGAGAACTATCACTGCATTGTGGAGATTGGGGCTTGGTGAATTATGCTTTAGACCATTGCTTAGATACGCAGAAAAGCCAATAATCTGTATTCTCAAGAGAAAAATACCTGGATTTGTATCAGCTGTGGTAAATGAGAAAACCTGTCCAACAGCAGCACACTAAAATTCAACTGGTTTAATTTTGTTCTAATCATTTTAGTGTTGTAAAAGGCCCTGAAAAGTGATGGTTTTTTTAAATATCAGTATAATTGCTTCAGAAACAGCAGCAATACATCCTTGCTTACACTGGCTCCAGCAATGTTTTCATCAAAACACAGAAGAACTGACTTTTGACAAAAAGGATGGTTTAATTTGCAGTGGACAGTCTGCTGGTCTTACTGATTCCTACTGGGAAAGGCTCCTACAGCAAGGCCTCTGCCAGCAGAGCTGGAAGATGCTGGTACAGACACCTGATCAGTCTGTAATCCTGACAAAGGCACCTAAGCAGGATGACAACTGTTACAAGAGTCTAGAGGTCTTGTGCAGACACTGCTGCCCTTACATGGAAAATGTAAGTGGAGGCCCATGGGATCCCACCACAAGTGTTCTCCTGTGTCTCAGTCTTCCCAGTCAGCTGTCTTGGAGGATTCTTCCAGACAATCCAGAAATCCAGCAACTGTAGACCTCGATTCTGCATAACTATTTATGCTTTCCACTCCTTTTTTTACCTGTACATGTGAACACAACTTTTTTAAATGCAACCAGCCAACAAAATAAACTATGAGTGTACCTAAGAATTCAGTGCAATTTAATTACAAACACAAACAAGGATAAACCATATTCAGCATCATTTAACTGGCCAAACTGGAACAGTTTTTGTGAAGCTCAAAGGGAAAAGGAAAGGAGAAGAAGGTATCAAGGAGACAAGAGCAAAAGCTCTGATGGTACCACGGAGTTTGGATTTTTTTTCTTGTAAACTTTTTCTTGGCCACCTATTTGATTTCCTCATCTTTAATGGCCCTTTTAATAACCTGTTTCAGGCTCCTTCTTTGCCCTGATCCCACAGGTCATCTTTTCTTAGCATCCCAGATAAAGCAAGAAAAGTTACCCAGTGCTGATATCTGACAGCAGAGTAAGTTTGATTCAACTGAAGCCAGGTACCCAAGTAGCATAGGATCAGAATTAGGCTTTCCCTATGTGTCTTAGAGATATGAACTGTATCCTTTGAACCACATTCTTGATGACATTTGTCACACATTTCCTAAGCAACTTCAAAAGTGTTTGAGTCCTTTAATTACAGTGCTGTTTACCTACTATCTTAACTAACAGGCATTTGCTCTGAACAGATTTTCTCATAACACTCCCTTTATTATCCTTTCCCCCAAGTGCAAAAATAATTTACAAAGAGTCACATTAACATCCCTGGTTATATGTAAATCAGTATTCTTTTGAGAACAAAAATATTAAAAGAGTAATAAGCAAGTATGAGTTTCTGTCCTAGATTTGCAGTAAACTCTGTGCTTGTGCTTTCTGCTTTAGGGACCTTAGAAACTTCTGCCTACCAGTTCTTCACCAATAACACTTTGCAGTCATGTGTGAGAAACACGAGCTTGGTGTCACTTTTCATAAAGAAAATTACCTAAGATAATCACTTTAAAATGGATATAGCACTGTGCTTGTTTTCAGGTTATTTCCCAGTCCTTTTAAATTGGTGCTTTAAGTCAGCAGGTGTGTAATAACCATGAACACTTGGCTCTTGCATTGCATATCTAATATACATCACTATCTGTGCTCTACCACTGGAAAACTGATTCACACACAGAAAGGTGAGGAGACTTAGATGGAGTCTCTTCAATGGTACCTTAAGTTAGTTACAGTTGAAGTACTTTGGCCAGTGTCCCATGAGCCACTGGTCTGGACTCTGCAGAATCATATGAAAACATAGTTTTAAGTAGAATTTTAATAACAGGGTACAATAAGTTTTCAGAGTTGACTACACTCCAGTGGTCCAAACTGTTTGGAGACTCCTGACCTAGTCTGACACTTGTGATTACAGAATTACCAAAGTGCTCCCAGCTGCCTTATGATGGCGGAGCTGTGTTACCAGGGCGACCTAGGCTAGGGCTCAATGAATAACACAGTCGGCATATTTGCTGAGGGCAGGTCTCTTGAGGCTCTTTACTACCACTACACAGAATATACTTCCAACCAAACCACTGCAGGTAGACCAGGAGAAGGCTGAAGAGCCTGCACAGGTGTAGAAGGGAACATGCCATCTAGCAGCACTGTCCTGCAGCAGAAGTGTCCCTTGGAAGTGCCCTTCTCTCTGTCTTCCTGCTGTGTGTCCTGTATCAGATCTGGCTGGTGAGCACATCCCAGAGCACTGTAATTGGGCAGGGCTGGGGAGTGGCCATTCTATGAGTCACATTTCAAGCACACGGAACTGAAAGCCCTGCAGTGGAGACAAATGAGGCACCATGAAAATGAGACATCAAAGGCATATAAATAGGAAGACATATTAAAAAAAATGTTGAAATCTCAGCTGATGGGCAGGTGACTCTTGAATCACACACAGGTCTTAAGCAGTTCAAATGCAGCTCCTTCACCAAAGCTCCATCATGAGAATGGCCAGTCTGGGTCACCTGAACTCTGGATGTTGGACGAAGTGAGCAGTGGTGCTCCCAAGCCTGACATCTGTAGGCTGTCTACACACGTGTAGGCCCATTTTGCAGTGATGAACTGCTGTCCCAGATGCAGGCTGCTCATAGAAATTTCCTTTTCTTTTTGGAAATGGGTGATATGTGTGAATTCTGGTCACATGAAGATTTTTACAGTCTTCATAGACCCAAGATATTTGATGAACTTTTCTTTGTGAAGAAATTATTTTAAAATAAATCCTCTTGGTCTCACTCACACACTCAGGAGAACTATTTTTTCTGAGAAAGAACTGTGAGGATTTGGATCCAGATTTCCTGGTCAGTGTGGGCACTTACACCTGTTCAGAGTGTGAAGTACTTGCTAGCCTGGAGCAGCAATGCTTCACACTTACGTTGCTCAGATATCAGTGAGTTGACAGGGTCAAAAATAAGAAAGGAGAATGAAACCTCTGAACAGGTTGCAGACCTGCAAACCTCTGATAGCTTGCAGACTCTAAGGACTGCAGCAGCTCAGCAAAAAATTGCTGGCATTCCACCAATTCTGGGCGAATGGATTCATTCAGCCAGTGGTGCCATTTAGGGTAACTCTGCCCTGTCCTCCTGCTGCAAAGTCACCAGGTCACAACATGAGATCCTCTTGCCCTGGTCTTTCCTCTGTTGAGGCTTTAAGATAGTGCCCAAAGGAGCATTAAGACAGACACGCATTTTTACAGAAGGAAAATTGCTGTCACATCCTATCACAGCAATTTTTTCAAGAGCATTTGATTCTGCAGGAGGCTCAGGACTCCAGTCCTCATCATGGAATCCAAGAAAAATGCAAGGTCTTATTTGGTTGGCTCAGGCATTTACCTCTTTTCAAGCAACTCTCGATGATGCCTCATTCACAAGTGTGGTCTACTACAGCTCTAATTAGGAACAGTAAGCAAAGTCTAATGCTACATTCCATGTATTCCATGAATTGCTCTGTATTTGAGATATAGCCAAAAATAACCCTAGAAGGCACAAATCCATTCCAGCACAGCCTTTTCCTAGCCCACTCTTTTTCTATTTCTTTGTAATGCAGATGGGACAGAATTCAATACATTAATTTTCCATAGCATGTTGAAGTCTCCACTTACACTTAAATTCCATATTGTCAACCAAGCTTGCAAGGGAAAAAAAACCAGGAGTACCACCTTTCACCTCCCATGCATGAGAATAAATCTCACTTGTGAAGCCACTGAATCCTGATTTCAGTTTGCCCAAAAGTTTCATTTGTCTCTTATAAAGCTTTCCATACAACTCTAAGCCTAAAGAGGAATTCTTCATACATATATAAAGACATACTAGATACACACACAAATGTAGAAGCAAAGCAGTCTGCATAAGGTAGAATGCCAGCAGATCTTTCCAAACCCAAATATATGCAAATTTAATTGGTTAAAAGTTTTGGGGTGTTTTGTTTTATTTTGGTTTTTTTTTTACCATGGTAGGTATCCAGTTGTCCGGCTGCCAGGTTTTGCTAAGGCTGCTGGAGTATACTGGCAGTCAGATCCTTCTGTGTCTCATACACCAAAATAGTACAGCTGGAGGATGGCCCACATTTCATTACTTTCCACAAGGTCCACATTTGCTGCCTTTCTAGTAACAATACTCCTGGAATAATGCCTGGTCATAATGTCTGAACAAAAATACTGCCCAGAAGAAATACATTTTACCTTGTACTTAGATTCTCTTCTATTAAATTTTGCATCAAAGAAGCTTTTTCTTAGGAGAGAAAAGAGAATCAATAAAAATATCTCATGTCCTCTGAAGAGCAGGAATTGATACCAGAGATGTTAACTTCCTCCAGTGTCTGTGACAGCTGTTGTGTGGTTGTGTGAGTAAGAGAAATCACCAGGATACATGTTAAATCATCAGGATGTATTTTACAACCAGAACATAACAAAACCTGAGAATTTGACATTAGGTCCAGTTCTTTTTTTTCAGTTTGTTGTTGGTTTTTTTTAGCCATGAGTGTTACCAAACAATTGCACTGATGAAAAGGAAATCTGATACCAAATAAACAAAGCCAAAAAATGGATCCTTTAAGCTTAAAAGGAAGTATGTTGCTTTGTGGCATTCACATATATTTATAAATGTGATCAGGCAGAAGAGAATGTGTCTCTCTATTACACATTGCAAGGTCTTTTAAGGCCAAATTTTGTGAAGTGTGCTCAGTGGAACCCGAAGCCACATAACCTGTGAACATTGATGCTAACAGAACTGTCTGAAATACAAAAAGTGATTCTGGATAAGTTTTAAAACTGCATCTTGCTTCCATTTAAAGCAGTGTCACAGCTCTTGTTCTCTGAACAGGCCTGGGATGCCTGTGAAAGTATGAACCATCTTGCCAGAGTGTATCCACAGATGTCTGTAAAAGTGAGAAAGACATGTGTGAAACTACCCAGGAAATCATAAAGTTAAGTGGTTTATATTCATCATTCTGCCGTGGAACACTAAAAAACTCTGGAAAGTTCCTGAATGGCTTTGCCATTCTCATCTGGGGAATCTTAAATATGTATGTCCAGTTGTAAGATAGTAGTAAGCTTTAAATATGGAAAGGTATTTTCTGTTTCTCTTAAGATCCCTATTAGGACAAAAGAGCACTAGTCAGATGGCAGAAGTATCTTCATTATTTATACATAAACATGTGCCACCTTTCCTAAAAACTGGAAAGGAAGAGATGGAAGACTGGCAGCACCATCTCCTGGCAGATAAAAGAAATAGGGACCACTTTGTGTCAGAATGTAGGGCCAAGTAATTTCTTTAAGGATTTTAAAAAGTCTGTAACAGGAAGTAACTCCACAAGAGTATCTTCCCTCCCTTGGAAGATTAACTTTGATATGCTTCAGGGAAGAAAAACATTACATGTTATTACAATTATAGAGAACATATGCTCACAATAATGAAGAACAAATTCAGGTTGCTTCTCCCTTTAAAAAGCTCTCTCATGTTGGTCTCTGCTTTCCTTTGTGATGCAGTAACAGCAGATTTCAAAACTAGCACAGCAGGTAAGTCAGCCCAGTTGCAGCATATCTGAGTAGTCTTGGAAGACCACAGGAGACCATAGAAGTTCCTTGAAGTCAGAAAATACTGGAATATGTATATTTCAAGAGTTGTAGCCAAATTTCTGTCTTGCTGAGTAGGGTAGGGGAAATGTTGGGAAATGTACTATAAACTTCTGGATCACTAATGTGGAGTGCTATTTTACATATTTTGAAAGTGACAATAGGCCAAACAGAACTAAGTAAGGGTGAGGCCTTCAAAGTAATGAAACACTGTATGGGAAAGAAAAATTTCTATGGAGATAAAAGAGGAGATTAAGTCAGGTGACTTGGTGAAAGACAGACATGGAAGAGAACAGAGGAGGAAAAAGAGGTAAGGAGGAGAGAAATCACAGAAACTTCAGAACTGGCATGCCACAGGAGTCCAGATCTCATTTACCAGCAAGACGGAGAAGACACCCTCAGCAATCAGGCCAAAGTATACCAGTCTTCTTCCTGCCTCTTAATTCTTGCAGACCTGTTCTTGCTGCTAGGTCCCCTGTTCCATGGTATCAAACAAACACAAAGCCCTCCTTGTGCAACATAAACATGGATGATGTTTTGCTGTTGAGGTTTTTTTTCCGTGTTTTGGAGGTTATTTCACTTTGAGAAACTGCCAAGTGTTTTTAAAGGATATTTTTTCTTTCTGCAGATGATCATGAAAGTGGAAGAGATTTATGAACTTATTCATTCCATCCTTCTCCCAAACTATCTTCTTATAAGTCACTGCACTTCCCAGGAGTTCACCCAACACAGATTCAAAAGCCACACGTAATACAGGTTTCAGTAATTCCCATGGGAAAATATGCAGCTTTATGAAGCCTACATCTCCCACATGGGTGGGGAGGAGCTCTGCTTATCTCTTTCGCTCAGAACCAAGATCAGGACTTTTTCCTCGGGGGATCATTTACTCTTCAAACATTCACAAAACAAAAGTAATCCACCATCTTCCTCCAGGGCATGCCACAGAATCCATCTTCCTTTCCAAGCAAACTACTAAACTGTCTATTTTATGAATCACTCTGGGTAGTGGGCTTACCTCTTTTACCAAACAGTTGTTTTTAAAGGAACCCTTCTTGTGAGCAGGGTCAGTAACCCAGCTAGCTGTCACTCCACATCTCCAGCTTTTATTATTAGCACAGGGAAACACATTCACTGCCTATATATATTAAATTCTTTTGTTTCTTTTTAAAAAATTCAATGTGCTCTACTTTTGCTATTCCTCACCAACACACTACATGCTGTTTCCCATTAATTTCTAACCATATCCTATGTATTTAGCATATCCTTGTTTAATCCCTACTCATGTTAATAAAATGGCTCAAATTCCTTACTGTGGGAAGGGAAGAATGCATTTCTATTAATAATGAGTATCACCACACTCCAAAAGTGGTCTTGTACTGGACACAAGATGATATATTTGTATAAACAAATTAAGATTTTAAAAAATACCACACTCACACATGCCATTAAACAGACCTACTGATACCAAATCAATTATTGTTATTGGAATAAACAATATTGCTAAATCAGTAACAATTTTCATAATTATTATATACTGTTCTGCTATTATTAAGTATCAATAGTCTAAACACTTTAATCTAACAACTCCATTGTGATGGGCTCTGTTGAAACCCAAATCACAGTTCTATAACCCTAAAAATATTTACAGGCAATCAACTTTTATTATTAAAGGGTCCTTGTGAGATAAGAAGTAAATGGAAGAAAAAATCTAATCAGCAGGAAATTCAAGTGGTAAGAGAAAAAGAAACTTTTTACCTGGCTTTTGTACCTTCCTTCACGAGTTACAAAATAGTGAGAGATAGGATAGCCCACCCATTGATAAAAACCATGGATCTATACTGGGACCTCTGAAGACCAATATGTGATCTAGAAATTGAAATAAACAGTTCACAGATAAAACAACGTCATTCCAAAAAATTCCATCTAAAGTTGATTCTAAGACTTGCAGAAAGATCCTGCAATATTAAATCACATCTGATAAAATGGCAAATGAAAAATGATGTTTATAAATGCTATATGTAACCTTCACCAAATACTCACAATGATGAACACTTTCTAGTTATTAATCTGAAAAGACATCTTAGAAAGCTGGTGAAGTATCATCTACCTGAAACTTCAACTCTGCACTCAGTGGAGGTCAAAAATTACAGAAAGTCACTAGAATCAAGACATGGGTAGAGGAAAATTATTTATTATATACTTCAGAATGGCTGTACTATATAAAAAACCCCAAAACTACAAACCCAAAAACCAAAAGCCAGAAAGAAGTTTAGATTAAGCACAAACATAGATTAATCACACACAAAGGAAGGCTAACCAAAATAAGACATTTCATTTGGAAAAAAAGCCCAATCAAACCTATAACTCAGAGGGTTATGTTAGATTTCATGAATGACATAAAAGGAAAGAGTAATAAAATGCATAAAACCCAATAACAAATAATTTCAAGAGGATCTGATACTACTTCAATAATCTTAGTGTACCAGGTGGCAGAAGCTGGTAGCCAGTTTGTAGCCACCAACCAAACTGGCTACAAAACAGTACTGAGAGATGATAAAGCCATGGTGGAAAACCCAAGAGAACCTCCTGAATCTGTGTTCCTCTGCTGAACACTTCATCATTGGCCTTATCTCTGATCTGTTTCAAATGGAGATGCTGGCTTAAAAGAAAGTTCATGACAAAACAAACAGTGACAAATTCTCAACAGACACTGTTCACCCAGGAAACTCAAGGCTGCAATAAATCTTACTGTGCAGTGAAATTCTAACTGTGGTATAAATTCTTGCTTAAAACTTTCTTGGCATCTAAGAAGTGGATTGTATCAAAGGTCACATTATCTTTTCAAAATTGTTTCTAAGGGAAAGCTGGAGAACTAGTGACCATTAAAAGTGACACCTATTCTGCACAGACTGGTACAACTATAACAAGTGCATACATGGGGAGATGTGATTTACCAAGGAAAGGTCAACAAGTGTTTTGTCAACATTGTTCTTGCCAAGAAAAGTCTTGCCTCATAAACTCAGATTGAAATATTTTGAGTGTGTCAGCAAGTACCTGGATAAGGGGAATTGCAGAGATACAGTTTGCTGAGATTTCTGAAAGACTTTCAAGACTTTCTTGCCAAAGGTTCTTAAGGAGACTAAACAACCATAGGATAAGAGAGAAAATCCCAGCATGGACTGAAATGCAGTTAAAAGGCTAAGTACATGGTCAGTTTTCACAACGAAAGGAAGTCACTAATGCACCTTCATATCTCTGCACTTATTCATAAATAATCTGAGTAAGGTGAGGAGTGACAAGACAAAGATTGCTGAAGATATTGTGTTATTCATGAAAGGTGGGAAAAGGTGTGGCTGAGAATTGCAGAAAGACCTTCCTCTATTTAGGGCTCATACACCCACACAGATGCTCCACCATATGCGGAACACATTTGCTCTGGCACAGGACTCAACAGGGAGCTCCAGACCCTTCTAAAGCCTCACTCAGACCCTCTGTTGTCATCTGCAATAGCACTGGGCACCCACATGTGGGCAACTGAACAGAGCCCTCAGTGCCTGGCAGGAAAATGACAGATGGTCACGAAGACAGATGTAAAGCCATGCATGGGGAAAAGACATCACATGTGGAATAATGCTGTCTGAACTGACCACTACACATCAGGACTGAGAGCTGGGAAGTTTAATGTCATTTGTAGGATAATGCCAGCTCAGTGGAGATCAACAGCACATTGAGTATTAGAAATATTCAGAAGCAGTATTGACAGTGAGGCAGGGAATATTGTTATGGCACTTTATAAATCTACCATGTGCTTCTGTCATGAACACCATGTGCAGTTCCAGTTCCACCATCACAAGCAGGAATAACAGAAATTGTGAAGTTCATAGAGCAGCAACAAACACTTCCCTGGAAAGAAGGAGATTTCAATTGGACTTGTCAGTCTGCAAGAGAAGCCTTACCAGACTGCAAGGGGATTTCATGGAGGCTCTGGAGTGGTGACTGGCATAGAGAAGGCAAAATTGATGTACTGTCCTTTCCCAAGCAAGGAGCAGGATTGGGTCATCACATGGTGCCACGAAATGTCAAGCTGAAAGCAAGGAAAGTGGCTGTTCATACCTATAGTGACACTGCGGAACTCCCTGCCACAGGATGATATGGATCCTACAAGTTTACAGGCAGTAGGTCACAGAAATCACAGAAATCACAGAAATCACAGAAATCACAGAAATCACAGAAATCACAGAAAGGATAAAGTTGGAAGGGACCACAATGGAGCATCTGGTCCAACCTCCCTGCTTAAACAAGGCTGTTCCAGAGCACATGGCACAGGATTGTATCCTGGTGGTTCTGGAACATGTCCGGTGAGGGAGACTTGACAGTTTCCCTGGACAATCTCCTACAGTGCTCAGTCACTCACACAGTAAAGAAATTCTTCCTCATGCTCAAGTGGCACCTCCTGAGCATCAAATCAACTGAACAAATGTATGGAGGAGACAGTGAGGGCTGCTAAGCAAGACACAGCCTCTGATTTCAGGAGTCACTAGATGTAAATTTTTGGAAGTTCAAAGCAGACCCACTGGAAGTTTCCCCAGCAGTTTCACCTCTTGTCAGTCTTCTCGTGTTTGGGGACAAGAACTGGGAGACACAATCTTGGTTTAAATACTGTAACTGCCTTTACGGTGTTATGAAAAATTGAAAATTGAGGAATTCTATTGATGCTATTTAAATATTTCAGGTTAAATAATGAGCAGCACAGCTTAAAGCAGGATGGGCAATGGGGACACTTTTTTCCATTTTTGCCAAATACATCACTTGCAATCATCTCTGCCAGAGGCATCTGCAAAAGGGTAAGAGATCCAGCTAACTCTGGAGAAATTAACCGGAGCACAACAGCACGGCTGTAATGCTAGTACACTTTCTGTGCTTTTATCTCAATAAGGTGCGCTCTTTGGGAACAGTTGAGTCATGGACCCATCACTTATTATTTGTACAAAGTGCCACAATCCTCAGTTGTGCTAAGGAAACTACACAAAACCTGGTAAAGCCACCAAGTACAGTCACTCACATGGGCTGGGGAGAAGCAGCAAACGCAGCTGTGAGTGGCACCGCTGAGCGTGCAGCATCTGAGAGCATCAGGGTCCTGCTCAGGCAGCTTCACAGCCCACGCTGTGCCCAGAGAGGGGCTGTAGAACCCAGAGCCTCCTCCCTTTCCACGGTCTGCTCCCGCCCTGGGAGCCCCGTGAGGGGCCTGTGGTGAGGGTGTCCAAAGAAAGCAAGTGCCCTCAGCAGGAAGAACAGCACTGCCAGCAGGTGGAATAGAGGGGCCCCCTCTATTCAGCTCTAGTGAGACACATCTGTGTCCAGCTCTGGGCTCCTCAGTGCAAGCGAGACATGGAGCACCTGGAAAGGGCCCAGCAGAGGCTACAGAGATGATTAAGGGACTGGAGCATCTCTCTTATGAGGAAAAGCTGAGAGAGCTGGGCCTGCTCAGCCACCAGAGATGACTGAGAGGGGACCTCATTAACGTATTTCAGTAATCTGAAGGGAGGGTGTCAAGAGAACGGAGCCAGACTCCACTTGGTGGTGCCAAGCAATAGGACAAGAGGCAACGGGCAGAAACGGATGCTCAAGAAGTTCCACCTGAACATGAGGAAGAACTTTATTGTGCGCGTGATCAAGCACTAGAACAGACTGTCCAGAGGCTGCGTTGTTTCCCTCCCTGAGCATATTCAAGAACGGTCGGGATGCAGTCCTGTGCCATGTGGTCTAGGATGACCCTGAAGGAGCAGCGAGATTGAAGCAGATGCCCCACGGTGGTCCCTCACACCTTGCCGCAGGCCGTGGCTCCATGAAGGCAGCGCTCACCCCCCCACGCCCTCAGAGCGCAGCCGGAGCCGCAGCCGGAGCCGGCACCTCCCCTCCGCACCGCCCCCCCACAAGATGGCGGCCCCGCCCGCCCCACAATGCCTCGCGCGCAGCTGCCGCGCTTCCGGGTGCGGGCCCAGGAGGGCGGCGGGCCCGGCGCGGCGGGCGGAGGGCGAAGCTGCCCCGAGCGGATGCGAAGGAGCGGGCGCGCAGTGCCGGAGGAGGCCGCGCCCGGACCATGAGGCTTCGACTGTGTCTGGTCCCGGCCCTGGTGCTGCTGTGGGGGCCGGGTGGGCTGGAGGCGCTGGGGCACCCGCAGCGCCCGCAGCGCTACGGTGAGGGCAGGGCGCGACCACGGCAGCCGCGGAGGGGAGGCGAGAAGAGGGGAGGAGGAGGGAGAGACCACTGCGGCGGGCGGGGGGAGGCACGGCACCCCCCCTCTGCCGGGGGTTAGCGATGGGTGATGGGTGGGGTGGGGCAGAGCTCCCTCTCTGCTGAAGGCATCGCTGCTGGGCTGTGTTTGGGGCTGCTCTCTGCGGGGATGCGGGGAGACACCATTGTCTTCACGCTCGAGGTCTGCTGAAGAGTTTTCCTCACAGGAGTTTGCTTCTGCTACGGCGGGATAATCCCGGTATGGGCCGGGTAGGAAGGGACCGCCGTGGATAATCTGCTCCCGTCTCCATGCTCCTGCAGGGGCATCCTGGATCGCATTCCACAGCATTGCATCCAGGCCGTTCTGGAATATCTCCAGTGAGGGAAACTGCTCAGCCTCACTGGGCAAAGTCATATAAATGGCTTCCCTTCATAGTTCTGTTTGGAGAGTCTCCAGAGAGCCCGAAGCCATTGAAGCTGAAAGTGACCTCTAGAAAAGCTTGACTCGGAGGAGAACCGCTGCTTTATTTAACTTCTGTAAACAGTTTTGCATCTAAGCTTCTCCTTTGCAATGAAGAAGTTGTAGACTTTCCTTTGATAAGCAGAAGCTTATCACTGGAGTGGCAGATGGGCTCTTGCAAGAGGCAGTGGCCGTGTTTTGCCTTTAAGACCCATGCCTCACATACTTGGATTCTTGTCTTAGCTCCATTTTTCTCCTCTCTGTACCATAGTTCCTCATCACTGGAGCAGCAAAATTTTTATTTTCTTTAAAAGCTTTGTCTGGCCCCCATATGAAAACCCCTGCTTTGAAAATCAGAGGTACAAAAATGATTTTGTGCTAAGTTCTGTTGTTTTCCTTGAGCCCATCGCTGCGCAGGGCGGGGATTCACATGTGATGATGCTGACATTCAGATCGACACCTGAACTGTCTAAAGACAGTCTCTGAACACTGTTCCAGTCATTAATCAGCTGTACATTCACCAATATTTGTCCTGTCTCCATTTGGTGAGGCCAGCAGGGAGGGACTCCAGGTCTCCTTTCTTGGCTTAGATCTCTCAGCACGTTTCCTGACAGGTGTCCAGGCTGCTCCTCTGCCCTCCTCTCCTCCCCCTGAGGTGGATTTGTGGTTCTGTGCACACCTCAGCAGTTGGTGGCTGCAGGAACCTGGGAAGGATGGGGCTCAGTGCTGGATGCTCCAGGAAGAGTGATAGAATCAAAACCAACACAGTGTATCCTTTCAGCATCAGGGAAGTCCTGAACAGGGCTTGCCTCTTGGGCTGATCTTCATGCCCTCTAAAAGACCTGTCTGTTTATCTGACAGCTTTTATCTTGGCCCACATACCACTTTGCCTGGACTATGAGCTATTCAATTTTATTAAATACTGCATGGAGGAAAACCTCATTTCTTCTGTTTGTAGACATTGACCATTTCTGCTGTCAGAAATGGTCAATATGGAAGAATTATTCATTTTCTTCACACCTTTAGTGACTTACGTACCTATTTAATTCCTTTTTAATTTCTTAATATCTTTTTTTATGTAAGTGAGAAAATATTAGTCTGTTTAATAATTCTTAGTATGAGGAAAGAATCATGACTTTAGTGGTTACTTTTTTCTATATATTTTGTGTTGGATTTTTATTTATTTGAGATGTATGATCAGGGCTGCAGGACACCATTTGAAGTTCTAAGGCAGCATAAAATTGTAATGATGAATACTTTTGATTTTGTTTCTTTTCTGAGTAGTTTTTTGGTCTTTAATAGTAACTCCAAGCTTTCTTTTCTTTGTGTGGTTTTTTTTTGGGTTTTTTGGTTTGGGGTTTGTCGTTTTTTGTTTGGTTGGTTGTTGTTGTTTGTTCTGTTTTGTGTGGTAATAATTATACTGAAATACTTTGCTGTGTAAATACACTGAGGAATTATTTCCCTCACGTGTTGTTTCCCACATTCACACCTTGAATTTCATCACATGTTTTGTTTTGTTGTCCAGTAAACTAAATTTACAAAAGTATTTTGTGAGGGAGCTTGAAAAATCCATATGTGCTACGTTAGCTGTTACTTTTATCCACATACTACTCCTATATATATATATGAATGCTAATATATAGGAGGCACTACTTCCCTAGCATCTTATTTAGCCCCAGGTCTAGGAACTTAGACTTTGTTGTTATTATTACCTGTTTGCCAGGTTGGAACAGTGAACTTATTTGTTGATTAGGCCCTTAGATGGTACCTGGAGTGGAAATTGGTGCCTTCAGACCCCCTTCACTACACCAGTGACACTGTAGTCCCATACCACAGTTAGTAGTTGACCAGTTCTATTTTTGCAGTGCTTTGTAAGTCTTAGGTTAATACATTCGTATTCTGTTGATTATTGGTCATTTTCTAGACTTGTAAAGCCTCTTTTCCTGTGTCTTGAACACAGGTCTTTACATATATACTATCATGGCAAGCTTTTGGGGCGCTTTTAAATCTCCTCTGCAGTGAATACTAAGGTCAGTTATTGCCTTACTTTTGGATACTGGCCTTTAGCATCCTTTCTTGGGGCTGTATTTGCAGCTCACTTGTTTTACAAGCCCTTTTGGTTATTTAGGTGTGTGGTTTCTTCTCATAAAAAATATTTCAGGTATTAGCTTTATGCCTTTTACAAGCTGCCTTTAAAAATACCTTTGCCTATTTTATCGTGGTTTTATCTTCATCTTTTGTTGGAGTTCTGTTGTCCTCATCTTACAGATTGGTTTTCTAAATATCATCTTTTCCTTCTAATAATTTCAGTGTTATTATTTTGAAAGCTGTCTTTATCCACACCTTAATTTTTGGGAACTGAAATCAGATTTCTGATGAGCACTATCCTTAAGGAAGTTTCATGAATTAACATTTTGCGATTTCTGTTTGGAACTTCTTGCTTATTACTCTGAGCTCAGTTTTTCAAGGAGGTAAAAAGAAAATACAATGAAAGAATTTGATCAAGAATAGAATAAGTGATAAAAAGATGTGGGTCGTTTTCCAGCTTTTTTCAGCTGAAGTAATCTTAGGGTGTGGTGCTCCAGGAGTCTAAACTGATCTAAAATGGGACTGCTACAACCTGAACTCAGCTTTCCAATCCCTTCCACATTCCTGTGAGTACATTCATGGAATGTGGGCTGTCTAGAAGCTAATCTCTTTTTTTGTCTGTTTGTTTGGTTGGTTTTTTTTTTTTTTTTTAGTGCTTTGGGGTTTTTGTTTGTTTGACTTTGTTTGATTTTCAGTAAAGGGTTTATTTTCTCTCTCTGAAGTCCATTATTGTGGAGCAGCTCACAGTGTGACCTGCCCCTTTGTTTTTGGAGGGTGGAGGTGGTTGTGTTCCAGGTGAGGGGTGAAGACAGGGTGGTATCCACCTCAGTTTGTCTTTAGGTGTATTCTTTTTAATAATGATGACATCAGGGATCAATTTCTAGAGACGTGGGACTCTACTAGTCAATACAGTGACTGACACTGTAGTTTAGCCGCTGAAAAATTAATGGCAACTCTTTCAAAATTTTTCTCTTTGTTGTTGTTTATTTCTGAAGATAACCTTTTATAGCTATAAAATATTGATGTTATTTGTCTTGGAGTTCAGACATATCTGAATGGTAACAGAGCTTAATGTACTTGAAAAGAATAACAGCGCAAATATCCGGCTTGAGTGCTGAATAGGTGAACAGGTCACTGAATATATCTAAAGAACTTTTTGAATCTGTATTATAGTAGAGTGGTACAAGTTGTGTGTTGCCACTAAGCAGCATGTATCCAGGATTACCCCTCAGCAGAGTCTGGATGTAAAATTTGCCTTACTCTATTGTTGCCTCTTTTGAATGAGAACTTTTTATTACAAGCTAGGCAGGAAACTAAAATGAGATAGTTGGGCAGATGGTGTTATTTGAATCACTCACTGGGGGTCTTTTTCTACCTGCCAAATTGCACTAATAAAATCTGTGGCAGGTACCCTGATTTTCACCAGTTTTTCTCTCCGCACTGCAGAAATACCACACAGAACTCAGAACAACTGTGTGAGCTGGAGAAATGACCTGCTACAAATGGTTCAGTGCAAGCCTACCTAATACACATCAGAAGACTAGGATTTAGAAGTTCTTGAGCGAAAAAAACAAATGGTAGTGGTGTTGATGGATAAACCAGGGGAGCTAAGTGATACAGAGGGCAGCATAAATTGATTTGCAGTCGGTTTTGAATTCTTCACACTTGGTGTGACAAAATGCAGGAAGTCCAAAAGGCCAGGAAGTTGCCAGAGTTAAGGGGTTGGAAGTTTAGCTCAGTGTCAGGAACGTGCAGTGAGATAATTAGTGACTAAAATCTTAATACAAGGTTAAATTTTATCCTGCTGGACTGAAGCTTCTGTTGGAGACTAAGGCAAGACCTAGGTGAGGATCAAATTACTCATTTTCCTACCATGATCTGCCTTTTCTGTTACTGTTTCTTTCCCCATATGGACATCCTTTGAAGCAAGATTACTGTTTTAGATGGAACTGGTTTTGCAGTTTGTCCCCAAAAGCTGAAGGTTGAGTGTGTTTCTCACCATGCATCATATGGTGGAGAATTCAAGGATGCACAATCCCACAGCATGTGATCCCTGCCCAGGATGTGGCGGGATTATTTCAAAATCATTGCAGGAATTTGTTGATGCAGTGTCTTTGTCTCCATATAAACAGCAAATGCTTGGTGTAGACATGGCTCTATTGAATGCAAATTATCAGTATTATTTTTGAGTTGTGGATTAGCAACATTTTTCATGATGTTACTTAATATCAAGGTTTTTAAGTACTTTTGTCAGGTTTGTTTTCATTTGTTCATATGAATAGGTCAGTGTTTCCATTTCCAACTGAAAAAAGCGATTGAAGTGTAATTTCTGCGAGAAGTACTCAAGGTCAACAAATAGAAGAATGTCAATGCTACATTAAATTCTAATTAATAAGAATTACCTTTAACTATTGCAAGATTTTTGTAATGGGACTATAATCCAGTGCTCAGCATGAGTTTGGTTTTCAGTAGTGCCAATTTGTTCTGACCTTTAAGCAGACAAAAAGTAAAATTCCTGTTCCCGTTTAAGATTTGGGGTGGTTTAATTTTCCCCCTAATAAAAACTGACAACTTCACTGGTGCTGTACATTGCTGATAGCAGCACTGACTCATCTCAGTTTCGTGTTTCTACCACTCTGGAATTTTTGTGTGCATGTGCTAAAGACCCAGCATGGATTTCTGCTCTGTGGCTGCAAGGGCCAAGCAAGGAAGTGCAGCCAGTCATACTCTAACACTGGCACTCTTGACTTTACATTAGGATTTAATTGTGTGTTTCATAGTTGGCAGAGATTTGTCTTTGAGATAAAGTTTATATTTCATTTCCATTATAAACAGGTTGATTTCCCCCCCAGCCCCCCAACTTTTTTATAAACTGTAGGAGTCTGAGTTTGCCTGTTTGCCAGACTGATGATGGCATGTGCTTTGCTGTGAAACCAAGAGCCGGGTTTCCTTAACAAAGAGCAGTTTATCCTGCTGTCCTTTTCCATGATTTTCATGTGCAACACATGAATTTGCCTTTTTTGGGGATGTCCTGCAACCCTCTCAGTTGTTCTAATGCTCTTCTTGATGTCTTTCATTCTTGCAGATGCATGTGATAGTACTGCCCATCTTTGTCACTCATGGCCTGCATCTCTTCACAGTATCCATTCCTTTCTTCTTGTGCTGCCTTAATGTGCATTATTTGTACTTTTTTCCCTCCTTGATATTTACATTTTTAACCTATGTAGGTGCGTGGACTTGGAAGTGGGAAGGCAAGGGGGCTGTGTTATGAAGGGAGGCATCTACAGCTGCCATCCAATAGATGTTGATCCATAATTACTGAGGTGTTGAACAGGAATATGATATCCCTTAGTTTCCTTTCTCACCTTTTCAGGTTGTTACCTGAAATAATTCTGCCCCTCAGTACCTGTGATGTGTCTCGAATTTTGGAAGTTCGTGTGTGAACAAGCCCAAAGTTGTATCCAAAAGGGGAAGAAATGCAGTCAGAAGTGAAGGGGTTGGTCTCACAAGTGTAGCCTAGACAGTAGTTAGTGTCTACCCAGAATCTGCTCCACTCAAACTTTGTGACACATCAGGATTTTGTGTTGTGGTATCTTTGCACAGCAGTGAGGCCTGTAGTTTTGACAGATGATCTGTTTCCGGAGAACACTGCATCCTGTGACTGGGCAGTTCCTCTCTGCAGGATCTATGAAAGCATGTGATTTGGGGGTGGATTGCATTGGGTTTTTTTGAGCATCGAGTCATATGATGCTGTTCTGGTATAAGATGGAATGGCTGTGTTGCCCTTGTTTCACTTTAATTATGAGGATGTTAATTCAGTGGACTTCCTTACTTTTTATAATGTCAGTATTTGGCAGGATATTGCTTTTTCTTTTCCTTCAGAAAGTGATCTATTGTCATTAATAGGACAGACTGTTAATAAATCAAGTAGATCCAACAGTATAAGTTTTGTTCCTCACTGGTCCTTATTTGAGATGTGATTAGTGAAAGGAGATAATTTGCAAGGTTGGAAGTGTGTGAAGTAACGTGTAGGAGCCATTGTGGGTATTCAGCTGTATTCAAAACCACTTGAAACAGCAGCTGAATTATCTGTACAGCTTCTGCTGAACAGAATTTGCACCCTTAAGGAAATATTCCCACTGCCCAGGAACAGATGTTTATTTTACTGTGGGGAAAAGTCTTTGGAGTAGTATAAAGGTGCAGCTACATGAACAAGTTTTTCCTGAGATGAGCTAAAGTGTATTTAGTAAGCTGTTAGCTTTTCCATGATATCCATCGCTGGCATGTCTGAATGTGTGATAAGGAGAGAGTAGTTGCCCAGTGTAACTGCAGGAGAAGTGCCCTGTGGAGTAGCTGGTGGACAATAAAGCAGCAGCATCCCTGCCCTCCCAGCACGAGGGCTGGGTAACTGTACCCCGAGGCTTCGTCTGCTGCTGACTGAGTGCGGGCACCTTGTTTTCTCACGTGGTTTAACTAGTTTGGTGCAGCTGGGATTGAGTAAAAACATGCCTTCTCAAATGTTCGGCAGTGCTGACGTGGCTGGCCATTCTTACTAACAGGTTTGTCCAGAAATGTGCTCAGAGTGTAAACCTTTATCTTGTTCTGGTTTATTAGAACGCTGACATGTATTTGGTTCTTGATTTGAATGTGTTTCTCACACAAGTTCTTCTGTTTACATGTTTTTGGTGAGCAAAATAGCAGCCACTCTTCAGTGGAAAGTAAACATGATTTATCTAAACTGTTAAAAGCATAGGCTGTTTTGTGTGGGATAAGTGTTTCAATTCACTTTGTGTTTTGTCTTTGGCAATGTCTCTGTACCAGATGTACTGGAGAAAGATGTAACAGCATGTGCAGGGAGTTGTTGCTGAGCAGCTTTCCCACGATGAATGCGTCCTCTTCTCAATGCGTCCTCTTCATCAACAATCTCCTAAAAGCAGCATAAGATGTTCAGAGAAGGTGCCCACAAACATTTAGGCATGACTGCATCACCTCCTGCCTGGCACAAACCGTTTTTGTGCCCAGTTGAAATACAAATATATTTGCCTTCTCCGTTAGCACTCCCTGGAATGGTGCTGCAGCCAAACCATCCGGCTGCATTGCAGCCAGTGAGCAGCTGTTACTGCAAACACAGGGCAGCTGTTTTGTGTAGGGTGATGGAGACCTGCTTTAGCTCTTGTGGTTCAAGCTGGAAGGACTCCAGTGTGTGTTTCCTGGTCTAAATTCTGAGACTCTGAATTATATTTCAAATTACTATATTTAGTTACTTTAATTAAAATATTTTAATGTACAAGAAGAGCATAAAAAAACTAAATAGTAACAATAAAGAATATGGAGCCCTTCAACTATTCACTCACTCCTCAGCTGAATCAGAAAAATTGTTACTAGTCAGCTGCTCATAAACTTTTGATAGGTGTTTGATACCCATTGGAAATCAGCTTGAGACCAGAACCCAGATGTAGTTGATGAGTACCGCATGAAATACAGCCTGGAGCTCCTTTTTCAGTCTTGGAGCTGACAATGATTTAGCAGTCCCACTGCAAAATCCTTCCTGAGTGTGTTTGCAGTGCTTGTTCTAGGACTGCTCACTGTAGGCTTGTCATCCCATTCCAGTGCCTTTGACAGAAAAATTATTTCTGCTTTTATTCCCTTGGGATGATTGGAGAAATAACTGCAATCATTCCCGCAAACCCCCCTGATTATCTCGTGCTCTCTTTAAATCCCAAAAGTTTTGTTTTTTTTAGTTTTGGATCTTGAGTTTTAGGTAGGAACATTTTCTATCATGGGATAATTCTAAAGAGAGTTTTAAAAAATATTAATGATATCTTCTGGGTTGAAACTTCATGCTTCTAGATAAGCTTAAGCTTTCTATAAATAATGCAGTGCAAAAGAATGTTTATGAAATGGCTGACTTGCCAGATCTACTTGTTGGTTTCCGGGCAATAGATGGGGCATGAGATCATGGGAATTTACTGTTGCACTTATGAAAGCCAAGCTGGTTGGAGAAGGGTGACATTGGTATTTGAATTGCTAGCTGAGCACTGAAAGAGAAACTTCTTTTGAAATACATGCAGTGGCCTCCAACTCAGGAAGTTAAGCTGTTGCCCATTCTTGCATTCTTGAGCTCTTTGGTGCTGGAGCAGTGTATATTAAAAGATACTTTTCTGTGTTAAGTCTCAAAGTCTAGTGCCGGGAGACTTTTAGCCCAGAAACAAGGTGAAAAAAAAAGAGGGAAGAGTTGGTGAGTTCAAAGCTGGGGGTAGAGGAGGATTTCTTCTTGAGAGCTTTGGGATATCATCTTTATCACTGATTTTCCTTCTCTGTCTCTCTTACAAGTCCAAGATCTGTATGTTCCTGGGAGGTTTCCCTCCGGGAGAGAAGGTACCATGAGGTGAAGGCTGGTGACAATAAATAAATACTTGGCATATCAGAATGCAATTAAGGTGTTCCCTAAAATGACAGGAATTCAGAAAGCTAGGAGAGTGTGAAAGAGAGGAAATAGCAAAAAAGTGGTTTGGGAAAACTAAGTCAGCTCAGGTCTGTTGAAACACACGGGAAATGATGCTTGGACCATAATGAAGATAATGAGGAAGGAGCACCAGAAAGATTTTTAAACTTGAATAAGAAGTCAAGTATATGCTTTCTATGGCTCCCATCCATAGACTCCTGTACAGTTGGACTCTGTACAGTTCTGTGTTTTCTTTAAAATAATGACACTTCATTTTTT
This sequence comes from Eopsaltria australis, assembly GCA_034509425.1. NCBI lineage: Eukaryota > Metazoa > Chordata > Aves > Passeriformes > Petroicidae > Eopsaltria > Eopsaltria australis. The sequence goes on along the minus strand of JAVTVJ010000189.1, from coordinate 763,350 downwards.
ATTTTCAATAAGCCATGAACATGGATTCATTTTTGCAATATGAACATTTTACAGAAAAAATTTGGTTTGAGTGTATTACCAATATATTTTTTCCACGTTTGTCTGATACCATAATTCATTAACAGATTATGTCTGGGAGCAGCATGTCTTAAGCCTCTACTTATGTTGTAAGTAAAATTAAAAGCAAACAAATTTAGGAAGGGTAAGAGGAAATGTGAGCAAGTGCACTCTTGTTTCAGGGTTACAGGAACTGGGAGTGCCGTGTGTTTCATTTGTTATTTCAATAGAATCATCTTACTCATCTTCATGAACTTCTGAGGTCTTGTTCTTACTGCCCTTCCTGTGTCTCTGTGAGGCATTTCCAGAAGGGTGTTTGTGTATATGAAGGTGGAGCAGGACTTGCCTCCCAAATAAAAAAGCCTGGTTTTTTTAGCAGACTTCTTAGTTCTCTTGCCATGAAACTGAGACGTTTTGTCTGGCCGTAGTGGCAACTGCTCTTACTCTGTGGCATGGCTTTCTCTTGTTCTGGTCTGTACTTCACAGGCAGAGGTGGAAAAGGACAGTAGTGTTTTGTTACTGGGGTTGTGCCTCTTGGGCAGACCATGTGCTTGGCAAGTCCCCAAACAGCACAGCAGTGGTACTACTCCTCTTGTTTCATGTCCCACACGTTTGGTCTGTATCATAAACCAATGTTGGATATCCTGTACATCAACATTCACTTGAATTGAGGGGTCAGCTCTAGCTGAGTGTGGTGAAAGAATCTTGAGTTAGAGTAAAAGAATTTAGAACTAGGCAGTTTAATGAGGTGGTTTTCTTTTTTCAGAATTGATTTCCCTGCCTGTTCCTACCCACTTCCTAGGTGGTTCTGGATGAGGGCAGGTGCCAGACCAAAAACAATTATTTAGAACAGACTTTTTAACAAAAAAGGGGCGGTTTGGAGGGGAAGTTAGGCATTTACTCGCTGTGTGGCTCTAGTGAGCCAGCTCTGCAGCTTATGGCAAGCTAAAGATGGCAGCATTGACTGGGATTCAGCAGTGGGGCACATGGGGAAAATCCCCACAACAGAAGGTGTGTTGTTAGAAACTTGTCTTTGCATATAATCTGAGACACATGGTAGTTGATTGCAGGTGCTGTCGACCTGTGGGTTGTAAACAGAAATCAGGAAATTGCAACTGCACTGCCCTTCCTGTGTTGCTCAAGGGTTGGGGAGGAGCAGCTGGGGAGGGAGAAGCCTGGGAACCGCTGCTCGGTGGCTTCTGCTGCCCAAGAAAGCAGCTGTGTCACCCATCCCTCACTCTGTGAGGGGGTCTGCTGCAGGGCCAGGAGGGCTGAGAGGATCATCTTTGCTTCTATGCCTTCCTCACTTCAGTGTACCACAAGCACACGTGTGGCTGTACACTGCTGGTTTATTCTCCCCACCCACCCCCTCACGAAAGGAAAAACAAGGTGCTTCCCTGATCACTACACACGTTCTTAAAGCTTTCCTGGGCTTTGGAGGCATGGATTTGGGGGTAAATTATGATGCTGAGTGTCAGGTTTAAATGAAAGATTATTTCAAGAGCTATAAGCATCTAGATTTCAAGTTGGCAACCTTGGTTTGTTGCACAATAGGCAGTAAAACAGCTTATTAGTGGTGCTGCTTACTTAAAAGTTCAATAAAACACATGAGGTGGTTTTGCTGAGTGGTGTAAGCTGGTAACCAAGGGCTCTGAAGGAATGCCATCTTCCTTAACAAAAAACCTCTTTGGTAGCTATCAGGTCTGGATAAGAAGCATAGCTGGAAATGGAGGGGAAAGAAATAGGGAATTTTTAAAATAAAGAATGTGTGGGTGAGCACTTCTGCCTCTTGTAAAACACACCTGAGTCGTCATTTGATGCAGTGAAGAGCGAACACCTCTGTCTGAGAAGGAAAACAGTGAAATGGGAATAAGAGCCTCTGATTAAGGCTGTAAATAGAAACTGAATCTGTCAGTGCTGGTGGAAGCCAGGGTGGTTATTGGATGTCTCGCTGGGTGGTGGGTGCTCCAGAGAAGGAAGAGCGTGGATGGGGATTTTGGTGAAGGAATGCCTTATGAAGTAGCAGGAGGCTTTATCAGCAAGAGCCAAACACTGTTTGCAGCTGTTATGCACTTGTTAATGGTGGAAACATCTGCAGAATATTGACCTGAATTTGTAATTTGGGTACTGCTCCCAGAGGAATTCAAGCACTTGGTCTCCTTTCTCTGAACAAGTTTTTGTGTTCTGAGTAGGGCAAGGAGTTTTGCATGATGGTAGGGTATTGGGAAACTACATGAGTTGCCTTGTTAGTTAGATCTGATTGATTGTGCTATGCAGATACCTGGTTTCTGGCTACTGTTGGGCAGAAAGGCCCAATACAGTCCTATCTGCAATTAATTTGGTATAAGTTTCCTAACTTAAACTATTTCCTTACTCAGACTCTCATGGGGGCCAGCAGGTGAGAAGAGTAATTCACCCCAGAGAAATGGGGACGTTCTCTCCCATTTAGTTTTGGAGGGCAATCAGGGAAGGCATTAATTCTGCATTGCTGTGGCAGTAAAAGTTATGAGTTGGTTGCTCAGAAATTGTAGAAAAAGTGAAGCAGACTTTGTATGTCTCTCTCAGATTGTGTCTTGTCTCACTCTATGATTTCTACGTGCCTACACAAAATAGACCATAACAGAAATGTACAATAGTTATCCTAAAATTAGAGCAAACTATGGTCTTGCTGTTGAAGTGGGAGTCTCTGGTTTGCTCTTTTTTTATGTGTGCATTTGGAAAGAAATTCTTTTGAAACTACAACTTTCCTTGTTGGTCTTTCAGACACAGTTGAGTCCATGCTTTCAGACTACGACATCCTGTCTCTGTCTAGCATCCAGCAACACTCACTGAAGAAGAGAGACCTCCAGCCTGAGACACATGTAGAGAGGCTCTTAAGTTTTTCAGCCCTGCAAAGGTAATTAAATTATCAGCAATGAAATAGCATAATGTTTTTCTTCAGTTTGTGATGAATAATGTGCAGTTTCATACTCCAAAATGGTTGTCTTTTTTTCTATCATGACTGGCCAGTTCTTCTTGGTTAGTGATCTACATGGTTATATGACTTTGGAGAGGCTCAGAGGAAAGGGGAAAATAAGTTCTATTTTATTTCTCTGATGGCTGAAGTGGAAGTAATGTAGGATTTCTTTTGCTTTATTCTTAGGTGTAGTTTCATGTAGATTACTCCCACTGTTTGGGTTGGATACCACTTATATCTCATCTGGCCATGATGTCAGTACTTCTTGACTGTCCTCTGGTTCTTGAAAATCTCAGTCTTCAGTTTGGGAAGTGTATGTGGTGTGTTGCCCAAGAGATTTACTATATTTATTTTCATGGAGGTTTAATCCTTTTCCTACTGAGTATAAATGTCCCATTAAATAAAATACTTATTTTAATCTTTGGTTTATTTGGTTTGGTTTTGTTTTTTGTAACAAGATGGGAAATAAAAGCTCAGGTGAAAGGGGAAGGAGCAGGGAGCAGGCATGAAGATGGCAGGGATTTTATTCTGAGAGTCAAAAAAGTGCCTTGCAGGTATTTGAGTGCTGAGATTGTGAATCTGAAATGGGGAGCAGGGTGAGAATAACACTTTGTATTAACAAATGTTGATTGATTTTTGTTTGTCTGACATCTTTTGTCCTCTGTGTATTCGTGTGCCTTCCCCTGTGTCATCTTCAACTGTCATGCAAGTTATGCATAATTTTTGAATCTCTGAATGTTTGAAAGGGCAGTTTTAAGTTTGGAGGGGCAATTATAAAAGGTCAGCAGGATCAGATATCTGACTGTCCCTGTTTTGCACTGCCCCATGCACCCTGCCTTTAGGGTGAAGTTGCAATACTGCCAGTGATGATTACAGAATAATTGCAGAGGAGCATGCCAAAAATCTTTGACCCGAAGTCCACATAAACCAAAAGCCATGAGGCTTCTTCCAGAGAAGGTCATCAGCGTACTTCTTGGGATAGTGTTTAGTTTTTGTGACAATATATTGTAAATGATGTAGAGAGTTCAGATTTCTGTTTATGTTCATCTGCCTGTATTATGTCAGAAAGTAAGAACTTTAAGGTAATTTAATTTCAAATAGATGAAGAAATTTCTTGGTCTGATTTTTTTCTACTAGTTACCAGTAACTGGTTTTGCATGACTGCTGATGGAGAAGGCACATCATAAGCAAACTCTGTTTGGGATTTTGGGGGTTATATTTTTACTTTTTTAAAATTAAACATCTGTGACTCTAAAATATATACAGTTATCAATTACACAGTATATGTTTTTGTAGCCTGCTTATCAGAATTAATGCTTTTAAACTTATTTTGGACCCTCAGTAAAATGGAGATTGAATGTATCTGTTACGTGTATACGTTGCTTAAAAATAAATGTAAGTAAATTCTTTTGCAGGCACTTTAAATTATACTTAACTGCAACTGCTGAACACTTTTCAGAAAAATTTCAAGCATTAATTGTGGATGGTGAAGGCAAGGAAAAGGAGTATCGTGTTCAATGGCAAGACTTTTTCATCGGACATGTCGTTGGTTAGTATGAAGTAGACTATGGGTCAATGCTGAGAAACCACAACTTTGCTCGAGTCTCTTGGGCAGAATAAATGGTGTATTTCCCTCATTTTCATCAGATATGGTTAGGATGATGAAATAAATGTAATTCTTATCCCCTTGGGTTTTCTGGTTTTGTTTCTGTGGTGTGTTTGGGGATTTTTTTTGGGTTTGGTGGGTGGTACGGTTTATTGCATCAAGTTCCTAAGATAGGACTCTTGTGTTTAGTTTGGCAGAACACAAAGGTATAATTTACTTAAGCAGTGGCTTGCAAATTATTATTTTTTTTGAATGCTGATGGTAGCTTTAATTCCAACTGGAATGTATGGCTTGAATGTTCCTTGCCCAGAACACAAAGCTGAGGTAGAGGTGACGCAGTGGTGCCCAGACTGTTCAATTAAAAGACTTAGAGGTTGTTCTTTGCAGATTACTTTTCTGTAAAGAAAGATACCATGCTCCACTTTCATGCAGTACTAATGATTCTGCTAAGTTATATTGATTTCTTTGTTGCCTTTGTGATGTGGTGAGACTTTTCCCCTGGAATGCAGGCTGATGCTGTGAAATTACTGTCTGATAGTAGTTAGATGCACGCTGCTTTTGTTGGCAGAAATATTGTGTCCCCCATTACTAACCCCAGAGCCATCTCAACACTTTCTGCAAAATTATCTCTTGAATCTGTATCTCGTTGGCTAGGGCTATTGGGAAGTTAAGACTTGGGGGAAGTGCTGAATAATTTCTTTATTTCTTTCAACTGAACAGTACAGAGACTGAGGAAGGTAATTTGTCATGAAGTTTAGAAACAGTTAAAAACCCCCAACAAACAGTGTCTGTGCAGGAGCACATGCCAACAGCTGAATTAATTTAATTCTTCCATGCTTATGTTAAAGGAGAGCATAATTCCAAGGTTGTGGCACATATTGGGGATGAAGATTTTACTGTGCGAATCAATACTGATGGAGAAGAATACAATATTGAGGTATGCTTTGCTGTGGAAAACTATCCAGACAATCACCTTCTTTTCCTGTGGGTGTTCCTCTTCCTAGTTAGTTCTAGACACCTCTGTAGCTCAAACTAGATTTGGTGGTAGTGTTTGTTTTGGGGTGAGGAGGGAGAGAGATAAGAAACCAATTTAGCTTGCAAGTGTTGACTTTTATTAGTGAGTGACGTTCTCTGACAGTTGCATGTTTTAGATACATCAGGGAGAAGGTGTATTGTAGACAGGAAAGGGTTTCAGAAACAGAAATGGATAGCATTAATGGTGATCATGGCCTCTAACCAACTGTGGCAGTCTAAACAAGATTGACGTCTGTGAAGCTTTTTAAAACTGGCTTTGTTACATCTTGGAAGTTTTCCCATTCTTAGAGCTTCATTGAAAATCTGATCTTTTATCTGAAAATCTGATTATTTTTCCCTCCTCCCTTGTTTTTCACCATTTTCATTGCTTGTGTTATTTTGAACTCTTGGTTAAAAACATATTCAACAAATATATAATTAGAGACTCTCATAATGAGTTGTTCAGTGCAGTATATTCCCAGACACAAGCAGTATTAGAATGGCTGAATAACAGTAATTATGGCTGAGTGTTATATGGATATTGTAATTGTCTCCAAACCCAAGGATATGCAGAGTTATGGGTAAACTTGAGAAATCTTGTAACGTTAAAGTATAAAAATGTGATCAAAATGCCCAAATCACTGTACTTGTGTTTTACATTAAGAACACACAGTAGCTGTTTACTTGTGCTGTAAAGCATTTTTGTGTTTGTGGTCCGGAGCAGTGTGGGTGCAGCCAAGCCCCTGCTCCTGGCTGCCTGTGTCTGTGCTGCTGAGGGCAGGCAATGGTGTGCAGCCTCTGGCTTGCCCAAGGTGCCTCACTGGTGGTGTCCCCAGGTCAGCTTTGGCCACTAACAGCCCTGGGTGAGATGATTCCCCTGTGCAGTCACAGGGGGAGCATGCCTGAGGCACTTCCCCAAAGGCAGTGTGGACAAAGCTGCTCTGCCATTTCCTGCCTTTGTTTTCAAGGTGGTTGTGTAGGATTTGGAAAGGCTGTGGGCCTTTGTGTAAACCACTGTTGCCCTCACACCTTACCTTAGTGTGTCAAACCCTGAGTTTTGTGCTGCAGACGTGCGGCTGCTGATGTGGCACAGCCTTCACCTCTTGGTACCTTTTTGCTGTGAAGTAAAAGCACAGTGTGCTAAATGTTGTCTGGCTGAAGTTGCAAGAGCCCTGCCTAAGGGCCAGAGGAGATCCAGAGCCAGATGCTCCATGTTGTGAATGCAGGCAGCCTGTGCTGCTTGGCTTTGGCCAAAGAACTGACCCTGTCCATGTCATATTTGTGGTGTTGCTTTAGCTTTAACATTCAGATAATAATAGGATTTGTCAGTAAAGTAAAAAGATGGCTTGTATGCATCTGCTATGGGAATTGGTGTCTTTCCTTGGGATTTCATGGTCTTCTTTGGTTTTGGACAAATTATCATGCTTGTGAGTGACATGGGTAGCTATTGAACATGGAAGAGCCCACATTTTGCTGTGTGCTTAAAGGCTCTCTGTTACCTGCCCCCTCCTGTGCTTCTGGTCAGTACATTTGTTAGCAGTTACAGATCTCCTCCTGGCTCCATGCTGTTGCAGAGGAGAGCAGAGGAACCTAAGAAGCCTCTTCAGTTTGCTCAGATTCTGAGGAGAAGGAAAATTCTCTCCTATGGCCTTTATCAGGTAGCTGTCACTACTCTGTTGGGATGCTCTCAGACTTTTGGATTTCCCATGTAGCATAAGAGAGTTGACTTATGTTGCTTCGTTGGAGATGTCACTTTATCAGATTTGTTATTGTGGGTGAAGTGCATTTGTATATGTACACAGAAAACTGTGGAGATTTGATGGTATGTACATAAAGTTTTTTACTTATCTAGACTTTGTGTTCACTGTGTTCCTAACTTCTCCTTGTGCTGTCAGCCACTGTGGAGATTTGTAGATGATGTGGAAGATGAAAGACTGCTGGTCTACAGATCTGAAGATATCAAAGATTTCTCAAGGTTGCAGTCCCCCAAAGTATGTGGTTATTTAAAGCTGAGTGAAGATGAACTGTTGCCAAAAGGACTGGAAGACAGGGAACAAAATGAAGGTGAGTGTCCATATCTTGGGAGAGCAGCATCTTTGAAACAAATTAGCTCTTTCAATTCACTGTGGGGACGGAGGAGGGAAGCAGCACTCCTCATGCCTCATAAAATAATTTTGTACTTCTGTGCACTGTGCAGCAAGACCTGTTTGGCCTCTGTGGTCACTCGAGGAATCCATCTTGAGCTATGATAGGGTTTTGAAGGTTTTTGGTCCCTCTTTCCTCTGTCCTTTGCTGTGTCAGCAAAAGTTGGCGTAATGACTAGGAACAGAAGGAGGAGAGGTGTTAAGGCTGTGGTGACGACCATAAAAGCTCTATAGGTAAATCTGATGAATAACTCAGTTTCACTGCTATGCATTCCTTTCCTTACAGTAAGTTTGAGGACTGTTAGGAAGACAAAATTTAGGAATAGCTATTAAAAAAAAAAGCCCCAAACTAAGACTAAGCATCCCTATTCTCCTCTCAGGAGCCCATCCACACTCACATTCAGGTCTTAAATAAGGACAATGGACTCAGCAGTGGTAGTAATATTGATTGTTTGTTTGAAATACGTACTTTAGAGAGTGCCCATCGGAAGAAAAGAGCCATTCCAGAGAACTCCAAAAACACATGCAAGATGTTGGTAGTGGCAGACCATCGTTTCTTCAAGTACATGGGCCGTGGGGAAGAGAGCACCACTATAAACTATTTGGTAAGTAAATGTACCCTGTTAAAATTTGCTGGAATAGATGCAGGAAAACACAGTGCTGCAGTAGTTACAACAGCATACAGCTTACACTACTTTTGTACTCATAACTTTTACCTGGGAAAGTGCTAAATCATGCTTTAAAAGTATTTTACAATTAAGTTAATGTAGTTCCGTAGTCTTCAAATTTCACTTAAAAGCAAATTCCTTCCTTTCATAGACTTCTGTGGCTATGCCATTTTCTGCTCAGGAACTTCTCTTTTCTCAGTCAGAGCTCTAGAGTCTCCTGGATTTTGAAATCCGCTGCAAATGATCTGAGCATCTTTAAAGTTCTAGAATGTTTAATGAGGTTAAAGCAACTCTTACAGATCTTCTTTTCTAAATTCTTTCAGGATTCTCTGTCCAGAACAGTAAAATTAGAAGCAGGCCCAGTAAACAACTAGTTTGGTTGTACATTGGTATTGTGGATTAACCCCAGCAGGCAGCTCAACCTCAGGCAGCCACTTGCTCTCTCCTCACAGATGGGGATGGGGAGAGAATCAGAAGGGTGAAGGTGAGATAACTTGTAGGTTGAGACAGAAGCAGTTTAATAGCAAAAGCTGTTCACAGCAGCAAAGCAAAACAAGGGAATTAATTCACTGCTTCCCATCAGAAGGCAGGTGTTCAGCTATCCTCAGGAAAGCAGGGCTCCATCGTGTGTACCAATTATTGAGTGACCCAGCCAAAACATTGGGGTTGTCTGTCTGACAGGTCTTTGTGTACTACAGCAAGGCCTACCCACAGCCTTTCAGCAGAGGTGGAGAGTATGGGGGTTTGGGGACTGGAGACAAAACCAAATGAAAACAGGTTTGGAGGCCTGTTGTTTGTCAAAAATCTCTTTCTGAGCTTGACTCTTTGAAATGCTAATCACTCTGTTCCACTTTTGCTGGCTTTTTGACCTTTCTGTCCCCAGAAATGCATATACATTCTCCAGGTGAGGGGGCCTCATTTGGTGTGTTTGCAGAGGTGCTCTTATCTCAGCATCTGACGTGCTGAGGTTGACCCCTGTTGTTTCCTGGGTAGATGGGTACTGTTAACAATACAGTGATTGGAAAACTGAAGCATGAACTATTATTGAGTGGCTCTGAATGTCACTTCTCGTTCTTAGCAAGTTTGATGGTTTATATGTAGCAGAGAACAGCTTGAAAAGGGAGGTATTGATTGTGAGCACTGACAAGAGACTTTCTGGAACCTTGTGCTTGAACCATAATGAGGAAAATAATAGGTTTTTGGCTGGGTGAGGGAAGCAAGCCTGGGGGGTCAGTTAAACTAATTAAGCACCATGCTAAAACAAAGCAGTAAAAACAGCTCCCTCCTCTGCCCTTCCCCTCAAAGAAATTTGGAAAATAAGTGCTTGAACAAAGTGTTTCCCAAAATGTCTTGTTCTTAGTATTATTGCTCTTCTACTACACAAACAAAAGTGATAAATGGAAAAGTTTTTTATGATGGAAAATTTTCAAATATATTGGATAATACGGATCCAAAACCAACAGTACTTGGATCCAAGGAGTTTGTCTTGTTATCTTACACGAGGTTCTGTTTTAATTCAAGTGACTCTTTCTAGGTAAGTGTGTTGCAGTTGCTCTGAGTGTCTTTTGCTCCATGAAAGCTTGCCTGGGTAACTTGTTTTTCTCTTCCACACAGATTGAATTGATAGACAGAGTAGATGACATCTACCGAAACACTTCCTGGGACGATGGAACCTTCAATGGGTACGGCATACAGATAGAGCAGGTATTCACTGGGCTCTGCAGAGGGCTTCCATGTTCCAAGTTAATGGAGCATCATTTAAACAGCAGTGTTTGTGGTTATTTTGTCTGGGTTAGAGCTAAAATAATAAAATCCTACGTTATTAACTCCAGCCAGGAGCACTCTGAAATAACCTCTTGCCAACGTTAATGATCTAACATGATGCCCATTTTCAGTTCCATGCAGTGTTTGAGATGTGAATTTTCAGGGAGAATCTTTCCATATTTATTCCTACTTCAAAAGTACTTTTTTCCCCTGAATATGAGCAAGTTTTGTTTCATTCAAACATACTCCTATGCATTTATTTCATATTTCTGTTGCTAGTGCTTGGCTTACAAAGCCTGAATGGGCCTCAAACACAGATGAAAACACACAAATCTTGCCTGAAGAGCTTTAATGACTCCCTTAGACATCATGCTAGTGTAGAGGCTGGTATATGGACACAGGGAACAGTGACTTCAGTTTCTGTGGTGGTGTCTTGAAGTTAGTGCACAGAAATTTGGAAAACAGGATTAAAAACAAGAGGACTGCATCAGCTCAGCGTACTGCAAGAGCTGTGATGTGGGACATGGAGACTAATGGTACAAGCCAGCTTCCCCTTTGCTGGGAAAAGACCTGCAGGAATAAAGAAGGAGCATTACTTGGGCAGGGATGGGGTAGAGAACATGATGAACTAATTCTGGATTACTGGGAAAGTAGCAATCCTTTAAAATACATTTTGGTTAGCTAGAACTCTGAAATGATTTGAGGTTATTTATACTGGTTGTATTTATTTGGGGTTTTTCTAGGAGTAAAATGCATCTCAAAGCAGAATTTTACAGTGAAAACTTCAGATGTTATCCTGTAAAAGGGTTACTTACAATGTATTTACTTATGAGTTAGTTGGTGTATTTAACTAGCAGAGGCGGAAAGTTAATATTAGGATCATGCTGAGTCTGAATTTTTCTCCTTACACATCTATTGGGACATTTAAAATGACACTGAAACCTTTCCTGTGGCTATAAATTTCACCAAAATTCCTCTTCATTGTTGTTGCCCTTTTTGACATGTAGATTATCATCCACAATGAGCCAAATCCTGTAAAACCTGGAGAAAAGCATTATAATATGGCAAGAAGTTACCCAGATGATAAGAAAGATGCCTGGGATGTGAAAATGCTGCTAGAGGTAGGTTGGAACCCTTGAAAAATCATGCCCCTGACAGAGAATTGCTCATTCATATGGCTGCTCTGTAGTAAAGGGTGAAAGTCCTTTGCTCCCTCTGCATGATGTGTAGATGTCACACAAAGTCAAACCAGCTGCTGTGCCCTCTAGCCTGTGGTAAAGGGCTCCCTTGCATAATTACAGAGCAGACATCAATTAGTCTTATTAATGTGGTCTGAGTCAGAAAGGCAGTCCTGATGTGTCTGACCCTGAGACTGGCTGCCTTGTGACCTTCAAGTTATTGTACTTGGCTTTGTTGTCCCTGTGAAAAGGGAAAATGAATAGACAAGTTATGTAAATTAATGTGTACAGTGTACTTGGGCTTTAGTTTAATCTCCTGCAGCTCTGTAGGACAACTAAACAGCTGCTGTTTTCTGACTTAACCAGGTCTAGGAGATACTTGTCTTGGTACATTAGATAAATGTTACTCTATAGGCTTCTAACATGCACTATAAGCTAACAGAGATTTGACCTTTTTTTTTTTTTTTTTTAGCAATTCAGCTTTGATATTGCAGAGAAGGCAGCTCATGTGTGCCTTGCTCATCTCTTCACCTATCAAGATTTTGACATGGGAACGCTTGGACTGGCTTACGTTGGCTCTCCCAGACCTAACAGCCATGGTGGCATTTGTCCTAAAGGCAAGGCTTATTTTTCTTCTGTCCCAGTTGTGGGTTGGAAGCTAGTTTTTGTTATTCATGTTTAATTCTTTTCTCCAACTTTCATGGAATATGTTGCATTATTTGCATAGACTCTAGCAGTTAGTTTTTTGCAGAGAAGGGATGGCCATTTTTTTTTGGCTGGAGCTGAAAAAAGCAGGAAGGATAAAAGTCACTGAACAAAGTCACTAAGCTCTATCTGGTGTGAACAGGCTGTATAGAAAAAACCCTGTTCTAAGGGCTGCTTTGTGTGGGCACATCCTGCAGCAGCTCTGGAATGGCAGATGCTGTTGTCTTGGAAATTTCTGCTCTTTTTGCCTTTACTGCAATACATGAGCTGTTGGAGCTGTATTTGAAAGATTCCCAGCTCTAAAAAATGGCAAGAGGCATGGTCTCACTAGTGAGCCTGTGAGAACAATAAAGCTGTAAAGCTGTTCATTTCCCCAGACAAGGATCCCTCTCTTCCCAAAAGTACCCTGAAACACAAGAAAAATGTTTCTCAATTTTAATTTGTCTATTTCTCACTCATTTAGCTTATTACAGTCAAATTGCAAAGAAGGATATCTATCTGAACAGTGGCTTGACCAGCACCAAGAACTATGGGAAGACTATCCTCACAAAGGTAGGAGAGTATCCTCCTCATACATGTGTGCTGGTGATGTGTGGCATGGGATTGTGATAAGCTTCTATGCCCTGTCAGAAAAGAGCTGCTGGCTTTCCATTTGAGTCAGATTTCTGGGGGCAAGGACATAGATTATAAAACAAAAATCATCTTTTTTGTTCTAGCTGACCAGGGGAGTCAGGGCTGAATGGAACTGAAAATTGAATTCACTGTGAAACAGGAACAAGGAAACAGCTAGTGTCTGATAGGAGCTGTATTTTTCTAGATACAAACAGGTTTTTGATGTCTAAAGATGTATTTAAATGTATTTTGTTTTAACAAAAAATCCCCAAACAAATAACAAAACTCTAACAAAACAAACCCTCTAACAGAGCAAGCAGGCAAAGTAGGAGATTCAGTTTGAGCCTTTTAATGAAATTCCTCCACCTGATTTTTGTGTGTCCTGTGTAACTAGAGTACAGTATAGTAGACATGGCTTATTAGTGCTAATGCTAAGCTTTAGGTAAGCTGACACTTTCTAGGTTTTTTGCCATACTTCATGAGATAGTAAATGCCTGAATATGAGCTTTGTCTCACTTGTAAAGACACCAGAGCAGTGCCTATGTCTGCCTCTGTGAAATGTTTGAAGCTGCTTTTGCTAACTTCTGCCAGCTTCTCAGCTGTGCTTTTGTGTAGCATGATTATAATAGGAATTTATAATTGATGTGTGGGCTAAAACTTGGCACAGACTCTGTCAAGAAGATAGGGAAAAAAGACAGTCAAGCTTTGTGTTAGAGGGGTGTTGACAGAGAGCTCTAGCAATAGCTGCTGCCATGCTATTTGCATTTGTTCAATCTCCAGACTGGAGTTCTGCCTTAGATTACAAAGGAAGTTGAGTTTTCTGTCTTCCCAGTGGCAGGCTTAAGGCTTGGAACAATGGTTCACATTGGTTTCACAGGGAAAGTGCTGCATGGTGTCCACTTTGGTTTAAAAAAAACAAAACCAGAACAACTTTCTTAAAACTCTTCTCCAAATGAAACACGGAGAAGCACAGGAGTGATGCCTGGGCAGCTCTCCTGTCTCTGGCTCCCACATTGGCCATGCTTAGACACGGACCAGGGCAGCTCATGGCAGTTCTTGGTCCTTCCTGTGCCCACACAGCAGCTGCAGCTGCAGCGACAGCTCCTCTGCAGAACTGCCTGGTCTCCTTGTGGTTATCTTTGTTTCTGTGTGAGTTTAATTTGTGGTTGTCACCTTGTGAGCTTGACACCATCTGCTGGGGCAGGTGCCGTGGGAGGCACACAGCAAGCGGAGCCGGTTTGGGATCCTCAGCACAGGCAGGCCTGTCTTGCATGAATGATGTTGGAAATCCATCCCTGTTGGGCCACAATTGTAGGTGACTTTCCTAGAAATCATGCAATAGCAGAGTTTATTCAGCACTCCTAATGTCATCATCCATTTAGAAGAAATAATTCTAATGGCAAGATATGTTAAACAAGAGATTGACTAATCATAGTAGCTGGTGTTTGTTTGGATTGGGTTTTGTTTTAACTTTTTATGCCTTCCAGATACTTAAAAGCAAATTTTCATATTTTAAGCATCTGCACTGCCTTGAAAACAAGTTTGAATTGGTATTCTAGGACAGCATTTTGCCTTTAACAGTGATTTAATATTCAAATCTAGTCCTTGAACTTGACTTTGAAGAGGACCACAATTTTATTTACCTTTGTTTCTCCACTTCTAAAAACAGAAAAATGTTCATAGGAAATTCCCTGCCATCTTGGTGTATCTTAGTATTGCTGGTGGCCTGGAAGTAGCTGGAATCTTCTGTCCTTTACTGCTCAGACTAATTTTTTCCAACATTGTTTTTTTCATGTTCAAAAAAAGGAGGCTGACCTGGTTACAACACATGAACTTGGACATAACTTTGGAGCAGAGCATGATCCCGACAGTCTGCCAGAGTGTGCCCCCACTGAAGACCAGGGTGGGAAATATGTCATGTATCCTATTGCTGTCAGTGGGGATCATGAAAACAACAAGGTAAGGTTGTTTAGTTTTGCATCAACACAAAAGTTTCAGTGACCCTTTGCATGGCAAATCTATTCAGTTAATGATTTAGTTAATGGTAGTTTGAAACCACCAGAATGTAATGGATTAGCCATAAGAAAACATTTGCATGCAGCTGAGTTCTCTGCAAGATAAGCACATCTTTGGAATCTGGGTTTCACTGGAGTTCATAGCATGTCAAGGTGCATTTTAATTAGTTGTTTGTAATTAGCTGTGGCCATATGCTGCTACAGGCAAGTCCCAGCAAGAGTCCAGTGCAGGATCTTCAGTCTCACACAGTGTTGGGTGGTCCATAGCTGCTGTTGGAGGGGGGCTGCCAGGTGCCATAGCCGTGGTGGAAGCTTGCCCTGGCAGTGTGGAGCTGGCATTGGGCCTGCTCTACAGAGGAGAAACCCAGATGAGCAGGGGATGGTTGGCCTGACTCTAGCCTGACCTGTGGCTGTGCCCACCCCATGCTGAGAGGCAGTGCAGTCTGTGCCTCTTGCTGCAGCTTCATACCCTGTCCTGGGGCTGCTGGAACCACGGGAGAGCTGGAGTTGTCTCTGAGCCAGACTGTGGGGGAGTCACTGCAGTGTGTCCATTAGTGACCCTACTATCACTTCCCCATCTTAAAACTTTTCCATGGTATCAAACTGACAGTATAGAGGGAATATCTTTCTGGGATACCGGAACTTGGAGGCATAGGAAGGCTGGGGCTGTCCTAGATGCCGGTTGTTGACAGAAGGGTGCATTCAGTTTTGCTCTTTTCCCCTGTGATTCTGTAGATGTTCTCAAGCTGCAGCAAAAAATCCATCCATAGGACCATAGAGATCAAGGCCCAGGAGTGCTTCAAAGAGCGCAACAACAAAGTGTGTGGGAACTCCAGAGTGGATGAAGGGGAGGAATGTGATCCTGGCCTCTTGTACCAACTGGCTGATCCCTGCTGCTCTGCAGACTGTAAACTGAAAGATGGTGCCAAGTGCAGGTAAGAAGAAATGAGCTGCAGCTTCTCTTTACACAGGAGAGAGCGTTGGGCTGGGCTGAAAACTCCTAAAGCCACCTGCAGCATCACAGGCCTCTTTCCTGCCTTTAAGGCTGGATGTGTGAGCTCACAACAGTTAAAGGTTTCATGAAAGGCTTCTGTGTGCATACATTAATTTTATAGTATTCTGTTTTCATGAGAAGTGTCAAGAGCCACAGGCTTGAAAATTATGATGTGTTATCATTGTTATTACTGCCATTATTATTAAGCAAACTTAGGCAATCAAAAAGCATTAAAAATTTCCTGTGCACACTTTCTGTGCAAATACAATTTTTGTCTGTATTGGAAGGTGGCTTTTTACACTGATATGTACTGGTAATTCCAGACCAATGCAAAATGTGTTTGAGCAGACAGCACAGTGTCTGCACTAAATGACTCCTCTTTCTGTTGTTGCTTTTTGGAGTGTTCATGGCCTTATTGTAATGCAGTGTCCTGTCTTTTTTTTGTAGTTCAGCCCTATATCACATAACATTAGAGAGCTTGTGCAACTCCTGTTGTTTAGCAAGAAAATCTATCAATTTTAATGAGTGTTTTTGTACTAAGAGCCTTCTTGTGTTAGGTGAGAACAATGAAAGTAAAGACAATGCAGAATACAAAGCAGGAAAAGCAGGACAAACAAAAGGGAGAGAAATGTTTGGGGAAGGAAAGGGTGAAAGCACAGCAAGTTACAAGAGGATGATCCAAGTGCCTTGAATAAATACAAGGCTCCCTCTGTTGTCTCTCAATATATTGTACTTTTCTATGTGATTTGACCTTCAGTCCATGAAGAGTTAGTGTTTATGTAGAAAGGTGGTTGTGGGAGGGGGCAGAGAGGGCAAGGGTTGAATCAATGAGTCAGTCTCCAAGAAGTAGCTTTTTTTTTTCCTAAACATGTTTTTTCTCTGGCTTTGTCACACTTGTACTTACTTTTTTTAAACTGGTTAATATTTATTTCTTTCATTTTGATCTTTTCCCAGTGACCGGAACAGTCCTTGCTGTAAAGGCTGCCAGTTTGAAAGTGCACAAAAGAAATGCCAAGAAGCCATAAATGCCACTTGTAAAGGAGAGTCTTTTTGCACTGGTAGGATGTGGTTCTGTCCCCTGTATGTCAACTAGCCAAGTGCTTCAGGCTCAGTGTCCTGTTCAGTCTAGTGCCCTTTAGTCATCCGGTACATGTAATTTTGGAGACGAATTAAGCATCACAATATGCTCCTATAATGAGTTTCATTGTAGTTCAGGAATCACTTTGTGATTTGTTGCCCAGAAGAACGTAAAAAAGGTTGATTTTTTTTATTTTATTTTTTTTAATTTTTTGTTTCTTTCCCTTAAAAGAAAGAAAAAAGCAAAACAGAGTGTGTCACTGGGAGTGGACAAGAATGAATTTTGCCATAGAAAGGGTGGAATTACTGCAACTCTGCTTCACTTCCCCACTTTCTCCTCACAGTCTTTCTTGGAGGTGGGGAGTCAAGTCAGAGTGTGTGCTTTGCTGAGGGAGGCTCCAGGGTCTGCACCTACTGCTTGGTTGCCAGTGCCACGATGCCTAAGCTGTTGAAAGCCTCCAGAGCTTCTGCTGCCTGTCAGAGCAGCTGGCAGGCAGCCTGCAGATGAAAGCCAAGAACAAGCTATTGGGGTTTCCCGGGATAAGTCTGTATTTCCATTATTTTCCTTTTTTCTTCTGCACACTCAGGTGCTCTGCCCTTTGCTCTAACACAGTCCTCCCACTCTGCTGCCTTCCATCTGCAGGGAACAGCAGTGAGTGTCCCCCTCCAGGGAATGCTCCAGATGACACCGTGTGCGTGGACATGGGGAAGTGCAAGGACGGGGAGTGCGTCCCTTTCTGCGAGAGGGAGAAGAACCTGCGGTCGTGTGCGTGCAACGGTGGGTGACACAGATTGAACTGAAATGGGACTGGGACTGAAATTTGTATTTCATCTCTGGTCCTTGGAGAATGCTGGCTTCACTGTGGCCTGGCTTGTTGGAGGTCTGAGTTTGTGGTTTCTGAAAAAGTCTAAACTGTTGGGTTTTGTCAGCTGTTTTCTGTTTAAAAAGGGAATGTGAATGTCCTCGTGACTTCTGGTGGTCTGGGTTGAAGACATTGAGATGAGACTTATGGTCTGACACTCCAGCTAAAGGAGAGGACACTCTCCTACGTTCTAGCTCTACCACAGATAGAAGGGATTGTAAGGATATTCCAACCAGCCTGTGGATCCAGCATCTGGCAGAGGAGTAGTGGCCTCCAACAAGGGGTTAAAGAAAAATTTCAAAGAGATTAAAGTGCCTTGAGAATATAGAATCCCTAGCTTCATTCCCCTGCTAACTTGCCTGCCATATACTTCTGCCAGTGACTTTTCCTGCTCCCTTGCTGTCCATATTATCCCCTAAATGTGGGAAAGCAGCTGGGAGTAGGATGAAAACTTCACAGAGGCAAAACAAGGAACTGCAGTGAGCCCCAGTGTTTGAGATGGAGGGCATAGCCAAGGAGAAAAGTCCCTAGAGGACTCAGACCCCAAGAAATATTTAAATTTGTCTTTTTGGATGTGTTTGGAACCTCTTCACTGTCCTGTTGATTTATGCAGTGTTTGGGTATCAGCTTGGAGAACTTGGTCCCACTGTACCCCTTAATATGTTGCACAGGGCATCTGATTGAGTTTAGGCTTGATCATCAGAGTGCTCGAAATTGGGCAGCTTGGTCCTGCCTTCCCTATGGGAAAGCTGGTCCAGGACTATGCTCAGGCAGGGGACACGTGGGGTTGTGGGTTGCAGGTGACTCTTTGTACTTCCAAAGAATGAGTCTGCTGCTTTATTACAGAAACAGATAATTCGTGCAAGGTGTGCTGCCGGGATGAGCAGGACAGGTGCACGCCATACGTGGATGCCAACGACCAGTTCCTGTTCCTGCGCAAGGGCAAGCCGTGCACTGTGGGGTTCTGTGACACAAATGTAAGTGTGCCCAGCTCTGCTCTGCTGGGGAGGAGGACTGTGCTGGGGAACAGAAGCCAGAGCTTGAGCAGGGTAATGGGGTTTAAGTACCTCTTCACAGGGCAAATATTAAAGGGTGTTGGAGGTGGTGGGTGTGGAGTTCTGCAGAGACCTGTGCAAGGGGAAGCTCTTACCTTCTGGAGCTGCTCATTACCCCCTCTGCTGCTCCCCACAGCTCAGCCAGCTGGCATCCTGTGCTAAGGAGGGGACTGAGTGCTGCCATAAGCTCGGCTGGGTTTGCAGTGCTTGCCTTTCCAGTTGTTTCCATTAGCACAAATTATTTTTATTCCAGTAATTCAGGTCAGGGAGCAATCACATGAAAATCCAGCCAGAAGTATCTGAAAGGGGCTGTGAGCTTGTGGCAGGGAGGCTGGTGGGTTGCTGGCACTCAGTGGCCTTTTCCATGGTACAGCTGCATGGACACCTGCAGACCCCAGTGGCTGTAGCTAAACTGGGTGTCAGCAGAAGTGAATTTGGGAGGGTATGCCCCAGTCCTTCTGCTGGCAGACTGAAAGACCAAGGTTCTACTGTGTTAAACCAGCACAGCTGAATCTGGGAGTGACTTTTTCCATAATCTTGGGCTCCAGAGCTGCAGCCTTCTTTGTGGATAATGGAAACTGAGGCTTCCAGTGTTTAAATCTCTCCAGAAACAATAGTTTTATGTTCCCCAACATGGGCCAAAGGTGGAGTGGATTTTGCACATTTCAAACAATAAACCTTGATCTGATTCAGGCTCCGATCAAATTGAAGCTGGTTTGATAACAATAAAGGCAGTAATAATGGACTGCTGCTACTGGGCGTGAGTGTAATTCTGTATTCATAATGTAAGTGAAGTCATGTTGGGCCTGTAGTTCTCATTTCATTACTGTCATTGTACTTCCCTCTCCAAGAAAGCAGTACTTAATACTTAGGTAGCATAAGATTATTTTGTTCCTTTTGCAGGGCAAATGCGAGAAGCAAGTCCAGGATGTGATTGAACGATTTTGGGATTTCATAGACCAACTCAGCATCAATACTTTTGGTAAGATACATAACCATATCCTTTGGGGGTTTTGAGTTCATGACATGACCCTCTAAAGCCGTGGGGGATGTTAGCTGCCTGGATTTATTCACCCGTGTGCAAGGGTAGCTAGTAGCTGTGCTTGTGATATATCTAAGTGTATTTTTGCCTGAAGTTTGACACTACTGATCTCACCTTTTAAAGCTGAAAGGATGGGGGATTGTTTTGCATTTTTGTACTTCATTTTTTTATAGGCATCTTCCAAGCTTGTGAAAGGGACAATAACTTCTTGTCTGAATACCAAGAACTAGGTCAATTAGAAAAAAGGAAATAAGTCAGTCTCTTTGGAGGTCAGCTAGATTCAGCAGGGTATAAAGTGGGCCTCTCAGTGGGATTTAAATGTCAACAGACTGGGAGGGGAACATTTCCTTTCTCTGTCATTTAAGAAAACGAGAGGTCATACACCTCAAGCTGTGCCTGTGCTGAGTCACTCCCTGTGACTGAGTGGGCCTCCTTGGTCTTGATCCCAAGTGTGCAACCCAGGCAGATGCCATCTCACCTCAGGTGTCACCCCTGGTATCTCGCTCTGTGTTACTGGCACCAGACAAAACCAGGAGTTAAGCTGGTGCTGTGTCATGAGCCCTGTGTGTGCTCATGGTACTGCTGTGCCTGCGCAGTGCAATTATCTGAGTTGCACCTTTCAGTGTCAAGTTTCAGGGACAAAAAATTGGTTTTTTAGGTAATTGATAAAGCTATTTAGCCAGCTTGGATAGAAGCAATTTTTGAATCTTTGACATTCGAGTATTTTGTTTGTGGAGGCAGGTAGAGATCACATGACTGTTACACCAGAATTTGGTAACTTGCAGTGTTTCTTGTGAGTGAGAGGGGCAGCTTGACTGGCTCAGTATAGGCTGTTCCAAAACAACCCACATTCAATATTACAGCATTTCTCTTTAGAGAACAATAGAGAAAAACCTGCTATTGTTAACATACTGCAATTTTCTAAAATGGTGTAATTTTATCTTTGCCTACTCCAAAGCAGGCAGCCTGTGCTTCTCTGAGCAATTCTGAGGCTTCACTTGGCTGAGCAGTGGCTGCAGAAGGGGGGGATAGGTGTGTGTGTGTGTTCATCAAACAGTATTTGGTGGGTAACTGACAGATTTGAACTGGTTTCACAGGGAAGTTCCTAGCGGATAATATAGTGGGCTCTGTGCTTGTCTTCTCCCTACTGTTTTGGATTCCTCTCAGCATCCTTGTGCACTGTGTGGTGAGTAAGCTGTCTTTGAGATGACTGCTCTGTTGGATTTTGCTGTGAGAACACCCTTCATATGTGAAATGGCAGATGGCTGTGGGAGAAAATGATGGGAAGCTTTTAGCAAACCCTGGGGGGAAATCCAGCATATGTAAGGCTTACTGCTCCTTCAGTAGGCAAAACTCTTGCTAAACTCTGCCAGGCCCTGGCAGACCCACTGCTCCCATGACTATTCCCTGGAGCCTTTCCCATTCTTTCCCAGGCAGATTTTCTTTCTCTGCCTTCTGAATTCTACCCAAGTATAATTTTGGTATTTTTATCATTAAAAACAAAGTCTCCTAAAGCCCTGTGAAGAAATGAGAGACCCACATTTTGAGGGGAGACCCAGAGTGGGAAGTGATCTTAGTTGATCTTGGGTGGATGGGTAAAGAGATAGCTCATGGCAGCTGGGAGTGTGGACATGTGGTGTGCTGCCAACAGCAGTGTGGGCTTAGAGCAAAGGGGTGCTGTGCCCACAAGCACTCCTGGGATGAATGGGGAGGCATGGGAAGTAGGGGAAGGGAAAAGAGCCCCACAGAGTGCTGTGTCCCTGCAGGAAAAAGGAGACCTTGCTATAGGGAAATTAACTTCTTTACTTTGTTGTGTGTTTTCCAATAGGACAAGAAATTGGACAAGCAGTACGAGGAGAACACAAAGTCCCTGTTTTGCCCCAGTGTAAGTTGCTGTCTAAGTCTGAAATGGCAGAATGCTGTCCCATGTGTATTGGAAAACCTGAACCTCAGGTGTCTGCAGAATATTTACCAAAAGAGTAGTAACAGAAAGCCCCAGAGCCCCATTCTGCAGAGGGGTGAATCCACGTGAGGGGAAGGTGGTTTTTGAATAAACCTCTGTTCACTTCCCAAGCACTGCAGCGTGGCAGGGTCTGATCCTTCCTTCCTGTAGGAGCTGAGCCTGGCTGGCAGAGCCACTCTGGTGCAGCAGAGAGGGGCAGGAAGCCCTCTGGGGCAGGAAGCTGCTCTGCTCTCAGAGCATGGCTTCACTCATGCCCAGCATCCCCTCGGCACGGCGCACTCAGCAGCACCAGCCACAGGCTGCTTGTTCCCAGCCAGGTGGAGTCACTGAAGCACGAGGCCCAAAAATCTCTGCAAAATGCAGTGTCTTTGTTGCAGAGTGTCTGTTTGCAGGAGTTGACTTCTAGCAGCCAGGTGTGCTACAGCCCTCCAGTTGCTCAAGGGACCCATCAGTGGCACTTCTCACCTTGCAGATACTGAGCTGAGAGAGGGGAAGAGCAAAAAAGTGCCACGATAAATTTTAATTACAGTCCAGCACAGGGCACCTTGTGACATAGAGTTTTGGGTATCCTTTCCTGTGCTTTGACAATCCAGTTCCTATTAAGAACTAAAATATTCAGTTAAGGAAATGTTGTTCTGTAAGGAGAGAGGGAAAAAAGCCTTGCAGAGCTCTTCCTTGTGCAACCACTGCAGGAAGCATACTGAAGTCGGAGACCACTGAGGCAGAGCACCTCTGTCATGTACTGTGACAGAACTGAGGGTGATCTTGGTTCAAGTGCCCTGTAGCTGTGCCATGAGAAAAGTTATCTTAGTGCTTCTTACCTGCATTCAATTGAGAAAATCCCAGAGGCACGAGAGAGAGAGCACAGGTACAGCTGATGGTCTCACTGCACCAGCAACAGTTTAACAAACAAGATTTTGTGTCTTTTGAATCTGCTGAGGATGGCGCAGTTGGGAAATGGTAGCAGGTAAACATCTCATCCTTCCCAGTATTAGCATTTGCTGAGGTCCTTGGGGAGTTTTTTATGCCTAGAGATCTCTGGATATTTTCCAAGCCATGCTGAAATAGAAGCAGACATCAATGGACTTGAACTTAATCTGGGTTGCAACATTTGGTTGTGATGACACTGGTCCCTGCAGTCTTTGACCATGTGTTCAGTGCAGCTTCTTGTTCGTGAAACCACGAACTCTCCAAGTTGAAGACTGGAATAAGCTGCACCTTGGTGTTTCCCTGCACTGATCTCTGTGTCATGTGGCTTGACTCTGCATTTCCAGTCCTAGGTTTTTCCAAAGCAATTTGGGCCCCAGGAAAGTAGGGCCGAGTCATCAGCTCTCCCCAGTAAGGCTGTCACCTGAGGTGCTTTATACAGAGAAGGAAGAAGCAAAGACAGAAGGGCCTTTCTGCCTTCAGGGAGTGGCAGGGAGGACGCGGTAGCCTTTAAGCTGTTCTAACAGGAGTGCAGCTGCTCCTCAGAAGGTGTCTCCTCCCTTTGAAAAATAGTGCAAAAACCGAACCCTGGACTAGATGCTGTTTGCTTTGCCAGTGACGCGGCCGCTCGTGTTTTGCAGAACGTGGAGATGCTCAGCAGCCTGGACTCCGCCTCCGTGCGCATCATCAAGCCGTTCCCCGCGGCGCCGGCCACCAGCCGGCACCAGCCGCTGCAGCCGCTGACGGCCGCGCCCGCCGCGCCCGCGCCGCCCAAGGACCACCAGAGGATGGACACCATCCAGGAGGACCCCAGCACCGACTCGCACATCGACGAGGACGCCTTCGAGAAGGACCCTTTCCCAAACAGCAGCTCGGCCGCCAAATCTTTTGAGGACTTGACAGACCATCCTGTCGTTAGGAGTGAGAAAGCTTCATCCTTCAAACTACAGCGCCAGAACCGGGTGGACAGCAAAGAAACGGAGTGCTAGTGTCCTGCTGCCTTCCAAATGTATGACTTATGTCTGCAAAACAAGGATCTGAAACCATTTCATTTCTATAAATATAAATATATGTATATATATTTTTGTGAGGGAGTGGGAGAATAAGGAAGTGACCTACTGCAGATGCTGGTCATGTGTATGACCTTCCTTAAACTACATTTATTAGAGCATTATATCTTTTAAAAAGGAAAATCCAAACTAGAACTGGCTTGTTTTTGAAGCTTTTTGGATTTGGTTTTCTATTTCCTTGACCTTTAACATTTCCTTCAACCTGTGGTGCAAAACCAAATATCCTGATGGATATTGGATTGTGTATATCAGCCTTTTTTATAATTTAATATTTTGTAGTCTGACAGCACTGATAGAGAAAATTAAGGGGCTTTTAAAACCAAAATGAACACTGCAGTATGTTCCATAATAGAGTAGATAATTTAGCAATTTAAGGTACATGTAACCAAAAGCCTAAGCAAATGCCTTGAGAACAGAGTAATGAAACAGACATAAAAACAGTCTCACAGCATTCACTGAAATGCATAATGAGAATAAAGAAGCTTAAGATGGCCAGCTTCTGTATAAATAAAAGGATCATAAAGGCTGTTAAACTGTATACAGTGCATGAGAAATGCTTCTCTAGAATGAAACTCTTCTGCCTCAGTGGTGAGGCTGTCTTGTCTCAGTGGCTTTTGTTGGGAGCTTCCCACTCTGCACTAAGGTTTGTGTGTTGCAGGTGTCTGGTTGGAGAAAGAAGTGTAAAGAAATCATTATGCAGATGACATTTTAAACTGCTGTTTACAGCGGTTTTGGTGCAGAAATGTTATTTTAAAAAAGATAACACTATTGCTGAAATGTTCAAATTGCTGAGCTCAGTTTTCCATGGTCTCTGTGGCCTTTGGAAGCTCCTACAGCATGAATGAGGGGAAAAATCACTCCATTGCAGGGGAGGCATTTGTTTAAAAACAATTGTGAATTTAGTAAAGAAATAAACTTTGTTAAAGCTTGCAGGGTAAGTATAAAGAGGAGATTTTGTGAATACAGATTCTCACACAGGTACTGAAATGCGATGTTAAATGTTGGTAACTGGATGGTGTCTTCTGTACAGCTGGAGATCTGTCAGGTGAGCTGGGACTGGCACATCAGCATTATCTTAGCTTAGGAGCAGATGGACTGACACAGTGGAGTCACAGAGCAACTGTCCTGGTAGTACAGCAGCACCTTCATTCTGCATCTGTTTTCTCCCACAATAGTCTATTGATAAAACTGACAGAACGTGGCCAAGGGCAGAACCATTTAACTGTTACAAGCCTGGACTCAGCCACAGGGAAGCGGGAGCTCATGTTTTTAAATGTGAGGGAAAGGAACCGAACCTGTGCTGCAAAGTTGTGTGACTGCTCCCTTTCCTCCACACCCAAGGATACTTGTTACACTAGTACTTGAATGTGTGCCTTATAGTGTTCCTATCTGACTAGCTATTGTGTTTTATATACTGGTTTTGAACTCTGTTTGGGGTTGTTTGTTTTTTGTTCAGGTTTTCTTTTTTGATTCAGTGCTAAGTACACATGTGAGGAGTTAATTTAATTCCCAACAAAATAAAAGTTTTTTATATTAAAAAAAAAATCAGTTAAACAAGAGCTGTTTCTATGCAGTCCTTTTCTAAAAGATCTCCATGCTTTGCTTGTCAAAGCCTGGGTTAAAAGTCTGGCATGCAGCCAGGCAGAAGCCAGGATTTCTGACTGCTCCTTTCTGAGCTTGGATGCTGCAGAGGCCAGACCCAGAGTATCCATGGTGCAGACCTGCACCCTGAGGGCTGCCTGCTTCCTGCCTGGGATGGAGCTGGTCTTGCCAGGTGTCCTGCAGACTATCAGCAGTTCAGAGGCTGTGACATTAATACTTAAGGGATGAGGGTGTGCTCAAATGCCTGTTCAGCTACCAGATCTGTGAGTACAGGTTCTCAGCACAAAGGTCTTTACATCCCAGGTGAAAACCACATAGTGGCAGGTGCTTGGGAGCATGAAAACAGGGATTTAGAGCAGGCCTTGGAAATCACTGAATCCATTCCCCAGCCTGAGCTGTATTCCAGAAACTGAAAGCAGTACTTGCATGGTTTGTTTGTAACATCTAAGGCACGAAGAGCCACAGCTTCCCCCCGGGAACCCTTTCTCAGTTCACCCAGTGTTTACTGAAAGCATTTATTACAGAAAGCATAGTGCAGTTTAATACTCATAAATATTTATGTATCATACTCACTTCTGCTCTGGCTCCAGGCACATGAGAAATAACTACTTGTGCTCCAGTTTATAACACTGTTACATAGTAGTGACAGGTCTTGGCCAGCTTGTCTTAATTATTTAATGAAGCAAAGGCAGTCTAATGGCACTAACAATGCAGGACAGCATCTCATTATTCTCTCTCTCACCCACTACATAATAAACACACCTGTTCCATGTCAACATAACTGTTAATACAGCCCAGAATTATGGAGGGGGTAATACTTGCACTGATACACTATTTGATTTTTATGCACAGTTTGTTGTATCTTCATTTTTGCTGCTATCTTGCTAGACAATAATTTCCCAAACCATTTTTTTCCATACTTGTTGAATTTCATCTAAGTTTCAGGCAATGGTTTTTTTGGTTTGTAAAGGCAGTTTTGTAGTTTATGTTCTCTTGGCCAAAACCTGCATTGTCTGCAGTACTTATATGAGTTGTAAAATTATTTTAACAACTCACTTGAAAGGTCTTAACTTGATGGCAAATGACATATGGTGCAGTTTTGCCAGCAGAGATGCAGGCCTTTTCTAGTGGTTTCTCCAAGCTCGTGTATCACCAGTTTTATACTGCCCAAAAACATGCATTAGTCTGAAACAAGAGCTAAGTAGAGAGAAGCTGCTGCTGCTGCCAGAGTAAGTTGAATTTTAAAAGCCCTGCTCTAAACTACTCCCTATCAGTACTAAAGCCAAAGTGAAACTCAGGGAACTGTTTTTCCTGCTGTATTACATCAAATAAATTAATCTGGACTGACATTAATGGCTTTTGACAAACTCCACACTACTGCCTCTGTGTTTAAAGCAAGTAGATGGTATTAATCATAGTGCAGTCCCCAAAGCTCAGCAAGGCCAGGAACTGCTCAGGGCAGACTCTATCCCTTGGCCACAGAGCAGCTGAGACTCATTTTCCTGTGCATCTTCCAAGGAACGAGCTAAGATATCCTGGCAACAGCAGCATGAAGAAAAACCACCCAGGACACACCCTAAGTGGTCTCACCTTTATTCTCCCACAGACCAAGAGATGGGGACAGAAAAGAGCATTACTGGGGACAGCCCAGTGGCCCATTCCCTGAGAGCAGAGTTTGCTGGATTATGGGCTGGCTCCATCTTGGTGTGGCTGCCCCACCTTCTCCCTGCAGGGATCTCACAGAAGACTGGCCTCAGGGTTCGTGTGGTCCACGTCACGCCAGTAAGGAAGCAGTGAGGGAAGAGCAGACAGTTTGTTTTCCAGGTGTGACCAGAGCTGAGCTGCTAGAAAGCTGTTGCCTTTTGTTGATAAATGAAGACCATCAGACAAATAGGAAGAGAAATCCTGCAAGGGAGGTTAAAAGCATATATTAGTGTATTTGCTAGCTGCAAAGAGAAGGTCTTGAGTAATTCTTCAAAGCCAGCTGGTAAACTGGTTTTATTTTTCATTGTTTATGTTAATATTTCAAGAGAGTGTTCTGATGGCCAAAATCACTGCTATTCATCAGTAAATGATCATGGGATTAAGTGATGCAATCAAAATACTGCATTAGCTGCACTACTCAACAGTCTACTGCATCTGGAAGGGAGGGCAGGGGAGAAAAAAGGTTCAGGGTCCAAACTGGAGTTATCTGCTCACAGGAAAAGTCTGCAGTCTCCCATGGATGAGTTTGGGTATTTGGTCAGAAGCAGCAGCAACACCCACATGCAGCCAGATCTGACCTTGAAATTAGCCCAACACTGCACAGTGGGTTGGACAAGAAACCTCCAGAGGCCCCTTCCGACCTAAACTACTCCACAACTCAAGTCCAAGGAAAAGGCTATTTAGATATAATGCACTCAGGGGATATTTGCTAACCAAGTACCACGGCCAGGCTGTATAAAGCTTTATTTCTCATTGCCAACTATGAAGCACTCTGGATCATTTTTTTCCTTCCCTGAAGTGTAATTTGGGTGTATTTTGTCTCATTTCAGTGGTAATGCAGCACCACCAGTTCCTCTGTGCTAAATGATGCATTTCACAATCCACAACAGTTTCAAATATTTCTGATTTCATCGTACCTGGTTCTTCTGCATCAGGGTCCAGAGGTCGAGCACATCCGTGCCACATTCCCTGGCCACCTGGACACAGGCCTGGGCGTACTGGCCCGTGGTGGCATTGCAGCGGTTCAGCTTCTCACCTACCGAGCAGAAACAGGAAACATCCACAGCTGCATTTCAGTCTCCTGTAGCACACACCACGTGTATCAGTTTGTTAAATCAGCAGACCTAACCAAGCCCAAACTACATCCAAAGCACAGCAATGTCAGTGGCTGGAAGCTACAGCTTGTGTGGCCTTTTTCAGGGCACCCTTTGGTTCCTAGTCACTTGAAAATGCCTCTTTTGAATGAATATGCATCAGGTTGAGAGAGAAGCAACAGCAACAAGTAGACAGTGTAACTCTGCTGCTCACAGCTCTCACTTTCTGGCAAGCTTCAGGTAAAAGCAGTGCTTAGATTTTAAACTCCTCATACACCTGACAAGGCAGGTAAAAGTAAATGGAAATCTATTTACAAGTTGCCTTCTGCTTTTTGTCCAACTCCACATGCAACTGCTCCTTGCAGTAGCCCTCT
This sequence comes from Eopsaltria australis, assembly GCA_034509425.1. Lineage (NCBI taxonomy): Eukaryota > Metazoa > Chordata > Aves > Passeriformes > Petroicidae > Eopsaltria > Eopsaltria australis. Next base: position 734,866 of record JAVTVJ010000189.1, on the reverse strand, counting down.
TGCTATTTTTCACACCTGGATGAATTCTCCTTTGAACATCATCACCCTCCTGCTTCCCATCTCTCCTTTGCTCTTATATCTATCTGACAAAACGAGAAATAGGCAGAACATTTCTCCTTGATACTGGAGGGCAGATAGTCCGATACTGCTGCTTATTGTGCCCACAATACTTCATTTGTGGTCCATGGTCTGAGATCACCCTGTCTTTTGTTCCATCCCTGGACACTACTCTCTTTTAGACAGACGCTGGCAGATTCAATGCTGTAAATCCAAGTTTCTTCCATCCATACCCCATAAAAAGGACAGCTTTAAGAGGAACATGGATTAACATTACAAGTGCTCCTTGATAGCTGGGAGCCAGATAAGCAGCATTTGAGGTGTGCTCACATGACATCACATCAAAGCCTACTAATGCAAAATCATACGATAATGTTGTTTAATTTAATGCAATTGAAACTTAAAGGTCATATTCACAGTTTTACTGCTTCAATTGAAAACATGACTGAGGATATGCACCACCACCTAAATCATAGAGAACTGTGCCACTGAAGTACCAGGTCTGATTTTACCTGACCTAACTGAAAAGTTTTTTATAAATGTGCAAGAACTGGACAAGGTGTCCCAACAGAAAGGAGAGCATGCTCTCAGGAGGTACAAACTGTCACTGCTGGGGTCAGTGGGATTATGGCAATTTCTACCAGCTCAGTAACACAAAGTAAGTGGTGCTATTATGTCTCTAATTTTAGAGTTAAAGAACATACTGGGAAATCATTTAAAACCTTTTTCTTCTTTTTCAGGCACTTTTATTAGCATCCCTAGAACATGATATTCTCTGGTATTTTTTTTTTAACTTTAAAACAAACCTGGCTGGGATATCACTGCTTATCTAAACAGATGTGAAATCTGCTGTACCTAGTAAAACATTTTCTAAGGCACACAATGCCAAAATATCTTCCATTACTTATATTATTTTGGAAGCTGCTGGGACACGATGTAATCTGCCTAGGACATGTTGATAAACCCCATGTTTTTAGAGGGCAGCCACTTCTGTCAGTTCTGTGTATTAACAGATCAATCAACACTTTGGAAAGGATGTTAGTAATTAGTTGGTGGTTACTCCACAAGCTTATGCAGAAGCTGTTTAGTAGAACAGCAGCCATTGTCCAACAAGTCAGAGAACATGACTGCAATATGGCACACACACGAAGGAAATCACCCGACAACCTGGGATCTGTCACACTCCACTGGTAAAATGCAGAAATTCCACCCATCCTCATCATTCCTTTACCTTTGGCAAGACATGCCTTTTCCCAAGCAGATTCCTGAAGAGGTGGTGGGGTTATCAAAATAATCCTGTCTGCAGTGATGTCTACTGACTTCAGGTACTGGACCATGCTTTTCAGGTTGGCAGTGTATTCCTCCAAAGGAACGTGCTGCTTGGGGTTCAGCTCTGGGAGGGGAGGAGCACAGGCATCAGTGGGGCTGAGCTCCCTGCACGTTTTTTTTTTACACATTTGCAGTATGCAGTTCCCCTCAACCAAGGATTTGGGAAGTGTGGTAGGAAATTCTGTTCCTCAATACTCAAAGCAGACAAACCAAGAGTTTAAAGACAGCATTTCCAACTAAGGCAAATAAGGCATGGGGAGAAAAAAACCCAGCACTTGGGTTTTTTTAAGATGCCTTTTTTTCCAATTTTGTATCTTAATATTAGAACACATAATCACCTCAAATGTCACCTGAACCAAAACCTGAGATTTCTAATGTTCTTGGATGCAGAGAAAATTCTGAAAGTCCCATGGACATGCAGTCAGTCCTTCATGCACTGATGTTATCATTTTGATTAGACTCTGCATCCTGCCATGCTTATCTGAAAGAGAATCCAAATGCTACCTTCCCTCCTTTCCTCAGCCCATCTGCCAAGAACTCACCAGACTCCCTAAAAGACAGAAAAACCAGCTGGATGCCCAACTCCAATTTTAGGCAATTGCTACACAACTAAGTCTTAAGCACCCTGAAATTTACTTTTCTAATATTAAAACTTGGTGATAGGGAAAGAAATAGAAAACATTGCATGGTTTCAATACAAATGAAATGACTGAAAACAAACCTCTGTATAAATGAAAGGAAAGCAATCAGTTCCTGGAGAAGTAGCAGGAAAAGCCTATGAAATGTTCTGCCTATTCTGCTAAACTGTAAAACCGTTTTAAAAGAACAGGTCACAGGAAAAAAACGACAAAGAGTAAGCTACCCTACCTTTCAAAGCACTGTCATTAGCTCCAAAGAAAATAGTAACTGCAACAATACTGTCAGCACTAGTACTTTCAGTGATCAGTCTTGGAAGAATCAATTTAGCCCATCTGGTGTTGTACCCCGAGATCCCACGGTTCAAAACATCACATTTTCTGCAATGGAGAAATATATCAAAAAGAACATCTCTCCTCTGTCCACCAAAACAAAACCTGGGAAGCTCTGAACCACTCTGTCAGGCCATCTACCTCCATCCCTCTCAGGAAAAAACAGGTATCACAGGAGTTTTCAATGGGATCATGCTTTGAGAGCGCACACACAGGCAGCACATATACTATTTACCTGTTACTTACACCATGGAACCAGAACAACAATCCTGACAATCACTAAAGAATTTTTAATTCCTACTCAAGCTTTGAGTGGAAACATCCAACAAGTATTTCCACCAGCTCTGGGCATGCTGCCCAGAAGGCAGTTCCACTTCACTAAATAAGTAAATGTCAATAAATAAACATGCATTAAATATTAACTGCTGTTGGTTTTCATTTAGAAAAGCTGCATGACTTTCTGCAAGCTAGAAATTACTTCTGAAATTTAAGCTCTTACCTGACCAGTCTCTCAGCAAGGTATGCTCCCCAGCCGTTTTCCTGGAAGGAGTACTGAAAACAAGGAAAATGCTTAGATCCTCACTGCAAGAACTCGTTCCCCAGAGCTCAGCCCCACCACTGGCACCTTCCCACCTCAAAAGCTTTGGTGCACGGCAAACAGTCCTGGTTTTACCCGGACACATCACTGGCACCCGAGGCAACACAGGGCTGCTACCTCTGGAGGGATGGACCCTGTGGTCCCTTCAAAATCCAAACTGACTGCTGCTGGACTGTAGTTTCATTTCGGCCAGTGAAGGTTTGCTATGTTTGTTTGTACTATTTTTCTACTTCATTTCTAAGATCCTCTCATTCTGGAGAGCACCTTTCAAAAATCCTCTCATCATGCTGCTTCGGAGTGTGGTACCTGCCTCTTCCAGAAGTGGAAAAACTAATTCCTCCTCCTTATTCCTACTGCTGCACCATCCTCCCTGCTACAACCCTGCAGTGGGTCGGCTTAGACACCCATCTCCCAATAAAGATAAATTTGGTCTCTAGTTAGTTACTTGATTATCAGAGCAGCTCCGTGATTCACCACACAACCCACTCAACAGAAAAATCAACGCTAAGAAGCTGGTGCTGCCTCAGACACGTTCAGCAGGCTGTGGTCCAGTCCGGTCACTGCAGAAGCTGTTTCGGGGCCGGGCGGGCTGGGCACAGGGCGCTGGGATGCTCAGGAGCCGCGGAGGGCACCTGGGCTCCCTGCACGGAAAATGCCCCTGACACCGGAACACCCCAAGCTACACCTTCACCTGCGCGCCTCTAACACAGCGACCCCGACAATTTCCGTGAGACGGCTCCAAATCCCACAGACGCCCGCCAGGCGCGAAGGGCCCGGCCCAGCCTCACGGCGGCTCCGGCGGCTGTGACCGCGGCCCCGGGGCCACGCGCGCTCCCGGCCACGGCCGCCGGACCGGCCCCTCCCCGGCCCCTCCCCGCCGCTGGGCACCGGAGCCCCGACCAGCGCCGGGACGCCGCTGGGCCGCCGGCCCCGGTACAAGGAGCCGGGCTGGCCACGGAGCTCCGCGGGGGAACTGCGGGGCCAGGGGCGGGCGGGCACTACCTCGGTGATGGAGTCTCCGAAGAGGAGGACGCGGGGCCAGCGCAGGAGCCGCCCGCGGGCTCCCGCCTCCGCCATGGCTGCGGCCGGACATCCGCCGGCAGCGGCGGCAGGAGGAGGCGGCGGCCTCGCCGCTTCTTCTGCAGCGAGAAACGGGGCGGGCCCGTGCAAGGCCCCGGTTACAAAGCGGGCTCAGGCTCCAGCCCCACGCAGCCTTTTACCGCCTCTTTTAAAGGCTCATTGATGCAGGTGCGCCGGGAGGGCGCGCCCGGGGACCCAGCCCCTCACACACCCCTTGTGCGCTCTGCAAGCACGTCCAAAGAACGCGCACAAGATTATGGCTTTTATCTGTTCCAAGGACAGACATCCTTCTTAAGAAAATGCAATTACCTCGTTTAAAAGACTTCATACTGTTTAGCTTGCTGAAGACACAATTTGGGGAGGAAGTGTCGCTAATACTGCTACTACTGTGAAGATCATCAGGTGCCATCTTAACCAGCTGAAAGGAGGAAAGGAGCGTGTGTAAGACAGTTCTTTTGTAGAAAACTCAGGTTCTGTGGACATTTTTCAGCATAACATTGTTTGGCAACAACCGCAGCTACCTCAGAGCATCAATCACACTGTATTTATTTGGAATTGTGCTCCGTGTCCCTTTTCCCAGGCTGGTGCTCACCGACATAGGGACAGGAGCACTTGGGGCACACGGGGCTGTCACAGGGCATAGCACCCACTTCTCCTGCAGCTGGTGGTGTTCCTCTAGTCCAATTAATGGCAGTGCCAGCATGCAGAGTTTAACTATGCAAACATGCATTCCATTTTTAATTGTGTTCAAGACCCCTCTGATTTCAAGCAGATGCAAGCGTGCAGGCAATCACTTCCTCAACAGGAACAAAATTACATATGCAAACTCAACACATCCAATTTATCCTCCAACTGGTTTTAATATTCAAAAATCCAAAACTCCATTTAATCTTTGTAATTCTGTATCAGGTTAAGAATTTTTTCTTATTTCTTTTATGTGCATATAAGAGAACATATGCACACTTTGCCTGATTTAATTGCATCTATACGCATAAATACAGTTGTTTTGAGGTTGCTGATCTATTTTGTGAAATAACTCAGCACTTTCACATTCACAGAATTGAAACGCTTGACTTACTCAAAAAAAAATTTATTTACTCTTAAAAAATAGCCCAAATAAATTGAGAATTTAGAAGATTTTTTTTTTTTAGGCATCCTAGGTTATCTACAGAGGTCAGTATACAGGGCTGAGGGCATCATAAAGCCTCTGTGCCGCCAGCTCCACCATTTCACGAAGGGATTCGTCATCTTCGCTTCCCGGCTCACAGTCAACTGTCTGGAAAAAAAGAGAAGGATGTTACAGCAACTGGCACTTCCTGCTCCCTTCCAGCACACGAAGAATGCTCGTAAGGGGAAAGGAAAAAGTGATCATGGAAATTATCAAGAGCAGCACTGTATAGTTTTTCAGTGGTCTGCCAGCATGTAGAGGAGTACAGAGAAGACTTAAGCAAGTCCTGCTGAGAAACAAGTTTAATTTCGAGTCTTATGTTCAAACTGCTGTGTAAAATGCATTAAGTTTTGTGCATTATATTTCATTTTAAATCAAATAAAATCACACAAAATTCGGTCCCTGTAGATTTCGTTTTATCTGTGAATTCACTCACACTGTATTAGGCTAGCACTGCAAAACACAAGCATTCACTACAGAGGTACAGGCACCACACCGATGTCCCCACACACATGATGACATTTACACAAAAACAATCCAAATAAATTAATTTTTTACTAAAACAAATCTTCCTAGAGAAAGATGCCCACCCCAAACATGAAACTTGATCTACATTCACCCCTGACTCTTTGCCTCAGATACAAAGCATTTGAGTAAGAATACTGTTCTTTGTCCTCTGGCCTTTCTAGACTCTATTAACTTGTTACTCTTCTGATCAAGCAACTCTTTCCAACCACAGAGGTCTGGGGGGAGGAAAAAAGTCACTTAAAACAGCAAACATGCATTTAATGTTATCTAGCAAAGTTGTTAAAATCGTTTTAACTGTGAGAGCACTGTGTTAACATGGAGAAAATAAATCCCCATGTCCCACCAGCCAGATCTACACTAAACAGCTTTTTACTTTAAAGCCTATAAAGCTTTATAAGAAATATATGCACATAAAGAAGGACAGAAGATCTTCCTTGTGAAATCTGTTTCACAAGCTTGCCATTGGCAACACAGACTGTGAAGTACTGCAAAGATACACTGTTTTAACTGAACTGCCATTGGGGTTTCTGTCAGTACACAGAATCTTTTAACAATAATGACATATATAAAAGTGAAATCAAACTTCTTGGTTAAGCAGTATGCATTCTTTTCCAGTCTAGTTACTTTTTTCTTTATTTCAAGAGTTCCTTCACCAGTCCTGTATTTTTCTGTACTATATACAAACTGAAATGTAGCAATGTTTATTAAAAAAACTGAAAAGAAATGACTCAAGTTGTGTGTTAACCAAAGGACTGTAACTCATTATTCTCTTAAGATAATCAACAATCACTTGTTTTGTTTCAATAGGTAACAAATTTTTGGCAGGGGCCAACCTTTTCTTCTTGGTTTGTATACCACTTAAAACATTTGTTGTGACCCCCTAAGGAGAGCATGTAGGAGCTACTCCACAGAATGAATTTACATTATATTATTACTATGAATAGAGGCAATACACAAGCTGTGTTTAGTATGTTATTAGTAATGACAGAAAGTCAACACGTTAACATGCTCTAAGAACATGGCTTTAACCATTCTTTACAGTTTTACATTATTCAAATAACTAGGTGTGATGGCTTCTTAAAGCACCCTTCTAAGATGCATGACATCCAATTCTGAACCAAGCTAGTAAATTAATAAAGGATTTCTTTGTATGAGTATTTCAGGCTTTCAATTTAGTTCCAAAAGGATTGAGATGACAAAAAAAATTATTAACAACATTCCTACCCTGTAACTGTTCAATTATTCAGATCAGAGCCATGCTTTAAAAGCATTTAAAAAAACAGTGGGTTAACTCAGTTTCTCTTTTACAATCTTTCTATATTCATTTTCTCATATAACAGAGCTGCTGAAAAATACTGGGTTTTTTTTGCAAATGTACTGCATTTGTTGCATAAACATTGCTAGCATTTTTTCACTAAGAACACTCTCTGTTGTGCTACCAAGTACATTTCCTTAGCAAGTGAGTACTGACACTGTAGGCAGCACTGTGTGCCAGACAGGAGACTGCTGAGCACAGCACACAAAAGCAAGTGCTTTGCTTGACATACCCGAGTGTCCAGGGAAATGTTGGCAGTTTTTCCATCCACTGTGATGCACAGGACAGAGTCATCTTTGGAACTCACACAGTCCTCTCCAAACATATCCCTAAAGCAAAGAGCCGTGAGTGTAAGATGTGGCCAAACAGCAAACTTAGGTTTTTCTATTAACCCTGGGATCACTTTGTCAGGTGACTATCACCTTTCAGCAACAAATACTTAACCCACTCCGATGTAATTAAAAATATCAACCTTTATTATGACAGTGGGCATCAAATAAAAGTAGGTATTTTACCAAAATAATTTCATCATAAACGAAGGGAAGGATTCCTTTGATTTCAAAACAGACAAGAATACACATCAGAGTTAAAATTTAAGAGATGTCCAAAGTTGTTTTTATTAACCATTTGTAGCATAATTTTTGGAGACAACTTAAAAATCTGCTTCTGGAAGATATAAATGAGCCCTGTATTCATAATTTTAATGGTGCTGAGAACTTTTTACTGTACCTCTTTCTTAATTCCTAGCCTTCACAGAAATTAGACTGAAGTAAATTTGCATGAAGTATTTTTACACAACTATCTTTAAACCCTCTTATACTGAGATTATTCTATTTACATGATCAACAGTGCTCATCTTCCTTTAGAAAAATATATACCAACTTACTGAAGCATGATCTCCATTCTCTTCCTATATACATCCATATCTATTTTTTTGGAAATCTTACTTACTGCAGCTGTAAAGAAAAAAAAAAAAATCACTTTCACAGACATTTACAGGGAGGGAAAAACGGCTAATTGATAGATCCTATTCACAAACTAACTTTCCTGAAAAACAATCCAAAACCTAAATAAAATATGTATGTTTAAACAATTTGTTAAAAATATATTAAAAAAAAAAGATGAGTGTCAAGGGAATGCATACATTTACATTATCTATTCCTGTACTTATCATATTTTAAAATAGAAAACTTTGCAATTCACATTCTGACTTTTTACTTCTCCTGTTTACTGTTAACACTCATAACATCTCACATCCTTTATTTAACAGAGAAAATAATCTACTTTCATCAGTCGTTTATAATCCCTCAATTTTCTCTCACATCATGGAGGCTTGGAGCATGCACAGAATAAAATAAAATTGGACAGTTTTATTTTATACTGAATGTGAGCAGCAGTAATAAGCACAGATATTCCTGGAATATGTTTCAGCATAGAGAAGTGGAAATAAAAATAATACATTTTTAGGCCTGGTTTCAAAATTAAGAGGTAGTGTAAAACAAGTGATTTTATTTTGAACATAATTATTTAAGTATTTGTTTGTTAAAGAGTCAGAAGTCTGTAAGAAGAGGTAGTTGTGAAAATTGCTATCTTTTTCACTGATGGATACAAAAAACTTTAAGTCTTTTGAAAACCTGGTTTTCAGTACTTCTAAATCAGCTGAAGGATTCAGAACATAGTGGTAGTAAGTTTCTTTGAAAAACTTTCTAACTGCAAATGACCAAGCTTAAATCTTAATAATAATAAAAAAACTTAATAAATATATTAAAATTTACCATTCCTTAGAAAAGATGCAGTAACTGAATGTACTAAGCAAGATACAATTTTATCCTGGGAATGAGGTAAATTCAGGCACATGGTCAGCTAAGCAACAATAATTTAAGATATTTGAATTCAATCTGTTGTGATCCTGTGAACGTTCTCTAAAATACACAACTGCAAGAACTCTTTGGAATGTTTTTACCCCAAATAAGAACAAAAAAAAATCTGAAAGAAGCCACACCTGAGATTAGCTGACAAAATCAACACCATGAAACAACATGGGAAATTTTGCTAAAAGGCACATAAAAATACAAAGAATTAATTTCAGGGTGGTGGAGGATGGAGAATCCAAATACTGTCACTAAAAAAATCATACAGAGAAAGTGTGGACTACAAAAAAATCAGACTAAGGCAGGTATTACAACAAGAAATAAAAGAAATTGGCAAAACAGCAAAATGGTTTTTCCATCTGTATAAAGAAAGAAAAGAGGAGGGGGGGGAAAGAGAAGATCAAAGTATCATTCAAAAATAAAATTTTTATTTTTGGTTAGTTTCACAGAGCAGAACATGAGGACATGACCAGAATGGCTTATATATATACTGAAAATATTCACAACCAAGATCAGAAAATTACACTTGCTTTTTGTTTGGGTCAAGGTGACTGGAAAACCTTTACCCCCACATAAAGTAAGAACCGCTATAGGAATTTATAAACTCAGGAGAAAGGATTTTTAATAAAATCCTGTTGAGTCAGGTATGGGACTAAACACCTAAGGGACACTGACTGCTATTATACAAAATTGTTAAAATAAATAATAAAAAGACAAAAGGAGTCATCCAGTGAAAATAAACACCAATTTGTCCATAGGGAATCACAGAATCATAAAATCACCTGGGCTGGGCCATATAAAACTTAATCAATTTAGATTTTTTTTTGTAAAAGATTTAACTTATTTTAAACAAGGCCATGTTTTCCACAGTCAGTTATTGGCTACCATGTAAGAGAATTTCAGCAAATGAGCATGTCACAAATAATGAACACCAAGTTGCAATTCTGTTTTTAATTAGCAAATTTTACTCCTTTGTAAGTTCCACAAGGAAATACAATAAGGGGATTGCAATCTAATGGAAGGCCTATTATTTCCCTCTAAGCTTGATATAAAAAAAAAAAAATAGGAAGAAATGCCTCAGTTAAATAAGCATACAGTAAACTTATACCTTTCTGTATTTTGGGATTTGACTGAACTTCCAGTATCACTGTTGTCACAGTGTCTGCATACATATCATTAGCAGGATTTGCCACCCACTGGAAAACAACAACAAAAACAGTTCATAATTTGGACTGAGTGAATAATGCAGCATAAAGACAATATAACATTAATTGCATTCTCCTTTTTGCTTTTCTCTGAATTCCAGCTTCAAATGACTGTGATACATTTCACACCAAATTATTAACTACTTTTAACTGAGTGTACTCCAGTGAACTTCCCATGAAAAATTCAAGCTTTGAATGCTTCTGAACATATTTACAAAATAATTAATTACCACAACTCTTTAAGGGAGGAAGGAACACCATTTGATGTTATTTCCAATTACTATTTGCCAAACGAAAAAAGGGCACCAAATCTGCCATTATACTCATGAGATACAGGAAAAAACCCCAACTGGCACTGGGTAAATCAAATAATACACATCCACACAGGACCACAGCTCAAGGGAAACTTTGTTCTAGCCTTTGCTCTACTTGTCATACAACAGAAAACTCCTTAAAACATTTAATTCTGCATGGCATCTCTATGATAATATTTTGAAGAAACTGGAGAACAAAATACTTCTTTCTCCCTCACCAATGCCCACCTCAAGGACTACCATGCCTGGCTCCTGGATCACAGTAATATTTTTGAAAACCTTCAGGGCTGGTTTTTGTTGGATTTCTATTTCTTCTACATCACCTAAGAAGTGACAACAAATGGTTAGCAATAATGAAATTATACTGGAAGCAAGACTAACTTTATTTGCATAAGAAAATTGATCAGTTCAAGAATAGGAGGTGTGGTCTGTTATCGAAACTGCTTAGAGCAGCTCACAAAATAGAACCCCATACTCTCTTCCCTTACCTGACAATATTATTTTCTTTGTTCTGGAGTGGTTGGGGTTTTTTATTAGCTAATATTGGCCACTTTACTTGGTTTGAATTGTCATATTTGACTAGCTTAGTACACTGATGGTGAGTGAGTACACCAACAAAAAAGAAAACACATGAGAAATTTAGTTAATTCTGCTCCATTTGCAGAAGTAACCAGCTCTTACCCCCTTAAAGGATAACCCACTGCTCACATAAGCGTAGAGCTTAAACCAAAAGCACTTGTGTGCCTGGTAGCACTCGGGTTATGAGACCTGAACCTCAACTGAGTGTTCTCCTCACTAGTGAAATGAATTAGATTCTGACACTAGAGAATAAAAAAAATTCTGAGCTTTAAATCTGGGAAAGAAATCTGCAAGGTGTGTGTCCCTTTAATGAACCAGGACAGGAGATGCCCCTAACCCTTGAGAAGGCCACAGAGAGGTACAGGTGATCATCCCAGCATCAGGTTTAAATGGTTTCTCATCCAGGAAAAGCCAATTCTTGCCTCTTGGGGAGGCACAGCAGAGGCTGTCTGTCACAAAGGAGGGGCAGAGCTCTTGATTTTATTAACTGGATGGCATTAGCAATTTCATTTAGGGCTAGATATGCAAGATCAATTAATACAGTTTCCATCAGAGTGGCCAGAGCACTCACTTTGGGGGCTGACAGAGGAGAAATCAGCCCTGTATTGCTATATGCTCATCACTTTGTAACGTGAATACAGCAGAATCCTCCCCAAAGCTGTGCCATACTCATGAACTGGATCTGGCAGAAGCTGCACAGTCTAAAGAAAGCTGTAAAATACGTAGAAATGTCCACTCAGAAGACCTCTGAAGACTGGAAGTTGTTTTAAAATCTGAGCAGTGTAAGCCATGACCGTGTCCTCGCGGGTACGCACCGGTGAGTTTCTGCAGCTGGTAACAGAGCAGGTTGAAAGGGCCCGTGTAGGGAATGGCTTGAGTCTGAGTCACCGTGCTCATCGCCAGGTCTGTGTAATCTGAAACCATTGCAAAAAGTACATGCTCAAAATCAGCTCTCTGAATTTACTTCCTAATAAATAGAATTGCCATTACAGATAAATAATGGCATTGATGCATTTAAGACAAGAGGGCTGAAAAGGGCAATTTATAAAGAGGAAGGTGGAGCTCCTATTATAAGATAAATAAAATATTTGTGATTGGGAAACCAGCTTGTTACATTATCCTGCCTATCAGTGACAAACAATGGACCAGGGCAGCAGAACTGCTTTTCCCCAAGCATCTCTGACCTTAGATTTAATTCTAATAGGGTTCTATTCTGAGAACAGAGTAATAAAAAGCATAGGAGGACTACACAAATATTTTCTCTGTTCTGTAGCTTTTTACACTAAAAACTATGACATTTTAGAAAATGGTAGGACTATTGATTGAGGTGTTTTTTGGCTCTCACTGAAATGTTTTATGCATATTCTTGCAGAGGAAAAGGCTTTAAGGGACCAGAAGGGAAATGAAATTTTGTTTCTTTTCTGTTAGAGAAAGAAGAGATTTTAAGTTTGAATGAACAATGAGTTGAATGCCTTTCTTTTCACTACAACAGTTCAGAACTTTGGGCAAAACTAAAACGAAATAGAACCAAGATGCTGACTAATTGCTTATGAAACACAAAACTGCAGGAAAAGCCCCAAGAATTATAAGTATTTTAATGATACAGTAAGTTTCCATTACCCACTGATGACATCACTGTTTGTACTTACTGGAGAGGTCACATGGAGAAAGGATGTGATAGTTAAAATTCCTTTTAACTAGGATTCCAGAAATTCTCTGTCCTTGCTCTGGTTTCTTATCTGCCAAAGATCCCATCACCTCGAGAGAAAACACACATAGTGCAACAAGGCAATCTGAAGCATTCACAGCTTCAAGTAACTATGGAGATGAAATATGGTTCTCTCAGAAAAATCAGAGTATAATATTAACTATAAAAACAAAAGAAGGTCAGAGTAACCTAGAAATTTTCTGAGATGTAACACAAGAAAAGTTTGGAAGAGTGAAGAACCAAAGAAAAACCCCAAAACAACAAAAAAAACCCTCATAATAAAAACCCCTGAACCAAACCCCAAATAAAACTAAACACAAAACGTTCATGTACTTTGAGACCCTGGAAAACATGTAATTTGAAATCAATTAAAAATAGAGGCTTGGAAGATAACATAGCTTTTATACCAGAAGAAAATACTGTTCTACATACAACACTGATTTCATACCTTGGCAAGTTTTTCTCCTCTGAAGTTTAATGTCACAGCTTCAGTATTCCTAGGATTATGAACTTCTATATGAACTTCGTCATTATCCTCATACTCCCGAATCAATGCTGCTTTCAATCTGGCCATTTCATTCTGCTCACCGTGAACTAAAATCTATAAAAAAGACAGTTTTCCTTTTAGCAGAAGTTATTTGTCCAACCAGACATGTTTAGTAAGCATATTATCCAAGAAAAATGCCATAGTCTATCTCATCTTTATAAAAATGCAATTCCATGAGGTCACAGTGTATGAACCATGAGCTCAATTTCAGTTCTGTCCCTTTGAATTCTCTGCATTATTCAAAGGGTGGGATTTCACAACCCTGGGTATTAGTTGAAAGACCCACGCTACCAACCAGAGTGCATTACAGGAATCCCATTTAAGTTTTCACACACAAATATATTGTTGTATTATGAAAGGAAAGTATTAATTCAGGTTCAACAGCAGAAGTTAGCTTTATATTTTTGTGTCTGTGTGCAGATCTAAACATAATAAATATGCAATTCAGAAAGGATGCTTCACAGTTCACAATCTTTGCCAAGTTAATCCTCTTCTCTGGTGATTTTTTTTCTCTTTCTTATCTGTGATTGGACACTCTTTCTCCACCAGTTTCAGATCCTAGTCCCCATTTTCACATTCTGGTCCTTCACACCTTCTGCTTCCCATGATTTGCTCATGCTTTTTCCTCCAAGTGCTGCCTTTGTCTTTTGCTGTCTGCAACATACCTTCAATCAATGTTTTCTTATTTATTTTGGGGCCAATTCCAGTGAATTATTCCAATACCAGCATCTCTAACTTAACTTTGTCCTATACTTGCTTCCTATCCTACTTGCTCAGAACACTCCTGAAACAGATCATGGACCACACCACTGTCTGGAAAGTCATGCACACACACATTCAAGAGCAAGTTCATTTTTGCTTTGCTACAATAACATGACAAAAAATTATTAAAATCTCCACCTTTAATTATTCAAAGCACAGGTATGCTGGCTACTGCTAGACACTAGTCCCTGCCTTGACTCAAGGCTGTGAGCTGGTTTGATGAATCCCACTCTGGAGAAATGGGCAGCATGGATACTGACCACATGTGGAGGTTTCAGGGCCCGGATAAATTCACTAGTTTGTTGATAATCTGTGTGAGCAGAGAAAGAAATGTAATCCACAGACATCTTCAGTGGGAGTTTTTGCCCTGACATAGTTGTGATCTCTTCAGGTTCAGACATGATGTGCTAGAAAAGAAAAAGCACCTTTATTTAAAAAAGTAAAGCCCCCTATAGACACCATGTAACTCATGCTTGACATTTCAGAAATCAATGAAATAATAGTGGCAGCCACATTAAATGTGAAGCAGTGAGAAAAAACCTCTCAAATTTCCCAGAACACACACTCACACACGAAAAACACATGCACAACACACACCATTTCATCCTATGCATCCTCAGCAGATCTGGGGGTTCATCCTTCTTCCAGATAAATCTCTCTAACTTGTATCAAAACAGTAATAAGTGTGTGATTTCTATCTCTGAAGGCAAAACTAGATGCTGCAGTTGCCCTTAGCTGCTGGAATTTGGAAGGATTTCATTCCCTACAGATGGACAGTGGCACAAGGTGCACAAGGCAGTCTGGTCTCTGACATATAAGTAGTGTTAGACTTAGTATCAACTTCTCCAGAATTAGGATTAGGGCTACCTTCTTGAAAAGTTAAGCAGTGGAGAGGTCTAAAGTATCACTAATTCTTTCTCATGACAAAATAACTGCCCCTAGAAAAGATTATTCTATGTAACATCACTAGAAATGACCATATGCAAATTTTCTGTACTTTTCATTAGTATTAACCCAAAGAAATGAGTTTTGACTACACACTCATACATACCTGACAACAATCTCAGTAAGTCAAAGACACTTGCTATTGACCAATTCTTTTAAAACCTAACATGAATGCTAGCTGTTATTAAGAGGTTGTGGTGCATTAGCAACTCACCTTAGCAAGAGTTCCTTCAACACAGTACCCTGCAATAATGACTCCATTTCTCTTATCTGTGCACCAGCTCTCAAATAGCTCCCTGGATAAGCCACTCTGCATCATACCTGGGGAAGCCATCACAACACTTGGGCCAATGTCATCGAAGTGATCCATACTCTAGAAAGACACAGTGAAAATATCAGTTACCACAACTCACTTAAATGAAGGACAGCCCAGCTGCACCCTTGAACAATGCACAAGAAGGGCCCTGTGTTCACAGATAATACTCCATCCTCACAAAAAAAGTGCCCTTTGCATGGAAATTCCTCTTACTGATACCACAAGGAGTAAACTGCAAGCACAGGGATCCATAGTGGAAGAAATGTTGGGGCATAAGCTTCCCTCAAACAGCCCTCTAAGCACTGGGACAGCAGACAACTCAGATATAAACCTGGATCTAATCAATCTGGTAGGATATTAAAGATATTGATTGACTCAGCTGATTAAAGCATGGTGTTAAAAACACACCAAGGTTGTGGGTTCAACCCCTGGAGGGGCCATTCACTTCAGAGTTGGACTCCATGATCCTTGTGGGTCCCTTTCAATACAGAATATTCTGTGCTATCAGGATATATTAAACACACAAACTATTCAGCAAATACAAACTCTTCTGTCACGTTCACCTTTTTGTAAGAATCTCAAGCTTACCTTCAGATTACTGATATGCTTGAAAACAAAAGGATTGTTGATGTTGATTTGCTTGCGGATTTTGTCATTCATGGCGTTGACGTATGTCTGATAAACTGCCATACATTTCTTTGCCAAAGAGGAGGCATAGTATATGGGGATATCATGAAGTTCAGGATGATTCTGCCAGTATTCATCTAAAAACCCAAAACAAACAAACAAAATAATAAAAAAGAAAAAAGCAAAAAAAACTCCAGCTACCAAACAACGAAACACAAAATTCCATCTGCAGGATTATTTATAAAGTGTGTGCTTCTCAGAAACATCAGTAAATCTTCTATAACAGATTTACCAGTAGGCTTTTCCATTTTTATTACAGAAAGTCACCATCACAGCCTCTTTGTTTTCATCTGTTTTTATAAAAATCACCAGCTAAAACTGTAAACAACCAGTACAAACAAACAGGCAAACAAGCATGACAAAGGTGAACTTCAGATCCTTTTAGCAGGCCAAATTTCAATCAACCACCACCTACAGCTACAAGATATAAAGTATACGTGATACTACACAGCAGTAAGTCTACATTTATGACAACAGAAGTTTTACTACACCTCTACAATAAAGCTAAAATGTCCCTGTCAAATATTAATTATTCATCTAAGAGCCAGGGACATCTGCACACAGATTTGTTCGTGACAATTCACTATATGAACGTTCAGTAAAACAAATCCATGGAGTTCAAGGTGAGAAGGAATCAGTTATCAAGCCTGGCTTTCTGTACAGCACCAACAGTTATATTTTACAAGCCCAACTGGAACAAAAACAAGTAAAGAGCCTCCATTACCTACAACTTATTTTATCATTGATAACAGTAGCCATGACCTTTCCTAAACAAAAAGGAGAGATCTGAATGCAGCTCTACAAACGTAACTCATCCATTTTCCCATTTGGATACAGTTCTGCTACTGAAAGATTTTTATGTGGCACAGCTGAGGGACAATCATCCAAAAATAGAGGTAGGTACACTCTTTTAGTTGTGTTTGTGCATTTACAATGACATTACAATGTGCTTTTACCTAACATCAGTTTTGCAGGCAAAGCTGCTCACAACATTTCAGAGAGGCTCATGGCCATGGCCTTAATAAGCTCAGGTGTAAGGTGGAAACAGCCAGTAAAAGATAACTAGTCACAGGCTGAATTCATCATCTGAATTTTCCACACAGTAACACAGTATTTTATTTTTGTCATACAGTTACAGAAAGAAGAAAAATAAACACAGAAGCCTGCAGCTCAACTGTGTAGGCAGGTGAGATGCAATTGCATTTTCTACCTAATTAAGCCTCCAATTGCATGTCTAGCTTTCCTAGATACAGCTTCAAGCTCATCATTAGAAACTCACTTTAATATCTACACACAGCAAAGAGAAACAAAGAAATTACAATCTAATGGCTACACAAGGTTGAAAATGTTCAGTTTTTATGTTCTCTGTAAATAAAAAAATCCCCTCTCAATCAATGAGAAGTATTAAATAATCCTGCAACATCAAATACCACCCCCCATGCCTAGATCCAAATTTCTTTTTAACATTTGAAGAGATTAGTAAGACATTTTGAAAACAAACTAGTTTCTAATACTGAGCTAAACTGAAATGAAAAGTGAGAAAAAATTCAAGTAGTTTAGGAAACACTTCATATTCAATACCCCTAAATATAAGCATTTTAAGCTTGAGATAGTTATCTTTTGATCTTGCCAGCATTTGAATGAGCAGAAAATCAACTGAAAAAAATCACGTAACGTAGTACAAAATAAATGTGCTGAAAGGAAGCAAAGAAGCCTGGGAATAATTTACTTAACAACCATTTTACCTGAAGTACCTTGTAACTATCTGTATATTTTATGTGAATTAGCTCACTACGTTCATGTGTAATTCTCACTCATTTTTGTTCAAAAGCCCAATTTAATTTTCATTATTTTTAGGGCTTCAGAAGTGCTAAAAGGGTCCTCTATGGTCTTCTAAGCGTTTCCTATAAAGGGTTTTTCATACAAGTTTGAGAGTTAGAAGTCAAAAATAGCAGAACTTTGGAAGAAAATATACCCCTTTTTTAGCAGTATAGTTTAAGTAAAACAGTTGTTGTTGTAACTGGTTATTTTTCAATTTGTAGTAACAGTCCCTATTTGTTGAAATCCTGATTCAAAAAGATTCAAAAGCCAAGCACATATTCCCACACCATCATCTCTTCCTTTCCCATCCTACCTTACAAAGCAGAACTGCTGGTTGGTTTACTGAATGTTTTACAATTGAACAAACAAGCATTATATATTAAATTCTCAGGTAATTAACATGCTGCAAAATAGCTGAAGAGTTGTTCAAAGAATTATGGGATCTGAAAACGTTCTAAATCCCTTTCTGTGCCTTTTCATGGAGAGGAGCTGGGAAGGTGCCTGCCTACCTAAGATTAGGAGTAGTTCTTGAGCTCGACCCAGGGCAAACACCGGGATGAGGCCTCGGCCCCCTCTGTTGACGATGTCGTGCACGGTGTTGCAGAACCTCGCCTCCCGCTCTTCCCTCTTCTCATGGATGTGAGTGCCATAGGTGGATTCCTGCAAAGGGACAGACAAAGCATCGAAAGGGCTGACACAGAATAATTCCCAATGTCCTCTGAACCCAACAACAACAAAAAAAACCAAAAACCAAAAAAATAAAAAAAGAAAAAACAAACAAACAAACAAAAAAATCCCAAAACAACAACAACAAAAAAAAACATACTAGTGTTAACATGTTGGGGAGCAAAGGGAGAGAGGTCAAAGAGAGGGAAAAGTCAAAACCACCCCCACCAAGGCAAATAACCAAAACCTCCCCTTCTCCCAAGCCCCTCCAAGCAATTTAGACAGACAGATCCTGTTAGCACAAAAGAACTTAGAGCTATTAATTTTGATGCTTCTTTTAAGAGGTTTCAAATTTAATACACTTATTTTCCTAACTGGAAATGCTGCCAGCGCTTTGATGATCACACTGACAGGGCCCATAGTGGTACATGTGCCACAATTTAACCCCTGATTTAAAATATAGGAATTACACAAAATACAGGATTTTGATGTACATTAAAATTAGATTATCAGTTACAGAGAACAGCTAGAAGGGACACAGTAAATGAAATAATTTTGAAAGATCCCAGTGTTTGTTTCCAGCTGAAACTGTTACTTATGAAGTTCCCCATGAGCTGCTGTTTTCCAAACGTGGATTCAGAATAAAATAATTTCACTCAGAAAACAAAACAAAACAGAAATATGGAAAGCACTCAGGGCACCTCCACAGAGGACAAATTCTTAACATGTCTGGAAGTAGGTTAGGATCTACTAAAAGAGATGTCTGATTAAATTTGTGTTGGTACAATGCAAGTCAAAATTTAATAAATCTCCCATCTCAGACAGGTTTGTCTAGAGTCTTAAGGAGCTGCATCAGAAGAATTATAAAATTATAATTAGACTTTTCAATACAATGGGAAGCAATGTCAAGATCTGAACACTCAAGCATTTTGGATATTTAACACAAATCACTACCACTAAATCTCCACTGTCTTTGTCATTCCGTTTTGCCTTGAATTAAGTCATACCCCTAATCCATAACTAATCACTAACAGAAAGAAAAAAAACTTACAATTATAAGAATATCAGGTTTAATATTGGGAATCTCAGCTGCCATCAGGTGTCTGTCTTCCTGCCTTGAGAAATCACCTGTATATAACAGCTGTTGGAGACAAAGAGAAGCAGGTGCTCTGGTTACAGGTTCTACCAAGTCAGCAGCCTTTACAAAGATGGTTTTGAAGAGCTTTTTATAAAAAGGTCAGTTGTACTTTAAATAAGACTCTTCTTATGTGAGCAGCTCTTACAATATTAGGTTAACAGTACTACAATGCAAGTGTTTAAAGCTCAATAGTAAAGGTTTTTCAAGCAGTACCAGAATTCCAACAAAACCAGGTAAAGAATTATTTAGCTCTCAATTTTCAATTCAGATACCAAAGTGCCATTTTCAGCCTTTTGCATACTTGCACTGACCACTAAGAAGTAAAAATAGACATAACATAAAATACAGCAACTCCTAAGAGAGTAAATTGAAGATAAAACTGCATTTACATATCAGAATGCAAATATAATGAATAATCCAATAAAATTATTTATTAAAAATTCTTCTAAGATTTTCTGATGCTAAAAAAAGCCTGTAATCTCATTGATTTTCCAAATGGAATAATCACGTTCCCCATTACACCAAGAAGTAATTTTTATTTGTTATTTATTTTTAACGGGTTCTTAACTGCAGGGTGGAATGCAACTCTCTGTGCCCAAATTGATGGTTTCAAAACTGATTTTTTTTTTAATTTAACGATAATTCCATTGATGAAAACGTGAATAATGAGTAACATACAGTCAGTGACAGCAGACACCTGGTCTGCCAAGTAACCTACTATCACAGGGAATTAAAGAAATTAATGGATATTGAAACCAAATCCATCTGAGTGATGCACAGTAAGAGGGAAATCTTCTTTGTCATGCCTCAATCAGGAAAAAAACCAAAAAAGAAACACTAAGAGATCTAATTTTATTGTGATCACTGTAAACTCAGTTCTATTTCTAGGATATTTTTAAAGTTAAAACTTCTATAATTCTTAATCATTATCAATCATGAACAAACTCCAACTGGGCAGCAAGCCTCAGAACCACCTTCTCTATTCCCTCTTCAGGGCTGTGTGAAACTTGCCTTGGACAGTGATTATCCTGCTGAACTCCAGTTCCTGAGATGAGTTTCAAGTATCTGGTTTTGGCACAGTGCTGCCTGTGATTATTTGATTTACTTAATCCCTCTGTGCCTAAAATTAATAATAATCTTATTTCTCTAGGTACTTTAGCATAGGAGAGTTATGAGAAAAATTTAACTCACATACATGGACAAATGCCATTTAAGCACCTGAGACAGGCAGAGATGTAAATGAGAATTACAGAAACAAACACTTGTTTACAGACTTTACTAAAATACAGCTTCCACACAACTGCCTCAGCTACCAGCTGCCTCTGATCAGACCAGCAAGGGAAACTACGTGTTCAGTGGTTCCGAGTCATGTCTCAGACTCCCATACAATCCAAACATCTTACCTGGTTTGATATGTGTCACTTGCCTGTTTTAATCAATGGGAAAATACATGTCCTAAGCCAAGCCTCTCATCTTGGCCTGAGACCAAGTCTACTGGACAGCTCCAGCCACAGTGGTGGGCATAACAGACAATAACAGTTAATGACTACATTAGTACTCAGGCTTGATTTCAACTTAAAATAAAGAGAAAATACCTTCACACCAGCTATTTCAATCATAAACATGGCTGCCCCCAGGACGTGGCCCGCATGGTAGCACCAGAATTTGATTCCTGCCACCTCTTTCACTTCGTGGAAGTTGATGGTCTCAATCTTGTCCATGCTTTCTTCCAGGTCTGTTTCTGTGTAGAGCATGTCATCCGCTGAGATGTTACTGGATATGAGTGAAATGGCTAAATATCAGCTCCTCTGAACAGCTGCAAACAAAACTTCCTGGGTTTTCCCCACTGACAGTAACATTTCCATTCAGTGACACCACGTCTCCTATGTTAGAAATCAAGTCCAGGTACTCTAATGTAGCTCATCCAAGGAGAGTTAAAGTATCTTGCTTTTGAAAGGCCATACTAGAATAGTCTTTTCAGTTCAGAATCTGCTCTGTATTTCTCTAAAAGTACCAAGATATTCCCAGCCCTGGACAGAGATCTGCAATTTAGCTTGTAACAGTCCTCAAAAACCACATGGATCCATGTTTCTCCTACCAGCCCAGAACAAACAAGTTAAAAGAGGACTGTTCATCAGGTTTCTGACCCAAGCTCAAAACAGCTGAGCTGAGATATGCTCAGGCATTGCAGTCACATGGAAACGATGTGTCAAGGCATGAAACACAAGAAAACAAAAATAAAAAAGAGAGAAAAAGATGTCAACATGTAAGTAACATAGCCCTCTTTTGTATATTTAATATTTAATCTGTCCTTGTCCTGAAGAGTGAATTGTATCTTTAGGAGCTTAAAATTCATTACAAACTATGCATGAGGGAGTAAAATGAGTCATTACCTCTAATCTGGTTATATGTAATGTTGCTACTTATGACAACATCCAGGTTCATGCAGTTACTTTTGGTAGCTTCACCTTAAGTTTCCCATTTGATATATAAGTGAAATAATTCAGGGAGAGACACCCCAAGGGTTATCTTACCTGACTTTAACATAGTCTGAAAGAAGCCATCGGTAAATAGCTTTTGTAGCATGAGTCATAAACGTCCTTCCCTTAAAACTTGTTTTCTGTAAAAACCACGGCAAAGCCCCACAGTGATCTAAATGGAAGCTTAAAACAGACACACAAATCCAATTAATACATTCACATTACACAACACTAATATATAATATCTATAATTCACTACTTCACTGGCCTAACAGGGTGTCATGAAAATCCAGAAGCAGAATTTTCAACCTTTTTGTTAACTGTGCTGGTCAATGTTTTGCAGACTAGCGAGTAGAAATGCAACCAAGAAAAGGTAAAACTAACACAAAAAATTCTCTGTTGATTGCCAAGGTTTTACATGTATAGTATTAGAATTACCTTCCTTTTGTAATTTTCATATAAATTTAGAGGGAAGAAAGGAACAGGAAACAGGGACAAAATAAACATAAAAAAATACAAGAAAGCTAAAAACACGATCCTAATTTTGCACGTTGCACACTACAGATTAAAACATGATCTCCTAAAATTAAATTATTTGTTCACACTTTTAGTTTGGCCTATCTTAGGAAAGTACTTTTGAAATACAGGAAGAACAAACACATACCACAAAAGCTCGGGATTTTATGGAGAGCTGTTTATTACTGATTACATCATTTAGAAATAGCTCTCCTTGTCTCTCAGCCACTAAGCAATATTTAAACCACATTCAAAGCTCGTGTAAGTCTCCAAGAACCTTCTTAATTCAAAGCCAATAGAGCAAAAAACACAACCAATACCCTTCTGCAGTCTTTGCATAGAAAACTCACTCCAGGAGCTGTCACAATGCTGTTAAAGCATACCAGGTCATAAAAGAGTCAGAAATCACAGTGAGCTCAGAGAAGAGCTGTAAAGTCAAAAGTGAATGAACATCCTCAATATTCAGTCCTCAATTCTAAATGGAGATCCTTCAAACTTAAAAAAAAAAAAAAATCTGGAAACTAGAATTTTTCCGTACCCTCTACATAACACCTATTTTCAACCTCTCTAAATAACCTGCAAGTGAACACAGCTCAGTCCATGACCTCAAGTTATTTGTTCTTTTAGGTGCCACTTACTGACTAATGAGGAGGAGATCAATCTCAGCTGGATCTATCAAATCAATGTAGGGAAGAGCATCCATTCCTTCCAGCCCAGGATGGATTCCACAGTCAAGCTGAAGAAATGAAAGAAAGTTAAAACTTCTAACAGAACGTATAAAAACCCCTCTTCCATCTTGGTCTATGATATAGTTATTAGTGACTGGTAACTTTTAGTATCATGCAAAAGACGGTTTTTCTTCATTAAACATAACTTTTAGCATTGGATTTCAAGTAGAATGGTTTGTGTTGGAAGAACATACATTCTATATGGGGATATGGTTTTATTTTACAGCACAGCCACATATTATAGATTCTATACTGCTCCAGAAAGCTACAAAACGTGCCTTTTCTATTACTGTGTCTGACTTCAGCACAGAGGCTGAATTTAACCTGCAACATTTCGGATCACTTGGGTGATCTGAAGTACCACACTGAGAGAGCATACAAATACATTCATGCAATAATTACCATTATTTTTCTTCCTTTAAACTCCAGAATGATGCATGACCTTCCTACTTCTTGGCCAGCACCTCTGCAAAAGGATATCAAAGTCGTGAGGACTGAAACAACCCACACCGCACAGACGGAACTACACCGGATGCCTTTACTGGGATTATTTTTCTGCATAGAAATAACAACCGCACGGTCCTTTTAAGCTCGGATATCCAAAGTACCTGAACAGCTGAACTTATCTCAAAGTGAGGCCCTACGTAACGCAGCAGAAATAAAAATAACCCGCTTGGGGAAATTATTTTGGCCTCTTCTGTTCCTTACTGAGCACTCGAGTCTCAATCTATTGACACGTATAATTAAAGTTCACCTAAGTAACAAACCGGGCGGAATAAGCCTGGAGTAGCATCTTCGAGCCGTCCCAAACAGATCGTTTGTGGCGCTCCCAGGAACACCCTCAGCCTGCAGCGGCACCTTTACCAGGGACAGAAGCGGCTCCCAGCGGTGCTGCCCGGCCCCGGCCCCGGCCCCGGCCCCGGCCCCGGCCCCGGCCCCGGCCCCGGCCCCGGCCCCGGCCCCGGCCCCGGCCCCGGCCCCAGCCCCGGCCCCGGCCCCAGCCCCGGCCCCAGCCCGGTCCCCGCCCCCCGGCGCGGCTCCCCCGGGCGCTCACAGGGGCCGGATGAGCAGCTGGTCGCTCTCCTCGGCCGGGATCAGCGCCTCCGCTTTGCGCTTGGCCGCCATCGCGCCGCTGCCGCCTCAGCTTCCGCCCTGCCCGCGCCTGCGCCCGCCCCCGCGACCCGGAACGGCTTCGGCAGCGGGAACGGAGCGGCAGCGGCATCGGGAACGGGAACGGAGCGGGATCGGCATCGGAAACAGCAGCGGGAACGGCATCGGAAACAGCAGCGGGAACGGGATCGGGATCGGCATCGAGAACGGGATCGGCAGCGGGAGCGAGTGGGGCCCGGCGCGCCCGGTGAGCAGCGGGGCGGGGGCGGCCACCTCGCTCTGTCGCTTGTCGGGTTATTCCCGGAGGAGCGGGGAGAGAGGCGAAGGCGGGACGCGGTGCTGCCCTGCCCGGCTGCCCGGGCCGCTCCTGCACCCGTAGGGGCAGAGATGCTCCGCGGAAAGCCCGGGAGCTGCCGAGGCTCGTCTGCGGCCCTCGGGTCGCTCGTGGGGCTCTGGGGGCTCGGAGGCCGCAGCAGAGGCGGCAGGCGCGCTCCTGTCCGGCCGCAGGCGCTGTGCAGGAGGCGCTGGCACATCCCTACTGGAAGCTGGGATGTGCTGGGAATCGCCCTGCCCTGAGCACCGCTGCTTGCCGAGAGTGGCTTTTAGTCCGCCGGGGACCCAGTGTCTGCTTAGTGACGGCCTAGGGACTGTGGCCCATCACTGCATCCCACACCTAAGCTCCGCCTTGTGCTTCTTCCATTATTCTGGGCAGTGTGAGCTGTCTTCCGTAGGCTGTCATCCTCCTTTGTCCTCTTTCTTCCACCTGCTCAAAGTTCCTGAAGTTTTGTAATGAAAATAATTCGTCTCTGAAGCTGAGAAATAGGATTTCAGAGAAATAGAAAGCCAGCATCTTGTTGCTTGACGCTGGCCAAGCCAAATGTTAGGTGAAGCAAGGTGGTAGTAGGGCAGGCACAGGAAAAATGCTTCTGGAATGCTCTGAGAACTCCCACTAATTCAGTTCTAGTGCAGTAAATGCATTAATGCATAATGTGAAAAAAACGCATTTTGCTCTAATTTTCAGGAATATGTTAAGTGGTAGTGGCTGCTCCTATGAGTATTCCAATCAGTAGTTCTTCAAAAGTAGGTTGGGGTTGGGATTGGGTTTTTTTGTGTTTTGGGGGATATTTAGTCAGGGAGGGATAGATTTTGCTTTTTTTGTTTTGTTTTGTTTTACTGGAAACACAGTCATTAGAGCAGGAAATGCGTTGGATGCACTTTATAGGGCACTTAGATTGTAGTCACAAATAAAAATCATCTAATACATTTAGGTGGGAATATAAATTTTAAAATTTACCTTGTTTCTAAATCTATATATGCATTAAAAACTGACCTTTGCAACAATCTGTAAACTAGGTAGTAGCCTTTTTTGACGATTCAGAAGGATAGGGAAGTTTTAGCAGAGAGCTGGAAGAACTTTCCCCAGTCACACATGAAGAGCACCAGAGTAAAATTTCTACATCCACTCACAGAGTCCTGTACAAATTTCCACGTTTTGTCCACTTTGGACACTGGTATTTGCCTGGACCTCCTTCCCTTGATGATATTACAAGCTTTAATTTCTATTTTTTCTACCTAGAAAATCTTCCTTGATCCAATTATGAAAAAATGTTTAGAAAAGGAAAAAAGCGACACAGCAGCAGCAGCTCACAAAGCAGTGAAATCAGCACTAAAAGCAAGGTAAGCTGAATATGGTATTTATTCTCTTTGTGAAGCACTTTGGTTTATTACAAGTTAACAGTTCAGTGGTTCACTTGCACTGATGGTAGGATGTGATTTCCATAAAATGCCATGTTCCACAAGGAGAACTTTCTACTTCCATTCCTCAGGTTGTGTTATGAGAGTTAAAAATGCCTATCCATCATAAAGCCCATGTACTCTGAGATGAATACTGAGTCACTTCCACAGCAACTTGCACAAACACAAGATTTTCTGGCAGCACATAGTAAGGTTTGAAGGAAAAATTAATAAGTTCTTAAATTTTGTCTTTAAAGATGGTGCCTGGTGCTAGGTACCAAGAATGAGTTTATTCTTCAGTACTTTCTGGTTTCTCAGTATCTCTAAAAGTATTCTTAATTTTTAATAATGTATTCATTTTGTCTGATCGGTTTTAGAATGATCAGTTGATTATTCTGGCTTTTCCAAGGTGCTATTTCATTTCCCTTGCACTGCTATGTTATTTCAGGTATTGGTGATATGCATGTAGTAGTCAATTTCTTCATGTTAAAATGCAGTACCAGGAAGGTTTGGACATAACCCTAAGGTTCATTTTTCCTTTTTCTGTCATTTCCTTCTTCTTTCAAAATATCCATGGACTTTCCAAGGGTTCCTGATGAACTTTTATCAGTCTAATCTGCATTGAGGCAGAAAAATAACTTCAGGATAGAAACAGGTGGTACTGTTTTTTCCTCCCCATTTTCCAGTGCTGCTGAAGTAACTAGAGCATGAGCTGTAGGGGTTTTTTTTTAAAGAGTTGAGGCAGGACATCTAGAAGTGAATTGTTAACACAGTCTCAGTAACTTTCTGATGGTGATGATTTTTTTTCTTAGTCTGTAGATTCCAGTCTTGGGGGACTTTCCAGGTCTAGTACTGTGGCCAGTCTAGATACAGACTCCACAAAAAGTTCAGGTATGTAATCAGGACTTGAGCAGATATGGATATGGAGCAGGATTAACTTTGTGTGTTTGTATAAAACAACAGAAAATGGAAAAGCTTAAAATAGGTATTTTCAGTAATATTGAGTGAATCTGTTAGGTAGCCTGGTGACTAATGCAGACACAGCCCTAGACCTCTAAGTATTATTAATGCTTCATCTAGCATTAAGTCACTGTTTTCAAAGTAAAGTGTCTGAGGAAGAAAAGCTTAGTTGTGTTACCAGCACAAATCTTGTACCACTTTTTGGATGGCTGTTTTCTGCTTGCACCAAAATAATGGAAATTAGTTTTTGGTCACCAGATGACAGTGTATCACTGTTGGACCAAACAGTTAATTTGAAGCAAGTAGACATGGAAAAGTAGAACGAGCTTTTCTATGTTTTCTGATTCAAGGCTGTTAACTCCAAATTTGAATAAATACAAGCAGTGCTGTATCATGCATTCATATGAAACTGTTGCCTTTACCAAGGTCTATTCTAAATCAAGCCAGTGCAGTTCGTTAAAGACGAGTTAATATACTGTGATAAGCGTTTGATAAAAGTCTGTAAAATTCAAGAATTTAGTATGTTAGCCCTTTTAACAGCAAATAGAATAATAGCATTACAGTTCTGGAAGTCTTCAGAATGGCTTTGTTTTACTTTGTTGCAGGACAAAGCAATAGTAATTCTGATACCTGTGCAGAATTCAGAGTTAAATATGTTGGTGCCATTGAAAAATTGAAATACAACGAGAGCAAAAGTCTTGAAGGGCCACTGGACTTGATAAATTACATAGATGTTGCTCAGGTAAGTGGCTTACAAAAGACAATGCCAACAATGTCAAAACATCTTAAACTTAGGTGTGTTTTTTTTTACTTTATCCTGTGGTTTGACATCTGTAAATTTTAGACTTATTGAATTACGTGGCATACTTAACCATTAACCTGGGAATCTCAAAAGCCACCCTACTCAGTTCTGTAATTTTAAGTAACTGCAGAAGATACACCCAGAGAACCATTCTGCAGCAGCAGGCTCAGAGCCAAGGCCCTTTTCCTGAGTCCTTATTGAACATGTCCCAGCTGAAAGCTGTCACATTGCCTCCAGCATGATTAGGATTGGTATCCAGGAAGGAATATCTCCCCAGATTCTTCAGTACTGTACAGGTTTGCCCATGGAGGAAAATGTCAGGTTTCTGCTTGCAGTCACTCATGAGCCTGTGACCAAAGAACCTGAATAATATCTGGGTCATCCTTGCCAAACTCTGGTTACGTGTACTTATTTTTTTACTAAAAGCCATAACTGGTTGTTCTCATTAGGTAGCCGATTATATATTTTTAAAAGCACAGAATGTATCTTTGTCATGCGGCAACTTGACATTTCGAGCATCTGAATATGTGCTAAAACTATTTTTGCAGCTAAACAGTGAAAGTGCTGCCAGTGGAACACAGATCACCTTGGGTCAGTGCAGCATGATAGGCCATGCATGATTTTTCAGCTGACCTTATTTGACCACAGGGCCAAACTCTCCCCTGAGATAATAAATTCCTTCCTGGAACCATGTAATATTTGGAGTAGAATCAGAATGGAATAGAGTGTTTCTGCTGAAAGGGACCCACGGTGACCATTGTCCAACTGCCTGACCACTTCAGGGCTGACAACAGTTAGATGTGTTGTAAAGGGCATGTCTAAATGCCTCTTAAACACTTGACAAGTTCGGGGCATCAACCACCTTTCTAGGAAGCCTGTTCCAGTGTCTGGTCACCCTCTCAGTAAAGAAATGCCTTCTAATGTCCAGTCTCCTCTGAATATATTTCACATAACATTAAGAGACTGGGCGAGTGCATGAGCAGTGGGCAGACCCCGCACAGCACGATCTGAGCATGGTTCAGATCAGATGGTGTTGGTGCTGACCCAGTGGACCCAAGTAGCCATAGTTATGTTTTCTATTATGTATCTTCATTGTTCATGTTCTTCTGTCTGCAGTAAAGGCTTTTGTTTGTTTCCCTCCATAGCAAGATGGAAAGTTACCTTTTGTTCCAGGTGAAGAGGAGTTTATTATGGGAGTTTCCAAATACGGCATTAAAGTTTCCACATCTGATCAGTATGTAAGTGCTTCACCCAACTTGTCTTTCTGATGAGAGTTGAATAAGTGCTTTCATGTATTTCTGTGGTAGATGATCCGTGTGACCAAAATGTCATTTCTGGCTTTAAGCAAAAGTCAAGCAAACTCTCCCAGCAGCACTGCTTCATGTCATGTCTCTGTGAGCTGTCTGTTTTTTCCTGGTTGGATTTATGGCAAAAAGGCATTGCTTTTGAGATAGAGCACCAGATGAAAGGCAAGCAAGCCTTTGGTAATGCTCTTTGGGCACATCTTCCTTCCTCTGTAGCTGTCCTGCCATTATCTTGTGGGGGAAAGTAGTGTACCTGTGGTGGCCAAGACAGTAGGTTCCTCAGCCAAAGTTAGTAAGGCAGTTCCTCTTGGTGTTTCTGTGAAGAGGGAAAAACAAAGGATGGGTTTTTTCTAAGAATACCTGGGTTGCCCAGCTCTTTTAAGTTCCATCCTTGCACTCCTAAACCAAGAGTTAGAGTTCACTCCAGCATTAAAGCCTCATGATTCCAATTTATTGATCAAGCCTACTTTTTGTTTGCATCATTTCCTATATGTAGTTTATTTTCCTTTAGTGCACTTAAGTAGCTTCTTTGCTAAAAATAAAAATCCGGTCTCTTCCCCAGGGCCCTCCAATTGCCTTTGTGTAGCTTTGTGTTGCAGCCATCTGGTTTCCTTCTGGTTGCCCTCAGAGCCCCAGATACCATAAATACTTGGCCTTATGAAGCCTTGACCCATCAACAACCCAGTGATGCATGTTCATAAAAGCCTCAAGTATGAGCATGGAGAATAGCACTGCTTAATAGCTGAATGCTCTGAAGAGAGCCAAAAAGTTTCCTTTGGTCCCTTCAGAAAATAATACACTTGTTTCTAATGCCTGGGAAGAAAAGTAGTAGTTGTTACTCAGACTTTGAATTCTTTTGAATTCTGTTTTTGCTCTCCTAAATTCTTAATTCTCATTAAAAACATAGGTTATACTATTATTTAAATTCCTTTGTGCTTTGATAAAGATCAAATAGCTAATTTAAGACTTCCCTCCATCACTTTTCTGTCTTCAAGCTGAAAGCACGCACAAGCACACGAAGCCTTTTGTGGATAAGCTAGCTTGCACTGGCAATTTATTGCATTGCATTGTTCCCCAAATTACGGCTTTTTGCATCTGTGTCATTGTTGGCATTTAATTTGTCCTTCAGTGTGTTAGTTCACCAGACTGTTTTCACAGAGTTCCAAGATACTGAAAGGAGGGGAGGAAATTAATTTACAAGGAGACTGTACTCAAAAGAATTCTATCATCCCTCTTTTGGTGAAAATCCACACATTAGCACTGCAGCAAGTTCCAAGCAAGCAACCCTTGAGAGTTATTAGTAATTTGGTGAACAGTCATCTTTCATAGAGAGGTGGGAGGGTGGACCCAGCAAGTTCCAGGCAGGCTCCAGCTGCCCTGAGCATAGTGTGAGAGTTGCTGATGGTGAGAGCAATGTGAGCAATGAGCCCAGTGAGTGTCTGGGATGGAGACATTTTCCAGCAAGGTGACCTTAGGGCTCTGGTGCAGGGCTCTCCCTCCAGGTTTCAAGGCAGGCAGCAAGCTCACTGCTCATTTCTACAGCTCATGTATCAAAGTGGGCATTTCTTTAGACCCTTCAGCTGACAGGGATAGGTTTTTGATGCCATGAACACAGAAAGAGAGCTGTCTTGCATTCCTAAGATCCTGGAGATGGTATGACTGGAATAAACCAGATGAGTATGATCAGAGGGCTGGAGAAGAAAGGTTTTGTGTAGGGTAGAGCTGCAGAGACCTTGTACTGGGTGTCTTCTACCAATCCCTTTCTGTAATAGCCAAAATCAGAAGTGTTGGGACTATGGTGGAAACCCTGCAGCTGTAATGGAGAGTAGAAGTCTCCCAGATGAGATCTGTGGAACAGTCAGGACACATCCTGTTGCTAAGGTCACAAATAGCCTGGCTACAGCCACATGGCTACTGCCCCCCAAAGCAACTGACCCTGTCTATACCCTCTTCTGGGAACAGTTTGTTGTGTGTATCTTTCCCAAGACTGAGACAGGGGATTGTCTGGAAAAATACTGGGAAAGTAAGAAGTTGTTTTAAGTTACTTCTGTGCCAGAAGGACAGTGTGTCCCACTTGTCACAGAGGGTGAGTGAGGGTTGGTGGGAAGCAAATGTGTGCTTTCAGAGTATGGCCAGGAATGTCACCATAGGATAGGAGGGGCTGAGTTGGAAAGGATCTGAAAGATCATCCAGTTCCAACCCCCCTGCCATTGGCAGGGACACCTCCCGCTGGGCCAGGTTGCTCAAAGCCCCCTCCAACTTGACCTTGAACACTTCCAGGGATGGGGCATCCACAACTTCTCTGAGCAACATGTTCAGTGCCTCACCACTCCCACAGTAAAGAATTTACCTTAAATTCAATCTAAACTTACTCTTTTCCAGTTTAAAGCCATTCAAATCCCTTTCCTGTCACTACATGCCCCTGTAAAAAGTCCCTTTCCTGCTCTCTTGCAGGCCCCCTTCAGGTACTGGAAGGTGCCCCAAAGTCTCCCCAAAAGCCTTCTCTTCTCCCAGCTGAACAATTGCAACTTTCTCAGCTTGTCTACTTAGGAATGCACTTCTAAAATAGAAGCAAAAGTTAAAGCTCAAGTTGTGCTAAACCACCACTTTTTAAAATCTTGACTAAACTCTCAAGTAAAAAAAAAATAACTTTACCAAGGAAAGCCTTTCTCCTGTAAATAAATCTGAAGTATTCTTTTGTAAGTGAGAATAAAAACATGGAAAACTGAAATATCTGTTGCACTGTTCCAGAGTAACTTCTATTTGCCATGTGCTTTCAGGATGTGTTACACAGGCACGCTCTCTATTTGATTGTACGGATGGTGTGCTATGATGATGGGCTGGGAGCAGGAAAAAGTTTACTGGCTTTGAAGACAACAGATGCGGCCTCTGAAGAATGCAGCCTCTGGGTATATCAGTGCAATAGTTTGGTAAGAGTTTATGCTTTCAGTATTTAAATTAGGTATTGGAATTCTGATTGTAAAGGGAGATTCTGAAACCCAAGGCCCTTCTGAAGGCTTCTTGGCAGAAGGAGGATTGCTTAATAAAAAAAAAAAACAGTACAAATGTGTGCTGACTGAGGAGGGGAGAACAGCCCCGCTGCCTACATTGGATCAGCTTTGAGGAAAACACCTACATTCCCTAAAATGGCCAGTGACTGTACTCAGAGGAAGCTCTCTCCAGTCTAAAGAGTGCTGTGGCAGCTCCTATGGACCATCTCCACTTGTATTTCCAAAGACAAAAACCTCTTAAGGTGCAGAGCAGGAAGGGATGGAATAACAATTCTGGTAATAGAGCAGGCAGCCATATTTGTAAGCAAGTTACGAGTAGGAGAATTCCTTGTCAGGATGCTCTGATGACGCAGACCCTTGGCTGGCAGCGCTGGGGGAACACAAGAAATGATGTTCTGGATGCTGGTGCCGTGCTCTGCTGACAGCCAGCAACTCTGACTTAGTTCAAAAGAGCTAGTGTAAGACAGTTTCTGCATGTCATTGCAGGCCACACAGATGAAATCTGGTCTCACAGAGCGAAATGAAGACACATTCTGTTTTAAATTAGTTTTGAGAAGCTTAGAAGTTCTTCAGAAAGTGTTAATGTGTCTGTTTGGGTTTTTTAGGAACAAGCACAAGCCATTTGCAAAGTGTTGTCTACAGCCTTTGATTCAGTTCTAATGTCGGAGAAGTCCTGATTCCCTTTGGCAGCAGTGTTTGTGTGGGAGGCACCAGGGCTCCTTGGGACATCGCGGACAGGCTGGAGCCTCACACAGTCCTAGGAAAGACTTCTTGTGCAAAGAAGAGCCGCACAACCTCGCACATGGTACTCTGGCATTCCTCAAACGTGACTTGAAGATTCCATCTTCAGTGTCCAGGACATTACGGAATTTTATATTTAACACAATTTCTCTTTTTCCTAAATCATGTTTTGTATATTAATGTCAATAATGTCAATAGAAATGTAAAATAAAACTGACACATGCTTCTACCTCATTGTCTGAGAAACAATTTGTTAATACAGATTTTGATTCTGCTTAACCCAGATATTAGAACAAAACAAAAGCAAAGTGGTAGGAGGGAGTTATTTGGTGCTTTACCCCTCTAATTTAATCTCAGGTGTGTCATCTACAGTTTGTCTGTTCACAAGATGTACATTTTTTCCTCAGGTGATACTTGTGATACAAGTGATTGTATTTGTCATTTTTGTACATTAAAAAGAAAAATATTGTGTAAGCAATGCAAGGGAACAGAAGAGAAGCAGAAAACATGATTTTAAAAGTAGTTTTATTTTTCCAGACATTTGACTGGTTAACAAGAGTAAAATTTATTAATCATGCTCTAATTATAAATCACTGCATCCAGGACATTGAAAATAAGAGTTGATTTTAGGTTATACAATATATACAGTTGCTCTGCAACTAAACAAAATAAAAACAACTGAATTGAATATTATACATCTCATAGCATTCTAAGCTGCATTTTAAGTGTCACTTGCTCCTTTTTAAACAGTTAACACAGCAACCTAATAGTCTTTGTCTATTAACAGATTTTTTGAATCAGATTTGAAAAGTTGTATGAAATATGCCAAAATTTTGGACTTAAAATTCTTAATTTTATATTATAAATAGATATCTACAGGCTCTAGAATTTCATTTTTCTCTGCCAGAGGAGAAAACCTTTTGAGAAACAGAAAAACAAGGGATAAATTTTGCTTAGCTGCTCTTTATTGGTCCTTGGGATTTTATGTCTGCATTGTTAGTGCTAGTAAGTTGCAGTCTGCAAGTTTCCTGGTTTCTAAGTGACCGGTGAACAAAGTTGTGACATTTTACTCTATTCCTCTTCTAGCAGATCTCAAGGGAAATTTGTATCATTTTTTAACTTTACGAATTGTTACATACACTATAAGATTCTGTGTTAAAAATACTGTACATTAGGAGATCTGTGCAAAATAATATGCCCATTTACTCTCTAGACTCTATCAGGGATAGAAACATACAAAATAGTGTTGCAAACTGAACGTATCAGTGAATAAAACTGTAGTGCTAAACTATTACTCTATCATTTTACTGGGAACTTTGAAAATACAGACTAATTTGCTTCAACTTGCAATAAAAATATCTTGAAACATTCCAGTTTGTTCCCCATTTATACTGCAGCAACAGCATCTAGGAAGTGAAAGTTCCACATCTACGTGGCTGTACCCACACGCCCGAGCGGCATCAACCAACGGTACCATTCAGGAAGGGTCATACAGGGTGAGATCAGTGTTGCTCTTCCAGCACTTTCGCAATGTGATTTTTCTCCAAATAAGCACAGATGGTGGTGGTGGCCTGTTTTCCATTCCTTCCAATATGAAATGGCCAATTTAAGCACCATTTGCCAGAAATTCAAAGTTCTCTTGATAAATCTAGAGATACAATGTTCACATAACGTGATCAAAGCCAATGTGACCTAGACATTGATTTTCCGTATCCTATGCCTCAGTTGTTTCCTGTAGCATAAGCAAAACCTGGTACAATTTCACAATATACAAACATCAAAATGATGTCAGATCTGTATTGGTGTTTTGTATTCCATCAACCAACTGGCAACTATCCGTGGCCTAGCCTTTGTTCATGAATCAGTAAAACAAGTTTAACAACAGTGTAGCTACCATATATGTGGGTATTCTATATAAATACAGAGTGAGTTGGCAAACTATCATTGTTTGCAAGGTAGTGGCACACAAATTTCATAAACCAGAACATAATGTAGTGAACTTGTGAGGTGTCAGGTATCTTATTGACCAAGGATAATTACCTAAGTGTTCCACCAAATATGTTCTCTTTGTGAACACATTGCTGGATGATTTAAAGAAAATTCAAGAATTTAAAAACAAAATCTAAATGCTATAATGAGACAAGTGTAAGAAATGCTCTGCAATCCATCATCATAGTTGAGTACATTTCAGGAAGTGCAGTTTTCAAATCCTTGAGTTAATGTAGTAACTCATTAATATTGCCATAGTTTAGCTAACCAGCAGTAGTCACATTAAATGACCAAAATGGATGTAACATACATAAAGAACATTCAAAAAACAGGTTCTACACACGTGCAGCATAGAAAATCAAAACAGTCTCAAGCTCACAAAAGTAGAACTAGAAAGTTCAACGACTAACACAGATTTCAGATAACTAAGCAAATATCTACATCCATTCTGAAAGAAAGAAGTTTCTCCTGTGGTAAACTGAAATACTTTTTCACTTTCACCTGGCCAAAGACACATGATTAAAACAATTTCTTCTGCAACCGTTGGCATCCTTGATGACAGCCAGAATGGCAAGCTACTGAACAGAGTCCATTTCAGAACTACACATCAGCCTGCATGTTTTGGTTCCAACACTTCAAACAGTGTAGAGAATTTGATAAATTCACTGCCCTGGTAGATGCACACACAATTTCTTTGACTGGGGAAGCAACACTGAACCGTTGTACTGTCATGTTACAAAAAGGAGAATAAAATTACAGTGAATTGATTGATAAGAACATTCATAATGTTGTGATATTCAGACATGTGGATTTTGATTGTTAAAGCTTTTCAGTTCACCTTGAAAAATACAGGAAGTTTTTTTTTAAAAGTGTAAACTGCTTATGAGAAGTTTTCACGTAGAAAAAGGTTTAAAAGTCCCAAAATCAGAACAATGGCAATAAAAAAGTAAGCTACAGTACCTAGGACTTGGGCAGTGCTCTGGCAAGGTGGCTGCAGATAGGTAGGTGAAATGAAATAGAACAAAACTTATTTCTGTGACCGCTGGAAATGAGAAATGTCTCCACTTATCAGTAGCAATCTAGTCAACAATAAAGTGCACAAATGATACAGGGAAAGCTCCTTTCCGACTGGGATCTCCATCAATATGACCAATCTGAAAGAGTCCAGATATTTTTCAAGTTAAATCTCAAAATTACATTTCAGTATCACCAAAATGAATACCAGTGACCTCCCTGCCTGTAGTACAAGCCTCCCACCAAATATTTTCTGTGGTAGTGCTTACTCTTCTTCTGCCAAAAGGAAAATTCAGTACTACAGGGTGCATGTTTTTCAGCTGTAGGTTGGGTTTTTGTCAAATGCAAAAGTTTTATCCATTTCTTTGAATATAAAACCTCTTACTGCAGTACCACTGCTGCACAATTCCAGTGCAATCTGTAATGCTTGGCAGCCCACATTCAGCCTCTGTTGAGTTGCTTCTTTAACAATCACTGTGAGGCAAAAGGATGGTTCAAGCTTCAGTCGTTTCTGGTTTTACATGAATCTATTCGTGTTTATACAGCACTATTGTCAATTTGCAATCCGAAGCTCTGTTCTTCACTAGCTAACAGATAAGGCAAGTGCTTCCATGTATAATAATTTTCCAAGATTTTGCTTTAGCCAATGAGACTCTGGAATGTAAATACTTGAGATGGCTTCCCAGCTCAAATAGACTAAGTCCTAGTCATCTGAAGACTGAGGACAATACAAAGCTCTCCTCTGAAGCCCACTACATAGCACCTGTAATAGCAGATTCTTAAATTGCTGACACTCTGCCGAAAATTTTCTGGATCATGCAGACCATGTCCCCAGTGTATTGTGAACCCTACTAATCAGATTTCTTTTTTCTTTTTTCTTTTTTTTTTCTGAATGAGAAAAGCTAAAAGCTTGTCTGAAGTTTGACTTTTGAAATTTCATCTCAGGTTTCCATGAGATGAAACTTTTCTTGCTATTTGGAAACACAGCAATGAATCTTCTGAAGTGAGAGCCAACCTCTAAGATTCAATTTCTTTCTTTCAAAGTGTGTTGACAGAAAATGCAAAATACTCACCCACCACTCCTGATCTTCTTCACCATCAACTACAATAATATCTCCCTCTGAAAAAGTCAGCTCATCTGGGTTATCTGCTACACAGTTGTAAATTGCTTTTACTCTCTTGGGTTTAGTTTTTGACTGAAATGAAAAAAAAAACCCTGAATGTAAATAATGCAGCACAGAAGAGACAGAGTAGACTTGGAGTTACCTAAAGAAAGTTTCAGAACTGCTTCCAACTGCTATTTTTCATAGGTTAGAGTTCAGCTGGGTGTTTTTATGCTGGGTGCTCATGCTTCAGGCTGAATCAGGCACCACCCAAAGCTTTTTGGAACCACTGTGCCAGTAACATGCACCACGTTTCCCTTAGAAATTCTCCATTTAGGCTCGCCCAAACCTGTCTTCAGAGCTCTACATCACTGCAGTGAGCATGATTTTATTCAGAAGATGGGGTGATTGAGGTCTGTGCAAATGTAACAGCAGCAGGATTATCAGAGGGAGGCCTGAGACACCTGCCAATATGCTCCTTCTTAATTTGCTAAACCCATTTCAGTAGTGTACGAACCCACCTAAACATCCTCTGCCTCCCAGCACTGCTCTGAGGACTGCCAGCCACAGGAGTCTTTTGGCACCTTTTTCAAAGGGAAAGTTTAGCAAGGAGTTGCAATATTCCTGTATGGCAGTGGGACTCAATCCTAGCCATGTTTTGTGTGAAGTGATACCAAAAATTGTTTTGCTCTTGTTTCACAGAATCCACCATCCTCATCTCACACCTTTTCCAGTGCAAACCAGTCTGCTGCTGCATTTCTTTTCAGCCTCCTCATTCTCTGTTGCAGACCAACAATAATTCTGCCTATACAGTGTTTCCATGCAAAACAATCCAGCACAAGTGAAGAGGCCCAAGAGCTGGAGGCAGAGTGTAAAGCTTTCCACTGTGAGTCCAGCCTTCTCCCAGACATAGGTAGCAAAAATCTCTCCTTTCTACCCTAAGATGGCAGAGCAGAGCTGTAAGTGCTGTTTAGCTCTGAGATAGCTGTTAATGCAGTGACTGCTAGGGACAGAATCTCCACATGGGATAAGGAAAAAATGGCCTCATCACCATTCTGGAGTTCCCCCAGTGACTGGTCCCAGTCTCTAGTTAGGTCAGCCATGGAGCAGGAAGCTTGAAAAGGGACAAGAAACTCTGTTTACAACTCTCCTTTTCTCCATCAGCAAATTATCTGCTGAGGACAGTACTGCCTAATGGCCTCTTAGTGTGCCATTTTGTTAGAGCTGAGCACCATGCAGAGAAAAAAAGGGAATGTGGATGGGGAAAGATGGAGGCAGCATGTTCCTCTAGAAGCATCCATTTGCATTCTAGTATAAATTCTATATAAATTCTAATATAAATAAAGCTCTGGCCTGCCCAGGGCAGGCACACCCTGAGGCTCTCACCCTTGTGAGCTGCCAGCCTGGCACTGCAGCACAGCAATTTTTCCAGACGCTCCCTCTCAGACAAGTGACAGTCTGAACCACAACCACCTTTTAGGTCAAAAGGAAAAACCTTCACATCAGTACAACAGTGATATAATCACTAACTTCAAAGAGCAGTAATTACAGGTATTTCTTGTTCTTTAGAAGGCAAGGAAATTAAAATAGATCTCATTCCCAGAGGAATCTTCTAGGGAAGTTTCCCATGTATCTACAATGTGGTTTAAAAAATCTAAATATCACACTGGGGAAGAAAAAAGAAAACAAAAGGTGAATCAGGAACTTCCACCTGATAAATAGGCTATTGGGTAAATGAACTGTGTAGGAGACAAGCCACTGGCTAAATGTGCATGTACAGTTGGACCTGTCTTTTCTTTACTCAAGGAGCATTTCTGCAATCATTTTCTAAATCTGGGCTGGCCTCTGGATTCTCTGGCAGGGTAAAGACTTAGCAAAAAAGCCAGGAGTATAAGGCTAAATGGAGCAATTTAGCCAAAGAACTTTAGCCAGACTGATCTAGCCAAAGCTCTTTAGCTGAGGGGCCCCTGGCTAAATCCCAGTTAAGATGCTTTAGCTAGATTGATTTAGCTAAAGCACCTTAACTAGCACACACTCCTGAGCCAGGTTTTCCCTTATCTCTCTGTCCTATGACGGAAGAAAATCACTCAGCTGATTTGCTCAGTCACCGAATCACCTTACTGAAGACCTAGAGACAGCTGGAGAGTCAGATATGTTCTTCATTTTATGTGCCATTAATATTAAACATTGAAGACACTGACCCCAAAACTAGCCAGCACAGCTCATTCCTTCATAGCTAAATCAATTTGTCCTATAAAATAAGAACAAAAACAAGAGAACAACATAGAGAAACTATAACTTCAATTTATTCAGAAAGTCAGGTTAGGAGCTGTTTCAGATGTGCTGAAAGGATGTAATCAGTGCTTACACTTGAATTCCAGCACACACAACAGAGGTTAAAATCAGAGTCCCAACAGCTTCACAAAGCCAATATGACAACATAAGCAATTTACACTACTTAGGCACTTTTATTTTTTGTGGTCTAAAAAATTAAGGTTATTTTAATGCAAGATGGACAGTAACTTGATTGAACAAGAGTGGGGGAGGCAAGAAACCAGAAAATTTATACTCCCAACTAATGCAAGATGATGTCTCTGAGGCTTCTCATCATTACCAGGTGAGAAACAGCTAACATGGCTCTGAGACCAATATGCAAGGCTGTGCACACAGACACACTGAACTCTGTTCTGGAGAGCTGCTCTTTCAGTGGACATGGTTAAGGGAAAACAGTTGAAGGGAGAGAGAGAGAGAGAGGACTGAAGGAAGCAGGTGTTTTCATTGCAAGCCACTAACAAGACCATTACAGAGTCAGGAACAGCACGTCTCCTACTTCTCTGTTTACTATTTACCACTGAACCACACTCCTACACAGAATGTATGAAACAGCCCAGACCTAGTCACACACAGCATCTCAGAAATGTATGGGCTCTCCAGATTGTGATTTGCTCCCTGCAGAGATACACTGCCGTGATCAAGGATATGGATCTTTTATGTCTATCACACAAGAAAGCAACATAAAAGTGAAGCAAGGACCAAACACCAAGCTAACTACACATACTGTACAGCTCCACTGGCATCTGGAAATACATCCCTTTACCTACACTAGTATAAGATTACAGGTACTGACACTAACATGTGTTACCATTCATAGTCCTAGATTAAAAATAATAAGTAAAGAGTATAAAAAGGGCACACAATCGGATCAAGAGTCCATCTAAATCCAGTATCTCTTTTCTAACAGTCACTGTAAGGTTGGGGGAGGGTGGAGAAGAAAAATAAAGAATTAACCACCTTGTGTTGGAGATATGCTTACCAAGAGATTTCTCTCCTGTCACCAGGTGAATACTGAGAATCAACAGCAAAAAGAATCAGTTTCTTTTGTTTTGAGCTTGACTCCTGCTGGCCTTGTCTGAAGTCATTTCACCTACCTACATGAACAACTGTCAGTGTATCTGTGTCCATTATAAAAGCACGAGAGTTCCCTTGTAACTTACTTCACTGAAGACTGAGAATGAAGTCACATGTTACAAGTGACTCACCAAGCTCACCTACAAGTCACTAACTCATAAAGCTTATCTATCTTCACTAAGTCAAACCATAATGTGGATTGTTTTGGTCACATTTGGACATGAGCAAAGAATCCAGCTGGTTTGGTTTGCTTTTTTAAACTTAAAATCACATACTACCTTATAGGAAATTGAAGAAAAAAAAAAAGGTTTCATAACTATTTAGTATAAGTCATACAGATACTTAAACACAGGATACAGGCCTTGTGTGTTTCATGGCTGTCACCCTTTCTCCATAGCAGGACACACTATCATATCTATAGTATTTAACAGAATGCAGAAGATTAATAAAATCAAATGCCACATTTTGTACTTACTATTTGTGATTTCCTTGGCATTGGTGCTGGTGGCTGGATTTGTGCCAAAGTATTTGATGTAGAACCAGTTTGTGTTCCTGGAATGTCACATACGGAAGACGACTCTCCTGCTAAGGTAAGCAAGCCAAGTAAATATTAGGCATGCTTTCAAAAAAAGCAAGAGTGATGGTATCAATTGAAACCAATTACTCTTAAAAGTATACAAATAATTTTATACCCCACAAGTATTTAATTTTTACTGGTTTTTTCTAAATAACTGAACAGAATTCTCTCCTTTTCCTTACAAAAAGGTCACTTTTCCCAAAGACAACTACCTAAGACATTTAGCACTGCAGATATGCTAAGAGAGATAAAATAGATGAGAGCAGAACCAAATATCCCATTCCCCATTTCCTTCTCTACAGACTGTGTGCTGTTAGAACCTTTCTTTCCTAGTAAAGACCATCATTATCAAGGTGCTATATCCTTCACAGGAGACTGCTGACACAGATAGCAGATAACCATTAGCAAATTCCCCTGGGACATGTCAAGAGGAAATGAAAAAGAATCACAGTAATAAAAAAGGAATATAAAATATACAGTTGAAGGGGAAATAAGGTAGGAGAAATTCCACTACAGCCACCACAGAATGTGCACAAACTTAACTGTAGAGATTTTATGGAGATTACATTATTGTCATGTCCCAAAATAATAGTTCCTTTGAACAAGAAAAAATGCAAAATGAATAATGAACTCTGTTTATTAACATGAAAAGAGCAGTATCAATTTGCAATTTAATTAAAAGTGACACTATATAAGCTCTGGATTTTCAAGACAGAAACACATTTTTCTATTCTAAAATGTGTATCTGATACCTTGTTTATGACATATACAAACAACAGTGCAAACAAAATTTTTCAAAATTCATCCTTTGAATGAGTTTTAAGGTGAGGTTAGGAAAGCTAAAACCTAGCTGGAATTGAATCTGGCAAAGAATGTCAAAGACAACAGGAAGGGCTTCTATAAATCCATAGGTAAAAAAAGGAAAATTAGAGAATATGCAGACCCATTGTTGAACAAGACAAGATTCTAGTTACACTGTACATGGAAAAGGATGAGCTACGAATGCCTTCTTTGCCTTAGCCTTTACCAGCCAGACAGGTCTTCAGGAACCCTGGTCCCAGACATCAGGGGAGAATCTGAAGCAATGAAGTGCAAAGTCCTGCACCTGGGGACAAACAGGCCATGCACCAATATATGTTGCTGGCCACCTGGCTGAAAAGCAGGACCAGAGGCAGTGGGCACAAACTGAAACACAGGAGCCTCTGTCAGAACAAAAGGCAACACTTTGTACTGTGAGTGACCCATCACTGGCACAGGTTGCCCAGAGAGGCTGTGGAGTCTCCATTCTCTGGGCACAGTCCTGGGTGATCCACTCTTGTTGTCCCTACTTGAGGAGAGGGGTTAGACCCAATGACCTGCAGAGGTTCCTCTCAACATCAACCATTCCGTGATTCTGTTTATTACATGGTCCCATTATTGATTTTAATTGGCCCATAGCTCTGTTCGTGCTAAAGAACTTGAGGCATCAGGGCCTACACAATCACGAAGAGAAACAAGAAGAATGTTGGTACTGATAATATTTAAATGTGTAAGGTAAATAAACAAATTAAAGAAAACCTCAACAAACCCACAACTCTCCCTTTGATTGTTATGACAGCTTAATTACCGTAAAGTAAATCTCTAAACCACAATTACCAGGTTGTTGTAGAGATCCAAGTCCTCTGGTCTGCCCTTTGTTAGTTAAGCCAGACGACTTCTCAGTCCTGTGCAGAAAGTGAGAAATTGGTCCATTTCAGAAACAAACAAGAACTCAAAAAGCAACAATAGACAGTACTTTCCAAATTATAAAAGTTTTGGCATGTCATCGATATATTCTGGTGACAGCTATTTTGGTTTTAGAAATACTACTTTTCTTATGTATTTTTGATTAAATGAATTGAAAGTTGCACTTGATTTTAAAAAAGGCAGAAAAACAATACAGCTTTGATTATTGCAATTTATGTCTTTTCCTGAATTTTGAAGTTCCTTTCACTGTTATTTTACTTTTTTCTTAAAATTACGCATCCATATTACTCTGTACATTATAGCAAGCTTCAACAGTTTGTGTCTACCTTTTGGGTAGTATGGTACATGCAAAAAAAGGGCTAGAAAGGAGCTTAAGGGTCAAAGGTCACTTTCATCTTTCAGTCCCAATTTGCAAATGAAACCTTATTTCTTCCAAAATTTTCTTAAAAGGTCCTGTTTTCTAGACTTCTCATTATCTTATTGATCTCCCCTGGCTCCCATCTCAGTACTTCTCAGTTTTACTGCAATGCCCCAAACTGAACACAGCAGTCCTGCTGAGGCACCACTGATGTTGAGTCAGCTGGGAGAATGAATTCCTATCGTTTGCAGGCTATGGTAAAACAATACTCTTTAACTCTTCCACAACAGCACTAGGTCATCTGCCTTACTTATTGTGTCCTTACAGATCCTTCTTCTGAGGACTTTTGCTTACCCATACTCTACTGTTCTCCATGCTTTGTTTCTGTAGTTGATTGGCCTTAATTACTAAGGGTTCCTTACTGAATGACACCCTTCTTCTCCCTTGACTACTACTTCAGTTTCTCAAGGACACTTTGGATATGATCCTGTTTTCCAGTGCATTTGTCCCTCCTAACTTATTTTTCTGCAAATTTAAAAGTTATTTTTTCTTTTCCGGGTCTCTTCTGTCACAAATGAAAAGATTGAATGGAACAGAACTTATGCAAAGCATGGGAACAATAAATGGCACATTCAGACATTACATCCCATTATCTCCTATTTGTTACTAGATGAGTATTAGGAATTGAATATTTTTTGTGGTTTTTTATTTCCATCATAGCTAAGCATTCTGGAGATCTGCAAGTCATATAACCTTAAATCACTAGGCTGTCTTGTTTTTACTGTAGGAATCCTTGTCATCTATTTTCTTAGCATCTGCCTTCTGTTCATTCCCATGCTCTAGTATTGGCAAAAGCATGCATGCTTTATTCATGATTGCATGTTACAGATAAAATCAGTAAGTTATTAAAAATGAAGAAGTATATCAAAGACTAAAATGACATCAGTTACCCAGGAAGAGGCTTTCTCTGAGAGATTCTGCTAGGAGGTTGTGGGGGCAGTGGTGGTGGGGTTGGCTTGGTTTGTGGAGGAGCTGGCTGCTGCTTTGATTGCTGGTTCAAAGCTTCTATAATGCTGGCTGTCTTTGCCACTGGAGGTGGTGGCGCTGGAGCAAGCACATCTATATAGGAAAGTTAGACAGAAACATGGAATTAAATTTCTATTTACCATTTCATTTCTTGGGTTCTC
This sequence comes from Eopsaltria australis, assembly GCA_034509425.1. Lineage (NCBI taxonomy): Eukaryota > Metazoa > Chordata > Aves > Passeriformes > Petroicidae > Eopsaltria > Eopsaltria australis. Next base: position 690,517 of record JAVTVJ010000189.1, on the reverse strand, counting down.
ATTAGAGGTTCCCCTGTTACAGGACTTACCCTAATCTAAGAAAAATGTTTTACTACATATAATGGAAGGAGGACCTCTTTAGAAAGTGGTTTACCTTTTGTTTGACCTGGTCGAAGTTGGAGAGCTTAAAAGCACTTAAATTTATTCAAGCATTAAAGTGCAAGCAAAGAATATTCTTACCAAAGTCAGTCATATTCTTAAAAATAGTAGATCAAAATATACTTTTTAAAGTGCTAATATTATTTGCTCAGTCAAGGCCTTCAGTCTTTGTTTTATGGAAAAGTAATCGAGTGAGTAGTATCTGGCAAATTTTATTTAGAGGAACATCTTTCCTTAAAATCCTGTTGTGATTCACAACTAACAGCAGACTAGGTTTAGCAATTAATTAAAATTGCTACTGAATTCTTGAAACCACCACGACAGCAGCTGGCAATGAATTAAAATATCCTTTTGCATTCCAGTGGTCTGCAAGAATCAAGCACAATGTGGAGACACAGCCCCAGGCTTACATGTAACACTCACCTTTACAACTAGTGAGAAATGCAGCACTAAAACTACATACATATATAAAATGATGAGCCCTTTAGCTCTAGTAATAGATGGTGTGTCCTGCTGACCCTGCACTACACCATACAGTCCTCACTGAAGCATCAGAGAAGACAGTTTGTTACTGGATGGGAATGATAGGCCAAAGCTACAGTCACCAAAAGAGGAAGTATGAGTTGTGGAAATGGAGAAATAAGCCAACTGTGATTAGATACAGTAGAAGGGAAAACAGGGGAAAGTGGAAACATACTTGTAGATGTTACACGCAATGGCGGCACAGGGGGATGAATAGCTGGTGGATCTGATGAAGACCTCTGCCTGCTTATACTTTCCACTCCTAAAGAATTTGTCTTCCACATTGCATTAGATGAAGAAATTGTCTGAATACCACTGCCAAGAACTGAAGGCTGAACTAAAAAGAGAGGAAAATACTGCATTATTATTATTGCTTACCCTAAGCACAAAGTGTTAGTATCTACACCCGTGCTTTCAGAAATGGTGTGGCTAGACCAGTATATTCAGCAACACTGTATTCAGCAACTATAGTCACTGCATCCTGATGGAATGCCAGAGCAGAAAACAGTCTGGTGTTAAAAATTATACCGCAAGACTTCACCCAGAAAGTTCTAACACTTTACCTAAGCAAAATTTGTCTTCAGTCATTACTTTAAAATATGTCAATACTTGAAAAAGCTCCAATTTCTCAGTAAGAAGACAGAAGGCAAGTCTTGCTACCTTCTTTAATCCCTGACTGATAACTGTAATTTTCTCAGGTACTGCAAGAAAAGGACCTCACTCTTCCACGAGCATGAGCACACATTGCTGACTCAAAGTGAAACATCAGTACTGACTTAGAAAAAACATAAAACTGTAAATCTGAATTTCACTCAAGCAAGAAGCTCTAATAACTAGTCGTGAAACAGTCACAAAGTACTTCTTCAGAGCCTCTTAAATGACTTCATTCTGAAAAGCTGCCTCCTCATTTCATAAAAACACTCTGCAGGTTTTCTTCATAAAGCCAGTATTTTGCACCTATTATGCCATTTCTCCCTACTCAGTATATGAGTATCATATGAAGAAAAGATGAAACAGAGTAAGGTATGAACAAATATTAGGTTGCAGGGAAAAGCATTGAAGGCTCAGAAGACTTGGAAAACAGCCTAAAGCTATGAGGATAAAGGAGTAATAATTCACCATAAGCATAACATTAACAACATCAGCAATTGACAAGAAGCCACAGTCCATGATATGATTATAGCTTTTAACTAAGTATATAAATTAATAGGCTAATGCATTGCTAGAGTAAAAACATGAGCTAATAATCTAAGGCAGGCAGCACGCCTTCATGGCATGGGTTGTATTATAGCAATGCCAAGAAGTCTGGGGTTGGGAATGAAATTTTGGAAATGTGTCATTTAATCAAGGGCAAACTGTGATTAAGGCAGTATGACTGGCCATTATTAAAATAGTATCAAAGGGTAAAACAGTATTTTTAACTATTCAGTTGTATTAGTAATTCAGAGATAGAATCTAACAGTTACACAAACCAGGCAAGCTCCTTGTGTCAATTTTCCTGTTTGGTGGGGAAAACATTCCTTTCCATCAAGTAAAAAAATATTGTCTAGATATTAAGCTTAGAGTTCATGTGAAATATTAGATTGAAGTAATCCCACATTGGTTAAGTTTTACATGCTACTAAACTGCCCCACGGTACCCTTTTCAAGGAACCCAAACCCATGCTTTTCTGTTCTCAGTTTTTCTGCCCCTTTAATGCAGTTCTATAACTGAGTTTTCACATTACACAGAAGATCAGTTTGCCATCTCAGGCACAATCACTGGTGTGTGGAGTCTTGCATTCTGACCTCTGCACAGCGCTTCCAAAGGCAGAAATCACCCATGTGTGCCCAGAACATTTCCTGATCATATCTCCTCTTATGGAGTCTGAATCACAGCACCATAGAAAACCAGGTGTTTAATAGTAATTTTTCTTGAATTGAATACATAAATTTAGCCTCCATGAAAGATGGTGGATCAATAAAGCTATTAAAACAATGAAACACACCGAATATGACCTGTACAAAGAGGACCTCTACAGATTTCTCTATGCTTCTTTACTATGATGCAAACAGATTACATATAAAGGTAAGAATGAAGTTCACAACACCAGCTTAAATGGTAGATTTTGCAAGCACACAACCCTCTGAATCAGGATGAGACACATACTTTTATACAGTTCTAATTATCTGGCGACAACCAGTAATTGGCAGCTATATTTTCAGTCAGCTATCAGGTCTCTAAATCATCCAGTTCTCCACATCATGACACTTACACTTTTATTTCAACAACCCTGAAGCATGTATTTATTAAGAGAAGAATTTGCAAGGTTAAAATCTCATGTTCTGCATACACTCTCCATTCTCTGAGGTCTTAAAAAAATTTGCACAGCAGACAAATGCTATTGAAATTTTAGCTTTACACTGAACCCTGACAATGACATCTTCAAGAAATAGAAGTATGAAAAGATTGAATATAACAAAAAAAATTGATGAGCTACATTGACTGCAGCTGTCCTGTTAATGAATGGTTTAATTCTGGTGAGGTTATCTGGGTATTGTTTTCCCAAACACTATTTTATACTGTCTTGCAGGTATACCAAAAATCAAACTCAGAACACATTATGTAGATTCACTTCAAGGATATAAAATGAGGTCATCAATAACTGCTCCAATGCTTACCTGTGCAAAATAAACGTAAGAGAAAACCTAAAAATTAAATTATTTTTTAAAAAAGTTATGATCCTAGTCTTCTAACATCCAATGAAATTTTCTAGTACCTTTGCCGATATTCCTTGGAGGTAGAGGAGGTGCACTACTTGTAACAGGTACTGCAGGCTGAATGGGAGGTGGACTGCCACTGAGTATTGCTCCATATGTTTCATTCTGTAATATACTTGGCATAAATCCTCTTTGCTTGTCCTTAGCAATGTTCGCTGCATCTCTTGCCAAGGATGCTACATTAGGCTGAAGTTGGTTTGATCCAAGTTGGTAGAAGCTGACAGGCCTGTCCTCTCTCCGGTTGGGACTGGGTTGCTTAAACACAATAAAAGAAGTACTCATTGATACCACATTACTTGTACTCATTTTATTTATTAGTTGATAGAAAGTTAATAGTTTCTAGAAAGAAAAAATGGCTTCTAAAATGCATTTTTTTTGCTTTTAATACATAACCTAAAACCTACATTCTGCCCTCTTCAAGACAAAGTAACTATGCACCCTAACAATAACAACAAAAAGACTAAAGGTGAATTGCACTTCAAAACTATTAATATATTCTCATTTCTTCTGCAGTACACAGCTACAGGATCATACTGTATCCCTGTATACAAAAGACTATACTTCTATAGACAACCAATATAGATTTTCAGAGTGGATCAAGTAAAGTTTCCCTGCATCAAAATACCCAGCACTATTTTCAAAACTAAATATACAACTGAAGGTCCTAAGCCTCATATGAAGCCCAGCAGAGCTAAATCCCAAATGGATGATCATGACCTCATAACCCAGACAAGATTTCAGACAAGTATTCTACCTGTAGCTCAGCCTACAACAATTGAGTAGCCAAAACTTCTCATTAACTCTTTTTAGCTCCCTAGTATTATTGGGCAAGTTTGGGAGATTACTTCAGTTGGCAGCTGGGATGGAACATTGCTCATCACACACACATTATCAAATTGTATCTAATTAGCTGTCTTTGAGATTTACAGCAATCATCTGCACTTAGCATTATTCTTCCTGTTTCAACAGCAAGCATAGTCATTACTGTTATCAAATGATATTTAAAATAGCTGGAGTTACAAATTCATGCAACTAGTACAGGAATGGGCTTTAAACAATCCACAGCCCACAGAGCATAAATATACCTTCAGAAATTGTGCTAGATAAACGTGCCATACTGACAGTAATAGCATTTAGGCAGAACAAAGATTTACATCAACAGTATCACTAACAAGCAATTGATTTTCCTCTGAATCCATTCAATGCTTACTTCTGGATTGGTCATGTAGGGCCCTTCAGACATGTTATAGCACAGCATTATAGTTCCAAGATTTATTAGAATTATGTACATGACAGTCCCTACCCTTACTTTGGCTTAGCAGCCTCACTCTTCACTGGCTGACACTCTTCATTCCCTGACATCTCCACTGTCCTAGTTCTGGGACTTGTTTCAGCCCACACCTCCTTCTGCTTTCTAAACCACCAGAAAATGCTTTTTTGTGTTTATGATTCAGCTTTCTATTGGCTCACCAAACTGAAGCAGCTCAATACAGGGACAAATGTGTGCCAGAGCAGAGACAAAAGCTGAGGCAGGACCAGGCAGCCATGGTGTAAAACAACAGCAGAAACCACTTGAATTATCTTAACCTTCTTTTAAGTTCAACTATCTTTTATATGAAATATTCTGGACTAAAAGAACTTAAATTTCAGACATAACTTGTTCTGAAATAGATTACAAAATCTATTCAATTGTCTTACCAGCAAGACACACCCAATATCTTGACATTTATAAACAAAACTCTGATGTGACCCTAAGCAACAGCAGTATTCATCCCTGCAAACAATGAAGTCACAGACACTACTGTGATTAATAGTCTTTAATCTCCTTTCAAAAGTCCCTGCAGTATAAACCTATTAATAGTGGGCAGTGAAGTAGGAGCTTCATTACTTTAACCACACTGCTGAGCAGCATATACCTCCCTATATGAGATGGAGCTCAGGGACTAGTCAAAAAAACCCACTCAACTGCAGAAGGCAACTAGCAACAATGAAGAAAGAGAAGGAGAAGAACAGATCAAAAAACAAATTTAGATCATGCCAGAATGGGATTTGTATTTGTAAATTATCAAAAACTTTTACAGCTGGCAAAAATGAGACCTCTAAAGGTTTCAATCTACTTTATCAAAATTATCATCATTACTATTGTTATTATCTGGAGGGTGATAAAATATACAGGAATGCATAAATATGGGGATAGAGTATGCACATGCAGAAGAACTGGATCTAGCAGCTCATGGATTCCAGATCCTTCCACAGATACCAAAATTTTAACAAAAATTTTAAGAAGAGTCTCAGAAGGTAGAAACTGTGCTTTGAAAGGAATGGCCTGTGACACCTTCTGTTGATAATTAGTTGAAGTCAAGCACCAGAGGTAACAGCTATCTTGGACTAGAGAGACAGGACGTGGGGAAAAGAGTCCATGCACACACAGTATTGTAAAAATGGTATTTCACAATACAGGAATTATTGATGTCAAAATTAGTCGCAAAAACATTTAAGTCAATTTAAAGGTCTGATGACATAACAATTTTAAAGACATTCTATGAAGGTAATGGAAACAAACCTGCGACTGTCAGGTTTTAATATTTCTGAAAACAAAGAAAAACCCAACACACAAGACTTGATTTTATGTTATTAATTTAGTGTTAGCAAAGCCCTAGCTGAGATGGGAGATTTTGCAAGAGAAGTATTAAAATGCTAAAGCTTGTAGAAAGAAAAAGCCAAATTTCATTATCCAGAGGAGAAAGGGGTTTTTGTTAGCTCCTTTCAAAAAACGTTGTACTAACACCTGAAGACTAATATAAAGCCTATTGTGTATTCCTTGTACTTAATAAGGGAAGCAGAAAAGGCACAAGCAATTATAACACCACACACATACGAAGAATAAAAATCTGTTCAATACTTACATGGAATACTTCAAATTATAAAAGTTTCTGGATGTCATTAGTATTTTGGAGCCTCTACATAATTTCAAATTACTTGCCCCCTAGAAATTCATGCCATTTTTAGTTGTCAAAACATGGTAGTTTTTTACCTGCCTGTATGTTTAGTGCTTAAATACTTTTTCAAGTTGGGCCCTAAACTAGGAAATTAAATTTTGAAAATGCAATGAAGTTTCTATGCTATTGGAATATTTTGGCCTATGACCATCGTTCAAGCCATCTGGACATGGTCCCGGGCAACTGCCTGCATGTGATCCTGCTATAGCAGGGAGGCTAAACTTCAACCCCAACCATTCTGTGATTCTGGACCTAAAAGTACCACAACTAGACGTTTCAGGTATGAAAAGCAGGAAAACGAAAGATTATTTTATACTTAAAGATTGAGAATTAAGATCCTACCCCGCTATTAATGGCTGTAGCTTATTTAATGCACAGGTTCAGTTGAAGACAAAACAATACATAAACTGCTCTAAAATTAGAGCCATTGACTGGAGATGTTTCACAAACATGAGGAGATAGTCTGAGGTGCCTTCCTTTGTGAAGGCAATTTTCCCAGTTCATATTAGATCTGCTTCACAATCAGCAGATCTAAATATTCCTGATGTATTGAAACCAACTATTGACTCGACTGAAAAGAAGATAAAACACATGGCTAATTATAATTTGGCACCACATGGTCATGTTTTAAGAGGAAACAGAAGACTAACTATAATTCCAGAAACAAAAATTTAAGCTACTGCATTTTACTACAGAACTTTATTTCACAATGTCTTCATAACTACAGTAAAAAGCAAAGTTATTCAAATAATTATGAACATCACACTTACACATATATGTATACAGAAAAATAATGTTGATACAAACCTGCAGCTTTTCATCCACATCATCATCACTTTCATCCAGATCTTCATGAAGTAACCGCCATTCATATTCTACATGAACATGAGAATTAAATCTTCCAGACAGTGCTTGAGTAAGCTAAGAAAAAAAAAAAAAAGATGACTGTTGACATTTACATGATGTGCAGTACTTATTTTAAAACAATACATCTAAAAGCAAACAAAGTCCACATATAGAAAGAATATTGATTTCAGCCATCTGGAAAATTACTGCACTGAAGTTAATTTAATTTAAGCTGTGTTACAAAATACAACACAAATAAATCAAAATTAACTAGACATTTCACTAACCATCATAGATCCATTCTCCATTTTCTGACAAGAAGCACCACATTATATCTGCTTTGATTTAGAAATTGCAATTCAAAGAAATTAACTGCAATGGCAGTTTTCTTGAATCAGAGTCACTTATTAAGAAGCCTTGACCCCCCTAATATGATGGGGCTTCCACAACTTCTCTGGGCAACAAAATAATGGCCTTCATCCCTGGCCTTCACTCATTAAAAGTACTTCAGTAATTAGATTTCAAAGATGCCAGACATTTAGATTCATAGAATCATTTCGGTTGGAAAAGACCTTTAACATCAGTAAATCCAACCATGAACCCAGAACTGCCACATCCACCACTAAACCACAGCCCTAAGTGCCACATCTACACCATTTCTAAACACCTCCAGGGAAGGTGACTCAACCACTCCCTTGGGCAGCCTGTTCCAATGCTTGACAACCCTTTTGAGAAAAAATTTTCCCTACTATCCAATCAAAACCTTCTCTGCTGCAACCAGAGGGCATATCTGCTTTTCCTGTTGCTTGCTCCTTGGGAGAAGGGACAGATGCCCACCGGTCTACAGCCTCTTTTCAGGCAGCTGTAGAGAGTGATAAGGTCACCCCTGAGCTTCCTTTTCAACATCCTAAAGAATCACAGCTCCCTCAGCCACTCCTTCTAAGATTTGTGCTCCAGACCCTTCGCTAGCTCTGCTGCCCTTCACTGGACTCACTCCAGCCCCTCAAAGTCTTTTTTTGTAGTGAGGGGCCCAGAACTGGACACAGGACTCCAGGTGTGGCCTCAGCAGTGCCAAGTACAGGGGGACGATCACTGCCTTGTTCCTGCTGGCCACACTATTGCTGATACAGGCCAGGATGCTATTGGCCTTCTTGGGCACCTGGGCACACGTGGCTCATGTTCAGCCAGCTGTTGACCAGCACCATGAGGTCTTTTCCAACCTCTCTGCCCCCAGCCTGTAGCACTGCAGAGGGTTGTTGGACACAAGACTTGGCCTTGTTGAACCTCTTTCCATTGGTCTCAGCCCATTGATCCAGCTCATCCAGACTGCTCAGCAGAGCCTTCCTACCCTCCAGCAAATCAACACTCCCACCCAACTTAGTGTGATCCAAAAACCTATTGAGGGAATCTTAGTTGTGCATCTGTGACCAATACCTCAATAGAATCATCCCCTGCCTCAAAAATTTCAGCATTTCTTATGCATCTGAAGAAAAATAATGTTTTCTTCTTAAAAGCATGTAACTTTATGAAAGCATATAACTATTTCTAGTACACTACTATTGCATCTGGAATATATTCACTGAATATTCAGTTGTAAACTGTAAACTGTTAAATGATCAGACATGAAATGCACACACAGAATGACACAATACTCACCAATTCTTCACAGTGAGTATGTTTTAAACGTTTAGCTATATCAAGTGGCGTCTCTCCTGCTTCATTTGCTATATTACAGCAAAAAAAGAAATGTATGATGAGAGGTGTCACTATTAACATGTCCATTACTAAAGACAAACTGACACACTCAAAAACTTATCTCTTTCTTTCATAGGTAGGTCCAACTCACACCAACCCTCTGAACATGACAAGCAGTAGCAACTCAGCATGCCATATACGTATGAATGATAGCCATGAAATGGCAGTATATCACTTGACAACAAAATAGCAATTAAAAATCTAAATCTGTTTAAAAACTAAGTGTAATAGAAGTCTATTTTAAACTTGAAATAAACAGTGAATACTGATTCTCTAATAATGAAGATTATATTTACAGTCTTATGATAAACAATGGAGGAGAAAATGCACTTATTCCAACTTCACTGTTTCTTATCTGAAGCAATGACAAATAGGAAATCGAAGTACACATTACCCTTTTACCTATTTCAATAGAAGCCTTCCCTCTCAGCAGCAGTTTGAGGCACTCAACGTTGTCTGTTAGACAGCAATAATGCAGGGCTGTGCTACCTTTACAGGTTTGCTTATCTAGATTGCCACTATTGGAGTACAAGAAAGAAGAAAGGTAATTAAACTTAAGTTTCCTATCCTATATTATTAAACTACTCTCATTACAAGAGTTGCAAAGAATAAAATTACATTTGCAAATACAGCTTTAGTACTTTAGTATTTTTATTTATATTACTTTACATAAAAGCAATGTCAATATTTGCCTTTCCAAACTTACCTGTTCTGCACTAAAAAGTCTACTATATGAAGGGATGTTCGATCAACTGATCTAACAGCAAGGTGCAGTGCTGTTTCATCTTGCTCCTAAGAATAAAATGAAAAAAGACTTTTGTTTCCTCTGAAGAAGACAACATTTTAGTAAGATATTAATTAAATCAATTAAAACATGTAATTTCAAAATATTCAAACATGCTACCATTATAACATCTGTGAAGACTTACTGTATCCCTTTTGTTCCTTCAAAGGAAATAAATAAATGAATGGGTGGGAAACAAACAGATTATTGAATTATTTTATCTTTAATGCTTTAATAAATTTAAAATACAATAGTATTCAGAAAAAAAAATTTAGATTGAACTATTTAGTATCTTTTTTTTAGTATTAAATTACATCATTGAAAGGACATGCATTCAAAACAGTGTTTCAGATATTATTTCAAATAATTTTTAATTCATGACTGCATATTGCACTTATAACAATTTGTCTAATAAAATTTACAACACTTACATGGCCATTGGCCAGTGGAATTTTTTCTGTGAGATCCACACCATCAGCATACACTTGAACTAATCCAAGAATGTCTCTTGATTTGACTGCTTCACAAAGAGCATGCAATTTAGCTGCATTGTCAGCATGCTTCTTCCTTGCGTATTTTCTCTCAATATACTTGGCAGTAATGTAATCTTTTCTTGCATTCCTGAAATTGAATATGATTTACTTCTGTAACTTTCAGCAGAAGATACACATTAGCATTTCCATAAATACATGCAAGTAATTTGAAATCATTCATTATGATAATTTTTCTTTTTAAATATGCATGTAACCATGCAGTCTCATACTTCAAGTATGAAATGTAGTTACAGAAAATTAATCAAATATCCAATACAAAGACAGACCATGAATTTCTTCCTCCAAACTCTGTGATGATGTTGAGATCAAGACTACCCAGTTCTATGTACAGAAGAGACATCAAAGCTTCATAATGTTGGTTTATGTGGCCTTGCAGGTTTATGTTTACCTGACTTGGTACTCCTACACTTGCTGGAAAGGGATGGAAGGCATGGGATAAAAAAAAAAAAAAAAAAAAAAAAGTCTATCTTATGTCTCTACAGACTATCCAGGCCTTGAATTTGAATTCACAGCAGTGAGTATGTTCTTTAAACTCTTCACCACAACTGTAATAGGGACGATGTGTTGGAGCTTTTACTGATATTTCTAAACCGAGATGAATGAAAACTTAGTCCACCTGACTCAGCACGAGTTATCACTTCTGCTGCTGATGCCCAGTAAAACGCCTACTCCTCTTCCCATCACAGCAAGACAGGAGCTTGCTTGCCTCCCAAAGGCAAAACTCTTTACCAGCCCTTGGGATGTACACAGCATTGCACAGAAGACATTTAACAAAGGCATACCTTATCATCTAGATACTATGTAATGGGCAAGAAGTAAAAAACCCCAATAAATAATAATAAATTGGATCAATGGATAACACTTGTTCATAAAGCATTTGATAGTATTCAGGTTCTCATTTCAATAAAACAGGCCAAAATTTGATAAACAGAGATATCAAACTAAATGATCTTTTTAAACACAAATTTTTAGAAGTGTTCTTATTATACTGATTTAGCATATGGTAAAATTATTAGTAATTTTAATTATTAATATTAATACTCTGCATTGTTGTTGATAGTGGTAGTCAAAAATTATCTAAACTGCCTTGTTTAATACTGGTTTTGTCAGAATGCTGAAAATCCACATAATGTAAAATCAGCTTCATCCAGAGCCAATTCTTCTGGTTTTGTTTCTGCACTGTTTACTAGCTCTTTTATGATGAGTAGTTTCCAGCCAAGTAGGCAGCTGTCCTTGCTGTATCTCTGCCATCACTGTTCAGTGCTTTCGAGGAATTCAGTTAAATGTTCTGTCTTCATTCACAGTTACAGACATTGCTCCTAGGTGTAGTTTCTAAATGCTGTTCTGTATCTTTCAAGTAAATGTGCACCTTATTACAATTTCTATTTTGTTTTCAAATAGCACACAATTAATTGCTTTGGTTTTAATCCCTATCCTTCTGTATCTTTAACATTCACAGTTAATTTGTTTCTGTCCCACAAACCATGATTCTAAGAGTTCATAAGATATTCCTGACTATTAGGGAGGTACAGTCAGATAAAGCTCAATAAAACAGACATGCAAAGCATCAGAAGAAAGGTTTATTCCTCAGATACAAGACCATAAATAAGATATTACACATCTTCCATGGCCTGCCAGTGCAAATCATAACGGCACAGCCCCTTAGGAATATTAAATTAAATGCCTGCCTTTCTCAGAAGTAGTTGCTCTTTACTTACATATCGCTGCTTGGATTAGGTTTAACCATCTCATCAACTGGAAGACAGAATTCCATAATCTCATTAAATCCAGCATTCCCAATATTCTTTGCAAGCTGTTAAAAAACAAAACCCCACAGCTTAATTTATAAACATGTTCAGTTATTAGCCACACACGTAAGAAGGGGAGAATAGGGGAAAATGAGAGTTGGGACCCCTTATTTCTGATTCCTTGACCTGCTGCTATGTCAGCAATAACAAACAGATTAGGGACTTTTTTTGGATGTAAATTTTCAACTGGTATTTAGTACATGAACAAATAACTGCAGAATAATCCATCAAGACAGCAGTTCATACAATAAATGCAAATACTTTGTGCTGTGTAAGAATACACATATGAACTGTTATGGAGCAGCTGATAAGTGGAAACTTCTTTGTGTAGCAAAGCTGAATACATTTTCTTCCTCTGGGTATTAAAGTTGTCATCTAAAATAATGCTAAATAATTAATGGGCTAAGTATTTGTGAAGTCCTTCAATTTTTAATCTGAGGCACATTTATATGCCATACAGCTGTGTTCTTTTAAAGAGCAACTCAGGATAAAAGATTTGAACACACAAAAAATATGAAGCCTTTACTAATTTGAATTCTAAGATAAGAAAAAGTTTACAGTAGGACACTGTGTTCCAGGAGGTTCCATTAAACTTCAAGAATTAAGCTTTCTTAAATTATGTTTATCCAGAGACAATTTCAGGATGGGAACATCTTGCTAAAGTGACAGAAATATACTTGTGTTAGAACTATTTTACAGTACCATTTTTAAGTTAATAAAAACAATTTGATTACCAAAAGTTCAGATGTTCCCAGCACATCTAATGTAAGTGATTGCATTCTGGAATAGTGAACACCAAGTTCTCTATGGATTCCTGAGCATTCAATGCAAGTTAAAATTCCCAAATTTGTTGAAAGCCAGGTAGGATCTGAAAGAAAAGGCACCCTCAGAATTAAAATTTATTCAGGCAATTATTTCATTTTAGATAACATAGAATACAGAAGTTAAATTCTATAAAATATTATCATTGTACCTTTTTTTTTTTTTTTAATTTATGTCTTTATATTTACTCTACCTGGAAAAAACCCAAGATTTTTTTACTGCTCAAATAAGTGAAGAGGAGAACATTTATTTTATTTTTGTCAAAGATGTTGCTATCCAAGAGAGCTCCTCAACCACTTCAGCTTGTCATCCTTCAAACAACTTTCAGGAACTGCATTTTTCCACCATCAGTATAGTGGTGTCACATTCTCAGCTGGGAATACAGGTGCAGTTTAAACTGACATAATAATGTTTACAAGGGTTGAGGTTCTTTTGTACTTCAAATACAGACTTTAGATTAAGTGAAGCAGAAGTGATTCAGAAGTGAACACACAGCACACACTACAAGATTCTCACTCAACTACTTCACAGATACTAAGGCTCATCCCTCTCCTTTCACAGCCCTCAACTGTCTTATCTCCTGGTATTTTGCATTTACTACATCGTTCCCTCATCTTGCAGCCAAGTAATTAATTTCTGAAGATTTAGGCAGCTTAGTAATTGATTTGTCTGATAAAGGTTTGTTAGTTGCCGTTTACACTATCCTTTTTTAAGGCAGCAGGCTTGACTTTTCTGGCAGTCTTATACAATACTTATTGCTGGCAGTAACTATTGATTTGTAAAGTGCATCCAGCATCAGAGTTGATGTTTTCAGCTACAGTTTCACATCAAAAAGCCCTAAGTCCTGCAGTGCCCCTGTAACATAAAAGAACAGGAACAGGAAACAGCAGGATTTTAAAAATAATTTGAAGAGGATTAAAGTAGAAATTCATTGATCAACAAAACCAACACTGCAAACCATAGTCAGCAGGTGCATTCTTCTCAAAATGAGGACAGCCTTAGACATATTCCCTGTCTCACTTAGTCAAATGTGATTTAAAAAAAAAAAAAAAAAAAAAGGTGTATTAAGAAAATGCTTCAAGTAACTTATGGCTGCTCAGTTTTACCTAAATCTTACATTATTAATGCATATTTTATTCAGTTCATTTGATTTATGTAAGCAAAAGCTACAATTAGCAAAATGCATGGGAGAAAAATAAGCTTCTTAGTAGCTTTTCTCTCCTCTGACAATAAGCATATAGCAAATAAATCTTACTAAAGTAGTCCCATTAAATTGTTAGCATATTCTACTATGTGTATAATTTTTGTGAGATAAAAAGTGAAAGCATAAAACATTAGCTTAAATATTCTCATGAGACAAAGAATTTTTACCAATTAGAAATATGCTTAAATGAGTTACCTTGTGCTCCACAGTCACAACAAACATCATTTCCAGTCATCTTCTGGACTTCAGATATAATTTCTTTTGTCAGTTCCTGGACAATATTATTTTCTCCTGTGTTATCATCTCCTTTGAATGCATTATTTAAAGCTTCCTCTTTGCTGTTTTGTAGCACAGATGTCCATCTAAAATGGCAGTAATATTTTGCTATTAAGTGTTTTGGTACTTCTGAAGTTCAAAATAAGTCTCAGTAGATCACCAGTGTCAAAAATAAAATTAGCAAAATAACTCACATTTGACATTCCTGTTCATCCTCTGCTTGAAAGTGGTATGTTCTATCATCTGCACAATAAATAATTCACATACTGATTAAAAAAATTATTGAAAAACTCATCTTGCAGAAATCTCTCAATGAAATCTAAAATTAATTGATTCCTGAGGTCTCTATTCTCATCACCGGAGCATGTTGACAGACAAAAAGTCTATTTAACAAGCTTCACACTACTACCTACGGTTCATCTCTGATTACATCCGTGTTTACACAAGGTGGCTCGTTGCATTTTAAACAGAAGCTGTTTTCTTCAGTGCTGTGCTTTTATTGCACGAGCAGCAGGAGAGCAATGGAAATGTTCCATGTACTGGATATAACCTCAGTAACCATGAGTATGAAGTTCTGCTGTGAGTGAGGGGAGTAAAATATAGAGTCCATATTTGAGTTTATCTGTGTATGTAAGAAAGATTTAAAGAGTTCACATGAGCTCTTAAAACCCAGTAATCACAAACAGCAAAACAAATTTGCCAGACACAAGTCCAAACTACAACCAGCATAAGCCCCAAGCTGTTCCAATTAAACCAAACTCACAATTTTCAATTTACTACTACTTTTCTAATTCTAAGCATTGTTATCATGGTATACTGCTAAAGAAAAAAGCATAATACATTTTAAGTCTGTGGAGCAAATGAGATATGATATAGTTTAATGACTGGGTTGGAGTGAGAATAGTTGATGAGAACACCAAAGGTGAAGCTACTGGCAAAAAGATACTCTAAGATGAAAATTTCTAACGTTTGAAAAATATTCAGGCTAAAAGATATTAAAAGATAGCTTCATGCATGGGAAATATTAAGACATTGAAGATGTATGAAAGAAAAGAAAAGGAAGTGCTACATGAAGAGATTTTATCTTGCGATAATACAGCAATTTCCATTTTGTAAACAAGGAATTCTTTTAACTCTACAGTAAAACGAAGTGAAAAAGTCATCTGGAGAAGGCTAAGAGGCCAGTTATGCCTTGTAAAGTGTGTGATAACATTGGAATAAGCCAGGCAAAACCTGACATGGTCATCAATAAAGAACGAAAGTGCAAAAGTAAACAGGGAAGCTCAATTGCTTGAGCAGAAATGAATTAGCTGTATATTGCACACAAGCGTTTGAGTCTATTCACATAAGCAGCATAGCTTATGTTTACAAATGCAGAAGAACTTTATGCTTCAATAAAGGAACAAATGAGGAATTCATTTATATTCTTCTTCCCAGCTAATCTGAGATACATATTTCAGTAAAATATCCTTGTGAGAAAACAAAGGAAACGTTATACTACACAATTTCATATCATTCCATTCCAGTCCAAAAATTACTCAGTTTTTCTGGGTTTAACACATGAATTCTTTATCTCACCTTTCTATCTATTATGAGATAAAAAAACCAAAATATGTTTTCAGTATTTTCTTCACAGTTGCGCAGCAACCACGAGACCTACATTTTAAAAAATTTTAAAAGCATCTTTTGATCTTGTGCAAAAGTTGTAACTTTTCAAGATGATCAGCTGGGACATTTATCAGTATGAAGAGTGATGTCACAGCAAAAAACAGTTACTCTACTGTAAGACAGCAAAAATTAAATAGAAAAAAGAAGTGACCACAGCTTTTTAAAACAAGTGGTTTTCCAAAGAAACAGGCACAGATAGCTGCATTATGCTAAAATAACTGAAATGTCAGATTTTCATAGGAAGGACATTTTATAAAGGGAAGCCTTCTACAATGGGAAAAATGTTCTACTGGATTACTGACACATGTACAGAAATAATGCAAAATTCTGCTATGAGCTGCAAGTAAAAAGACCTGAACAACAAACCTACGTGATATGAGGTCAAAACACTTTTTCTCCTCTGGGTTTGTTTTCACTTGGCAGGTTAACAGATTGAGCTTTGCTGGAGGTCGGTTAGCCTATTTGAAGATAAAACACACACATTTTAGTATATCCATGCTGACTGAGCCCTGCAGGTTGAAAGCACAGGATAACATCCCACTGGCCAAAATATTTGACAAATGGCTGTTTAATTTTTAAGGTCCCCAGGTTTTCATTCATGTTTTCTTCTGCATCATGGTTTGTAGTCTACTTTTATTTGACTATATTGTTTACTGATAGCTGGATAGACACTAGCATTTTGAAAGGAACAGCAGTAGAATCTTTTCAACTACCACTAACCAGAAACACTTACCTGAAAGAACTGGGTACAAAAAAGAAACAGGTTCATCCTTATATTTAACCCCCTAACACTCAGATATTTAGTTTTAAAAAATTACTTGGTTAGTTTTCAATAATTAATTATTTTGACTCCTGTTAATGTCTAAGGGGTCTCCAGATAAGCAGTTAAGAACAAACGCTGAATTTTTAAATCAGTAAAGGGAAACAAGTGAAGGAAAATAAGAAGTTGTCACAGAGAAGCCTTCCAGCAAACATATGTAAAAGTAAACTGAGCTTGCTGTTTACTAAAAATCTAGTGAAATAAAGTATATTTTATCATGATATATATTTTCTAGTCAAGCTCCCTCAGCTATTTCAGTTCCTTTTTGACTAGAAAGTGCAGTGTTCTACTAAGAGCAAGATTCACAAGAAACCTGCATTTTGAAAGATTCATAAAGGCTACAAAGACTTTTCAAATAGCACCTCTGTACTAACCTCTTCTTTCCTCTAACTTACCTGCTCTACAGACCTAGAAAGACACGTTTGCAACCTTGACTTGAGGAATGGCTTTCGCTTTCTACAATTGATAAATAGTTTCATTCTTCTTTTAGAATGCTTAAATCAGAAAGCAGATTTAACTAGTGAACCTTTGCTCTGGACAATAGCATCTAAAAATAGTAATTTAAACCCTTAAGAAAGGACTGTTATAAAGATAGCAATATTCACAAACACATTACCACACTTATTGTTGCATTCTAAAAATACTAATAGACTAAGTTGCTAAAATATGATTTAAACATTGAAACAAAACTATTACCAAATGAAGCTGTACTATCACATGATGTCATTAATTTGCAAGGAATCATAAGAAATGTAGATATTCTCACAATCTCACCTACATTTATTGATAAAAACATTTAATAAAAAAAAAAACTAGGGACTACAAGTCAAAAGATTACAGATTCCCTTGAAACAATCTGATAAAACAATGTAGCAGGCCAAAAAAGAACAGTATCATTATATCTGAAGACTAGTTAAAAAAAATCAAAACCATGGACAAACAAGGAAACAATTATGTATTTTTTTCCTGTTAGGAAAAAAAAGAAGCACGGTGTCCTTGAAAAATAGCAGGCTCATGCTTTGCCCAGCATAAGCAGCAGACAAAACAAAGTCATGCAAGCTTTGAAACAATAAATGTGCAGGTCACTTGCTGGGCAATGTAAAACAAATTATACCCAAGAGAGGTTTTGGAGGCAGCAAGATGACAATTTATTGACAACCGCATTGTATTCTCTGCCTAATAAATAGCTTTTCAAATTCCAGGCTTCCTTTTAGTAGTAAAACTGCATACAGTTTTAATTCTTCAGTTATAAATTATATATAAACATATAAAAATATTTATAAATTATTAATTATATAGACACTGGCTAACTCATATATACGTTTCTCACAGGCTCTATCGGAATGTAAAAACGCAATTCATGTTTAAGAGAGAATCCCCTCGCCCCAGGACTTTGGATCTGAAGTGCATTTGGGACCTAATTAGTTCTCTCTAACTTATGAAATATGAAGCTGTAAATGAATGCAGTAAAATGCTTCAGAGAGGTCTGAAGGACCAATGCACACAGGACTTGTCCCTCTGGACAGGAGAATGCAGCAGAAGAACTCAGTATCACAATCTGAGAACCCAAAGAAATGGCTGCAACAACAACATATCCTGGGCCAATATGCTGATCTTGGAATCCGTACATATTCTTGAGATTTAGTCTGAAGAACTCCTAACCTGAAGTCAGCATTAACAGGGGTATTAAAAACCCTTTGCATGTGGCTGATAGCACCTCATTCATGCTTCCATCCTGCAGCCAAGTAACAGGTTTTTCTCCAGCAGCCTCCCTGGCCTGTGCCCATTGCTTGTGGACAACACACTCCCATCACACAGCAGGTGCTGCCTGGGGAGAAGTTGAAGCTTAAAGGCAAAGGGAGGTAAAGGCTGTGTGAGCTCCTTAGCCACACTGAATCAGACACTTGGCAGGATTAGGAGATGCTAGACATGGAAAAGACTAAATGTAACTACTACACACTACTTGTTTGAAACCTCTGAGGTTTACTTTCCTGATCGAGTCTCTGACCAGACAATTGAATTTCACACTGCTGCTGAGTTTTTGGACACCTGTGTTAACATGGCAACACCCTGAAAAGATGTGCTGCCACCTTTCATGCCATACACAGAACTGAGCATCAACTCATGTTCCTTCCTGCAAAAACAGCAACTCTCTATCCGGCAAAACTGACTTATAATCTGTTCTAGCAACAAACAGAAGTGCAGGAATAAAAAAGTTAGGCCTCTGAGACAATACAGGAGTGCCATGATACTGATTTTACAAAAGACATGAGCAAATATGCCCACTAGCTGGCTGGTTGATTTCATCATGCATTTTTTTTGGATATCAGTGCTCAATTCCAGAATAAAAAGATGAAATCTGATTGTTTTGCCCTCAGATTGTCCTATTAATCATCATGGTAAAGTTTTCAGCAGTAAAGAAAGACCAACAAAAAAAAGATTCAACAATGAGTCTCTCTCACATTCTTTTCTTTGCAAACAACCAGCAAATGTTCTTTAACACAAATCTGGCTCTGAGGAATCTGATATTTCTGAAATCATTTTGCCCTGTGACATCTTGATCTGGAAAGGATTTAGGAAGTCCTAATTACATGTTGCAATCTTCTTCTATCATTGTTTTTTCATCCATGTATGTTAAATGTACAAATGCTGATTTCTTTGAAGCTTTTAGTTGTCTAAAAGTGTAACTTTTGCACATATGCCAATGCAGGCAGGCACATACAGGGTCACAGCTGGGTGACTGACAGAGAACCCAACATAGTCTCTCCATCCATCAGGAAACCACTTGGCAGGCAAGTTTAAGCACCTGCAACTGCTTGACAAAGTAGTCCCTCCTAAAGGGAGGCTATATGACCAAAGAAGAGAAATCCATGAAGACTACTTAGCCCCTTAAAGGAGAAGTATTTACAAATTAGTATTTGATAAAGAAAACAAAACTGACAACTGAATTTCTGTGATTTTGATGAACTGCTGGGATGAGAGAACAACACATCATATTTCAAAGACCAGGAGATATCAACCTTGAGAAGCTTGGAAATCAATGTTGTCCCTTCCAAATTCTCAGAAGACATTCAGAGCAGCCCAGAAAATTAACAAACAAAAATCACTTCTACGTCTTTCAGTGTCTGTGAAACATTTATTATTTTTTTACATAAAGCTGTCATCGATATATAAGGGGGAAGTGAGCAAGTAAGTGAAAATACCTTTTAGGAGTGTATTTTAAAACAAGAAGGGACTTTTCTAATGTTCTAATATAAAAACATCAAGACCAAACCTGTGCAATGCACCTTTCTAAATTCACATTTGAGTATCTGCCTTAGGAAATGATTTCCAGCTACGGCTTCACTGATTTCAGTGGGAACCTACTGCTTCTAAAAATGTCAGACCATCTGGTAGATTGCTTATAAAAAGAAAAACAGTACCCTGATAGACTCAGTAACTGTATTTGCAAGTAAAAGTTTTCAAATTCTGCTCCACAAGTGGATTTTGTAGCCTCTGCCAGCTCTGCTCATTCCTACTGGTACCAGTACAGCATGTCCAACATCAAGCACAACCAGGGCACACGGAGACACCAGCATAGGATACACCAACAGACTTCTCTCTGACAAAGACACACTCCTACACACCCAAATGAGAAGAGGAATAAACAAGTGGACAATTCCAAAGCCATAGTAATGAGTGTGCTTTGCAGGCCTGGCTTTATATTCCTCCTTAACTCCTGATTATCAATTCTGAAGGCAGCAGTTTGTGGTTAGATGCACAAATGAAAGATTGATTCATTTTTGCTGCCAGGGTCAACTTGTAGTCATAGCAACAGGCATAACAGGATGAAGAACAGAACAGTTCATAACAGGACCAAGAAACAGGACTGTTTATTAGACCAAGAATGGGAAATAGTGTCACTGAGTTATTTTTTGCCTTAAGAAACTTTCTTAAAAGTTTTCATAAAACAATATAAAAAATGTTACAGGAAAGCAAAACCAAGTTGAAGGCAAAGTGCAAAAGGTCCAAACTATGAAAGCATAAAGTTTTAAAATTTTAACAAATGTTTAATAGTTACACTTCATGTATTCAAATATTGGTAGCAGTAATAAAGAGGGATTTGTAACTCTCTATTTCCTGTCATTCTGGTAGAAGTTGTTTTTAGAGCTGATTTTCCCCAAAAGCTATTCCTAAGGAGCTAACAGACTACCATACAGCAGCAAATATGGGGGAGAAGAGCAATTCAGGACACTCTCAGTTTATCTTGCAAATATAAAAAGTTGTTTAACTCATATCTAAAGTGGCATAATGCCCAACCATATCTTTAAAACAAACAAAAAAAAAGAAATTAGAGTTGGTATTTTTAGGTAGCCTGGTAAAATATGAACATTTACACAAACTGAGTCACTATAAAAGCCTTTTTTTCCCATTAACAGTTATGAACATTAAAATAGCTGTATTTTTAGATACTGTGTATGTCTTGATATATTTCTAAAAGGCTGTCTTAAAAAATATATCCCTCATATTCAAAACACAGCTCAGGAATCTAGCTAATTCCAAATCATAAATATAGACCAGCATAGCTTGCCTTTCGGTATTAGCAACCATGTACATAAAATACTGTAAACAAATACTTACTGTACCATGGGAAATTGTAAGAAAACCATTTTTAACTGAGCACTTCCTTTTCTGCCACACTTTTCTGATTCTAGTTTAAAGGGAAAAAAAAAAGGTGACAGTTTTAAATATATTTTGTATTACATTGCTTGAGCTCTTAGGACCTAATATTTCTCCCAGCAAACTCCAGCAGTACTTACCCATCACTTTTCTTGTACAGACTGCCACTCCGCTCAGTGCCGTGTTCCTTGTTTCCCTGAGGCTGATGTAAACTGTAAGCTGTACTCTGACGAATCTGAGAATCCTGAAATAATCAACAGCAATTTGTGATGCATTCCACACTTTCAACCAAACTACCCCCCCATTAATGAGTTTCAGAGCTTTTCCTTCCTGCTCTAATACAAAAGGCCAAATGAAGCACACTTTTCCTCCTCAATGAGAGAGAACAAGATCCATTTCTTTTTTTCAGAGGGCACAAAAAACATTTGAGAAGTATCCATTATCAGCACCTGCCAAAATCTTTTTACTTGCTTTTATTTAGATTTACTCTTGCCCTTAATATATAGGGGTTTTAAGCCACTATTAATTGAGCAGAGGGCTTTCCAACTCATGTAAACACTGCAGGGTACAAACATAAATGACTATTACTACCTGCAATTGCTAGTGCACTCTTCCATTGAAAAAAAAATTACATACATCAATTTGAAGAACTGATTTTCTTTGTGGAAACTGAGACAAGTTATTGTCTGAAAAGCTGAAGAGTCCTCCTGGAAACATAGTTCAGGAGTCATACAGAAAAATTGAAAAGCCATTTCCAAAAAAGAATAATTTAAAGCAAAATATCTGGAAGAGAGCAGAATTCAGAGACAGGAAGAGACAAGGATTAATTGAACGCTTCTCACTGCTCTCAGAACTACCCAGAGGCAGGACCCACTTCTGCAAGAGTCCAACTTCATAAAAAATTACCTGAAAATGAGGAATCTGATGTGTTACACCATATTAACAGCAGTAACATGACAGAATGGACTTTTAAATGCACACAGTAACAATGACTACTACTTAAAGTTTTCATTTTTTTCTTTTCTAATGTCATTGCTCTATGGACGGAATTACTCTTATGCTATATATGGCAGATAATACAATTATAGTATGGAAAAAAGCCACAAAGCAGCTCACTAATATGACTATGAGCTATTATAAACGTGATGGGAGGGACAGAGCTCCCACCTACAGCCCTGTTCAGAGCACTTAGGACTCCATTCCTCCAAGCTGCAGGACTTCAGGCTCATCCTGAATATACTGCTGGAGTCCAGTGGTCCTGAGACCAATGAGCTGGGCTCCACATGGGCTACAGCACTCCTTGCTGCTCCTTTTCAAGAGAAGCAACCTGTGCCCACTCAGTGAGTGATCTAGGAAGCCATACCAGGTAGCTACAACATCATCTGAGCCCTTTAAAGGCCCTATGGAATTACCATTTAGCTGTCTGTGCCTGACAAAGCATCCCTTCAGATTTAAACCAGTCTGTTTATCGTTCCTTTCCAGTTTGTTTACATAGAATTATTCAGTTCTGCACTCTGCACAACATAAAGCCAGAACAACATTTTTAAAATATTCCTGTCACTCATTAAAAACTGCTGCACGCACACATTTACTGACTTCTGAAGAAAATCTGATCAGACACTGCCTATTGTGCCCTACCAATGCCTTGATCTCTGCCTCCCATTAGTCTGCAAAGGAACTGCATTCCCAAGATTAGAGGCCTTACAGGAAATTAATTTCAGTTCTCCCCATCCTCAATTATGTAAAGATTATAGATGACCTCCAACACCTGCTCATAGCACCGTTCCCATTACTTTAGTCTGTACTGCTACTTTTTGTGCATTATTTTCTGCCTCATTTCAGCCACCTCCCTTCATCTGTTTACCCTCAGCTGTTGTGTTTGGCCAAACTGGCAAACCAATAATACAAGCTTCCTGCCTAATTTCAGCAGGAGAGGAAGCTGCAGCAGCTGACGTGTATTTCCACACATTCATGACTATGAACAGTATGTAAAAAATTTAATACCATTTCATTAAAAGAACTTAAGGACAAACATATTGTGCATTTTAAATTCTCAGTTCAGATCATGTCCACATCAATATTGTCCAACATGATTGCCAAATGATGGTTTTCCAGAGCTGTCTAACAACAAATTCATTATTTTGATCTAGCTCCTAAGTGACGGGATACCACCACACAAATCACCACCACAATTAACATCCTTCCTTTCAGCATGCCTTTTCCCTAAGCAGGCTCTCCAAGGATCTTCCCTTATTTCTGGTTTGCATACTGCACAAAACAGAGATACAAATCAGAGATAACAGGTTCAGACTCAATAGCCTCATTGGAGAAGCAGAAACAATGTACATTACCTATGGGAGGAAATGGATCACCACAGGATAGAGGACACACACCTAATGCAGAGCATTGTCATTTTAAGTGTATCTTGAACATAACAAGATCAGAACAGGCTGAAGTACACAAGCCTAAGGAACTGAACTTTGACCACTTTATCAACTTGGAAATACAGATAGGCATATAAAAAGACGAGTCATTTAAAATTTGCAGCATGTTTTTAGTGAATCACTTCACTGACCATAGAAAGGTCTGAAATTCTTTCCTCCAAAGTCTATAAAGATATACAGACTTCTAAGTAAGCTAAAAATGAAAGAAATGTGAAAACAGAATTCTCTAAAGATGGTCTGTGACTATTGATAAGAGATATTCTAAGATCCTACTTATCAGCCCCACTACGTGAACACAACAGAACTTTTCATACAAGGTGCTTCAACCTATACTCAACAAATTTTGGCTAGCTATTCCACAGCTCCCATGGAGCAGGATTTTTAGACTGTTTGGATCACTCCTGTGTGTAAAGCTGCCAAAAAAAAAGCTCTTATAGCTCTCCCAGAGCCTGAGATTCTCTGACATTTGCAGGATCATTGCCAAGAGGATGTTTCAGAGATCCATCCCTTATCTATCCCATCCTTATTCCTATTACAGCCCCACAAAGTCTCCAAAAGATACATCTATCAGAACCCCCTGCAGGAAGCCTCTCCTATAGCAAAAACTACCATAATTTTTGTCAAGAAACACAACATTTATCCTATTTTGCAGTGGCCTAAATAGATTATAGATTCTACCAAAGAAGCAGAAACAAATCTAAACACTACAGTCTCAGGAGGTGACCTCACCCAAGGTCATGGGAACAAGAACAGTCAAGGCAATACAACTAAGGTTGACTCTGAAACTTGTGGAACTTCTACATTTGAAAAATAAAAGTTTACAAATTAAAAATTACGAAGGTGTACACAAAATAACATTTCAAAAAGAAGTTTCAATACAAACCAGGAAGTTGTGTGCAGGAAGAAATTATACATTCAGGCACAACGGAAAAAGATTCACTAAGAGTGCTTGTGTGTGTTCAGTTTTTTAAACACAACAGGAACAATATTTGTCAACATTCTGTCATTTCATATATGAAGTCCATTTTAATTAAAAATACATATATCTTCAAAATCTTGCAAGAACATCAAATCAAGCAACTGGATTTAATTTCCAAAGGAAAGTACAAAGGAAATCACCAATTTGTCTTACAACAATTTCCTTTCCCAAGAAAAATCTGATAAATTTTTTGATAATGTTTTTCCTTTCTTTTTTTTTTTTTTTTGTAATAAAATACACTAAAGACGAGAAAGAAAGAACTAGTCATTTCAAGCTCATAGGAAAAATCCAGTTTCTTGAAATCTGAATGGAAATCATGCCACTATTTTCATTAAAACATAGTAACACTTACTCTCCTAGACTTCGGTCACAAAATGTAAATGCATTTCAGGAAGGAAAAAGAAATCAGTTACAGTAAAGAAAATTACAGTGCAACAAGAATAATATTAGTGGGTTGTACAGTAAATTATACAAGAACTCTCTGGCATCCCACTGATTAATTGATGCTTTCAAAAAGTTTTAAAAATAATTATAGTACTTCTCATGCTCTGCAGGTAAGCATCTATATCTAAACTTGCAGAATTAATAAATAATGACTATAGCATAAAGCATTTTTTATATTTCTATTTTTAAATGTCACAAGCCCAGTAGAAATAATAAATTTATGTGTATTATTAATTTTTGAGTCTGTGAAAAAATGTGTATTTGTCACATCTTCCATATACATTTAATATCAGCATGACTGATGTACACTCCCAGCAACCATGAAAGCCAACTGATATCTCTCTTGAGCACAGACCCAATTAAAAGAGGACACCTTCTAACACACCCTAAACAGCAAACACTCCTTCTTGAGAGTGTGCAATCAAAGGCTAACCCAATTCCACAAGATTCCCTAGTCTCTCATTCTACCAAACTCAGATTTGGAAGTTTTTGGTGAATCAGTGAGTCCTGAATGCCAGGCAGAATCTGAGGAAGTGCCTGCTATCTTATGGGACTTTGTACACAATTATCATAATCACAAATTTCCCAAGGTAACAAAGTGAAGAGTGTTCAAAACCATTCCAAATCCCTGTCAGCAAGTCACAGAATCACACTGGTTTGGATCGGGAGGGGCCTTTAAAGATCAAGTCCAACCCCCAGTTGTGGGTAAGGACATCTCTCACTAGATTACATTGTTCAACAACCACCATCTGTCACCAGTAAAAGCTAGGAGTCACCTTAACTTTTATGAGAAGATCAAAGCAAGACCGGAAAAGATCAAGGAAGTCTGAGCTCTGTAGACTAAACTATTTCATTGTGATCCCTCTCAGAAAGAGAATCTGAAAAGGGGGAGGGCGTTCATTCATCACTTTCATGGCCCAACAGCCACACAAAGGAAGCTGGCTGGCATTTATTTTTATGAAGAGGAGGCATTAGCAATCTGAAACAAAAGTAGATCCAATATTTAGGATTACATTATACAAAATGCTTACTTCCAGATCAGAGTTTGAAATTACTCCATAATTCATTAAATCCAACAGCAATCATAATTGGAACTCAAAAAATACTCATTAGATTGCCAAACTGACCCAGCTCTTACACATTCAAACACTGGCATTTTGCAGTTGAATAGCAGACTTGATTGTCATTTTTGCAGATGATGACAGAGGTGTTTTGGGATTTGAAGTTCAGTTTTACATCATCTTTATGCAGTTTGGAATAATAGTGTGAGATAAATAGGGTCTACAAATAGGGTCTTCCTGATAATGTCCAAGTTCTTTCATTCTCAGTTTGAGCAACAGTGCACCACCTGAAGTATTTTACAATACTGGTAACAAAAAGAAATTATTTTTCAGTAAGTCTCATATTTTCAGTGGGCATTCATTTTTTTTTAAAAATGTCCTTGTCAGAAACATTCAATATCAGCATCAAAACAAAGATGAATGAACAAAAGGAATTAAATGTCTGATAAAAGTTAAAATAACTCTATTTTGAATATTAACATTATATTACAAGTAATTAAAAAAGGTATTCCGAAGTTAAACCACCTTATATGCTCACCTCTTTCTGATCAACTTGGAGTGCTGATTTTAAAATATCTCTGAGCTGTGTTAATTGTCTTCGTTCTTCATCTTGTGCTTGTTTAATCTTGAATCAAGAAAAATACAGGTTAAAAATAACATTTTTTTTTCAATGCAGGTCTTTCAAATTTGCCGCTTAATTGGTTCATTTTTTGAGAAATATTCAGTGAGAATGAAAGCAAAGAGAAAATGTGATCTGTTTATTTTCCTTTGTATCTTCAGAAAACTTGATAATGGTTAGGGTATTGCTGGGTTAAGACTTTGATACTGCTTCACAGTGCTCTTGGTTTCCCTGTGTTTCACTTGAAACTACATGTTATTTTCCACTTAATGAACACTTTAGAGCAAAAGCTGTTTTCATAGCATTTTACACAGTGGGGTCCTGAACTGAAACTAAGGCTTCTGAATGCTATCCTAAAATAAGATTTTATTCAGCAATCTACTCTAAACCTTAAATGCTGACTATTGAAGCAGTCAGGCAACCTGAACCAAAATGATCATGCTTCTACTGTAAAAAATGTAATTTACCACACAAACCTGAAACGTTGCTACTCACTGTATAAAGATCTGTCGAGAGCGTCTCAATTGAAGGTTTGAGACTTTCAACTGCTTTTAACCCATCCTGAAAGAAACTTAAAAAGAAAAGCAAAAAGCAAGTTGTTAAGAAACTGTACTTTGTATTTTCTGCTTAGAAAGTTGCCAAAGGAAGACATGCATATTATTATGCCATGCCACAAACTTCAAAACAGTAAACTTTTTTTTAATCCGTCCTTGACTGAGCCACCTCTTTATTTCCATTATGGCTTATTCTAACATGCAAAATCCCCAATTAGATTCAGAACTGCCACAATCCACTGCACATAAATTTTCCTCATTCTCACCTCAAATACAAGTTCTCATCCCACTTTGTGAAGGCCCAGAACAAGTAAGATTCATTTGCAGAACAGCAAAAGCTCTGGTAGATATAAAATAATTGTGATTTCTTGTGATTTTATGTCTGATGCAATCCTTTTACTAAAGGAAAACCCCTTTGTTTCCCAAGCATTTATTATGGTCTATATGCAAAGTGAATATGCTTCATCTTTCTGTAGTACAAGCATTCTGTATTGGCAGAGTAATGCTATCTATGCCAAGTATTCCAGTTCTTAAAAAAATAATTTAAGATTTAAAAAATAAATTTTAATAAATCACAGTTACATGCATATTTGATTAAATATTGCTGCACTGTTTGAAACATAAAATATTTTCATTCTAGGAAGCAGTCATGAAAATGATATCACAGTATTTATGTCACTAAAATTTTATTAAATAGAGCAGATTAATGACATACTACAAGTGAAACTGATTTTAAAAGCAACACAGCTATTGAGGGAAAAAATACATAGATCCAGACTGGTGTTTTAAGATGAATACTTACTGATTTCAACAGGTTAGCAGTGGCTCTTTCAAGTTTATAGCTGTGAATTCATTGCTATATGACAGATTTGTAAGACTATCATAACAACAGCACATAACTCTAATGAGAATTTTCTGTTTTATTACTGGACCCTCTTCCAATAAAGTAGAAAAAGAGTGACTCTTTCAATATCGTTTTATTCCACTGCTTATGCATCTTATTTTTCTTGAGCACTGAATTAGCTTAGTTCATTGTTAGATACGCTCAAAGAAGTCCATCAAAACTAACGGACCACTAACAGATCAAACTAAAAGCCCTGTTTCAAGAGGAGTTTATAAACATGGCAAATTATTGTTTGGCATTCCTTTGGAACATAAAATTATATTCAGTGTAACAAGCTCAACCTCATTACACGTTTCAGGATACAGTAACAAAAGCAATTACTAATCTGACAAAAGAAATCTGTCAAAAGACATCAGCAAGAACAGCTGAGTCTTAAGGTTTACTTTGAAAATTCTCAAAAAGTTGAAAAGAAAACATTGTTCCAGTTAGTGTAGATATCAAGAAAAGTAAAACATACTTGCACTGAGCATGAAAATACTTGATCAAGTTCTGAAGCAAGTCCACTCCTTTTTTAATCTTGATTTCATTGACTTTCAGCAGGTACTGTTAAAACACAATTCACAAAAGAAATTACTTATTACTGCTACAGGGGTTTTCTTTTTAACACTTTATTTTCAGTTATATTTTATCAAGTCTTAACAGTCGCAGATTTATACAACCTAAAAGAAAATGCAGCAAAAAGTGGCTTCAAGAGTTAAATCACACAAAAAGAAATCTTGTCACTGCTGACTTTTGTTATCTTGTAAGGATATTTCACTATGATTTTTTCAAATTGTTAGAATATCCTTTGGGGCTCCTAAGGAAAGCCTCTGTTAAAGAAAGCATGAAAGGGTCTGTGTAGCACTTTTAGGAACCCATTCTTACACTGAGCAGCACATCTAAAAATGTATCCCACTAGTTGTTAAATTCATTGCTAAACAGATGTCATTAAGGAGGAAAGCAGTTCACTTAAAAAAAAAAAGTGAGGGATTATTTTAACAAGTTTCAAAATCTGCCTGTCGACTTTATAGTTTTCTTTATTAAATCCTTATACATGGTAATTACAACAAATCACAGGTTAGCAAGAGATTTTTCAAAAAATTTACTGTTAAGTGCAAAAGAAGTGTAATTACTGTCCTTTTGCATAAGGCACAATCAAAGTCCACATTAAGTGGTAGCTCCTCCCCTGAATACCATAGCATAAAATATGTCAGCCATGCAAGCAGAAGAATGATTGATCAAATATCAAAGTCCTTAACTGTCCATCAAATGACAACAAATTTTAACCCCATCTTAGACAGAGACCTCCAAGCGAAGGACTGAATGTTTTCTAAATGAGGCTCTAATGCATCTGGGTTTCCCCTTCTCACAGTACACCCTAAATGTTTTAAATCAACTAAAGTAAGCAGTATCCAAGTGCCAACTTTCAATGTTGCAGCTTCTTATGCTGGTTCAGGTGGACAATTTATAAGCCTAAATGTAGATATGTGCACTGGATAGTATTTAGTTACAACAATCACCTTTCCAGCACCTGTTAATTTAAAATGGAACTCTAGGCATTTGGTATTCAGTTCACTTTCATAATTTATAGAGAACTAGTCTGTACTTACGATACAACTTCAATATGTCACCCTTCTGACTTACTATCAAAACAAAACCTAAGTCCTCTTTCACGACTATTCAGAGGTAATCGAGTGTAAACTTCTTTTCCTCAAAATCAGAAGAAATACAGGATACACTTCAGCTATTCCACATTTAAGATAATTTGATCCAATTTCACAGACTTTACCCTTCATTATCACTACAACTGACTAAAGTGAACTCTTCCTTTATTGCGACACAGCAAGAGAGAAGCATCTGTTCCAAGTTGTTTCTTAGGAAGGATACAGATGGGCAATTAGCTGACAACATCCATATGTTTATTTGTTACTCAAATCCCTTTGTAAGTTTTTAACTTTTTAGTCTGATTCTGTACAGGAATGTGAAGCTTTGCTCTTAAGTATGAGTGCATGTACTTACTAAAAGTGATATTCAGGACAACTGCAGTTATGCTATGCTGGCATATGAGTCAAATTAGTTATCACCATCACAGGAAAGGCAGTAGAAACACCCATGGTGTATTTCTGGGCTAATGCATACTAAAAAAAGAATACAGCAACTTGAATTCCCAACCACAGAACTAGACATATCCTTAAATGAATTGAACCAAAAATATTCACATCAGATTTAATATACTGCAAAATCAGACATTTTGAAGTAGAAACATTCTGAAACAACTTGAAAGACAACAGGATTCCATCCTTAGCACTCTTTTTCTGCACCAACCCAGCAGTGTGCTAGACTAGAGCCTCTCCTCATAATAACGCAACAGCTGTCAGCACAGGGAACAATTCAGAGAATGATCAAGGGCTTAAAATAACTTAAAGTGAAGTAGTGGTGTAAAGACTTATTTATTGTAAACTCTTAGTGTTTTATTGAGCTTTGCATTAATTTGTCTGTCAAGTACAATTAGAAACTATCTAAATTCCCTGCAAAGTTTGCCCATCAGGATAATAAAAAATGTGTTTTCACAAATGGAGTCAACAAATAATTTGGCATTTCCCTTTAATATCACAGCTACTCTTAAACAATTGCATTTTTCAAAATTTTCCTAAAAACAGCAGCAGAACAATAATAATTTCACACTGAATCTTACCTCACACATCTGTAACTGGAAGAATCTTCTTTCTTTCTCCATCTCTTCTGCAATTTCAGCTCCACTTATTTCCGTACGAATCATCCCATGCAGCTTAGCATGCTCTTTTTTCTCCTTCTCTATTTTTGTACTGTAAGGCAAAAAGAATCAGTCAATGAAGTGAGAAATCCACAGCCTCTCAGGAAATCAGATTATTCACAAAGTCTACTGACAGATGCGGAGCCAAACTCCTGTAGCTTTGCATATGACTTACTTCCAGATGACATTTCATTTGAAATTTGACAATGACTAAAGATCAGCAATGACATACAGTAGCTGAAATCTAATTAATCATCTGTTAAAGTAATGTTCTGACAGATACTCCAAAAGAAGACAATCAATGAGAAGAAGATACTAAGTTCTTGCTCCAAAGAAAGAAAATACAGGAAAAAATAATGAGTTTTAATTGAGAACATAGGGGATGTTTAATCCCAACAGAGCAAACACTGGTTAACAAAGTTCAATTATGTCACTTGATTTATTGAGTCTTGCCTGTCATCAAGTCATCTTCTATATATACAGGGTTTCCTAAGCCAAAATCACAGTTGCTGTCTCTACTTGCTGCTGAGCCAGTTGGCACTGGGAATGTCGACCAGCCGGCTGCGTTGCAGACTTCAGAGTCTGCTAGACCAGCTGTCCTAATTCCCTAAAAGTTTCCATGAACACTTTCCAAGAGCTCTGAATAAAACAGGTTCTCCTGCAGAATATAAATGAATAACCAATGCCTGGCATATTCCCATAAACTCACTTCTGCATTTGTTAAAGCCATTCTCCATATTATTCCTAAATGCAGTAGCGTAATTTGACAGCCCAGTTAGACAAGTCTAATATAGAGAAAAAAAAAGATATTAAGGAAAGAAAATACACAGGGTGTTTACTTTTTGAAGACTTTTAGTATGCCACTCATACTCTTTAGAACCTCAAAATTCTGAAAAGAGCTTCCTGAGGAAATGCTATACTGTTTTTGAACAAGAGGAAGCATTACACAGGAATACAGGAAGGAGATCAGAGGGACAAATAACACACACAACTGTCCTACCTCCTCTTGGGTAGTCAAGTGTCTCTTAGCTCTCTCTCTGAACAGATGACATGTCTCAAGTACTCTCTTAACCTGATGTTAACATTACCCTAACAGCTTATGGAAAATGTCTAGAAGGTCTAAGGACTTCCAGTCAACAAAATATTCTGTACTGACACTTCTCAAAAATGAGAAACTGCCTCCTATTACACCTCAAGCAGTGAGGGAAAACAAGAATTAATTCCATTAATCCTCCCCCTCAACATTCCCACTGGGAAGCATTTTGAGCAGCAATGCAAAAAGCCCCACTGTGCTCTCAGCACAGGCAGGCACAGCAGAGCCAGCCCTGTGCAGTATTCCAGCAGCCAGCACAGCCAGCACATCCAGCCAGCACCATGCTCTTCCTCAGCCAATCACATCCCGCCAGAAGCAGACGTTTGGAAGGAAGCGCCTCTCCTTTGAAATAAATATTCTGAAAACTCCAATCGCCTGAATTAAAACTCAATTCCAGAATGTTCTGTTTCCATGAAAAATAAGTCTGCACTCTTACCCAATTACTGCCAATTACGCTATTTTGTAAGCACAGAAAACAAAACTCCAGACACAAGAATTAACCAGATAATCCTGAGCAAGAAAGATAAACCATTACAGAAAAGACTGACAGAAAAATATAAATACGCAGCTCCTTTCTAGCACACACGCTAGAAGAGTTTACATTATATCACACTTGATAGTTCTAAAACAGTTAAACCTCAGAGGAAAGATCCAGGATGTTTCAGTTCTCTCAATTTCCAAATTAACCTAACAGCTCTTGAGGCCAGAGAACTCACTAACGTGTGACCAGGTGTGTGAAGGCTAATAACCACCAATTACTATTGTATAATATTTTCATTTTTTACAGAGAACAATACTCCAGCGTAAGATAACGAAACCACCTCCAAAATCTTACGAGTTTATTAGCGTGTCGTAAAGTATCTCTAAATGCTAGTTAAGCCAAAAGACAGCTAACACTGCCAAAGAGTCAAACATTATGCACAGTATCACAGCATACACTGCATTCCTCCTAAAGAAAGCTAGATTTTGGTGTAAGAGTCCTCTCTGCTCTTTAAGGGATAAACCATATTCCGCAGGCAAAAAAAAAGTTAAACCAAGATGAAAATATACTGACATCTATCAAGCAATTCAGAGAAAGATATTCTTGAAGTCATTTGGTGGAGTTTCAGGCTACCTGTCTTCAAAAACTCAAAACGATACTTTACCAAAAACCCCAAATCATCTCTCAGTGACAAGTATCAGAGATATATGACGCTGCATTTCACATTTGTGTTTCCTCATTATTTATGCTTTTAATATCTAACTACATCTTCATCTTTGTAATTCAGAATTCACCCTGTTGTTTTACTACTGTAATGTGCTACCTCCTATCTGACTGATACTAGAGGACACTTTGTTCCTAGGGAAATAAAGAAACTCCTCACAGCCGTGCTGCAGGCAAATCTTCTGAGTGCTAAAGGCTGGCTGAGTGTCCTATCCAAATGCCAGGATCAACTCAGCTTCAAGTGTCAGTCTATTGTGACATTAATCAAAACCTTTTGGCAAAGACACTCCTGTAACACTGCGCTGTGGGATTTCCAAATATTGCAGAGTATTCAGGTTTTCCAAGCAGATCAATTAATCCAAACTAATAAGAAAATTGTGAAAACTCTAAAAAATACCCCAGAAGCAATAAGAAAGCAGCAAATGTTTTGTAATGCTGCTATTTTGGAGCTCATGCAGCACATATCACATATACAGACTTTGCTGACTTAAGATTAAAATGTGAGCACACGTCAGTCCACTTACAACACAGCTGCACATAACTAATATACAGTGAGCTCAGATGTGTGTAACAGACAAGCAAAGCTGAAATACAGGATGAAGAATTACAACAGTAAAGTCAGAGATACAAAGTGAATGGTCTCACCCATTCAGTTTCCAATATAAGACTATTTTTACTGCTTCAATTTGAAAAGCAACCATCTTTCAATATAAATTATAATATTCATTTCAAATAAATCCATTTCATCATACAGATTGTGGTATAAATAAACACCAAAGACTTGTATTTACATTCTGCCAGTCAGTAAGTGCAAACAATCAGAGTACCATGTGTACATGCAGCAGTAGTGAACTGTCTGGGAAGCAACTCTATAATTCTTCCTCTCCTTCTCCACAGAGCAATAAGCCAGGCTGAGTCTGGGTACATACATGAGAATGTGCAGAGACTGAGAATTGCACCTGGAAGGAACACACCTGAATTGGTAGCACTCTGGAAAAAGGAGTGCTTCAGAAGGCTATTTTGTTTGACAAAACAGTATTAGACATTTTCATTTCAAATATCCTATCTTTGTCTAGTCCTCCTTTTCAACCTGACTCCCCAGCCTCTGGCCCTCCAGCTTTTCGGTGAAAGAGCCTCCACTTTATTTCACCCTCCTGCCTGCCAATGCTTAAAGTAAAGCATGCCTCTCCCATCACTCAAGTCCTCAATGAAAAAGTCATCTTTTCCTTTAGGAAGTGCTGGAAAGGTTTTCCCTTCCATACATCCTGCTCAGAATGATAAAGGGGAAGAGGGCAGAAGGAGCAAAATGTGCTCAAATATTTTCATAATTTCATCCATAACATCTGCAGATTCATTCAATGACTTTTCCATTGAATTTGTAGGTAATCTCTTTCAAAATAAAAATACTTAATACAAAATCTTAGACTTGAAACAGTATATTGTGGATGTGGTTACCTGGACTTCAGTAAAGCCTTTTACACTTTCCCACAGGATTCTCCTGGAAAAACTGGCTGCTCATGGCTAGAACAGGTGCACTGTTCATGGGGCAAAAACACTGTCTGGAGAGCCAGCCCGAAGGATGGTGGTGAATGGAGTTACTCCAGCTGATGACTGGTCACTAGTGATATTCCCTAGGCTAGATGTGGGGGCCAGTCCTGATTAGTATCTATGAATCACCTGGAAAAGGGGATTGAGTGCACCCCCAGTACGTCTTCAGACAACACTAAGCTGGGGGGGAATGTGGATCTGCTGGAGGGTAGGAAGACTGAGGGATCTGGACAGGCTGGATCGATAGGCAAAGGCCAACGGTATGAAGTTCAATAAGGCCAAGTGCCAGGTCCTGCACTTGGATTGCAACTACCCCAGGCAGCGTTACAGGCTGGGGACAGAGTGGCTGGAAAGTTGCCCCTCAGAAAAGAGCCTGGAGGTCCTGGTCAGAAGCCAGCTGAACGTGAGCCAGTGCATGCCCAGGTGGCCCAGAAGGCCAGTGGCATTCTGGCCTGTATCAGTAACAGTGTGGTTAACAGGACCAGGGCAGTGATTGTCCCCCACTGTACTCTGCACCGCTGAGGCCACACCTCGAGTGCTATGTGCAGTTCTGGGCCCCTCAAAGACATTGAGGAGCTGGAGCGAGTCCAGAGAAGAGCAATAGAGCTGGTGAAGGGTCTGGAGCACAAGTCTGATGAGAAGTGGCTGAGGGAGCTGGGATTCTTTAGGTTGTCAAAAGCGAGGCTCAAGGGGACCTTATCACTCTCTACAACTACTTGAAAGGAGGTTTTAGCAATGGAATTTGTTTCCTCTCACACATAACAAGCAATAGGACAAAAAGAAACTGCCTCAAGTTGCACCAGGGGAAGTTTAGATTGGATATTAGAAAAAACATTCTTCTGGAAAGGGTTGTCAAGCATTGGAACAGGCTTCCCAGGGGAGTGGCTGAGTCACCATCCCTACAGGTGTTTAGATGTGTAGACGTAACACTTAGGGTCATGCTTTAGATGTGGACTTGACAGCCTTAGATTTATGGTCATCTTAATGGTATTTTCAAATTTAAATGATTGTATTATTCTATTCTATGATTCTATACTTAAGCTACCTTGTTTAGCACTTTCATTCTACGTCACTATTTTCAAGCTGTGACCTCCAGTTTGTCTTATGTATTTGCTTTAAAAGGAAACATGGCAAAAATATCTAGGAGCTATGAATATCAATGATCTACTGAGTCAAGTTAGAGCTCTGAAGAAGTAAATTGAGAAAAGTTTTCAGAATTTTCATATAAAATTGTTTCATATTGTTTAAAACATGAGTTTACCAAGCATGAAATATCATCACTTAAACAAATAGTAGTGCAGACATCTTAACAGATGACTGTATTTGACTTTGTTCATTTTTCCATTTACTTCAAATAGTTCAGGAACAAATCAACGACAGTTATTTCTAGATATGAGCGCTTGCATTTCTTCACAGTAATGTATTGTTAATGCCTGGATCTTAAAGTGCCATAAGCACATTCAAACAACTTGTTCTTTTCACTCAGTTGTGCAAAAGAGACCTCGTGCCCAGTTTTTAAAAGAACAGCAAAGGAGGAGAGGCAGTCAGCGTTCCCAGAAACAGATCATTAGTTTCCATTAAACCTTTATATTTCATAGCATTAGCACAACACTTGTTGAAGAAGACTTCTGAAGATACTAGGTATTTACACGCCCCAAAATAAGACAACTTTATTTTTAAAAAATTAACATTTTTTTCTTTTCAGAAAAATCAGGTTTGTGTCTGGAATACAGACATATTCAGCTAAAAAAAACTGTAAATAATATGCTTCAGTAAGTTTATGCTTCTATTTTCTGTGTAAAATTGATACGAAGTCTTTACCTCGGAATCTACCACAACAGGACGGATCAAACTGAAGCATGTGGGTGAAATCTGGCTCAGTGCCTTGCTGAATCCGATCTGTCTGCTGGGAGAATGAGCAGTTTCTATGACATGTGTACTCCTTCCCCATATGGTCCCCAGGCACGCCTGCCATTAGTGTTTAAGTACACGGGGGAAAGCAGCTGCCTCGGAACAAAAAGAGCCCAGCCTGAAACAGCTCTCCTGAAGGACACAGACCAGTCCTGCCGTGCTGCTGTAGTGGCCAGCAGCATCTCCCAGCTCTTATGTGGGAAACGACAACTGTAACTGAGGCCCCATGAGAAATGCACCACTTCAAAGCTTTAAAAACTTTAATTTAAAAAACTTTATGGCTCCAACTGAGTCATGTTAATGATTGATGGTGAGAAAAAATAAATGATTCATGAATGTCACCTCAGGATATTCCCTATTTTTGACCGAGGTAGGTTTGCATGAAGCTCTAGGTTACTTGTTCTTCATACTACCTTATTCAAAGAAATAGGGATCCAGCTTCCCTCAGTTACTTCAGCTAAGGTGATCCTGAGGAAAATAATCTGAGAAGTTAGGTGGCTACAGGGCAAAGAAGGTGCATAGAAATCAACAATGACAGATGGTGATCCAAGAGCATCAGAATAGATCTTAACATCTCTCTTCCACACAAGAACTAGATACATAGGAACTTTTAAACACACTTAATTACATACAGAGGTTGAAGCAGCAGCTCAAAAATTGTTATGGGAATAAAAAGCAGGTGCCATTTTTAAGTTAACTTTATTTCTTTTCAAATAGGTAACACTTGGATATATTTGCACCCAAGAGGTCATCACAAAAGTGCAAGTAAGAGAGATGAGATAGTGTGACAAATAAGCTTAAAATTTTTCCTTATAAACACACAATCAATAAAACAACTGTCACTTCCCAACAGACTACAAAAATATCATTTTGCTATCTGGTATGTACCTTCACAGGTCTGTACTTGTGACTAGGAAATGCAGATGAATGATATGATGGTTAAGCATATGATACAGAGGCATGTGCAGAAAAAGAGCGGCCTAGCAGCCTTGAATAGTTTGTTAACCCAAAGGGAGAAGTAAAAGAAATGAAAAAAACAAAAAACAAAAAAACAACCAAAAACCAGGAAGAATTTTAAAAAGAGTTATTCACATATTTGAAGAAATATTACCAGAAAAGACAGCTCTCTAAGCACACACCTAGAACTGGTTATAGGCACAATCCAAACAGAGAGTTATCTAAAGTAACAGACTGAAGAAGGCTGAGCAAACCTCTGGCTATCAGCACCTACATCCAGCATTCCACTCTGGCAATACAAGCTGTAGATGAGACTGAGGTTACCTCTCCTGGTTCCTTTGTCCTTTTTATTAAAGCAGAGAGCATGAAGATACCACAACAAAACCCCCAAAATTTGCAATTAAGAATTCTGGAGGTGAGTCTACATCCACCCACTGCTACAGATGACCAAAACACACAGCTACAAGGAAGTTTAGATCCATTTGGGACAGCCACATAATAAAAAGAGTTATTTTCTTAAGAAACCTCAGCAGCATGTATAATACCAACTCAGAGAAACCTTACTGTTTTCCTATGTCCAAAAATTAGTATGAGAAAAAAGCTGATCCGAACAGATTCAAGCTCAAATTAATATTCTCATCTTAAATTGAAAATCATATAATTAAACTTCACATCTCTGGTTTTTAAAGACAGATGCTTCATAGTGCCAGCTCATAACATCTCTATTTATCTGGGAACTGATCTTATGCACAAGAGGTCTGACAAATCCCACAGTCCTACTACAGGGGCAGAGGTCTCAGGGAAGTTCCAAGACTGAATTTAACTCAACAAAACCATGGAAAACTGGTCTGCTCCTTGGTATAAGCAACACAGTTTGCACCAAAAAACAACATTCCTTGACCTTATGGCATGAAAAGTAATTTCTGGTGTTGTAGAACACCCTTCAAAAAAGCAAAAAAAAGAGCAACCCATTGTTTTAAAGAATTTTCTTGTACACAGAATTCCCAGGCTCCCTATCCTAAGCCTCAAGCAGATGATCCTTTGGTCATGTTCAAACTCAAGGAGTCCAACAGGCTGGACTAAGAGCTTAAAACTTCTCAATATTGATGTGGAGCTTTCATCTAACCACTTTAAAAAGTAGAGCACTCAGTAATTGCACCAGCCCACCACTTGGAAATACCCAAAAAATGGTTAATGGATCTGAAAGAGTTTTCTGATGAGTATGTGCTACCTTTGACTTTTGCATCTTGAATAACCTGACACGTAAATGGCTTAGAAATAGCATTGTCAAGGAGGTCTGCTTCATTTGTTAAAGAATCTTGCAGAAAGTAGAGGTAAGTGCAAGTGGAAAAAGAAACCCATTTCAGATCAAAACTCAAGCATCTTACTTGAAAGCAAAGTCATAGAACAGGTTTTCTAAAGGGTTGCCAGTTGAAAGAAAAAGAAAAAATCTCATTATATCATACAAGCAGCAATGGATTCAATCCCACAGACAAAAAACACATTGTCAGCATCACGTTTTCAGGTCCTGAATGACACAGCACACAGAACAACATTTCCAACATATCCGTAACCTCAAATGAGAATCTCCTAATATACAAAGACACTTTCTAAGGGGATTTCTTACTTCTCAAGTACTTAATTAAATTAAATAATAATTGAAAATATTTCTGGAATATCTGACTCTGAAATGCCACCTCTGAGGAAACTGATGATCAAGTACAAATCTTTACATCACTTTAATACACTCATCCTAGTGAATATTAGATCAGAAATCCTGAAAGCACTAGAGGTCTTGGTCCAGTAGTAACAGTGCTCTTGGTGTATGTCCCAGCAGTGCACAAATTTATTTTGAATTCTGCACATAAACTTTATGGGATGTCAGTAGGAACAGTCAAGTAAACAAGCTTTCAGATCCAGCAATCAGGCACTGGTGGACAACAGCAGACTAAATTATAGTACTATTCTTTAAGGCCTGTCCTCAGAGATCAACTACTGCCATAGGCAATGATTAGACATCTTAACTACTTCAACAGTCAATAACTGATATGGCACCAAATGAGACTGCTCACTGGTGTCAGGAACATAAAACACTGGAGCCATCACAGTCTTCTATGGATTTAGAGTGTCAGACCAGACGTTTACCTCAGTATTTCAGAATGTCTTTTTATGAAAATCCAGTTAGAGCTAGGCAGTTTCAAAAACCAAAACCCACACAAGTCTTCCTCACAATTTGATGCTAGAAAGCAATAATTAGACCATTCTCATTGTTATTCACAAAAGAAATAATGAAATTTAGCTAACTTGTTGCTTTTGTGGGTAAACCAGCTACAGGAATAATTTCTGAAGACTTCAGACAGACTAACTAAGTGGGCACCAGAGAATTATTATAACTTTGTGCAATTTTAAAAAATATATAAATGGTGCTAGATTTTCAGCCAGTCTAGTCGGCTGTGGATCTGCAAGTTATTTATGTTAAATAGTGTCATAATACATGATTCTTCTGGACCTGTATCATCAGAAATGGTCTGATACAAGGCAGTATTATTTCAGCAGAACAAAGATACTGGACATGTGACACAAAACTGATAGTCATAATCCAGGTAATACTGTAACGTGGCATAAAACTCACTACAAAATTCTATTTCAGAGACTTCAGCTGTGCTGATACAATTGACATGGCCAACCACGGAGACAACTGTCCCTGATGCAGGGCACTGAACCACTTAAGATTTACTAGGAACCAAAATCAATTCTGTTTGATACTAGGTGTTGAGCTTTTGTTGACTCATTCAATTTATTTATCTGAATATAACATTCTGTTTTTTATAAACTTATTTTATAGCTGTTTATACAGTGTATCTGGCAATAAGTGGCTTATGCTAATCTGGGTTACATCCACGACAATAGACACAATTTACAAGCCTCAGATAGGTGTACATCTACTTCTAGTACATGCTGCACCTGCTGAGAGCACCCAACCTCAGCATTAAATAAAAACCTCTACAGATTTCAGTTACATTTCCCTCTTAAATAAAAGTTTAAAAGATACATACACTTTTGTTTCATAGTCCTTCCAAGCTTTATCAAAGGGTTTTTTCAGGTCCTGTCAAGAAAAGAGAAAAAATAACAGCCAGCTATTTACATGAAAAATACTGTGGCTCTAACAATGAAGACACACCTTGGCCGCTTGCAGTACCTACTAGAATAAGGGATTTCACTCTTTCTTGCATCTAAGGGTTGTGCAAAAGCAATTTTGCACATAGGAAAAACAATCTTGTAAAGAGAATTAATACACTCATACCTTTAAAAGCATCTATAAGGTGTTTTTTACTATGATTTTTGCAGCTCCATTTTACTCCTTAAAAGGCGAAACAACTTGTTATCCCAAGACCACACTATGCAATTAATCAAAGTAACTACCTTCTCATCATTCTGTCTTTGGCTCTATTGGAAAGAAGTCCCTATCCTGAGGCTGCAGTATAGCCTTGGCTAAGAACTTGATTCATCACACTAAAGTTTAAAAAATCAATTTTCTGCAGACTTAATGAGAACAGCATAGACCTTATGGCTCAGCATAACTAATTCCATGAGAATTCTGAATTACTTATATTCCAAACGCCTTTATTTTCTTTCCTCTAAATAAGGTAATTTGGATAAAATGACCTTAACAAGTTGTTATTTCACTGATGTCTAAAAATGCAAGAGCTGAAATTCTGATGAAGTTCAAGAGAACAGAAAACCACAACAAATGTTATCTGCCAGACACTAGAAAAACTTTGCAACCACAGATTAGGAACTAATTCTTACATGTTAGTTAGTTATTGAGACAACTATTAAATTAACTGAAGCAGTATTTGATTATATTCTCAAGGCAGTGGGGAAACACTGTACTGTAATAAATGTATTTATTCTCACACAGAGAAGAACACAAGTGAAATGTGGTAAGCAAATAACACAAAGATAATAAGCCTATCTTACTAAATAATCTATTTATCCTCCAGTAATTTACAGAAACCATTTTTAGTCTATGTACATATTTTTCTCCTTCCTTCGATGTCCTAGAACAATAGCTGCCAGTCACTTCCTGTTTGCTCACTAGTAAACAAAGCATAGGCCAAGTAAGTTTGCTCGCCATAGGCTCTGAAATTTATTATAAACATATCATTTGAGTCCTTAGTTGCTGTCATCTCAAATAGGAAATGTCCTTGGGGCATAAACATTTCAGCTTCTTTAAGAAAAATCCTATGCTCATACAGTCTAATGTGTGTTTCTTAATAGTTCCAGGTAAGTTTAGAATGCTAAATGCTAGAATGCTAATAATCCTTTAAAATATAGTACTACCCTTTACTCAGCTAAGTAAATATCTAAATCTGACACCTCTTTCTCTGCTTATCTTCTGTATCTCAGGCCTGCTTTTAAAGCTTCTCAAATGTTGTTTTGTATACACAGTCAAGAACATGTGGTATGTGAATCCACAAACAGAAGGAATTACTTGATTCACAAAAAAACAAACAAATCAACAACAAACAAAACCCCCAATGTCTTGTTTATTGAGCTAATATATTACTTAAGTATCCTATGCCTTCCAACACATAAGATTAATACACTTTCTAAATGTATCTATTGTACCAACAACAATCTTATATATAAACAGGAGGAAAAACATACCCCTTTTACTCCTTTCAGGTCTCCCTTCAGCAAACTGTCCAATGGAAAAGTGATTATGTTGTTCATATTCTGAATCTGTAACAAGAAAATTACATCAGTTAATATATTTAGACACAGAACAAAAACTGTCTTAATACACACATTTCAGAAAGTTTCACAAGGAAATCTTACATATTATTTTCCTATCCCTGCCTTATGGAGATGTTTATCAGCACAGCCAGTAATCAAAGATGAAAGCAACACAAGTTAATTAAACTCACTCTGGAAACACTATAACTGAAGCCAGCAGGAAACCTCCAGAATTACTGCTGATTATAAATATCTCATCCAACAGTGACTGCAAAATAAGACCACTAATTTTTACATTGCCTTATTTCCCCATTTAAATTATACCAAAACAATCATACCATTTTCTAGCACTGATAATTTTAAGTTCATGAGCATATTTTATATTAATTGTGTTTACTTTCCGGCCTCTTCAGACTTATTCCATAAAACGTATTTGCTACTCTCCCAATACATGGCATCTTAGTCTGACAGAAGTTACAAAGACAAAGAATGCTGGCCTATAAAATAGCCACCATTCCAATATTTTCCATTTGTTTTTAAAAAGCAATACATCTGCCTTACTTACCTCATGCAAACTTTGATGTAAGAATTTAATGAGGTCTTTAGTATGTAAGTAATTCAAGAGAAAATAAGTACTTCAAGAAGATAGAAATTATTTCAAATTAAGACAGTGGTAAAATAAACAAGTTTCTTGGTAAGTACGTGTATGGTAATATTTTAATATGGAAAAAGAACAAAGAAAGACTGTAGGAACAAGAAAGCTAGGAAAAGACTGTACGTCCACTCCTTTATGATTCAGGGAAAACATTCAAGGTATGGACCATAATGTCTAGGCAGGGAGGTTAAAGTGTAATTATTCAAAAGGATTGGTTGCTCTGAGGAGCAAAATCCAAAATACTTTAGAATAACACAATGCGAAAAAGAATCAGAATAACTTTTGCAGCAGTTCAGTGAAAGTTACCCTTGCATGAGTTAGTTCTCCTTTTTGATAGTTTATCCTGTTCTTTTAAAATGCAATTTTTTTTCAAGAAGCTCTGAAATCTCCCTATGAAGATGGATTTCAAATGTTCAAATTTCAGAAAGAACTTTACATCATGTACGAACAAATGCTTTTATTTCTTCAGGAATAATGGCAGGGACACCCAAGTCCTTCTATTGTAATCTATCCAGAGATGAAAGAATACCAACATTTCAAGAAAAAATATTTCCAAGTATGGATGCTTCAGTCTCCCCCGAACTGAAAAGTACAAAATATCACCATGCAGTTACGTGGTGGCTTCACTAAAACAGATTTGGTGATACTCAACAGCTGTTGTTAAAACAAACAAGCAAAGCCCCACTGTCCCCACCTTTCCTCCTCAAAGAAACTACCTTACTACATTTGCTTGAAATATCAGCCACCAGTCAAAGTGAACCTTCATTAATTTTAAAGCTTACACAGATTGTCTCTGCATGGGAAGGCTAAAGAAATACAGAAAATCTGGTCCTTCAAACTCTTAACACAAATCACATTTCCCCTCCTCCACCCCACCTTTTCTCCTCCCCAACAAGGTGCAGGACTCAACCACAGCACTTCAGAATCAGCAAATTAAATTTCAGCTCGGTATTGGGGTTTGTTTTTTAAAGTATTTCCTGTAAAAACTGAATGAGCAACATGTACACTTAGCTGGCAGGGCTTAGCTGGCAGTGCTGGAAACCATCCACCTCCTAAGTCCTCAGCAGTGCTTCCACATGCACATACCAACACAACCATTCCAAAGATAATAAAATTATATGTCGGAGATACAGGAGATAAGTGCAAAGATTTAAACTGTACAACACCTAGGTAAAAAAAACTCAAAAACTTCCAGAAGTTGCAAG
This sequence comes from Eopsaltria australis, assembly GCA_034509425.1. Lineage (NCBI taxonomy): Eukaryota > Metazoa > Chordata > Aves > Passeriformes > Petroicidae > Eopsaltria > Eopsaltria australis. Next base: position 645,872 of record JAVTVJ010000189.1, on the reverse strand, counting down.
TGTACATCCAGAATGGTTAATCAGGTGGAAAAACGGAAGAGATCTCTTTCAAGATATCATCCCATGCGAAGTTTTCTACTTAGTTATTCTGAGTATTATGTAGACAAATATCTAACTTAAGGATCAGTACTTTCATAGCCTCCATTTAATTATTCTTCAAATTCAGTAGACAGAAATAAAGAACAAAGCATTTCTCTACAGCAGACTCAAGACAATTGATTTTTCCTTAAGTCATAGAAGAAAAAACATCCAAAGTATTATCCCAAACATACTCATGTAAACATCAATCAGACTCCAAAATAGTTATGGATATTTGCTAGAATTTCACACCTTGAGGCCTGGAGGTCAAAGTAACTTAAAAAAAATAGGAGAAAAAACTCTACATTCTTTTTAAAAGTTTAGAGAATGTTTGCCTATTCAAATTAATTCCTTCTGTGTGCTATCACCTGTACATTACTATCAGCCTATTGTACTCCCTATGCTTCTATTCTATTTGCAACAAAAGTAAACATACATAATGCATGAACTTGTCATTATTAACCTAGTTAGATGAATCATACTCTCTCATATTTATAAGTCAGCAAGCAATATACAGATGGGAAGATCTTACATGTTCTTCCCCTCTTTCTTGAGAAGCATAAGCCAAACTATCTAAAAATATAAACTCATTTTTGGCATGCAGAGAAGCATTAATATGCTGCAGCTCCTATTCTGTGTGCAGAGCACAAGGAGTTAGAACATATGCAACGGTCTCTAGATTTTGACTGCTTTAAGTTTCAAAATACACTTTAAAAAAAAATACACAAAGGTGCAAGAAAGCTTCACAGAAATTAGTCATCCTGTCTCAGAGAAACACTAGCAAATTCCATATGTTTAAAAAAAAAGAAAGGAAAAAAAGTTGACCTCATTTCCACTGCCAACATTGCTGCTTTGGCACTTGCGGTTTTCCTCTGACAGTTTCCAACAAGATGACAGGGTAAAAAATTAAAACTTCCTAAGCTGGAGAAGGCTCAGAGAAGAAGAAATGGCAGGGGAGAGAACATATAAACAAAACACATAGCTGCCAGAAGTGCTGGTAGAGGCAACAAGCAAGCCAGCATTTGTGAAGGGGAAAGATGTTCAAGTGGTTTAAGGGCCTGTGGCTAAACATTTAAATTTGCTGTTTGACAGCCCTCCTGATTACTTTACAGTAAAGCTCTTTTCCATAAGGGCCTTGGATACTGGTACATTCAGTACTTCTGTAGGTTTTGTTTGCTAAATCTGAGCAAAAAGGAAAAAACAAGCCTTTTCAGTATACTTCAGAAGTTAAATACTTTTCTTAACATGCCAAACTTAAAACTTTTTCAGCTTAAACTAAAATTCAGGCAGTTGAACAGTATGATATGTCTCCTATTGCCATTACTAAACTTTAGATGCAGTTCCTGTAGCTGGCTGTGGGCTTCTCAACCATCAGTGAGCTCGGGTGTGTGCAGGTGATGGCTGACAAATCATTGTTTAAGTTATTTTCTTTTTTTTACGGCCAGTGCTATTGGATTTGATAGTTTCCAACAATTTTCCTAGTGACGTGAGCGTTAGTAGGACAAGGCAAAACAACACAGCAGGGAGAAAGTGGAAATCAGAACATCCACTATAGATGAGACATTGTCTGAACTTTAAGGTTTAGCATCCACTCCCAAGACTTCAGAAAAATGTGTAACAAAGACTGGCAGCACAAACTTTCATCTTTGCACTGCGCCTTCCCCTCGCACACAAGGACACAGTGCTGCCCTTCCTCTGTCCCCACCCCCTGCTCCCTGCAGCACAGGTGTGGTTGAGTGGGACATCCCCATCACATACCATGCCACTGGGTAAATGACTCGAGCAGAACAGGAGCTGAGCACCACTAAGTGCCCACATGGAGCTGCTGGCACAGCTGCCTAGAAAAATGCCTTCACACAAGCTACCAAGTGTTGCCACTATGGACTGCTTAGGAACAGCCCCATTACCAACACCAACACACAAACTACAAACTGGGAACTTCTCTATTAGGAAGTATTTCATGGAAAATCTGAAAAGCATAAAATGAACAGTTGCAAAAGCAACGAGAGGAAGAGACTTGCAGTTATTCTAGCCCTTCTTCTTACCAGTGGAGAATTTCAGATTGCACATTTTCTAACCTAGGTTGAAAGACCCAAGTGGTAGGCTTCTATCACTTTCTCTGGGACACTTCACCTCATATTTTCAGAGTGAAATCCCATTTATATGCAATTTATTATTTTCCTCCTCCACAATCAGAGTTATCTGTGAAGCAAACCATACATTTAAAATTCTTCTGAACTTTCTTCATAAACCTACCTAGTGAAGCCCTAATCGTGTTCTATTACTGTCCTCTGAATTTCTCCAGTTGGATCAATAAAAAATAAAGATTTGATTCCAGAGGAAGCTGAACCTATGCTGCTAAGGAGGAATTATTACATCTCGGTTTATATCTCCACAAGCATAAATCAAACAGTACACTTTATTTTTTTCCTCTCACTGTTAGCCAAGTTTTCCCCAGGTGTACTAGTGAAAAACAGACAGCTCACAACTTAAATCATTAAGATGCATATATAATACTCCAATCTCAAATATGTATACCTGAAGAGTTTTTTCATGGACTTAAGTGAGTCCTTCTAAACAAAAATATGTTTGTGAAGGTTCAGACACCAAATATTGTTTTTTGAAACCTTGATCCAAACGAAGAAAATTCTGGGCATAAATTTCGCAAGTTCATTATGTAATACAGAAAAGATACTCCCTTCAGTTTTGCTGTTACCTTTTACAGTAAAGGAAATTTTCTTTCTTCTTACATTTAAAAAAAGTAAGTAAAGCAAGAGCATATGGTCAAAAAATACCATTGCTGTTCTTCCATTTTTTCTGACTAAAAATTCAAGGCTTATTAATAGAAAATAGAATTTCTTACTCCCAACTATCTTCCACAGAGTGGAAATATCAGATCCACTCCTCTCAATCCAGCCTGTTTCATTAGCTTGAAATTTATTTAAATGAAAAAGAAAGGAAAAGAGTATGTATAACAACAACAAATACAGAAAAATGTATTTGTTAAATAGCTGCTTCATCTTCAGAGATCAAACCCCTTTTCAAGAAGTGGCGACAAAGATACACAACTAGATTTTATTTCTCTCAGTGCAACAATTTAATGGATTTAAGGGAGAAAATATTTAAAGTGCAAACTTATTGCAATGAGCCTTTCCTTGTCCTAATATTTTTCGTATTAAGACTCACACCTTTATCCCTTGGCACTCTACTAAAGAAGACAGAGTAATTAACATTACAAGCAAGTGCCACACAGACCTAACCTACCTGGGAACTCCTACTACTCTAGTGGGTGCTCCAATCCATTAGGAATTAGTAACAAGGCTGCCATCAAGAAGCAATATTGTGCTTGCCACAAAATGTAGTATGTTACCTCTGGAAATGGCCTCTAGTATTTTCAGATTTTTCACTGCCAAAAAGACAAACTGCTCAACCTTCTTAAAAACAGAAGTTGAAGAAAAATTTGTAAGTTGATCTCAGAGCTATGGCAAGAGAAAATAATTGTACAGTATATACCACAAAGTGATCCAAATAATGCAAACTGGGGTAGAATGCTTAAAATAAGTGGTTACAAGGATCTCATATACAGCAAATATCAATTCATTTCTTGAAGATGTATTTATAAATCAGTTCAAAAGTGAAGAAAAACTACAAAGGTTGGGGTGGCGTTTTTTTGCGTTTTATGCACTATTTGAAAGTGCACACATAAAAGCAGCATAGCAAACTTATAAAAACCTCAAGACCTAAACTAACTTTACAGGTTTAAGGATTAAAAACACTTCAGTTGTTATTGAAATACTTTAAAACACGGATGCCTTGATAAGGCAATAAAAACTTCAAAGTCTTTTGGGAAACTTTTAAAATTATTAGGGAAAACAAGCACCTAAAACTCCCATTAAAGCAGAACAACTTTATAATGGTTTTCCTCTACCTTAATAAGGACAAGTTTAAGGAAAATCTTTGTGCAGAAGCAGTTCAGAGCTACAACTCTAAATGCCATCCAGGCCAAGAGCTGACAGAACACGTCAGCTTCTAGAAACAAAGTAAAATGTATGACAAAGCAAAACTTGACAGTAGCCCTAAAGCTTTGTCAGTGTTAATAGCTTTGGCATCTGTTCCAGTCTGAACATGTCCTCTCACTTGCACATTCCCCATCCACTTCAGTTAAAATCTTCTGTGGAAATTCAGTACCCTGTGAAACTTCAGAGATAGGTCTATTTAAAGAGTACCTTCCAAAGTGTTTTTTTTAACAGCAGCAAGTTGCATGGTCCCGGCTACATTTTTGATGGAAATATTAACAACCACAACATGTGGAGTGCTACAAGGACACACCAGAGCAGAGGGATGTTTTTACTGTCAATATGTTGAAAGTATTCAGAGTTGGACACATCACCTCATTGTGGGAATGCACATATGGCTATGACTTTAACAAAATACACCCCAAATTATTTCCAGTTACTGTACAGAACTTTTTATACTGGTCAATATCCTTTTAACCTTTTAGAATACTAGACCTCAGTCAGTGACTTTTTGAACAGATTTTCAAAGTGACCGGTTACTAAAAATTTATTCTAGTGGCATTAACATCTAATAGGTAAGACTATAAAAAGCTATAATTTTTCATTATTCTAGATTTCTTGTTTCTAAATATGTGATTTTCAAGCAATAATGAAGTTCACATCTTCTTTCATATATATTTCTTTCTGGAGGAAACCATTTTCCTATTGAGACACCAAATTCAAGGACCATTAGGTTTCCTTTGCTAGTCAAGAAAAAACAAAAAGCTTCAAACCTCAATAATATGAAGTATATGAGGAAGGAGCAGAGCTTTACAGAGACCTGCTCTTCACCAGACAATATTAAAGAGAAAAGGTGCCTATGCTATAGCAATGGCACAAAAAAAATTACAGTCATGCCCATGCAAAATTACTCTTCCCTTCAAAAACAGAGAAAATAAGAACCACAAACTGAGAAAAACTACAGACTTAGCTACTCTCTTATGACATATCCTCTTCTTATACACACAAACTGAAGCAAAAGTACATAGCTGCTACTAAAAAACATCAGTACACGGCAAAAAGAACAACAAATATTCCTTGGAGAAGACACACAAAACACTTAGGTGGGTAACAAAAGGTAACAAAATCATGCATTCCAACTTCCCATAGATATTTATTTTGATGTTTCCTTTTCAAAGTGTGGAAGAAAAGTTATTCTTGTCAGAAACACTTAGCAAACATAGTAGTTTCTGGTGTTAAGAGAAAAAATAGCTAAGATTTCTGGTAAAAAAGCAACACCTTCTAGCTTTCAGAAGTATTCTTGAAATGTAATACATTGAAAGGTTTTTCTGGGGAGGGGGTGTAGCTTTTAGCAGATTGCTTTTTAAAACCACCTAAACATCACATTTCCCAGATCCATTTGCCTAATGAATTCATCATACTGCAATTAATATATGAAAGAGAGGGGGTTTTAGTCAACAGAAGGTATCAATTAGAAGACCCATTCCATTTCCTTTCCATAGGAGCTGCCTGCCTCTGTATGAGAGACTTGGGATAACTGACTCACACTGAATCAGGATGCCTCTTCTGATACATCATCTCAGATAATATTTGTACATCCAGAGAAGTTCAAATCAATATAACCAATACGAAATACATTTCATTGTTGATAAATACATTTGGGGCTGTATTCATCAATATCATGATTGGGTAAAAAGAGAGGACAGCATCAGAGAGTGAATGGAACTGCCCTAAATCCCATCAGCTGGAAACATTCCCCAAAGAAGTGATTATGACCAGCTGGCTGCAAACTACAGACATTTGGTCTGGACTCAAAAGCATTTGATGTGTCTCCATGCCATTGATTTCAGCAGACACAGACTTTTAAATGCTCCTGGGAATCTGGGTCATTTCCCCTTCCTAGCCCCTGGTAAAAGAGTTCTGTGAATTCAACTGAATTCAGTACTTATGATATGGGAAAGCTCTAGCTAGTAGGATGTAATCAGAATTTGCTCTTTTTGTACCCTCTGGTAAATGTGAAATTGAGGCTGAAAATTCTGCATTTGTAATTAAAAATCCTTTCTTCCATTTGGCTCCATCCCATTTGGCTCACCAAAGAGGCTTTTAAGTCTTACTGGCTTCAGCTGTAGGACTGGTCCCCAATGGATGCTACTGTTGTTACAGCATTTTGTTTGATTTTGTTTCCCTGACTCACTTCCCTGAGAAGCAAAAAAGCTCTCTTCCAGGGCCACTAAAATCTCTCTTTACAAATATAAACGGAAAGTGAGAAAAAGTAAAGTAAAACATCATGATCACAGTAAATCAAGTTGAGTTTTGCTGGTTTCACAATTTTAAAGCAAATTGAGATGCATCTTTGATAATGCATGTTATAACTATTGTGGGAAGCTTTTAGGTGTGAGAAGTATTGGAAGAGGGAGGCTTGTCATGTTTGTGTTTTGTGGTGGTTGCTTTCCTGGTTTCTTTGGTTTGTGTTGAGTTTTGACTTCTGCAAGGGGAAAACCTAGGACATGAGGTATTTTCATAAGTTGAGAATTTTTTAAGAACAGTGGTTGCTAAAACAAAAATTGTCTTCAATATGAAGAGCTGTTCTAATTCCAAAATACAGCCTTTGGCTTTAAAATTTCAACATGTTTGTCTTAAGTAATTCTTACCAAATTTTTGAAGAGTGCAGTTAATTCCTTTGTAAACACAGAAAATTTTAAAAACGCTGTTCCCAAATCTGGGTCATCCCTGCAAACACAGTTGCCACCAAACTTCTCCAGAGCTTGTGTATACTGTTCTTCATTTTCCACGTGAGCTTCAAAAAGAGCAAAACATGAAGATATCATCAGTAGATAAAAGGTTATTGAAATCACAATTGAGGGGGTTTTTTAAAAAAAAAAGCTTTCCACAGTTATTGCTAAAAATGCTTACTTGATACAAAAAACAGTTATTATTTACATTTTAATACTGATATGCCAGAAGTATGACATATCTCACTAATTCTGGTTTCCATGTACCTATCCACATGTTGTACAAATGACAATGCACCAAGACAAGACAAACATCTGATACTCTAGAAAGACCCACAGTATTTCTGCACCATAGCAGAGACTCCTTAACAACTCCTAACTCCTGATTCCTTTCTGAAACAGCAAAACCAGTAGCTCTGCCCTAGAAGTCGTCCAGTGGTCCTGGGCTACACCCAGGGCAACTGATCCAGCACACACCTAACACCAATGTTCAGAAAGCTTTGAGTTGCTCATGTTAGGGGGTTATTCAGCCCAGGAAATTAGAGGAAATCTAGGCATAAAAAAATTCCCCTGATTCAAATATAAAGGAAATCTGAGAGACTTCAGTTTTAACTACTTTGCCTACCCCTAGGTCACCAGGTTACTTGCCTATATAGACAGGCATAAAAAGTCCCTTTGTCAAAAGTGAATTTGATCCGTGGAATAAAACAAAGTTTTTCTGAACCCAAATTCAGTGACCATGTCAAGCTTGAGCATGTAGACAAAGTACACCAAGCTGGCACCTGAAAAAGTTAACATTATCTATTTCTTATTCTAGCTGTAGACAATTTCTAAAGCTTCAAAGTCAGGGGAAAAAACTCCACACCCTAGAAAACAAATTATGCATTAATAAGAACAAAGACTGTCTCAGTCATTACATGAGACTAGCATAAACCCTGAAGATTATTTAGAGAGGATTAATCTGTTCAAACAAGCAATGATCCAGTTTCATTTCAAGCCCATTTGTACACAGCAACACATTTAATATCCAAAGGGTTCTTGATACAATGTCCTTTCCCAAATTTCTGTGAATTAGTTATACAACCTGTTCAATAAACTTGTCATGCTCCAGACTAAAAACAAGCCTGTCTGTTCAGGTGTGCTATCTAGACAGCCATTCAAACACTTTGTTTCTCAAATAGCTACAAATTTTCTCTAATTTCCAATATATAACACCAAAACCCCTACAGCAGTGGTGTAACACCTTGTAATTAAAGACTGACATAACATACCTGCAGAATTGAAGTTACACAAACAGCATTAATTCTACAAATCTTTAACTTGAGCACTTCAATTTGCAGCCTGTGACAGTTTGCAGAAAGCTATTAAATTTAAAAACTGAGTGCTAGCACTGAAATGTACTTATTTTCCTCAGCATCAACAGCAAGGGCTGAGCATTTACCAAAATTTTTGCTGTAGGATGAAGTAAGGATGTTCAACTAATTCTACTGTGTGACATATATTCACCTGAACAAGTTTTCAATGGACTGGCACAGGCAGCAAAAACGAGGACGTGGCAGGTCACAGCTCCTCTAGATTCACCCAGTAAGGTGAATTATTTCCACCCTGCTCTCTGCATTCTTGATGCTTCCTGCATCCAGCTTAGCTTACATGACCCCAGGTGAGAAAAAAGGACAGGCCACAATTCTTACAGCAAAAAGAGAAAGCTGCCCCTGCATGAAAGCAAGGTGAAAAGGTTGCTACCATTAAGTGTTACGGTTAGATGTGCAACCAGTAGCTGAGCCATGCTGACTTTTTAACTTAGGAAACAAGAACAGCATCCATTCCACATGGCACCCCCAGGAGTCTTCCATTCCCCAGCATCCTAGGGACTGTTCTTCTGGATTCTGAGACATTCCCCAGAATGCTGATGGTAGATTATTGCAGCAGTACCATTAACTGAGCTGGTACTCCCCAAGTGCTTCTGAAGAACACAAAAAACTACTTTTCCCATGGAACCCTCCAAAATACTCTTCCTGTCCTGTGGTTTTTTTTTTTCCTGATGGATTTTAAAAGTTTCTCTACAAACAAAAGGTATGAAATCTATCAAAAAAAGAAACTTGATCCAGTTTTGAGGGTTTAGAGGCTTTCTTTAAGTAAGAACCCAAGCTATGTACAAATTGGAAGCCACTATGTAATCCTGAATAACAGTTTGTAAACTCTCACATTAAAAAGGAAAGACAAAACATGCGTATTTACTATTTAGGGAACCTGTACTAAAAATCCAGTCACTGTGCTCTTATTGGGTTTGTTTTGTCAAAAGAAACTCCAAGGGCTGTCAAGTGCTTGCTTAGTGATGCTTCAGCTGGTGGAAGAGAAATGGCTCCAAACCTTTCTCGTCAAGACTGGGTGGACAGCACACATTTATAACGTCGGCAAGGTATGACTTTATGCAAAGACTGGTGATTTGCTACAGTGCTCTAACAGGTGCTCTGATTATGAGGCACAGTCTAGCACATTAGAATAAAATTTTAAAATACCCCAACAGCCAAAAAAACACAGCCAAGCAAGACAAAGAAGAGAAGAAAGGATGCCAAATCAATGAAATGCTTCCTGATGAATCTTAAACTGGACTCTCCACAATCCAAAGATAACAGCTTTATTACATTCGACAAGGAACTTCCTTTTAATTAGCTGAGATGAATTATACTACAACAGCAGTTCTTGTTCTAACCTTGTGTGTGAACACTAACATGGCCACAAGTTCTGTCAGATATTGGTGGCTCTCCAAGGTTGACAGGCCTATCTATTTTGCATTTAATATAGGTTTTGTTAGCTCTAATTGCTATGAACTGAAGTGAGAACAAAAGCCAACCAAATGCTGTTTCTTATCCACAAAAACAAATGCTGTTCCTTATTCACAAAATGCTGCTGATCCACAAAAAACAAAAGCTTCAGTTATTTTTTTCAAAGAAGATAAACATACACAACTTTAAGACACTGGTGCACATCTAAACATGCACGCAGCAATAGTTCTTTGTATTTTATAAAGCATTGTAAGAAAAACATCTGATTTTTTACATCATGACAATAAAAACTTGCAGCTCATCAGCTCCCTCTTGTCATGAAATTCTCAACATACATAAGTGGAAGCCACCAGGGAGAGTGAGGTTTCACAAAGCGGGAGAGCCAATGTAGCTTCTTATTGCTGCCAAAGAGTAATTTCACCCCTCCCACGCCCTCATCTCTTGATGATACACATGGACCTACCACTTCAGGTGTTCATCTAATCCCAATTAAGTTGATCTCACTGCATATGCAGCTTTATACAAGCTTAAAAACTGATCTAGGGATCTACTGAGCAGCAGGCGTGACAGAAGGAGCAGGTAGCCCACACACAGAGGAAAGAGGAGAGCACAGCTTCACCCCTGGGCACCAGTATGGCAGAAAGAGAGGTTTAGGTACCCCACATCTCATCTTTGCTGAGCTCATGATCAAACAGCTAGTTCACAACTGCCATTTAAAATGCACATACTGCTCTTCTCAGAGTTACCCATTTAACTCTTTCTGATTCAGTATGACATCTGACTGCTTAAATCTTCCAATTTCACCAATATAAACTAACAGGAATTATGTACTTACCCAGACCAGATAAGTTTATGGCTTTGACAGATTTCTTCATTTTATAGAGAACAGTTCGGTCAACATCCAGAGCCTAAAAAAAACGAGAAAAATATAATAATGGACTGTTCTTTGGCAAATCTCTACCCTGGAAACCTGCTGTAATTACAACTATTACATAATTAACTTTATTTCTGTAATTAATAAATTACTTGCCATTTGCTTCCACCTCCATCCATACAACCTATTCTGTCCCCTTGCCGAAAAAAACACCTCCTCCATCTTTGGCTGGTGACCAGCATCATGTAAACTCAGCAGGAAACAATTTACACAGTATCGTCTTTCCATGCTAAATTATTGAAGAGGCTTAGAACAGTTTTCACCCATCATATGTTCTGACACTGCTGAAGAAACGAGCAATATCACTTCCTCAGGCAGAATATTGAAAATGGAATTTCAGGTTTCCTGGATAATTTAGTTAATTGCAATCTCAACTATATGAACTTTCTAACTGCTATGCTGAGCAAAATAAATTGCATATCTCTCAAATATCTTTCACACAGTTTAACACTAGGTTAAGCTTTCCCCAACATTATATAAAATTCAAGTTTAAATCTTGCCCAGAATGCTCAAGCACTTATAAACAATTTGTTTCAAAGAAAGAAGTAAAAGAAGGCAACCATTTTGCTTACTGAAGCGAAATATGAGCAGACTCAAAAATGTAGAATTGTTCCAGAAGGGAGAAGCAGAATTATGGTTATACAAATTAATTAAAAAAAAAAAAATTGGAAACTTGGAGAAAGTATATGTTCCAGAGATGGTGCTGTCTTTAGACCCCACTGAAGAACAACACTGAACAGTACAAATTGTATTATGCCAAGAACTGTTTAGCACAATACATGATAAAGCAAAGAAAACCCACGAAATTAATTCCAGCTTTCATTCAAAACATTTGAATGAATTGCAGCAACTACACATCTGACCTACCATTGTTTTGTTGTTAATCATTTGTGTAAGAGACACAATGTGGAAAAGTCAGCCCCTAAGAGTCTGTCCAATTATTTTAACACAGTGAATGCAAAAAGAAATATTAAGCCCCCTGATTCTGGTACTATTCTTAAATTGAATCTATTTAGATCACAAATAGCTGCACAAAATCTTCACGGCATTCCATGGAAACCAACCAATTTAGACAATGCCTTAACATTAATGTTACAGTGTCATGGTACTGCAACATCTTTGGAGGTTTTGCCTCCAGCATCTTCATAGTTCACATCTGAAACAGAAGTGCAGGGGCCTTTTCACCTGGAATTCTGAAGTACAGAAGAAGGGGAAAATAAAACAATATAAGCAAACCCATAAAAGCCATGCCAGCTCTGTTCACCCTCTTCAGCAATTTGAATCCCATCCACTGCAAGTTTGTATCTAGTGTGATCTCCAAGGTTAGATTAGTCACCTGTTTGGATGGGAGTACATGAAGTGAATTCCCTTGTTGTATACTTGGTGATTTCTAAAAACAACCTCAGAAAAGCACCCTCTGATCAGCTGACTACAGAGGAATAATTTCATTGATACTACATCAAAGGGCAATCACCCTCTTGGAGTCCAAGTGAAAGGAATGTCTCCAAGAATTACAAGCAACAGTCCAAAGAGAAGGCTGACAGCCAGAGACTCAAAACCTACAAATTTAATTCTCAGCTAAGTCTTAGATTTGTGTGTGCAGCTGAGAAAATATTAAATCTCTGCACCTTGGTTTGGCAGAGATAAGTCTTAAGGAAGAGAAATGTTGGATGGATAAATGCATGGGATTAATTATTTACCATGGTCAGGGATCCAGACAGACCTGTGGATTCATAAAATCCTCTAGTCCAAGACAGACTCAGTCAGAAAGCACAAACTCCCAGTAAGGAAAAAAATCTCAAAGCCTCTTCCTCAACTGAAATCATCATTTTGGTTTGAAACGTCTCTCAACCAACTTCCACTTTTGCAAGGATCAGGCAGCAGAGGAACAAACCCATAAGGCACAGCATAGCCAGGGTCCAACAGAAATGGCAGCTAATGCCCCGACTACACCAGTGACAACTCAAGCGTCAACCCATTTCAGACAGCTGGTCCACATAAAAATTCAAAACAAAGGATAACAAGGAAAATACCACACAGACAGTACCAAGGACAACACAACAAGCAAAACCTAAAACCATAATGTGTTTAAACTGTACAGGCCATGCTTTCTTGAGTGCTCTCTTCATCCCCTACCTGTCTTTTCAGCTATGTCAGTGCAAAGCTGTACCTGAACCTGAACAAACTGTGACTAGAAATTGGGGGGGAAAATCAGTTCTAGAAAGCTTTCCAAACAGAAAACAAAGGATTACAAATATCTAGCCCTTTGAAGAGGTACCTGGATACATTTGTGAAACACAATTACTATGTTTCCAACTGTGGTAAGAAAACTACAATTGTTCTTCTAGAACGTTTTGTCTATTCCTCCCTTCCTTGGTGAAATCATTTCACAGTGTGTGACATTAAAGAGTATCTATGTGTGCCTACAACTAATGGACAAAATACTGAAAAGCTTTGCATCTTTAATACTGTATTTCAGTCTTGCTTACAGACCAAAAACTAGAGAGGAGGACTTTGCCTTTGTTTAATTGAATGACATTGGTGTTGATTCACATCTAGTGTTTTAAAGTAGTCATTTCAGCATAAAACTTGAAAATGTCAGCTCCTTGTCTTCTTCTCCGTATTTCCTTATCCTTTTCTCTGTCCACATCTTAGCACTGGGAAATCAGTTTAAATCCAGCTGTAGCTTCATTATAGTTCACATTTCTAAGCTTGTGTTTGTTTCATAAATATACACATACTATACCAATGCACACACATGCACCGAAATGTACCCTAATTCAACATCTTTGGCATTCTCAGTAGTTTCAGAAGCAGGGAATTTTAAAATGGCTTCAGATATTGCATATTCTAGCATTCTTTTTAGCCATTTAAAATGCCCAGTAAACTCTTGAACAAGAAGAAAAGAGATCATGTATTTCACATGGTGGGATCATTTTGTCCCCTCATGGAATGTTTCTAGTTTTGCTTCAAAAACTTCTGTTGTAAGACTGTTTATTTTAGTATCTGTTTCAGCACAACTGAGTCTATGAGGCCATATAAATAATTTTCATAGTCCCACCTAGTTTCTACGGATGAGTACTCAGACTTCTCTGCTGTTAAGAACAGCAAATAAAACTCTGACTTAGGGGGAAATAAAAACCCCCAAATTATCTACAGTACATAAGAAGTCACATTTTTGTGGAAGTGGTGTCATGCACGTGAACTGAAACAGAAACTCAAAAGTGACCTTTAGTGTGTCCTTGTCACTGCAATCATTTTCCAAATACAGTATTTATGTCTTCTGTCCATTTACTTTCATGTGATTTCTGATGGCAATCTGATGAAACCATTTTTAAGGTAAATTGCTTTTTAGTCAGGAGTATACTAGGGAGGGGATACAAGCATGTCAAAATAAAATGCAGATTTCCAAAGGAACACAAGACAGAGGACTCAAGCTACCGGTGATAAGTAGCAAAGCTTTTTTCCTCATGTAGGAACAAGGTCCAGTTTCACTTGCCAAAGGCCAATTTCCATTTTTGCTGCTTCAAAGGTTTCTACTTTGAACTGTAAAATGTGTCAACTAATTAGAACTAAATCCATCATACCAGGAAGAAATCAGTCTGAGATTACTGAAACATCCTGAAATGTTATTCTACATTCTACTCTGTATGTCTCAATCTAATTTAAAATAATAATAATAATAATAATAATAATAGTTCAGTTTAAGTCTGTTTCACACTGCCTAGAAAGATTTAAGCCCACCAGGATGTATCATTTTCAAACATTTAGTTGCACTGCTTCCCCATCCCCCCTTAAAAAAAACGAAAGAAAAAGATTAGCATCAATCCCCAAATCTGTATTGTCTAAATAGATCTGTGCAATATAGATGGTTGGCACAAAAGATGAATGTATTATTTGCTATTTTCAATGGAGAGAGAAGGAACAAACTGTTCTATTTTGAGCATATTTTACTGAGGGAGGAAAAAAAGCAGGAAGACAGAAACTCGGAAACTGAACATCTCAGAGACAGTTTTGGCACCTTTTACAGAGCCAAAGGGTACGGGGAAAACCAGGGCAGTAGCAGCATAAGTGGAGAGTCCCCAGGCTCTAGTGGTTCATTAAACATCTTTCGTGCCAAACTTACAGCAGAAGTCTGGGTCTTTATCCTATGCAAGTGTCCTCACACCAGTGTATTTTTCCTTTGTGGCCCAGAAAATAATTAATTATCTGTGAAGGAATAGAAAAACAGCCATACTGGATCAGATCAACACTGCATTTAACCTGATATCCTCTATCAGGAGCAGCCAGCAGCAGATGTTCGGGCAGCAAGCAAAGAAAAGCACGTACACATCCTTCCCCAGGATAATCTCCCATTTTCCAGTAATGAGTTTAAAAACAAAAGACTGAGATACTCTCAACCAGAAACACTACAAAGCCCAACAGGCTTTTCTCAAGAGAAACAAGAAGCCCAAATTTTCTCATTCCAGGCAAGGGAAAGAAAAAAAACTAAACCTGACAGCACACCATGGGAAGTAGTGACAGAGGAAGAGGAAGGAGTCAGCCATCACTTTTGCTTTATTTTGCATTTAAAACAGTTCACAAATCTCTAACACATTCCTTCCTTCTTACCCACAGCACCTTCCTTTCGGAAAGTATAAAAGTAACTGTTTCACATTTTCAGCTATTTGGATGGGCTTTTACTGAAAGTATTCATAGAAGTGGATCTGAATTTGAGGAAAGTCTCAGGATTAACATTTTGTAAAATAAAGAGTCCACTGAAACAACAATAACAAATGCTTGGAAGTACTGCTAAAGCAGTAACAAAATTTTGGGAAATAAATCCTCATGTCATTTGAAAAATTATCTTGGAGCCAGGAACTTATGCGTTCTTCCCTGTACCAAACATTTAACTGACAAATAAACGAAAATACATTAACACACTGATATTTGGTCTACTTTACATAGTTATCTTAACATTATTTCTTCAAGGCAAAATCAGACCTCACTCTCAATTTCAGCAATTTGCTTTAAAACATCCGGCTACTCAACAGCCATAAATCCCGCACTTCATCCATTCCAGTATTTCAGAATAAGTAATAATGCCAGAGGCTGCTGCAGATGCTGAACACATATAGGAACATCCTTCCCAAAAACAAAAGGGCACAGGATGAAACTTGGTCAGTTAAGGAAAAGAGAGGCAATCAAGGAGAGAGCAGAACAAGGAAAGGCTCTTGGACTGGTCTTGTTTAAAAATTAACAGCAGCAAGTTTTTTATACCTGTATCCAGGAAGCACAATAGTTTGGCTTTTCTGGTGTATCTTTACAGGCAATCTGATATTTGCTGTAATTAATCCTTGCTGACTCAGAAGATCAGAGATACCCACAGACATTCTGTCTCAGTTTGTTATTTTTCTACTAGAAATGAACTGTCAACACTTCTGGCTTCAATCCACTTTTCTGTTACAGAGGGTGGTAAAAAAACTTCCTCAATTATGTTATCCCCCTCCAGAATCCTCTTTCCATTCTCCTACTGTTATGTCATTTCCTCCTTCAATGTATTAGTTTCTTTTCTAAATCCTCTCCAGTTTCCTTCCACTGATCACCTTGCACATTCACAGAAGGACTGATACAAAGGGTGGAAAATAACTCTCACAGGCACTGTCTGAGGCAATGCATTGTAGCTTCTGAATGTATCTGAGAACAATGGTAATTTAAAAAAACTTTAATTTGGGGCAATTACTTTACTTGGAGCATGCATGTGAAAAACTGCAGTAGCTGTGACATCTAATCTGTATAAATGAGCTCTTTGCTGTGAGACCTGTCAGCTAAAGAGACTGAAGGTACAGAGACAAAACTGCAATAAAAAGGACAGAGTTTATGGCAGAATCATCCCTGAAAGGTCCCTTTCCACAAAAGCATTATTTCTCCAGCATCTGGGTTCGTGGTTCTTGTGGGCCCAATGCCAAGGCAATCTGTTTAAACAAGCACTGGTGTATTTGGCAGAAGAATGTAGTAAACTGTTGAGCTAAGGATACGCACAGTGGAAAAACGTAATACCACTGCTTTGGGAAATTAATATTTGAAAGTGCAAGGTAATTCTGTTGCAAAGGTAAACGATGGGAGAATTAGGCACTGCTCTATGTTGTGTATGAAACCAGACCTGAGCATGGTGACTTTGTACAATGCATTTATTAAAACAAAGAAGGGATGCCAAAAAACCAGAATTCTCTAACAGATTACTTCTATCAGAAGAGAAATCCCAAATCAGAAGTTCAAAGATACAAAATGCTGCACCATTAATACAAGTCGCTAAATGAGACTGTTTCACACTAAACAAAACAGGTGCTGTATCTATGTATTAATTGATTTCCACAGGCTTCCCTCACTACAAAAAGTTAGAAATGCAATACATACTTAACTTGGAGACAGACACCAAGCATTTCTGTGAAATAAAATGTCTTGCTTAGGGAAAGAATGGAAGCTGCTTATGCCAACTATTTCTCCGGAACACATCCACCTCCTGCATTTAAGCAATTTTTACTGAGAAATATATTTTCCTTCCCCAACACTGCGGCTATCTGCTTTCAAAGATGACTGGACTTTAAATACAGATCTCATAAGCAATGCAACAGATGATGCACTTACTCTTTATAGCAGCTCATTTTTAAACAGAGGGTGTGTAAATAAAACTCCCTTACTTAATATTTAATTGCTGTTTACTTTTTCAGTTGCAGTACCCAATTCTTGATATCCATGTCCATTTATTTAATATTACATGCTTCAACATCCTAAGATATATCACTGTGTAAAATAAAGTAACATAGGGAAAATTATTAAAGTTCCAGTGATGATTGTCTTAAATGGATGAGTAAGCTTTACCAACCCTTTACCCATGTCAAAATTCTCTGGTCCTCACCCTGCAAGAGACTCTTTTCCAGCTTCATGTTTTTGCATTTCTGTCTGCTGTCAGCATCCATCAAAGCCAATCAAGGTACAGAGTCCAGCTGTTGAAAGAGGCTGATCCTCACTCTGTATCATTCAACAGCATTATGATGAGCTGGCTGATGGGATTTTCCTTCTGCAGATTTTTTAATTCAGTAACTCTTTTCCCCAGTATTAAATCTTTTTATACACCATCAGAGGCAACAAGAATTAATCTTTGCAGAACATAATGCCCTTTCATTCTGCATGTGTCAAGCTTTCTGAAAAGAGAATTTCTAGTTATTTGTGGGAGCAATTAACAAATTAAAACGTTTTTCAGATACTCAAAAGTTCCCATATTAGTGGTCTAATTCGGTATTTGTAGTCTTCAAAACCTCTACTTGAACCAGGCAGACATCCCTGCTACAATCTCTATAAAACAATGAAAAACTAAACAGTTACGTTTTCCCCTATGTATGATGCACTTCATGCTAAAAATGAGAACCTTTGCAGTGCGTGCACAGATCAACTGGATGCCATAAATTGATCAATCCCTCCCCATCCAACACTCTTTTGACTTTTTCTTCTTTAGGTATCCAATAATTCTAGGGACAAGAAACTAGCACAGCAAAGAGTCTACAGTAGCACAATCAAACTTCAGTCTTAACAGGCCTCGAGAGCTTCTCAACAGAAATAAATAATAAATCGGTGTCACAAATGTCTCTGCCAGACATATATAGGGTTTCCATTCTAAAAGGGAATAGAATGCACACAAACTCTATCTAGTTTATGATACACCTGAAACTCTTAGGACACCACAGTCCCACAACAAAGAATGGCAGAAATATCTAGAGGGGACTTCAGGAGAGTAAGACAAATCAACTCAAGCGAAACAACTGCTGCTAGAAACATTCAGAACCAGCTGTCAAAATAAAGTTCATCAGAGGTAAAGCAGCACACTGGACATCATCTCTCTATTATCAGGGTAGAAATATATTAACAGCATCTACCTATAATACTAATGGTATAATATTACAGCTAAAACCTGGTGTCAAATGATAAAACTTATTTTCTCTTGAAACATTGTAAAATTATTTCTGTTCTATAGTGGCTTCCAGTCTTCAGCCTGTGATTTACACTCCAACTTCTCTGTAATCCACTATACCTTTGAAAATCTCTGCATGGTCTCTCAGTATCAATACACTATTCCCCATTAAAAAGTAACTGCATGATGGTATAATTAACAGCAGCCAATGCCAGTATAAGATTTGCAACTTATGGCAATCAAACATTTGATAATATCAGTATCTCTTCTTTTTGCTAAATGGAACCAAGAAATTGCATGTTTCATTTTGTTGGCTGCAGCTACCTGTAAAGAGCTTGAATAATAAATGCATAAACATAACATCCTATGAAGTTCCATTTGGGAATTTGTTTTTAAATGAAAGAATGCATCTGAACTGCCATTCATTTTAAGTGCTCAACACAGAAATCACATGACACTATTACAATCTTGAAAGCAAAGATCTTAAAATCTACTGGAATTTCAACAGTTTTAAGTATAACTAAAATTAACAGTTCAGACATTCCTGTCACTAGAGACAGCTGCCTCAAAGTGTAAGTGAAGCTTCAGTGACGCAATTATTAGTGTACCAAACACTAGATATTAATATCCATTTACATACTATTGATGCAAAAATAAAAGCTTTATCCCCAGAGTGGACTTTGCCAAAATAATGAGAGTGTTCACGTCATGGAAAGTATCTATAAAATGGAAGAGACTATACCTCCCCGTACCATCAATGAAGCATTAGGAAGGTAAATTCATACACAACTGTTACCTAAGACAAAACACTACCTAAAACAAAGAACTTCTGCATTTAAAATGGAAGGAATTTAGAACAGAGAAGCATGTCCAGGCCTATCAGAACTTCTGTTGTTCTTAAATGAAATGGGAAACAGCGACTGAATCAACTGATTGAAGCAGAAGAGACAAACACCTGAATCTATATGTAACTACACACCATGTGTCCCTGCACTGGCACCACATCCATGTGGCCTGGGGGACAGGGAAGGCAGTGGCAAACGTGACCGCTCCATCCCTAGGACAGACTGGGCTGGAAATACTTACATGAAAAGTCTGTCATCTACATCCAGACCATTTAAGCAGAAGAATGAATGAAACCAAACAAAAAGCAGCTTACAAAAGATTTACTACATTGTTGCTTCTTCAATGCTATTCTCACCAGCACAATCAGCATCTAGTCTACATGGTGCCCAGAGTGTAGGAGGACTCTGCTGGCATTCTTTTTATTGTTGTCTAACATACACCTACAGTGCTAGAAAATAAACAAATTATTAAAAACGTGTGCTTTGCAAAACTCCATACTGCATGTTTTGCATGTGTCTACAGAGCAGGGGTTCTGTGTTTGCAAGTGCTAAGGAAATTTCTACTCCTATTGCAATAGCCAAAGTGTAATCTTGTTTGATTGAAGAGGCTTAAAATGATTACTAAATGCATTTGTTTCTGAGTTGACTTCCCTAGAACACAGCCTAAGTTTCCTTGAAATTGCATATTCTAGGAAAGAAATCTCTCACTAACAATGAACAGAAATAGAAATCATAAAACACGAGAAAGTAATCTGTAAGAATGTCCACATCCCTTCGCTACTATTTTCCCTTCCTATATGCTTTTTAAATGTACAAAGCTTTCAGCAATGTGAAAGTAATTTGTTCAGTTCTAATCACTTCAGCTGTTTTGATGTATCTACACGCATACTTAGCATAATGCCTAGACAGAATTATAGATTTCAGACTAGAACTACATTGATAATCTGATCTCTAATCAGGGATAGCTGAGGGGTCCACAAACAGCAGATGGTTCTACACACCACACTACTCCAAGACAACAAGGAGCAGAGATTCAGCCTTCTCTCTCAGTTCTCCATTTCTTCATGGTATAACAAGTTAGATGCTAGAATTTATACTACAGCTTCTTTCATGTTAACTTTTACAGCCACCTCTTAAAGAATATACTCCAAAGAAATACACTTCACTGCAAAGTATGCCACTTACATAGTAAATATTTTTGTGAAGCAGAGTTCACACACACAAAGAAGTAAATTTTTCAAATTCTGTCCAACACCTACTCACTTGAAAACAAAGCCTACTACTTGAGATGAAAAGAAATTAATCACACCACCCAAGCTTATTTCCTGCAAAGCACCATCGCTCATAAGAAAAAGCCTATTCAGTTACAATACTGTATCTTGGTTTCTCCATCAATAAATTCTCCCCCGTAAGGTAAATGATTTTCTCTTTCCAAATAAAATTGAGATATGTATAATATTTCATAAAGTCTGCACATTTCTTAGTATTACATCCCATTTTCTGGGGAGCATACAGAACTCTTCTTCCACTCCTAAACTACACAGTAGGATGTAGGTAAGAGATCACCATTATTCCCTGTCCTCTACCACTAACACTTCCCTTTATTCCTGCCCGCCTCCTTGCTACACTGATCCTTTCCTCATTAGCCCTGCCCCCATGTTCTCAGCCCTGTGTTTTCAATCCTACTTCCTGTGTGAACACCGCCACACTCTCTGGTCCTTTGCAGTTCCTGTCAATTCCAATTCCTCTGAACTTCCTCAGACTTTTCATGCATTTCCTTATCTTCTTCTTAATGCTTCTCCCCAAGTGGCAATTCCTGACCTTTCAATTCCTCATATGCCATCACAGTATTTCTGCTTCTGGATAATTCTCTCCACCTCTCAATTTGCTTTTAATTCAAATTTCCTTTTCCTGTTCTTCACATTTGACTGATCTCCATGTTACCACTTAAACATTTCAGGTGCCCATACTTTGTGAGTCTTCCCTTTCTTGTGCTACCATTTTTTGTTGCTTCCCAGCCAAATTTATTTGACCACTTAATCCCTAGATTGACGCAAAACTTCAGAAAATAAGCCTAGATTTAGTCCAAACAAAAGAAGCTTGTGGTCACCTTAATCACAGAAAATCCCATCTTTAATACCAAAACTCTTTGAGCTGATGTCTCCGTCCCCACCAAGAGCAGCTACACAGTAAGCATTTTGCATACAGAACAGCTTAAGCTTTGTGCTAACTAAAGTGAGACTGTGTGGGGAAAAGGCTACCAAAAAAAGCGAAAAAATCCTGCCCTCAATTTGCAATAAAGTCAATAGTTACAAACTTCAAACTTCTGCTTATCCCATAACTAGAACTACATTTTCCAGCTAGGTTAAAGAAAAGAAAATCTGTCTCAGTTAAAATGGATGAAAGGAGAGATTTTAATGTTATATGAAACTTGGGTGTAACCACCTTGTACAGCTTTACAAGTATGATTCTCAGTAATTCTGTTTTCCCATAGACAGCTTCCAGCACTGCTGGAAGAGTAAACAAGGAGACACAATTTCTCCTAATGTGAACCTCTTGCACATTTGATTATGCTACAAATGTGAAAGCACTGTCATCTTGCATAGCAGTGGTAACTGCTGTAAATGCATGTTTAGAGTGTTTTTCAAGCATTTCTGGAAGCAGGAGGAGAACCAGTACTTGCTGGCCACTCATCCAGGAATACTTGCAATCTTTGAGTAAGAACACCTCTCCTCAATTTAAGAGTCATGGTCTGCATTTCTGCATTCATTGCAATGGTTTTTTTAGATGTAAATATTTCACCTCTTCTTTCCATCCCTACCTTTTTAACCTCTGTGCTACATCAGATATCACCCTAGTCTTCAGAGGATTTGTCAGAAATATTTGCTAGTTACCATCTTAGTTCTTTCAGAATCCTAGGAAATAAGTCAACCAGCCCCAGCAAACTGAGTGCTTAAAGCTCACAACTTTGTTTATTGCCTTGCTTACCTGCACCGCTATTGCTGCTATCCATTCTACCTTCTCCCACACTTTGAGCTCAAAAACTGCAGCAGAGCACTTGTTTAGATCTGGCAATACCTACATTATATTTAATACTACTGCATTCTAACTGCATATTATCTCTTCTTTTTCTCCTTGCATCTCTGTGTGCTTAAGAGTGTTTTTGTCTTTACTGCCTCCTGTCATTCCTAAAGAAACTTGACCTTTGCAAATTTGTCTTTTATCTTCACACATATTCTTTAATACAAAACTTTCATCTGAATATCTGGCTTTTTCTGCACATATCTGACAGGTTCAGATCATTTGTGACATTCTTCCTGGGGTGT
Organism: Eopsaltria australis; assembly: GCA_034509425.1. Classification (NCBI taxonomy): domain Eukaryota; kingdom Metazoa; phylum Chordata; class Aves; order Passeriformes; family Petroicidae; genus Eopsaltria; species Eopsaltria australis. The sequence continues at coordinate 623,207 of JAVTVJ010000189.1, read as the reverse complement.
TGCGAACTGTAGATTTTCCCATAATTTTCCCCTTTCCTGGGATATTTAATGAACATTTTTCAGGCTTTAGTACATGAACTCTTCAGTTCTAGTGACCTCACCAGCTCTCAGTTTAATGACTTTTTTCCTAAATATATATATATGCATGTTTTGCTTTTAATGTCTTTGTTTTGCTTTTAGTACACAATTAATTCAGCCCCTACTATTCAATGAACACTTCACTTGTTTCCACAACACCTACTTGATTCCTTCCTTTAAACCAGCGATTCTCCCACTAGCTTCCCCAGCTTCTGTTTCCTTGTATAAAAGTCAGCATCTTGGCTCACCATGACAGATGCCTGACTATAACATGGCTTCTTCCCTCTCTAGCAACTCCATGAAGGATATAAGATTTATTTGGAGATGGCAAGGACTGAGAACAACTGAAAGCTCTTGTCACTGGCTCATCCATGGGAGGCATTTCACCTTAGCATGAAGCCCACCTGAGCTCCAGCCATTGCTCCAGTACCTTGGACAGGGCTGGGCCAAGGCAGGGACCTCCACAGAGGTAGGACAAAGCATCAACAACCGCTGTAGCAAAGGCATTTCAAGAAATTAAGAAAGATAAGTAGACTGTAAACATTTAGAAAGCATAGAGAAGCTTGATACCCAAGAGAAGAGAGGAAAGAGTCAGCCTAAACAAGGCTAGACCCAACTTTTGTGGAGCTTTAAGTGAAAAGGTTGTTTCTGGGAAACTGGGGCAGACAGATCGTGTGGGCTGTCAAGAGAGAGGCTCAGAAGGTGCAGTGCTGGCGTTCACACAGGGAATGGCTTTATGTAACACATCCACATACTTGCACATACGGAAGGTGGAAATTATATTAAAAAAGCAGATTTAAGAGTTGAACTAAGTACTCAACAATCACTACTCCAATGCATATGAATAAAAAGAAAGCACTTCACAGCAGTTCAGCTACTAACACACTACACTAGTCAGGTGCACCAAGTTTTCTTGCATTTCTCCACCTATATTCATCAGCCATATCCACTTGACAAGTGGACTGTAAGAACTCTGGAGCAGGGATTAGGCTTTTGTCCTGTGACTTTGCAATGCCTTCCAGAATAAAGGCCTCACCTTCACCTAACATTGCTGAATATTATGGCATACAGAAAACAACATGAAGATAAGAAGAGGAAGTGAAGGTGGGTTAAACATAAGCAGAAATAGTCACTTTCTACATTACCCTCTTCTAGCATCAGTATGAAGTACACAAGATTCAGATAAGACAGTTCTGAAAAATACAGCAACATTATGGAAAAATCAAAACACAAAACCCCAGTCAGTAAAATACTTCAGCAAGATACATATTTTTCATTCATCCTCCTACGAGGAATGGGGGCATTTGGTAATGTGAAGCAGATTCATCACCAAATGCGCCACGGTAAAGAGCACAGAAATCTATTTTTGTGGCTTGATATTGTTTTAACTGACTGCATATTGACTTTAAAGTTTTAAGGTTTAAACTGTCTATTTGAAAATATGCACAAAGCTCCAGCTGAAGATGTACAGTTTAGCTCCTGTATTTCTGCAATTTTCATCCTCTATATTCCTCTCAAAAAGAAAACAATTCCCACACTCCTTTTGAAATCATCATGCCTTTTGTGTCATAATGACTTTTCCAGAAACCTCTCTGGATGCTGATGACAGAGAATCATGATTCCAGAAAGGAAGCAGAAGTGGAACACAAAAAAGGTTTAAAACAACATGTATTTATGGAAGTGTATTTAGTAATGAGGTAAGAAAAGTATGCGAATATGTTCTAGTAAACAGCATGCCATAGTGGGCATAAAGATATATTCTATCAAAAAGAAATATACAAGAAACCATAGTAAATTTCTCAAAATGCACTACAGTATATGACACTTCCTACTGCTTCTCAAACTACACAGAAACACCCTCTTCACATAACTTTGAAATGCAAGGCACAATCATCAACTATAGGAAAACAGAATCCAGTCCTATAAATGTAGCAAGCAAAAAGTAAATATACAGGTGTATCCATGTATGCAGACTCACATTCCCCCACCCTACCAAGCTGCTATTACATCTCCCCCTTGTTAGCTTTGCAGAACCAAAATGCAGAAGAGAACATTACAGAATTGTACCATACTAGAGGGAATCAAATTCAATAAGCATTGATCCCTTACACCACTCCAAGCCAGCTGAAAACTGTGGATTGCCTTAGGTGGCAAGATGTTGCCATTTCTGATAGAAACTACTTGCATTGTAAATGAGTGAGGAAGAAAAGGATTTGATACAGAAATGACATGCTGCATTTGTGGGAGTGGTAATTAAAAAAGATCTTTTAAAGTGTAAAATAACAGAATTATTGAGGTATAATCATCATGGAATGGGACCTACAAAACAAACGCAAGTAGAGATGTGAAATTACAAGTTATGTCTAACATTAATGTTGCAGCTTTTACAAAAATTTCTCAAGAGTGGTTTTTAAATAGACTGTAAACAATTTAAATCTATTTCTATCCAGAGAACTAAAATCACCTTTGGTACCACTATGCTGTTTCTTTTGGTTGTACACTTTACATATTTCCACCATGTTTGTCCTCTCTACTTTTCAGAACACATTTATTCCACTGGCAAGTGCCACTATGCTGTGGAGGTGTTCCAGTAACCTATTAAACTTCTCACAGTGTTTTCATTCTCCTCCCTTCATACGGAAATCTGTTCGTGCAGTGAAGTTTAAGTAGGTGGGTAAACTTTGTACCTCAATCCTGACTTAGAAGGAAATCTCTTCAGCCCAGGGACTGTTTGCTACTCTCTGTTTACATATTAGCCTGCAAAACAGCTCCCTATCCTACTTACTTGATCCAACACTGGACCCCAATAAATAGTCAGAACAGAAACACGGGCTTCACTTCCACTCTTTATTGTAAAACTTTACCCATGCTTCAAAAAAAAGTGGCACAATTAGATTCTAGTCATTCAATTACTCTTTAAACTAATTTCTAAATACCTTTTAAATTATCACAGCTACTAGAACCACTTTGCAGGTTTCATTACAATTTAGGGACTATTTTATTTAACTTACAGCATATAAAAGAGAGAAGTGTGTGTTCTAAGTAACAGCAGTACTAAAACCAGATTTTTAAGCATTCATAGTTTAAGAATGGTCACCACAAATTTTTAGATCCTGTGACCTTTAATAGAAACAGACAATTAAAAGGCTGCAGTTGTCAGACCAGATTACTGATTTCAAGCAACCCCTCCCCCAATCATGTGACTATGCTCTGCACTCTATCAATTAAAACTTGTTTAATCTTAGTCACTATCACACATGTAAAGATTAAACAGTAACCTGTAAGGGTCTATGACATATTGCTCACTAATAATTTTATTTCAGAAGAAGCTAAATATTCCCAACATTTTGCTAAGCAACATCCTAATCTGAGAACACAGAAATTATATGATTCCTTTTCCTTTGAAATCACTTTGTGTTCCACAAGCATACCTTTCCTAATCCCTTTTCCACTACCGAGAGCAAAGAAACAGATTCAGCAAAGAATCAGATTCTCTTTCTGCAAGTGTCTGAACAGACACCAGTTCCCAAACTGCAATGCAGGCGTTTCTGGTGATCTCAAAAGCCATGATCCATGGACTGCAATCAGTGTATATACTCACATAAAACAGTAAAACCAAAAGTATTTTCAACTGATACCAAGAATCAACCATATTGGGAAACTGACAGAGGTCAGTTAATCTGAGTCCAGATTTAAGGCAATACCACTGCCCACAAAGATACATAGATAAATTATACACTTTTCATTGTCCAATATTTTACTGATTTCTTCACTTAACAAGCCTCTTCCACTCCACCATTAGCATTAACTAAAGCTGCATTAACTAAACTTTTAAGACACTATTAGATACCTGCTAATTAACAAAGACAGAATTACAAAACTAGTAGCCAGCAATGTTAAGTGCAAAAGACATCCCAGTGTGAAAATGTATCTGTGTTTTTGGAGAGTTGAGCTCAGGCTAGCAGGCCACAGCAGCCTCCCCCTCCTGTGCTTCTGCACTGCCTCCCCAGCTCCCAAGGGAGCGCCAGACTCGGGAGGTTGGAGCTGGCTTCATGCAGGCAGCTGAATACTCCATTCCAGAACCAGATTTTCTGGGAACAGCAGTAAAGAGACATCCTCTAAGTATCAGTATTAACCACTTAATTTGTTGATTTAATAAATGTATACAATATCCTGGGAAGCAAAAATGTGTCCCCAGTTAATAAACTAGCTCTTACAGTCGCTTGTTCAAACCAATGCATACACTGAGTCAGCAGTCAGCCAGTTTCAACTCACCTATTAACTGCTTTAAAGTAACACATTCCCTCAATCATACGCATCCAGACTTCCTAGCTGCCAGAACTACACTGCCTGCAAGAGAGCGGTGTGCTCTAGAAACCAGTGCTTCACACCACCAGTGCCACTGGAAATGCACAGGTTCTTTGTATTCCCTATACATTTTTAAATACATTCTTTAATAAGCTTTAGTTCATAACAAGCTGATGAACTACTTCTTGCCCAGCCTTCTAGAAAAAAGGTGCTGAGCCCTGACTTCTCTATTACACAATTTATAGACAGCATTTCATCCAAGAATCACATTTAACCTGAAAAACCAGGCACATCATGCTAAAGTACCTGAGTATTTCCAAACCAAAGAAGTCTGAAAAAAAAGTCACCATTTTGAAACTACGAAAATATATTTGTTGTTTTTGAAAAATCACAGAGAAACAGATTCAGTAGTCATTTCCACACATGCTTTCAGGCAGTAGCACAAACAGGCAGGAACTCCTGATATTTTGCCAGAAGTGCCAGATAGATCAATACTATTAACAACTCCTGCCAGTTTCTGCAATCTCTCCCCTCCTGCCTTGCAAACTTTACTAGGTTCATTCTTTATCATCATTATTACTACAGAGAATTTTGTTCTAAGCTACCAGACAGCATCTAATACTGGAAATATACAGATACAAAGAAAGATTTAATGTTCTGACTGAGTTCCATTAAAAATCAAACACCAATCCACTAAATCCAACTAAGAGAAAAAACAATTTTTTTTCAGAACTGTAATAAAAATCCCTAAATCTCACTGAACTGCTTTTGACCCAAATGCTCATACCAACCTCAATCTTGTATTAATCAATTATTAAGCAGTTCTACCTCGCAATTAAAATGATTCATTACTACAAATATTCAAGAAGAGGTTGTCTTTGTTACAGAATTGTTGATCATAAGACTATCGGGTTAATAAAGCACAATTAAATCCAGGCATTTAAGTGCAAGCTTGCAGGGCAGAAAATTACCTCAGGAACAAGATTATTTTGAATTCAACTCCTTGCTTTAGTGGTTTTGGGAACTGGCAAAACAGGAAAATCCTGAAAAGGGTGTTTAAACACCTAACCTGGGCTTTGTTCACTTAAGACACGTTAATAATCCATTGCTAGTGGCAGCTCTTCTGTAAGAAGGGACATCAACAACTGACAAGATTCTTTTTGCTGAAGAGGCTCTTTCTAAAATATATGCTTACTGCAAAACAAATCAACTAAACACACACTGTAAGAACTGATGTAACAGGTAGATGGAGCAAATTAATCTGCAGCACAAGTAAGATTCCCCCCTCCTGCAAGTTACTTCAGAGAAGCTGCTAGAGGAGTCAAGATACACAGGCGCTTCTCATTTCATTGTGCGTGTATGACTGGGATGTGGAATGTGCTCTCACTGTGTTCAGACCTGTCCCAGATTTCCCTCTGATTTGAAACAGGAGGGAAAAGAGCCTCCCTCTCCCGAGTGCTGGCAGACATCCCCCGTGGGAGGGAGGGTGGGCTCTCACCATCAGCTTCAACGGCACGTTCCGAGTATCTTTAAAGACAGAGAAACACCCGGCTCTTGGCGAGACAAAAGCGGCTCCCGCCAGGCACCCGCAGCCCGGCTGTCCCGGAGGAGGCAGGGAAGAGGGAGCTCGGGATCCCGCACACCGAAGAGCGGGCACGGCCCTGAGGGAGCGGATCCCCAGGGAAGGCTGACTTAAACCGTATGCCCGGGGGAAGTGCGTTCAAATTTCTGTGTGCGGGAACTGGAAAGCAGATTAAATCCCACCTGTGCCCGAAGGCAGGCAAAGGGACAAACAGGGAAAGCCGAAGCCCCACACGGCAGCTGGCGAGGCCAAGGCGGTTCAGGTGTCGCTGTGAAGGAAGGGGCTGACGGGGGAGACTGCAGAGCTCAAGTTCCCCCCCCCCCCCCCCCAGTTACGCGGAAAGCGGGCGGAACCGCGGGGATCGGGGCTCCTCGGGCGTCAGGAGGAGCGAGAAGCGACGGCTCGGGCTCCCCCAGCTGAGGGCGGCGGGCGACCCTGCCCCGTCGTGCGCTGAGGGGCGGGCACAGCGTGAGCCCCGCGGGCCAGGGGATCAGCGCCCCAGCCCTTCCCCCGCTCCTTTTCTTTCCCCTCTCCACTCAGGCGAGCCCCATTTCCTCCGAGCGGCAGCCGAGGGCGCTGCTCGGGGCCGGGCGGGCGAGGGAGCGGCAGGAGTCAGCGCCGGTAGCGCCTTGTTCTCTGCAGCCAGGCCAGAGAGGGCTGCGCGCCCCGCGCCCCCCGCCCGGGCTCACCTCCTCGATGGCCGCCACCGTGTTCCTGCACTGGGCCATCCGGGTGGTGAAGTTGGAGGCGGTGGGTGACTTGTAATCCTCATTGGTCTCGGAGACGAATTCCGACACGGAGATCTGGTCCGGCATGGCGGGGCGGGGATGAGCGAGGGGAGGGAGGGGGAAAGCAGGCGGCTCCAGGGACAGGGAGGGGAGGGCGCAGGGGGAGCTCCCCCTTCACATCGCTCGGCAACCGGCGGCGGCGGCAGCGCCCTCCTCGCAGCCCCGCCGTCTGGAGCGGTGTTGTTCCTCCGCCGCCACACAAGGAAATTCCCCGCACCCACACTCCTCCTCCTGCTCCTCCCGCGCGGTCACGCAGCACCGGGGGCCGGGCACACGCCCAGCCGCGGGAGCTGCCTCCACACCCCGCCCTCCCGTTCGCTTTCTCCCTCTCGCTTTCCTCCTCCTCCCTCGCTCCCTCCCCCGCTGGCGGGGCGGGGGCGCGGCCCGCGGCCCCCCTGCAGCCCCCGGCGAGGACCCGCCACCCGCGCCCGCCCTGAGAAGATGGCGGCCCCCTCCCTCTCTCCCTCCCTCGCCCGTCCTTCCCGAGCCCCGAGGGGAGAGGAGGTGGCAGGCGCCGGCTGGGTAATCCCAGCGACAGGCAGGGCGAATCCAGCCGTGTGGTTCGGTGGTGTTTAACAACAAAAACCCAAGGGCAGGGGAAGGTGAGGCGCGGTGCCTGCCTGGTGCGAGGGGGAGCAGGTTGAAGCCCACAGGACAGGTCTCCGCACTGTCGCCTCCGGGACTGCCCGCAGGTGTAGGGACAGTCTCTTCCTTCACAGCTCGTAATTTAAGTTTCAACAGTTTAATCTGTTATACGAGTTCGTTGTCTAGTTTCGACGGAGCTAAAGAGGAATGCTGTCGTTCCCAAGAGGTCCGTGCAGAAATACTTTTAGGCTAAGTAACGTTTAAATCTAAATTCTTATAAAGCTTTTTCCGTACTCAAGGAATAAGAGCTATCAGAGGAGGTGCTTTCTTTTTCAGTATGAAGCCACAAGGATTACTCGAGGGAAAAAGGGTGAAACTCAGCCCAAGCTGTGATGTTTGTGACTGATGCCGCAGAAGGGACACTGGTGAGGTGTCACTGAACGAGCACGGTGCTGCTAGCATTGGCAATACGGGGATGTGATCCATTCTAGTGGTGTCTTTTGGCCTCAAAGCCCTTAGGACTTCTAGCTGATTGCAGCAGAAAGCTTCAGAAGTCTGTATTTTGGACCAGAAACTCTCCTGTGGCTCTTCCACTCCCCTCTGGTGATACAGTTATTAGCTTTCTATAAGTGATTCTTTATTACTCTGTTTTAAAACTCTTCAGGGAATTCAGATGAGTAAGCAGCTACTCTTTTGCTGCCATTTGTAAAATGTCCAAATAAATAACTGCAGGCCTGCCCAGATGTTACTGCCCTTTGAGATTCTTGGTGGATCCTTTAGCATAAATAATAAAGCTTGTCAACCATATTTATTTTACTGGTTGTAGTAAATCAGATGAATGAACAGGGACCATCTGCATGTTCTTTTCTTTTTTAATCTCTTCGTAGTTTTCCCATTCTAATCATTCCTTATTTTCTCCAATGAAAGTCACCACTGTTTTGCTTTTAATTTCTTTGCCACTCTCCTTGTTAATACTTATGCATGATCAGTTAGTACAGCATATAAAGGCATACATTGTTCTGCTGCTAATGCATTAAACTTCTTGTCTGTATTTGTACATCACATAATAAATGAGTATAGTTGAGTATAAATATTCATTCTTGCTAAAAAGGTGTGATTTTACATCTTCCTTTTTGGATCAGCTGATGGTGGTACCTTTAAAGCAACACTTATCACACTATTACCCAAACTTAGTAAACAGTAGCATTCTAAACTGCCTACTATAACTTCCAGTGTGGCATATTTATTTTGATATTTTGAAGGGGATGAAAAACTTGGGGTCTGAAAGACAAATACTATTAGACTTTAACTTTCTGCAGCAGCTCTTCTATCCACTATAGTGCAAATCTGCAACATAATAATGCAGCCTCTAGTGGTTGCATCCTCAGTTTGATATTGGAGTATACACAACTGAGATGGTGTCATGGTTTAACTCCAGCCCAGTGCAAAGCAACAAAGTACCACCCAGACACTCATCACTGCTGCTCTGCCCAGTGGGGAGGAGAATCAAAGAATAAAGAAAAAACTTGTGGGTTGAGCAAAGAACAGTTTAATAATGGAAAAAAAATAAAATATTGTTAAAATAACAATTATTATAATAGTAATTTTATTGAGAAGGAGAAAAAGGGCTGAAACTGAAGATAAACAGGCGATACACAGGACAGTGCTCACTAGCTGCTGACCAATACCTGTCCCAATGCCAAGCAATGGTTGATGCCTGCAGCCAACCCCAGTTTATAGGCTGAACATAATGTTCAATGGTCCAGAATATCCCTTTGGCCTGGTTAGATCAGCTGTCCCAGTTGTGTACCCTCCTAGCTACTTGTGCACCTGCTTGCAGGCAGAGCATGGGAAAATGGAAATCTCTTGATTTAGAGTAAGCATTACTTAGCAACATATTGGTGTGGTATCAACATTATTCTCATACTAAATTCCAAACACAGGATTGTGCCAGCTGTGAAGAAGGAAATTAACTCTATCCCAGCTGAAAACAGGACAGACAGTACCATCATGCAATGACTCTTTCAATTCTACAGATCCTATTTTGTACAGCAGGTTAGGTTAGATGATTGCAGTGGTATCTGATCTTCTTCTATCTTTAACTTAAATAGATTCAAAAATTTGCCATTCCAATGAAACTGCAAGGCCTTTTTTGACAGACTGCATTTGCCTCAGCTCGTCTCTTTATGAAGCTAAAGGCTTGTGCTTGGGTAAACTTTCTAGAAGTTATTTAGACTTGATATCAAGACTCAACAGTTCAGAAAATGCCCTGCTTCTCTTGTGTTTTAGGACATCCACTAGTTGCATCTACTTCTATTATTATTACAATTTTTCAGTAGTTAAGGAATTATTTGGTACTCAGACTTTTCTCCTTGTAAGCATTTTTATACATAGGAATGAAATAATTTCCCAGCTTATTTTTTGATAAACCAAACTGAACAGCTCCCCTCTTCTAAAGAGGACAGAGTTAATTTGAACTGCTTTGCATTGGCCACAAACCCAGACTGAGTATCCAGGTGGTGACTGTGAGTCAGCTGACACATGGCACCTCATTACTCTGCAGTAACACTTTTACTAGTGTGTGCAAGTCCTGTGTCTCTCACTGAAAGGCTGTTTTCTCAGCCCTTCCATCATTTTTATAGTTCTAACACCTCAATAAATTATTCTTCTGGTTCTCTACTCCTTTTTTGTTATATTCAAGAGTATTATTAGACTTTCTGGTCCAAATATCATACTCAGGCTCATCTACCCCTACCCTCTGGCCTTTAGGTATTTATGAGTGATACTCAATTTCAACACCCCATTCTTTGAACTTATGAACAAGTATTGAATTGAAATGCCTTGATAATGAGACAGCTGTGAGCAAAGCTTGCTTGTGCACATTGGGGTACTACTATTTTTTCTTTATGTCCTTCCTTCCTTCCTTCCTTCCTTCCTTCCTTCCTTCCTTCCTTCCTTCCTTCCTTCCTTCCTTCCTTCCTTCCTTCCTTCCTTCCTTCCTTCGTTCCTTCCTTCCTTCCTTCCTTCCTTCCTTCCTTCCTTCCTTCCTTCCTTCCTTCCTTCCTTCCTTCCTTCCTTCCTTCCTTCCCCTAGTCACTCAGTTAGAGGTCTTCTACTAAAGAGAAATAAATATCAAAAATATTTCCTAGATTCAAGCTCTGCACTTTGCTGGAACGCTTCTAATTTCCTGAATACACACAGCTCCATTAATCAGAATACTTGATTTGTACAAACATTTCTTCCAACACTGACTTCAAAACAGCATTAATGGTTACATCAGTCAGTATTGTTAAGAAAACATGTCAGATCTTCAAAATAGTAAGATGGATTTAAAATTAACTGATTTTCTTATCTTTTTGTTTATTTGTATGATTGGTTATGAGCCTTTAGAAATCTTATCTATATAAATACAAAGTCTTTATTTGCATCACTGCTAGTAAGTAAGAACTCAAACCAAGGACCAGGTGCTATAGAAACAGAACAATAAGGCAGCCTCTGGAGATCTTGGTATCTAAAATTAGCTAATGGAAGGCAATTGAGTGAATATAAGGAAATACTGGACCATTATTGGTCTGTATTACAGTCTATGATCTTCACACACTGCTGCCCAAATGTTTCTTTAGACATTTTAAGTAGGGTTTTCAAGGAGGACTCTGCGGTAGATTGGTGTATTTAAGGGAGAATTATTGCAAGAGTAAGGGTCAGCATGAGAGAAAGTGCAAAAGACTTTGTGTCCTTGAAACTTAACATGTCAGAGTTGGAGGTAAACATCATGGATCAGAGGCAAAATGAATGTCTGCTTAAATGAGAGGCCATGCTAAAGGACTTGTGAGAATAGCAGTGAAAGAACATGATGATCTGGTTAGAATAGGATGATCCTTCAACAGCTGCCTAGGATAGGACCCAAAATGTGTAAGGTTGTTTTTTTTTAACCCACAGCAGTCGTGTCATTACTGCCCTCCACTGACCAACTCCATGACAGATTGCTTCTGTTTGCTCTATCTTTGTTTGATGTCAATGGTTTTTCACAGAATTTCTTTCTTTGGTAGCTTCAAATAGTTTGAGGAAATATTTTTTTCTTGACCTTCTTTGTGTGTACTCAGTACTTACAAGGATTCTGAGGTGTATTTGTTAATTCTATTGCGGGTGTTTTGAGGGAACACAACAAGAAAATGGTTCATAGGAAAACTCATTAGCATCATCACTTATCTTTGAACTTTAAAAATAAACATGTAGATAAATGTAGTCTGGCAGCTGCTAATTACTGGGTGTCAATTTTCAGGCAGGTGGATATTAAACTCAGGAAATTTTTGAAGTACATATAACTCATAGCAGATAAGTAAAACATTTTGTAGTGAGCCTTATTAGTGGATTCTGTCATTTCATCCCAATTCTTACATTTTTTTCCATGAAGTATGTATTGCTGGTGTTGATTGTTCACAGAAACACTTTCAAAACAGCTTTCACTTTTGAAAATTTGTTACCACAGTTTTGGAGAAAGGCTTCTATGATTTCTAAATGTATTAACCGCCAAAAGAGCAGATATCTGGTTATTTTTAAGTCTTTCCTATGATTTTGGAGGTTTAAATCATGTTTTAATGATATCAATTACAGCATGTAGCGGTTTTAAAATAGCAAGTGTGTCTGCTCTTTCAGAATTAACTTGAAAATAATTCCTATTTGAAAATATATTTGGTCTCATAGGTCTATTTCCAGAGATTTATTTCTACAAAGAAGTGAAAATTCTGCAAATTAAAAAAGTTAGTTCAGAAACTTATATTCTTTCAGGTCCTTTTGTATTTGGAAGTGCGTACTTAAAAATCTCTGTTTCAAGCACATATGATTGTATGGTTTTCCCACTCTTACTATGTTATCATGTACCTTTCCATTGCTCTCAGACTTTTGTGGAGAATTTAAAAAGATTTATTTTTCCTAGTATTAACAGTAACAACATCACTTGTAACTGAAATAGTAGTGTGTAGACAAAAGCAAGAAGGAAAACATGGAGGAGGGTGTTGGCATTTTTTTCTGTTTCCCTCAAAACTCCCAAAAGGTATCATTTAAACCAGCAATGGGGGAGCATGAAACTGGTCGGGACTGAGTCTGTAACATCTTTCAGTGTAATCAGAATTTTGCTTACTGAGATTTGGCAGAGCTGTGTTTTAATTTAAATTCAATATTAATATCTTAGGGTCATGGTATTTGTAAGGTATGCCCTGAGTGAATGTGTGCACTGCTGTGTTATACAAGACTGTTTCAGGATTTCGGAATCCAGGCTTGCCTTAGTGGGTCAGGCTCGATGTGTCTGCGCCGCTCTCTCAGGATGCCCTGGAGCGCCGCCCCTCTCTCGGAGCCTCGGGCTGTGTTGTGTTGTGCGGATCGAGCCGCAGGCCCCTGGGCCATCTCAGGAACGCACATCAGATGGGAAGCCCTCAGGGACACCGACTGCTGAAGTTACCTTGCTGCAGTCCCAGAAAGATTCTTTTAACATTCATCTGTAGAGCTCGTGTTTCCCCTGGCTGGGCAGCTCCTTCACCCTGTGTCACCATCCCTGACCCCACAGCCGTTCAGTCTCTGCACTGGGCCATGAACCAGCCTGCTGACACAACGGGAGGAGAGTAACATCTGCAGGGGAAAACTCGGTCTTTCTAGTACCCAGGCAGTGTTTGCTACAACAAGCACATCCTGAAGGGTCACTTCTCAAGCCTCAGGTCGTGCTGAACCACATCCTTCCTGTCAGCAGCTCAGCTGTGTGAAGACTACACAATGGAGATAGGCTGCCCTTACACAGACAAGGCTTTTTGATCTTATTCTGATCCTACAGCTCCAGATCACCAATGAAAATAGGCAAGGTCAGCAGTCTGTGGGCCACTTTTGCACTCACCAGACCATATTCAATACACTGCTTTGTTGTGTCAAATCCCTGACGTATAACTTGAGATAAGGTGATTTCTTTTTTGAGAAATTAAAGAATTACAATTCAGTCCCAGAATCAGCAAAGTTTCAGGTGACAGCACTTACATGGAAGACAACTGGATGGTGTTTAGGAACTAAGAGACATTAGTTCCCATGGGCACAAAATGAAAAGACAAGGGGAATGTTCTCGGATTCAAGAATTTTTAGAAAGAAAAAAAAAGCCTGTATTGTTGTCAAACACAAAGTACCTTTATTCCTCTCATAAATTTGCTGTAAAGGACAGATTCCTGAATTTCAGTTCAGAAGACCAGAGTTGCCCCACTGGAATTTAGAAACTTGAAACTGGTCTGTCTTCAAAAAACTGCTTAGAATACTATGAAACCCTGAGAAATGAAATTCAGTAGACAAAGATGGTCTAAAAAAAGAGAACTAAGACTGAAGTTTACCTGGCTTTAAAATGGAAAACAAGCATAGAAATTCAAAGTTTCCCCATTGTAATGAGGCATGGCTCAAAACAAAGTAGAATTCAAATAAAAGAGCATAACTCTATTTTGTTTCCCAGAGTCAGGCTTGCCATCAAGAGTGTAGCATATGAGATCAAGCACTTCATGAATGTCTGCTAAATAAAATATGATGACCTTTAAAGTGGAGAATACATTAAGAAACAAAAATAAGTCTTCTAGCCTGGCATCTTCTATCCTTGTATGGTAAAGTCCTCACTTATTCAAACATATGCAAGAGCACCTGCCTTGAATGGGAATATCTGGCAGTGATGACCTTCAAGCAACCTGCCCTTGTCAGGGGCATTTAAGGTCTTTCGCAGCCCAAACCTATTCTATGATTATATGAACTAGCTGTCTTGGATGCCTTTCAGGGGCTATCCTTTGCTACATTTTTTGCTTGCCTGCATCTGATGATCTGGAATCCATGGGAAATGGTAGGAAATTAGTTTACTTGGTGGGACAACTTCTTGGTGGTAGGGGACATGGCAGGTCCTAGGCAATACAGAAAGGAACTCTCTTCAGAGTGGTGGTTCTGCTCTAGAATTTTGCCTGAACAAGACCACAGTCCAGAGATGTTCTTAGCTACTGACACTTGTGCTTAGCTATTCCAGGCTCACAAAAGGCCTGCATCCTCCTGGGGGAACTGCTCATAGCTGCTCTGAGTGGTAGGGAAAGACCCTACAGAGTCTGTACAGCTTGGGCCAACCCCTGCCTAAGGAGGCTTAGGCAGAAGGATTCGAAAGTTACACCAAGAAGATACAGTTTTTATTGCATGGCCTCATGACTGTATGGATAGACTGGAATAGAGGGCTTAATCTGGAAGAGACCCACGGTGACCATTGCTCCAGCTGCCCCACTACCAGTGCTGACCAACAGTTAAACATTGTTAAGGGTGGTGTCCAAATGCCTCTAAAACACTTGACAGGCTCAGGGCACTGATTGTCTCTCAAGGGAGCCTGTTCAGTGTTTGGCCACCCTCACAGTTAACACGTGCTTCATGTCTGAACCTCCCCTGGTGCAGCTTTGAACCATTCCCATATGTCCTGCCACTGCATCCCAGGGAGAAGAGCTCATCACCTCCCTCTCTCCCTGTGTCCATTCCTCAGGAAGCTTTAAAGAGCAATGGATTCACCCCTCAGCTGCCTTTTCTCCAAAGCAGACAAAGCCACTGTCCTCCGCCACTCTATGCAGGACATGCCTTCCAGCCTTTTCATCAGCCTTGGTGCCTCACTTTGCTAATTATGGCTGCTTCAGTCACAATGACTCTGCACTTTGTTGGTTTGAATTCAGGATTTTGTGGGTTTTAAGAACATCATTTTATTTCCTGTGCTGTCATCTAAATATAAATGTGCGGTCTGCTCTCATTGCACTTATCATAGTACCACAGTCTTAACTTGGCTCGCATCTTACCTGTATATGCACAACCTATTACTGAGTCATTACCCTCCAACAATAGTAGCTATCCATTTTAAAATGCAGTCCTGAGTATGGAATTGCTGCCAGGCACTTTCAGAACTCAAGGGGAGGTCTAGCAGTATTCTTGCAGTTGCAGGACAGTGGATATAGGAACTATCCTTGGATAATGTGGTCCAATGTTAAGTTAGACCTAATATGACAATGGAGTTTAAGTCTTAGAGTACAATTAAAATGTTTTGAAGCACTTAATAAGAGCATGTGGAAAATGGTGAACAGGTGAAAAAGCAAAGCATGTGGATTTAAATAACCTCTGAGGCTGTTTCAAGAACAGCACAGGCACTTAGGCAGTAGAAAGATGTGCATGTCAGAAATGAATAGATTAGCTAGCACCTGAAGGCTTGTAGACTTCAGAGAGAAAACAGAATGAACTAAACCTAAACCAATACAGCAAGATGTCTATTAATTTTCCAGTCTTCTTTATTACTTATTAAGCGTAGTTTAAGGAAATAAAATAATTTCATTAAACAGGGAGAATTGGGGTAACTAACCAACCAACTTTAACTCTTTGAAGACAGCTTTTATAATGGTAATAATTAATCCACCACAGGCATAACATTCTGGCTTTGAACTTTATCAGTGCAATCATTATTTTGCCACTAAAGAGAAGACTGAAAAAATCAAATGTTTATTTATGAGGCATCTATTGTGGATAGAGAATTAAATCATAAGCATGAATTGTATATAAAACATTTGTGATAAATGGAAATAACTCAAAAAACCCTGAGAAAATACGGAGTTGTCTGAAGCACTGCATTATATACACTGTTAATGTTTGCTAAGTAACAGCCAATCTGAATGAGGCTCGCAAGGTCTTCAATATGTACAAAAACCCAGAGTGTTGTAACAAAGACCCCCTTTCATTGGTGTTATCAGCAGCTGATCCCTACTGAGCTTTGTAGCATTAGTTGCAGACAGTGACGAACTTCAGTAGAAATGTACAGACTTTTGAATGCCACAAAGCTCAGTCCTTTTTCATCAGCTTTATTTGTGTTTGAACTGAGTTACACTCGCTCTCTTAAGGTATCTGACAGTCTTTCTTTTGGTGTCACTATCTAATATCTAAAAGATAGTGAAAAGTAGTAATGAGTACACAGTTCTCAGGGGCTAAAAGAATGTGTCATCAGTACCCAAATGAAAAAGAGAAAACAATCCATTGTTAAAGTCCAGATAGGATGAAAAATGTACATAATCGTGGTGTGCATTAAAATAACAACAAAAAAAAATATTACTACCTCAAAAATTTGTTTAACTAGTCCATCCAGAAAATACTAACACTTTGAACCCAAGGAGATGTAGTAAATACCCCATGCTGCAAGTAATTAACTTTTCATGCCTCAGCACAAAAGGCTCTGAGCATATTATCAATGAAGTGAAACAAATCACGTGCCAGCATGTTGCTTGGTGTGTAGGTGATGATTAAAAATAATTTTTTCAATCTTTCATTTATGCTAACATAAACATCTACAATATTGTATGAAGGAAATAAAAATCCAAACGCCAATAACTGACTTGCCGTTAAGAATTCAAATGCAGTAGTGCTTGGATGCAGCAGTGGCTTACTGTGATGCCTGTAAGGAGCCTTAAGGCAGCCCCTTAATTCCTCTGCATTAGCATCCCAAGCAGCAGCTCATGAAGGAAATCTGGCTCCACAGAACTAGGCTGTCCATTTGGGTCAAAATAAGCTGAGATGAGGATTTGCTTCACAATTGCTGCGTGCATGAATGGTGAGTTATGGAAAGTGTCTTCACCAGGCTGAGAGCAGATGCAATACACTCCCTCCTGTGGTTTCTGAACGCCTCTGAAATGAGGCTACTCTGGTGTAAACTGCAAGCAACTTTATTTGATATTTATGGTTTTACAATCTAATTTTATCCTGTAGGAGAATAATAGATTCTGCAAAAATTTAAAAAGAATTCCAGTATATGCTTCAAAGCACATATGCTGTTTTGAAGGCAGCTCAGGCTTTTTCTGATGCATTTTTAAGTGTTAGAAAACTTGTTGAGTAAATGCAACATTGTTTCACCTCTAACGAGGGGAAAGAATTAGTGCAGTAATTGCAAAGCAATTTACGAGAGTCAATCAAGAGGTTTAATATAACATTCCAAGGAAATCACATGATTTCCATTCACATATTTTCATTATCTTTACACTTACAGACAACGCAGCACTCTGTTTCCAAAGCTATTGTCTTGTGATAATGCTCATAGGAGAGCCATTACAGTGCACAGTTGGTTTTGGCCAAAGGTAGAGATTTGGTTTATGATACTTATCTTAAAAAAAAAAAAAACAACTGAGGAAGTTCTCTAATGCAGAATGTCTGATTATTTGCCCAGATTGGTATGTAGTCCTTAAGGCTTCAGTTGCTCTGTTTTTACTTTTTCACATGAACAACTGAAAAACCAGAACAGTGTACGTACACACTACCAATGAAAACTCTTAGTTTTCTGCACTTAAACAAAAACCAGTGTAGATATTGGCAGCTCCTTTTAAAAAAAATTAAGATTAGGAAAAGGATAAACATAGCTGCAAACAGTTTTTCAGCTTCTAAATGTACTAAAAAAAAGGGAAAACAAAAACAAAAAAAGGAAAATAAAACTACAAACTGGAAAATAAAAATACATAGCCCATATTTTCAAGCCAGTTATACAGAAAAATTTATGGAAACCTAGAATGTGGAGTTAATTTTCACATACATATATAATGAAATATAAAGTGCTTACATGTTAAATATGTATCATACTGATGGAGTCTTTATAAATGTGTAAGAGAGAGATTAATTATTTATATTGCTCCAGGACTGTACTTGGTTCTTTTCAGTAAAAAGCAGGAGGATGTGTCTTCTTCCTCAAAGAATAAAGAACTCGTCATAAGCAAATATATTGGATTCTGTACCTTTAAATTTGAACCAAGCAATTTTATGGGGATGAGTTGGTGTGCAAAATGAAATGTAGCCATAATTGTTAAGGTTTGTGACATACTGTGTATGGCTCAAGCTGTTATATCTATTTCTATATGCATTCAATTAAAGAACCCATCTCCAGTGATGTATTCTAACACACTCCTGGGAACAAATCCAATGTCTTTAGATATCTGTTTTACATGAAACCAATTATTATAATATCTCTAATGTCTAAGTGGTATTGTCCTGAGTGCTATTTCCAGCATGGTCCAAAGTATTTATTTCGATGAGATTATCTATCTGCTCTTCAAATTTATTATGCTCTCAAGAATATCCATGGAGTCACATTAGCATTTTTGTATTCTACAGCCAAATGTTCAAGCAATATGTAATATGAGATAAATAATCAGCTGACTAAATTTAATGCTCTCCACTCTGTTTACATAAAATGACCTCTTACTGGTGCTTGATCCCTCTCTCTCCTCATTCAGAGCTTCCTGTGACAGCCTATGTCCATTATGTGTTTTAATGCTCTGTTTTTCCTGGTGCTGTGTGATGCTAGCTCAGCTCTGCTATAGACTGCAAGAGAATTAAAGCAGTGTTATAGAAGTTTGCAGAAGAAAAGTTCTGTTTCTAGCTACCACAAATTATCATTGTTTTACAGCACTAATAAAATGTACCCACAGGCACTGAGGTCTCAGTTGGGCCACTATTTGACCACATGTCTGAGCTAATGCTGTTCTCCTTTGTGCAATTCTGCCTTTCCAGAAGTACAAGGGGGATAATTATCTAGTCCAAAAAAGTGTTTAGGCTTTGTGCATTAACATAATGCCTGTTTGTTGCAAAACAATGTGTTGTTTTCATACATTATTGTTAGCAGGTTCTGATTTTCTATTTGCATGACAAGTGCTGGGGTTTGTGGAAAATGCAAACAACTGTGAGGCAGCTATGCATCATTATGACTTCTGTTGCCATTGTCATGGTTTGTTACTGGTATCTCACTTTGACTTGCTGGAATTGTGTAACACATGCTCAATGAGCTCTTCTGTGACCTTGTATAGCAGTCCTGCACTGACCTCATTTTATAACAAAGTTTTCATTTATGCCAAGATTTTATAAAACTTAACAACAGAACAAGTGGAAAACATAGATTTGGTGATGCTTTGGACTCCCTTTATTAAAGGAAAATAGCTAAAATGTAATGGAGTGGCAAAACCCAGTACTTGCATCTGAAGCACAGGAAGGGGAGGTACGCCATGATTCAGTGGCAAGGTGCAGTGGGGTGACTTGTTTTTCATTTGAATGAATTTACTGTATGTCTCATGAGGAACTTGCCAACAAAGCTTTAAACAAAGACCATGATTTAGAGTCTGTCTTGTTAAGGAGGTCCCAGGATGATTTAAAGCTTTTCAGATGGGACAAGTAAATGCAGCAAAATGTATTGTTTTAAAGGAGGAACATGAACTTGCTGGTGTGACTGTGGGGAGGCAGCAGTGAAGCCACAGTGTAGCATAGTAAAGGTACCAGAGTAAGACTAAATATCTGGCTAGAAGCTCCTCTTGTAAACTGCTCTTGCCACAACTAGCCAAGACATTGCATACCAGTCATTCTAGGATAAAATATCTCAATGCACTTTTATTTTCAGCATGAGAAAAAAAGAATTCTGCTCAGTGAATACTAAAAAATATATTCTGTCTTTTGAGTGGGCAGGACATGCTGCTTTTTGAGATCCCAAAAATCCTGAGATGTCTCCCTTTTTTGAGGAGTTTTCTGTTGGAAAAGCATGCAGTTAGCCTTTCTTCCACTAGCGCTGCGTGTCTGTTGAGTCTGCAAACTGGAAATCAGCCTGAAGCTGAATCAGGCTTATGGACTCAGTATCAATGGGAAATACACTTCTGTTGGCTCCTTCTGTCATATGCTTATCAAAACTGCAAATACATTAAGTGTATTTTGATATGCAACATGTAATAGAAACAGTGAATCCTTTGACTTTCACTTCATGCAGGACTGTGTATATACATAGCCAAACTGTAGATGTGTTTGCTTACATTTTCCTAATTTCTGTGAGGTAAATTCTTAAGCACCAACCTGCACTAACAACTTATTGAATTAAGCTTCCTCAGGCTGGTGGTGATGGTGATTTTCAGCTAAAACTATAGGAAACATGCATTGAAACAAATGTTATACAATGGCAGTTTTTAACAGAAAGGAAATGATTATTTATTGAATATTGCTGGAGGGGCTAAAATAGTATAAATAAACAGAAGAGAAGACAAAGGCCAAGGGAAGTACAGTCGACAAAGCTAATTTAAGCATATTTGAAACCTCTGCAAAATTCAGATGAAGATTAAAAGGATTGCTTTATGATATTCTTCTCCGCTTGGCCTGAATTCCTATATTGCAGTAAAATATCAGGATTTATCAGGACATTCATCAAGGATGGGTATATTGTTATGTATAGGATTCCTCATTTAAGATTAAGAAGTTACTAAACACTTTTATGGAAAAAAAGCAGCTGAAGCACCAGCTGTCTTCGTCTAAAAGAAAGCACATATTTATACAGAGGAATTTGTTGAGTATTGTTTTGTTCTTTTTGGTCTGTCTTTACAAAAGGAGGCAGAAATGTCACTTAGATAAATAAAGAAACAAATATGGAATAGGGCACACCCACAGAAGTCTGGTACTCATGATCTGAGAAAAAGCTGAGAAAGGAAAAGGGATTTTTAATCAGGTTTTGAATGGGAAAAGTTTGAGGATGGGAGCCATAGAATTATTCACTATTATTTTGATTTTTCTTGTGTTTAGAAAAAGAGAAACTGTTTGGAAATAAAGGGAAGACCCACAGCAATTCCCCCAAATCAACTCCCCCTTCTCCCTGGCACAACCTCCCTAGAACCCAGTAAACTGGTTGATCTTTTGAATCACAAGACAATAAGAGTGTGTGTTTGGAAGCAGGGGATGGAAAATATTAATAGGATCCAGAATAAACCTGCAGTGTACCAGGATGCCTGTTTTTCCAGGATTCATTTTGCCACCAGAAAATCTGGAATCAGATGATCACAACTTGTATTCTACATTGTCATTCACCACGGGAGTGTAAGCAATAGCAAAGCAGTAAATGACATTTCAGCCTGTCCTTTGGGATGCAACAGGCACCACTTCCAGGCTTCCTCTCCTTGTAGCACTGCATGAGCACAACCAGGCAGCTGAAATGGCACAAACAATGAGATTCAGGTACACAGTGCACCAGTAGAAGGACAAGCTAGCTGCTAAAGAACAGTAAAAAATGGAAAAGCTCAGCAAAATTCCTGTTTCCATAGAGGAATTTAACTGAGGATAAAAAATTGTTGAAAGAGTTCCTGTGCTGATTCTCTGTTTCATTGTTATTGTTACTTTCAAATCAGATCATGCTGGTAGTTCAGTAAAATGGGTTTGGTTGACAAAATAATTACTGTAACCATTCTGATGCTATCTTAAAAGACAGGAGGTGATTCCAGAAGCATTTTCCCAGAGAGTATTTGTTAGTGCAATACCCTGAAGGACTCAAGGAGAACTGGATAAAGAACTTAGTGTTAATTAGCAGTCTTAAATCCACAGAATAGTGCCCAAATAGGTGGCAAAATATAACATATACAAAAGTACAATTCTAAAAATCCTTCTGATTTTGGTAAATATGAGTAATTATTTTTTGAGTTATATTAATTCAAGCAAATTATAATGAAGGTAATTAAAAGAGCACTGAATAATAACTGGAAGAGTGAAGAGGAATGGTGTTGGGAGTATGGATTGCAGAGTTATCTGGGCCTCTGATTTCTGAGCAGGATCCTCTCAGTGTGCTGAGGGGACTCTGATTACAGCAATATTCTAAACCAAATCCCTGTAATCCTCTTTCATATCTAATGAATCTCTTCATTGATTTGTCTGCTCTAGGATGCAAATGCAATGATGTGTGTTAATCATAAAATCATAAAAAATTACTCAGAGGTGGCACAGGTCATCAATTCATCCCAAGATTGTATCACCAGCTTCCTCACAGGCCGTGTCTGACCAGATCCTAATGACTTAGTGAGTGTAATTGTTGCAAACAGTGTCATTCTACTGCTTTGCTCCTCTCCATTAAAAAGTTCTGAAGACTATTATGAGGCTTCCATTTGTTTTTCCTCCACAGGATAGATATCCCTTATTCTTCAAATCCTTCCTTGTGTTTCTAGACCTACAGTTGCTTTTATTGCTCCCTTATGGTTTCTGTGCAGGTGATCATCTCTTCTGTGCTTTTGCTGGAGTGAGAGCAGGTGGTGGAGTGGTAGTGCCAGTGACCAAGGGATCTCTGCACTTTCTGCCACGTTCTGTTCTCCTGCATCTTCCTCCACCACCACACCATGGCATTTGTGCCCTATGTGTGGCAGTTGTCACATTTCCCCAGCACAACAGGATTCCTTCTAGCACTGAAAAATCCTTCTGACTGAGGAACAGAGGATTTTAAGAGTCGCTAGATGGCATGGACACAACAGGACACATGATGGGATTCCAACCTTTCCAGTTCTCCGCAGCCTCCCTGTTTTTCAGAACTGCCATTGTCTTTGGTAGCTCAGCCCTTGTTACATTTTAACAATTCTGTTACAATTTAACAGCTCTGGGCTGTCTTGGCGCTTTTGCCAAGCAGAAAAGTTGCAAGACTAATTTGGAGGATTATTAACAGCATGTTGGGAATAATCAATGAACCGGCAGCCAGGAGGACCTAGGCCTTGCCAGCCCTATGCCAGGTCTGGCAGAGCCTGGGGGTCCAGGATGAGTGCAGGAATGACACCTTAGAAAAGACTGGGAGCAAGGTTTGCAGAACATGATTGTTTACTGCTTTCACCCCAGCACATGCATAATTTCACAGCACAGCAAGCAGTGGTCAGGGATTGTGCACAGCACAGTCTGTCAGGGCATTCTCCACAATTTGCCCCTCCCATTTGTCCTGGTGAGTGAACAAGCTGTGGCAGGCACAGGTGGTGGCCGGGGCTCCATTTGGGCTTCTTGCTCTCTGTCTGGTGCCATCTGCTCCTCTTTGCTCCTGAAAATGCCATGCAGGAGGTAGCTGAGAAGCTGAATCCTTTTCAAGTTAGTCTGAGATCTGACTTTCTTTCCTGGAAGGGGTATTCCTCTGGCCTTCAGGTGATCAAGCACATTTTCTACAGCCACCTATGGAAGCTCATCTCATAGGTGTGAGACCTCTTTTCTCATGGGATGATTTCAGAGGAGGAGACCCTTTATTCACATGGCTACAGAGATATCCTAAAGTCTTTTTACAGTGCTGTGGTACCTGGAGCTGATCACACCTGAGCTGCTGAGTCCCTGCTGCCCCACTCTGCCCCAGATACGTTCCCATCCCTCACATTGCACAAGCTCATAGGGTTATGTGGTGAGCTGACTCTCAGAGCTTCTCTGACAAAAAAATAATCACTTTCTTGGCAGAGCCAGCTGTCAGCCCCCTGAACTGTCCCAGCATGTGGTTGAATTAGGAGCAGTGGTAGCAAAAATAAAAGGATGGGAATGTAGCTGGGAAGTCCTGCAGATGGCAGAACTACAGTAGCCCAGATTTAATACCACTGACAGCTGTGAAATTGCACTGTCCCTTTGTGATGTGGGTGATGAGCTTTGAATGGGTCCGTTCCTCTTCACACAGCTCTCTGTCCACTTCCAGGTAGATATGCAGCCTACTGCTGCTGTTTGAGGTAGAGGTGAACATGGCATGATGCTCATGTGGTAATAGGTTGCAGATGATGATGATAAATATTATATCTGCTGCTAACTGAGGTGGTAAAGGTGGGTGATTGAGCAATGCACAGATCTCACATTATTGTGGAAACATGGCCTAACTATACAGGTTTCCATCACTTGCTCTGAATTCCCTCTCATGTTTCTTCTGATTTTTTTCATACGAGTCAAAACCATTTTGAATTCTGATCCTATCAGCCAATATCCTTTCAGTCTTCTGCAGTTTCATGATGTCTGTAAATTTAATAGAAATGTTGCCTAGTCCATCATCCAGGTTACAAATGAAACTTTGAATGAAACTGGACCTGGGCCAGATTTCTGTAGCCCCAAGCTTGATAGAAATAGGCTGCTTGATCAATCCCTCAATTTAAGTAGTGGGTCCATTAGTAACTACTCTTACCATATTGGTGTCCAATTAGATTTTGTACCTACCTTTCCTTCCTTTTGCCTAAATGTCTTTTGAAATTCATCCCTCCCAACTATATCCCACCTTCACTGTATTAATGGATTCTCATATACCAAGATGATGAGCATTTTCAGGGATGGTTTATTTGACCTCTAAAGGCAGCTTATTTCTACACTTAAGGCCACCTGAATACATAGTAGCTAATCTTCCCACAATGGTAGGAAATTAATAGGGTGATTTCACAACAGAGTGACAATAAATAAATTACCTGTCACTGGTCTGCAGTTTCTGTGAGCATTTGCAAAGTCTGGAAGTCAGCATCTTCCTCATCCCTTTCTTTCATGCCTGTGAATGTAAGGATCTACTGACTTTTTTCACAGAAAAGCAAAAGAAGCAGAGCCTCATTAGCTGTGACTATTCTCCCTAGTTTTGCAGGCAGCAAGGCTGTTTATACTTTTCTTTGTGAAAGCGGGGCATGTATGTGGCATCCCCGTGGCAGGAGAGCACACACATTGTTTAAAACAGTAGCTCCTTGCACATTTTGATAACCAGTTGAGGTTGCAAACCCAGCTGCTCCCACAATAAGCCCTTATATCCTAATGCTTAATGCTGTAGCATCTTCAGTGTTGTTCTTTGAAATACTCTGTTCTTTTATCTCACTGTTTTATAGTTCCCTACTTTCTGCAGATAATTGACACTAAAGGCAAGGAGCTGGCAGGTAATCCCTGCCTCATGTGTACTCTCTGTTTAGACGTTGCTTTCATTGGTAAACTGAAAGCCAAGGAAAAAGGTGCATGGCAGTGGAACTATAGAAATAATGTCAATTAATAATAGCTAAAGGAAAAGGCCACTCAGTGGTTCCTTCCACAGTATTCTGAGGAAAGCTTAACTGCAGGCTCAAGACCAATTCAATTCCATACATAAACCAGTTGCCATCTCTACTTTTGCCCAGTGGCCAGTGTTTGCAGTAGGTTATGTCTAGAGGCAGTGCTGGCTTTGCTTAGTGAGAAGGTATTATTTGAAATGTGCACATGCATACTGCCAACCTTGAAGGCACAAAATCTCCTGTACACATGAGCAGACAAGCATCTAACTGAGTATAAAATTCTTAATTTAGGTTTGCTGTCACTGGATAGCATTTGTATGGTGATACAAGTTCACTGTAGTGATGGTATTAAGCTCAGAGAAGTTATTTTCTCTCTTCTTATACAAGAAAAATTGTAGAAATCACCAGATTTTTTCCCCTTTCTAACCGAATTATTTTGTTGGTGGTGATAAAGAAGTCTCTGTAGTAAGATGGACAGAATTATGTCACAGCAACATGCAGTCAGTCTCTGGGTCTGCCAGATATTTCAGTTTTGACCTTTACTGTCCACAGTACTGGAGTTAATTATGACTGGACAGTACTTACCACTTTTAGTCTTCACAGAAATCTCTTAGACAAACTGCTTGCTAATGATAACATAGTGTCTGTTGATAACTTCTGTGTTTCTTGAAGACTATGTGGCACCTTTGTAACAGCCCATGATAATGACCTTCAAATTGTGTTACACTCATATGTTACATCTGGCAATCACCTAGCACACTGATACTATGTCAGTATGGTACAGGAGACATGAATCCTCTTTGCCCTGCGCCTTGCTAGATAGTACCTGTTGCTATAAAATCAAGGTAAATATGATACAACTCTGATATTTACCATTTTATACTCATATTCTGGAATATAAGTTAGTACCTCACTAGGCCAAGGTGAAAAACATCTTCAGGCAGAAAGGCTTAAAGTCTTGATCTTCCCCTGTGGCAGAAAATCCACAGGGTGTGATACTGCATATCTAATTGTGATTTAGAATTTTGTAAAACTGCCAGGGAACTTTCAGAAAAATGTTGATACTACCCCACTATTTGGAAGCAGTAGGAAAAAAATAACAGGAAAGTCCCAGTCACCAACAGAAGACCACTGTCTTGAAACAGAGACATTTAATCTGACAGCTCCAAATTGGAACAGATTTCTCAGAAAAACATTCCAGGTCTCTTTAAGGGGGTGTTTCCTAGAGAAGCATTAGGTTATTGTCCCCTGCAAGCAAGAAAAAGATCACAGTCAGAGTAAGGGCTGTGTGAGGTCCTTTACAATATGCCTTGATTATAGAAAGATAAGTATCTGTTTAATTCTAATTTTACTGTCTGAAAGAAGAAATAAAATCCTTATGAGAAATTTGTTCCTAAATTAAATGAAATCCACTGCAGTCTAATAGTTTTAATGCCAAGATATCTGCCCACAGTCTAATCAGAGAGACATTTTATTAAGCAAACAACATCTGACATTACTATGGCAGCATCAGCCTACTCTTACTTGAATGAAGCAGCCAATAAAACTACATAGGATGTAATTTAAGAGTTTTCTAATCTGCTTATTTCACAGCTACAGAGATATTTTTTCTTAAAGCAGAGGAAGTAGAAATATCAGTAACTACTATTGTAGGTTACCACCCTCCAGACTTTCTATGAATAAGATCTAAGATTTCATGCTTTAAGCACTCATTAATTTTTTAGCTCCCAGTAACTACAGTATCCATTTTATTAAAAACCCTTTGAAGATTCTCAGCAAGCTTCTTCATGAAATCCAGCTACTTAATTCTGATAAAATTAACTAATATTGGGGGGCTTGCCTTAAGGATTTACACTTCTTTGTCAGTTCAGTTAAAAATCTGTTTGACCCACAGCAACACAATACAGCAATGGTGCACCTCAGATGTCAAGATGAAGTGTAGAGAAGGAATCCTATAAGGGGGGTGTGGTTAATTTTCAAAGTCACAGCTCCTCTCTTCAATCAACATTTATTCTGTTTGCTTAAACACTGAAGACCTTGGGTTTTTGTTTGCATTTGTTTGTTTTAAATACTTCTTTTTCCCTAAATTTCTGGCTTTAAGATAAATCTACAAATTACGTCAAAGTAGCAAACATACTTCAGCTACGATTTTCCAAGGCTTTATTACAAACAGTGATCTGCAGAAATGTTGTTTTAATACCACTTCCTCATATACATTCTGGATACTCTTGTCACATATTTATTGTCAACAAATATTTGCAACATCTTGCAAAAAGATTTGGTCATTTGCTCACAGCCTAAATTTAATGTGGCTCCAGGTGTAAATATCACTGGTTTAAGGTGTTGCAATATTTTATAGACAGCCGCTACGTTTTCAGCATTTGTTCTTATATGGTTTCTTACAGAGACTGAAGAGAATCATGTCTTTCCCCAAGCACAGGAATAACAGATAGTGTCAGCCAGGTAGAACTGCCAGGGTGTGTATGAACAGACAGTCAAGAGATGAGAAGATTTACTTTGGAAACACAGAAGAGAACAACAGCCAAAATGTCCCTTTTCATAACTGCTTGGGCAAGAATTTTCTCCTTCCTTCTTCATCTTCTCCTTAGCCCAGGACAGTGGTTGGGAGTTATTTCAAATGTATTCATATCCATCTTTAAATTTAAAAAGGATTAAAAAAATTTATTTAAAGGGAGTTTGGAACAAGGACCAGGCTGAATGTCTTGCAGGAGGGGCTTGAATTCCAAAAACTTGAGCAAAATGGGCTCTCACAAAATATGTAAACTTTGCTTTTCCATTTAAAGGCTTGTGATGGATGAGTAGTCAGAAAAGCAGACATAAAATCTTTCAGTCTCCAAAATCTAAGAATATGTTCAAGTGCTGGCTTCCAGAAACATTTTCTGTGCTGCAGCAGAAACTTACCCTGATTGTAGAGTCTTGGTAGTATTGTGTGGTATTTGTAGTCTACCAGAGATGTTCCTGTAGGGGGTTTGGGTCAATGAGAAGCTGTTCATGAAACCAGGCACCATTTCCCACGACACATGGACTATGTTAAGAAGTGGTGCCTCAGGGTCCTGTGCTGAGGAAGAAAAATTCTGGAAAATGTAAGAAAGGTGGAATATTTTACTGGACTTGAGGCAGCATCCTAGAGCACTTGAGGGTTTCTCACATTTAGATACCCTTCTTCAGAGAGTTCTTGACAGAAGAAGTTACATGAAAAACCATCTGTTTTCCAAGGCATTGGTTCATAGAAAAGCATAAAAAATTGGAACACGCAAATCATTTGCATAGCTTTTCCCATGACAAAGGATTTGGTGAATCTTCACTCATAGAGCATTTTATGTGAGAGTGGGAGGCTGCTGAACCAAGTCTGGCAAGGCCCTTTCAGCTTCTGGTCATAGCTCTACCCATTTAATATCTCCATGATCCATTCTTGATTGGCTAAAAGGGTGTGATTTCCCATCATGGAAACTCAATCCAGGACATGTCTATTTGTGCAGGTGTAGAACACAAGGTGCCTGATCACACCCCAACCTGCTAGCTGCATGTGATGGTGTTTGAAACAGATTGTTTTGTTTCAGTATCCTCTCTCTAAAATGGCATAATGTCATGTTAAAAAACATATTTAACCTGAAGTGGAAAAATTTAAAAAAAAATTCAAATGAACAGTGTTTTTTTCTGCCTCTTTGAAAGGTTAATGTGTTAAGGAAGGAAGCATTTCTTATATTTGTAATTATAATTCAAATATTTGAGAATTTCTTATTTTTACAAGCACTTGTAGCGACAGGACAAGGGGGAATGGACTCAAAGTAAAAGAAAGTAGGTTGAGGTTAGATATTAGAAGGAAGTTCTTCATTATGATGGTGGTGAGGCACTGGAACAGGTTGCCTAGGGCAGCTGTAGGTGCCCCGTCCCTGCAAGTGTTCAAGGCCAGGCTGGAAGGGGCTCTGAGCAACCTGAATTAGTGGGAGATGCCACTGCCCATGGCAAGGTGGTTGGAACTACATGGTCTTTAGAGTCACTTCCAACCCAAGCCATTCTATAATTCTATGATCCTGTGATTTTAGAAATGCCCTGAGTTAGAGCAAAATATTAAAAAGGTTTCGGTGACTTTGTTTCTGACCAGCTCTAATTACTTACACCATTTTCTGCACCTATGGGCAAAGCTTCTTTATTTTCAAGCAATTTTGTCAGGTCTTTGAGAAAATTGCAAAATGAGTGAGGTGGGCATATATTCCAAGTGGTCTGGAGCCTGTGACAGCAGTGCACGGGACAGCCTGGCCCTGAACTGCAGGACAGCTGGGTCTCTGTCCATCTGCACCACCCTGTTTGGACACTCAAGATCATGGAACATCAAAAGTTTGCTGGTTATGGTTCCCCATGGGCCTCCCCAGAGCAGTGGTCCTCTTCACACAGCTACTGGGCTTGAAATTCCTGCCTTCTCCTAAAGTCCCTCTTCCCCTGAAAAAGAAAGTGCACTTAGTTGCCATTTCACAGCCTGGGTAACTGCCAGGATGATGGGAAGACATGGAACTTTGGGCAGAAATTCAGGTAGCAAGTGGCCTTTGTGACAGATTTGTCACAGGAGTTTGTCAAACACTGTTTGCTGCAGGGATTCCGGGAGGATTTAGATTGAGATTAACCAAGACTGCTGACTGTAGCCTGGCTCTGTGCTGGGCTGGCTGCTGTTCTTGCTGGTTGCAGCAGGAAGGATGTAGCTCTTTCCACACCACTGCTCCAAAGCCCCTTGCAGCTGTTCCCGGAGACCATAGTATCCTGTTTGTTATTGCAATAAATTATATCCTAAAGTACACAGGCACATGTATAGAAGTAGAACTACTCTTCAAGTACATGTGAGAAAGACAGACCTTTGTAAGCAGGATTTTTTCTTCCATTGAGAGTTGTCCCTCACCTTGAAGGTTTAATCTGTTCCAGTTTACCCAGAAAAATTATTCGAACTCTTGACCTAATAAAAAAATCAAAACACAAAACCGAACCAAACCCCCACCCATCCAAAAGTCCTGAGGGAAACAAACTTCCAAAATTCCACTTCCAAAAATCACCTAGTGCTTTGGCACTAAGCAGTGGTATGTGAGAAGCAGGACCTTTTGGGAAGTTGCACACTTACCTTGTCTCAGCTTCTGTTGCTTCCTGAGGACTCCTGCACTCATGGACTCACAAGAAACCCTGAAAAACCCTGACACTTCAGGGTTTATATTAAAATACTGGTGTTTTAGTGTAGGAGTGGTTTCTATGGAAACCAACTCCCAGAAGCCCTCAAAGAAGTCGTGGTGGAGCAGACCATTCCGTGGGAAAAATCCCCCACGCTCCACAGTCACGATGGTGTAGTCCCAGCCCGCCTTCGTTCCTCCCCGTTGTTATTAGTGGATAGTTAGACTGTTTGTAACGTTTAAGTATATGCCTCCTTTCTGGAAGATTCATATTCCTTGTAACGGTGATTCGTTCCCGGCCCCTGATCCCTCCCCTTCCCTATTCCGGTTGGTTGTAATCCCTAATCCCCTCCCCATCTCCCCCCTTTACCTCGTTTGTGGTCGGTTGCTAGCCGATGGTAAAAGACGTTGCACTGCGTCATTCGCGGCTCTTCAGCTCTGGGACGAGGAGGAATAAAAACCCTTCTGCTGCCCTACTGAGGAGTCGCTCCTTTTTTCCTCGCCGTCGACTGCGGTGTGCAGGAAGTAACCTGCGACCCGCCCACGCCTCAGATCCCTGAGGAGACCGTCGCGGTCTCCACCGTCTGGGCACCTGAGGGTTAGCCCTCTCGGCGACACTCGGGAGAGCTGGGGCAACCACCGCCCGGTGGAACCGCACTCGAGAAGCAAGGCGCAGATCATCGGCGCGCCCGCAGCGCGCCCGCAGCGCTTCGCCGCTTTTTTATAAGTGGCGCGCGCGCGGCGCCTCGCTGCCGCTTTTTTCTTTTTTTTTATAAGTGGCGCCCAACCCCGCGATTTCTTTGTGCATTGCGGACGACGGCTTCCCTGAAACCGGGAACGACGCAGTTGAGGGCCACGTCCCCAAAGCACTGTCCTCCGTTTTAAGAGGCCAGTCTTTGGGAGGGTCGGCGACCTCCTGACGCCGAAAATCTCGACGCTCGGGAGAACCGGACCCTCGGCGAGGACCCCGTCCTTTTACCCTTTTCGGATTTAATTTGGTAGCCGGTTCGCGAGGAGACGGTCCTCCGAACAAAAGCCTGCAGGTCGCCAGTGAGGAGCTTTGGAAGTCCTCCGGTGGTGAGTGCTGCCGCTTTTTTTCCTTCTGTTAAAAGGCGGGGAATTTCCTTTCTTTTGAAAGATGGGCAATCATCCTTCTAAAAGAGAGAGGGAGCTGACGTTTATGTATTATAGTTTAAAGTTTAGATTATTAGAGTTCGGGGAGCCTTTTGAGAAAAAGCTTTTAAAGAAATTCCTTAAATGGGTGGTTGTTTCAGTTCCTTTTTCTAATCCGAATTTGGTTTTAGATCCTTTATTTTGGGACGATGTCGGGGAAAAGTTAACGGAATCTTTTGAGCTCGGGAATCTTTCTGTTCGGAAATTTTTTCCTTTACAAACCTTAATTTATAACGTTTTGACTGCATGCGGGGAAAGTTCGGTCGTTTCGGGTACCCCTTCCGATCCCAAAGTCGATCCCGAAGCCCCTGCCCCTGCACCCGCGGCCCCGGAGGGAGTCTCCGCTCCGGTACCCCTGGAGCCTGAAAAACCCCAGGGAGAAATCGGGGACCCCGAACGTCCCCACCGTCGCGGAACCCCCTCCAACCCCTTCTATCCCGACGGTGGCCACATCGGGGTAGAACCCTTCCTCACCCATTACCCCAGCCCCGCTTCCCCAGTTGCGCCGGTCGCGCGCCCCCCCCTTCCCAGTTACTCGGCGGTTTGTGAAATTAGAAGTGCGTCACGCCAAAATGGCGTCGGCGATTTTCTTGATGCGCCACAAGATGGCGGATCGACAACCCTGCCGCGAGGCGGCTCTGACTATGATTTAGGCGCGCGCGCGTGGCGAAAAGGCGCGAATCCCTTCCTTCCCGCCCCTCACCCCCCCTACCCCAGCCCTTACTCCACCCACCCCCGGTCGCGTGATTATGCGTCGGTCCCTCCCCCAGCGGCCGATGATGTAACCGCGTCGGGTCCCCTCCCCGAACCCGCCCACGAGGTCCCCCGCCCCTTAGGACGTCCCACCTCCTACACGGTGGACCCGCCCCTTGTCCCTCCTCCCATCCCGCCTAGACCCGTCCCCCCTCCCGACCCCGCCCCCCCACGTCACGGCGCCCGCCCCTCCACCCACCCCTCCTAGTGAAGCCACCGCCCCTCTTCCGGTTTCCCACGGTCGGGATTCCGGTTCCCACGGTCCGGGACCAAAACAAAGGGGGGCTGAGGCGTGCTCAATCGAGCCTCCCTCATCAGCGGTGCCGGCAATGGCTTTGCCATTACCTGCTCCAGTCATTTACAACAGGCAACGTGGCAGTGCTAGGTGGGAACCACTACAGCAATGGATGGTGAAAGACATATATAAAGCTAGTCGAGAGTTCGGCAGGAACTCTCCATATTTTAAGGGTCTTTTAACAGCGACTTTTGAAACATCTGTGTTGGTCCCGTATGATTTGAAATTGTTAATGACTAGTTTGTTAATTGAGCCTGATTATTGGATATGGGAGCGGAGGTGGAACCGTGAGCTTCAAAAATTGTTAACGTCATATAAGAATGATCCTAATAAATCAGCATTAACGATCGAGCATCTAATGGGGGAAGGACAGTTTATAGAGGCAAGAGATCAAGCATCTAATATACCAGTAGATGCATTAAGGGACATACAGCGAGCGGCCAAAACTGTACTGTTTAACCTGTCCACTGATGCTGAACCCCCTCAAAGTTATACTTCTATTCGACAAGGGCCGCAAGAAAATTTTGTAGTATTTGTGAATCGCCTTCAAGAAGCTATGGCAAAGGTGATCACTAACCCGATAATCCTAAAAGAGATGTTGGCAGAGCTAGTGAGAGAAAACGCCAATGAAACTTGCCGCAAAGTAATTGAACTGCTACCCTTTGAGCCTCCTCCTACCATCGAGTTAATTACTGAAAGATGCTCGCAAATACGGTTCCAACCGACAGAACCCAATCCCGATGTCCAATCACCACCGCCACCAAAGCTCAAACAGGTTCGCAATGTGCCACCTGTGGCAATGGTGGCCCAAGGGCCATGCTACAATTGTGGGAACTTGGGACACTTTGCACGAGACTGTCGCACTCCTTTGAAAGACTCTAATTCCCATTCTTCGAGTTGCAAGTCTCTTCCAGGTGACCATCGATCTTCATCTACTGAGTCCAGACACCAGACTCAGACTCATCCCTGCCCCTGCTGCCACCAGCCGTCGGGAAACGCAGAGAGGAGGGCGGGCCAGTGCCGCGCTCCCCAAACAACAAATTAAGGGCTGACGCGACGGACCAGAAGTCCTCGACGGTATCCTACAGGAAACTGACACAATTCCACCAGCTTGCCAGACCATGTCAGGATACGCCTTCCATCACACCTGAGGACTGCCGACGCTACGATGTCGTGAGTTCGTATGTTTTACATCTCATTCACACAGACGTACACCACATCGCAGTGAACCTAGTTGGCGTACCTGAGACATCCATGACAATTTTGATAGTAGGTGATTTGGTGCGGGGACCCCCTGGAATTTTTGTAATCCCTGAGGTGAAGGAGTACCATCACAGTCGGCAGTTAGGCATCACCATCAGCCTCAACACGGCACCGTGGTTCCTGCCCAAGGGAACTTGGCTGGGCCAAGCGATAGTACTCCCAGACAACATTCACCGTGACACACGTACCCCCTTTTGTTTTTGGACTCAGGTTGTAGGCAGCGAAAAACCTTTTATGGAGTGCAAATTCACCAACGGTACACTATCAGCCAGTCGTCAGGGCATGCTAGACACCGGCTCCGACGTCACTATCATAGCGGAGACCGAGTGGCCCTCTGGCTGGGGCAAAAAGGACTTGGATGAATCCCTTAGGGGAGTGGGAGGCACTGTTTCAGCTAAAAGGAGCACCTCCGAAATTATCGTGGAGGGACCTGATGGACATGTGGGGACTGTCCAACCATTTATAGTACCCTCAGGGTTTACCCTGTGGGGAAGGGACTTATTAGATCAATGTGGAGCTCGGCTGGAGATCCCTCCGCGGGATTTCTAGTCGGGGCCACTGCCGTGCGCGCGAGGCCCCCTGTACCATCGTTGAGATGGCTCAGTAAGACACCTATTCGTATAGAGCAGTGGCCCCCGCGTGGTGAAAAGTTAAGCGCGCTTCACCAACTAGTAGAAGAGCAGCTCCAAAAGGGTCGGCTTGCTCCATCCCACAGTCCCTGGAACTCGCCAGTCTTTGTGTTAAAGAAGCCAAAATCTAATGAATGGAGACTGCTCCGTGAGCTGCGAGCCATAAACGCGGTCATGGAGGAAATGGGACCTTTACAACCAGGTCTTCCATCACCCGCTGTGTTGCCCAGAGGATGGCCCATTGTGATCATAGACATTAAAGACTGCTTTTTTTCTGTACTACTTCACCCAGAAGATGCCCCAAAATTCGCCTTCTCTGTTCCATCGTTGAACAGAGAGGAGCCCATGAAGAGGTACCACTGGCTCATATTCCCGCAGGACATGAAGAACAGCCCCTCCATATGCCAGTGGTACGTCTCTGGGCTGCTCTCTCCAATCAGAAAGGCATTCCCTAGGATGAAGCTGCTACATTACATGGACGATATTTTAGTGCGTGCCCCTGAAAAAGTTACTTTAGAGCCTGCGCTGAACGAGGTTGTGAAAGCCATTCAAGGCGCGGGAATGACCATCAACCTTAAGAAGATAAAACTGATGTCGCCCTGGGAACTACTTAGGATCCCAAATCTCAGAGTCCACCATAGAGCCACAATTGATGTCGCTTCAAGAGAAACCATCCACCTTGAGGGAGCTCCACCAGTTGTGCGCCTCGATTAACTGGGTCCGTCCCTTTTTGGGACTCAAGAACACCGACCTAGATTCGCTGTTCCAGTTGCTGCGTGGAGGCCACAGCTTGGATTCACCTATCGAGTTGACTGCGGACGCCGAAGAGGCAGTGGGTAAAGTGTTGACTGTATTAGCTAGCAAGAGAGCACATAGGATTAACCCGATGCTCCCTTTTAGGTCCACTGTTTTGGGGCAGACACCTAAATATTACGGGTTAATCTTTCAGTGGGGTGGGGGAGCAAAAGATCCTCTCCTGATAGTGGAATGGGTCTTTTTGCCCAATACGCCATCCAAGACCATCATAAGGCCACAGGAGTTGGTGGCCGAGCTAATCACCAAAGCTCGGCAGCGACTCCGCACCTTGGCCGGATGTGATTTTACATGCATCCAAACTCCCTGGAAGAAAGACCAGTTTGAGAGTGTCTTCCGGGAGAGTGAGTGTCTGCAATTAGCCCTCGAAAACTTTTCCGGAAAAATTGGCCCTCAAAAACTCAAACATCGTTTATTTAATTTGGAATTCCATTTGGCCCCAAACTTTCTTCAAAGTAAAAAGCCAATTCCAAATGCCTTAACAGTTTTTACAGATGGCTCTGGATCCTCTTGTAAGTCTGTGTTGCCTTGGAAGGACCCAGTCACCTCTGAGTGGGATGAGGAGGTGCAGACAGTTGAGGGTTCTCCTCAAATTGCCAAGTTGGCAGCCATCGTTACGGTGTTCGAGAGGTTTCAGGAGCGACCTATTAATTTAGTTACTGATTTGGTCTATGTAGCCGGAATTGTCTCCAGAGCAGAGCACTCATTATTAAGGGAAGTTAAGAACAAGAAATTGTTTGGGCTGCTTGCGTTTTTATTACAGCTCCTGTCCCACCGCAAGCATCCTTTCTTTGTGATGCATGTCAGGTCACATTCAAACCTTCCTGGTTTCATCGCGGAAGGTAACGCCAGGGCGGACGCGCTAGCGATGCCTGTGCAGGCGTGTTCTACACCTGACACAGTCGCACAGGCTCGCCTTGGCCACCAATTTTTTCACCAAAACGCCTCCGCTCTGCGAAGGATGTTTCATCTATCCTTGGAGCAGGCGAGGTCAATAGTGGCCACATGTCCCTCTTGCCAAAGCCACCAAATACCATCGTTCAACTCTGGGGTAAACCCCAGAGGGCTCAATGCGAATGAGCTGTGGCAAATGGATGTCACTAACTACCCACCATTTGGGCGTCTCAAATTTATGCATGTATCCGTGGATACCTTCTCTGGTGCAACGTTCGCCTCGCTGCACACAGGGGAGAAGGCCAGGGATGTCAGAAAACACCTTTTGTTAGCTTTCTCTGTGCTAGGAGTCCCCGCGTCGATTAAAACCGACAATGGGCCTGCCTACACGTCGGCCAATTTTAAAAAGTTAGTCCAAGAGTGGGGAGTCAGGCACCATACCGGGATTCCCTATTCACCAACAGGACAAGCGTTGGTAGAAAGAAGACACCGGGACATCAAACGCATCCTTGAACAGCAGCGGGGAGAGACAGAGGTCAAGTCGCCCATTGAGCGCCTCTGTAAGGCTCTGTTTACTCTAAATTTTTTAAATTGTTCAGAAAGCGAGCCGACTCCCCCCGTCTTTAGGCATTTTATTAATTCTACTCGAGCGAAATTGGCAGGAAACCCAAAGGTGCTCTTCAAGGATCCGGAAAGCAAGTTGATAAAGGGACCGGTGAGACTGTTAGTATGGGGGAGAGGGTTTGGGTGTGTTTCCTCCCCAGGCGGTCCACGATGGGTGCCTGCGAGAAACATCCGCCCCTACTTGGAACAAACTCCACGACAAGACAGTGACGATTCCGGGCCGTCCATCGCCTGGAAGAGGCGAAGAAAGAGACCGGACTGATCGACTCGTTTCCACCAGCTGAGAGACCCAAAGAGTGACATCAAGGAAGCCGAAGCAGCGAACGAGACCCTTCGCTGTCCCCTTTTCTCTTCCCTATTCTACCTTTCCCTTTCCCATTTACCCTTACTCGCCTTAGTATCCCATGGGGAGAAAAATTAAGTTGGGTCCGAGGGTGGTGAGAGATGTTGAAGTCCTATCTGTTTTTCTGACATTTGTCTTTTTACTGCAGCATCGAGAGATACCTCATGAAAACCAGAAAACCCTACCTGATGCAGTTTCTCCACACATTCTATCTGTGGCTGATGATGTCAGTCTTTCAGTGGCGAGAGTCAGGAACTTGGATAGTCCCGCAGCCCAAGGAAAATGTTTGGGTGACCCTCGCCGAGTCCCTCAAGCAAGAGAGTTTATGCCTCAACACAGATGCAGCGGAAAACCCGCTAACTACGTGCCTAGTGGGTATCCCCCTGCGAGAGGATGACACCCTTCTCGCAGGTTTTCGTCCCCACCCAATCAAGGATTGGGACGCCTGGCTCGAGACACTTAATCATGCACCACACGAGCCCCAAGAATTGGAGCTTTTGGGGTCTGCGGCAGCCAATTTTTGTGTAGAGTTCGGATACATTCTAACGGGGAACGAGCGTTACAGAGCTCAAATTGGAGATATCAAAAGACATGGAGTGTATTCCCTAAAAAGGTTCATCTATAACTATGGCAAATGGTGCAATCGTACCATCACTAAACCGTCCACCCCGTCGAAAGCCAGAGCGAATGCTGATCCCTTGACCCTTCCACCTGGTATATTCCTTATTTGCGGGGACCGGGTGTGGGCTGCGATACCGTCTCGTCCTGTGGGAGGGCCGTGCACGTTAGGCAAGTTAACCCCCATGGCCCCTGGCAAAACCCAAATTTTAGACTGGAAAAATTGTAATCGGGCCCGTCAAAAAAGAGAACTTAACCATTGGGATGAAAATTGCCAATCAGAAGTTAATCATTGGAGTTTCTCAAAGAGGGTGGCTGCCTCCGTCTTCGTGCCCTGGGCGGCGGCAGCTAAGGCGCTAGGGGAGTTGGGCCATCTAGAATGTTGGCTGGGTAAACATGCCAACATGACGTCTCGTGCACTTGCCCAACTGTTACAGGACGGCGACACCACTAGGCACGCCACGCTGCAAAATAGGGCCGCCATAGACTTCCTTCTCCTCGCCCACGGGCACGGGTGCGAGGAGTTTGAAGGTCTATGCTGCCTGAATCTAACATCCCATTCGAAGAGCATTCACTCAACTATCAAGGGTATACAAGACCAGCTGAGGGATTTGCAAGTTGAAGGCAAAGATTGGTTAAGAAATGCCTTTTCTAGCATCGGGATTTCTGGTTGGGGTTCAGAGTTGTTAACATCCTTGACATGGATTCTCATTATTGTTGCTGTTGTGTGCTGCATGTTCGCTTGTTTGAAGTCCTTTTTTATTATCTTAGTCGTACCATCCTCTTTAAATAAAAGGAAACGGGGAGATGTAGGAGTGGTTTCTATGGAAACCAACTCCCAGAAGCCCTCAAAGAAGTCGTGGTGGAGCAGACCATTCCGTGGGAAAAATCCCCCACGCTCCACAGTCACGATGGTGTAGTCCCAGCCCGCCTTCGTTCCTCCCCGTTGTTATTAGTGGATAGTTAGACTGTTTGTAACGTTTAAGTATATGCCTCCTTTCTGGAAGATTCATATTCCTTGTAACGGTGATTCGTTCCCGGCCCCTGATCCCTCCCCTTCCCTATTCCGGTTGGTTGTAATCCCTAATCCCCTCCCCATCTCCCCCCTGTACCTCGTTTGTGGTCGGTTGCTAGCCGATGGTAAAAGACCTTGCACTGCGTCATTCGCGGCTCTTCAGCTCTGGGACGAGGAGGAATAAAAACCCTTCTGCTGCCCTACTGAGGAGTCGCTCCTTTTTTCCTCGCCGTCGACTGCGGTGTGCAGGAAGTAACCTGCGACCCGCCCACGCTTCAGATCCCTGAGGAGACCGTCGCGGTCTCCACCGTTTGGGCACCTGAGGGTTAGCCCTCTCGGCGACACTCGGGAGAGCTGGGGCAACCACCGCCCGGTGGAACCGCACTCGAGAAGCAAGGCGCAGATCATCGGCGCGCCCGCAGCGCGCCCGCAGCGCTTCGCCGCTTTTTTATAAGTGGCGCGCGCGCGGCGCCTCGCTGCCGCTTTTTTTCTTTTTTTTTTATATTTTAGGAACACAAAGATAATTTATTTAGACCTTACCCTTTATTGGCATGAGGATTTATAGCTCTGTCAGAAGCATTAGTCACAATATTTCGGAATTTTTTCTGTAACTGATAAAGAGTTATACTTTCAGATCTGAAGTGCAGCTGAAAACCACACTAATGCAAAGAATGGTTTGTGATGAGTGGGAAAAACAGGGATTACCCAGGCTACTGGAAAAACTTACTCCATCCTACAGTCAAATTCCTCATGAAGTCAAAGGGGAAAGCAGAGGCTTTCAGTGATTATAAATTAGCCTGGCAACAATAACTAATTATGGTACAGCCACAAGAAAGTTCTCAGTCCACTTCATCCTTCCTTTCCAAAAGTCGGTTTAGATTTCTTCTGACAGATACATATCAAAGATCTTTAAAACAAGTCAGTGTCCTGTTTCCTGCACAGGGCCTTAATCTTGTAAAAAAATATTCATTGCACTCAAAGGTTATTTCTGTCTTGTTTGGCGCTACAGATTTAAAGAATGAGATCATGAGATCTGTTGAATGTCCAGCTGTTTAAAATCTGCATTTCTATTTTAGAAGCACAAGAGGAAAACACAGTGTATTTGCCAGAAAAACAATCAGATAATAAGGCTGCATTCTGTTTAATTGGGAAAAAAGACTTGGACATAATGTGGTGTGTGGATGAATCAGTACTGACAAGAATTTGCAGGACCCAAAAATTGTTTGTTCTTGAAGTGACTACTGTTCTGTGTGTTGATTTACTTTTACCTCTTGTACTATATTTTTCCATCTTCATGCATAAGATATTCCTAATATGCTACATTTCCATGCTGAACTAATTTTACTGATTTTACAACAAGAATTAGGACCATTATTTATCTTCATCATGCCCAGTTCTGGAAGTGACAGAGGAAGAATCTTTTAGTTAAAGGTTAGTTTCTGATCACGATTTCTACAGGAAAAAATTATAAACATAATGAACATCAGCCTAGAGTTTCCACTATTTCTGTGCTACTCTTCAGCTGATGAGTTTTTTTAAAGCTGGGGACAAGCAGAAGAGTTTATGTGTTTTAGATCTGTACAGAATTTTTTAAAAAACAGTGGAAGTTAAGTAGAAGTTGCAACATGCAGGAAGACGATTATTCCAAATTTTACACCATGGGAAGGTGAAGGAAAAATGCTGTGGAGTTTGCTCAGTGGTTGGCATACAGTCACTGCCTTGCTGTTGTTGGACATTTTGGATGGCATACAACATTGTCACTATATTATCAGAGAAATTATATTTTCCTTCCCTTTACTATTACTTTAGATTATTTCTTATTTAACCTTGTTTATGGGCTTTGAAATTAAAGAACTATTATAAGAGTTTGAGATACAAGAATTTTAGTAATTTGAAAGATTTCAGCATGTTGATTGATTTATAACAATGGTTGCAGCAGAGAGAGAGTGTGTAATTATGGCAGAAGGCACTCACTCTTCCTTTACATGAAGTTGTTCAGTTATGAATTCTGTGGTGCCTCTGGAGATGGAAAGAATGATTGAGCTTGAACAATAAAGCAAAAGAGAGACACTGCTAAAGCTGTACTGGGATGTGGTAAAGACAGACCTCATGGGAAAGCAAAGTATTCACACAAATACAATCACCACATAATC
The DNA here is from genome assembly GCA_034509425.1 of Eopsaltria australis. Classification (NCBI taxonomy): domain Eukaryota; kingdom Metazoa; phylum Chordata; class Aves; order Passeriformes; family Petroicidae; genus Eopsaltria; species Eopsaltria australis. The sequence continues at coordinate 582,333 of JAVTVJ010000189.1, read as the reverse complement.
CATTAATTATTATTTAGAACATTTCCACCAAAACCTTAATGCTGATAAATGAAACAAATTCTGATACCATCCCTGCTATTATGCCCTTGCCCTTCTAAAGGCAGCTTTTTTATGATTGCTGATGACAGAAATACAAGTCTTAAATTTGGTCCGCTTTGATGATGTCTGGATGATTTGCTACAGTGAGAAACAGTTACATAAAGATATACTGCACATTAGGCAGAATTTCCTTCATACACCCTTAGTATTTTTATAAGTATAGTGCAATTGAAATTTAAAAAAGGTTAAGTTCCACTGGATATTTTTAGTATGTTCCTACTGTATATATTGACAATTATAAATCCCCCTCTGCTTGAAGAGGCTGACCCATTTTCCTGTTTTTCTGTCATCTGCATGAACTGAATTCTGCATCTTGATTCTGCCACTGTCTCCTACTTAAAAATTGTCACAGTGGAGCAATCACTTAAATCCACAAAATATTTTTTTTCTTTTGCACAACTTGAAGATGTTGGTAACTTTCAGGCATCTGATGGCAAAAGAAGAGCATAATTTTAAAAAAGAAACAAATCTCTGTTCTCACAGGGATAATTGGAAGCATGGGATGTGGATACTAAGAGGATACAAACCACCCTTCACGTTACCTTCCTGTCCTGACACCTACAGAGAATGCAACATGCTGAAGTGCTTTTCAGCACTTCGTTATCCCACACTGCTGTATCACTACCATGTTAGAGTCATATCTTGCATCTTCTTGACCTCTGGTAGAGTACCTTTTGCCTCCTTCATAACTTGCCCTTTTGGAAAGCAGAGTTTGCCGGAGGACAATGAGCCTGTGGTGAGGGTCTGGGCACGGCCTGCTGGGTCGGGCCCCTCTCCGTGCAACACCATCACCAGCAGTGGCAGTGGGAGAAGGAGCAAGAATCTTGGCAGCACTCTGTAATCTGCTTTACAGGTCTGAAGAGCAGCTGGAGAGAGTAACTTGGAAGTCCAAAATGTCCCTTGGCCATTTCTGATATGCTGATGTAGAAAAAGAAATAGGAAGAATATATATAAATTCTCTAAGTTCTTGATTGGAACTGATTTTTTTTCTACAAGTTAACTAGCAGGAATTGCACTGGAAACAACACTGATCTTCCAGTTGAAGACAGATATAATAGTTTATGTCTGAAGGGGGACTTGGGTTGTTTAGCCTGCAGAAGAGGAGGCTTGGGGGTGACCTTCTTGCTCTTTACAACTGCCTGAAAGGAGGGTGTAGCCAGGTGGGGGTTGGTCTATTCTCCCAGGCAACAGTGACAGGACAAGAGGACACAAGAGCCTGAAGCTGTGCCAGGATAGTCTGTTCAGGTTGGACATCAGGAAGAATTTCTTCTCTGAAAGGCTGGTTAAGCATTGGAACGGGCTGCCCTGGGAGGTGGTTGAGTCACCATCCATGGAAGAGTGTAAGAAATGCCTGGACATGGCACTTAGTGCTATGGTTTAATTGACATGGTGATGCTTGGTCCAAGGTTGGAATCAAGGTTCTTTTCCAGCCTTAATGATTTTATGATTTTATGATTCTACTCTATGATAAATCATAGAGACAAGACTTAAAGACCCTTCAGCCACAAGAGGAAGGCTATCTAAAAATCACATGGGATTTCACACATGGGAAAGAGAAGGCTGAAAGGGATAAGTTTCAATTTGATGATCCATGTACGCTGAGGTAGCACCTGCTGCCCAAATGGACACTTGATCCCATCCCCATGCCACCTCTTCCCGTGTTGTCCCTTGCACCGGGTCTTGTCTGACCACCTGGTGCCTGAGCTAAGGGAGATTTTTTACTGGCCTGTGATTTGATCAGGCAAGTATCAGTTAAAAGGCTAAGGCCAAGGATGGGTAAAGAGAGGCAGGCTGCATTTTGGCAGCTTTGCTGTGTTTAAAACCATACCCTTATACTCATTTCTTTGAAAAGTATTTTAGTTTATAGTGCCACCATCACCAATCATAGAAGAAGAACATTCCTCCTCTCTCTAATTTAATTGTTAAATAATCTTCAATGAGTGGGAAGCAGTAAACATTGCTGTGGTTGTAAGTACTACTTGCTTCTATGTTAATTTGTTTATTTTTCCTAATGCAAAAAAATGTTAAAGCCTACAGTTGCAAGAGCCTTTACAAACGTATTTTATCTCCCTTTTCTTTTTAATAGTTTGTGCCTTCTTTTGAATAAAAGCCCTTTAGTTAGCTTTTAAGAGAAGAACGGTTCACAGAGCAGTTTTGACAAACATAAATCAATTTAATTCAAATTGTCATAGTTTTATATGTCAAATACTCTTTTGAGGTGATAGTTTCTTAATCAGCACTGATATTCTTCTCTGCATTTCTTCAAAGAGTGGAGTACTGTTTGTGTTTCTCTTCCTTTTCCTAAAAACCATTTTGGAAGAGCCATATGCACCACTAATCATCCTGTGATCTTTTATTTTTATCTCCAGTGTTTCCAGAATGTCCACAGCAAGGATGTGAAGAACAAACCCAAGACAAGCCTTCTAAGCCCAACCTGTCCTTTCTAGGCCTGCTGCATGCTGGAGCTGTGATCATTGCAGTCTTGTACGGGTTTTGTTTTATAGATGTACTCACCCTCATCATCTGCAAATCCTTTCTGGAGTTCCTACCCTGTTCCATCCCAGTCCAAATCCAGCTTGCTGTAAATGCTGCTGAAAGAACTCCTCTCCAAATCAGAACAAGTCCTACCAGTTGGTATAAGTGACCTTACCTGCATGAACAATTTTAACGATATTTCTGTGTATTTCTGGCTTAGCTGTGCCCCCTCCTGAAACTCCATCTTTGCAAATGAAGGAGTAAAATATTGCTTAACATGCTCTGTGTATCACAGTAAGAAGCATTTTAAGCCTGTTCTTAGATCCTCTCATGAAAGGGGAGTTGGCTCCATAGATCTAAAATTCCTTTTAAAGTACATTACCAGCTTGAAGACTCACACAGCCTCAGGCACCCAGAATTTTCTGTCTGCATCATCATAACTTTCAGAATGGTTTCTGATATCACAAATCCAGCACAAAATCTTTCCCAGCTTAATGAAAATATATGATATTTCTGATGGAAGATAGAGCAGCCACTCAGTAAAGCGTATTTTTTAAGCTGAAAGATTTTTTTAATTAAAAGGAGAATATTAATTCAGAGATCGACAAAGATGATAGACAGATAGATAGCTAGATGATAGATAGATAGATTGATAGATAGACAGACAGATAGATAATGCATACACGTTCCAGCATTACAAAACCCCTCCAAAACAGTGTGCAGGTATTTATTTACTCTTGGCTCCACCTCACCGTGTGACGAGCAAGAGTCGCCCACGGGCCTGATGCAGCAGCGCCTCTTAGTGATAGAAGTCAATTCTGCATTTGGCTACTACGGGAGCAGGAATTTTTTTGCTTGCCTTTCCGTTTTCTTGATTCCCAAGTCTCTAACACAGCAGACAAACATTTTAACTTCCAACAACTTGGATTTGCACTACAATCTCCCCTTCAGAGCATGGGTTGACATCTCTCTTCATTTTTTTTTTTTTTGGATATACTTTTAAAATCTGAAACACATCTTTTAACCATTACTGAAACAGATTCCCATCTTAAATCTACTAAGGGTGCTTTTTGATTACAATAAATTTGATTTGCAAACTAGTAGAATGTCAAAAGAGATTGCAGTCTGAGTTCTTCCTTGACCAGGAATTTTTTACCAGCTTAGCTGGCTGAAATTCAATAGAAGCCTTTTATTTATATACAGGTATTGATATTAAAATACAACTTTTCAAGCAACCTTTACCTCTTGCTGGGTTTCAGTCTGATAGCATCCTTTACAAGTGTGGTGGAGAGCAGCTTATTGCTGGGAGACCTGATCAACATAAGTTCAAAAGACTCATGAAAATGAAAATAAAAGGTACAAGAAGAGTGGAAGGTACTAAATGATACTAATTTAATTTAACATGGTCTCTACAATAAAAGTTGATTATAAGTTCTTGATACAAATTACTCCAGTTAATGAAAAGAAGGCACATTTGTTATTTTTAGAGTCACAATTGTAAACCTTTTATAAAATCCAGAATATTTCTTCGGGGAAAACTGGTAGCCTGCACATCTTCCTTCCTTTGCCCAGAAATATTTAATTTTATGCAAAGTATGTTTCAGAAGTGATTCAACTGGTCGGATGGGGACTATGACACTGAAGTAAATGTGTAACCCTAACACATGTGGCACTAACCCCTGAGCATGCCTAAAGCCCTGAGTAGTTCATGCTGTCCTTCTCGTATGCTTTTCAAACCTTAGCATTAGAAGCTTCATTGTGGGTTGGTTTAGTGTTTCCTCTGGTTCCTTAACATCTTTGTGAGACTCATTTCTCTCAGACTTCTTTAGTCCCCCCTCAGCTCGGTGCTCCTGTCAGATGATCTGGGTCGGGTTGTTCGAGCAGTACCGAGGGAGCCCCGGCTCTGCGGTCGCTGCTTGCCCGGCCAGCGCATGGAAACGCCTCAGCCCTTCTCCCTCCTTTCCCTTTGGGATGGAGCGGGGAGAGGTGCCATTCCAAGGGCTTGTGAAGCTGCTGGCAAATTGCAGCCACACTTGCTAGGAGGATTGGTGGTGTAAGGCAATCAGAAAGCAAGGGCATCCTGTCCGAAGTGAGAGATCTGATTTTCAGCAGCAGTTTGGTTCTGCCAAAGCGCTTCTCCCCCGGGTCTCTGAAACCAAGGGAGAGAAGCAGTTGCTGTTGGAGGCCTCCAGAGGGGGATCCTGCCCATCGGAACCCGAGTGCCCATCTGCTATCTTAATTCCACACGGAAATCCTGAATGTTTCATGAAAGAAGATGATCAGGGCGTGGAGGGGGTTGTGGCTGAAGAACCAGCACGAGTTCACTTTAAATCGAGAGAGACTCTTACCTGGAAAAAATATCCCAATCCCTCCAGTTAGATGTAACCAGAGTTCACAGAACACAAAAACCATTATCTGGAGAACCTTTCATTAGGTCTGTAATCATTCATCATGAGAGAAAGCGGTATTTAATTATCAGTCTGGATATGTGGACCATACTGAGTGTTAGCAATTCTTTACATAGCCCAAAGAAGCATACAGAGACACGGAGGAACAGCTGTGGTCACTAAAAGATGGCTCAAACCAGAAGCAAATCCCTGGAAAATCCAGAAATTAATGTGTTTTGAATTCAGGGAGTTAAATTCATTGGAGTGTGGTTATTTCTATTTAAATGAAAATATGTCACAACAGTATTTTTGAGATGTCATTCTCCTGGGAGGAGCACCAGTAAAGTACCACATCTTTTCCAGAATGTTACTTGTACTGAACTGGCCTAGCAAGCACATAAATTGCAGCAGTTTGAAGATCACAAGTGGGAGCAGATGACAAGGAATGCTGACTGTCCATGGCAGATGTGATGAAGCCCCTGACTGGGCAGAACCACAGTTCTGCATAACACCTTAGCCATGATGACAGTCAAAAAACATCAGAAAAGATGGTCCTTACCAAACGTCCTCAAGGGGGGCAATAAACATGACCAAAACTACTGTTCTATACCAAAGAGCAGTACCAGAACCAGAGCCTCTGACTCCCTCAGGGGTGGGTAAGAGCTGATCAAATCACACAACATTAGCTGTAGCAGACAATGAGTTGTTCACTACTGCCACCAGTAAGGTGTTTGTATCACTCGATTTGTCCTTTGGATCTCGAATAGCTACTAGTCCTGACCGAGGGTCCCTTTCCCAGCCTCGCCACCAGGATCAGCTGGTGAGTGAGTGAGTGGTGAGAAGCATTGCCTGGATCATCTGCCCTGACTGCAGTGTGGCAGCACTGCTCAGCTGGTGCAGTGTTCATACCAGCTCATGAAAGGTGCACTCATGGAAGTTTATCAGCTAAAAACATTGAAGAAAATAAACACAATGGAGAAAGTGCTAAGCCTTTGCTACATGTGCCCCAAAGGGCTCTGCCCTGATGCTGTGCTCCTGTACAGGGTGAAGGTGCTCTTACCCTGCTGCAATGCTGTTAGAAATTTCTAAAGACTCTTTACTCCTGAGTGAAAATGTCCAGGTGTGTCAGGTTTATATTGCATGGCTTCACACTCTGTTCAACTGCCTTGTTCTCTACTCAGTGTTGGTGAGGCTCCATCTCAAACACATCTTCCAGGGGGCGGTTTATGGTCCGGTTAGGATGGATGCAGAGAAAATGGAGGGGAGGATGCCAGAAATGTAAAGGGCCTGCACCTACAAGGAAAGGTTAAAGGAGTTGTACTTGTTTCACCTGCTGAGAGGAGGATGAGGAGAGTGATGAAAGGGTAAATTCAGTAGGAAAGAGAGAATTAATATCAAGTGAAACACCAGGCATATCCATAGACTATAGGCACAAGGCCTTATTGATAACATATTGCTTAGTCATAAGGAGCTTGTGACATCATATGGCTACATGATTGAATTAAAAATGTTTTCTAGTTGTCTAGTTCAACAACGCATAAGGCAGCCTATAACACTTCAGAGAAAAAAATTAAGTAATCAAGTAGAGATAATGTAGAAAACCTGCAACATACACAAAAAAATACAGTCTGCAAAGTTTGGTAAATAATTCTAAAGTTGGGATTGAAAGCAGAAAATAAAAGTATTGATTATAAACTTTTAAATGTTTTAAGAAAGTCCTGCTTTGTGAAAATATTTATTTGTCAATAGTTTTTCCCATTAAAAATGTTTGATACTGATAATACCCTACAAATCACAGCTGCACTCTTGTGGTAGAAACACCAAACCTCAAAATTAGGCTGGTGAAAGCCAAAGGCAAGTTATGTAAGCTCCTTAACTAGTCCTCAGTCTAACATTCTTAATCATCTTCATTTTTCCTTTTAATTGGCAATCACCATGTTTAGGTCTGCCAGCTGGCAGTTGGGTTTTGCCCTGCCAGTACCTAAGAATAGTTATGCTGCTCTGGCTTCTTGCTTTGATACTTCTTTTTTCTGAGTGTTTGATCCCTTACTTGTGCTGACAGACGAGGCCGGTTTGAGTCACACTGTTGTGAGAATATTTCCTGAAGATTTGAGTATTACTACAAGATCTGTCACAGTGTGAAGCGTAGCGTGTCATGTTCCTGTTTAGAAATGACTTCCCTGAAAGCTGCGACCCTGATCCTGCACACACAAACACACACGAGGACGTTGATATTGGAATAACCACAAAAAACCACTGGAAGTATCTCAGGCATAAAGCTATCCATATAAGCATGTTTGTGAGTTGCTGACTACTGCAGACACATGTATTAAGATGGTTATAATGCAATTGAATACATAATGCAATCTAGCTTTGGTTTAATAAGGTGAAAACAAATAGATGAACAAGGTTCTTTTACTCTTGAAACCTGCATGTTTATATCAGTTTAGAGCAGAGTACCTGGCACAAATATTTAACTCAGAAGGGGAAGCGAATTACAGAAAGACAGGAGTGAAATGCATCAGAGCACTGAAACTGATAGGAACAGAGCACTGAACTGATAGAATTCTCCCTTCCACAAATAAGAAAACCATGCTGGACTGAATGGAAAAACACAGATGTTTGTCACCATCTTAACCCAGGTTAGGCAATCACAGAATAGATGAAATTATTAAGAAAACAGTAATTGGCCTATGAATCCTTCTTTATGTTGATAGACAGCTAGATAAATACAATAATAATTATAATTAAGATTAAAATTAACTCATATAATAAAATCAGTAAACTCCAATAATTTAATAATTATTTGGGCTGTGATTATTAGGTCTGTTTATGGACAAATATAGTCAGAGACTACAGCTGGCTGGCAAGGACCATAGGCTGCAATGCCTTCCTTGTGGTAGAGGTCCATTTTCCTGGGTAGTAATGAACCAAACTGAAGGTTGACTGCTTTGGACAGTTCTTCCAGTGGCAAGTGCTGTATATCGAGTGTTTGGCCTCAGTATTTCTAAATAAATCACTGCTTATTTAAGCTTATAGGAACAGTCAAGTGTTATTTATTTTTGAAACTTCATTAATCTGATTTCTTTAATTACTGAGAAAAATAAAAAATATTAATTCCAGTATTATGTTTCATTTCCTTGGACTAAATGAAAGCAATTTTCTTTGAAGTAATAAGGAAACAGAGATCTAAAACCCATTCTGGTTTGTTTCCGTGAGTCTCCATCAACTGTTTCACCTTCTTCTGGTCAAAGTACCATCACTAAGCTCTGGGCACTTGCCCTCAATGACCTTGTGCTGAGCATGTAAGAAGCCAACCATCGCTGTTGATTAAGCCAGACAGTGAAGTGAGGAAAGAGGAATCTGTGCATAAGAAAGTACAATCCTGAGGTTGTGATGGACGGCAAGTGCAAGTTTCAGTCAGTGAAACCTCAGCCAAACGTCCTGGAGCCCCTCCTGACGAACTTCACACAGGGAAAACATGACTCCTGTGCAGCTTGAAGCGCTGTTGCACTGCAGGGTGCAGATGTTTTGCTCGGAAGGAGCACTGCCCGGGGGCACCCTGCCAGCACAGACACCGATGGGGCTGAGCTACACTTCTGCTCCCAGCTCCGGGACACCGTCACCTCGCAGATCCACACACAGCCCCTCGCCGCCGCCGGAGCTCGCTCGGCCCCCCATCAATGCTAATTGATCTCCTCATTCAGCAGCTTCTCACTGCCCAGAGAGGGATCTGTCATCTGCCACGGGAGGTGAATGAGGAGCGAAACCCGAGTGGCACTCGTGCTGCTGTGCGTTTACCCAATCTATCTCTCCCCTACACCAGCACACACCTTGAGCATCTCTCTCTAAAACCCTTTTCCAGGCTGTCAGGCTGTACCTTTATCAGCCCAGAAGTGCTGCTCTGCACTGTTGACCTCTGTCCCAGCAACATAATGATGAATATAGCAATTTGTTTTCTTGGCAGAGTTTCTGTGTGATACAGTAGATAGATTACATCAATCAAACAAGCAATCCACCCATCCCAAAGGGATAATAAAAAAATGTAAGGACCGGTGTATTGAACCAGGCCAGAGATCCATCCAGTTCATTAGTCTTCCCTGAAAGTGGCTGACACATGGTGCTTGGGAAGCATGTGATGATTCTTCCCCAGCTCACTGCCCATTCCTCAGTGATCTCCGACTAACTGACTTGTTGAGAGGTGACATCTTTCTTTTCACTGTACTTGAAGTGCTTTTCTTCCATGAATCTAACTGCTTTATGAACATGTGTAAAATTTTGAAATCTATGGCACCCTCTGGAAGTGTTCTGCAGCTTTTTGCTTTGGAGGCTTGCTTAATTTCCATTTTTGTCTTAATCTTGCTAACCTTGTTTTATTTAATGAAAGCCTGATGTACTTTCTGACTAGTGAGTTGTGGTGGCTAATTTAAGGAAGGTAAAGAAGATACTGGAGGATTTAACAGGCAAATAAGTATTAAAAAAGGTGTAAACACCCATGATGCTGAAAAATTTTGGGTAGTAATAAGAAAAAATATGAAGGGAAGAAAATGAGAACTCTGTTTAGCTTGTGAAAAGAAATGTTGTCCAGCAGTGCAATGTATTCCTGTCTGAAATATCTAGTAAGAGATTGGCTGTGTCTAAAAACGGACTGGACTGGAACCCTTAGGAAAGACTGTGTAAGGATACATCTGCATTGACATTAAATAGCTACTAGATGCTTTCTCTCTTTGCAGAGTTCCTTTATGCCCTTCCATACACAAGAAACAAACAGCACAGCTCATGTTTGTGTCCCTTCTCTTTGTGCTTTGGCATCTGGCATCTGATTTGTTCCACCAGTTTCAGATGAGGGTTATAAATGAATCATATAATGCTTTTTATCTAATCATCATCATATATTAGAGAAGGAAGTTTTAAATCCATTTATTGCTTGTCCATTTTATCTCCCATATCTAATAAAGATACAGCTGGATTAGGAAATAGTAGCAGAACAATTATGTGGTCAATACCTGCAAAACATTAGCTCAGTTCGCTCCAGGTGCCTCTAGTCACAGTCAGGCAATTGACCTTCCTTGTGTCCCCTGGTCCTTCTAGCACCTGGACACACACATGGCAGTGGTATGGAAGAAACTTTTTCAGGGTTTTCTGTGCTGTAGGATTTTACATCTCCTCTGTGCCCTCTAAGGACACACAAAAAAATGCAAGAGGAAATAGTCAGGCTTTGCATCTGTGTGGATTTACTGCTTATTAAAACACCAGCATTTCAGGACATCAGATGCCCAGACTGGAAATCTAAATAAGTTGGTAAAAATAAACAGGGCAGACAGAACTCAGTGCATTAGGTCTAATCCCAACGATAGCGTGGCGTGGCCTCATTTCACACTGGGAACTGGCAGAGGTAGCAGATAAGGAGAGAGTGGTGACAGATGCCAGTTGGCACAAGATGAGGAAGTCTGGGTTTATAGCCCACACTGTGAGTTAATAATGGTCACAAAAGAGGACACACAGACCAAGTTGTATGCACTGGTGAAAAAGCTTCTTAAAAGTCAGTCCTGACAAATGAAAAATGGGGTTTTGTGTGCTCCAGTGTAATGATTGTGCTGAACAGAATACATGTGCGGCTGTGGATACAATTGCCAAAAAGCTTTTCAAGATTCCTTTAAATTTTCCCTCCCTTAAAAAAATCACACAAAATAGAGCTAAAAAAAATAAGTTTCTGAATGACTGGCTTGCAAGTGCAACTTTTCAGTCCTTTATAGCAAAGAATGGTAACTGAACAGAAAACTGTTGGGATTCATCAGCTACAGGGTCTTTTTAAAAATTACTGAAGCTGTACACACATAACTTTATATTTGCTTTAAGAAGTGGTGTGCTTACAAATAGCTGACTAGGAGAAATTATGTCAACATACATCTATTCTGGTTTTTCAGAGTAAACAGGGAAATTTTCTACGTTTTCATTCCTTACTTTGGGGAGAATGAGGTGCCCTGCAAGGCAGATTCCTTCACTGCTGCTGCTGTGTGAGGTTGTGCCTCTCAACTGCATCACAGAGTAATGTGGGCAGAAGTCTAGTATGGAGTTTATTTGGAAATAAATGCTTGGAAGTGAGATGTGGGACACAGGGTGTGGAACTAAGTGTGACAAACTATTACTAAAAGCAATATAATGGGGAATTCTCATAGATATAAAAGCATATATCTAAATGATTTGGGGTGAGATGTTGAGCAAATTGTTTCATCTTCTTACAATGGTTCAAAATGAGGATAATTATACTTACCCTATTTAATAAACTAATTAGAGATCTAAACATAGAAGCACAGTATGTTCCTAATGTGATTATGCTCTGCTCAAGGAAGAAAGCATATCAGAGAGATAACTGGAAAGGGAAACAAAAGGAATGTCAGACCTCGGTCTGGTGCCAAAGTGGCAGAAATGCCTCTGTGGCATTTAGATAAGGACTGCCATGAGAAGTTCATCAGGCACCTTCACAGCCCTCTTCCTCCTTCATCAGCATCGACTCATGTACCAGTGGTTGTTCAGGTGCCAGTAAACTAAATAGAAATGGCATCTTCTTCATTTGACTACGTGCTAACTCCAGCACTCCATTGTTTCATCTTCTGATCCTCAACGGGCAGCATGTGCTCCTGTGAAGACAGCCTGGCACCAACATCAGATAAAAGATGGGACAGGGATATTTGATGTATTTGGTAAGTCTGAGGAGGATGTGGGAAGAAAGCAGAAGATAAAGTCAATAGTTTGTTTTTTTAATAGCCTTCAAAATGCAATACAGCATTGATACAGTGAGGAGTCTGGTCTAAGTGAACATGTTGATGCCTAACTGTTGCCTACACTTGACACTGAGCAGGCATCCAACAGGGACTATCAGGGCCCTTCAGGTACTGAAGACTGAACATAGACCAGGAAGACCACATAGCAGATCTCAAATAGAAAAGCAGGGATCAAAAGAAAGCCAAAACCTTTTGCAACACAATATCCTCCTTGTTACTCTTCATTTCATTGCTCCAGACTGAAAGAAGTTTACGTGAAGTCTTTATTATTTCTCCATATAGAATGCAGCATGCTAACCTGAAAAGCTTGAAAAAGGGTAGTAACTCCTGGTTTGGCTTTGACTGGCCTAATCTTCTCATTCCTTTTCTGACACATTACATTTAGATATAAAATACTGGAAGATAAAGTTTTGGAAAGCATTGCAGTGCTGATAGCCCATGTCAGTAGAGTGGTTGTGATAAGCACCTAGGTTTTTGTTAGCATGGCAGAATTTCAGCTCTCTTCACTGTTTTAGTGAAATAAATTAATTGGGCATTTCTGTATTATGTAACTGGCTCTAGAACCAAGTCTTTAGTCAATAAAAATTAATCTGCTGCAAACCATATTGTCAGCTGGCAAAGTTCTGACAGTAATACAGGGCTTGGCTCAAGTAAACTGGGCTCTATCCCACCAACTCTCAGCTGCTAATACTATTTCTTTGCATTGTCTTTTCAGCTGTCTCCAGAAAACCAGACAAACCTAATGAGAGGAGACTGTCTCCATCTCTGATCACTTCTCAAAAGAACACCTTGAGGTTGGTGCCCTAATGATTCTTGCTTTTTGTCAGAATATCTGGAAAATTACCTAAACGTTACACCATTGTTTGAATCTTGGTTCCAGGGTAAAAGTCATCCTGCAATGGGTTATGAGAAATACAGTAGTCTGGGCAGATTTTTCTGAGTTCTGATAAATATCCTCAGACTGTTAAATGCAAGACTGATCTATTTTCTTTTCTGCTTTCCTAAAATTCCATTGGTTTCTTTTTTTTTTTTTTTACAACAAGGTGGACAGAAGATGTGTTTTCAGATGTTTCTTGGAACCTGAAATTCCTTGCTTTTTATTTTATGTTTTATTAAAGGCATGCAACAATCCCTCAACAATGCACTGCCTGTCAGGTTTGATCACTTAATTTAGTTATTGTGATGAAGTTACTAGAACTATAACAGTTTATATCAATTATCCATAGCCAGCCCACCATTAGTAATAAAATCTTAGTATCTTATTTTGAAGTCTGGATGCTACCTTTCTGCTAGGGGGCAGAAATAATAACCTGACCATGTAATTGAAAGTGTTGGCTCCTTTTTACAGTCCAGTGTCAGTCTCCTCTCAGTGTCAGTGTATGCATGTCTTTTCTAAACTACAACAATAAACTGAGCAAAAATAAACTGATAAATAGGAAACTGATCATCAATAAACTGCATAATATGGTGGATAACTGAATATTGGTGAATTAAAAATAGTGCAGCCAAATAATTGCCAAACTAGGCATGATTTGAAAGGAATATGGATATCCACACAAATCACATTTGCTAAATATTATTCCAAGCTTCCTTATGGCTATATGGCTTTTTCTCCAGGATTAGAGCTAAGTTTGAAATGAGCAAAGAAAGTATGAAAAAGGTTCACATAAAATTTCATGGTAGGCACATCATTAATTAGATACTATAACAAGAATTATACAGGTCATATGCTCTTAAGAGCTCAAGGAAACAAAACCTGAGCATTGAAATGAATAGTTCCATGCACCTGTGGGAGAGGTGGCCAAATCCAGAAAAAACCCAAGACTTAATGTCTTCCATAATGGTCACATCTGATTCTCTGCCCACTGCAGTCATAGCACAGGGTCTTCTCTCAACAAGTTGGAGCTGTTGTTCAGTAGCAAGTGGGGCTTTGGGATTAGAAAAAGAATATTCAGCATTTGGGCAGACTTTACAGATATTTAAGATCCTCATTAAAATTAAAATGGTTAACAGTCTGTATAGGTAGCCACTGTCAATAAAAAATCAGCTCTAACAAGTTAGTTAGCTGACATACAATGTTTTGGACAGATTTTTGTGATTCTTGTTTTATCACAAACTTCTTGTGCTTGCCACAAGGATTTTCACTGCTACAATATTTAGTTGATATAAATTAGAGCCTCTTTGAATTAAGAGGGTATGAGTAGCAAATATAACAAAATATTTCCTGAATGTTCTGTGAAAGCATAAAATAGCTGTCCGTATTGTGCAATCCTCTGCTGGTTTTGTCTCTGTGCTGGTCTATATTCTACTTCTTTTGCTTCAGTTCATGAGTATAATTACTGAAAGAAAAAAACAAGTTGCTGGAAATGACAAGTCCATGTAGTTTTTCAAGCATGAATTCAGTGTTCTATGGTGCACACCACTTCCAAGTCAAGAGCTGTCCACTCTTATGAAGCGCTGTAGAGGAAAAGGGTCTACATAACTGGAAATGTCTTTTTCAAAATACTACAAAGAAACAATACATTAGGTGTAAGATCCAGACATGACTGCATCACTATTTTAAAGGGTAGATTATGTTTAGCAGAGGCCAACTCCATCTGTTCCAGTGGAGCTGCAAAAGGGAGCACTGACTGCTAGCTTCTAGGCAGGACTGGGTCTGCCTTAATAAAATAGCCTCTGCCTTACATGCAAATGACATGCTAGATATAGTCTCACTGTAAACAAGAAACAATTGTAACACTGAGACCTTTTTGCAGGTTCCTTGTTAATTTCTGTCAATTTTAACATTAAGACATCATATTTGTGCTCTAGTTTAGACTACAGCTGATGCTGGGCAACCCTGTGGTGCTTTATGCAGGAGATGATGCTGCAAGGATAGCATGACTCTCTGCAGCCTTCTTGTGAGCAAAGGCTCCATACATTTAAAAATAATGGATGCTGGAGGATAGGAATAGGAAGAACAGAGCCAGCTCTCCCTACATATTCAGAGCTGAGGGAAATGTTTTTTGGCTTCTCCCTGCAAAATGGAAGCCCAGTCCGAAGGAGCTTCAGGTTCAATGCATTATAGTCAGGCACTGCCAAACACTGACTTCATCACTTAATCCATACTCACTCAGGGAGGTCTAGGCTGACTATGAGGTAAATTCTTCACCCAGAGGGTGTTCGGGCACTGGAACAGGCTTCCCATGGAAGTGGTCACAGCACCAAGGCTTACAAAGTTCAAGAAGTGTTTGGACGATGTTCTCAGGCAATAGTGTGACCCGGGCCTGCCCTGTGCAGGGCCAGGAGCTGGACTAACAATCCTTGCAAGTCTCTTCAACTCAGGATACTCTTGTGATTCCATGAACACATTTTTAACAAGGAACATATATTCAACATTTATCTTCAAATGTCAGTGTAAATCTTTTTCAGGCATAAAATACTGAGTTGGCTGAATTTGAATAGAAGTGGGGTAGAGGAAATACCCATCCTTATTGCTCAGTTTGATGATTTAACACAATTCAGCATTTAAATTATTTAAGCGGCTATACATTAATTTTTTAATCAGTCACCCTGAAGACTGCACAAAATAGCTACTTTCAAGCATTAGAGAGAGAAGAAAGTTTTTGTCCACATAGTGCAATGAAGTTTTGTAAGAAGTTTTCCACCTCTGACTAACTCAGAGAGCAGCATTAACATTCCACTTCTTGGTTATCACTGGCAAATTGCAGACAAATTCCAAATCTCTATCCAATCTGCTCCTCATCAGTCATCAAACTGGCTGAGAAATTGTTTGAACTTTGGAGCTGGTACATGGTTGAAGCCTGGAAACAGCTGGATTTGTTCAGCAACACGAGCCTGTGGTGAGCTCCTCTTGAGCTGGCTTTAATATCCCTGTGCAGCACAAAGACTGATGGAGTGGAAATTGAAAATGCAAACCTAACTTTTATAGGCATCACTTGCTGAACAGAGTGCAAAGAAGTATTCCACATTTTAATATTGACAAATAAAGTAAGAGAATGAAAAGTCATATTTGTACAGAAGGGAACAGCAGCTTTGAAAACACTAACCTTAAAAGTGACTGCGAAGCAGCAGTTAGAGTGAATAACAATTATAGTGAATAACATCCACTTCTGTAGAAAGGCTGTGACTCAAAGTATTCAAATACCAAATATATCAATGATGCATGAACTGGCATTATGATAGCCGGGCCATGACTGGAACAATGGGCTAAATACTTCTTCCCATCACACTCCACGTATTTCACATTGTGTGTCTAAGAAATGAAAAGCACAGATCCTTTGCACTGCTTGGAAATATTTGCCTGAACTACCTTTGTATCTCAGGTTCTCCATCACTGAAGGACTACTAAACCAGCTCTCTGCATCAAGAATTGCTTTCTTTATGTACTGGACATGAAAGAAATGTGTGAATACAAATGCTGACTGCTCGATTTGATAAAGTGCATTTATAGTTGCCCTTTTAAATACACAGTAGGTTTCCTCTCTACTCATTACATTTTTAGTTTTGTAATTGAATAATGTTCACTTTTACAAGAATGCTTTGTTCTTTAAGTATATTATCCATAGATGATCTGCAGATTTCTTTGGTAATTACCTCAAACAAGTAAACTAGAATCTGAAATGATAGATACACAGCCATGTTAATTATTTACATATCATTGTTTCTGTTAAGAATAACCAAACTGATTAATATTGGCAGCATGTGACAATGAAGTGCTGACAATACACAAAAGGAACTACTACAAAATATTAATTTTAGGCTCTCAGTAACAAAAATGCATAAGGAATGCTGATGGAGAATTGCAGAGGTGTGATACAAAAGGGGAAGTTTACATCATATTAGGAAACTTATCAAAAGACTTGATGCCAGATTTTGTCTTGTGGATTGAATTTTTAGGAAAAAAGGCAATGGTTCATGGAACATAATGAAATCAATCAGTTATTACATATTATAGTTCTCATAATGGATGATGACTCCGCTCATACAACATAAAGCCTGTGTCATGAATGTGAGTTGTCTCCACAGGACAGGGATTTGTGCTTGTTACTGCCTTCCAGCCATTGGATTTCCCTGTTTAGCCCATTGCCATTACTGGTGCAAGGAGCTGAGACTCATTCAAAATCTGCCTCCCTTTAGCAGCCCTCTGCCATGGATCCATCTTTCCCTGCCAGCACTGGCTGCCATTCCATGTCACCAGGTGATTTCTAGACATTGCATTCATCAGACTCTCTTTCCAAGCCTCTAACTTCTTTTTCAAATCTCTGCCTGTAATGGCCTCAAGATGACAGAGTCAAGCAATACTGCCCAAAGTTAAATTGAAGGTTAATGTATGGAACCACTAAGAAATGCCCATAGAGTTTGAAATATTGATGTGAATTTGGTAAAATGATAAAGAAATAACTTTGTTCTCACAGAATGTGAAAGGAACAAATGTCACCAAAGTACTTAGGTAACCTAAAAATCTCAGCAGTTAGGACTGTGAGACTGGACTTCTCTGTGTCACTGGAAGACAAAGTTAATTTTGACAATTAATTGGCAAAATTTAACATGAACAATTGAATTGTTAGTATTAAACAGCATTCACCTTTTGTATCTATTGTTATATTGCTATTCTGAGGGCATCTGTGATGATTCAAACATACAACACCTCAACAAGCAGCTATGTTTTATACTTGTACCAGAAATAAGAGCTAGTGTTAATATTTACTTCTAAAAGGGTTTCCACACAAACAAGAGACTTCCTTATTTAGACAAAGGTAGAAGCTTTATTTATGTAGATGAATAGTTGCATTGAATTTGGGAAGATTATTTATCTGCTTTTAACTAACCCCTAATCCTCAGCCATATGGTGCTGAATGTGAATAGAGATCCTGCTGACCAAGGTGCTGCACAGCCTTGCAGTATTGACAGCCAAGTTACAATATTAATCACATTTATGTAACATCTCTTGTCTGTGTACCTCCAAGCACTTTACGAATGTTAACTAACAAGAAGCCTGCCCATGTTCTTTTTGAAGTCAGTGGCAGCTTTCCAGTTGTCCTCAAAGGGAGCAGCACAGGCTCTGAGCCTCATAATAATGTAAAAGTAGGTTAAGGATCTCTGTGTTCACTGGAGAAGAGAGGGATAGTGGAGCTGAGGAACAGAACCCAAAGGGCTTTTCTCTAACTGTAGGGCTGCCTTTCTCTGGAAGAAACTGTGAAATGATTTATTGGTGAGACCACAAAATGTACCATAAAGGAGGAGCTGCTCATAAAGGCTTAAGCTATTGTTGCTTTAGAATGTGACCTTTTTCTTATTCCAGTAACAACAACTGGAGACAAAGCTGGGCTTCCAGAGATATCCCTCTACAATTGCTGCAATGGCCCTACAAAAAGCTGCTCCTTGAAAAGGCTTTGTTTTTCTCACTGAGACATTCTCTACAGAGGTATACAGCATTTTTAGAAATCTAGTTCCTTTACCACTACATTTTCTATGCCTATGACTGACCTGTTTGCACACCAATGCTCTTGATTTCTTGAGCCACAGTAAGTAATTTTAAAAGGAGGTCACTAAGTATCTGCACTGGCACTCTTAAGCACTTTCCTGGTAGCTGTCCTCAGCACTGATTCCTATTTCAGCCAAGTGCTCTGGCATCTCATCTTCATTCAGATTCTCACAGGCAGCCAGTGATGCCTTTTTTGTATCATATGCAGAGGTCCTCATGGAGGCACAGGGTCATGGTTCTGCCAGAAGCTGAAGGCTTAACCACCCCTTTTTCAGAGATAAATAGCATTTAGTGAAATGGCACCATTTCAGCTGTAACGGGAATACAGTCATAAAGAGGATGCTATCAGAGACAATAAATGAAAGGGGACGATTTCACAGACTAATTCAATGTTGTTTCAAAACAAAAAAGCCCCAACAATGCATCCAAAGGGAGAGAACCGGAAAATAGCCTGTAGTAATTTTCTTCTAGTCTGCCTATATTTCAGAAGATTGAATTAATTTTTTGTGAATGATGCTGCCAGGGAACCTACAGCCTATTTCCAGGCAGCTCTCCATCAAACATCCATGTGATACAGAAAATGTATATGAAGGCACTGGAAGTTCCTATGATGCCATGTGGGTTACATTGTCCATGTGGCTCAGCAAGGAGAGCTGCTGCAGCAGGCTCCACCAATATAAATTAGATTATTTGGACCTTATAGAAGACACCTTCACAGACATTGTCTCTGCTTAGCAGTGTGCAGAAGGAAGAAAGGCTCAAAAGAGTTAAGCATCATGTTACAATTCATCTACACAAGGAGATTTAAAAGGGCACTTTTTGTGGGTACAGACAGGATCATCTTCCTGCCTTACCCATCATATCATTCTTTTTCTTTTAATATATTCTAAATGGCATCAGCTCTAGAGATGTAAAAGTTACTTATCTCTGCAACATGATCCCTCCCACCCCAATTTCTGGCAGGCAAATTTGCTGCCTGCCTCCCAGTTTGCAGTCTGCTCACCATCCATCTTCGTTGACTTTTCCCCTACACCACTGCGAGATTAGAACACCATGGGAAATTAAATGCAGTGCATATAAATCATGTTTATTGCTGCCTCAGATACAGAATGATAACAAGAATCAATAAAAAAGGAATGATGACTCATGGTTTTATTAGTATACTCAGTTTTTCATGAGCTGAGTCTTCAACTGTTTAATTGGGCCACTGAGATCTTGATGAATTCATATATTCCTGGCTATTTATCTTCTGAAACCTCTGTTTCTGCTTTTCCATAGCACTTAAAATCATGAGGGAAAGAACTTCACTACTCTCAAAGAACCTGACAAATTTCTGAAAGCTAAAGAGGTTTGTGAAGGCAGAATTCATCTTAGCCACAGTACCTGAAGCAAAGACGTGGTGCTCAGGTCTTTGAGCAGCCTTAACTGGGGAGGAAGTGAACTGCCAAAACAACAAACATAACTGGTGGTCCAAATGACTGAACTGTTGTCCTTCCATCTTCTACCCTCAAAAGGCATAAAAACCCCCATTGCTAATGGAACTGCAATTTCTCTCTATCTTATTAAAGGATCAATGTATCAGGAAAACCTTATTTTGACCATTTCTCATGATTTTTGGTCATTTATCACAAGCTTTGATAAAAACATTATTTCTATGAAAAACTCATTATCATATTTAAACTTGTTGCTATTATTTTTTTCTGGAAAATGTTATTCAAATGCAGTTCGAATACCTATGGACATCAGAATATAAAGTTCATACAATCACCCCTAATAAAATCAGATACAAATGTATTTCCTTGCTTACAGCATAGTCCTTAACCATGGTTTTCTTTTTCCGGCAAATGGGAGGATTAGTTTCACTTCCTGCATCCTTTTCAGTTGTTGAATCTCACTTTTATCCCCCTCCCAGAAGTAATCACTTGCTCTCCCCGATGTTGCACAATAGCAAACAATATATTATTTGATATAACAAACCTCTTTTACTTGAAATAGTTTATCTTTAACTACACTTGTGAAAAAAATCTTGATAAAATCACAATTGACCATCAGATCTTTATTTTCAGTATTTATCAAGTACAAATTCTTGAATATTTTGGCCAATTCTTTCTATCAACTTTTCTTATTTTTCCACAACAAAGTTTAGGGACTGCAGTTAAAAAGCAGTTTGTTACTATATTAATTATTGAGTTGTGGTGTATTTCATTCAGAACAATTTGTTGTCACTATATCAACAGACTAAGAAGGGGGCACCAGCTGTCTATGAAACAACATGCATTCTTGCTTAATGCTAGAATAAAAATGGCTATTGGAGTTACATTCAAAGATGTTAACAGTGGAAAATTTCAAAGCCCATCTGAATTGCATGAGGCATGCACTAAACTTCAGGCTTAGGACTCACCTGTCTCATGGGACGGAGACAGTCACTGGCTGGTGACAGGCTGTGATTTATGTCAGGAAGCACTGGGAACTCATGGCCTGTTTTTCAATCACATTTTACATCAGATTTTTAGCTGTACATAGAAAGCAAAATTAATAACTTACTCTAAATGCAAAAGCAACATTTTCTTTTGAAGTGTAGGAGAGCTCAGTAGATTTCTCTGGCTGTCTGACAGTGGTTTGAAAATGACTTAAAGTGGATTGAACAGCTGAAATGACTCCAAATGTACAGCATTTATTTAATGCCAGCAAAGGAAGTGTACAGCTTTGTTACTTGATCTCCATTCTTTCTGCTAAGGATCCATGAACATTGCCAATGGAAAAGAAAAAAATCTTGTAATGCCAGGCAGCACAAGTGAACACTGAATTCTGGGCTGTCAATCCAATCCAGCATGCTGAGTGGCTAATTCAAAATAATGCAGAAATGTATGAATGGAATAGTAAAAGAAAACCTTTAAAATACACATAGCAGAGTAATAGCAAATGCAGTTCACTGTAGTTAAATTGTTGTACTTACAACAAATGACTTGTACTGATTACTTTAGGGCACTGGCAAGAACTGAAAGAAACAACACACAGATGACTTAAAATACTGGAAACAGCAACAATGCCAGGTGCCCTGCAAGGGAAGTTTCCAGTGCAGGGCCAGCAGTGAAAATGGGACTGTAAAGTAAATTTTGAGTTAAAGAAGCAGATGAAAGGAAGTGTGCTCTTCAAATTAAAGCACAACGTAGACATCAAGGCACCCAAGTTGATTTTTACTGACAGTAGAATAAACTACTGAGTTTCTGAAAAAACTTTCCAATAGGGGTTACAAGGACAAATAATAAAACAGAGCTTATAAACTGATTTGATTAATTTATAGAAGGAAATACATGAGGCAGTTGTCAAATAAAGCCAGAGACTGGATATAGAGGTGACACTACTCTGGTGCTCCTCTTAAACTTTCATCTTCAAATATCCCATCTCAAAGCAGATGCAGTTCTTAAATGAAGAGATATTGTGCCCAGCCTTCTCAGTGACACAACCAGTGTAACTTGTCCCTTTCCAGAATTTGACAACCATAGAAAAGAAATAAAATGAGGAAACAAAAAGCTTTCTGCCTTGTGTTTACAGTGTCCCACCCTATCCCAAACCCTTCCTGCCTGTACAGTCCTCACCCCTTGTACTACACAGCCACTCCCCAGTTCCTTTTCAATGGATTTTAGTTACATAGTGAGTCAACAGGCTTAGTAAATCAGCATAAAGCATTACACAGTTTTATTAGTCACACACATTACCAGATTTGTTTCATGTTGAGTGCCTAAATTTATGCTTACTTACATTATCTTGGCACTATCAGACTAACTCCATCAATATTTGTGAAGTGCTATGCACTTGCTGTATAATAAGAACTGTACACATATAATTAGTAGTAATTACTACTGTTTATCAGTAAACAAAAATCACCATTTAAGTCTGAATTCCCCAGTAATCTTGTGCTCAGTCTAGAGTTCTACTTCAGAACACTGGAATGAAGAGAAAACAATAATATTAATGGCAATAGTTTTATGGTAGTGTCAAAAGTTCATAATTAGATCATGTGTTAAATTCTGAAATCTCAAGCTTATCATTGGTGGGAAACAAGGATGTAGTCACATAATGAAAACATGTGCTGGATGAATCAGGATGATGTGGCTACTTGGTTCCCCCCTGCTAGCTGCCCCCTCAGCCATTCCTTGGGAAAGCCTCAGATTGCTCCACAAACTCAGGAGAGTGCCTGCCTTCCTGGGATGATGCAACAGCTATACAAACAAAGAAAATATATGTCTAATTTTGCTATGTTTAAAATCTTGCTTATGGGCAAAATAACCACATTCCTTATGAGGAAAGGCGAGAATTTATTGTTGCTATAATCCACTCCCTGAGCACATACCAGGAAGTGATACCCAGCTGGGTTGGGTGTGAGCGCCTGCTCACGCCTCTGGCCAGAGCACCCGGGAAGCACCTCCATGCTCCTATATTCACTCTGTGGTGTAAGGGCAGCCTGACTCAGGGTGCTCAGATTTCACTCCTACACCTGCTTCAGCTGCTGGCCCCAATTCATCCTGCTCATTTGCACTGTGGCTGCAGCAGAACCACAAGCTGCTGGGAGTTAAGCCAGTTCATCCTTCACTCACCATCCCCGTATCTCCTGCTTGTTGGACAAACTTTCCCATTTTGCTGCTTTACTGAGGCAGTGTTGTACAACTCTATTTGGTCTACAGCCTCTCGTTACCAGGGGCTGCTCCAGGCTGTCAGCCCAAGTCATGCACGTTCCTGACATGCAGTATCAGAAGGAAGAGTACAGTCAAATCCTGGTCAGAACCCAGCAGGGACACATGGGCTCATGACTTCACCTGATATATTAAGCACATTGCAGCAATGCCATTTTGAGCGAGGGTGCACACAGCAAATTGAGGAGAGCACCAGCCATATGTCTCTAACCTCCTGAAAGGCAGTGGATCTGAACTGTGCCTGGACACACCCTGATCTCCTAATTAGTCTTTGCTAATTAGAGTCCAATAAAATGCTCATATTGCCTTCAGGACTGAAGTTTCCAAAATCCTTTTTTTTCATGAGTCAGTTTTTCAAAGGACAGAAAAATGACAGGAGAGTAGAAAGGCATTCCATGAAGTGTTGCTACAACACAAACATGGCCATTTATCCTAACACCTTGTCTGGAAGAACTTCCTTAATAAACAGTTCCCTCACATGCTAGAAGAATTATTGGAGGACCTGATGCACTGGGAGAAATCCTTCCATGCTCTGAATGACATCATCAAAATATCAAGCACTGACTTTGCTGTGGTTTGAGGAACATTTCTGTAAAGAGGGAGGAGATTTCTGGACCGACGGTTACAATCTACGGTTAGAAATGGAAGAAACCAAGGAAGAGGTTTATGGTTGCTGCTTGCATGGATGCCTGCCAGTAGGATGGGTTTTATATACATAAACTGAATAAATGTATCACTTCAAATTTGCATAGTGTTGGGTTTTTAAAATTATGTAATAAAGTTTGTCTTAGCAATTGCCATAAAAGGTTAATATATTTTAAATATTTAATTATGTGTATAAATATTAAAATCACAAGCAGTCTGGTTTTGTCATGGTTGCAGCACTTGCAGACAAGTACAGTCAACTCACATGGGAAATAGCTTTCAGAAGCAGATGACAACTTGTGCTGCATTACTTGGTTTGAATGCTGTCTCCAGCCAGATATGGGATAGTGATCTACAAAGGAAACCATCTCATCCAGTTTTTTCCCCTAAAAGAAACTGCCTTGTATACTTGGCTAATTTCTTCACAGAAAGACATCATTGATGGATGTGCTGTTTCAAAATCCGTGATAATGGTGCAGCACCTTCCCCAACACTGTCTCAGTAAGGGCTGAAGAACTGTTGAGTCAACCATCTCCTTAAACCTCTTTCTCCAATGTTAATTTATACTAGTGATATCTGTTTTTAGAGAGGGTTGTCCCCTAAGTGAAGATGATTTGTCGTGTGTGGTAAATTCTGCAACCTGTACTTCACTAATAATCATTGTCATCATTGTCTGTGTAAGGATAGTGCTCGTGAATTAGTCTAAGGAAAAGTTTAAGCAAAGTTAAGTTTTGATTAACTTTTAAATTGTGAGGCTGCTTTAGTGGGTGACACCTGTTGACATGACAAGGCACCAGAGGTCTGTTCTGCTGGTCTGTTTTAAGTGGAAGCTGTCCCAGGCAGTGCAGGAGCCAATGCTTTTTGTCAAGGGATCCTCTGAATAGTCACAGTTGCAGACCTCTATCATGGGAGGTCCTGGGGATAAATTACATACAACTCACTACTGCCGCCTCTGCTATGGCAGATAAGCCATCTTTGTGGGAATGCTGGTTGGCAAGTATAACTCAGAAAGTAGTTACTTCAGATCAGTACTCTTCCAGATCCATATATAAAGTGATAATTGACAAATTTAATGGAAAAAGCATTTCAGGCAATGTTCTCAGTCAAATAATAGTGCAATTTGTGTTTGAGATTTCATAGTTCAGAAAATGTCTCATTTTACTTACATATTATGTGCTCAGAAGGCTATTCTGAAACTTTGCAGAGCCTGAAGAGAATTTTCAGGCCATACTGGCCTTAGAGGTTCCCTGTCTTCTCCATTCAGGGTCAAACAGGTGCAAGGCTAAGGTGCTAATTATCTGTTTAGACACATTAATACTAAAAGGCGAACCACTTCCATGGAAAGTTTGTAAGCTTATAAAAGGTGATTTAAACAAAGCAACAAATAACAAAAGTCACTCACTCAGAACATGATCTGATGTCACTCTGGTACATTTTACCAGAAATCTTTGAGGTCTGCTGTGCTCAAAGGGGAAATGAGACAAAATAAAATTATATCTGCAAACTGCAATCCTGTAATGTAAAAGTAATTAATTCTCACATTGAAAATCCAGGTCTTGATATCTGAAAAAGAGTATTGAAGAGACTGGCTTTTCCCACTTCAAATACTGTGAAAACAGAGGAGCATGAGTACATGGTCACCGTAGCGTGAGGCCAGGAGAAAATGCACCCCTTACCCATATTAAGAGCCAAAAAATCACAAAAATTATTGCAGGCATGGGGAAATTTCAAACCCTGTCAGGGTTCTCGAAAGATAAATCCTTTTGTGGACAGAGACCAGAAACACTTTGAGCATTGCCTCAGTGACGAAGGTCCATAAACACACAGAAACAAGAGGTTGTGTGAGCCCCAGGGCTGGCACTTTTGCCAGGCTCTGAGGAAAAAGGCTCCTACAGACAGGGACACAAGTTCCCCTCCAGTTTCAGAGGGAAGCATCCCAAACTCCTCTAAACTTTGGTCTGTTGCTTTTCAGAGAATGAAAAAGGCAAAGATGAGCATTTTATGAGATGCTTGTGTGACCTCACATATTCCAATGAGGAAGAGATCTGGAGGAAAAGAAAACCCTCAAATGCAGAAGAAATTACAACTCCTGTCCCAGTCCAAGCATTTCACAAGTTGAATTTTGGCTTGTTTGCATACAATACCACAGTTTAAAAGTACATTTCCTTTTTCTTAGCAGTCTGATGGGGCTACTTAAATATTTTCTTGTACATTTTGTGAATTAATCTATGGCAAAATATGCCGGGCAGAAGAACAGTCACAAAAAGTAGAAGCTTGAGCAAATACAGACCACACAGCACAAAAGAAATGAGGACAACGTGTTGCAAGCTATTTTGCAACTAAACACTGTACATGGTTGCAGGCAACTACTTATTAAAATATCTGTAAAGGGCAGGGATTAAACAAGTTCAACATTCATTTCAGTAGTGCCTCTTGGCTTAGGTCAACATTGCTTAGGTGACTGTTTTATGACTGTGGAACTCTCTTACCTATGAACAACTATGAACAAAATGTTCTGCACATCCCATATTGTGTCAGGTTGCTTTCAGGCCATGTCAGAAGATGACAGATTCAGTTCTTCCTAAACTATGACAGAGAACTGTACATGTGGCCATAGGTTTTGGCTGTTCAAGTAGGTGTGGTCTCACTTGTTTCAGAACATGTTGAAACAGAGGCTTCATCCAAATGAGTGCTTGTGAATGTTCCCCAACAGTCTCCTAATCCTACAGGACAGAGGAACACTACTATTTGAGGTTAACTTGGCACTTTCAAACAGTGCAATTATGGGAAAATTTGTATCTTATAACTACAAAATTTCAGGTGGGTTCCTGATGACATGGCTTAGCAATTGTGTCTAATATTTTACTTCCAATGCCAGTCCAGAGTAGCCAATCTCTACCATTCCTTGAGTAAGACACCAGAGATTTCAGGCAGATTTTCCTGCTCTGAAAAGCCCACAAAGTATCAAGTCTTCAACACCTGTACTGCTTCCTTCCTTCCTGCTTTATCTCCCCCTCAGTGCTGTATTGCCTCTGTGCAAAGTCCGCGCATTGTTCCCCAGAAAGAAAACATGACTTGCAGACATAAAGAAGATCCGTGTTTTTATTGCAGTATTTTTGGTTTGTTCTTTTTTAATTCACATTAGTAAGCAGACATATTCACATTAGTACTTTCATCAGAATCTAGTTCAGTAAACTGCAGGCTTTGGAGGATTAAAATAGTCTCTAGCTTTGGACTAATAAAAAAGCACTAATCACTTTCCCAAGGGGAGAAAGTTGTTTTATTGACTCCTGTAGGAAACCAGAAATGTTCCTCCCAGGAAAAAACAGACCAAAATTCCAAGCAGCACAGCATGTACGTGGTTATTACAACCTTACAAAAGTTTCAGAAAGCAGACGAAGATAACAAAAAACAAAAAAGCTTTGGACTTTCCAATTTGCAGGACAAACCCAAGTATCATGAGGAAAGGGGGTGAATGCATTTAAACAGCATAGACTTTTCAGTGCCTTCAACACAAGCACATCTGTCAACAGGCTTTTTCATGTCAGGTATAAAACACATACACAGACTTCTGTAGTGCTCCTAAATTAGAAAAGGAAATTCTGGCTTTTTTTTTTAGGATCTCCGATGGAATTGTATATATGGCATATTTACTTCAAATACTGAATTGATTAATATTTTTATGGTACCTGATGCAACTTACATACCTGTGTGAAGCCTCAATGATTATTTTCTTGGCATTTCTCTCTTTTTACTGTAAAGTTTTTGAGCAGGAATCATGCCTTTTTATTTATTTATGTATCATACTGGAGACCCTGCTACTCCTCTTCCATAAAGCACTTTAAAGAAAGAGGCTGAAAAGGAAGCAGATGGCTGAGAAATAGATGTCCAGTCTTTGTCTTCTTTCCCAAACACACAAGCAGTAACATCCATCTGTTACTGAAAAACAAGGAGGGAAAGCCTTTGCAATTGTTCTGGACAGACTAATTGCATATTGGCCAAAAAGAGACTATCAGAGCCTATGATGAAAGGAAAGGGAAGCTGCAGAATCTTTGCTAAAATCCACACAGCTGACAATGCAGATCCATGAGAAATGTCTGAATTTTGAAGAATGGCTGTAGAATGTCCTGTCCAAGGGAGGACCTGGTGTGTCCCCAGGTGTGTGATATGCTATTCCTCACAAGGAGATGGGAGGAAAAATAAAGAACACAGGAAAAAGAAAGAATTAAAGAAAAGAAAAAAAGGGAAGAGAACTTAATCCAGAGCAGATGTAACTGCAGCTAAGAATAAACTGCAGTAAAAGAAGTGATTTACTTGAGTGCCATACCTGGCACTATCCAAAACCTCCCACCAGCCCAGACAACTCCAAGATCCATAAAGTATATGGGAGCTACTAAACAAAGATTCAATAAAATGGTGGAGAGAAGCATCTTTATGCTGCTTCCCCTTTATTTAGTGACATTGTTGCAGATATACATAAAAGCCACAATTTGCAATTTCTTGGACTTGGAAGTTGAATTGAGTCCTTCAAAAATACATTAAAAATACAAATCTCTGCATAGTTGAATAACAGGGTTTCCCAGCAAGCTTGAATTAACAGTTTTCAACAGAAATGAGAAGGACTTTAAATTACTTTTTAAATTCAAAGGTCCCTCTACAATTAAAAATCCCAGTCTGCATGACATCTATTAGCAAATTAGCAAACAGAACGCCAAAAGGAACAATTTAGGTCCGCTCTACAAGCATTTGTGTTTATATGTATTGCATTCCTAATATACACAAATCCTGTATTCTTGGATAGAAATTCCTAGCCTACAATTCATCTTGAGGCTTTACCTCGCTCCTTATGCTCTTATGCTCCATTTGCAAATGACAGAATTTACCTCAAACCTTTCTGATTACCCTAATTTGACAGACTCACAGAAGAGTAAGAGTTGAATCATGAAGGGACCTCATCAGATTGTTGAGTCCATGTCCTACCCTGCTCAAAGTTTAGTCAACTACAGCAGGTTGTGCAGGACCTTATCCAGTTGGATTTCAAGGGTCTTTAAGACTGAAGACTCCACAACTGCTCTGAGATACTTGTTCCAGTGTCTGACCACCCTCACTGTAAAGAAGTTATTGCATATATTTAAGTGGAATTTCCTGTCTTTCAATCTGTGCCTGTTGCCAATTGTCCTTTCTGGGCAGCAGTGAAAAGATGCTGGTTCTGTGGTCTTTTACAACCTTAACCCCTTCTGGTATTTACACACATTGATAATATCTACTGAGCCTTCTTTCCCCCAGGTTAACAATTCCAGCTCTCTCAGCCTCTCCTCATATGACACATCCTCCATTCTCCTAATTATCTTTGTGACCTTTCAATGAACTTTCTCCACCAAGGACATGTATTTCTTTTGCTGGGGGGCCCAGAACTGGACACAGGTCTCAAGGGGTGGCCTCACCAGTGCCTCACTAGAGAGGAAGAATTATTTCCCTTGACCTACTGGGAATGCCTGGATGTTGTTGGCTGCCTTTTCTGCAACTGCACATTGATGGTTCACAGTCAACATTTTGCCCAGCCGGAGCCCTGGATTCTTTTCTGCAAAGCTGCATCCCAGGCTCTAATGTGTACTAGTGCATAGGGTTACTCCTCACCTGCTACAGGATTAGGCATTTCCCTTCGTTGAATTTTATGAGGTTCAAGAACAAGAGTTGACCCATTGTTCGAGCCTGTCGACATCCCTCTTAATGTCAGCACATACATCTGGTAACACCGGAGTGGTTACTCCTCTCAACCTTGTATTTTCTGGAAACTTGCTGTGAGTGCACTCCGACAGCACCACCCAGTACGGGCCCGGGTATCAATTCCCATGGTACTTTATTAGTGACTGCCCTCCAGCTGTACTTTGTGCCCAGCACAGCCCTTTGAGCCCAGCAGTTCATCCAGTTTTCAGTCCACCTCACTGTTCATTTATCTAGTCTGCACTTCATCAGTTTGTCTGTATGGATGTTACAGGACACACCACTGAAAATCTCACTAAAGCCAAGATAATAAGCCATGCACCACTCTCCTCTCATCCACAAAGCCAGCTCTTCCATCACAGGCCACCACTGCAGCAAAGTTTCCTCCATTTATATCCATGTTGACAACTCCTAATCATCCTGTCCATGATATACTGAAAATTAGTTTCTTGAGGATTTGCTGTATTACCCTCTCACAGGGATTTAGGTGAGGCTGACAGGCTTATAGTTTTCTGCATTCTCCTTCTTGCCCTTCTGGAATACAGCATGGATATTTGCTTTCTTACAGGCCCCAGGAACCACCTCCGATTTCCATGACCTTCCAGATGCAATTGAGAGCAGCCCTGCATGCATGGTTGAATCCCACCAAATCCCACTGACTTGTGCACGCTCTATTTGTTTAAACGTTTCCTAACTCAGTCCTCCTCTACTGAGGTTCAGTCTTCAGAGCTCCAGATTTTTCCACTGATCTCCATGGCCTAGGATCCCTGAAAGCAAATCTTACCAGTAAAAACCAAGGCAAGTAATTTAGTTCTGTGGAATGAATAATTCAGTTTTATTTAGCTGTAATATTTTTGTATCTGTATTAGAAGTAGCAAATGACTGAAGGATGACTCGTGAGCATCCTGCACCTGAACAATATCTGTTTAAAACTACTGTTCTTAGAGGTGAACATGGACATTGAAAGATGAAAAACTGTTCTAAGTAGCTGAGGGCATTTTCCTGCAGAATCGTATTGTGATATTGGCAACATAAACCTAGTCTAGAGAAAGAAAGAAGAATGATAAATCTCTCACAAAACTGGAACAAAATTTTAATTATCATAAAAAAGCCAAATTCCTTCTTGTGGAAAGAATATGAGGAAAGTATTCTTTTCCAAATAAAACCCCTAACTTTTATACCTAAATACTGCAGATAATGCAAAAATGAAAGCAATCATCATCATGCCTTTGAGAACTGAATTTTGAAGTTTCTGATCAAATTCCTGTGATTGTATTGTTAAGGAAGTGGCCTTTTTCACTCAGCTGAAGCAACACTGGAAGAGCTTCCTGTTTAAAGCAGCAGGGAGTGCAGCCCTGAGAACATCAATCACACAGTTCATGGTATTAACTTGACCGGAGCATTGCAGGAACAGGGCTCCAGTCAGCTTCAAGGGTCTCCTGCAGTGTTATATATGGCAAGATCCTGCAGTCAGTATTTCTTCACTGTGACACAATAACTCTCTAACAGAAATGGGAAGAGAAGGAACAACTTTACCGCACTAGGGAATTGATCAGTGGTTTAGCATCCTCTCTCTCCCTAGTAGCTTTCAAAAAGGTGCAAAAAATTGAGAAGTCAATTACATAATAACCTACACATAAGTTTCTTCAATAGAATAGTAATTGTTTAGATTAGTAACTAAAAGTCCAAGGCTTAAAGATATATATCCTTTGTGATTTTAAATTATCTCTACTGCTACTCTTATTTTTAAAAATACATTTAAGAAGGTTTTTATGTTCTGGTAGTGATTTCCAAAGAATAACTACATATTTTTAAATTTGTTGTCTGTTCTACATTCTTTCACAAAATTTCTAGACAAGGAGATATAATGGTCTTACGA
The DNA here is from genome assembly GCA_034509425.1 of Eopsaltria australis. Lineage (NCBI taxonomy): Eukaryota > Metazoa > Chordata > Aves > Passeriformes > Petroicidae > Eopsaltria > Eopsaltria australis. The sequence continues at coordinate 551,158 of JAVTVJ010000189.1, read as the reverse complement.
AATCTTTAATAGGTAATTCTTTATTCAAAGTAAATGTAATCATCATTGGCCAATAAAAATGCCAAAACTAGGAGCAGGATCATCAAAATGCAGCACTGTCAGGCAGATTTGCTGTCTACAACAAAGACCTGTGGACACAACATCACAAAATGGACTATTCTGACCTGCAGTTGATGTTATGAACAGATTTTGTTATATGCAGCCATAAATCCTGATTTTCAAAGAAGGGATGAAGATGCTACCAACTTGAAGAAAGAGATGGAATACTGCCTTTTCATTCAGGCTGTTTAATCATTCATGGCCCCAAATAGTCACCCCTTGATTAAAGTGCATTTTAGAAACATTAAGCTTACTTTCATCATAAACACCAATCTCAAAAATCATGGAGGAGATAATAGACAAACCCTGCTTTTACACACAATGTAAAGGGTAAAAAGAAAGAAGCACAGAAGGATAAATATATCTAATGATTTGATTATAATTATGATTTAACTGAACTATCAAGGAAAAAGAAAACAATTTATATATACCAATGAATATATTCAATTTAATAAAATGCTTCTTCAGTTCCTAGATTGGTTTTCTGAAAAATACATTATATCGTAGAGTGTTTCAGGTACACATAGTGCAATTTTAGGAAGTGTGCTCCTTGACTGAATGGTTGAACTTTATGCAAATGGCTTCACTTATGTAAGCAACACCACTTATATAAATGGAACATATATCTGAGCTTGTATATGATTTGAAATAACTCTCAGAAACATGAACACTAGTATGCATCTTTGACTACTCTTCCCAGAACTAAAGTTTTGGGCACGTTGTTAGGAGCATTATGCTACTATGACTTCTCTCACAAATCTGTATTTGGAGAATGCTCATGCTCCATATCCCCTTATGCTTGCAGATGGATACTTAGCAGACAGGATATCAAGCTAAGATAAAATGAACAAAAGTAAAGCTCAGTGGAATATTTTTATGCTCAGTGGCTGACAGTGTGAGGCTCTTGGTCTATTTCCTCTCGGGTCTGTAGGTCTCTGAGCTGACCAGCCTATCCTGCTGCCCTGAACAACGAAGGCTCAGCCACTAGGACAGACGGCAACAGCTTCTTGCGTGTTGTACAACGCAAGAGAAAGGCATTGGTGAAGCAGATGAATACCAGAACAATTGCAGAAACATCCAGTGACAAGTTCAATTGCACTGGGCTGTTTCTGGCTGCAGCAGACCGGTTGAATATCCCAAGTACCTACTTTCCATTCATCACGTCACTCAACCTGGTTCTGCCACACATCACTAGTTCTGATTACTAAAAAGTCCTTCACGACCTAGTGGCTGTCAAAGAGGAGGCATCTCAAGCTGTGTTGACTGATGGTGTTGGAATCAGAAGGAGCAAGGGAGGAATTTTAAGAGCAGGAGTCTCAATAGCATGTGGAAAAGAAAACAATAGGAATGATGGGAGAAGTGAGAATGAAGTGTTGTACGTCCAACCTTATCCTTTCTAGTGAAGATATATGCAATTGTAATAAAGAATTTAAAACGAATGGCAGACAATGAAACTAATAAGGCACATGAACACTGAAGATGTCTTATGACAAAAATTTTAAAAATGTTTCAAAAATAGAAGGATAATTTAAACTCAAATGAACACACAAGACTAACACCAGAAACTCCTGAAGGAAAATTTCCTTCTTCTTACTGAACAGAAATATGATAAAATTGAACATGAAAATGCATAAGAACAGTAAGGACTATCCCAAACTAAGTAGTAATGACCATATGGACTGAGAAAGCTATTTTGTGCTAGCCAGTCCTGGGATACAGAAAAAGAAAATGCCATAGTTCTCCCTTTCTCTCCTTTAAGTAACTGTGAACTTGAAGTAACCAAAAGGAAAACTTACTTGGTAAGCCTAATTTGAAATGGCATTTTTGTTATTTACTTTGCATCCTCTCCTACAGTTCAACCTCTGCTCTTAGAGTAAACTCATTTTATTCTGGAAGCTTATCTTGGCATTAAAAGCAACTCTAAAGCAACTTTGGGATGAATAAGGCATATTATTGTTTGAAAAACAATTAATCCAAATAAAGAAGAATCTTAGTCCTATCTTGTTGCTCTCACCTAGGGCAAGTAGGAGGAACCTTGGGAAGGGAGCTCTCTAAGCAGCAAGGATCAGTTTGAGAACTTGCAATATCTGATATTGAGGAAAGTCAGGTCTCCCCTTTCAGCCAAGTAGACAAGATACACAGACAGCCCAGAAACCTGAGAAACTTGTAAAAGCTGTAATTTCCATGCCCTGCTGTTACAGTATGACAGGAAATAAAACTAAATTGTAAATTCACTCCACACTTATTCATATATATTTCATCTGAATATGGGTTTTTAATAGTTAAATCAATGAAAAAGCTAGACTTGCCACTTCTTTACTACTGTTTTATAGTAGTAGGTTCCTTGCAAGGTTATCACCAGCCTCTCCCATCCACTGTATCTCCCACAGTCTATAATAAATATTTAATTAAGCTCAAAACAACTGTTCTTAAACTCATAGCCTAGATTTGAAGTTCATTGCTTTTATTTCAGTCCTGAAAAAAGGGCTTCTGTTCCCTAAACTTTTCAACTATCAGAGTGACAACAAAACCCCAGCTGCCTGTGGCACTGGTTATTACATTTTGAAATGCTGTACACTGTCAGTTTAGACGGTTTCTCCATAAAGAATTTTTGCGTAGAATTTGCTTTTAAAAGGTAACCCATTTATCACAGTAACTTCTTGTTGAAGTCAGCTGGTTTGACCTTGTCATGAAACAGGAAGTTCCTTTAGCAAGGAAATTACAACTTCTAAGATCTGTAAATAAGAGTTGATATTTACAGCTGAACAGTAAGCTTTAGTCAGCTTTCACTCATCCTTCTTTGGAAGCTGTGCCTGATTTTGTTAACAAACTTTGTGCCATAATTAAAAACCAAAATGGTGTGAGCTGAATTTGTCTATGTCTTCGACAGACACCAATGCATTTCCCTCTAAGAGAATTTCCAAGATGTAAGCACTTAGAAGAAAAAAAGTTGATCTAAATCAATTTTATGATTGAAACTGATTGCTGCCTTAATAACAGAGAAGGTTGTTCACTCTCAGAGCAGCTCTAAGACTAAAATAAGTCAAAAATCTGAAACCAAAGCATTCTGCTAAAAGAGCCAAAGGGAGACTTTATCTTTCTTGTATCTAAAGTGTGGAAAGAGATTTATATTTTTCCTCATAAGTAGATAGAGAGAGACAAACAAATGTTACTTAAACTAGCAATCAACAGTATCATGACGAAGAATTCCTACAAATATTAAGGAGTCACACTGAGCACTAAATTACTAGAATAGCTGAAATAGCTAATTAAAGATTATATCAGTTCAGAAAACAGCTGATGCATGTGAGGCTTACTGTGCTGTGCAGAATATTTGAAGATATAGCAGAAGACTACTTTGCAGGAAGGGTGAGACAAAAATACAAATACCTAAATTTTAATAGTAGATTTTAAAATTAAATGTATTTCCATTTGACTGGCATCAGCTTTTACAGAAACATTCCTCTCTTTAGAATGAAGTCTCAAATATTTCAGGCTAAGCAAGCCAGTCAAAGTCTAAAATAAGACTTTACTGTGGAAAAGTGGTCAACTCTCCAACACTGAAACTCATTTTCCTTTTCATTTATTTTGTTAAAAGGAGTAATTGTTCCTATTTTCTGTCTGTGAACGTGTTCCTAGAATGGCCTTATCAAACAAACAGAGGAACAAGAACTGTACACAATGGTGGACCTAGTAACTCTATCCCTTCCTGTCCTCTGCCAGAGTGCTTCTCGTTTTGTTATTCTATTGGAGAGTGTCATATGAGAAGACTAGTATTGTTAACACCTGAGTATCTTATATTGTCATTCAAATAAACAAAGTTTACAGGAAGCCTCTAGTGTTTGTTACTTCATTCTGACAGATTGAGGAATCTCTGTAGGGCTGAGATGCCTTTGTGATTATTTTTGCACCCAAGAACTATAAGCATTTATGGGACCATAAAAAACGTAATCAGAAGTAGAATATCAGAAGTTGCTCATGGTATGCCAAGTCATTCTCCTGGAATTACTTAAATCACCACACCCTCCTGCATTCTGTCTGACAGCCTTTGGTGGAAAGAATTTCCTTGTGGAAGTACCACTTTTTGTTCTCTTACATGAAAATAGTAGGAATGTAAGTCATGTTTATTGAAAACTGTCCAATTCACACAAAATTCTACAGATTCACTACTCTCTGAGTACATCAGCTTCTGGGTATCACTCACCAGCCTTCTTTTTCACAGCATCATTTACCTTTCAGGACCAACTGCATTGTCATTGTGTCAATGTGATTCAGAAGGCTACCTGTTACCAGATAATGCTTCACCTTCCCACACTCAGTATTCTCACACAGGCAGGAAGTTCTCTGACAACATCCATAGTAAAACCTTCTTTCAAAGAAAAAAAGAGGAAAAGCAGAAGACCTAGTTTTACTGCAGTGCCAGTGACAGCCCTCACCATATATTTATACAGTAGACATCAAAGACAAGCCATATTTTCTCTGTCAGAAATCCCTTATTTTCCTGTTACTTTCTTCTCCAGCAACATTTGTACATTTTAATTGCTAACTTAGATTTTCAGTTCTGTGGGGCAGGACACCTTTTGCTCTTCCATTTAACCAATCCACGTAACCTCCCCTCAAAGGGAGGGTTTCTACACAGGGACTATTATTTTGTAACTGTTTTCAAGATGTATTTCTGTGATGTGTTCCCAAACACACACCTTCCTAAATAAGAGCACAAGTAAGTCTTCTCAAAACACTGCATTTCTCCACTGAAGACTTGTGAAAGACATAATTATGCAACTTAATGGCATAGGTGAAAACTGTTTATAATAATATGGGGATACACAGTATAGATGTACCTTTGACAGATGAACTAAGGGTCTAGGAATCTAGGAAAGAATATTTTTGCAATTTTCTGAGCATTGCAAGAACACATACACTGACCAAAGAATAACACTTACCAGAAAACTATAACATTGTGTTTTAAATCCAACCAACATTTATGCTGGGATATCATGAGTTTGTTCTCAGGCATTTCGTGAATCGGAATAAGGAGTTTGTTCACTAGGTCAATTCTTTGCTGTGAGTATTTCATCAAAGTGTCAGTAATGGACTCTCCACGGATTTACACAGATGCACCAGAATAATTTCTTGTGATTAGACTGATTCAGAATTAGGTATCAGCCTTTTCTAAAGCAGCTCTTTTGTGGCTTCATTTGAGAATGTTTAGGTTAAGATTTCCAAAGATTTCTGTGTGTAGATACGTATCTTCTTAATAAAAGAAAATCAGATAAAGTGAGCTGAGTCTTCATATACATATACACATATGTATAATGTAATGCAGACTGTACAGAGCCTAGTGACACTGCTCTCCAGTGAAGTTATTCACACACATACATATATAATTTGGAGGTTTAGATTTAAGACACTGATTCAGAATTAATTGGGAAAAGTTTGGGTTTTTTCCCCCCTTTCTGAAAGCAGCTCTTTTTGCTTTACTACAAGAACATTATGCTATTGCTTCTGCAGCTGCAGATGCTACCACAATTGTAATTGCCTGTCATGCAGTGAAGAAATCTAATTAAAACCACTTATTTGCACCTATTAACTAGTCTCTTTAAATTCAGACAAAAGACCTTACCACAAGCTAAAACATAAGTAGAGTGCGGTCTGCAATTCAGTAAGAGAAACAACATGTGTTTTCAGATAATTACACTTACCTCCATTTTCCTGCTATTACCAATTAGCATTAACCATCAACTTAAATGGCTACGTAAATCACTACACCTGACCACTAGTCCAGACAGACTCGGACTGCTAGCATGATATTGGACAATGCATTTTCATCTTTTACATGCTTAAAATGGTGACATTTTTAGTGTTGAGAGCAAATTTCCGATTGTGTCATGGTTTAGAAGTGCAACATACAATAATTATTACAAAATGTTTGATAACTGCAAGGAATAATTTGCAGTTTTATCTCAAGAGACACAGCATTCTTAAGCAGCTTTATAAATAAGACCAGAATATTCCTTTGGAACCTCCTTCACCATGCCTTTTAGAACAATTAACATTCCAGTTATTTCACAGGAAAAAAGATCTACAGGAAGCTCTAACGCAAATAGGCAGGCAGGGCACTAAATCAGAACAGATTAATAAGTAGTCTACTGCACAAGCTCATCTGGTAGAGTTTTCTGCACTTCCCTAATGTGATCCCTTCACTCAAGTCCTTACTGTTTCACACTGGATAGTGTTGACTGGACAGGTGGAAGAGTTGTGCTGTGCACCAATTCCACACTATTGCCACCACCACATAGTTTCTGGCTTTTCTTAAGGAAACAGCACTGCTTGACTGAACCTACTGAAGAAGTATTGGTGCTTTTATCATTTAATGTTTCTGTATTTAAGAAATAGGGCAATAATAAACTGAAAACTGTATCTTACAGACATGATGGACAGACTTCCTGAAGTCCTTGGGAGGCTGTAAGAACAGGGTTTCTTCACCCATTTTTTGCGCCATTTCTTCAAGGTTCCAGGCCACCCTCATGCCCTGTGTGTATCCATCACTCATCCAGCTCTGTGTACGCCCCTGCTGAGCACTCATGTGCCCCTCTGGGCCAAGGGGCGAGGCTTCGGAGCCGGACGTGGGCTGAGCTCCTTATTACCTCAACAGCCATCTGCACGCACATGGTCTGGCGCTACCGCCAGCCGCAGACACCCCCTCAGGGGCCACCTGGGCCGCTGGGCACCGACCCCGCCAGCGCTGCGCTCCCTGTCCGGCTGTCCCCGTCCGGCTGTCCCTGCCTGCCCAGCCCGCGCAGGGAAAGTGCCACTTCCCATTAGGTGCCCGCATCCATCACCCACTCACACCTGGGCGCAGGTCAGCGCTCAGAATCACAGGATCAAGTACGAAAAGACTCCGAGATCATCGAGTCCAGCCTATGAGCGAACGCCGCTATGCCAACGGGACCAGAGCCCTGAGTGGTCTTTCCTTAAACATCTCCAGGGACGGTGATTCCACCACCGCCCTGGGCAGCCCGTTCCAATGTCTAACAGCTCTTCCTGCGAAGAGCTTCCAACGGGAATGTCCCCTGGCGCAGGTTAGCACCGGCTGAGACAGCGCCGGGCCCTGCGCGGTACCTGCGCGATGCGCGCAGCCCCCACCCACCCTCAGCGCGGAGCGGCCGCCGCGGAGCCGCCTGGCCCCGCCCAGCCCGCGGGGGGCGGGGATTGGGCGAGCCCGCCCATTACTCCGCGGCGGCGACGCGCAGCGATTGGCCGGCGGCGCTGTCAGTCACCGGCGGGGCCGCGCCCGCCCCTTGTTGTCACGGCGCCGTGCGGGGCTGGGGCCGCTCGCGCCGCCGTTGTTGCCGCCGCCGCGGGAGCCCGGGCGGGGAGCGGCTCCCCGGCCTCGCCATGGCCACCAGCACCACGGGCTCCACGCTGCTGCAGCCCCTCAGCAACGCCGTGCGCCTGCCCGTCGACCAGGTGAGGATGGGGAGGCGCCCGCCCGCCGCCGCTCCCGCGGGCTCGCCGGGGAGGGACCGCACCGCGCCCCCGCTCCGTGCCGTCCTGCCCCGCCCCGTCCCCCCGCGGCCCCTCCATCCATCCGTGGGGCCGGGGCAGGGCGGGCAGCGCCCGAAGCGGGGGACGGCCGCGGTTCCTTTCCGCACCCGCGGGCGGGGGGCGCCAGGGCGGCGGCCGCGCTTCGCGGGCAGGTGCGCCCGCTCCGCGCCCGCCCCGGCCGGTCCAGCATCCCGCCCGCATCCAACCCGTCCTGCCCGGCCCTTCCTCGCCCCAACTTGTTGGCATCGTCAGTCGGCCAGATGTGGCTCCGCAGCTGGGAATGGGGCCGGTATCAGCTCAAGGGATGCAAAGGTTGGGTAATAATTGCAAATGCAAAGCAGCGCGCCGCGCCTGGATGCGCCTGCCAGAGGGGTTAACACGCGGTGTTAAATAATAATGTGCGCCGCACACAATGCTGCTGGGAAATCGTATGTACTTTGTAGGCAGAGCGTTTCTGTGGTATCTATTGTCCAAGTGATATGAAGATTCCTGAAGGCTATTAATCCTGGTGTCTTCACGAAACATCAGAAGATTACAAAATAAGATTGGGAAACTGAGGTTTGCTGAGGTTAATCACTGAAGTTAGATCAGAATGTTTGTTCATGGGGGAAGTGGTCTAAACCTCCTGAATCTACAGAATATTTATGTATTTAAGAATATATAAGAAAAGTAATCTGAAGTAACTCCTCATATAAATTTTGCAGTGCCAAGAAAATTCATGTTAGGAATTCTTTTTGTTTTTTTAATGCTTCATTAATGCACATATGAGTAAAATGCATCAAAGAAAACAGTCTGTGCTTCAGTAGAGGGAGACTTTGATGGCTTGGTTTTACAAAATACACCTAGTAAGTGAGAGAAGTAACTGGAAATAAAATGCAAAGGAAGGAGCATGCCTAGTGAAAGTATTTTGTAAGTGACTGAGTTACTCATTCTTCTTTTTTCTTCCCCCATTCCTCAGACATTTGTTTGAATGGAGCCATGGTTAAGGATATACATGAAAAAGTACCTTCTAGAAAACTGATAAAATAGTCAAGTTGAAATTGAGCTTGCTGTGATGGAATGGATACTGGGCACCCCTTGCAATGATACCTGTAGCTGGGATCGATGGCATCTCATGGCTTAGTGCCTCATACCTGCAGGCTGTAAGCTGCTCTTGCCAGGTGCTGTGTGTTTATTTCCATAAAATGTACAGCTTCTACAGAGTACTGTAAAACACATCAGAGTTGACCATCTTTTTCTGGCATGATACTGATGGTGTATAATTTTCTGCTCATGTTATTAGTCATAAATTTAATTGTTTTATGGCATAGTGTGGCTACTACCGAAGTTTTTTTAATGCTGTGGGTATGGCATTTTGATGATAATGAAGTTACATTTTATCAAAGCCTGGAAAACTTCCCTGTACTGAATGTTTTGCAACAGATGCTCCTGTAGAGCCAAGAAGTTTTTATAAAGTACACTTCGAGCTCTGTTGGAGTTTTTGGGAGTAATCATATTGGAGGGTGGCTAAGCATGTAGTTTAGAAGGTTTGTTATAAGCAGTTGGAAGTCAGACATACATTGTGTTTGGACATCAGTGGACTGTACTTGATATAGGTCCAGTTGTGTATGAAGAGCACTGTTTATGACTGGAGTATGAATTGAACAACTTCAAAATTATGCTTCACTGAGGAGAACATAGCTATAAAAAACCTGATAAAAAAGCTAAGTTTTTACAACCTCAGCTCAAGATTCTATCTTGATAGTAAGTTTGTAGTACAGAAAGAATGTGAATTGTGTTCAATGTAATCAAATCAAAGGGAGTGAAAGAGATAATGAGGGCAGGGAAGAAGAAGAAAGTGCTGATACTCTTTGGTGTGTTTGCTCAAAGATTATGCATGACATTTGGTGATACTATAAGCGTATTCAGAATGAAAATGTAGCACTGCTTTGAAAAAATAATAGAAAAATGAAGGTTTTTTGGTTAGCACATTGTTTCTACTACTCCAAATCTGTCCTATGACTACAGTCATACCAATATAGCAGCTGCTTGAAATAGGCACTCTGGTATAATACCAGCACTCAGAGCTGCTGGAGATCAGTAGGGGTTTTTCTCCACTCAGTTTCAGTTTTGACCACAAGTAGATACTAATCTTTATCCGAAATGTTGCTTAAATTGTGATTTAGGTTTAAGCCATTACTCTCTAATTATCCTGCTAAGGCATGTGACTCTTGCAAGACAAATTGAGGTAGCATGTGTCCATGTTGCCTTACTGTCTGGTGTTCAAACAAATGAATGGAGAACCTTGCCTGTCTCACAGTGGATGGAAGTAGAAATTTAAATTCAAGGTGAAGTTGCTATCTCTAATCAATCAGATCCACATCTCTGTGTGAGACATTGATTACTTTTTTACTTAATGCTTGGCAGAACTAGAGGCAGAGATTTGAGAAGGTGTTGATTATGTGCTAGTTGGGGATCAGTGCAAAAGGTGAAGGGTGAGCTCAGAGCCATTTGACACAGCAGTCTCCTCTATGTGCCCAAATGTGTTGCAAAAGAAAAGCTTTGTTGCTTTAACAGTTTACTGTTTCTAGACATTTTTCCTTGGAACTAGAGTACTAGGTAGCTAAAGGAATGGAGAAGAACTTGTTTTCTGCTTCTGTGCATATCCCCCAACAAGATGTTGTGTGGTAACTTGTTGCTGTGTTAATCTTTCCTTTGGCTCCTTTTGTCTTGCACCAAGTTAACTGAGACAGCTACTTGTGTTCTTTATAGGCTTCTTGGGCCAGTTTTCCTGTTGTTCTTTTCAGTCATTTGATGAAAGGGGAGATGCTTAGTGTGAGCAAGAACCTACAGCAAGCTTACCTTTCTTCTGTATTTTGCAGTAGGAAAACAAAATCACTGCTTGGGAGTGAAAAGCCTTGTAAAAACTGTTTCTTTTCACATCTTGGATAATGGAAGTTGGCTGCTCAGCAAAGGAAGCATTCTGTCAACAGCTGTGGCACATTAGGTCCTTAAAGTTAATGAAAGAGTGAATAAATATTAATGTACTACATATTCCTTGTGTTTTCTCCGGGGAGAGTAGGAATAAAAGTAGCCATGTCCTTTCCACCTGGACAACTTCCCAAGAGAAGTATGGGAAGGTTTATCATAAAAACTAGAGTATCACATGTTGCATAATGCATTGAGGTTGCAACTTGAATTATTTTACTGTAGTTACGTCTATCACCTAGCTTTATATTTTTCCTATCTGTTCTCATGTCATATTTATGCCTCTGCTTCTTTCTTCTTTTTCTAAGGTGAAGTCTGACAAATAATGTGTTAGACTTTGGTCTGTTTCCAATTTTATCACTACCTTGCTGATTTTCTGTTGACAAATGACTTACCTTGATGATGTGTCAGCTTACTTGTCATTAAATTGGAAAGATTTAAATTTGCTTTGACAATTTTTCTAGGAGAGAACAGCTTTCTTTTTGGCTTTTTGGTCTCTGTGGGGTTGGGGGAGTTCAGAACATCCACCAGAGGGAGTAAATTTTTTTTACTGAAAATGGACAGAAATTGTAGGGGTTATTACTGCTCTTCATTTGTTGAAGAAATAGATAATTTGTAGCAGAGGAGTAGTTGAGCAGGGGAGATAGGAGACTGACTATGACAATATGTGAACATCAACTTTTTGTATGAGTTATCTAAGAGATTGATCTTGAGATCCTGAAATATGGTCTCAACTAAGTGATTATCAGTCTGAACTTCAGTGATTATCTTCTAGATAAGAAAAGGAAGAACGTGGCTCCAACAACTAACAGTATAGCTGTGTGAAGGTAAGTGGACAGAGTCAAATGCTTGTGATTGTGCACTTGACTTAAACTCCAGCATGTAAAAATAAGCAGTGTTCATTCAACAGAAGAGAAAAAGATGTGGTGTTTCCACACTTTTCTTGGGTTTTGGTTTGGGTTTTTTTTTTCCAGTCTAGTTTTAGCTTTTAGTTGGTTAAGTTTGCTCATTTGTGTAGAATAAACACAATTTTCTACGTGAGTGCCATCAAGCTTCAAAGAATCTGAACTGACTTTTTTTTATTAATAATAGACATAAAAATCCAAGTCTTCCTAAATGTGAATTGCATAAACCACACAAACTTCCTTCATATAGTGATCATAAGCCAGTTTGCTGCACCTTTACCTAGTTTTCTGCATATCCTTCCTTGTGCAGAGGGTCACCCAAGTTGCTTTCATCATGCCCTTAACAGACTTGGTTCCACATAAAAACACTGACGTATGTTGAGTCTGTGTCTCACCTTTGAGCCCTCAAGGAATGTGAACAGAAATATTTTTCCTTCTATGTATCTATGAAATAGTTATTTCTTACATGCATATGAGGAAAGAAAGCAATTATTTTTTTTCTTCTTTATTTTGATGTCTTGGAGGTGAGCACAGCTGTAGTTTGGAGAAAAGGCAAGGCTTGGAGGTGGGGTAGGGAATTTTGCTGAGAAGCATATCTGCCTCATTTGCCTCCAGGGTTCATCTGAGTATGTCTTCTAGTTAGATCTCTGTTTTTTCACAGAATTTTGAGCATTAGTGATGCCTTCTCATCCCTTGTTTTCTGCCAAGGCAACATAACGTAGCCTCCTGAGGGCTGAAATGTTTTAGTCTGATAAAAGCCTTTATGTCTAAACATGGAATGGATATCAAAATGTTTGTCCTGTATAACTGCCCAGAATTTAGATGGCCTAACATTTGACTGAAGCATTATCAAGCTAGAAAAAAGAATAAAATGAAGAGTGTCCCAAGTTTCCTTCTTTCGTCATTGATTCTTAGGTCCTTGTGGTTGTGGAACACAGAGCAGCTAGTTACTGATTTTTTTCAGATGTGACTCAGGAAATCTGTAAGTAATAGATATGGGTAAAATTAGCACTCACAGGTGTGTAAAGTGAAAACACTGAAGGCAAGGGAGTGGTAGGATAAGCAAATTGTGCCCCTACTCTGCCCTGTACTTTCCTTATGTGTGCTAGCAGCAGTCAGGAGAATTGAGGGTGGATGGCAAAACGAGGTCTTCTGTGATGATAGAGACTGTAGTGGGTGGAAAAAAAACCTGGAAATTAAGTTCTGTTCTTCATTCTGTATGTGCTGTTCTCAGTGACTGGGTGTTCTGAATTGTTTGGATTTGCTAGCCAAGTTTTTGTGGTTTCTTCACTTCCCTTCAAACTCTGGGAAGGGAGGGAAGGTATCATCAGAAGGGTCCTCTGCAGTGACACCTTTCCCAGGTCTGAGTATTGGTGGTGAGGTGTTGACTTACTCAACAAACAATAGGTAAAGAGTTGACTCTGCAATGAAAAATACATAGAGAAGGATGATACTGTCGGGATAAGAGGAAAATTTGACAAGAGAAAGTGACTGTCTTGAAGGAAGAGGTTAAATCTGTCATGAACAGAGTTGGAAAAGAAAACAAGCACTGGTTACAGTGTTAGAAAAGATGGGCAATTTATTAAGTTATTGAAAGATTTAGTGCAAGAAGGAAATACATGTATGTAATTCAGGTTCATGAATATTTTTATGGAAGCAGCAGTGAATTTTGTTCTCTCACATGCTCTCATACAGGGTATGTTTTCTCCAGTTTTTTGCCAAGCAGTGGAAAAACTCAAATATAATTACCGCTTATGTTTCTACAGTAAACATCTAAACAAAACACTCTTTACCTGAACAGCTTATAGTCACCTGCTTTGTTTTGTCACATTGTTTTTCACATCCTTATGCAAGTTGTTGAGGTGGTGTAAATGTGAACACTCACCTGTGCTCATGACACTACAACCTATTTCTGAATCCAAAATGGGGTTCAGAAGTTGCTGTGAAAATACTGCAGTTCTAGGATGTTGAAAATAAAGTGCTCAAAGAAGAGTCTAATAAAGAAAAAAGAGTAAGGCATAAGGAAGATAACAAGAGCCACTTTTTACTGAGTACGTGGTTACCACTGTGTTGCTTTCTGTTTCTGAAGGGTTTCTGCGGTAAATCTCGTACCACAGCTGTCGATCTTTTCTCTCCATGGGCTTTTTGTTGAGTACTGTGCTGACTTTAAGCAAGAGTTCTGGAAACAAATAAAACTGAAATAGATGAGTCATCTTTATAATTTAGTAGCCCTGACATTTGTTGACTTTTAACTCCTGTTTACCTGCTCCTGTGTTGACCTTATGAAACACTGAGATACATCCTTTGCAGCCTTGATTACAGAATGCTTTCTTCACATTTATTATTTTGACTAATGTGCACTTTTCCTGAGTAACATGTGCCCATAGATAGTTCAGACTGGAGTTGTATTTTCTCTGGAAAAGTGAAAACAACTACATGCAGCAAAGTGAAAACCTGTTTGCTTGTTGTGTGCATCTTGACAATATTTGTGTTACAAGGAAAGTTGATGTAGCTCTTCAGTATGGATATTTCATTTTTCTTCTTTCCTTTGGGAAGTATTTTAAATTCAACATCAGTTGAATCAACATTACTAGTCTTTTAGCACTTGTTTAAGTGAACAGATCTGTTTAAGAATTTCAATTTGTTTGCAAATTTAGATAAGTGGTAGTTATGCCTACTTGTTTTAAGTGAGCATTCTGGTAGCTAAGCCATCTTTTGCAAAGGAAAACTTCCATAGCTCTGCTTTTTATTCTAGAATATTATATCCAAAGGTGAAGAAGCTGTTTTGCTTTGTTAGTGTTGAGATTTTCTGTAGTTAGGATTTTGTTTTCTTCTATTTCTAGTTAAAGTGACCTAAGCTGCAGAAGGTGTACTTATTCTGAAAAGTGGCTTGTGAGCATGCTAGTTGTATAACTATAGTGGTATATTCTATACTGTAATGCCACCTGTATAGATCATTCTCAACCTTTCTGACCTGTCTTTTGGCTGAGTAATGCTCTTGATTCTACTGCTTCCTCTCAATCTTACATATATATGTCTGTATTGATACATATACAATCAATACAGACATATATAAAACCCCAGTTATTCAATTGACTAAGCATGTCATTGAAAAAGTGGACTGAAGGTCCATACTATAATGAATCGGGTTTTATTCTTCATGGTGGAAAGGCTGGAAAGAATTTGAGGTCATCACAAATCTGCAGAAATTTTAGAAGTTCAGTGATGGCTGAGATTTGTAGAAGGTCTACCCTTAGAATACCTTAGCAAATAGTTTTCTGTAATGGAATTGAATGTAAGAAGTCAGCTAAAATATTTTGTTATAGAAGTATAATTCTAAATATTACCAAATATTATTCAAAATGGAATTAATTTGAAAAGATGTAACATCTCAAAGTAGTGTCCATTACTTGTACAGATTGCTGCATACTGCAGATGATCAAGGGCTGCTCTTGTGGTGCTTGGAGCTGAGGCTTGACTGATCTCATGGGGATGATCATTCCTGAATTGGGAAGAACAGGAAGATAATAGACATGGAGGAATACAGACTGTTGGACAGTAGCTCATTCAAGGAAGAGTGTAGTGAAGGCTCTCTCCTATTTTTTTCCTTCCCATGGAGAGCACTGAGAAGCTGACCATTTTAAAGATGGGGAATATTTGTTCTACTTGCTAATTGAAATGACTGTTGTCATTACCAGATCTGTGCTTGCTATATGGGCAAGAGACTTATTTTCAATGTCTGTTGCTTATTTTAAGAAGTATTTCAGTTTTTCACATATGAGGAGAATATAATTGCAGTGAAGTAGATCTTAATTGAGAAAATGTCAGTTTCTGGTTACATTTGAGAAGGGATACCTCCATAGATGTTGGCTATTTTGATTTATTTTTAAATGCCTAGGAAAGTGAGTAGCTTGTAAAGTTCTTGCAAAATTTCAGACACTGTATTGGTTCTCTGGGCATTAAAAGAAAAGCTTGTCATTCAAATACACATTTGAATACTCTGTATTTATAGATGACACAGAGAATAGAAATTTTCAGTTCTCCTGGTGTTGCTAGATGGAGCTTAAAGATTAACTAGCAAAAAAAGGATAAAAGCATGTTAAGAGTATTCACACAGGATAATAAACATAGTTAGAATTATTGGATAAACAGATATTGAGGAGTATAGTGGGTATTTTGGCGAAGTTCTGTCTCAAGAAGTAACAGCACAGTCCCAAAAAAAAGTTCAAGGAAAGGTCACCTGTAATATTGAGGCCCTCATTGTGTATGACCACCAGAGGCCCCTTTAGACGACCCTCTAGGACCATAGAAGGGCTTCCAGTAGAAGACAGATGCATACAAATGAGTTCTAGGAAAAATGATGTTTATGTATTAGCTAGGAGGTATACTGTAATGAATATGTATGATCATGATGGAATAAATAACTGATTGTAAAGTTTCACACACACACACATTTGATTAGAGAAGATATCCTCTGAAAGTGTCCAGCACTCTAATAAAGAATGCCTGCTTCTAATGCTTCAAATTGTGGTATTTTCCAGCTGGTTTTGTTATCAGTGTATTGCTGATACATGTGACAGAGTAGAGATTTTGAGTTCATCTCATTGTGTGCATGTGCACTGTGAATGTGTGATAAAAACCCATGGTTTTAAAAGCACAGTAACTGAGTTGGTCTTTGTTTGGAACTGTGTTTTGCCAACATAATGCCAGGCTGTGGTGTTTGGATGTTGCAAACTCTTTTTCCCTGGTAGTCTGAGATCTGCAATCCTTAACTGGCCAAACCAGTTTTTGCTTAACAGAAGCAAGTGGCTTAGGTCCTTATTGTTTCTGGAGAGAAGAAAACAAAACACATGAGCAAAAAAACCAAGCCAATGTTCTTAGTCTGATTTCACCTTTGAACCAAACTTTCATCCTAGATTATGGGTGTTCCCATGAATAAATAGCTTTTTTTTTGACAACTCATTACCTATAATGTTGAATTCTTAAGAGCCCATCAGAGAGAACACCCTTCAGCCAGTATCTTCCTATCCTTAATGAATTAGTTTTGGTTGTTTTCACTATAAAATGTACATTGATGTTTCATTTTACATCTTTAGTCATACAGTTTTTCTTACAGTAATTCTGACTATTGATTTAGTAAGCCTTTGAAAAAGCTTATTGGATTTGATGCTCATTTGTTGCACAAACCAGATTACTATTGCCTACATCATGTTCATGATGTGCTTTGCTCTCTGTGGCATACTTAAGAATTGCAAACTGGGAGTTAATACTGGAAGTAGAAATACTAGTACTAACCTATGTGGCAACTGGATTTGATGTTTTGGACTGAAACCAGCTTGGAAAGAAAACATTTAGGATCTTACATGTAAGTCCTTTCAGTTGCCAGTAAATTAATGGGAAGATGAAGTATATGTGTCCAATATTAAAAATCATTTTCCAGTGATGTTGATGTTGACTAACACAAATGGTTAGAGCATGCACTTCAAGGAAGTGGCTGCTAATAGAAGGCTGTGCTTGGAGTTTTCATCTGAAAAAGTGTCCCTTCTCACTGGATACTGTATAAACATTTTGTAATACAGTCTTTGCTACAAAGAATATTGTGCCTTAATACAAGTATCTCCCATACTGGAGATACTCCCATCCCAAAATAATCACTGCTGCTTATCCTCCATTTCTTCATGTTTCACCCGTGAAGCAAGGTTGAGACTTCATGGCAGGGGTGTTAATTAGTTATATTTTCATCTTGCAAGGCACTGAGTATTAATTGAATAAAAAATGCATTTGAAAACATTTTCACAAGATTTATGATCCTTTCAGTTAAAAGAGGAATCTTGTTTCTTCCTATTGTTCAGAGAAGAAGGGTTCTCTGAACTACTCTTAAGTATCTGTCAACTTTATCAAATACCCTTGCCAGCATCTCTGAACTCCTTTCCCTGACATTTCCCAATAAATTGAAGAAAATTACCAAGCAGTTTGATTTTGAGCCTTGTAATGAAATTGCTTTTTTCAGCTTTATTGTAGAAAATGTTATTTTGTTTTTTCACACTTTAATATTAGTGCAGCAACTTTCAGGCAGTAGTTGGAAAATTGATGTTGGTTTCAAATAATAGTCACTCTCATTCTTCAGTTCTTAGCTGTCTGGTATTAGGCAATTATTGGATAATTGTAGAAGTTGTTTTTATACTTGATGAAGGTTAGAAATTGGGTAGAAGAATATCCATCAATACTGCTTCTGGTTACTGTGGAGAAACATTAACTCCCCTGTATGTTGTAATCAACTTTTTGTGAACTCTTTTTCATTCCTTAACTCATTGTTTTGGTGGGAAAGGGAAATAGTTTTGACTTAACTTGGAACAGGAACAAGAAAATAATGATGTTTAAGGAACAAGGCATAACTGATGCTTCATTAATTGTGATAAGGTTTGGCAGTTTTTGACAAGTGTGTGTCAACAAACGTGGAGCTTGAAGAGGTTTGTGTTTAAAATGTTAGTGCTAAAGTGGTCCTACAGATTTAGAAAAAACATCAAAGCCTCAACTTTAAGGTCTTCTTGAGGTGTATGTACCTTATTCTGTCTTGATATCCTAGCTCTTGCAAGAACTCATTTTAAAGTGTTTTTTGTAGTTCATAGTCTGTTTTTTCTTAAAGTTTTTTTTTCTCTAATAGCCATAGCTGTTGAAAAGAAGAGCTAAAGGTTGGAGAAGAGGAATGCTGCTTAGTGTACCTTGCTTGCTGGCCCTGTCAGATAAAGGAGGAATAGGTCATAACTTTCTTTCTGTGGTAGAATGGAGTGCCACAAATTACTATAGACAGGGATGCCAGTAATGCTGGGATCTTGCACCTCAGAAAAACTGAATTCCAGGAAGGAAATGTACCCTTGTGTGGCTAAGAGGGGAAATAGGAGTACTCCTAAATCTCCATCTGCAGAATTGTCATATCCACAGGTTCTTTACTGTTGCCTGTGAAGCATCTTGCATCTTAAATTTGTTATTTTAGGCTCTGCACATGATCAGGTAGGTTTCAGTGGTTCTACTTCTAGCTGGGTAATCTTTTTTCAAAGCCTAATTCATCAGCAATAAAAACAGAGGTGCCTTCTTATTTTTTTTTCAAGAATAACTTTAAAGAGTCCACAAAAGAACAGACAAAAATCCACAGAAAAACACCGCCCCCCCCCCCCCCCCCAAACAAAACAGCCAAACAAAACTCTCACATCAGCTTTAATTCATCCAAAGCGTTTTATTGAGGCCACAGGGATTCATTGCATTTAAAAGGTTTGAATACTTATTTTTCTTATTGGAGAAAATTTGTTAAAAATGAGAAAATAGAGAAGCACTACAACAAGGTGGCTTTCAAAGAGTTTGTGTGGGTCATTGGCAGAAAGACTAAAATGCAACATTCCTGAGTCATCTTTGGTGCTTTACCTGCTGAACCACTGTTTCTCTTGTGAGGTACTTTGTTGTAAATGTTCTTTGGGTGTCTCTGAGTACCTTGCTATAGCTGTTAAGCAAAACTTTGTGCCATGATGTTGCTACTTTTCAGTGGATTATTAGTAGGCTGTGTGGGCCTGTATGATTAACTTGTGCCATCCAGTTAGGAATTATCTGTATCAGTAAAATTCCCTCTCTGCTTCAGCTGCTTTTCTGGATTAGGCAAAAGCCTTCTGTGCTGTGAAGTAGCAGGATTCTGGAGGCCTTGACTGCAGCAATTAGTTTGATATTAAAATATAGCTGATATGAAGAGGAAGCTTAGCCTAAAATCTGAATTAGTAGATAAAATTTGCATATATTAAATGGATTTGTATTTTGTGTAGCTACTCCAAATATTAAAACTGTGAATTTGTGTTCATGTTTTACTGTTATGTTTGGCATGAGTAGTGCCTATAAACTGCAGTGCTCGTATGACTAGTTTTGAACCAAAATAATGGGTTTAATTTTGAAATTGCTGAAATTACACACAGCAGGACCTGTAATACCTTAGTATGTGTAACACACACTCGCATCATTCACTGCTGAATAACTACTGGTGATAATTTATATTATAGTTGTATGTTTTTTATTCTTATGTGCATGTAACTTTCCATTACACATTGCTCTCTCTGTAAGATTTTGAGGTGTTATTCTCATTGGCTGAGCTGTTGATATCCTGTACTTGAGGAGGAATAAAAAATTCTGTTTTTCTTATACACGTGCTAAATTATAACTGCTCCAGGGTGAAACTTGCCATTCTATAGCAAGATATTTTTTCCCCCCCTATGAAGTCTCAGCTTTAAGTAGGTGTTGGTTAGCTTTTTTAAAAAAATTTCTTCTGTAAAATTCAAGCTGCTTATTGGAACAGGTTTTATGACCTCGTGGAGGCACATTGCAATTTGGTTTGAAGAATACATCATGCAGCTTTAGGAAACATATTGTCTTTGTTCTTTGCAGGTGTTCTGCTCACATTTGACCAAGTCATGCGGTATTTAGAAAGTTGTATTTTTGCCCATACTCACGCCAAAGGTACACAAGTATACCATTCCCAGTTGTTGGAGTCTGTGTATATAACATTTGCCAACAAAATTGCTGTTTGGTTGAGTGCCTGATTTTCATGGAAGCTTTCAAGGTGGTCATATCCAGCTCTGTCCTTGTTTCTGCTCGTTTCCTGTCTGTTCCTTTTGTCTCCTAGACAGCCGGATAATTTTTGTCACCCTTTCAAGGCAAGTTGTGTATGTGAAGGCAAGTTCTTCATCTGTCTCAGTGTGTGGATACAATAAAGCTGTCTGTCAATTACACACTGGTCAGTGTGGCTTAGGATGGGTGATGGAGTTAGAAAAAGGCTGAATGTTAAATTTTGGCATTGTTCACTAAACCAAGTAGTGCAGTACAGGAGAAGTGTTTTTGTGGGTTGAAGTGGTTGGCACTGAGGATCTAACATGGGTGCTATAATAATTTTGGGAAATACTGCTTTTGCCTATGTTAGTCCATGAGCTAAATGTTCACTTGCCTTTGGAGCAGATACTCTGGTTCAGTTTTGTTTAACAGAAATCGGGTTTGTGTGTCCAAACACCATTGTACAGCACTTGCCAAAGCATAAGTGCAGATAGCTGGGAGGTTTCAGGAACCTCCTCTGATCGGAACTAAAACACTGTGTAGATGCACATATTATCTTGCTACTGGGGTTGGAAGTGCTTGGGACGGAATTTGGAAGCCCACAGAGTCTGTTTCTTATTCTACTTCCTGCAGTATTGGCAAGGGATGAAACTTCCTTTCCATGTGGAAAGGAGTACAAGTGGTAGAAATGAATGCTGTGGACTGAAAGCCACAGGTAACTTTTGATTTTTATTGTAGAATTGCTCTATTTTCCTTTAAAATGTAAGTAGTCAAGTATTCAAGATGTTTACCAAGTGAATGTATAGCCTGTGATAGCAGATGCTTGAAAGTCACTGTCAGATGAAGATTGCCCCTGTGACTCTAACACTGCCCAGCAGTGCTCACAAACTCTTCCATATGAGCTGCTTTATTTGGAATGAAAATCACTAGTAAGCCAGAAGGGGTTTTTTGTGAGCTGGAGAAACAACAGGAGAAAAAAATTAGGTTGTAGTGATGATTTTAAATTTTGCTTGCATTTTGATATACATTGGGCCTGATTGATAGGCATGCTGGATAATCAAAATAGCAGTTGAATTTATATTTTTCAAAACACAGGACCAGTTAAAGTTCTGTTAAAAGTACTGACTGAAAAACTAGGCACTGAGTGTCTGAAATTGGGCAACCAAAGTTAGTGGGCATTTATTTTACCCTTTAAGCTTTCATAATTTTTGCATTAGTCATTCACCTTTAGAATAGGAATATTGATCTTACAAAATTCTTGCAGAATTTACATTTATTATATGTAGTCTTCGCATGTTATGGACAGGGCTGCATAAACATGTCCATGGGGAAATGTAAGGTTTTTATATTCAGTGGAGAATGCAGATGGTAAGCATTTAATGGGTCATAGGATGAGGGCAAAAACTGGGCAGTTGTCCATTTGCTGAATGAATCAGAAGTACTGCTGGGAAAACAGAATAAAGCAGCAGAAAGAATGTAGTCAGAAGTAGGTATGTGTAAAGGCTAAACTCAAGGTGCATGGCTTTCAAACCATAACTGCTGCATAGCTTGGTTTTACAGATACGTATTTAAAGCTTTGGGGGCTTTACAAGTTCCGCAGAACTCTTGGTGCTTTGTAATCTGCATTTTGGTGCACTGTGAGACAAGGGTAAGGGTGGGATTGATAAAAGTAGAGAAGAAATGCAGGGTGGTGTGTGACCATTGTGGTGATGCCTTAGATTTCCAAGTATGCATATGTTTGTGCAGTTTTTGGAAAGAGCACTTTAAAAATACGCACTAGCAATTTTGAATTCATTTGTGAGGAAGGCTTTTGAAGCAGGTCTGTGCTGCTTGGGTCACTTAGTTTTGTGTTTGAAAAACTGACATCATAAATTCACAAGTTGGCTTGTGGAGTTGATCTAAAGGTATGTTACCCTGCATTTTATTGCTGTTCTCAAAGTATTATTCTTGGGGAAGTGTTCTGGGCTGGGGTTTTTTGGTGGGTTTTTGTTTGTTTTTTAAGTAAAGGGATACTGTTTTCCAAATACAGATTTGATCATTTGGGTAAAAAGCTAAACTAAGAGCAAGTGCCCAAGAAAGGTACAGCCTTTTCACTTCCTACCTCCTGAATCCTTTCTCAGGTTTGCTTTTTGTGTTTTATGTGAGGATTTTACACATTCCTAAACCTACAGGCTCATCCTGAATTGTGAGATTCAAGGTCTGTTGTTTTGTTAGTGTCTGCTCCTATAGAGCTGATGATACAGGTCAGAAATGCCAAGCACTTCTACCCTTTTCATGGTAGTAGTAGGAGCCAGATGATTACTTTACTTTTTCCCTGAGTCTTACTAGCTTCCTTTTAGTGGTAATATGAAAAAGAAGGACACCATGTGATGTTAGTTGGTAAATTACCTATATTGCAGTCAAAGCACTAATGTTGGGGCATTCAGTAAAACCAGCAATGCAGGTGTGTCCATTTCAGGACAGGTATTTGTGCTCATTTCTTCCCTCTGTCTCTTTACCTCAGCTTCACTACATATCTGTGAATGTGCAACCTTCTCTGTCTCCCTTCCCCTTCTAGGCTGTCTAGGATGTGAGTTCTCTGGGTCAGAAACATGCTTTGTGGGACACATAGCATAATTTCTGTGATAAATATTCATACAAATACTGAATTAATAATTAATGTTTTTTCTTGTAATTTTTCTGTCTTGCCCTCTTTTCTAAAACATTATCAGTGTGTTTCCCTTTCAGTAGTTCACTTGACTGTTTTGTATGAAACTTTTCCACTAAATCCGTACAATCATCTTGAGTAATAAACCTCGCTCTGTTTCATTTGCATCATTGCTTATCAAGGAGAGAAAACAGGTCAAGTTATGCCCTGAAAGAATATCTCCTCATTTATTTAGGATTTTTCAAATACTGTTAAAAGCATAATAGAAATGTGGGAAGAGAATGGATGGAAAAGTATACGTGACAGTTTAGAGAACGGTTTAATTTAAGGAACTGCTCCTATTAGAAAGTGCAGCCCTGTCTTCTGAGTCCCTTTCACTGCTAGCACTTAATGCTTTGACTTAGTGTTACAGTTTTTGGAGTGGTTCAGTTGTTAAAACAATGAGAGTTCTGTAGTTGTTGTTTTAATTTCTGCTTTAAAAATGGCCGTGTTTGCATACTCTAACTCTTACCTGTTATGGCCTGAAACTTGGTTAAAAAATGATGAAGGAATGGACGAGCTGAATTATAGTACTGCAAGTGTGCACTGTGTTGCTGCAAACATCAATATTAGGTGTGCTGTCAGGAACATAAAAATAGTATTGTTGCTGTACCCTGTGGTGTTAAGATTAAGTAGGTATTTCAGCTAAGTGCCATCAAACAGTCTAAAACACTGTTGTGCAGAGGACCAGTCAAGCATGCAGGATGTGCAAGTTTATTGTATTGAAGTGCTTATGACCTGAAGCAGTGGTTCCCAAGCTGTTGCTTGGCATGCTGCTGTTAGACATGGAAAATTGTTGGGCAGTTTTTTGTGCGAGTAAAAAATAAAATCTATCAAGTGAGAAATGTTATTTTCTAAATAAAGAAATTTCTCCAGCTTTTTGTAGCTTAAGCCACTTTTGGTAGTGTTTGCTGTATTTGAGGACTTTATTTCTTTATTGTGCCCTTACTGTTAAATTTTTTTCAGGCCACAATCAGAACAATAAAAGATACTCACTGGTTTAGTTCTATTCAATTCTGCTTTTGCTTTCAGTGCCCTAATGTCTTTAAATATTTAATGTACAAGAAATTTTCTATCTTCTAGAATAAACGACCTGAAGGGAGGAAGAATTTCTGAAACTCTCCTACTAGAATGTACACGAAGAAAATGCAGTGTGCAACCAAGCTGTTTATCTGATTACATAGCACTGAAATGCACTTCATTGAGCCCTGCTTCTGCACAGGCTACTGAAGTTATCTGTCAGTGATTTTTGGAGCTGATACGTAGCTTTGAGTGCTGCTTGCTTAAAAGAACCAAATAAAACTGCAGCTCAGATCTTCACATTACTGGGAGAGTAGAAGTGATTTAATGGTCGATAGAGTGGTTTGGTATTTAGAAAATCTACAGCAAAATACATCATTTTCTTTTCTTGATTTATGCACATATTGCCTCACGTGTTCAATGCATCTTTTCCTCTGAGCTGCTCAGGGTAGAGCTGGTTTGTGCTTTACCTGGGAAGGGACTCGGGAGAAGCTCTTTGGCATTCTGTGGTAAAAGCCATGGCAAAGCTAAAGGTTATGCAAATTGCTAAAAATGTGTGGATATTTCTGTTAATTTTTAATACACACTTGTGTGAGATCTTCTTTCTTTTCTTTTTTTTGTGCAGGTCAACTTTGTAGTGTGCCAACTGTTTGCCTTGCTTGCGGCTGTTTGGTTTCGAACATACCTTCATTCAAGCAAAACTAGCCCATTTATAAGACATGTTGTTGCAACACTCTTGGGCCTTTATCTTGCACTTTTTTGTTTTGGATGGTAAGTTGCACTTAAATTCATTTTTCAGGAACTTGTAAGTTTTTATTTCTTTGTTATGAAGAATCTTCTTGCCTAATTTTGTGGGGTTTTTAGCTGCTGCAAATGTATGGAAATCAGCTTAAATATTCTGATGAGGTGCACAAATTTTGAAAATTTATCTGTTGCTAACTGGTAACTACCATACTGGCTGCCTATGGTTTTGGGAATATGAAGCAGGTGCAGTTTGTTTAACTTGTACAGCTTTTTTTCTGTAAACCTGCTGGAGAAGTATTCTCTTGAGGCATAGCACAGATGTGGTGATTAAGATAATTCCCCATAAATACTCATGACATGAGATAACTCAGTGTCTTTTTCTGAATATTGAATATAATGTTACTTTTTTAGGAAGTGTTACTGGAACTGTAAAATATATCTGATAGTACTCCTAGTGGTGTAAAACACCTGGAAAGGAGCTGGCTTTGACTTCAGACTGTTTCATGCTTTCTTTTTTTTTCTTTAATGATTTGGAGGCCAGAGGTGATTGTTTTTCAAACACACATTTTGTGTGACTACTGTTTGCTTATCTTGATCTTTTCACAGTGTAGCAAGACAGAATGTTAGTAATGTTAGAAAAGGATATGCATTTAGTTAGGTGAATTTTTTTCCCTTCAAAAAATAGCTTACTAAAGGGCTTGCATCTTCCCAAGATAGTTTAAGTGCCGGTTTAATTTTATTGCATTGTAAACAAGGTGCTTACTTAACTTCAAGTGTAAAACAGACTTATTTATGCTGACTGTTATAGAGTATTACTGAACCAGGGGGAATTAATCAAGCTGTTGTGCAGGTGGGAAGATGCACACAGTGTGTGCCTGCATCTGTCTCTGCACATGCAGAGCCTGTTGGCCTCCATGTTGGCCTGTTGCAGAGACCTCTCAACATTAATTGATATATATATATATTGTTTTTAAATTTTAGGAAAAGAAATCAGTAACCTTTACTCTTTAGATTTACATGCATGATTTACTTTTATATAAAACTCTACTACTCCAATCCATTTCTTAAACCTGTGGCCATGGTGTTCTGCTTTGAGAGAATGATCTGATCTCAAAGACTTCCAGTCTTAGCACCACAGATAAAGAGGATGATATGGAAGATAGAAGCTACTATTTGAGGATTTTTTGGAGACCTATGTAAGCTTAGTAGCACATCCTGTATCCCTTGCTTTAGAAGTAGAAATTATTAATTGTACTTGGTAATTAGAAAAGGTTACTAATATATTCATGTATGAATTTTGGGTATGGGTATTTGGAAAGAAACAGTCTCTACTCCTAATAGACATAAATAAAAATTTGTGGAAGCTTCTCACTGGCAATATGCCCTGGAAAAAAAAAATAAGATGTTTTCTGCCATAGTAGAAATCCACATTATTCTAGTTTGCTTTGGATCATACTTGAATCTATTACATTAGCAATTAATTTATGTTTTGCATTTATGGAGCTAAAAACTACTTAAAAATTACAAAAACATAATTTGAGATGTTGAAAGTACATATTCTTTAAGAAATCGGAACTTCTTTTATATTTCTGCCACTGCTTTTTCCATTTGCTTAAGTACATGTTATACAAGCAGGTTTTTTGAGGGTTTTGGTTTTTTTTTTTTTTTTTGTTCCCCTCCCCAAGGAATCAAGTATGCTTACAGGTTACCAGCCCCTGATACACTTTCAGTGACTCTTGGATTGTGCTATAACTTGTCTTAGAAACATATATAACAAGAAGGAAACTGTTACTGTTTTGTTATATAGTGTTACTACTAAATGTAGTGACTTGGAGCAAAGATCATGCAAACTTAAATGTGGGAAATAGTTTGAAATCTTCACCCTTTTAAGGGCATTTAGTAATAATGTTGTCATCTGCTATATCAAGTCTGTTAGTTTTCAGTCACTTTTTAAAATACTTGATGGTGATAGAGGAAAGGAAGAGAAGCAATAATTCCTTTGGCATAATAGCAAATAGCATAAAAAGCCCAGAATATGTACCTTTTGTATGTAGTTAAAACTTATTATTCCATGTGGTATTTCAATATATCCCTTTGAATGTTTGAATCAAAGATCAATCATATTGCTATTGTTACCAGCTCTGAAAGAGAAATGTTTTCAGTGACTGTGAACCTGATATGGTACTCAATGTCAATCCACACTTTTTTAGGCTTTGATATCTTAGTATCCTTTCTCAGTATAAGAAGCAAGCCTCTTAAGTTTTTGTCATTTCACTAATGCCTGTCTTTACTATGCAATATTGCTAATACTTGGCTGATAAGAAAAGCAAGTAAATACTTTTTAAATTGACAATTACTATATTAAAATGCACGTTTGAATTTTAGGTAGTCCTGCCTTAAATGACACTGACTAGGAGTGAAGCATTGGGAGCATGAACAGATTGGAGCTTCCATAAAAAGTCAAGATTTTCAAGGTTAATGCATGTCCAAGGGACTTGTTTTGCCTCAGTTCATCATGTGTAGGATGAAGGATTTTAGTTGGATAGAACTGGTTTTCTTGTTGAAAGTCTTTGAAGTCATTTTCTTGTGAGTAGAGGAGTGAAATTAGGAAATTGTTGGTGATAGCTGAAAGAAAACAGCATCACTGCAGCAAAAGAACAGCTGCTTTTTATGGGAAAAAAAATTCCCAGATTAGATGATTGTGTCACTTGAGCATATGTGAGTGTGGTACTGAGGCACTTAAGGTACCAGAATGAAAAAAATCAAGTTACTGAAGATCAGTGCTTTTCCCCATTCACTGGCACTGCTTTGATACCAGTGCTGTACACCTTACTGAAGTATAAATCCTTCAAAGACTGAAACAAAACCCCAAAGCAATGGTGTTGGGATAGCTGGGTGGTAAGCTGTGGAAAACATACAAGAAGAGCTTGGAGCACCTTTGTGAAATAAATCT
Organism: Eopsaltria australis; assembly: GCA_034509425.1. Taxonomy (NCBI): domain Eukaryota; kingdom Metazoa; phylum Chordata; class Aves; order Passeriformes; family Petroicidae; genus Eopsaltria; species Eopsaltria australis. Next base: position 523,653 of record JAVTVJ010000189.1, on the reverse strand, counting down.
GTGGCTTGTTGGTATGTAGGGCTTTTTTGTTTCTGTCCATCATCACCACCATCCCTTCAAAAGTTACTGAGAACCTGGGACAAGGAGATTGGCTGGACACAGTCACTGTTTCTGTTAAGTGGGAAATCTTAAAATATTGTGGATACTAAGAAATTGTTGACCTTATCTGAAATATCTATTGTTGTAAATGGGTAGAAAGATTGGTATGGAAATTAAACCACAGAACTTTCATGATGTTTATAGTTATTTACTCAGGAAATAATGCCCAATGGAAGTATTATAAGATGTGTTCTTTGTATTTTAAGAAATAGCAACATGTACAATATCCTTGATTGAGCTGGAGCATTCTAGCTGGCTGTCTAGTTTTTGTTCATTGCTGCTCTCTGTGCTTTGCTAAAGGGAAAAGTCCTCAACAGAAGGAAGGGTAGCAGAAAACCTAAACAGAATAAAAGGGAGGTTTTCTTTGGGAGCAGTGATGGCTTTAAACTTTGAACCTGTTTAATTTCACAGTAAATGCATGCAGTTTATTGTCATTAAAGAAAATGCTATGAGGGTTTTCTTTTTTTTTTTTTTTTTCCCCTAGGTATGCCTTACATTTTGTTATACAAAGTGGAATTTCCTACTATATCATGATCATAATAGGAGTGGAAAATATGCACAAGTAAGTTTCCATTCTAAAATTTATTTTATTGTGCTTTTACAAGAATGCTACTGTTGAGAGTTTTTTTTCCTGTAATTATGCATATATACCATAATTCTAGTTGTATAATAGTATTTCAGTATTTGAATTCTCTAACCATGGTTTTATTTTCAGGAGAGAAGATGGCTTATTTGGGAATTTTTGCCAGCTTGTTGAAATATCTAAAGCTCATTAAAATAATACCCCACTGAGACATTTTTTGTGTTCTACATATTCTTGTTTTTTCATCATTGCTTAATCCTAAGTATTTCTGGGTGTTGACAAATGACAAATGTAATTTGAAAACAGCCAATGGTAGTAGAAGGAAGATGTCTGAATGAAAGACAATTTCTGTGAGAAATTTCTCTAGGTACTAAGTGTTTATAATTCTTTTTTTTTTATATCAGTGTGAATGCTATCTTAGGTTAAGAATACATTTATAAAACACGTACAGCATTATTTTAACTTTGAATGCTTAATTATATTAGCAGTATCTGAATCTATATAGAATAACACTTGTTTCTCTTCTTCAGTCGTTCTTAAAAGCAGGGAAGACATTTTTTTTATTACTGTATGCATGTTTTACTATTGCACTAGTCTAGAGATCAGAAACAAATCAGGTTCCCACTGTGTTAATTCCTGCATAAATGTTTTGTAAAATAGCAAATCTTTGCTTGAATAAGTTCCTGAAGTATGTGAGGCTGTTAGAAAAGATGCTGGTAGAAGAAACAAAGAGGAAAATTGCTTTATGCCGAAAGCACAAAGCCAGGGTGGCCTTAGTTCATGATCCTACATGTTGGAGTACTCTGCTGAATTATACTGTGATAGTGAATGTAATTTTATTGTCTTTTGAAATATCCCATATTAGGCTCATATCTTCAGGATTTTCTTCAAAGCCTCATGTATTCAAACTACTGTGGATGTGAGAGAATCTCATTTGGTTGGATAGCTGGTTTATAGACAAACAGTTTCTTTGATTACAGGTTGTTGTAAAGCAACTTGTTCATTTAAGTTTCCCTTTAGACATTCAACAATGAAAGCTATAAATTATGTTACTTAATATTTTAAAAGAAATTATTAATGTGGTGAAATACAGCAAAGGGAGGTACCAGTCAGGAACACTCTGGTCTTTAGCATAACAAGTCACATAGGTTTCTCAAAAATGGAAATCCAGCAGTGGCTTACATTCCTAATAGCGTGAGACAGGTAGGCAGATTTCCTGCACTGGGGCAAGGGAACACTAATTCCTGGTCCTCCTAATTCGTACCAGCTGGTTTAACTGCATGGCCTGATCTGCTGAGATGTTTGCTGTGTTATACACAGCTGTTACTGCACAGCTGGGAGGGCAAACGGAGATTCTATTACAGAGCTTATGTTGCTTTGTCACCATACGAATTATTCTGCTATTGGATAAAACTAAAAACCTCTTCTTTCAATGGAAGAAAAAAAATGTAACAGCATCATTTGCTACTTTAAATTGTGGACAATGTGTGGATGCTGTATGGAAAGCTCCAGGAGCCACTTCTAGTAGGTGATACAGGCAAGACTATACAAGGTTTGTTCCCTCCACTGCTAGAGTATCCCAGAAGCAATGATGCCTGTACCTTTAACTGAGGAATGCACCAGGTACACTTAATTTTCTGTCAGGAAAATGCCAGCTATTGCTTTTTGTTTGGCAGTCTGAATAGAAACTAATGTGAATTACTCCCCTCTTCAACTAAGTGTTTATCTTCAGGCTATGAATGTGTCTCATGGAGCCCAGGGGAGACTGAAGGTTAAGTGCTGTACAGTAGAGTGCAGCTGGTTCCAGCTGGCCTCAGGACTGGAGAATGTCAATGTTTTAGTGGGGATGTGTGTATATGTACAACTGATCATAGTACTTGTGTATACTTCGATTTACTTTCTGTATTGTAGAAGGACCCATTGGCTGGCAGTCCTAGTTAGAGGTTACTTGTGTTGTTCCACGAGCATCTTAACCTTGGAGTCAAACTTCAAATAACTATATGTGATGTAAATAAGGATTCAAGTGGATTTTGTGTTGGAAAAGCACTTGTGTATTGTACAAAATATTTTTGTCTATTGTCTAAATTCATTCATTGACCTAGGTTTCCTTCTTTTCTCTGTCCTGCAGATTTCATGGATGTATGGATAGGGAAAACATTATTCCCCTCCTTCCTGTTTTCCCTGCCCTTTAATATAGCTTCTCGGTCTCTCCAGCGTCTCTAAAAATTGCTTAAGCAAGTAAGAGACAACTAAATTTTTTAAGCTGCTGTCAGTTCAGTTGCTGTGCACTGGATGTACAGGCTTCCTCACCCTCTGAAGCAAGGAAGGGTTTTTGCTAAACTTTTGTGTTCTCCAAAGCTCTTTGACCTTTCATGGTAGCTGTTATGTGAGCTATTCTGTGGCTCTGTTTTGGTGGACATACAGTTCTTTGTACTGTTCCCATGCCCATGTTTGAACATGGTAACGTTAAGACATATTTGAATTTGAGTAAACAAACTTTGGTTGTAACTGGTCTGGTATTTGTGGTGCTTCCTGGTCATACCTTTTCATGGAATTTTGGAATGTTAGTACTCAGTAAGTTCCCTTATGCTCCTAGCTGAAACCAGGACTGAGGGGAAGGTTCCCCTTTGCCTTTATTCCTTATTGTGGGGTTGACAAGCAATGGGAGATGTGGCAGAGTTGTGGAGGAGATTTGATGACTTTATCTTAAAAATCTTAGATTACAGCCAAATAAGTCTTGAGCATCTGAGTAAACCAATTCCCTTGGCATGTTAATTTTGGCACTTAATTTGTCAGTCAGGTGTTGAATAATGCTGAATGTCATTTTTCTGATGCTTATCTAGAAATCAGACTTGTCTTCTGAAGACTGTGAATGGAAACACTGACTAGCATTAGGCAGTAATTCTCTGTATGCTGGAGATTTGATGATTACAAAAATGACCATGTAAATGGATGTCTGTCTTCAATTACTTGAAAATAAGCACTTGTTGAAGTTAGCAGCTGTGAAGGAATTTCCTAGTAATCCTTCTGAATTTCTTCTGAAAGTATTTGTTCTAAGTAGCTATTACAAGTTCATCCACTTTGATAACTTTGTGTAGCACTCCTGGCTGAGCCTGAATAGAGCTCAATGCATGACTTAAAACAATAAATGTATAAGTTGATAAACACCTTGATATATTATCCTTCCTAAAATTGGAATGTTTGAATGGAAAGGCCTTTAATGAGCATGTGTTTTTTAATTACAAGAATGGAGTGAAAAGAGAGCTACAATTTACTTACCTGTAATGTCTATCACTTTTTGCTGTACTTTTAAATAAAGATTAAATATATTCATATAATCTTTTGAGGGGTGAGTGTGTGTGTCCCTATAAAGGTATAGGGAGAAAGAAGGATAGGAATCATATAGTGTCTGGAGGTTTGTAAAGGCTGATACTTAAGTAGAGAGGCTGAAAGAGATAATGCACGGGCATTTTTAAAGTGTTGTAGCCTTCTCAGTTGGTTTGGTACAAAAAAGACATAAGCTTCCTTAATGCAACTAGGAAGAAATCTGATGAAATACTTTGTATTTCCAGAGAGAAGAGTCTAAATCAGTCTCTTTCTTAAATCCCCACCTCCCTTTTATGGTCTTATTTTATTTTACGCTTGATTGCTGATGTTACTCAAAAGAACAGAGTTCTCAGAAGAACGGGGATTTTAAATAATGCCAGTGGCATATAAAACCTCTTTTATCACACTTGAAAACTCAGCTGAAAAAAAAATTGGACTTGCATTGTAGGAAGTAGCTATACTTTATTAGAGTATTGATGTTCACCTGAAGGAGGGTTTTATTGCTTCCTACTCTGTGTGCTTGGTTTCTGTAAGCATATAGAGGACAACCCTGTCTTGCAAGGAAGCAGTAGTGTAAAATTGCCTGGGTGTGTTAGAAATCTGTTGGGATGGAGTAGTGTTTTGGCTTGCATATAGTTGTTTTTCTAATCTTTATGCTCAAAGTGAAGCTGAGTACAATCAATCAATCAAAACAAAATTGATAAAGTCATGTTTTGGGGCTCTGTACTTGGTAATCTCTGTAGCATCTATACAGATACTTCTTCAAGGCACATTACTCTGCCTGTCATGCTGCCAAGCAACTTGACTGTTAGCAAGTGGGCTCTGAGTCATGGTATCATTGCTGCATGGTTTATTACCTCAACAAACTGTTGATGTCAAATAAATCAGGCTTCCTACAAAATGAAGTGGCAGAATAAATTGTACCTAGAAGAGTTCAGTGAAAGCTATGTTCTTCTTCAGCTCCTGGCAAAGACAGCCGCTAATAAGAGTTGATTAAAAGTTCTGGTTGCATGGCATTGACTGAATTGAGCCAGTGGTGTTTGGGATAGAGAGATTATGTGCAAGGGTACCATGTATTATAGTAAATTTTCTTCTCTAAGAGCATGCTTTAACATATTTTTTTTGTTCTTTGGTGAAATATCTTGCACTTGAGATAAATTTCACTTGACTAATTACAAGCTCAGCAAACAATAATTTCATTGTTCTTAATGAAACTGCTGGCTGTAAGTTAGGCAAGTCTGTTTTGCCTGCAGACTGCAAGTGGTGGTGTATGAAGTGTCTGGGTTGGAACTAAAAGATCATGACTATTGACACCAATGCACTGCAAACTTCAAAAATTCTGTTTGTGTTTATTTTCTATAAGGGAAGGTGGATGTAAATAAAAAACATTGGTATTTAAAAAGTACAAACATCTTAATTTTAAAATCCAGTGTCTCAGTTGAAGATGTTAAGTTTCATATAGCTTTTAAATCTGATCAGTTTTGCAGATCAAATGTCTTTACTGAAAGTTAATGACAAGATCACAGAATAGCTGTGGAGGGAAGTGTTTCTGACTCCATCCCCACCTGTTCAAAGTAGGATCAGCTAGAGCAGGTTGCAAGTCTTCCTTAGTGCTGTCATGATCCTGAATAGTTACAGTTGTCATAAGTATGCTAGCCATTTCCTTTTGGTGTCTTGCTTCAGTGTCTAGTATAGCTTAAAATTTATTTGAGGTTACTGCATAGTTTTCTCATCTGATCTGAACTTGCACAAAAGCTTTCTATGCTTTAGTTTTCCCTCACCCAATAATTGTGCAGATTTGGTATTATTAACTTAAATTTATGAGGCTCATTTCAGTTTCAAGTGAAATAAAGCAGCTGTACTTGAGACAGTTAATTTGGTAGGAGACCATGTTAGGCAACAAGTAGTAGCATGTCTGTCTTCCCTTTTTTATAAGGGGTGGCATCAATAATAAAAAGAGGGTTGAGGGCAAAACACATGAAACAAAGACTATGCCAAGAAAAAGTACAGAAGTCTTGTGTCTTTAAGTCATAGAAACAGGTGGAAGCCAGGCTGAGTAATCAAGAAATGTCAAAGGGAGTATTTGACACTGCAAGTTGGTTTTACTTGGAATTAACTTTTCAGTTGTGTTTGAAGATAAATGTTCTTCCAGTATTCAACCAAGAAATCTCTTCTTTTCTTCTTGCCAAAGATGGTGAAGGATCTTGAAGAGGAGCCATATGAGGAGTGGCTGAGGTCACTTGATCTGTTCAGCCTGGAGGAGACTGAGGGGAAACCTCATTGTAGTTAAAATTTCCTTGTGAGAGGAGGAGGAGGGGCAGGCACTGATTTCCTCTCTGTGGTGACAGTGACAGGACCTGAGGGAATGGCCTGAAGCTGTGTTAGGGAGATTTAGGTTGGATATTAGGAAAAAGTTATGCACCCAGAGGGTGGTTGGGCACTGGAACAGCTCCCAGGGAAGTGGTCACAGCACCAGCCTGAGAGAGCTCAAGAAGCATTTGCACAACGCTGTTAGGCACGTGGTGCGACTCTTGGGGATGGTGCTGTGCAGGGCCAGAAGTTAGACTCTGTGGTCCTTGTGGATCCCTTTCAACTCAGCATATTCTCTGATGCTATAAGAAGGTATGCAGTGGATTTACTTGTACTCTCTTCATTATGGACAAATTGGATTTCTTGCACATAGCCCTCCTGAAAGCAATTTTCTTACGTATTGGTTGGCATTGTTTTTATTTGAGAAGTTTACTGTTTTAGAACAGTAAATTTCAAACTTTCTGTTTAAACATTGCATTGAATTACGTTGGAAGAGAAGTGGGTAGAAAAGATAGAAATCACAGTAAAATTTAAACTCTAAAATTTACAGTACCTATCTTAAATCTGAACTTTTGGTGTTCTATTTTCTGGGAAATTTTAGGTATGTGGTACTTCAACAGGTTTGCTGTGTGTTTACATCTGGTAAGAAGATGCAAGTACCTTAGACAATGTAGCAATGAGTTAATCTTTAAAACTAGATAATACTGAAATAAGTACTGAAATAAAAAATACTTATAGGCAAGTGCTAAGCAGTTCTTGCAGTCATTACTCATCACAGGCACAACAGGAACTGTGAAGTCAGTAGGCTTGCAAAAGGAAGCTCTGGATAATTTGGTGTATGATTACTTAGAGTGAATAATCTGTTTTATTAATAGATCATACCACATGGAAATGCACAATGCATACAAGCAATGCACCATTTTAAACAAGAGTCACATGAGCATATTTTTTTTCTTGGTATTCTGCTCTTTCTAGGAGTCTGTTTTAAATCCTATATCCTAGAAGCTCTTAAGTGTCAGGCTTTTCAGCTTGTTGGGGTTTCCTCTTGCTTCCCTCCACCATAGTGTCCATTTGTGATACCACGTTTAGCATATGCTGCATCATCATCCAGATGCCTAATCTCTGTCTTCTGGCTTTGATACTGAGTGCTGTTTTTAATGGTAGATATTATTGTTCCTGTAGCGAGCTTTTTTTCTTCAAATAATAATAATCTCTTGAATGCTTTAAGGACATCTTGTGAGGTGTAAATGAGGTAGTATGCATACAGTGAGATTAAATAGTAAGATTTTACTGTTTCCCTATGCAAGGTGTACAGATGTCAGCTAAAACTTGGTAAATGTGTTCTAACAAAAGAAAAACGTATAGAGCCTTTTTTTTTTTCTTGTTCTACATGATGAAAGTTGGTCTCATTGATCAGCAGTATCTACTTGTCTCCAGTTGTAATGAACCAAAGGTTCAGGCTCCTCTGGATGTCCTTCTCTGCATAACCATGGTGCTTTGAAAAGCTGACTGGTACATGCTGTAGGCACATTCTTCTGCAGACAGAAGACATTAATATAAAACTGTAGTCTTGAGTATTTTGGTTTTCAGTCGTCCTGACTGCAGTAGGTTCATTGAAAGGATTGCTTCAGAAATCCATGTAAGCAGTGGGATTGTGATTACTTAAGAGTTGTCCCCACAGTAAGTTTGTACCATTTTATGTGATTAAAATTAAAATTCAGTCTGTGTGACCATGATGTGATATATTCTATTACTGTACTGAGGGACCTCTCTAGAACAGTGTGACAGCCTCACTACCAAACTTCTATCAGAGCTGCAGTCAGAAGCCAATGGCTTCATCAATCCTAGGTGCTGGAGAACAGAATAACAGCTTTTGCTGTGTTTTATATAAACGTCTGAAGTGTCAACATCCGTGTCCAGATAGGATATCTTCAAACTGGAAAAACTAAGGCTTTTGGATGTGAGAATGAAACTTGATTCATGGTTGACTTGTGAAAAGCGTGTTAAAATAAAGCTTTATTTTGATTTTGATATGATGTAAAGTATGTGGCTTTGGAGGCTGGTTAGTTTCTCTGGTGTTTTTCTATACTTCCTGTTTGAGTAATTAGTATATGTGACACAATCTGTATAAATAGAAGAGGGGTCTAAATAAAGGAGCCTAAGACATCTAGAAGCAGGATGTTTAGTTTGTTGTACCAGCTATGTTTTCCTACTCATAACTACTCAGTGCATTTTTTTAAAGATCCTGCAAAAGTATTCCCTTTGCAGTGCAGAAGTGCAGTTACCTCAGGAATATGAAATTATTTCTGTTCTTAGTCATCATCCTCTTATAAAGGAGAATTGGAATACAAGGTACAACATAAACTCAAACACACAAATATCAGATGCAGTCCCTGTCCTGTTCTTATGGTAGAAGAAATCCTTTTGCTGGAAGTAGTGAGCCCCATATATTTTAACAGTTAATAATAATGAAATCGGGTAAGTAATGCTTTCTGAAGTTGGTAAAATGGGCAATGGCAGAAGCAATGCTAGTGTTTCCTAATACATCAATTCCTTACAAACATCACTGCTTTGTGTTTATGAGCAGAATCAATGAAGAAATAAAATCATTCTTAATCTTTTAAATCTTCTGCTGTAGGTGTTAACTGATGTAAGAACATCTATTATTCAATATAATTCTTGTAAACTTATTCTTCAGATGAGCGCTGAGAGGCATTTGTTTAAAGTATTTATCAGGATGGTAATGACCTACTGTGTGCTTGTGTTCATTGTGAAATGAAGCCATTATTTGTCCATAGTGTATTTCTTCAATGTTTCATAATCACATATTGGATTTTCTCTCCTTGCTGTCTCATAATCAGAGTGAAAACACGTGATCAATCAGAAAATGGCTTCTGTTTCTTAATTGTGCTTTTTCTCCATCTTCTGCAAACACATAGGAACATTGTGACACTGTCCAGTTTGTTCTGGATACACTGCTTCAGTTTTCGTGCCACAGGGCATGAACAGTGATGACATAAGTTTGAAATGGCATTTGGTCAAGTCACCAAGCAGATACCTGAGCAACCTGTATTAGGTCACTTTCCTCTCTTTGGCTCTGAAAATTCTTGCTCTGCTCCTGTCTGCTTCTGTGTGTTAAGAACTGATTAACAGGTAACTCAGGCAAATTGTGGTTCATAATGCAGTTGAGCGAAGATGCAGTGAGAAAGAGGAGACTGAACAACCCAAACAGAATAACTGGTACTTGAATTATGGACTTTGTGTATTTATGGTTGTCCTGACCTGTTCTCTTATACTTGAGTAATCAGGCATTGTCGTTGGGTAATTCAGCAGACAATCCTTGAACTATCAGTGTGCTCAGTTAAGGATTCTCTGTTAAAGGGAATCTTTTGCAAATGGAAATACTGATTCATTTTGCCAGAGAAGTTCAGAATCTTTCAGAGCCTGAGGGATTCTGAAATAGGACTCCTGCCAGATGGATGCTGGTTGGTGGATGCTTTAGAAGCCAAGAGATCTCAGGAGGCAGAGGGAAAAAATGGATGGTAGCCTCAGTTCAGCCAGACGGTTCTCGTTAAAGGCTCAGTGGTGAGCCTTCCCCTACAGCAATTGATTGCTTAGTCTGTTTTGTCAGCATCTTATTTTCTAATGGCAAAGTTCTGAGCTTGGGGTTCTGGGATTGACTGATACATGAGCAAGTCCTGCTTTTTTGATGCCCGTTTTCTGAAATAATCTCTTGTATTAATTGTAACTGAAAAGTCTTTGCAGAATTTGAGATTGGTTGAGGTTGGAAGAAACCTCCCAGGGATCATCATCCTGTTCAAGCAGGGCGACCTAGACCCACTTGTCCAAAACTATGTTCAGATGGTTTGTGAATATCTCTAAGGAGGGAAGAGTTCACAATGCCCCTGGGGAACTTCTGCCAGTATTTCCTACTGTTTGGAGAGCACTTTCTGTGTTTGAGTTTGTGCCTATTGCCTCTGGGCACACTCCTGTCACTGGGCACCATGGGAAAAGAGCCTGGCTCCATCCTCTATGTATCCTTCCTTCAGGTATTTACACACATTGGAGAGATCTTCCTGAGCCTTCTCCAGGATGAACACTCCCAGCTCCCTCAGCCTTTCCATATAAGAAGAATGCTCCAGTTGCTTATCTTAGTGGCCCTTTTTTGGATTCTCTCCAGTATGTCCATGCCTCCCTTGTGCTGGAAAACACAGCACTGGGCCCAGCATTCCACTGGCCTCACCCAGTGCCCAGTAGAGAAGGTGGGTCCCCACCCTTGACCTGCTGGAAACACTTTGTCTAATGTTGCCTGGAATGTAGCCTTTGTGTTAAGAGCGTGCAGCTGACTTCTGCATGAAATAGGCTGTTTTCTAAGTATAAGGATGATTTCTTCTGGAAGTCAAACACCAGAGTATTTTTCTTTAAGAAAAGCTATTTAGCTACTTAAGTCTAACAGCTTCAAAAAGTCTTGATTTGCTTTTGTAGAAGTGTTTCTAACCATGTTATTTATTTGCCTGATTTCTGTATCTGAAGCTTTAATGGTTTATTTTAGTATGTTTGATTTTGCTTTTATCTTTCTAATTCTAAAGCAATACCTGAAGACATTTGCAGATTTCCAAAGATCAGGTCTCATTTTTAGTATTAATGATGTTAAAGGGTTGTGGTCAGTGACTCAGAGTCCTAGTGGAGACCTGTGATGGGTGGTGTCCCTCAGAGGTCTGTACTAGGACCCGTGCTAAGGGATTGAGTGCACTCTCAGCGAGTTTGCCAATGGCATCAAACTGTGGTGCAGCCAACACCACTGCAGGGAATGGGTGCTGTCCAGAGCAACCTGGACAGGCTTGAGAGGTGGGCCTGTGCAGACCTCATGAGGTTCAACAAGGACAAATGCAAGGACCTGAACCTGTGTCGGGGCAATCCCGAGCAAGTACAGGCTGGGTGGAGAGTGGATTGAGAGTAGCCTTGAGGAGGACTCAGGAGTTGCATGATGAGATGCTCAGCATGAGCTGGCAGTGTGCACTTTCAGCCCAGAAAGCCAATTGTATCCTGGGCTGTATCACAAGTGTGGCCAGCAGGTCAAGGAGCTGATTCTGCTCCTATGGGACCCTACCTGGAGTGCTGTGTTCAGATTTGGGGTCCCCAACATAAGGATGTCAGACTGTTGGAGTGATCCCAGAGGAGGACCGTGAAGGTCATCAGAAGGCTGGAGGACTTCTCCTGTGAAGACAGAGTGAGAGAGATGAAGCTGTTCAGCCTAGAGAAGGGAAGGCTTCAGAGAAACCTTGGAGCACCTTCCAGTAGCTAAAGGGGGCCAGCAAAAGAGCAGGAGAGGGACTGTTCACAAGTGCATGTAATGATAGGACAAGAAGGGAGGGCTTTAAATTGAAAGAGCAGAGGTTTAGATTAGACAAAAGAAAGAAATATTTCCCTGGAAGGGTGATGAGGTCCTAGAACCAGAGAAGTTGCCCAGAGAGATTGTGGATGCCTCATCCTCAAAAGTGTTCACAGCCAGGCCAGATGGAGCCCTGAGCAGCCTGGTCTAGTGTAAAATGTCCATGGCAGGGGAGTTGGAATTACATGATCCATATGGTCCCTTCTAATCCAAACCATTCTGTGTTCCTATGAATTGTTTTTCTACAATTCAGTCACTTTCTGGTTCCTTTTGATTCTTAAAATTGGAAGAGCATGATGAGCTGTATGGGGTTAGTTTCAATTTATTTTTTTAATTCCTTAATGAAAGGAAGCTAATGCTATGCTTGTACATTTGAAATTGGCTGACTGGCTCAATCATCTTGGGCATAAATCTGACTTTTTGAAAGATAATTTTCTTTGCATGTCATGAAAATTGGAAGCTGAGTGAAGAGAGTACTGATTGTTCTAAATCTGTGATGCTTTCAAAGCCTTCACCCATCTCTTGTGGACTCGATTTGTCCTGCAGGCTAAACTTTGCCATTCTTTTGTACACTCAGGATTCCCTTTAGGACCTTGTATTTCCATTCTGAGTACCTGCTGATGGTTGTGTTCTTGTGAACTGGTGCAACTCCTTGCTGTTTTCCTTCTGCCGGCCTCTCTTGCCTCTATGTAGAAACTGCGTGGTGCCGTGACCTTTTGTGTGTGAACTACCATACCTTTCCATGCTTTTCAGTTTGAAGGGTGCTTTCATTTTTTATTTTTTTTAAATTTAAGCTGGTGATATTTATCTGGCTGTTTTGTTCTTCATGCTCTTGTGTTTTTCTGTCTGCTCAAGTTTGGGCGGAGGAAGGCCTTTTCAGCTTCAGATAGGAAAGAATTTTCTGTATGTCTCTTCCAGGATTTTATGTTGGGTGGTATTAATTAGAGAGTCTGCTATTTCCCAGTTATTTTAATACTCTTGTTCTTTTCCAAGGGATTAACTACTCTCGCAAATACAGGATGGTGTCACAGCATCGATCAGAATCTCATTTCCTTTAGGGATCTTCTAAAAGATCATTTTGAGATAATCTTTGTTGCTAGGGTATCTTGATTGTGAAAAAACCCATACAAACAAATAACCAAAACCAAACGAAAACCAAGAAAACGCTAACCAAAAAGCTTCACCCCAGAACTAAGCCCCAAACCTCCCAAAACAAACAACAACAAAATGCAAGTCCTTGGGCATTTATTGTTGTTTTATAGTCTGACATAGTTCAGTGTTCCGAATTCTAAGAAGAGGGAAGGACAGCATGAAAAACAAGTTGGGAATAGGACCTCTGGTTTAATTAGTGTACATAGGGACTTTGGTAGGTGTTATAATATTCTACCAATGTAGTTGTGAGGGTTTTTTAAAAATCTTTTGTGTCATGCTTTCTGACTAAATCTTGGGGGGAGGGATGATTTAATTTCTCAAAGGGAACTAGTAGCTTTACCCTTTAAACATCAGACTATTTTGGAGGTTATTTGGCTGCAGTAATGGAAGATGCTGTATTATTCATGAAATGTCCATCTTCTTACTGTTTGAACTTGATAAATACAATGAAATGTGATTTCCACAGATTGCATAAATAGAGCTTCAAATCCATAGGAAGCATTTCTAGATAGTAAGAGAGCATTTCTGTTCCACTGGAACACAAAGGTGTCCAAAATACAGGGTGCAGAAAATCTACTGGCCAGCTACTAATGAGGAAGTCACCATTTCAATGAAACCATTATATACTTTCCTTTTAGACAAGCTTAGACTTTTAAAAAGAGATAGATTGATTCATCAGGATCTGTTGGTATGAAAATGTTAATTGAAAATTGAAGGCTTTTTTCTTAACTGGAGACTATCAAAAGTATTTTCAACTTAATATGGGGGGGTTGTTTGTGTTTTTAGTTTTGTTTTCTTTTGTCCTTAAAAGCAAAGAAAGTTTCTGTATTTAAGTATATTACTGTGGTTTTGATTTTGATACCCTTTGGTAAACTATGCAGACTATGAAGAAATCAGCGGAAGTAAGGAGTGGACTAGAAATAGTATTCTACTTCTTTCTATACTGTCTTTTCTGAGTTGCTGGAAAGGAGAAAACAATAAGACTTTTGTCAACAGATTAACACTTCTGGAAGTGCCTTTCTGAAGGAAGAAGCCCTCATCTATTTTCATGCTTGTCTGTTTTCCTGTTTCTTACTTGTGCTGATCAGGGCATGTCTTCTGAGAATCAATGTGTGGGTGCAGTTCTGCTGCAGAGTCCAAGATCTCTGCTTGAGGAGGAGGGACAAAGCCTCTTGTGGAATGTACCTCAGGTTCTTAATCCACAACTTCTCTACACCTGTCCCCAAGGTATATATGCACAGTTGGGCTTTTTTAATGAAAATTTTAGAAATAACTTGCCTTACAGTGGATCACTGTCTATGTAGCTTTTGCCCATGAGCTTTGCATCCCCATTTGGGATGGTGCTGAATCAAATTAGAGTTCTCTTACTAGATTTGCATCTTACTCATTTTTTCCCCATTTATGGAAGTAAAAAAATTCTTTATTCTAAGCATAGTCTTTGGATTTCTGCATTTCTTCAGAGATTGTCTGCTTTCTTGCAGTCCCTGCTTTCCCAAAGGAATTAATAAGAAATGATACATCTGGCTTTTCAAGGAGACAAGCATGTAGAGTAAAGGCAATGCATATAGAAGGAAAAAAGTGTGGGTGAGAACTTCAGCTCAGTTCAATATTTTACACTACCTTTTTTTTTTTTTACATTCAATGATGTGTTCTGTGACTGATTGCAAAAAAGCTTAGTACACAAAATATTTGAACAATCTTTAGATTAGAAGATAGAAAAAGATGTTGTAGGTTACCTCTCTCTTACCAAAGAAAGGTTTTTGAATTTACTGGTGCTCAAGTGCTCATCCTCACTTGAAAATATTTGTTTGCATTGATTGGGAGATAAGGGACGTGTAGACTGCCCGCCCTCACAGCATAGCTGAACTCCTAATCAAACAAAGTTTAACATATTATGGAACGTGTTCAAAACCATGTACGTGACTATAATGTGAAATATTTTCAGCAAATGTAACCTTGGTTTGGCAAGATTGGAAGCATTTAAAAGAAATCTGAGTAGTACTGGAATGGTATGACACAAAAACAGCTCCTGTGGGTGTGTCTCATTCCTGTACTTGAGTTTGTCTTGCCAGATCATCAGTATCTTGACTGGCTTCCACAGCTGTTTTTCTTGCCTATGCATCTGATCTCTTAACAGACTTTAAATTATAAGTACTTTAAATACAGATGTCTCTTCATCTATGTACTGGACAATTTTTTTAGGCAGATATCTTTTCTCTCATTTTGAAAAATATTTCATTGGTAAACAAAATCCAATATAGAATTCTCAAAATGGAGGCTGATAGGGATTTGAGAGTTTATCTGGACCTCTGATCAAAGTCAGTTTGAAATCTTTAAAAACACTTCAGAAATTCTACAAAGTTTCTGGTCTTGTTTGGCAATCTGTATAGGTGCTTAACTATGCTTGCAGTTAGGTTGTCGTAGAAGTTAGCCCAAGTTTAGCCTAAATCATCTGTAGTTTGAGCCCCTTTCACCTGTGTAGGCAAGTGCATTCCCTTGTGTTTGCAGGAATCTTCTATTTATATTGTCTTCTTTCAGTCTAGTAAAGCCTGAACAAGACTATTTAAATCTCTTCTCAGGTTGTGTTTTCAAGGCCTCTTTCTGTTTTTTGTGTAGCTGCTTTTGGAATTCTTCCAGTTGTTCTATGTCATTTGGAGATGTGCTTCTCCAAACAGGTTGAGGTATTTGTAATGCTAAGCGGAGTGAAAGGCTTATTCTGTCTATTTAGCAATGCTGTTACTTTCCATGGATCCTTTCCTGCTCTAATGCTGCCTAATAGTTGGTTTCTGTTTCAGATTTTTATGGTTGATTATTTACAGCTGAAACTGTGCTTTGCACATAACTTAATTCAGCTCCATTTGAGGCTTTTAAACCTTTCTTAATTTTCTATTTTTTTCCCCAAGGTTTTCTGGGCAACTGAGTGTTTGCAATTTTTTTAATGTACTGTCTACCTGAAGATTTAATTAGTATGCTTACTGTTACCAAAATATTTAAATGTTTCCTGTTGTTTTCATAGGTTTGAGTTAGTGGATTGATATCTGATACATCCTTATGATTTGATGGTATTTCATCAATATTTTTTTTTGTGCAGTTTGGCTTTGGGTTGGTACTCTCCAGCAGTCCAAATGTTAGGATTAAGACAGGCTAACTTGCTGTACACGTTACTTTAACCACAGACAGCAATTAAGTACAGTGCAGTACTAATAAAAGAGAGAGACAAAGACATAAAATTGCAGAGAAACGGGTGATGCATGGTACAATTGCACATCACCTGCTGGCTGATGCCCAGCCTGTCCCTGAGCAATGATTGGTCCCCAGAGCCAGTTCCCCCCAGTTCCTCTCCTGAGCATGATGCTCTATGGTATGGATTATCCCTTTGACTACTCTGTCACCTGCCTAGGCCGTGTTCTCTCCCAGCTTCTTGTGCACCTCCTCACTGGCAGAGCATTAGACACTGGAAAGTCTTTGACTTGGGGTAAGCGCTGCTCAGCAACAGCTAAAACTTCAGAGTGTTATTGGCATTTTTCTCATTAAATCCAAAGCACAGTACTGTGCCAGCTACTAGGAAGAAAACTAACTTTGTCCCAGCTGTCCCTCACACTGGCTGTGCTAAGGATAGGTTTGATTGTGGATGGCAGTCATGCTCATGTGGCAGGCCACACCTGTTACTTGCAGTCATATAATCAAGTCATACTTGTTCTGGACAAGCTTTTGATTCAGTTGTGTTGCACTGTTTACCTTCTAGGTGTTTATAAATACATACTGTGTAAGAAGCCAATGAAACCCTTCATAGTATTTGATTTCAGGTTCAAGGGTCTATGATTTTCTGAGTTCACCTATCTGCTTTTAAAGACAATGTTCTAAAGAAATGTAGCCCTTTTTTCCCAGTTTCCAGGAAATCTTACCCATGCTCAGTTTTTCTCAGTGGATAATTATTAAATATGACCAAGCATCATTTAGCTTAATATCTTTATTGAGTTTTCTTGTATTTTCATTTGTCAACTACTACTTCCCCAGATTGTCTTTGAACCTTATCTTCAACTTGCTTTCTGAAATTGTCCATGCTGCCTTTATGATTTACAGGCTATTTGATTTGTGTGTTTTTGAATGCATTGTGACTATTAAAAAGAAAGATGCCTCAAAAGCAGCTTCTTGTGAATTGCTCTTAGGGTTTAAGCAGTTATTAGAGAGAAAGGGCTGCTGTCAATTGTCATCTTCTGTTAGGAAGCTAGTAGAAATAGACTGTTTCTGGGTGAAAGTGTAGTAACTGCACAATTCAATTATGGTTATTAATGATCTGAAAAAGACACCAATAACAATAGAAGCACAGAATGGTTAAGGTTAGGAGTCTGTGGAAGCCACCTGGTCCAATCCCACTGCTCAAGCCAGGCTACCCAGAGCATAGTGCCTGGTCCATGCACAGACAGCTTTTGAGTGTCTCAAAGGAGGGAAGACTCCACAACCTCTCTGGACAACCTGTGCCAGGGCTCAGTCACTCTAAGTAACGACATGTTTCCTGCTGTTGACACAGCACCTTCTGTGTTTCAGTTTGTGTCCATTACCTCTGGTCCTGTCACTTAGAAAAACTGTGAAGAGCCTGGCACCATCCTCTTTATACCCTCCCTTCAGGAATTTACATACATTGATGAGGTCCCCCTGAGCCTTCTTGTCTCCAGGTTGAACAGTCCCAACTTTCTCAGCCTTTCCCCACAGGAGAGAAAGTCCAGTCCCTTCATTATCCTTGTGGCCTTTGGGACTCTCTCCACTATGTCCATGTTTCCCTCTTGCTGAGGAGGCCAGAACTGCACCTGCTACTCCAGGTGTGTCTGCATTATGCAGTGCTGTATAGGGAGTATGTGTCACTTCCCTTGAATTACTGGCAACACTGCAAGGTTTGGCTGAATGAGGCAGGTGATAGGGTTTTGAAGAATTTCAGCACTAACAGGAAAGAATAAATGGACAAAAAAAAAAAAGACAGGCTTGGTTCAACACTGAAAAAGCCAACAAAACATAATTAACTGGAGGCTGTTCAGTTTTGCGTGCAACATGGTGGCTTGAAATTAGGAATGGGATCTGTATGTCATGGATGACCTCCTAGAGAAGCTTTGTAAAACAAACAATGTGAAGTGGAGAATAACAGGAAAGATGTAGTATTGTTACAGGGATAGGGGATGTGGTGTCATTCCAAGCCCAGTGTCAAGGACTTTATTTCATGTAGACTACTGCACATTTATTGTGGACTTGGAGAATATAGATTAACAAAAAACCAATAGGTGTGAAAAATTCAGATGAGGCATTGTGGGTGAGTTGGCAGTCTTGAAGAGGAAGTTAATTAAAAGAGATGTAACATTGTAACCTGCCTAAAGGTATTTGTCTGCACAGGAGAAATTGCATTTCTCTTGTACGACAGTGGGGGGGAGACTGAGAAGGGATCTGGGATGGAAACCTTGTCTTCCACTTGCTGAGAAAAGTGGGAGTTACTATTGTCTGGTTCAACAGAACTACTAATTTCTAAAAATTAGTGGTTTTGTTCATGGCAATCTCTTGCCCTAAGCATGTACGTACTTTTAAGGATGTAGCTAGTTCTAGCTATGCATGGAGATGCATATGACCATCATAGAAAAGTCAGCTTATTAATTTTCTTCTTAGGAAGAATGTAAATCCAAATTGGTTTTAAAATTCCACTTTTGAAAGGGGAAGGGCATTTGCTTCTATATGAGTTCATAGTGGAAATATAGCTTTTAATTTTCTACAATGTTGCTGGGGCTAAGACTAGAAAAATGCCACAAATGGCTCCAGTATCCTTACTAAAGAGAGATTGTTCTGGAAGGTTTGTAAATGCCAGGTGTCAGAATCTAAAATGGTTTCCTGCTGTAAGGAACAGAGATAAAGTCATCTGGAGATAGACTTTAAAAGGGAGATTTTCTAGTTCATCTTGGCTTCTGATATAGCACGGACATAATATTTCCATGCTTAAACCAGTAAGTTGTTTAATTAAATGCACTTTGAAATCAAGATTGGATACTTTTGTGGTGGATTCCAAGAGTCAGAAAATGTTTTCTATTAAACTTGATTCTGATAGTCACTTTTATTAGCTCTGAGTGTTTTTGAGCTGTATTCCTGGCATTATTTCTTGTTATGCCTGCCTGGTTTTTGCCTTTTTAGTAAGCATCCTAATGGAACTCTTATTCTTTCACTATGAAAGTAACATTTGTCTTTTAACCAGGTATTTTGTAGTCTGAGCTGAACCACTGTGCCATGTGGTTCTCAGAATGACTTCTGATGTATCTGTTTCTGACAAGGGTACTGTTAAGCAAGCCATGGGTTTGATCCTTTATGTAAAACCTAAGAATTGTCTAAGAGGTATCAAAATCAATAGCAGTGAACAAAAGTCATCATAGTTTCTTCTTTTGAAGGCAATGATAGGTGGAGGTAGAAATTGTTTCTTCCCATGAGAGCTTGCTTAGGGGTTAAGGGACTGAGAAACTGCTGAAGTGTGGCAAAAGGAGAGATGCAGAGGGAGCTGCAGATGCCCAGGGCTCATCAAGGGGCTGCAGGCTGTGGTGAGGAGCTGGGAACAGGCAGCCAGTTCTCAGAGGGGACAGGGAGAGCTTCTGAGGGGCTGGGGTAGCTGAGCAGAGTCTGCCACTGTTCAGAAAATACTAGACTTGGCTGGAAGTATGGGCCTGTCTGCCAAGGACACAATGAACAAAGGAAGGGATGTGCTTTTTGTTCTGCCTGCCCTACTTGCTCTCAGATTTTTCTGTTAGGAATTTAAGCTTCTAGTTCTTGTTCTAGTAAAGTGTGTGTTGTTTTGTTTTATTGTGTGTCATGTTCCCCCCTTCTGTGTTGGTCCTCCCCTTCCCCCCCACAAAGGAAAAAAAACAAAAAAACCTCAAAAGCCTTTAAAAGAATTCTCAAAAACTGCATAAAGAGGAGAAGGGTGTGAGAATCCAGGCACCTCATTTTAAAACTGTGGCTAGCTCTGGGTGCTTTGCATAAGTCCTCTCCATTGATTAAGCAGTTTGGGTCATTCACATATGGAGGCTTTTTTGCTGAAGTTTTCCCACAGCAAATCATGGTGACTGTTCGAGCATATGGTTATTAAGGTAAATGATTTTTTTTTTTTGATACCTTTCTTCTCAGATGCTCTCCTGTAATTTTCCAGTTGCTTATTTCATATTATCTTTTACAAATGCCTGGCATCTTTAATAAGAATGCTCTTTTTTTTTCCCTACAATTTCTGCCACTGAAAATCTCTCTCTAAAAGTTGAGATGACACATTTGCCCTTATAGTTACAGGCCTCTACAACTTTTATGTGTATTTGGGAGTAAATAGTTTTGTAGCTAGAGTGGTAAGAGAAATCTGCCTTAACTGTGATGCTTACAGTGCAACAGAATCTGCTATTTTAATGAACCTTTTAGGAATTATGAGTTTGTGTAGGAGGTACATGTTCCCACTATTAAGTTAAAATATTGGGATTTTAAAGTGAGAGGCTTTTAGTAGAATTTCATAAATGCAGCAATATTTTATAACTTGTTGTATGGAGATATATAGGTAGTGTACAGATGAAACTATGTGCAAAAGTGTAATTATTGCATTTATTAAATTGCATATATTGTGGCAACATCTCAGTTGTGCTCCAGTATTCATTGCTGCAATGTAATTTCTTTCAGTGGGGTCTGCTTCACCCTGCATCTGTGGTATTCTTTTGGGCAGCTCTCCCCTCTCACAAGTCCTAGGAATGATTTGGATTATTTGAGGAAAACTAACTTGTTTTGGGACAGCAAGCTGTTAAACACTATTGTTTTATATTTGGAATGCACGTACTTTATGATTTGATGGCAAGCTTTAATAAAATTAATTGCTTATTTTCTTTCTCATTTGGTCTTAAAAATTGATGGTTAATAAACTGTCAAGTTAACAGTTAAATAAACTGAATAAATTCATAAAATGAGGGACATCAAGGTCTCTGACTCAGCCTCCTGCTCAAAGGAGTGGGGGACAGATGAAGTTACTCAGGACTTTATCCTGTTGGGTCTGGATAACCATTGCCATCCTGTGCTTTCTCCTTCAAGCTGATCATCAGCTAGGAGTAGATCTATGTAAGGTAAAAGTGGACCTTGAGAACAAAACCCTACCCCATGCTTCATCATTCACATTGAATTAAAATTACTTGCATTACCACTTCATAAAACATCTCTTAGGCTAACAAGACAAAGCTGTGGGCTGCTTAATAGCTGTTCTGATTGTTGAGGTGTCTCTCACTGCCTTGTAAACCTGGTTTAATGGTTTTGCAGTAATCCAGTGTGAATTGGGCCATGATGAATAACTATTCCTTTGGATTAAAATCTTTGTCCATTTATTCTTGCAGTTGTAGGTTTTATAGGAGACATGTGTTTTCACTTTCCTTTGCATCATTGCATTCATAGGCTTTATTACTTCACTGTTGAAATAATTTGAGAAATGAATTCAGTCATTGCATAAGTGCAGCATGTCTGTGTCTTGTTAAAATAATCAGTTTAGGTTATAGAGGTGTGCTAATATGTTCATAGTCTCCTGAAATACGTTCTCTGGCAAAGGTACAAATAACTTGGGGGTATGCTGCTGACTTTTTGGCTATGTCACTGATCTTAATTTACTAGCAGCTGAAGGCTAACCTATGTACTGCTTTCAATTATAATCAAAATATCTGATCTGTATGGTAGACCTTCATATAGACTGAAAATACTTCAATAGACCAACTGAAAGGTTTAAGGCTGCTGTGTTTAGTTATTAAGTCTATAATTCTCTATGAATTGTGACAGGACTGCATCTCCCTTTTGTAGGTGTGCTTTACACTTGATGCTGCTTCAAGTAGAATGTTTTTTCTCAAGATGGCTTCTGTTGTTTCTTTTTTCCCTATCCTTTCTCAGTCAACGCTTGTTATCTTTGCATCTCCAGAGATGAAGTATGACAAGGTTCTGGCATTCAGCTGAAATCACTAAAACAAAGTATGAATCTTACAATCTGCTTGCTTGTTTTTAATTCTGTTGTCTTCTCACAAGACTGCCACCAACCTTTTTCTTCCTGTTACCTCTTTCTAATTCGAAATTGTGTGCTGGCATAAGACTATATGTGAAATGGTGTTACAGCAAACAGTACTTGTCCCTAACACCCAACAGAAGGTTGAAAAGCATTCCATCTTGAAATTTTTTCAAGCTTATGCCTTTGTCCAGCAGACAGAGCTACTAAGTTGGTCAGGAGAATCTCTCTTATGAGGAAAGGCTGAGAGAGCTGGGCCTGTTTGGCCTCTAGAAGAGGGAACCTCATCAATACATAGAAATATCTACAGGGTGGTTGTGAAGAGGATGGAGCCAGGTTCTTGGTGACGCCAACCAATAGAACAAGAGGCAATGGGCAGAAACTGATGCACAGGAGGTTCCACCTGAACTTGAGGAAGAACTTCTTTACTGTGTGGATGACCACGCACAGAAATGGATTTCCCAGAGAGGCTGTGGAGTCTCCCTCAGTGGAGAGTTGTTCGAGAACCGTCTGGACACAATCCTGTGCTGTGCGCTCTGGGATGACCCTGCTTGGACAGGGAGGTTGGACCAAATGACCCACTGTGGTCTCTTCCAACCTGACCCATTCTGTGATTGAAATTTTCCAAGTAATAGAAAGGCCTAAACAAAACGTGCTTTCAGACTAGTAATGTCTTCACAGAATCTTTTCTGAACTCTTCCAACAGCTGAAAGTGGGAGGAGAGTGATTGCTAGTAGCGCAAGAGCATTAAGAATTACTTAAGGTGAATACACTACAAGTATTCAATACCAGTTGATATTTAGCACTGGCTTAGCCCTGGCTGGAGGGATACCTGGTGGTCTAAGGATCAACCAATGAGATTTATTCACGTTGTGAAAACGTAATTAAATAACTAGATACAAAACATAGGCACATAAACTCACTGTATTTTGTTTCACATAAATAGAATACAGCTGATCCAAACCCCTCATGTAGTAGTTCTCATTACTCTGGTCTGAGACTATGTGGATACCTCTGGATTTCAGTTACCAAAACAGTATGAAATCATTTACTTAAAAGATTATGTCAATTTCCTTTCATATTCTCCAGTCACTATTAAGCGTCAAAATCTCCAAACATATTTAACTGTATTTTTTTTAAGGCATGTAGACCAGGACATGCACATTTAGCTGAAACATTTCTTCAGATTCGGTTTATAATGAAAATACAGAAGGAAGCTGAACTCCAGTGACACTGCCAGGCATCACAATAATGAATAATTGGAGTGTGTTCTGTGTGCTTGTGTTACAGATTAGTTTGTCTTGACTGTTACAATATATGTGATTTTTCAAAGTCTTGACATTCCTGGCAAGTGCAGTGTAGGAGCTTCTGGATGCATTCTAAATTTCTGGCTGACTGGCAATCATGCTATTTTTAGGCTTGAAGGCTTACAGTGTAGTGTTTCACATGCTTAGAATAAAATTAGAAGTTCTATCTGAAAATCAGTGATTTTGATTAACTTGAACACAATTTGTAAGTATGTTACAGCCTTTCTAACAAAAATTTGTTTTGGAGAGTAGACAAGTTTGGTGTTTAGGTATTCTTATAAAAGTGACCATAAAGCAGTTCAACACAAACTAAAATCAGGGAAAACTACAGAGCCCTGGGAGTCCAAATGATAAGTATCATTCTTTTTCTTTGATTTTGAGTTGGAGGAAAGGGTGCAGCCAGAAATAGATGTATGTTGTGAGTTAATTTCTGCCTTTGTGGCTGATGCCATCATGAGGCTTTGGGGGGCATTCTTTGATGACTATAGTCTGTTATGGAGGATGGGATCCACCTGTCTGGAAGAGGTGAGGGAATCTTTGACAGCAGCCTGACCAACTAGGTGAGGCTGGTTTTAAAGTGAAGGACTTGAGGGGTTGGGTCCGAAGTGGCAATGCTTGCATCATCACATCCAGCTGGGGAACATGAACCTGAGCTCCTTGTGCGGCCACAAAGTTACTGTATCATAGGAATGACTGAGACATGCTGGGACAGCTCATGTGGCTCAAGAATTGTGATGGATGGCTATAGGCTGTTTTATAAAGATAGGCAGGGAAGAAGAGAAGGAGGACTTCTGCTCTGTGTTAAGGAGAACCTTGAATGTGTAACGGCCATCTATGGTGATCATGGAGGCCCTTATGGTGACCGTGGAGGCCTGTGGGTCAAGCTCAGAGGAGTTGTCTCCAAGGGGTTTTACAGTAGACATCTGCTATTGACCTTCAAACCAAGATGATAGGGCTAATGAAGCAATATTTGGGTTACTTAAGCAAACTTCAGGTCAATAGAACCTGGTTCTTATGGGTGAATTCAACTACCCAGACATTTGTTGGAAGAGCCACACAGCAATTGACATGTCATCCATCAAGTTTCTGGAATGCCTAGGGAACTGCTTCCTCATACAAATGTTAGATGTGCCAACCAGGAGTGAGACACTGCTGGACTTGCTGCTCACAAATGGACAAAACCTGTTTTGTAAGTGATAGCCTTGGTGGCAGTGATCACAGTATTGTGGTGTTTGGGATCTGGCTGAGCACACTGAAGGCAGTACTGAGACAAAAGGTTTGGCGTTTAGAAGAGCACACTTCAGCTCACACAGAGCTCAGCTGGAAGGGATCCATGGAGGATAAAGGAACTAGCGAGTGCTGAGGGTTTTTCAAGAACATTTACCTGGAAGCACAAAAGCAGTTCATCCACTTCAAAGGTAAGGGGAGTAAGTGGAGCAGAAGATCGCTTTGGCTGAACTGTGAGCTTCTGAGTGCATTCAAAACCAAAAGAGAACTGTAACAGAGATGGAAAAGTGGATGAACACCTGTTGAAAACTACAGACATTGCCAGGGTGTGCAGAGGTGCAGCTAGGAAAGCAAAATATCTCTATAAAATCCTCCGATGAATTATGACAAGTCAGATGTAGTATGTGATTGGGAAAAGCCAGCATGGCTTCCCCAAGACCAGTGATGCTTGACAAACCTGATTGCCTTCTATGACAAAACAGCCTGCTTGGTTGATGGGGCGTGAGGGGGATGGACATTGTCTTCCTGGATTTCTCCAAGGCTTTCAGTACCATTTTCTGTGGCCTTTTCCTGGAGAAACTGATGTGTGATGGCCTAGACAAGCTGTGCAGTGGGTGGGGAAGTGGTTGAGAAACTGCACTCTCAGCCAGGTGGTTGTAGATAGCTCCTCTTCAAACTGGCAGCCTATCCCAAACTGGGTCCCCTAGGGCTTGATATTGGGCCCAGTGCACTTAATATCTTCAAATGTGATCTGGAAGATGGGATGAAACCGAGTGGAGAAGTGGACACTTTAGAAGAGAGCGTCACCCTGCATGAAGACCTGGATAGGCTGGAAGAGTGGGCTGACAAGAGCCTTGTGAAGTTCAACAAGGGCAATTGTGAAGTCCTGGGAAAGCGAAGTCTGGGAGTGCAGCACAGGCTGGGATCCACCTGTCTGGGGAGCAGCTCTGGAAAGGGACCTGGGGGCCCAGAGGGGCAACAGCTCAAGTGTCAATGTTGTGCTGCTGCAGCAAAGAAAACCGACAGGATGCTGGTCAACAGGGGCATCACCAGCAGAGAGAAAGGAGTCATTGTCCCACTCTATTCAGTGATTGTCAGGCCACATCTGGAACACTGTGTTCAGTTCTGGTCCCTGCTCTGCAAAAAAGGATGTGGACTGGCTGGAGAGGATCCAGAGAAGGGCACAAGGATGATAAAAGGACTGGGCAGCCTGCCATACAAGGAAAGGCTGAGAGAACTGGGTTTGTTCAGTCTTGAGAAGAGAAAGTTCAGGGGAGACCTGATCACCATGTTCCACTTTTTAAAAAGTGGCTATAGAGAAAATGGAGACTTCATATGATTCCTTGGAAAAAAGGGGGAAAATGACATGTAATAGGTGTAAGTTACTCTTGGCATGATTTCAATTAGACAGTGAGAACAATCAAGCATTAGAATAATCTCCCCAGTGTAGTGGTGGATTCCCCAATATTGGACACTTTCAAGACTCAGCTGGACAGGGTGCTGGGCCATTTGTCTAGACTGTGTTTTTGCCAGGAAAGGTTGGATCAGGTGATTTTTGTTGTCCTTTACAATCTGGTATTCTATGATCCTATAATTCAGTTCAGTGAATTGTAATCTGTAACATGCTTGGTCATGGAATGCTCTTGTGCACTCGGTGTTTCTGTATGTGTTACACAGATGGGGCAGTCAGAGATTGAAATAGCTCTGTAAATTTAGCAACTAAATATCAAAGTTCTGGGAATTTATACAGATGGGAATTTGAATGCCTAGAAAACAGCTGTTTAAATAGGAGCACTGCATTTGTGGATCCTGGTTTAAACCACCTGTCCGTAATCATATGATGAGTTTCTAATAGATTGCCCAGGCTGCTGGAGTCCACTTCTCTTCCTTGATTCTGCCTCTCTGTGCTGGCTGTTCAGTGGTGTTACAGTGAATTGTCTAATGTGCAGTGGGACCTTTGCCACTGTAATCATAATAATCTTCTATATGTATGTAATATGTATTTCTTACTATGAACCAAGAGGTGTAAATTATTTCTTGTAAATTACCTTTTAAACTGTTGCTCTAAGTTTAACAAACTTTGAAGTGATAATATTTGGCTTTTAATAAATACAGAGTTTTTCACTGTATAGTGGCTAGAATTATGATGAAAAAGGAATTTGAGCATATTTCCTAATTCAGAATAGTACCGGTTATGAAAAGTACAAATCAAGATGTGCTCTACTCTTAGTCTCTCTTTTGTAGTTCAGATTTAAAACTCATAGATGTCTCTTTAGAATTCTCTTGTGACTGTTGTATTACCTGTAGATAAAAGAACTTCACTAATAAAAATTTTCACAAAGGATGCTTTGAGCTGGCAAAATGACTATAGATGCCTTCTTTGTGTGTAACTTGCAGTCTCTAGACAGTCCTGCTAGCAGCAGAAGATTTTGTTAATTGATAAATCAGTGTTGCAAAAGACTAGAGAGTGAAAGTTCATTTGTTTGGACACCCTGTTTGTGATGAGGGAAAAAATGGTCTTAGCCTGCATAAAGAATGGCTCATTGTGTTTGGTCCTCTTCCTACTTGTACAAAACAGAAGAAACCAGTAGTATGAGGAAATTTCCAGATAGCGAGTATGAAAAGTGTTTGAATGCTGGGAGAAAGAAATTTTTGAAGTAAGGTTGATCATTATTTATTTTCTTCAGAGAATCTTAAGTGGCTTTTATCTATTATGGAGATTCAGTGAATTGAAAGTTGAGGTCTATAGTGAATTCTTACATTAGGAAATGTAGGAGAGAGAATAACTCAGGAAGGTAAAGGAGCGTCTTGATGAGGAGTGATAGACAAATGGCAGTAAAATGGGTATGCATATAGGTGAATAATTCATTATTTTAATCTCATATCTCCAAGGATAATTGATGAACAACCTGAAATTCCTTATTCTTCTTAGCATTGACATGAAGACTGGATTTTTACAGAAATGTAACCCCTTCCACTAGCATGTATTTTGATTAAATCTACCCAAAAGTATATTAGTTGACTATGTACAACATATTGTGAGGGACAGGTCATATGATTATTTGTCTAGAATAACATGAGCCATTCTAATTTTTAAAATTTCTTATTTTTAATAAATTGTGAGATAATTTGATTGCACTGGGCATTTAAAGGGAAATTTTTCAACCATGTTAGGGAAATGACAAACGTGTAGATTGTATGTCTCCACTGAAAAGCGGGGAGGTGACAAAACAGAGGGCAAGCAGTTCAGTGGGTATGGCAGGCCAAAAGTGCAACTAAGTTCAAATATGCATGAACTAAGATCAAGACAATAGTCCAATAAATCAAAAATTTAAAAATATGTATAATATGTACATACATACTTGGGGAACACAGTTGCTTCCTAATTTAAAGATCATAAATATATCTTTGTGTAATATTGTTTGCCTGTGGTTGAAGTAGGACACCTCCGTAAGTGATTGTGCCATGACTTGGACTGTCATTGAGCAGGTGTTTATTTTGTTGTGGGTGTTTTTTGTGTGGTTTGTTTGCTGGGGGTTTTTTTGTTTGTTTTTGTTTTGTGAGGGTTTTTTTTTTTTTGTTGTTTTCCATTGTTAACTGGAAGCATGAAAAATGTTCCAAAAATACATGCAAAGCTTTTTCATAATGGGTTCCTTGTGTATTGTGTATCATTCTTTCTTGTGGAGTATCTCAAATTCATCTCTGGAAATAGTCATTAGTGTTTCTCATACGCGGGAGAAAAATCTACATGAAAATAGAAGTTGCCATCCTGTGTCAGGCTTCATCATTGAGCAAAGAAAATGGAGCTACCCACAGGTTTTCCCCTGACTGAGAGCAGGAAACAGCTGACTTAGGTCTCTGCGTGTGTTTCTGCAGGACCGTATGACAAATACTGCGACAGTTGTGATGTTGATGCATCATGTGAATGTTATATACATCGGCATGCATTGATTAAAGGATGCAAAAGATAGGACACTATAATGGTGCTTTAACGTAGCTGGGGGATGGTGGTTGGACACCATTTGGTTGGACAAATGAAACAACCCATCTGAAGGGATAGGTCTTTCCAGGTTAAAGGAATGTTAACCATTGGAGAAAAGCAGGCGTTTAATTTATGCTATATTTTAAGCAAGTCGGATTTTTTAGAAATGGTTTTATTTCTTTCAGAAATGTTTTATTGCAGCCATTGTGCTGTTTGAGATGCGTGTCTGATTTCAAGATAGTGTAAATAGCTCAGCAAGGTATAGGGCTGCGGTGACCAGCTGTGGGGCTTGCAGTTGATTCAGCACCCTGCTGAAAACAAAGAATTGTTTGATTCGTTCCTAGAGGCAAAGCAAGAAATAGGGTGGGAAATATAAATACCATCATCCCCTCTGATAAAATGCCTCTGTAGGGCATTTTGTTTTGAAAAATGGTTTAAAAAAATGCAACTGTGTTAGGTTGTTAGCACAAACTCCTGGCTTTCCTTTGGTCTTGGAATCATTAAAATACTTGGTTTCTGTAACTGAATTTGATTCCTGTGGCCTTTTGTTTTGCATGCTGCTTGCAGGGAGTTGGGTTGTTTATTAATCTGCTGGCTGCCCTGTGTACTGATTCTGGCTGCACAACCACCTTCTCAGCAAATAATATCCCGTATGTTCCCCAGCTGCTGCCATCCTTAACACATGCAGAAAATGTCTCCTGGCTGGCTGAACACAAATTCCAGCTGGCGTCACCTCATGACTGAACAAACCTCCCCTCTCTCTCCTTGGCAGTGTTGCAGCCATACTGATTCTCTGCCTCAGGTGTTGTGTCTCAAGGCAAAGATGTGGGGGCTGCAGCAGAGCTTGGGGGCCTGAGGCAGCTGGGAATCTGCTCCTTCCCCACAGAATGTGGGGATGTGCACGAGGCACGAGGGGGTGTGTAGCTGGAGCAGGGTGATGAGTGGGTGAATGGAAATAATAGCTCCCTCTTATCTTCATCCAAGATGATACTTGCTAAGTGCCAAGTTAACAGCAGTGATGGGTTTAATGATTGACCTTGCTGTTGTTTTGCCATCACAGATCTTGTTCTGCTGAGTTCTTGTATAAAGCTTACTGTTCAACTGAAATAGAATTATTGCAAAATATTTTGTATTTAGCAGTTCTAGTTTGCCATTTCTAAACCATTATGACTATTAGGCCTGTTCTTTAAAATAGCACTTGCAGTAGTCCCATTATTGTCAATGTTCTGTAATGACATTTTTATTTCCTTTAAAATACTCTCAGAAGTTGTGTTGTTACCAAGCTCTTAATAGGAGACTGTTTTCTGACTCTGTGGTCTATGGGTTTCTGCTGGTTTGCAAAATTAATGATACTGGGCACAGTTCTGGTGTTTGCAGAAGAGTTACTTACGTGTCGCATAGAAGAAAGAGGAAGCATAAAA
This sequence comes from Eopsaltria australis, assembly GCA_034509425.1. Classification (NCBI taxonomy): domain Eukaryota; kingdom Metazoa; phylum Chordata; class Aves; order Passeriformes; family Petroicidae; genus Eopsaltria; species Eopsaltria australis. Next base: position 493,828 of record JAVTVJ010000189.1, on the reverse strand, counting down.
TCACTTACATGCTGTGATGCTGAAACATCCTATAGCTAGGTAAATATTGTGTAGAAAAATGAGTGAACAGATGAAAATTCACAGCAGCAGTATGTCAGCTATTTTTTTTCTGAGTTGTGAGTACTCATTTTTGTCAGAAGATCTCAAAATTCTACTTCATCAGGGCTTTGTAAGGCAGATCCCAGCACTGTGGAGTTCTGCCTTTACAGATTTTGTGTTGTGAAGCTGTTAGGCTTTCTTCTTTGTGTTTTTAAGTGCTCTATACTATTGTCAGTGTTTTAAAATGCAAAGGTCAGAATTGGTGCTCTTACCTGCATTGTTTACTGTTACATTTTCAAGTGATTGCAGAAATAGGGGTTGATATGACACAATGTGGATTTTCAAGTAAGAGAGAACTTAGGTGGCCCCTCATGTCTCATTTCAGTTTAACATTAAATTTTGGACATAGTCAACTTCAGCTCTTGGCTTTAAGTTTTCTAGGGGATTAAATAAATTTTTTATTCCTCCCTTTCCTACTTCTGTGTTCCTTTTGGAGTCTTATAGGAAGAATGAATCACACAGTATGTTTCTTCCATTCCAGAGAAGACATGAAAGCACCCTCCCTCATGCTTTAGATAATGTTTTAGGTAATGTTTCTCTCATTTATAAGAGTCTGAAGCTGGTCTCCTTGTCCTTGAGATGTCACCCTGCTCCCTTCAATTCTGGAACAAGTTGGAAAGCAAGACAATGTAGAGTTTGGGCGCATGTGAAAGATCTGAAGTGTTTTTGCATGTGTTTTTGACAAGAATATCTGTGTTGCATTTGTCATGTATTAATGTTGCATTTGGAATGTGGCCTGCAGCTATAACTGGAATGATCATTTAATTTAGCTTGGTAAAGATTTACTTTACCAAGCCATTATGTTGCCATTATGAAGCAAAACATCAAAATACATTAGTCAAGTGAATAATGTCAGCAGCTGATCTGCAGTAAACAAACAGTCAAGCCATCACAAATGGTTCGGAGACAATTGAGCTAATGAATCCTCATGTCCCCAGCCTTGTGTGTCTGTCTGTGTGCAGAAGACCAAGGGGCCTGGATAGAGTTTTCTCTGCTGGCTGAGCAAAACCCAGCGTGTGCCTGGCGCAGCCCCACTCAGCCAGGCTCTGCACGGCCGGGACTCGCAGGCCAAGCACGGCCCGTGCTGCCCTCCTGCCAGGGGCTGCTGGGCTGCTGTCGGAGCTAAATGTTGGAGAGCTCTGGCCACTTACTAAATTTCCTTTAAAAGGGCTGTCAGACCCAAAAATCTTCAGCTGAGGGTGTGATAGCCAGATTGGTTATTACCGAAGCACGATGGTTTAGAATGTTTCCTTCTCTGGAAATGGGCTCATAGATAGTCTGGTTTTGTTTTTTTAGTTGTTATTTATTTCAATGCATTTTGGATCTCCACTTGAAGTAATCAGAAAGGGCAGACTAGTTTGTGAATCAGAGGTTTCTGAGTGGCCAGAAGGATTAATATTGCTTGTATTTTAGAGGCACACACGCTCTGAGTCTGTTACTGTTTACATAATAAAACTGATCCATTTCCTATGAAATACCGATTATATATGTCAATAATGTGTACATAAACAGAAATTGTGTAAATAGGCAACTCTTTTTGGTGTAAAAACAGCAGATTGAGGCAGAGTAGCTTACCTTGGGGCTCTCAGATAGTCAAAACTAAGCTAATTCTAATCAGTATTTCTGTTGGCTTGTGCTGGATGATTGCAGAATTAGATGTTTAGCTTTGACACTTTGGACTTCTTTTGTTGTACATTTTTCCCTTTGAAGTTTTGTAAGCAAATATTGTATGTTCTAACTGCATAGAATTGAATTTCTCTGTGTGAACAGTGCAAACTGATTATGATCATTAAAGAAATTAATATAGCGGGATTTTAATAAGAATTCAGTTCTGACCTTAGAGGCAAGAACTTAATTTTTTTCGGTGTTGTTGTTTTTTTTTTTTTTTGGGTTTGTTTTTGTTTTTGTTTTTGTTATTTTTATATTTTTTTTTTATTTGGTGTAATCTGTAGGAAAACAAACAAGCAAACCCAGGCAGCAGCTTTCAGCACAGGGCTTGGGAAAACTGAGAGGCTGTTCTGTCACATTTTCTAAAAATCAATGCAGTATAATGTTACATGGTGTCTAGGTTTGCCTTTTGAAACGGAATAATTACACATTTAAAGAAAAAAAAAGTATTTTTTCCTAACATAATGGAAGAAGTAAATCTTGACTGGATATGAAGCCTTTATTTCAAGGCTAAATCTGTAGTATGTGTCAACTAGCTGGTAAAAAGGCACCCTGCGTTGATTGGTTTATTTAACTTTCTTCCAGCAAAATAGCATATTGTGCTGTTGTCCTTCCACTGCATGTGAAGAGCCTAAAATAACAGAAGCTGTTATGGCATCTCTCAAAGCCTGCCTTTGTCAAGGTCATAGTTCTATTTTTGCTGCATTTTGTGCAAACAGACATAGGTATTGTAGGAACATACATTTTATAACTAAGATGCTGAGTCCCCCGAAAGTGTAAAATAAAAATGCAACTCATGTGCAGAAACATAACATACATTGGCTGATTGTTAGCCTGGGTCTATGTATCGCTCATCTTGCTCATCAGCAGATAAAAAACTCTAGAATTATCCTGTGGATGTTCTTTCTGGACTAGCAACCCAGGATTTCTGAGGAACACAGGTAAAAGATGGGGATTCTGCTTTTAAACCACATATGTAATCTTTATATTCTTAAATGTGTGTAAACTTTATATGAGTAGGTTCTGCTGGCTCATTCAGTTCTATCAAATTTGTGCTGAAGATGTAGAAATTAACAGCTTTTTCTCAAGTGTATTTGGAGCAAAAGAGGATGGTAAAGATGAGGGTGTGCTTTGGAGCCAGAAGTTGACAGAGGTGTAGTATGCTGAGGGTTATTAAACACATGGATAATATGTTTGAATCTGGGTCTATAAAGTGCTGATTGGGTGCAGGAGGACATTGGGAGGCAGCTTCTGTGCTTGTTCTGCTCCCCTCCTGCTGTGGGGAGGACACAGTTCTGGATCCTGGTCTAGATGGGGACTTTGTCTGAACCTTTATGTCCTCCTGTTATAGATGATGTGGTGGGCAGGATAATTGTTGTATGTCCTGCTTTTGACTGGCCAGGGTTTATTTTCTTCCTAGTACTGGTGCATTGCTGTTCTTGGGATTTAGTATGAGAATAGTGTTGTTAACAGGCTGACATTCTGGTTGTAGCTAGGTAGTGCTTATTATAATTCAGATGCTTGTCAGTTTCCCATGCTCTGCCAGTGGGGAGGTGCACAAGAAGCTGTGAGGAAGCATGGCCAGGACAGCTGACCTGAGCTGGCCAAAGGGATAGTCCATACCATGGAGTGTCATGGTCAGTGTATAAACTGGGGGGAGTTACCTGGAAGGGGACTGATCTGCTCCTCAGTGAGCAGCTGGTGAGCAATTGTACTGTGCATCACTTTTCTTTTGTGTTCTATGACTTGTTCTTCCTCTCCTTGTAATTTCAATTATTATTATCAGTATTAGCATATTTATTATTATGATATCTAGTTGCACTTAATAAATTGTGCTTATCTCAACCCATGAGGCTCACCTTTTCTTTCTGATTCTCCCTTTTCCCATGGGTGGTGGGTGGATGGTGGAAGCAGTGAGGGAGTGGCTGCCAGCTGGAGTTAAAACCATGATGCTGTGTTATGTGGAGTGAATTTGTAAGGTGATACTGGATAAAAATGCTTTGCCTATAGGAAAAAAGAATCAACTGTTCAAACAAAATCTGACCACTGTGCACTGAAGTAGGTGAGCAATGCTGGTGTGAATGTTAGGACAATAAAAAAGAGCGGCACAGGGATGAGATTGAAGCTTTCTGCATTAGCTGAAATGGTGTTTCGGGAGTCATTCTACGTAATGTTAGCAGTAGAAAGTGTAACAGGAAATGTGTATCAAATTCCATCAGCATGTTTGGAGGCTAAAAGAAAGTTCATGTACTGGGAAGGAACTGAGCCCCTGTATACCTCTGTGTGTGTAGATATATATACGCATATAGATAGAACGAAGCTTTTTGGTTTTATATGTATACATGCAGGTAAAAATTGCTGATATGTATGTTGCTTAATGTTATTTGTCAAAAAATGACTAGACAAAAATAATGAATAGGACAATGTATCTTATTTGCTAATAAGAGATTAGTTTGCCCTTTTTTCAAAAATTGACTCAAACAGATGTTCTCTTGATGACTGCCTTCTATAAAGAAGTACATGGAGAGGCTGCTTACTTAGTATTTTCTCTATATTATAATATTTATGTGTATAGTTTAAGGTGCTTCATTTATAATATGTTAGAATATACTTTTAAAAAACATCAAGTTGTTTAGTTGATATATTTCTTTTTAAAGGAAGGATAAAATTTTATGGGTAGAACATATTAAATACTGTTTTTAGTGTTCTAACAAGTTCAAAATTGTAAGGAAATTAAATATTATATGGAATACCTGTACAAGAAAAGCCCTTCTATATAATAGGCTATGCAGTAATTTTTTTATTTTTTTTTTTTTTTAGTTTTAATCAGGAGTTAAACATATCACTGTATTCTGCTGCTTTCTGGTACTTGCTACAGTGTCTCCCAAATAGGTCTGAATTTGTTGCATCTGTTGATAGATAAAGTAAGGTCATATTGACAAAGATCCTGGGAATTAGTCTCAGACATTGGAAATGAATGTTTTTGTCTTTCTGTTACACAGTACAGTGTTCATTGCAGGTCAGTTTGTCTAAAAGTCACTTGTAATAGTAACAATGCTGTGACTTGCTTGTAGCTGTTCGTGTTCAGTGTGAAATACTTTCATCTTTCTGCTCACAAGAACATTATACAGTGAGAAGCAAGTATAGAGTAACATTGACTTTTAAGACCAATTGCTTTGCTACTGGAGGAGAAAGGGTTGCATTTGTGTGCAGCCTGTAATTAGCTTTGTAGTTGGGTAAAACTTGATGTGATTGAGCTCTGCAAAACTTAACTGGATTTTCTGATCTAAGGGGAGTTTTTGGTAAATGAATCATTGAAGAGAGTAAGAAACATTCAGTAAGAGTAGTTTAGAAAGTTCTCAAAACATTTTCAGATCTTATTTGAATTTTTTAAAGTAAGGGTGGATTTATATGAGAGTTAGGATGGTCAGTAAGTTGCACTACGTACCTGCAGAAGAAACAACAGAAATGTTGCAAGCTGTCATAAACCTTTTAAGTTTCTTTTGGGGAGAACATAGTGCTGCACTTTGCCTGATGAAATGACATTTCTTGTCAACAAGTGATGTGATGTGGTATGACTAATGTGCAGAGATGCAGTTGGAAGTTGAAAAGCATTATATGGGTTGTAAGTTCCTGTGTTTTATTCATCAATTAAAAATGTGCAGTCTTCAAATCTGTGTGTGACTTGGAACTGTGGCTGATGCAGCTTGAAGATAGTTAAGATTCATACCTGTGTTTGGTGAGTGCAACGTAGCAGCAAATTTCAGTGCTCTGTTGGAAGACAGCTTTTGTTTTAGACTGAAATTTGGAATCTAATCAAGAAGTTTAAGGTATTTTGTTTTTCTTGCTTCCATTTCTCCACTTTAACTTCAGTGTGGGTATTTAACTGAATGTTGTGAGAAACCCCTACCTTGTTGGTCATGATGGCTAATATTTATTTCATAGAATGGTGGATTAGTTTGAATTGAATTTTAAAGGACATCTAGTCCACCCTGCAATGAGCAGGAACATCTTCAACTAGATCAGGTTGTTCAGGGTCCCATTCAGCCTGACCTTGAATGTTTCCAGGGATGGAGCATCTGCGACCTCTCTGGGCAACCTATGCCAGCGTATTCTTACTACAAGCACTTTTGTACCAGTTGTTACCCAGTATAATACTGTTTCTGGATCATGAATGTTAATGAAAACAGAAAATAAACTATTGCTAAAACAGACTCTCTAAAATTATTTTTTTTCACCAAAACATATGTAATTTAATGGTATATAAGGTAACCTGTAATTTCAAAGTTGGATGCTTTAAAATATTAAATGGTTTATATCTAGCACAATTTTCAGTTAAAGGTTAAGCTGCAGGTGTTCTGTGTAGCAACTATCAGATGGAAGAATAATTTCTAAGACCTTGGATTTTCTTATGTTACCAAGTTTCTGCAAAATATTTATCTGGAAAAGTCATGTTCTAAGGTTGTCTTGCAGTGTCCCTCACTAGTTCACCTAAATCCTGTACTGGCTGTAGTTTTCAGTTTGTTGTATGAATATTTTCATTCTAACTGGATTTCGGAGGCATTATACGGTCCACTGTAGGAGTTGCACATCAGTCTTGTGAACATGAAATAAAGACTGTATAGTTCATACATCGAAGTCCTAAAGGATTAGTTAAGTTCCTGCTGGCATTCGCCGTCCTTTTGGGCATCAAAGAATATCTGGCAGATTTTGTGAGGTGTATTGGCAAATCAGTTCTCACTAGTGTGTTGTTGAGAAAATGGTGTGTAAAACTGGTTTTATCATACGTGTAACACTTTCATAAGGTGGTTTGTATATGTGTTTTTTCTTACCTTTGCTCAGGATCAGCCTAACAGAAGACAAAAGGCATCCTGTTCCTTTTTCACTCAGATATGTTTTAATATGTGTATTTGAAAATTACTTGCCTTTTCCAGTTCCTTTGAAAACAGCAGCAGTAGGATTTGTGGTACTGAATTTTGAATGCATAGCAGTATGTGCAATGGAAATTATTTGATGTATCATTTTCCAAACTTCTATAATCATACAGACAAAAATTAACTCTGAACTGCAAAAAACCAGATTATTTTTCTCTTTATAGTACTTCCAGCTTTTACAGTTGTGCTTGCAATTATAAATTCTAGGCTGTATTTATGTGAATAAATATTTTGGTTAATGACAATAGAATTTATATGGTTGTACAGCACACTTTTAAAATAAAAAAGTATGTGCTTGCATAGAATAAACATTACCAAAAAAACCTCAGGCAGAATAAAAGTGTAATTGCAGATTCCTATTAAGTGATATTTTGTAGAAATAATTGGAGGTTAAACTCTATTTAAAAGTTACTTCATTCAGTAGAGAAATGCTCATGGTTTTTAATTGAAATTTTTTTCTCCATTTTCTTTCCAGGTATTGCTTTGTTTTCGCTTTGGGATACCTCACTGTGTGCCAAATTACTAGGGTCTATATCTTTGATTATGGACAGTATTCTGCTGATTTTTCTGGGTAAGGAGAAGAATAATCGTTCTATCTTTTCCTCCTAAGTAACACTGTATCTGTTGTTGTGGGGACTTTTTTATTGGTTGCTTTCCCCCCCAAGTTAATTGTGTCAACCTTTAAAACTTTGGGAGAAAGCTGAGTATAAATGTGCATATTGGCACACATGCAAATATATAAGTAACTATGCTTTAATCATACAAACTGAGAATTTTTGTGAACAATTGTGTCTTGTTAGAACCACCAATGTGTTCTCTGTTGCCTCTTGTTCCTGTCTGAATGGCATAAAGGATTTGGTGGCCGTGGGAATTTTTTTTTCTTCGGTTTTTCCCGTAAAGTGTCTGCTACCATCCTTGACAGCATGGTGAACCTTGAATTGTGTCTGGGGTACTTGCTTGCCTGGCACAGTCTGATTCCACTTTTTGAGGAAAATTTGAATATTTAATGGAATTTAGCTTTTAGCTTCTTTCTTTTTCATATTATGTTAGATGTTCCAGAAGGAGAAAGCTAAGGAGAGAGGTACCTGCAGGGTGAGGCAGTCACAGAGACCTTGGAAACAGGAAGTTTTGTCTCTGTGTGCCCTCATTTTATATAATGAATTCATACCTATATTTGACTTCAACTGTATAGGAGCAAAACAGAATTAAATAGGCAAAATAAATACAAACCATATTGGGAATTCTTTCTGCTGCAGACACAGAGAAGTGAAGCACAACATTTCTTACAAACAAGTTAGCTACTATGATTTTAATTTTTGTGATTTAAGGGAGTGTATATTCTGGAGGAAAAAAAAAAAGAGATGGGGGTTATTTGTTAGTCTGCTTAAAATAATGCATTAAATACTTCCCTGGGATACTGTGAGTAGCGGTGGTCTTTGTAGTTTAGCATAACCTGTAATAGATTTTAACTTGTTAGTCTTGTTACTTCTCAGTCTTTATTGGTAACAGGCATGTAGTCCAGAAAATTAACTTGTAGGCTGAAGCCGAAAGCTCTTATGGTTGAGTTCATCTTTTCTGCCGTCTTTATCTTCTTACCTTCCAAAACATCTTTCTACATTTGTCTTACATCCAAGTGTCTGCCTTCAAGCCAGATATCCAAGTTCCAATTGTAGTCAGCAGAGATGTGATCAATGTGGACAGTAGAGCCTGGAAGGCATTTCAGCTGACCCACCACTAAGTATCTACCTGAGCGTGAACTGGGTCACTTGTCAGATGCCCCTGACTCTATTGACTACATCTCCACTGGCTACAATGACAGCTTGCAACACAGTCATATGCATCAAGACACTAGATTTACTGATGTTGAATTTAATTCCACCATTACTAGTGAAACTGTAATCCAGATGCTGTCCCTTCCAGTTCACTGTGGGGCCAAAGTATACAATCTTGGCAGTGATCAAAGCTCTGAGCTGACTGTGAAAACAGTGTAATTGCACTTTGTTGTTCTCGTTCTCGAAACAATTAGTAGAGCTTGAGCACACCATCGCTCAAACGTGACTGTACTGCTTTCCGTAGTTTGATGGTTTGCTGGTAGCTCAGAGATTTCTACTGGGTCTAAATATGTCCAAAGATTCCCACATCCCATCCCTGGTGATGTTCAAGGCCAGGTTGGATGGGGCTCTGAGCAATGTGATTTAATTGAAGATGTCCCTGCCTGGGGCAGGGATAATGGAGCTAGATGTTTTTCAGGGTCCCTTCCAACCTAAACTACTCCATGATTTATGAGCTCTGTGCTCTGGACAGAACTCTTCTGAAGCCCAGGTCCAACTCTCTGATTGTATGTTTGAGATGGCAGATTTAGACCACCCTTTCATGCACCAGTTTGGGAGCTTGATGTATGCATATCACATTAAATCTCTGGCATACACTGCATATGCTCCCTTGACATGAGACAGAGATTACTTCCAAAATGGGCAGAGAAAGAAAACTTTCCCTGGTTCTGGGAAGAGAGAGTAAGCTCAGGAAGATAACTAAAGTTGCCTAACCAGTTGCTGAACTCCAGCATGAGCAAGTTCTTCTAAAGATGTTGGCATGGCTTCATATAGTGGATAGCCCCAAAAGTGTTTACCTAGCTATTTCTCCTAGCATGCAGTGCCTGTCTGAGGTGTCCAAGCTGAGAAAATCTGCTCAAAATTTGAAGGAAGGTCTCAGTGCATTGACAGTAGAGAAAGCTGATGACACCTCATGCTGGAGATGCAATTGCTTGTGCAGAGCTGTGTGGTCCTGGCTGCAGTACTAACAGATCCCAGCTGCCTCCTCTGCCTTTCTGCCAGCACCTAAAAGGGATTGTTAAAATCCTGCTTCACAGCCTCACTGTGCCAGGAAGGACTCTTCCTCTTTTAGTCTGCAGATTTTTGCTCCTCAGCCAAATATTTGATGATACTGGAACAGCCACTTCAGGAGGAAAAAAAATAGAATACCATGGTCTGCTATGATAACAAGGACAGATTTATCAGCTGGAATTAATGTAAGGGGTGACTGAGTTCCTCCTGGACTCCATCCTTCCACCAGGCAGGACCCATGCTGTCACATGTCTGCTTACAGAAAGAAAACTCATTATGTTTAGAGTCAGTTGGGGATTTTTGCCAGCACCAGACAGGCCTACAGCTTAAATTGTAGAAAAAGATATGAGGGATTTACCAGACTATCTGTTCCTGTTTAGTCTTCTTCCTTTATGACCCTTGCGTGTCACTCTAGTCTTGACATCAGGATTTTGGGGCACTGGTAGTACCATAGAAATTTTTTTCTCCAGATGGCATTTTGAGGACTGGAAATAATTGAGTGCTTTGAAACCATTTTAACCATTACCTAAAAAAAAGTTTAAGAAAATCAATTTGATGGAGTGAACCATATGGCAAAATACTGGTGTGGCCCTGCTAATGAAGGAGGACTTGATGGCTTTTGGGTTTGTGTTTCTGTGCCAACTTAATGTGTTATAAAAATGCACTCAAGATGTGAACAAAACTAAGTGCCCATTGTACAGAATGATTATTTTATTGGGGGGTTTAGTTTGTTGGGGGTTTTTTGTTATTTGGTTGTTGTTGGTTTTCTGGTTTGGGTTTTTTTTTTTGTCTCCAACTCAGATGCTTCTAGATAAATACACCTCCTGGTGTGTTTTTTGAGCTCTGACTTCAAAATTAAATTTCTAAATTCTAGATTACTTTATGCATTCCCCATTGCTTCCCTACCCCAGGGGGAGGGGTTTGCAATGCTGAGATTCACATCAGGCAAAAGCTCTTCGATACTATGAAAATAGTGACATTTCTCAGTACAAAACTGACTTGGCTAGCCAGAGCAGAATATTTCTTGGACAGTTAAAGATTCACTCAAGTGTACCAAATTCAGAACAAAGTGAACTCTGTTGGAGTCAGCATAATTATGCTGGGTTTTTGTTTTGCCAGATATGTTTACTTGAAGCAAATAATAATTCTCAATGGAAAAATCAAAGATAGGATCAGGTGTTAGTAGAATCCATGGAATTTAGCATATCTAAATAACTTATTTTAGTATTCAACTTTGCTATAGTTTTTTTGTTCTTGTTCAGCTTACTGCTGCTGTAGCTTACAATGAATATAATTGCTCTGTCTTTTTTTCTTTACTCTTCTTCCTATAAAAAAAAAACATGTTAATAGAAAATACAAGTGAAGCACTTCAGCTGTACTTGTAGAACCTGATGAAGCAATAAAAGACAGATGTTATCAAATACTACATTTAAGGCTTAAATTCTTCACATTGCATTGAAAACTCTGTAATGGTTTGAGCTAAAAAACTAATCACTTTGTTCTTGCATTGAAGATCTTCCTTAGAGTAGTTAAGCTGGACTCCTAGTACAAACTCCCTGGTATTTATACGTGAAAGAAAATCCTGAATATGTGTCTAAATTGTTCTTTCTTCCTTTTTTTGTAACAGCCCAATGATGATTATTACACAGAAGATCACTAGTTTGGCATTTGAGATTCATGATGGTAAGATTTCTTTACAGTGTTTAATTTTCCATACAAAATAAATTTAAGGAAAGTTCATAATGAGTCAGTGAATTACTTTAGATCAGTTTTGTGTTTCAAGGCAAAATAAATTTCTGTGTCTCAATTGTTTCTTCTTACACTAATTAATGAAAGTACTGAGAAGTGTTGCTTGGATTCTACAGAAGCTCTAAAAATGCTGATAGTGTGCAGAAAATAGGACTTATCAGAAGACCAGTGACACTTCTGGAGTCAGTGTCTAAAAAGCACTGATATTCTTTTGAGCTGGGGTATTGACTGTGAGACTTAACTAAGGAACCTCCTGATTCAGAGACCTCTGTTGCTGACAGATGGATAGAAAAAGCACATGTAATTTCAGTTGTTGAGCACCTTTTGTTTTAAAATACTAATTCTTGAGCATTTCCCTAGTTTGTGCCATATATGCTGATGTTTATAAAACTTTTGTGTGTTTCATTTTGTTTAGTACCATAATAACACTCACAGCTAACATGTTGCTCTGAACAGGGAGATTATGTAATTATGTTTGTCTTTTCTCCTGTCAGATGTATCCGTCAGATAAGTGGGCCCTAGTTGTGACAACGAATCCTAATATTGGCTTTCATGGGCAGGATAGCTAGGTTTTTAGTTACCTTGAAATTCAAAGGAGTAATTTTCATTTTAAAGTTTGAAAATGTCATCTAATAAACCTGTCCAATTAGCTTGAATCACTTGGAGCTACAGATGTCAGTTGAAGATTTGGGAGTGCAGCTCCAGACACCTGCATCAAGATACCTGCTGTCCTGACATTGCTTATTAACACTGTGCATGAAGTTTAATGTGATTTTGTCTCATATGCATCCTAGCTTTAGTGCTGTTGGTGTTCCATTTGCTTCCCATTCTTGTTAAGTGGCACTGTCTTGAGAGTCTGTAGGCAAAAACTTTCAGGAGTATGAAAAGTTGGGAAAAGACCTTTTTTGAGTATTTTTGTATGAATGAAAATAAACAATGCTCGGCATATCTAGATGGTCAAAGACATTGATGTTTAACTTCCAGAGGAAATATATTCAGAAGTAGTAATCTTGCAAGCTATAATCAACTGAAGTGCAGAGTACACAAGTTCATGGAAACAGGTTATTATAAGGAAGTAATAGTTCTAGTATCAAGCATGAATGCTTCCTCTTACTGCTTTTTTGCTAGGGGAAAGAGCTATTCTGAATTTGCTGACATCATGCACCAATAGTGGAGTGGTAGTACGGAACAAGTATGTGAGTGTTCCTGGCAATCTTGAAACAAATATTTCATTTAGTCAGCTCTATTCTTAACATTCATCACAAACTAAACTAGATTTTTTCCTACTTAAATTAATTCTGATAATTTGTATCTTCTTCTAGATAACACTGAATTTTCAGTATAAGTCTTGAAATTTTGTTCCTCATTGACCTCTAAATTATTTGTTAGCCCTTGAGGAGTAGCCAACAGTATATTGGAAAAATTTCTTTCTGGCTGTGTCTGAGCAGATTTCTTGAGTTGGATAGTCATAGTTGCAGTGTGAACATGACTTTCAAGAGTTGATGTGGCCAATGTGAATTCAGGAGCAACTGGTAGTCTGGTGTCAGGAGATGCTAAGAAAAGATGTACAGGGGAGACTGAGATAGCATTAAGGCAAAGTTTTTTAACCTTAGACAACCTAAAAGGAATCCTTCATGAAAATTAATGAAAACAAGCCCTGCTGTCAGTGGGCTTTTGTTCACTGTGCAAAGGTCCATGCTTCCACTGGAAATTACTTAGAGATATACTGACAGGAGAGGAGATAATGTTGCAAATCATTCTGCTAAGTGATTAATGGCACTCTGAGCCTCCAGTCACATCAGCTTGGCTATATTAATCACCAATTACTTTATTTTCCTCCTGCATTTTTTACCAGTACATCCAAGGAGAGTAATGAAAAGAAACAGCTGAAAGAAGTGTTGGTGTGTTGGAAATGCCTGGTAAACTTCAAGATACCAGTGGTCACTAGGTTGGTTTTTGGTAAAGGCCAGTCTTCTGGAATTCATTTTTCCATGGCAGCCAGTTTGTTGTGTTCAGCTGGTTTCATTTGAAGGTCCTGGAGTGAGCTGAATGTAGCCACTAAGGCCACTCATGCTGCATATTCAAGTGTCTGTCTAGCTAAGTGGATGTGCTTGATTCCAAGTTGAAAACTAGTATGGAATCCCATAAACAAATAACAGCTACCCCTATAACTGTTAAACCCTTGTGCTCTTATTGTGAGGGATTTTTTGAAGCAGGGAAATTAATGCAAGTTGCATAGGACTGGGACTTGATGATCCTTGTGGGTGCCTTCCAACTTGGCCTATTCTGTGATTCGGTACTTTAAGCTGTATAACACAGACTGTCAGAAGTTTGCGTGGATCACAAACTTACACCTGAAGAGATTTGGAGTATGCCTTTCATGTCTTCTGATTTACATTTTGAGCATCAGTCTTTGATTGTTCTTACCTTGCAGTTCCTTGTTACTCAAATGAGCAATGCTAAAAATGAGTAGTCAGTATGTTAAAATTTGTTTTGTATTTTTTACTGATTATCCATGGCATCCCACATGTATACGCTAAAGGCAGAAATGTTTTTACGTAATTTAGAAACTTCTGGTGTCCATATTAATTCCTTGTGGTAAGATTTAGATTTATTTATGCAACGCTTCAGGTGAATGACAGAATTTAGGGAGAAAAAGGATTTTTATTTGTTATTAGAAAAAAAATTGCAGCTGTTTAACTAAAAACATTGCTTTCTAATATTTCTGTTAATTATACCAGTGAAACTGCCATAGTGTGGTGTGGTTTTGGGGGGGGATTTGGCAACTTGTTGCTTTCTTGTTCTGCTTAGGAGTTCCTTTTAATGCTCTCTCTCCAACTACCTCTTGATTTTTTTATTTTTTTTTTAATTTTTAATGTGCTCTCTCTTATGATGCTAACACCATGGTGATTATTATCTGTTACCAAATTATTTTTTTATCATATGTGTCCTTAGTAGTTAAAGGAATTATATTGTATTTTTCCCCTTACAAGTCTTCAAGTATAGTTTTGTGCCTGCATTTTGCTTGTATGTCTCTCTGGATATTAAGACTTATAAATTTTCTTGCTCTTTTTATAGTTTTTTTTTCAATTTTACTCAGTGGGCATTTGTACCTATTTGCCTTTGTTGCTGCCAGTGTGGTAGTAACAACTAAAACTGTTATTGTCTGTCTTTGGATCTTAAAATGTTTTAATAACAACATGCATTTGGACTCAGCTGGTGATTCATTTCAGAACCAATAAATTTACTGTAATTGCAGCAGTGCTGGTGATAGGATCTATGTTTATTATTAATATATAATCCTATGTCTAAGATTATTAGTTACTGATTAGCCAGATTTCCACACAAATAGAAAAGTGGCTAAGTTTGACCACAAAGCTGGGGTGATGCCATGATATGTTTGTGAACACTGTTGTAGTGAGAGCTCAGAAGCAGTCATGATATCCCATAATGAAGTCTGTGTGGCAGGATAGTGGTGTGTGCCTAAGGGTGTTGGGTTTGTTACCATTGGGATATGGGCTTTCGAGAAGAAATGTAAAGGTAGAACTTCCTCATGATCCAGACCACTTGGGAAAATTTATTTTTACTGATGACTTACAAAATTCTTTTACCAAGGAAGGGACAGAGGAGCATTTCCTGCTTTACAGATGAGAAAATGGAGTTACAGTTGCTGAGTGACCAAATTGTTTCACCTCTCTAACAGATGTTTGATAAAACCCATTTTCTCTAATCTCTGCTGTGTGATTTTGTAGTAACTAAGAGCTGCAGTTGTTGTGGTAGTCTCCTGCTTTAGGACAGAAGAAAGCAGTTCTTATAATCCCTAAAAGAATGTTACAAAACCTTGAGTTCCTCAGCAGCAGAGTGCTGCTTAAGTGGGAGTTCTTCATCTCCGGTGTGTAGTAGGTAGGGAACAGCTGTGGTTTATGAGGTCTCTATTCCCATGGGCCTGGGAAACAGTGAATGGATATGTATTAATTCATCTCATATTGAATAAGCATCAGTGTAAGAGCACCTCTTCCATGTTTATTTTCTATGATTTAAAAAATCCTAACAATAGCTTCCTGAAAGCTTTCAAGAGTATGACAGAGATCATCATATTCTTGCATGCTGTGCTAAGATGATAAATGGGCCTTCAAGGCACTGAGAAGGCATTTAAAAAAAACCCAACAAAGCAGGTAAAACCACTAACCTGACCTCAAAGAATCTGCCAGCTGGAGGGAAACCTTAG
Organism: Eopsaltria australis; assembly: GCA_034509425.1. Lineage (NCBI taxonomy): Eukaryota > Metazoa > Chordata > Aves > Passeriformes > Petroicidae > Eopsaltria > Eopsaltria australis. Next base: position 478,307 of record JAVTVJ010000189.1, on the reverse strand, counting down.
CGAGACAGGGAAATGAAAAATTAATGTTGGCTTACTTGGATGAAGTATGTTTGAGACAGCAATTGCATTGCTCACATAGTTATTTGGGCCTCAAATGACTTCATGTGTATATATGTATATAATTAAAACCTGTTTTAAATACACCATTTCTTTCCTCTTACCTCTCCAAAACCACAGATTGTATTTCAGTTGTTAGATTCTTCTATTTCAGGTTTGAGGTTTTTTCCCTCCTTTTTCATACCACATCAGTGATGTGAAATATTTCATTTGGCTAATTACCTTTATTCAGTGGCTAATCTGGCTTTATGCAAGTTCATTTGGACACATGGGGTGTTTTCTTTCTGACTTAAGGGTAAAATACTTATATGGAATATAATGGCAAAGGAGGCTCCTGCTCCTGTCAGTTTTTGTTGTGTAGGCTGTGAGAGAATGAAGGCTCTGTATGGGACACTTCCCTTCACTAGCCATGTGGTGGGATCTACATCCATCTATAGGTGTCTTTGTGTTTCTGTGTTAAATTCAGAGATTAACTACCTGAGAACTGTAATATTATGGCCTTAAAGGTCACAGAATCTTTCAAAATGCTTCTTCCACATTTTTTATTCAATACCTTTATCAACATAAAAGTCTTTGCTACAGAACCAAGGAGAAGATGTGAAAATGTCATGATGAAGAGAAGGTCCTGCATGAAGTTAGGGGGTGATAATTTGTTCTTCAGTTTCTTGCCTTGAGCGGGTATGAATGGAGATGACTTTTGGCTGTGAAGGATCAGGACCAAGGAAGGCATTTTCCCATATTGAAAGAGAGGAGATGGCAAGTTGGTAACCCCTCTGTATTCTCAGCTTTGTTGAAGAGTAAAAGTGTGATTTTGAAATCATGAGTCTGTGTAGATCATGGTCACACTGGAGTCACGCTTAAGACAACGGAATTATCTTCTATGTAGATAACAAGTGTTTCCATGAGTCATAGAATTAAATTAGCTTTTACTTCCCCTCAGCCCCTCAATCTTTTTTTGTCATAAGACTGACTGATTTTGTTATCTAAAAAAAAATAATTGGCTCCAGTTGAAACTTACCATATGCTTGGATCAAGTGTAAGGGCTCCCCTTTGTGGATTTACTGGCATCGAGGAGTAGGGTTGAAGGCAGCTCTTCTATTAGAGGAGGAGGATCGTCTGTAGAAACACCCATTTTCATAAAGCATGTTGGGATTTCATATTTATATTGCCCTACTCTTTTGTCAAACTTGTTTAGAAATTGGCTGTTGGGTTTAAGCATTGCTGTGGAGGAAGATAATTGAAGTGTGATCCCATCAGTTTGATTTCCTTTAGGAAGCTATGTGCATAAAAGCAAAGATTTTAGTACTTGCAATGGCAAAGAAAAAATGCAAGTGTGAACAGCAGGAAATGGCTGCATGTGGGAAGGTCTGAGCCACTAAAGAAGGCTGCAGAAGGAGCTGAAGTGGTCATTCTGGCAGGCAGTGCTGGCTGGTGTTAGCCAGGGCTATCTGAAGGAGAGAGCTCTACGTTTTTCGTTCCCCTGAATTAGTGTATTTCATAATAAATAAAAATGTTAAAAATCTTATTTTTTACTTTTCTCTTTCATGGGAGTATGAATTTTGAAGACTCTTTTTCAGGGATATGTCACCAACATTTCAGAAATAGCCACATATGGCAAGAAGGTAAACTCAGTCCTGCTGCTGAACTTATACTTGGACTGCCCCCTTCTGCTACCAGAGGTTAGAGCTTCTTGTTAGTGCTCAGGAAAAAGACTGTGGCACCCTTTACTTCCATGCCTGCTTCACTGGACCTTGGTCACAACCTCTACTTGCAGTGCAAAGCTGTTCTTGAGGTCTGCCTTAAGTTTTGAATTGCTGAAATCTCTCTTGGACTGTGTTTATTTTATGCATCAAAACTGTGGTGACTAATGGCAATGTTTGGGGCTTGTTCTGTTTCCAGAATTGGAAATAAAGGGTTTTAAAACCTGCAGACTTTGAAGTCTCAACCAATGTAGGAGAATTGTTTTTGTCAACACTTTTTTCAAGTTATCTTAATGCTTTCCTGAAATCTATGTGATTTCAGGTTTAGGCACTGCTGGATATAACTGAAGATATGAGAGTTTGTAATTTTGTCAGTAAGAATTGTTTGATCCAACTCCAGCAAAAATGTTACGTGACATAATAGCTCTGAAATTGCCTGAGGCATTAAGAAATTACGTTGCAGCATGAGGCTTGTTCTGCTGAGTAAAGAAACTGCTATTTAATGTGGGGGAGTTTAGCTTTTCTTTATTTTTTTTCTTTTTCCTGTCCTCTTCCCTAGGAATGTTTCGGAAAAATGAAGACTTGACTCCATCACAAAGATGTTTGGCTGTAAGGTAGGCTTTCAGACATTCTGTTTTGGGGATGCTTTGTGTGCTTTATTAATGCTTTGTGCAGTGTCTACAACTCACATTCAAGATAGAGTTTACAAGCTCATGTAAAACAGATCCATGTTTTTATATATTTGTAGTTTAATTTGTACATCTGTTCTTCTGAAAAATATCACTTGGGAGTAGGTTTTATTAGTTATTTAGAAAAAATATTCTAAGTTCTATGCAGTCTATCCAAATGACTGCCATATCAGATAGGAGACTAGTGAGCAGTACACATATGAAGTAACTGGTGAAGAAACACTGTTAAATTCTGTTTTTCAGTATTTAATTTGCCTTTTCTCATTTCTTTATTTAGGACACTGAAAATAATATGTTGCTTTGGGCAAGAGTGTTGATACATTTGCTTTAATTGAAATTATTGCCAGTTAACACAAACCTTTGTTTATTGATTCAATTGTTGAGGGAGGAATAGAGAACTTAATACAGTTGAACAAACACTTAGGAAAACAGCCTTGCCTTTCCTTCCTCAGGCTCAGCTTCAGTCAAACACATCTATTGAGCAAGGAGAGACTCAATAGCGTTCAGGAGGTCTTTCTGAAAATGCTCAGTATGGATTGGAAAGAAATGCTATGTGTAGAATGTTTCAAGCTGTGATTACAAAAGACAGACAAACTGCTCTTGTCCAGGTGGTTTTTACTGCAGAGTCAGTGATAGTGTGGAGTATGACTTTTCCTACTGTGGAAATCCTGAAGAACTACACAATCCATCTCACGAGTTGCTTGTCTTTGAATTACAGACGCATGCCAAGTCTACTGGAGTATTTAAGTTACAACTGTAATTTCATGGGTATCCTGGCAGGCCCGTTATGCTCTTACAAAGACTATATTACTTTCATTGAAGGCAGATCATACCAACTGCAACAGTCTGAAGCAAATGGGAAGGAAGATACAAAGTATGAACAAACGGATCCTTCCCCAAATGTAAGATGTATGACTCTTGCAGTGCTGATGCTTATGTAATCATTGCATGGAAAGCTTGGTTTGCACTCTTCATTTACAGGCATAACTGCTGAGCTGTATCTGGAGTTCATTCATCAACAGAATAGTTCCCTGTTCAAAAAGTTATGTGCTTATTTTTTAAAGGCAGGTTTTCTCCATGGTTTCCAGTCTGGATCTTGTGGATGAAAGCAGATTAATTTGGAACTTCCTAACAAGCTTATATGGTAAAAAGCAGTCTTTAAATTAAAACTGTTTATGCATGTTCACTTCAAAGCATATACTGTGCAGAAAAACTCAGTCATACATAACAAATTGAAAAAGTCATAGAAATAGTTTCATTTTTCATGCTTGCAGTCATGTAGAGAGGTATTAAAGATTAATTTTGATCTGAAGATATAGTAAAAGATGTACTAGCCATTACACTATGAATAGTACTCCAAGCCACATAAGTATTTTTTTCTCTTTTCGCATATTATGGGAGAAGAGACCAAATTCATAGAGAAGATAGTCCAGTTGATCATGCCTTACAGGAGAGATCGTAGGACCTGAATTTAAATCAAAAGTTCACAAAACTTGTTACTTTTAAAATTTAGTCCAATTAGTTTAATGCCCAGAGAACTGAATATTATTTTTTCACTCTTTTCATATTGTCTTAAATAGTAATGTATCAGGCATTTCAATTTGCATGTGCCTAAGATAATTCTTACCTGACATAGGAGGCAGAATTGTCATGGGATCAATTGGAACACTTCACATGGATGGTTTTTGCCATTTCCAGCACCAGTTGCCCATGTTCTGCTTATCTTGTGAGACCAGCTCTTGCTGGAGTAGATTAAGTTGTTCCCACATGTAGCTGCTTGTCTTGTCCTACCATCTAGAGGTTACGGCCCCACAGCTGGGTCAACAGAGTGCTTCCCAATCAGTTGGGGCATCTCCAACCACTTCCATCCTTGGAAAGTGGGTGAGGACTCTTTGCATTTCCCATTCTTCCCATCTTGTGTGATTGTAGTAACTTGCACGACAGGAATCTAAACTCGTGGCTGGAGGGTGATAACACTTGAAGCTGCTCCACAAGTTGGCAGGGCACGTAAGCTCACACAAGTGAGCTGTGGAACAAGTTGGGAAGGGTGAAAGACACAGGTAGAATTCCTTGCGTGGATCAGCATGGCCCATGCTCTGCTTTGATGTGTTTTATCGATGAAGTTGCAGATGCTTTTGTTTCTAAACATTGTTTTGGCCCAGTAAAGTCTTGTGTACTAAAATCCTATTTCTGCAGAAAAGTGTTATATAGTAAAATTATTGCAAATGACTGGAGCGAAATCAAGCCTGTCTGTATGAGTACTTCTGGACACATGTCTACTGATAGGACTTCCTGGCTTTTTACCATATAATCTTGCTAGTGATATGGACAAGGTCAATAGAAATAGAAATAAATATAAACCTATGATGGCTTCTTCTTTCAGGTAAGTGGTTTTCCTTAAAATTAATTGCTCTTAAGATGCTTGAAACTTTTGCGATTTATGCTGCATTAGCTTTTGACATAAAAACAAAGAGAAGCTGTTTATGCTCCTGGTACTTCATCTCCCTACTGGTGTTAGAGAAATCTGGCTGCATTTTATAACACCAGTGAGTATTGTGTGCTTTTGGAGAAAGATGAATGACACAATTTTACTGCATTTGCTGTATCAATTAAAATATTCTTTGTCTTGTTCTAGAAAAATGTTTAAATACCATTAACTTTATATTAATACTTTAAATTTGTTGTTATTTCAAGAAGAATAAATTTTTAGGTAACTCAAAAAAATTTGGAATGTAGTGGGGATCAGCAAATGTTAATGTCATAAAGAAAATGAATCCTTGAGCTGAGTTACAATAAGTTTCATTTCTTGTTAAATGTATTTACATAACCAAAGTAGTTCATGCCAGCCTCCTCCTCTATACTGTGTGTTGACTGCATGATGTTAAATTGGTTTAGTACTTTTGCTGTGTTCATTGCATGTTAAATGAATCAAGTCACCACATTAAAACTTACTTCTTATATCCCTCCTATTGTGCCTTTTTGCAAGCTATCAGTTGTTGGTGCTCAAAGTGGTGTCAACTCTCAGAAATTAATATCTGTCTTTGTAAGTTTCTTTTTATTATGGCTACCCTTAAAATACAAGATTCCTGTCAGCAGATACCTGCTTTCTTGCTTATTATGCAGAATCCTCCTACAGGTTATGATGTTCTTGCTTAATTATCTATAATTTTTATCTGAGGTACCAACATCCCCAGAATAATGTGCTTTAATACAGTTCAATATTATGTATTACGTTCTGATTCTTTATCAACCTCAGAACAAGTTCATTTAAATAAAATTTTTGAAGATTCCTCTTTACTTTTTTTAATCTATTTTTATATATTATACATGTTTATGCAGTAACGTATTTCTAAAATTTCTGAGCTCTGTCAGTGTTTTACCTTTATTTCTTCAATTAGAAAGCTGCTCCTGAACCCCTTTCTCCAGTTAGGTATCTAGCTTTCAACCTAATTATATTCCCATATAATTTATGCACATTTAGTTTTATCCTGGCACTGTCTTCTAGCTTAAGTACCTCCTTCCCTTCCCAGTGTTGATCATATTTGATATTTTTATACAGGTATGCCCAGTTGTTCATCAAAACTAGATGAGACAGATCTTTTTACTGTTTTTTTTCGTGCAAAATTGAACATGACTTGTAATTATGGCTTAGGCTTTAAAGTTAAATCCTTTCAAGTGTCTTCAAAACTTGAGGTGATGCCTTCTGATATTTACAAATATCAGACTTTTGCATTTGTCAAATACTGCATACCAGAATTAAAGATTCATTAGTTTTAGTAGTAACTGATTTTATGAACATTCATTTCTATTTAAGCTCCTGAAGGTGTTTAGCCAGCTGAACTTTCCCTCTGCTGTACAAAGAGAGATTGTTAATAGTTATAGAATAACAAAGGAATACTTTTAGAAAATTAATGCGCTTCACATTGAACTCTTGTAATAGAATAAAGTGTTAAAATCAAGTTTATTAGAAAACAAGTAGAAACAAATAATTAAACACCAGCTTTAACCATTAATAGGTAGGTGCCTCCTGAATTATCAGGTTGATAATTAAATAACTGGGATTCCTGATCTTCTCTGAAATATCTTCTGAGATGAGCCAAGTGAAATATATGCAATATCCAAAAATACCCTCACTGTTTTACATCTTTTCCAAGTCTAATTTTTTATCAGGTTGTACCACTTCTTACATCTGTGCAACTTGGTGAATCTTTGATATTGCGTGTCTTGCCAAATTGTGTGCATTCTGTTGGACATTTACTGCTCCATTCTGTGTCATGGAAAAGAATTGCCCTTTATTTTGCAACTGGACGTGGAGCTGAACTCTCAGTGAAGCAGGAAGTTATTTTTAAAAGTTTGGGTGTGCGTACTGGAAGCAGCATAGACAGAAAGATTCTGCTTATATTTTTGTTCTGATGCTTCAAGCAAAAGTAGATTGATTGTTTTGTTGTCAAATTTAGTAATTGTAGAACTGTAATGTAAATTAAAACTGTAATGTTTAAAATATTGAGATCACATAAAATAAAAACTTGAAAATTACATTTAAATGAATTAGCTCTCAAACCTCTCTTTTGTTGGTGCTTGGTTTAGTATGTTACCGGGGACTTCCACAAAACATGGTATCTGCCCTTGGGATGTGGATCAGACTAGTGACTTAGAGCTGTCAGTGTCAGGCATATATTGCTCTGTGTATTTTATAATAGAACCTTAGAAATGTTCTACTGAACATACATACTCTTTACTGTGGTGGTTATAGCAAAGCTGAGTTTTGAGAAAATTTGAGTAGGTCCTACCTGAGCAATGCACTGTTACATATGTGTGAGCATATTATTTGTCCTGTTGTTGCTTGATCACTCAGGTTGGGAAAACAGGTCTATCTAGAACTGATTGGCTGAAATTCATAAATCACTTCAGTATTTTTAGTTGGTTTAGAATTTAGATGCTGTAATAATCTAACAGAGATGATTGATGTATTGAGTTGGGGAGAAGTTGAACACCTGCATTATGCCAAAGGTTCCTAAAAAGAAGCTGAAGTTTTGCCATTGTTTTGGACTCTCTGCAGTAATAATATTACTTTGTCCTAGATTATGTTTTGTGTTATGATGTCTTAATGATTTAATTGCTTCAGTAATTTGGCAAGAAAATAAGAAAAAAAATTTTAGTTGCAAAAGGTGCTCTAGTTATTAAATGGACTTTTAGAGACTCACTATGGTTAGACTGGATTTGTTGTGTTGGCCAGGAGAAGTGATGCTCATAACTTGATCAATATAACCATATTCCTCAAGTCTCTATAGAGATTCTTTTCATAAACTATTTTAAAGTTGCTAGTATATATATTACTGAAGAATTAACATGTGTATATCTGTATAGGGAAGGAAGACTATAACTTCCCTTTTTTTCCAGAAGATAAACAGAAAGATGAAGCTTACAGAATCTCCTGTCTTAAATTTTCAGATAGCCGTGGCACAGAAACTCTTGATCTGTGGGCTGTCCTTACTCTTCCACATGACTATTACAAAAACTTTGCCTGTGGAATACAACATTGATGATAACTTCAGAGCTACAGCATCATGGCCTGTAAGGTTTTTCTACCTATATGTGTCACTTATGGCTGCCAGACCCAAGTATTATTTTGCATGGACTTTAGGTAAGTATATGTTTAAAAATATAATAATAACAGGAAGATTGTGTATTGAGGGTCATCTGAGATGTGCACACTTAAGTGTGTTTTAAAAAGTGGCAGTGCCCTCTTGAGGCCTTAGGAAAACCTGTTTGCATTTAAGTTGAGAAACAAAAGCCACCAGAAATGTGAGCACAGTGTTGGGAGAGTGTTGCAAATGAGATCATAGTCTCCCTTATAAGTCTGAGTGAAACCTAAGGAATTTTGGAGAGTGATAGTGTTTCAATGAACAATAACTTTAAAAAAAGAAATAGTAGTAAATCTAGTCTGATGCACAATCCTTCTTTTTGTTTGTTTGTGGGTTTTTTTAAAATTTATTTTGATACCTTTTTTTTTTTTTTGGCATATATTCAGAGTTAATTTTGACCTCTTTCTGTGGTTAGTTATGAGTAATTTGCTTGATGTTATTCAATCATGAAGGAAAATTAATACTTTGGAATTCAAATGCATGGTACCGTTGTTAATAGCTGGTGGCATTTTCAGAATTGGATGGGTGCTACTTCAGTTTTAGTCTTTGATTACTAGAAGTTTGAATGACTGGTGGGATAATGTACCTAGTAACTTATTTAAGACACTTGGATAGATTATATAGCTTAAAGAATATTTTGCATTTCCCTTCATGTTACTTGTAATAAAATGACACGTACAACAGGAAGATGCTTTATTTAAGTAAGCTGACATCTTGAAAGTGGCTCACACAACAGATTTCATCGGCTTCCTCCTCCTCTCCAATTTTACATATTTGTCTCATAATTTTTTGAGAGAGAATCTGTGGGAACAATGCAATAAAGAAAGCTTTATTGTAGCAGAGCAGCATGACTCATTTTCAGCTGCTGGTTTCATTCTTGGTCAATGAATGGAATGCTTTCAGCTTGTCTGGATATAGTCATTCTGGGGCTTGTGGAAAGAAATACTTTTGAATATTGTACTCTTACATACCCATATCATCATCTGTAAATAATAGTAGTCATCTGAAAAGTGAATAATTATAGTTGGGCTTTTTTTTGCCTTTAATACTTCAGCTGGATTCCTCCTTGTGCACTTGCTGGTAGTGTAGAGCTAGCATTCCTTTGGTAAATACCAAAGGAAAGAAACTGACAACTCGGTACTTGCACTTCGCTAGCCTTCTTCCTTCCACTTTGTCTCATCTAAACTTATAATGGTAGGAATAGAATGTGAGGGGCTTTAACAGTTTTTTAAAAATTTCACAGGGAAGTAAAAGAATTATAAATTCAAAATCACCTCATTTCCTTGTATGTGGCCATCCTAATTTGAAAAGTACAGTTGAAGAAATGTTAGTTTCTGAGCTAACAAAGCCCAGGTGAAGGTGATGACTGAAAGTGACAGGCAGTAGAGATCCCTTGTATTTCCTGCATAGTCCAAATGACAGTAGCAGGGAAAAATAGTTTGCTTAGAACATCTGACCTTTGACATGCACTGTAAACACACTCAGAGGTGTTGTAACAGTGGCCTTGTGCCATTAGTGGAAGTTTGATGAGCCCTGCATTGCTTAGAAAATTACTGTTTTCTTCTGTTAGCTTTGTACTGCTCTGTGTGAGGTGCTGTAAATGTGCACCTGCTTGGAGGGTATCACACAATTTATTCGTTATGCTTTAAGCATCACTGTTGCTGCATAATGAAGACCAGAGACATGCATCTGAGCATTGAGCTGCTGTCTCAAATCATTACAACCAGCCACTGTTTTGTAGTCTTGATGCATCTCATTGAGTTTGTTTTTCTGTCTGATTGCTCAAGCAAGTCTAAGTAGGTGGTATGGGAGACAAGGAACATCTGTACTGTGAAGCAGCTAGTGCTGCCTCTCATTCTTATGCTTTTGTACAAGTTTTTGAATTGGAAGCCAGTGTTGCTTGGATTGTTTTCTGTTTGTTCAAGTGATCCTCAGTATTTAAAAGAAAAAAAAAATATAGTCTTTAAAATGTGATAAATGTTTTGAACAAACTACATGTTGTGTGATGCACAATTTGTAATACAGACAGTTTATAATTCATTTGTTTCTTCTTGTCTCATTGCAGCAGATGCAATTAATAATGCAGCAGGGTTTGGTTTTAGAGGCTACGATAAAAATGGAGTTACACGTTGGGATCTAATATCAAACCTGAGAATCCAGCAAATAGAGGTTTGTTTCTGACTCTTTCAAAAAAACCCACATGCCTCTGGAGGTAGTTGCTCTTCATTTCAGTAACTTTTCTTACGCATTTATTCCTTTACATAGTGAATATGTTCTAAGTCAGTAATGATGTGTTCATACCTTTAGAAAAGGGTGGAAAAAAGCCTGTTTTGAACATGTTCCACTTACCAATACACTTCCAAAATATTTTGTGGTTATAAGTAGTTGAGTAAACAACTTATTCAGCTCATCACAAATTTGGGTAGGAGGATTTATAATTTATACACAAGAATTTTGTAACACATTGTGATACTCTGCAATTATGGAAATAATTAGTTTGTTTTACTTTACAGTTTTCCACAAGTTTCAAGATGTTTCTTGATAACTGGAATATCCAAACGGCTCTTTGGCTCAAAAGGTATTTATTTCTTAAAGGAAATTTTTCTCCACTGAAGTTTCTTAGATAAATATTTCTTTATTTATTTATCTGTAGATGATATAACATTTAAAGCTAAATCCCACAAAACATCACCTGTTTAGCAATTGTGCAGGACATTCTTCTTGTAATACTTGAATTAAAGCCTCTGAGTTTAGAACTTCTCTCTTAGTGTAAACTATTGGGTTATGATAGAAACTGTTTTTCTTCACACGCCGTAGGGAACCTAAAACTGTTAATCTGCAGAGGCGTCTTTTTTCCCCTCTCTTAGAATTCAGCCAGTGCATGTTGCTGAGAGCAGCAGGCAAAATGTACATCTCAGCCTGTGAAAGCTCTCTGTTATTTTTAGCCACAGAGTGATACAGGAGCTTCCATCCGTTCTGTGAGAGAACTTGCTGTGCTCCTTCCATTATAAGTGCATGACATGCATCAAACTTTACAATGTGGTGTCAGCAAAAATTCCAAATGAATCCCTCTCAGCTGCACTCTTTTTCCTTACCTGGGGAACAGGTACAGTGCCCTGTGAACTACATAATTCTGTTTCTTTTTGGTAAGGAGAATGTAGAAGTGTTCTTGAGTAGCACGTGGGTGTTGTTTCCCTTCTTCCAGTCAGACTGTTGAGTTGATCTCTTATCCACAGGTGCAAGTTTTACTGAGACCCCTATCTTGGGATCACTTAGAGGACTTTACCGCTCATTCTAGGATAGCTGGCAACTGATGTCTCTTCCATCAAATTTCTTCATAGTGTATTCTCTTCCTTCCAGAATTTCATCCCTAAACGTTTTGCTCACCCAATTTAAAAAAGAAATTATTCTGGTTGGCTCAGTAGTCAATGGAGTCTATTGCTAGGACAGTCAACAAGAAATTCCATGTTTGCAAGTATTGAAATGTAGCATTTCAAAAACCAAATGTTATTTAGCTATTTTAATTTAGGTAGAAAACAGAAGTTTAACAGTATTAAAATATAATAGGAAAAGGTTGTATTTCAACAGACTTTCAAATTTCCTAAATGGAATGATTCTAAACAAAAATTATTAGTGAAGAAGCATAATATTTCTGTTAAACATTGAAAGAAAAAAAGTGAAAATCAGTTGCTCAGGGTGACAATAAAACAAGATGTGAAGAAAAGTTAAAGCATCTCCTGTAATAAGTATTTTTTAAAACAATAATAGAAGTATCCTTGGGGATAGCCTAAGTTGATTCTGTCAAAGGGAGAGGGTGTGGAAGGGTGGATGTTCTGTGAAAGTTTTGTTGCAAGCAAAAGATTGTTTTAATTGATCATATATGAGGTCCATAAATAGTGGTAGAGAATATGTATTTTGTTACTAATCATTTGGTTAGTTGCAGTGCTCCAACAATTTGTGTAGAGGACCAGCTCATAGATTACTTCAAACATTTACTTTTAATACCTCACTTTTTTACCACTTATAGAAGTACCCAAAACTTTAGCCATTTATCTCACATGAAATACCAGACATCAGCATTTGTTCTGTTTATTTCTGATCGCTGAAGAGAAACTGAACCATCAGTTAAAACCTGATTGTGTGTAAAACCTAACTTGTGAAAAACACAGTTTATGGAGCTAAAAATCTCAAAGAGGTTTAGTAAATATTTAATGTAGGTCATAGTACACAGCAATTCAAATGCCTTATTGTTACAAGCATCTAAGTTAAGATAGATATTTACATAGTAGCATATATCAACAATATATATCATTATAATGTTTCCTGACTGGGAAAGCTGTTACATTCCCCCTCAGCCTGTTCTTTCTCTTTTCCAAAGAAATTATATAATCCCATTTATCTTTGGTCATGTTTGCAAAACCTATGTGGTTCTTGTTGCTCAATTCTGACACTTTTCCGAACCTCCTGTCTTCTTAGAGTGGATGTAGTAGTTCTGCTAAGACCTTCAAGATCTTTCCTTGGCTTTTTAGAGGCAGAGTTGATTAATTTGAATGGGCTAGTTATAACTATTTTCTTTGGGTAATACTGTGATGTATTAGAAAGTGTGTTATATCTGTCTTTTTTTGCAGTAGCAAGCTACTGTTGATTCATGCTTAGCTGATAGTCAGTGTTCATACTGTTGATCCATATTCATACTCAGCTACACGTTTTCAGTAATGTTACAGGAATGGTACTGGTTTGTGTCTTCCACTTTTCTTATTAGATGTTCTATGCTTTGGACTTCATCTTGTTGATTTCAGAACATCCTTCAAGTCTGACAAGATCATTTTGGATTCTTGTGCTCTCTACTAAGAAAACGATACCAATCTCGTCCATCCCACCTTCCACCTCAAAAAAGGAAGGAAAGACATGGTGGAAAAAATACTTCTCAGTCTACCACCTAAGTTAGTAAAGAAACTATAGAAACAGACCAAAGACAGTACCTTGTTGAACAGTTGATCTATCTTCCCACTTCTAGAGCATTATGGATAAGATAACCTGAACCACCTATATTTGAACAGATTTTCTCAACCTGTTGTGATGACCATATTTCCTTGGCTTGTTTTTAGGATCGTCAGATGAAGCATTTGAACATGATTTATTATTGCCAAGTCCATGGAAGCATTTAAGTTTACTTTTTACTCTTTGAAATTGAAATCCGATTTTTTTTTTTTTGTACTATCTTACCTCACTTGCATTGATACAGCTGAAATTTGGTTAGTTAATTTAGTGAGTTTTGTTCACTCCTGAATGCTTTCCAGGGACAATTGCAGTACTTTTAACCAAATAAAGATTGAAAACATGTATCACTTTAATAGTGAGACATAATTAGCCAGCAGTCATATATATATAGAATTAATAGCAGTAGTAGAACACATAACATTTCACATGTGTTTAGTGCTCTGGTGTAACAAACATTTTGAAACACTCTTCTGTAACTAATCCCAAGCAGATTAAAAAGCACACATATATGTACGCAATTACATGCAAACTGCACCTCCTCTCCCAAGGATGTGCGGGATACAAAACCCTGCTTGCATGCACTACCTGTGGGAGATGCGGGTGCTCCAGCCTGGTGTGAATGCGCTGATTTCATGTGCCCTCTAGAAAAGCCTGGCACAAATGCATGTGCCTGCAGCTGGCAGGGATGGGACACTGCTCTCTGGCATGGTGCACTGCACTGACAGTCTCCTGTCTGGATGCGGCTACTCTGTGTCTACCAGGGATGCTCTGTCTTGGCCAAGACAGAGGTCATGGTGTTGGTGGGGTGACTTCTGGCAGTGTCAGACCAGGTTTTGATGAAAAGTATTTTGCTCCAAGATGTCTCCCTGACTCATCACAAATTTTCCTAATGCTTTGCTACTCCTGAGGCTGACAAAGTGTCAAAAATGCCTCTGTTTACTACTCAGCCTGGCCAACATTGCTTTCCTCTTTAAGGTGATCTGTTTTGGGCAAATGTCCTCAGATAGTTTTGAGTATTATGTCAGCCCCATGTTCTCATCTTAATGGCTACTGTGAGTGAACCTCTTTAGCAAGAGGAGGGGGTTGTGCACATATCCCACTGAAGACCTCATAAGATAAAACTTACCACATCTATTTGACTGGAATAAACTAAATTAGCAAATCACATTTTTAGTCTTCCCGTATCCAGATACTGTCTTTTTACCTTCTGTTCTTCAACATTGACTGCATCAGTAGGTTTCAGTAATCTTCTCTTTATGTGGAAGTTGCAGTAAAGTAGTTAGATTAGTAGTGGATGTTGTGGCTCTCTGTATCATTACCTTGTCATCTTTGAATAACAGATGTGCATTCTCTTCTTTTTCTCTGTTACTTGCTGTGTGGTTATAAAACCTTTTTACATATTGGTGTCTATAGGCTTTTTAGTTGAAACACATTTTTGTATGTTAGCTGTAGATTTGTGCTCATGCATGCTTGTGGTTTTTATTTTTGCTTTGTTAGTTTGTATCTGTTTCCATATTTCCTATTGCTTTTTGGTTTTCAGATTATTAAAGACATTAAAGAACTCTTGATGAAGCCATATCAGGACCTTACCATGTTTCCTATCATTCTTCCACATCATGATGGTTTGTCATTGTGTCATATAATGTTGTCTTCTAGAAACCACCTTTCTTGGATTCCTTTTTCCCTTCTTCCTTCTAGAATTCCATGCTATAGGACCTTGCCTAGTAATTCAGTCTCAGTTTAAAAATAACACAGAGTTCAGCATTCTCCTTATTTGATACTCTCGCAGCGCTAGAGTATTTATTACAATTTCATCGTCATGCTCACCTAATTGTGTCACACAGACACATTTTCAACTGTAGTTTCTTTATTATTCAAAATTGAAGGTAGTTGTTAGTTTTCCCCTGCTCCAATAAGCTGCTCTCATTTTATGGAAAACATATACCTGACTCATCCCAAGAGTCTGGGGGTGTTTTGTGCCTTCCAGTGCAGCTTTTCAAACACATTCTTTGATGGCTCAAGATCCCTTATTAATGCCAACATCCATCTTTGGATGCTTGTGTATCACTTTCTTAGGATTAAGGACCATGTGTGATGGCACTGAGCACAGTTTGGCACTGAGGGCTGGAATTGGGAGCTGTGAATGGCTTTAATCATTTTCTATAAGCCATAATATAGCGACAACATTATTAAATAAAACTGCAATTGCATTGAAACTTCTGTGTTGGAGATAAAACTGGTAAAAGTATAAATGATAGCTGGGAAGACTGGGTGATCTGTTCTGTGTTACTTATCTTGAATTGTTTCTGACTTGCTAGAGTGTGCTATGAGCGAGCCACCTTCAGCCCAACGATCCAAACCTTCATCCTTTCTGCCATCTGGCATGGTGTTTATCCAGGATATTATTTAACATTTTTAACAGGAGTGCTAATGACACTAGCAGCACGAGCTGTAAGTACCAACCAAGTATCCTCTTAAATAATAAGTTTTGTAAAAGCAAATTGATCGTGTTCTCTGATCTAAAGATGCCCTTTGCTGTTGATGCACAATCTGTCTGATAGTGGTGTTTACTTTTTTCAGTTGTGAGAACAGTGGGAATGATTAATTAAAAGGAGGGCTTGGTTGGTGGAATCAAATAAGACTGTACACAGCCTATAACATCGTTGTAGTATATCTTTTGTGAAAGCTCTTCCTCTGTATTAACTGATGGTGTTTTATAATAGCATGCTGAACAGGTTGATGTTATCTAAAATAATTCTGAAAAAATCAGTGACGATGAGCAGCTTAAAATTTGGGTGTCAATGCTATATGTATCTAGAGTCTGCCTCATCCCTAATTTGTGTCCAGTACTATTGTAAGGATGGTAACTAAAGAATGTTCCCCCTCTAGTGCAGTTACTATTTCAAGTTAGCCAGCCAGTAGTGCAGTCATGTTAACAAGCTTTTGCAGTTGCTATTCAAAACCATATGGACACAGCAAACCTGCCAAGAAATCTCTCACAGTTCTGCCTGAGAAAGCTGTGTAAGAACAGAGACAGGTTTGTCAGTCACTCAGTGGAAAAGAGGAACTAATTACACATCAGATCAGAGCAGCATAACAGAGCACTTTTTTGTTGAAAGAAGCAGAAGAGTGAGAAATGAAGCAGACTGCTCTGTGGTTGCTATAATAGCTAGGGGGAGGTGGTACTTCAGATTTAGGTTGTTACTACATCAATAAAACAAATGCTTCTCTTTCTTCACAAGATGTGGGTGTAGTCCCTGTTTGACAGAACTGACTCTTTTCTTTACAATAGATCTATCACGGGGAACTTTTGACATTTATCAGCCAGAGGCTGGTGCAAAAGCCAAGGTTCTGGGACAGTTCACAGATAAAAGTTGTTTACTTAGTCTACCAGAGAAGCCCAGGAAGAAGGACAGTGAGCACTCCAATTTACTGGACTCATCTCACTACTTTGTATTCATGTTTCATTTGTATCAATCAATAGGCTAGTAAAAAAATATTTTGAGTTTCTGTATCAACAGGTACTTAATATTAACTCAGATATGTTAGAGCATATTTGTTATTTAACTCTACTAGCCTTTAACTGCAAAGTTTGGCAGCTGTGTTCCACACTTTGTTCTGTTATGCATAAGCATATATCCAACTTATTTTACTGCCTTTAATCATTACACATTTAATAACTGTTTACTAGTGGCAGTCATAGATTTGTGTTAAAAGTTGTTCTTCAAGTCCTAAAATACAAGATTACAGGAAATTTTGTGAAGTTTCATCTGAATTCTGCAGAACTCAGGAACAAGTCCTTGCAAGTGACCATAGGAATAAACTAGAGGGAGATGGCAGAATGAAGGGTATGTAGCTAGAATTACTTGTTTGACTTAGCTTAACTAAGCAAAGATTGGGTGGGAATGTGGCATCTACCAGGCAATTAGAACAAGAAGAACAAGAAGGGTAAAAAAGGGTTTTTAATGTAAAGAATTAAATCAGCAGAAGCTAGCCTTGGATACATTCTTTGGTATGAGGAGTTCTAAAGAAACAGGATTGAGGAAGCTGAACAGTGTACTCTGGTGTGCAGCTTTTCAGAGAGCACTGCTTCAGTGCAGGTGACCAGGAGGTGGCAACTGTGATATCAGGTTGGGGTCAAAGGCTGAACTGAGCCCATCTTGGCTTGTCAGCACATAAGAGTGTGAGCAAGGATGATAGTTCAGTCAAAGGAAGGAGAGGCAAAGATTTACTCATGTCTTTATAATTACAGACTTAAATGAAACTGAACCCAGCCCTGTGTGGGGTTTGGGTCTTGGTTTTTAAAGTACTTTTGGTATTCAATCTTTTGAGCAGAATTTTAAAACAAAAGAACACTCACCATAGAAAATTGAGTGATTTTATAATAATCCCACTTGATAGAAGACTCCTAAAATAAGTAATTAGAACTGATATTTTGTATATTCTGATACATACCCTGCTTGTCTTATAATATATTTTATTAACAAATGTATGGAAATGGCTTACTGTATAGAAGCTTTTGTCTGAAACAATCTGGCCTTCACTTACTCTGTATTTACAGAATGGCTTCATAGAATATAATGTCTGTGTCATTCAGACAAGCAGTGCAAATTTGCATTGGATTTAGGGTAGGATTAATTTGCTTAAATTTTGTTTAAATTGATAAATGCTTTAATTCCCATGCTGAATGAAGTGCAGGGAATTTGAGCCAATTCCTGTTGAAGTTGATGGGCATTTTGAATAGTTCAAAGATATTTGACCAAACTGTAGCATTGAAATTCATCCTATGACTTTTGTGTCAATACAACAAACTGAACTCTCAAGCTTTGTTCCTCAGCTAACTCAGTATTACCTGCTTTTTCAGATAAGAAACAATATCAGACACTATTTTGTTGAATCTCCTGCTGTTAAACTATGTTATGATATTGTAACATGGATGACAACTCAAGCAGCAATAAGTTACACAGTTGTGCCATTTGTACTGCTCTCTGTAAAACCCTCTTTCACCTTCTACAGGTAAGCACATCCTACCTGTTTTCTTTAACTTGGAATGGAAGTATTTTCAATGGCAGAAGATTTCTGAAACTATTTTAGTGGTATAATTCTAAGATTGATTTCTAGCTGAGCAAACTGTGTTTCTGTTCTAGTGCTTGAGCATAGTGTGCCTTGTGTATGAAAAACCATAGAGCGCTCGCATTTTTCTGTTGTAACAGACTTACTTTTCAGGGGGCAGGGAAAAAACCCAACCAAAACCAGAGGATACCTTTGAAATTAATATATGCCCTATATTTTATAGCAAGACTAGATCCTGACTTCCTAAAAATAACTTTTGAAAAAAGTTCACTTTATACCTTGGTGCAGTCCTAAATAATGTGAGGGATGACTTAATTTCTGATTTTCCCCTTAATTTAATTTTCTTAAAGGAAATATTAATGTTTTCCTATCTTACACGCAAAGTATATCTGTAAGAATGATCAGAGCAGAGTTTTACTGATTTATTATTTCTGTTTGTGTTTTAGCTCCTGCTATTTCTGTCTTCATATTGCCAGCATCCTGGTGTTGTTGGTATTTCCATTGAAAAGAACTCAAAAAGGAAGTAAAAATCATGAAAGTGTCCAGCCTGTGTGGTCCAGAAAGCTAGAAGAAGAAAGACTTTTGCAAAAGAACAGTTATTCCACAACAAATAATAGTTTCAGTCAGAAACAAGAAATAACCTGCAGATATCAAGCATTAAAACAGTGATTGAGGAAATACTATGATGAATATATTTTGTATGTTTTCAAAAACCCATTTTTAGCACCTTTTAAAGGGGTTTGTATTTGTTTGCAAAGATATTTAGTAAGAAAAGAATGCATTACCTAGGAAAATCACATACAATAGCAAGACTGGAAACAAAACAAATTAACCCCTCCCATGCCATGTCCCTGTGGATCACGCCTTATATGAAGATATTACCATTATTTCAATGGGCACTCAGGACTTGCAACGTATGTCCATAGGGTCATATGTGTGCCCTTTGCTGAATGTACGTTGTGTATCCCAAGGCACTGATGGGGTGGAATAAAATTGTGTCAATCTAGGATTAACAAAATGGAAATTAATTTTTCCGACTGAATGACTTGCCTTAAACCCTCTATTTACTGAAATATTGTTTCTAAGTGGGTATTTCAAGTTTGATTTTATGTAGAAAGTATTTCAAATATATAACACTATGTGCTATAAAGAAGATAAAAATAGGAAATGCAAAGTCACTAGAAGACTTTGGAATCTTTCAAAGGGAATTGCAATAAGCATCTCAGTATTTGGAGGGTTTTCTTAAAGTATCTCAAACTATTAGAGTACATTACAGAACTGTAAAGATTGATGCCAAATTATAGTTAGGTTTCTTTAAAGTATAATTACTCTGAATGGATTAAAATGGCCCTTCTGAATGGATTAAAAACACCTCAAGATTTACCTTTTCCAGGGATTGATAGCTCTAATGTAGGTTTCTTTTACTTTAAAGTACCTAAACCCAATAAAATACTGCCAAGTGGGCTTTGCAGCCAGAAGGGGGAAAGGCAGCCACAAGGCACAGAAGACAATGTACAAGCACTGGGATTTCAATGAAAGTGCAGTTTTGCCCTTAAATACCATAAATACTTGTTCTAGAATAGAACTGTTTTACAAAAAGTGATTTTTAATACTTAAAGTTATTTTGAATTTTCAGGCATCAGTTAGTTGATGATGCTTTCAGTATAAAATAGCAAAATTACCTTGAAGCTCCAGCACACAGGTAGTAAAACATGAAATGACTATTACGACCAATTTCTGTATGCTTGATAATTGATGAACCTTAATCCAAAGAAGTGTGTGAATTTGAGGAAAAGCTTTTTCTTTTAATTAGAATTTTAGATGCAAATTTCATGTCATATTTCTGGGTAACAATGAAAGAAAGAAATCATTCAGAATATCTGACAGTCTGAATTATGGAAGTGTGTCAAGGAAACAATGCAGTGGTTATATATCTATTCCCGACCATTTATTGTGATGATGGTCAGTGCTAGAGTACTACTGTTAAAGGGCTACATTTTAATTGCATATATTCTGTATTTTCATATAATTTTTTTAAGTAAACACAAACTGTTTATCCATGTGGATTTTTCTTAAATTTTAAGATACGAAATAATACCAGGGAAAAATAATGCAGCTGGTTGATTAATAACTACCAAATGATTGAGAAAATTCTGTCATAATGTTTTGAAACCTGAAGTTTTCATCAGATATCTAGCTCCAGTTGGATGAGTATTCTTACTACGAGAAGTGCAATGATGGTCCTCAGCTTTGGGGATATTGCCACACAAAAACCATCACAGTACTCCCTGAATAACCAGACCCTAATTTAGGTCAGAGTTGCTTCCTGGCTGTCATAACTCTGTGTCTGGCCCTTGACTCCAGGAGGAGAAGAACATAACTCCCATATATGTAGGTTAGCACTAATTAATCTACTCAGAAAGGGGGAACTGAATATGAAATGAGAGTGGATGAGTCTGTTTAGATGAGCAGGGATGTTCATTGTTTCAGTGACAGCTGTATTATCTTTAAGATAAAATAATCTTGACTTCTAAATCTTTACTTTGATTGCCCAGGTAGACTTCTGCTTACATGGGGTTGTGGTTGTCACATGCCTCTTTGACATCACATTATGGTTTTCTTGTTGTTAATAAGTAAGGGCATGCTAGTTTGTTTGATCATCCTTGTTAGATACAGAATCAGGAAAGACATATTTTTGCTTTCTGTACTTGAAGAGACATTTACATAAAAGAACAAATTAGATTTGCACATTTCTGGGTGGGTAAGTAGAAATAGGGTTGATTCTTTTAACTTTTTTTACTCTTGAACTTGAATTCATCTTATTGGTGCAGTCTCCAAATCTATTCAAACAAACACTTCCAGATGCCAGTACAATGTGCTGTTTTCCTATTTATGTTCTTGTACTCTTGTTAATTATTTTGGCATGTGTGCCTGTGTGTTCAATGGAGGCTTACTAATTCTTCTTAATGAAACATGGAAAGTTGTAAAGCCTCCCAGAAAACAAGCAGGTTTACGGTCGTGCAGAGTGGGTACTTCAATGTGAGTGAATTCAGAGGTACAGTTTTGTTCATAACTTTTGTATATAGGGAAGTTGAAATAACTATGAAAATACATTCATGCTTTCATTTGGCACAGGTAGCAAAATACAGGCTTCAAAATTTAACATTGACATTATTTCTTCATAATTTGAACTCATTATGTAATTGCAACATAAGAAAATTATGGCAATTAATTAATTCTGCACAGAACTTAAGTATTGTGTCCTAGAATTTACCCCTTAAATGCCATTGTTAAATATAAAAGTACATTGAACAAAAATCTGCTCTTCACAAAAATGAATTCTCTTAGGGACTATGGAAAGAAGCGTTTCGCTTCAATGGCAGCACTCTGATTTTAGTTGAACTGGGGTTTTGATGTTTCTTTCCCTCTGCTTTA
Organism: Eopsaltria australis; assembly: GCA_034509425.1. NCBI lineage: Eukaryota > Metazoa > Chordata > Aves > Passeriformes > Petroicidae > Eopsaltria > Eopsaltria australis. The sequence goes on along the minus strand of JAVTVJ010000189.1, from coordinate 456,707 downwards.
CTTGTTTTCTGCCTTGCTATCGCACTGGATCCTTTTTATCCATTCAGTCAGAAAGTCAAGAGCAGCCAGCCCCAAAGCTTTAGATAATTTTTAGATTTTACACACATCATTTGATAATACTGAATTTGAAAGGATGGCAGTGATTACTATTGCTCTTCCTGAGAAAAACTGTAGAAAGTATATTTTCTATAAATGTTTTGGACATGAAGGAAACATGGTTTTAAGTATTCTTTCACTTATTAAATAATGTATATTCAAAAGGTAAAAGTGTTTCCTGTATTGCAGATCAGCACACTATGAAAAGTAAATACAACATATCATTCATAACTTTATGGTGCTTTGCAGATATTTGCCTATTGTGAACAGTTCATTCAGGCACTTAATGAGTTAATGTTAGTTAGTAAAAGTAGTCACCCTGATAGTAACTATTTGCTTGCTTAACGATTTTTAATTTTTATGATTCTGTATTACTGAGAGAGATATATATTACATATTTAAATAATACTTTCAGTGGTGCCCACTACTGTTGTAATCAAAAAGGCTGTTAGCTTTGCAGTTACAGATATGCCCTTCTTATTCAGAAAACGTATTCTTCCCTGGCCATGCCTTAAGTTGACATGTAGACAAGATTTCAGTAATTGGTGACATTTGAAAATGTATTACGTGTAAAATACATTTTAAAATATTGGTATGCATTTCAGTATGCTCTTGATAACAAATCACACTTTAGTGAGAAGACCATGAAGAGACTTTGGTATATTCCCCTCTCTACACTGACATATGGTATGTTTTACCAATATAGTATATTATTTATTAGAAAAATTTTACACTTGAAGAACTTGTTCTGTTTCCCCCAGGGGAATAAGTAATATTCATGTAAATGCTAGGCTTGTATGACAGGATGCACACTAGGTAGTTTTGCCTCTTTTGATGGCATTGATTTGGATAGTGGTAAAATGTCCTCTGATGCAGAGGAGATGTTTGAGATCATCACCTCCTATCTAATTCATATCAAAAGTAATTGTAACAAAATCTAGCTTTTTTTTTCTCTCAGAAGCTTTGCAAATGAATTGTTGACAATTTGTTTAAATACATGATCAAATGTGTCTTCACGTTTGCATACAAATGTGTAACTTGCTTATATGTAAACTTTCACATGTTCAACTTTATAAGTTGGCCTTGAAAGATAAAGAAATTTAAAAGCACAAGTTACTATAACGTAGGCTTTCATTTCCCTTAAGTCTTTCACTTTGTAATTCTGAAATCAGACTTGAGAATTTAATTTCCATTGAAAGCTTTGAAATACTACCATCTATGTTGAAAAGTGGTCAGTGTTAGGAAAACAGATGGAAATAAATTTAAGGATTTTAATATTATGCAGACTCTATGTATAAAAAAAATACACATTAGTTCTGTGCTGATTCATCACAGCATTTCACTACATGAGTGACCTTTATGTATTTATTTAGATCCAATAATACTCTGAACTGCACTTAATGTGTTTTTTAATTTCCCTGTTTAAAAATCAGTTGACAGTAAGTATTTCAATAAGTATTTAAACACTACTCTGAATAAGCAAGCAGACACTCTAGTGAATTGAGCCTACTCTCATAAGATTACCAGATCTGTCTGCATCTCAGCTAGTTTGCACTGTCAGTCTTCATCTTCTTCACAGTCTTGGTGGAACAGGATGGCAGTGGAGAAGCCTCTAGTCAGAATGTGTCCAATCTGTGGCTGGTAGGGTTTGCCACACAATTCCTGCAGGGAGCTAACCCTATGTGCAGAGCTTGACAGAGGTTCTGCTTGCTTGTGACCCAGGCTGCAGCTGCTCTATGCTACATCTGGCTGGATTTTTTATATATTTGCTGTCTTAATCTAGACATTTTGCAAACACCATTAAATCCAGGCCTCCGCAAAGTTACAACTACAAATACTGCAACACTTGTTTGTTATGGTCAAAGCTAAATTAGAAAAAACGTTTCTTAAAAACTTGTTTCAGAATGGGCTTTTGGTAGGTTTTTTACAAAATCTAACCATCAAATGTATCAATTTTCATCATATTAAATATGTAAAACACAATTTTGCTCAGTTTAGGTATACAAATGTGCAAAAGTAAATGTTGCCACTTTATCATCATTTGTGCATTAGCTGTTTGTCCAGTGACTTAGACCTGGTCTTGGTTGTAGATGGTTTTAGATTTTCTGAATCCATATAAACATCATGTAAATTTCAAATTGAAAAACTGTCATTACGTATAGTGTGCATAAATACACTTAAAACAGCCTATATCAATATTCAGATAAGGCTGGTGTTGAGCCCTCCCATTGTACCTTACATCCAAAGGCTGTGGGGCTCTGCTCTCAGACTACTTGAGCTTCCTGCTTCCTAAAGTGAAAACAGAATCTGTTGGTTACACTTTAAGTGGCAAGTAAAGGCTTCTTCCACACTGTTGCAAAACCAACCTTTATAGGCTATTCTGCTGCAGGCTATGATATAAGATTAGACTTCAGACTGAGATCTGAGGTAGGGCCACTTCTGGAGCAAAGTTTTTTATTACTAGTGACTCAGTCCAGCACTTTATTCCAAACAAACCTCTGCACACCATCTTCTTCCTTCCTTTTGTTCACTTAGGGGGAAGTACCCCAGGCTGGATTTTCATTTCGGTTTCACTACAATATGTCATATGAATAGATAGCTGTGGTCCATGCTCTAGCCAGATTAGATTTGAAAACTGGGACAGTGTAATCTGAAACAAAAAAATAGAGAAAATGGGGTGCCTAAAGACTGGTAATCAGCAAAGTGCAACACTGCTTATTAAAGGTGCAACAATTACTACAATAAGTTAAGGAGTATTTGCCTATGCATCTTTTGCCTTTCTCTGCATTTTTCAGTTCTCTTTACATCTTTTCTTTGTATATTCTTTTGTCCAGTGGTGTTGACTATTTCTATGGAAAAACTGCTGATGTGTCTTACTGTGACAAAGGTGTCAAAATGCTACAATAGTAATTAGGTAGTAAATCCCAGACCTCAGATGTGTTCTAGATCAGTTAGAAGAGAACATTCAAAATGTATTGGATGAAAAATAGTGTAAGATGGGTAATATAGCATTATTCAAAGATGTTGTAATAAGTTATTCAATTTAAGAATTTAAAATATGGAACTTTATTCTTTCCTGCCTTGGTTACACATTCAAGGGAATAGTTTTACCTCAATGCAGAAGTAGTTATGGCTCCAACCACCCGTATGTTAAGGTGAGAGAACACCCCTAAAAGTGGATAGCTACAGTATTCCTAAATTTGCCTTTCCTGGTTCAGAATATAATACATTGTCAGTGAATTTCATTTTTCTTATTCCAAAATATATATTTTTTAAAAAGTGTTATTTTTCAACGGATCCATAAACTAAGTGTTGGTGTATGGTAAAATTAAAATACCACTGTTAGTTACACTGTGATTGTGATATTTTAATAATTACTTATTTCTAATTTGTCTCAGCAGTGCTGCAGAAGCAGCATGCTGTTATGTTTCAAAGGTGTTTTTAACTTGCCTATAAATGTTCTTTTCTAATTTGTGTCTTTAAATCTGATTAAACTGTAGTTTAAAAAAAGTGAACTTGTTTTTCTAAATTCTTTGCTGTCTGTCTTTATTGAGTAGTGAATAACAAAACTGTTTTAATGCAGTTTTTCCTTTTAGATTGCTAAATATACATTGCATGCATTTACACTGTTATTTGGAATGTTCTAGTTCAAAATTGCTTTCATTTAGTTTGTTTTCTAGAGCTTATATACAAGTATATGTATATAATTATTTTTCAGTAGAGCTAGTTAACAGAATTTTGAGTCTAGCCTCTTGTTACTTGGGAAGGTGCTTAAGCAATTTAAGCCCTCCATTGCAGAGCATATTGCTACCCGATGAGCACTACTTCAGATTATGACAACTGTGGTATTTTTAGCTTGAGAAATGGAAGCCTCATAACTGAGAAATCAAATTCAGTGCTTTGAAGAAGCTGCTGCTTTAATTGCTGGTTCCAGAGAAGCAGGGCTAAATGTGTACCATACATGCACATTTTCTTGTCTTTTTGAAACTCAGCTACCAGGACTCCGCTAAGGCAGTTGCTGTTGCTGGTGACAGTATGTTAAAGCTGGCTGAGGCTCCTGGACCTGCAGGTTTTTACCGTGTGAGCTTTGATTGTTAGAGAAAAGAAGGGATATTATGTGTCACTACTAAAGAGACACTGTTTCCATCACTTCCTGTCTCACGCTAAATCATTTTCTCTCCTTTGGTCTAGTATTAATTCCACTTCAGTACAAACATCATAAAGACAGTGTAACTTCTTGAAGACATCTTTATTCAGATCTCTTTCTGCCAGGGGTCCCACCCTAGAGGAATATGCAATGTGTGGTGTTCTCTTGAAAGGCCCTACTGTAGCAATGGTATTTTTGAGCCTTGTGTGTTTAGAATTCTCTTTTAGCAAGCTGTATCACAGGAGATGAAAATACTTGCCATTCCAACACAAAGGACTCCAGATGCAATTTTAGAAGCTCTGGTGAATGTTTTAATTTTAACCAGAAATTAGACTGCAATGGAAATTGCCTTCTCAAATACGCATTCACTACAGAGTCAGTCAGGGGTATGAAGTGTCTTCATGAGCTAAATATTGCTGCATTTAGTGAAAAACTCATTTGAAGAGATTAAAATAAAACACAGCTTTCTACTACTAAGTGTTGTAAATTGTGAAGGTACTGAACAGAAGGAGTCATGATTAAGAGTATCCTGGAGCCAGCAGATATTTTCCTGTGCCTATAATTAACTTAGTTCCATCTGAGTAACTTCCTGATACCATGCAGGATGTTTCAGTATAGAATACAGAAGTAGTTCTAGGGGGAGATGTCTTAAACCTCTTTACTAGATGGGAGTTGGATATCTGTCCAGAGTTTGGCAGTACATCTTATAGCTCTATCTAAGATGGTCCTATACAGTAGCAGAGGAGTTATTTTCCATGGGGGCTGCACATGATCTTTCCAAATTGAATAAACCACAACTGCACCATGTTTCACTGCCTATGTGAATTAGTCACTGGTGGGAAAGGGTTGTTCCTAATCTCAGCGTAGGGTGAAAGTTAGAAGAGCACAAGGATGTCAGGAGCTGCATCCATCTGTAGCAAAAGTGGGTGATAGTGAAGGACTGTACAGAAAAAATGCCCTTTCTGCCTCCATATTCAAGGTGTTTGAACAGTTCCTTTTTATGCAGGAGGGAAGGAGCTACTGTTTCTGCCTGAAATTTGTAACCACATGGTGAGAACACAACTAACAACTGATGAGTGGGAACACTATGTTACTGGAATTAGGATTTGGGTGATAGGAGATCATGAAGTGAGATACTAGTATACATTTTTGTATAAAGTGTGAAAAAACCAGTAATATCTTGAAAGTGTTCCAAAATCTATAAACCTTAAGAGGCTAACACAGGCAGTCTTGTCAGACTGTGGTTTCTCTTAGGTACACAAGATTATATGGGCACTTGAAGCATCAGGACCACTCTTTCTTGAGTAGTGGCCCTTATGCATATGTTCAGGTGGTGCACAGAGCACTTTTCTGCCCCACATTAACGCAGGGACTCATTCTCCATTTGTTCACATTTCATTTCTGCAAATAAGTGTAAAGAAGAAGAATGTGCTTTATGTACTTAATTTTCCCAGTTTTTGAGCCGAACCAATGTTTTGGTGCAAGATTAAGTGGATTTCACTTTTAAATTTCACAGCTTGTGCTTTTGCTTTGTCTTAACAACTTTAGAGCATGTAAGGAAGCTGATATTTTATCAAGATGTGAAGACTTAAGGTCTTTGGAGAATTCATGCTTTAAAAAGTGAGCAAAGCATTTGCTGCATAGTTTCTGGTTTGTAAGTATTTGGGGTATAGAAGAAGCCCTGTCAGATGTTCCTTTAAGAAGCAAACAGTCATGGCTCTTTACTGAGACTGGAGATCTCAGTGTTATAAAGAATTACCATCAATGGTTGGACCTTTGAAGCTCAGTAACTTTGGAAATAAGCATTACTGTGGGGACTATGCTCCTTTCCCTGGCTGATTTGTTGCCATCTTTGGTTTAGGCAAGGTTCTGTGATCTCCTGGGGAGATGTTATTGCTGTAGTCATCAGAGGTCATCTCATCCAGTTGTCCAGATGAATTAAATGCATCCATTATCATTGGTTTGGACTGTGCTGAAGACAGAAATGACATTTTACAGTCACTGGGTGCATTTTATCATCACTGAAATCACTGATGGAAGAACTGAAGAAAATGTTGGCAATGGCAGCAGGTGACTGCAGCCTTGCACACCCTGGCCTGGGCTGAGAGAGGAGTTTCCAAAATACCCATGAAGCTGCTGGGACTCCCACATGTCAAAAAGACCCTGCCCAGGTGAAGACCCTTCCCCTGAGCATGCATAGAAGTCAGCTGGGGTAATGTAACTTGTACGAAAATTACAACCCAGCCATAAAGGAGGAGCTGCACTTGGGAGGTTACTGACACAGCTGCTGTGTATAAACTATAGAAACATACAATATTCTGAGTTGGAAGGGACCCATCAGAATCATCAAGTCGAGCTCATGGCCATGCACAGAACAACCCCAAGAGTCACACCGTGGGCCTGAGAGCATTATCCAAATGCTTCTTGAACTCTGTCAGCCTTGATGCTGACAGCTTTTCTGGAGTGCCCATTCCAGTGCCAACCACCCTTTTCCTGATATCCAACCTAAACCTGCCCTGACACAGCTTCAGGCCATTCCTTCAGGTCCTGTCACTGTCACCACAGAGAGGAGATCAGTGTCTGCCCCTCCTCTTTCCCTCACGAGGAAGTTGTAGCTGCAGTGAGGCCTTACCTCACTCTCTTCTCCAGAATAAACAAGACAAGTGACCTCAGCCACCTCCTCGTATTTTCTCGGCTCAAGGCCCTTCACAATCTTCCCTGCTCTCCTTTGGACGCTCTCTAACAGCTTAATGCCCTTCTTATATTGTGGTGCCCAAAACTGCCCTCAGGGCTCGAGGCGCCCTTTCCGCGGAGTTGCTTTCACGCCTCTCGTGCCCTAGTCTCTCCTTGTATCAGGTAGCAATTTTTCACTACTCTTTTCCCCCTTCTATCATAAAGCAGCCGGGCGGCGACAGCTGGTGGTTCTCTAGGGCGGTGCCACCCTCCGGGCTGCCCAGCACCGTGCTCCGGCTCAGCCAGACCCACCGGCGCGGCGCTCCCGGGCAGGGCTGTCCCCGGGCCCGCTGTTTCAGCCCGGGCAGGGCTGTCCCCGGGCCCGCTGTTTCAGCCCGGGCAGGGCTGTCCCCGGGCCCGCTGTTGCCGCCGCCCGCGGCGATGGGCGCGGCCGGGCCCGGGCGGAGCCGCCCCCGCGCGTCACGGCCCGGGCGGGCGGAGTGCAGCGGCGGAAGATGGCGGGCGCTGCCGGGCCGAGCTGAGCAGTGCTCGGGGCCGCCGCCTCCCTCCGTGTCAGGCTCCGGCTGGGCCCGGGCAGCCGCCGCAGCGGCCGAGTGCGCCCGGCCGTGGGGTGAGTAGCAGTGGGAAGGCGGGGGACGCGGGCCGGGCGCGGAAGGGCAGGGGAAGGGCACGGGGCTGTGGGGGAGGCGGCGCTCCCGCTGCCGAACAAAGGGCGCCGCGGGGCCACTCCCGACGGGGCCCCGGGGGAGCGTCGGGCTCGGGCGACTCCCGTCCGCCGTGGCTCGGGGGCCCGCTAACCTCACGGCCCTGTCCCCTCCGTGCAGGGCCGCGGGTCGGGAGCGGTGGCGCGCCCGCTCCGCTCTGCCCTGGGCATTCCGGGGCTCCGGCGGCGCCGTGTGCGGGGCGGACCGGGCTCGGTGTGCGGGTGTCGGGGACACCGCACCGGGCCTGAAGCGCCCCGCGGGTGCCGCGGGCACGGCCGGGGGTCTCTGTCACGGGGGTGGAGGAGCTTCTTTTACCGTGTTTCTCTCGTTGACTCGGAAAGGTAGATAAGGGTTGGACCGTTCAGGAAAGTTTTTGGCATCTAATTTCCAAGGTGAAGAATAACAGAACGGTTGAGGGTGGGAGATCATAGGGTTTAACCCTTCTCCTCGAGTTGGGACAACAAGAGTGCATCGTCCGGGCTGTGCCCAGGGGGCTTTCGTGTGTCCCCATGGACGGAGACTCTGCAGCCTCTCTGGGCAACTTGTGCCAGTGCTGGGTTACCCATACTGTATCAAAGTGTTCCTGGTGTTCAGGAAACTTTGAATGCAGAGAAGGGCGGCGAAGCGGGTGAAGGGTCTGAGTAGAAGTCCTGCGTCCAGGGCGTGCTGGGGATGTTTAGCCTGGAAGAAAAGGAGGCTCAGGGGTGACCTTATCACTCGCTACAACTACCTGAAAGGAGGTTGTAGCCAAGTGGGGATCAGCTTCTTCTCCCAGGTAGCAAGTGATAGGACAAGAGGATGTGGCTGTGCCGGGGGAGGTTTAGGCTGGATATTACGAAGAATTTTTTCTCGGAAGCAGTGGTTGGACATTGGAATGGACTGCCCAGGGAGGTGCTGGAGTCACTGACCCTGGAGGTGCTTAAGGAAAGACCACTTAGTGCCACGGTGTAATTGACATAGTGGTGTTCAATTACAGGTTGGACTCAATGGTCGCTCAGAGATCTTTTCTAGCTTAACTGATTCTGTGTTTCAGTTTCTGCCCATTGCCTCAGGTCTTGCCACAGGACATCACTGAAAGAGTAGCAAAATCTCTAAAGGCTTTGCCACTTCTCATATATGCTTAAAAATGGTTGGAAAAGTGATTTCCTCTCTATAACTTTTGGTAAAGGATTAATGGAGGGAGTAATACAGTAATATGACTTTTGCTGGAAAAGTGTTTGAATTGTTACCTGATTAATTACCTGACACTCTTTCCCCCCATCAAATAGTAAAGAAATGGAAAGAGAAACAGAAGGTCTTTTTCAGAGATCAGAACATGTAAGAAAACCCATCATTTTGTCTACTAGATAGGCATCTATTCTTTCTTCTGCCACAGTGTTTATTTAAAATGAATTGGCTATTAAAAATTTTAAATCTGCTTGAAATTCTGTGTGACCACAGCTTATGAAAGGGTGCCATAATTAAAGTTCTACATCAAATCATTCGCTTTTTTAAAATGGAAACACCCAAAAGGTTAGATTTTTGTCATACAACTTGTGTCTGTGACTAAAAAACCCTTGATTTTATGATAAAGGGGAATGTGTTGGCCATATGAAACTGTGTGAGATGATATTGCAGACTTTCTTCTGCTTGTGTGTATTTTATACAGGTTTTGATAATTGATTTGTATTGGTTGGTATAATTTTTAAAACCCCTGTAATATTGGTAAGTGTTTCTGTTTGCTTTCTTTTATTTGGTGTATTTAAAACCTGAAGTAGTGATTTGTAGGACTAAGCATCCTTTGTTTTGTTTAGGAACTGAATTTTGTCTTAGAGTCCAGATGCTCTTAGCAATACTTACTGTTCATTGACCGTATTTAAATTTTGTCTCAAAGGTGGACAGATTTCTCTGATGAAGTATAAATCCTGTAATCAGATACTTCACACTTCATTTTAACTGATTTTTAACCAGGTTAGAACATAGGCATGTCTGATAGTTGCTATCCGCTGACAACCAGCCCTGCATATTAAATATAGATTTACATCTTTCCAGTCTTTTGTATGTAATCCCCAGTTTCCTTAATTTTATTAAAACAAACAAGCAAACAAATCCACTGCTACAATGTCTGGAAATGGCCCTTGCCTTGAGTGCATAGGGTAGAAAAAAAGGACTTGGGTATCTCCAATTTCCCCTGCTTCTTATTGTGTGCAGCTTGTAGTGGTTACAATAGAGACCTCCTTTTGTGCAAATTTTTTTTAGTTATATTGGTTTTGGGTTCCAGAATAAGAATGTCTGTGTGTCTAGTTCACTTTTTGTGTCTTAATATTTTGGAGTTATACTGTTTCTTTTTTTATGATAAAGTAATGAAAAGTAAGGTAATTTTTAAAAAATTCTTCTCACCTGGGTAACAGAAATGTGATTAAGAGAAGTAGAATAAATGTTTCCAGATAAATAAGGAAAAGCAGAAATGCAGCATAAGGTCATTAGTCACACTGGAGAAGAGATGTGGGTGTAGACTACTTATGGAAACTCAGATTTGTTATTTCTCTCTGACTCTGAATACACGAAATTAATATTTTTAGAGACTCATTTTAACTGTTCTGAAAATTTGTTCTTTAAACACAATCCTGCTTGACTCAGTCCCAATAGAAAGAATATTTTAAAATATTTGCCACTTCATGTGATGCCTGACTTGTGATTTCTTCATGTTTAGGAACTATATCCATTCAGAAAGGGATTACAATAAGGTGTTGTAAAGGCTGGCTAATGCTTGTGTTAGTAGGATTCTGTTTGGTGTGAGTAAAGGTGATGCTTCAGCATGTTTCTCATTTCTTTATGCCATCATAAAGCATAAAGACATGTTAGAACATGAAACTGACTTATGTTAGTTTTTAATAATAAATTTCATGTGTACAATTCTTGTGTTTCACATTTTTTAAATTCTAATTTGAAAAGATGGCGTTTCCAGTTCTTAAGGGTGAAATGCTGTGCGTTTACACATTTGAGTTGTACGTGCTCAGATTTCAGCAGCACGGTAATTATTTCCTTTTACAGTCTGCTGAAAGATCTGCCACAGTGTTGCATTTTGGGAAAGTGGCTTTTGTGTCTGGAAAAGGAAGGAGGCATTTAAAAGTTAGCAACAGTTTTTTCATTGTACGATGATGAAAAGTATGAATTTAATGTCATTAGTATCTTGGCTTTATTTTCTTTTTTTGTTTTCAGTAGCTGTTCTCAATAATGCTACGGTTGTTGACCAACTTTGATATTTATTCATAAAAGATCACTATTTGCACAATAAAAAATGCATGGGGAAGAGCTATGTAAAAATGATGATAGTTGGAAAATTTAGTGAGTAATAATATTTCTTATATAGTTAGGAACTGATAAGAGGTTCTGAGAATACATAAAATACCTGCAGATTTGAATTATCAGGATCTCTGCTGTCAATATTGGTGCTATTGAGAAGAACTATTTTTTTTTTTAAATTGACACATTTTTGCAGTCTTTCCAAAACAGTGATAATATTTGCTTCAGCTCAGGATGTGAGAGCCTTACAAAAACAGGTTAATCCCTGTGCAAACATTGCCTTCACCTGAGTATTTGTGCACTTCATATCTTTCCATAGTTCTTGGTGTGTTAGTTTTGTAAAATACCAGGATTTGCTGCCCAAGGGCATTGTAAGATTTCCAATCTTGAAAGTTTGGCTTGTGAATAAAAAGCAGGTTTGTGCACTGGAAATTGCCTCGCTTAGGTGGGAGAGAAAAATAACAGCATTAAGGGTAAGCCTTAGAGATTTCTTTTTGTCCCTGGGTTGTTTGAAAATGGTGTGAATATACATTTCAGGAGCTTTTTTCATTAGGGGAACCAGAATAGAATTACTTCTCTAGACAGAGACTGTTCCTCAGAGTCTTGCTTCAGTTTTTATGATTCTTTAAAAGAAAGCTGAAGCATTAGAAGAAATCACACTTTAGTGACCAGCACCCCTATAGACTTTGAGTACAGTGCCTAGTTTTCATAACATAATAGCATACATTTTGTTTAATAAAAAGGTGGACTGTGACTGTATTCAACTGATGTTGAGATGCTGTCATGAGTGAAAGTATCTTGAACAGACTTATTCAGGCTTATTTTGGACATGTTTGTTCTTGGTAGGAAAGAAATAAAGCAAAGTTTCCAAAAATCCTAATACCACCGTTCTTTTATTTATCTTTGTTTCTGGAGTGGTGGGAAGTTTTTTATTTGTCTGGTGGTTGTTGTTGTCCCTAAACTGTGCTTTCCTAAAACCTTCTGGTGATGTTAATCTTTTGGATGCTCTAAGAAGCTTGCCTGAAAAAGGGCAAATAAAAGCGTGAATGAATAATTATAATATTTGATTTTGTGATTCTTGCTTTTATAAAATAAACTTAATTCTAAGAAGTGGATATTATGTGACAAGCTTAGGGGACAAGAAATATTAATGTTCTTGGAGATGGTTCACTGGTACAAATCTTTTATCATTTTATAGAAGTAATATTAACACGGAGTTTATAAGTACATCTCTGGATGTGTTCATTGGCACCAGGTGTTTTGCTGTTAGTCAGAGGTTTAAGCTGTCTCTAAGGATTCAGCTCTGCATGGAGGCAGAAGCTGCACTGTTGCCAACTGGGATTTCTGAAGCAGGATGCTTATCTACAGTGAAGCAGGGCTACCTCTGCCTTTTGGAAATACACCCATAGGGAACATCAAGGGAACAATCTTACTTTGAGGAAAAAGCAATGCTGATTACTTTGTTTCTTTTTATACTAGCTAAGAATTAATTGGAGAAATTTTGATAGCAACTGTAGAGTATAAATCATTTGGTGAGGCATTTTTAGTCATGTTTTAGGGATGTTCTTAATACAGTTTTCAATTTAGTATTTGTTGTGGAAAACAGCATGGGATTTGAAGGTACAGCTACAGGAGAGAAGCTGGGAGATTGCACTGGAAAAGCAGAAAATGCCTGTGGTGGTGGAGCTAGCAGCAAATCACATTTCATGGATTTCTGTTGTCATATATAAAAACTAATGGGAGGAATACAGGTGTATGTGAATATCTGTTGTCATTTTAGGTGCCTGAGAATATCTGAGACACCTGCATAGGGCTGTAAGATGCTGCTGTAGGCTGTGATGGAGGTGAGCAGCTCTGGACTGACAGCTGGATGCCAGGCAAGATGCTAACGTTCCTGGTATTTTTGTATTTTCCTGGTATTTTTGTCTGAAATAGCAATAGGAGCCAATGTGTCCACACTGAGTCAGTAAAATTGCTGTTTCTTTTCAAACCTTTCACTTTTTGGGTGGTTTTGTGGTTTTTTTTTTGGTTTGTTTTAAAGTTTGCAACCTCTCAATTGGCTTTTCCTCCTACTGAAAAAAATTGAGACAAATATATACCACCACTGTTGTGCTGCTCACCCCCTTTGATGGTAATTTAACTGTATGGTGAATGTGACAGACCTTTTGTGTTGTTAGTTTATTTATAGCTTTCTTGTGGGACAGACTGGCTGCTTGGGCAGTGCCTGGGAAAACTGCTGCTGGGCTTTGCATGTAAAATCTGGATTATTTTTTTTTTTACTGGTTTTAGGCATGAGTTGTAAACAATGTCTGTAGTTTCTTTTGTCTCTAGACATTCTCATACACCTGAATTTCATTTGCGTGTACCCAGAGCTGCTGTCATCTTAACTGAGGTGTTAAGTGGCATTATTTTGAGCAAGGCATTTCTGTATGTGGGTCGTCTGATGGCTGGAGTGCTGTTGGTGCTGTTGGTTGTATCTAGCATATCCTGACAACAGGGTGCATGACTGCATATAATTACTTGTTAAAGGAGAAAGGATGGTGTTACAGACTACGTAAGCAATTTAAAGTGGAGCTGGATTATTTTATTTGAATCTCCAAATCTAACCTAACTTCTCTATGTTAAGCATGGTGAAGTTTGTGCTGGCTTCCTCTCATCTCTTTTGTTCCACTTCAGTTGGAAGTGCAGGAAAATTCATTGCCTGCTTTGATTTGAGAATAAAAGTGAGAACATTTGCCTGGGAAAGCCGCTAATCTTTGGCTTCTCCCTGGGAGAGAATAGCCTAAGCAGTAGGCTTTAGCTAACACTAAACTGGAGGTTTTCCTTTGTTGTTACAAGAAAAAGCCAGAGAGGATGGTCATATCAGCCGGTGGTGAGGAGAAATGTGTGAAGGGGTGGTGGAGTCTTGTATTTAGCCCCATGACCCATTCTGCATCCAGTGAAACTTAATTTAGGTGCAGTGAGTGACTCAGCTTCTGTCACCGTATGTGTATAAATTTGGCACAGTAATACTGGTGCTCTGAACTTACTGGGCACAGCTTTTTAGGAAGTCTGAAATGGTTCTTACTGGTCTGCCTTAAGAAAAAAACCCTTGCTATCTTGCATATTAGAGGTTAAAAACATAATCAGTTAACAGAAGCCATGTTATGTTTGACTAGCAAGTAAACAACATGCCATTACATGCAAGCACGTCTGCACAAAGTTGGTGATAACTGATTTAGTAAATTGTGTTTCTCAGAGTTCCATATGGCTGCAGTTTAGATAGAATCACTGTGTTTTGTAATGCTGATTACTCTCAATGCTGTGCTTATGCACATAAGGGATAAGGGTTACATTTTAAATAACTAGTATATATAAAGTATGTAACTTATACAGATATTCCTATAATGCTGTATATACAGAAACTGCTATGCATTCCATTCAAAATATTTGTTTAGACAACACATAACAGTTAGAATAATTTTTGTAATTTTCTAAGAGCTAGAGAGAGTTAAGACTTTTCATGGAAATGCAGTGCATTTTAATGCACATCTCCACAGTGTTTTGTTGAGGAGAATGGCAGATGTTTGTACCCAGTGAATAACTTATTAGCATATACAATTCATGCTTGCTGATGTCAAATGTCATAGCTGTTACTTATGCTTTGCTGGTTTTTTTTCTTTTTTGAAATACAGGTAGCCTTTGTTATCTAGAAGTATTTTAAATACTGTGTGAAGATGGCGAGTCTGATGAGTCAGAGTCTGTTGACCTACGTAGAAGAAGGAAATGTTCCTGCTCTGAAAGCGCTTCTTGAGAAATGCAGGGATGTTGATGAGAGAAATGAGGTAAGATGATTTTTTAAAAGATCAGTTTCACATTGCAGCTTATTAGTTACAGAATGAATAATTAGTGAGATTACACTGGTTATTTAATATACAAATTTCAGTTTTGTTTTTAAGAGATTGCTTACCTTTGCATAACTCGAACACTGTGTTCAGTTTCTGTCAGGACCTCAAGCATCTTTCATAGTATTTGCTTTCTAGAGTGTTCTGAGCTGGAAAATGCAGCTCTCTCCTTACTTTGTGAATGGAGTTTATACCTGTATTTCTGTGGCTAAGAATTGTTTCTTAGTTCACAGATCCAACTGCATATGCCCTGTTCATTTTGGGGTGAAACCTGGTATGATGATAACTCTTGCCTCACATCCTGGTTTTCAGTCAAGAGATACTTTGTTGTACAATCCAAGTAAGCGCATTTATTGCAATTTACATGAGCATATGCTCATCTAGATGAAAAAATATGTACCCAAGAGGGAAGTCTAGAGGTTACCAGGAGTGCACGAGACTCTTGATACACAGCAGGGATTTTATATAAGAATTATTCAGAATCTGTTATTTTGATCAGTTTTTCAAATCTGCATAAGATGGAAGGAATATTTTTTTGGAAAGAAGTCCAATGGGATATATTACTCAAATCCAAAAAGCATCATGTAAATGTGAAAACAATGTACAGAATTTAGCCTTACTGTAGTTGTTAGATCTGGTTTCAGTTAAGACAGTTTTCTTTCATTGTTGGCACATTCATTCCGTGCTGTGTATGCACATATGCTGAGGTATTTCAGACGGGAGAGGTTTTTAAGTTTCAGAGCATACACATGAACCTCACCACCTGGTATGTAGCATATCTGAGAAGGGGAATGTCTGTTCTCTCTGCTGGCAGTTCCTTTCAACAACATGGCCAAAATCAGACAGATCGTGTTGATTTTATCAAGTGTCACTGCCTTCTCCTTGTTTTCTAAATTTTTCTTCACTTATTGGTGGTGGACTACTAAATGTAGTCCTGGGTTTCCTTAACTGCCTTTTTGCAGAGATATTTTCCCTGATACCTATTGTTTTCAGTCTTCTGGTTGTTGCATTGGAGAAGGTCATTTATGTTGTTTCTGCAGACAGACGTGTGTGGTTTGCATCAGTTTTAAACGCCTTACAGGGATGGTCTGTATGTATAATAATAGGAGTTTTGTTAAAATGATAGCTCTTCCTTGGAATTCAGTGGCTTTGAGTGCAATTCAGTTTCCAGTTTTGGATCTGCCAAGACATCTTTTCTTCTTGGGTAAAAAGAAAATACCAAAAGGGGAGTGCCTTTGGAGATCTAAAAAGACTGCTGGCAAGCTAAGGTTTGCTAATGCCAGGACCTCCCAGGCTGCAATGACTTGTCCAATGGTAGGATCACCCACATTGTTACTAACCCTTTATATCTTGGCTGTGGTCATTTGCCAGAAAAGCTGGGATATCTAGGTCAGTTTGTGTCTTCATGGCTTTTTTGCATTTGACACCATCAGTTTCAGTGGGACAAGTCTCAGCCTCTCTGCCTTTTCCCTGCACATCCTTCTACTTGTGTGATTTCTTCTCTCTGTACCAGACACATGAATTAGCAGCTAATGATAAATGCTTGCTTTGTGTACTACACTTTGATCCTAACAGCCTTCACTGTCTCTTGGTATATCTTTCCTTCTGTTCTTGGTAATGAAGGAGCTTCTGCATATTCTATATTGAATCTTCTGTTCTCTCAGACTGTGAGAGCACTAATCTGTAAGGTGACACCACTAATTGATTTTCCTAAAAAGATACAAGTGTGCTCCTTTATAATTTGGTTATTCCAATACTTAGACTGAGCTGTGATGTACAGACAGACAGTAGTTGATGTGCGTGTGAAAACTACAGGCATTTAGTGGTTGTAGAGTATCTAGACTCTTGGGCAACTTTTGGGAATTAATCTGGATGTCACAGATGTAGTAATTATCTTCTGTTTCTGTGTTTTTGAAATCTTTGTCATGGTTGCTAAAATATTATAACATTATACTTACATTTGAAAGTCTTCCAACAAAAAGGGAAGGATGGTTTCAGTACCCCTATAGAAAATTTTACATCTGTCTCAGAAAACCAAAGCCAGTCTACAGCTGTATGACACTTCTTGCAGGAGGGAATAATTTTACCATTCACAGCCTCTTCTTGCCCAGACATACTTTTATTTGGAATGTGTTATCCTTTTGTGTTACCCACTTGTGGAAGACAATCAGAGTGGTAACAATAGTAACTTTTCAGGAGGTGAGAAGAATGGTCAGGCTAAAATAGGGGGTTTTGTGTGTTTTGCTAAAGCACTGCTTCGAAGGGATCCCTGGAGAAGATCTAGTCCTGTGTCCTGAGGTGGGTTGGTTGGAGCCAGCTGGAATTGCCTGTGTCTGGCGTAGGGCAGTCCCAGCCTCTCTTCACAAAGATTTGGTGCAGTTCCCTCTGGACATCTCTGGACCAGACACCTGTACTCAGTACAATAAGGTTCCTGTCTGCCCAGCCTGTCAGTGCCCTCTGGATGGCAGCAGAAGCATCTGGTGCATCAGCCACTCCTCCTGACTTTGTCCAGGCTGCAAAGGTGGTGCTCTCTGTGCCATTGCCCCAGTCCTCAATGAAAGGGTTAAATAGGATCCCAGTATTGATTCCCTGCACTGGTGACTGGCGTCCAGCTGGACTTTGTACTGCTGATCCCAATGCTCTGAGCCCAGCACTGCAGCCAGTTTCAGTTCACCTCACTGTCCATTTGTCTAGCCTGTACTTCATTTGTGTCCATGGTTGTTGTGGGAGACAATGTTGAAATCCTTGCTAGATATGGCATAAACAATGTCTCAGCTCTGCATCCGCTGACCAGTGATGTCATCACAGAAGGCAGAGTGGTCAATCATGATTTCTGAAATCGCTTGGTGTTTGTATTCCCAACTTATTAACTTGCAAATCTTAAAGAGCAAAAGTTATGACTTTTCTCCTCCCAAGAGAGCTGTTCTTTTCTAAAAAATAGTGTTTTATTTTCTCTTGATTTTTTGAGCATTTTAATTAATTTTTTTTTATTACCAGACCTAAAAACTACTTCTTGTTGATAGAAAATGTACTTTAGGATCTAAAAGCATCCGTGTTCTTTTGAATGTATACAATGTACAGTTATAACAACATAAACTTGCGTGAGAGCATAATTTTTCTTTGTGAAAAATTACATTATAGATGTAATTAGATAAGGAACAGCTGATGGGCCAGAAAGTGTTTTTCAAAGAATACATGCATTTCTCTAATTTTGTGTGTATAAAGAGCAGAAAGAGTGAAGTATCTTGATTAATCGTATTGTTAATAGTTTCAATTAGGAAGATTGGTGATATTACTGTATTGTGATTCTGCATAGATTTTTATTCTTTCCAGGGAAATCGCTGATATATAGCTCCTAACATGTAACTGTTGCATTATTTAGAGACTAGATAATTTGAGTTTTCAAATGGTAGAGAGAAAAAACAGAAGCGAAAAATTCTCTTAATAAATTGAACTCGTAATTAATAAATTTACTGTAAAATTTAGCAAGTTTCACTTTTCATTGTGCAGAGCAATTGTATCTCAGAAATTTGCTGACACAAAAGTAGGCTGATGGAAGGGTGACAGATTCTAACTGTCTTTTAAAATACTTCTGAAGGCAAATAAACCAGCTTTTCTATCTTTCATCTTCCCTGAGATGAGATCCTCTGCTAAGAACTCCTGTTGCAGAGAACAGGAGAGATGTCTGTATTTCCTATGCTGTGAGATAAAGGTGGGGTATATAACCTGGCTATTTTTTCCAAGGCTTTAGCAACTGTTCCTCTGAATCACTATGCATATTTTAATGGCTGTTGTGGTTCCTAGGGTAGGCGTAGATCGATTTATTTATTAATTTTTTAACAATGTGACTGAGTTGCTCCAAGTTGTAAAGATGCAACATGTATTGGAGATGTCTTCAGCAAGCAAATCATTCAGAAAGGTAGATATTTAATAATGCAACTTTTTTCTTTTGATAGCCCTTTTTAATGTCTGAAATGTTTGGGGATTTATGTGTTTGTTTTTTAATCTCCTATGGGACAGGGTTTTATACCGTGTTCTCCATTTTTATTGTAAGTATGCTGTGTGGTTTGAAAACCAGTCCTGCTTACTATTTGTCAGTGCAATTAAAAATTGAAACAACATTGCTCTGCAGTTTCTGGGTTTTTATTGCGTGGGTATGTATGTCATTTTCATCACTTCCCAATGCATCTCTTTTCCTGTCACTTTGATTTCAGAATGGCCAGACTCCACTTATGTTGGCTGCTGAGCAAGGCAATTTAGAAATTGTCCAGGAGCTTCTCAAGAAGGGAGCTAATTGCAACTTGGAAGATGCAGTAAGTATTAATGCTTTATGTGGTGGTATGTAACAGTGGAGGAACAAGAAATTTCAAGGGAAGGCAAAGAAAGGGAATTTAGGTTAGTGTTGAGCTCAGCAGGGAGAAAAACAGGTGGAGAATGATGACATAAGAGAAATTCTCTGCAAAATTGCTTAGCTTTTGTAGTTTTCTGAGCCCTCATGAAGAGTAGGGATATTTAAAGCATCTTGATCTCTGCTGAATTTGCTAGTGTTTCTTTTGGGAAATTAGAATAGAGAACTACAGCATAAAGATGAGGTCCAAGTGGTTTTGCTCATCTCAGTGCTGTTGAAGTCATGTCAGTGGGTTGAAGTTTTGTTTATTTGTTTGGGTTTTTTAATTTGGTTTTGGTGTTTTTCCAGTAAATACCTAGGGAGAATTTAGGTTAAAGGATTGTTTCAGGTGAAAGCCAGAACAATGGCAGAGAGGGGTTTCAAATTTATGAATTGTCTTTGTGCCTCAGCGAAAGATGCCCTGAAGAGGTGAATAGGACAAGAGATATTGTTCGAAAGTTTGGAAAGGTCTGTGTGCTCCAGTGAAGTGATAAAAAGGGAAAGGATATTGCTTTTATTTTACTTCTGCACTTAAACTAAATGTAGCAGTAAGGACATCCAGGAAAGGTCTTCTATGGTCTCTGTCACCTAAAAAACCCAAAACAACAAAAACCTACCAACCAACCAAGCCTCTATTGTTTCGAGACATTTTATTTCAATTGCTATAAATGCCACAATTTCTAGACTTCTAGGAAGGAAGCTACCTTATAAACTGTTGCTATATTTTGGAAGTGTGTAGCATATAAAAAAATCAATCCACACCTGGATGGACTTGGAGCAGTGGGGGGGGAATATAAGTATAATGCAAGGGAAAATATATCTTTCTGAAGTGATCAGAAATGTGGAAGGCTGTTGTCCAGATTACCCTGCATATCACTCCCTTGAGTGCTGTCACCCACTGCCACCGTTTTCTGTGGTCTTGGTTAGCATCTTGTTCCCTCTCAGCAATTTTCAGTATCATAAACTCATTCTCTAATCCTTTATAGGTGCTGCTTCCTCCATGTGTTTATTAAGATAACCTGCAGTGAACTGAGGAGTGGAAAGGGATAGATATTGGGTATGAGAGCACATAAATGGAGGGGAGATTTGGAGTAGTTGCTCTGCATTTCCATGTGTATGACTGGCACCCTGTAAGCTTATTAGTAATTTTATTTTTTTTCAAGGACAGCTATTTTAAGGGCTTCTGTATTTCCTGTTGTGGATTAAACATTTGAAAAACAAGGTTCCTTGTATTGAAATATTGCATATTACTTTATGAAATGTTTTCCTCTTTTTCTAGGATAACTGGACAGCTCTTATTTCAGCAGCTAAAGAAGGACATGCAGCTATTGTAGCAGAGCTTCTCAATTATAATGTCAGTTTGGAGCATCGGGATTTGGTATGTGTTGTTATAGTGTAAAAATAAAACAACGTTTTGTGAGTTGGAGTTTTTCAATTCCATAAGACTAAGGAAAGATCTTTCCTTTTTACATTATGTAGTCAGTGCTGCTGAAATGGAATAGAATATATGTTAGATACTGCTTTTTACGCCTCTGAAATGATTGCTTTAGTGTTAAAAAAGGCAACTGGTTTACTAGGGCTGCTTTTCCCCCACCTTAATTTGCTTTGGAAAAAAGCTAAACTGAAGACCAGTTTGATTTTTGAGTGTGTTTTGTGTGGGTGAAAGTTTTTGCAGGAAGAGATTGGTTTGGGGTTTTTTTGTTGGGTTTTTTTTGGGTGGTAGCAGCTTTTTTTTTAAAGTATTCTGGTAAAATAAACATTATCTTTTCCAGAAGATACCTGTCTGTATTTACTTTTTCTCTGGGCAGCTGTGGTTGTTCATACAGCAGTCCTTGTTTTCAGTCTCCTAACACTTGCTTTCATTCATCTTGCCAAATTTTTATATGGTAAAGTGGGTGCTACAGTCCAGCCCATCTTAAGAGTTACAGAAGCTGCTGACATGAGTCTGAGGTTAGATGGCCCTGAAGAGCTATAAACTGCCTCCATTGACAGAAGATGGAATTAGGTACCTGCAAGGACTAATTTTGTTCTGCTTAAGTTAGAAAGTCGAAAACCACTAGGGGTGAGTTCAAGGGCTTCCTTTAATTGAAGTTCCACTCTGTCTGAAGCCTGAGGCGTCTTCACTAACCAAGATTTTTTGTTTGACATTTAGCACATTCACATGGCCAAGAGCTTGATTTCTAGACCTCTGTCAGTCAGAGGGATCTTTCACATCTCTGAAAGCGTATTATAAAGAAATAAATAAAAATTGTGCTTGCAGTTATAGAGGGCATAGTGTTACTTTAAAATTAAATTTGGTTACCTGACCTGTCAAATGCCTTTGGCAGTGAAACCTCATTGTCTCTTAGTTTACAAACTTAAATGAACACACCAGTGTAGTTTGAAATTAATTGCCCTGTTACAGAAATCAAAAGTAAACTTTCCATGTTAACTGATTTGGATTCTAGACTTTGTTTTAAGATAGTGGTTTTTTTAAAATTCAGTGGTTGGATTCGTATGCATTTGACGTCTGAATTCAGTGTTCAGCAACATTAAGGATATGATGTTTTCCCAAGTTTTGCATATAACAGGAAATTAGTACTTCCATACAGGAGATTATTGTTTAGTCTAAATAACTAGGATTACAACATTGTGTGGTCAATCCTTACTATATTTTGGATTTGCAGAATAGTCTTAGGACAAATACAAGATGAAATAAAAGTCATTAGTTGTATTTCTAAGTATTTTTCAGTTTTTACATATCTTTGAATTGTTTTTGTCAGGGAGGATGGACTGCCCTGATGTGGGCATCATACAAAGGCCGTACTGAAGTGGCTAGACTGCTGCTTGAGAAAGGAGCAAATCCAAACATCACGGGAATGGTAAGTTTTAGTCTTAAATGCCTCCTCCTCCCAAATGTTTGAAGTCCTGAATTGTACGCTCATCTTACTATCTTGATTAAACATTTTGCATTTTTTGCAGTATGATATTAATCACTGTACTTTATAAAGGGCTTGCTTTAATAATCTGTGTGATTGCCACTGGCTTTTTTAATAATTTTGAATTTTTTTTAATCGAAGCAAATGGGTGTATAGCTCATACTAAGATTCAAATGATCAGGAGATGAAATAATAGAAAAGATAAGAACTGTATCTAATATTACTTGTATAACAACTGTCGTTCTTCTGCGTCTGTAGAAGTTAATGAAGTAACTAATGTGTGCAATTTAGAAACCATAATTTGCTTGAATTGTTTCATAATAATTTAGATTATGTGAACATATACCATTCATGTTGCAGAATAAAAAAACCCTAAGATTTTGAGATTTAGTTCATTTTATGAACATTATCTACAAAAGTGTAGGCACTGAATAATTTGTTCATACTGTCAGGTCTCTGCTGTTTGTGGCAGTGAACCCCAGTGGCCAGAACAACCTTTGTGGTGGTTGATTTTCTCTGGTTTGCATATGCAGAGTCTGTGTGCATGGCACAAGTCCGCTACGGTCCTGATTACTTAGGGATATTGCATAGCTGTCTGTTGCTTCCTTTCTACCTTAAAAATGTTCCTATTAAGATGAGGATGTGAATTTACAAACTTTATTTAAAGAGTTATAAATCAAAACTGAGTGGACATCTTCCTAAGTATCATCTAGGTAATATACGAGATAACAATTATTGGTAATGTAGTAGGATTTATTTCTTTATGTTCATTCTTCTCTGGGTTTAACTTCTCTTGAGACTTGTTTTGTTGATGTAAAATAATTAAAATACATAAGACTATAATTATTTATTTGTTTTTTAATTCTAAGCAATACAGTGTTTATCCAATTATTTGGGCAGCAGGACGTGGCCATGCAGATATAGTCCATCTCTTACTGCAGCATGGAGCTAAAGTGAACTGCTCTGATAAAGTAAGTTATACCTATATAACATGTAATTTCTGTAATGTTTGATAAATTTCTTGTAAAAGGAAGTCTATGAGTTCTTGATTAGAAAACCACTTGCTATTATATTTTACCCATGAAATTAGAATTAGTGTGCTGGAGTAAGTTGTTATGCTTGAAAGACATTTTTCCATAGTATGCTCAACATGTTGTGAATGTATGTCTGTTTTCTGAGCTATTGGAGACTTTGCTGTCGAAAAATAATTCTTACAGCTGTCTGCAAAAGAAAAGTTCAAGTGGGTTTTCAAATGCTTGTGTTAATTCACAAGACCAAATTATATCTTTGTAAAAAATAAAGCAGTGAAGTACAGGATAAATATTAGATTGTGTGGGATACTAAATACAGAAAGCAATATGATAAAATGTTGTAAATGTTTTTTCAGTATGGAACTACCCCACTGGTTTGGGCAGCAAGGAAAGGTCATTTGGAGTGTGTGAAATACCTGCTGCAAATGGGAGCTGATGTTGATCAAGAAGGAGCTGTAAGTAACTGCCTTTTCTGGTGATGAATTAATCTGTGTGTCCTGTTCGGGCTTTTTTATAATACAAATACCAAGAAATACATGAAACAAGATGAAACGGTGTTGGAGTGTATTGCTTTCCAGCTATTTGCTAGACTGTGTGTGAGATTTATTGACATTTCTTTCTGCCTTTTAATAAAACTATGATGTAACTAGGGAGTTGTATTGATAGTGGACACACTGATATGTTAAGTGTAAATTTTAATGAACATAATTTAGCTAATTGTTATCTGAAGGTTAACACTATTAAAATTCTTTCAGTATGCAAGCCTGATAAATAAAATATCTTATTCTTCAGTGCCATTTGAAAAATAACTCAAACACAAGGCATCTTGTGAAAATAATAATGGTGACTGCAACTTTTCAGAATGTGTGTCATTCAGGAGATAGAATAAACTGATCTGAATTTTACTTTTTGCATTTGAAGTGTTCTTTACTATTGGTCTTACGTCATTTCTTTAAAAACTGTGTTTTTTGGTGCACTTTAAAGGACAGAACTGAAGTAGCGTTTGGATGGTTAAGAGCGTGATGTCAGTGAGTGTTCTCTTGTTATTTGAACCGCTGATATAATGATTGCTATATCCACTGTACAATAAAATACTTTGGTTTTATTTATAGAATTCTATGACTGCACTTATTGTAGCAGTGAAGGGCGGCTATACTGACTCAGTAAAAGAAATACTGAAGAGGAACCCAAATGTAAACCTAACAGATAAAGATGGAAATACAGCTTTGATGATTGCGTCAAAGGAGGGACATACTGAAATTGTGCAGGATCTTCTTGATGCTGGAACATACGTGAACATTCCTGACAGAGTGAGTCAATTTTCATCATAATTGTCATTATATATATATATGTATATATAGTTTATGTTTAGATACCAGTGTATGCAGATTTGTAAATAAGTGATTTTTCCGTCTTTCAAATTTTTCTGCCATCTAGGGGTGTTTTTGTGTATTGCTCTTTTGCAAGTACGTTAAGTGGTAAATGTTGCTATGTGAAGGTAAAGGATTAACTACAGAAACTACTCTTTTTCTTTGAGATTCTTGAATTGAGAACATAGGGCATCTGATATATCTGTAACATAAGAATAATACTGAACTAATCTGTAGGTTTGGGGTGGGGTAGCGCTGCTAAAACTGTAAACCATGGATTCTGTAAAAATGAATGTATATAATTCAGCATGTAGCTTTATCTTTTACAATGAAACTTTTTACTAGAAAACTTGTATTCATGAGAGGGAGACTTCAGCTCTGGGTTAAGAGATTGTAAATGTAACACTGTGTACCGGACCTATACATGCATTGCTCAGTAAATGTCGTGACATGAACAGTGTCCAGAGTGTGAATCTACTTGCTGGCAGCTCAGGATTTTATTTAGTTGCTTATACAGGTGCTTTGGACTGTCTGCAGTGCCCTCTTGGTAGTCAGGTGTTTCTGAAGTGTCAGAGACAGGTCAAGCACTGCAGCCTTGAGGCTGTAGTTGGTTAGATACCTAAACTTAGATGCCTCTGTCAAGGTCAGTGACTTAGGTCAGGGTGCTAATAAGTTTTTGAGGCTGCATACCCAATCCCTAAGTTGGATTGGTTGGGGCTGCAGAGAATAGAGGAAAGCTTCCTAATACTTGCCTCATAAGCTTAAAAGGATTTTTGGATGCGTTTTCCTGTATTTCAAGTGTCAGTGCGTTTCTTAGATGGCAGTGTACGGAGCTACAGTGTTGCATGTCACAACAAATTTGACCTCAGGCACGTATCAAAGCAAACTTTTTAAATATTAAAGCAAATACATTGCATTCCCTCTTAACACCTCTTCTGCCACAATGTTCTACAATGGTCTGCATTTCTGTGCTTTCAGGAAGGATAAACTACAGCTTTCAGCAGTAATTTCAGCACATCTGACTGCATTCCAAAAGTACACCTAACAATGAGTACTCTTAGTTTCAGATGCTAGAGTGGGTCTTGATAATGAAGAGTTCTTGGTTTGTGGCCAGTTATGTAATGACTGATTGATGGGGCATTTACTACTGCTGAGCTCTCTGAGTTCCACACCTGTGATTTTGCTATACTTTTATTTATTTTTCCTGTTTCATCATAAAAGGAGTACTAGGCAGTTTCAGGAGTGTAAGGTAATTTCTGAAATTCTAGCATGTCCTTAAGTGTGCTAGAATCAGAAGCCTTTAGCACAATTGTAACTTTGTTTTGTGTATATACAACTCCATTTACCACACCAAAATATTTATTCTTTTAATGTGAGATGAAATCAGCCTTTTGCTTTTTTTCTTTATAATAGCATAGTGTATGTAAACAAGATGGCAGTCAAATCTGCACCAAAAAAAGGCATAGATTTATTCAAAATTCTGTGGAACGTCTCAAGAAGACAGACAATATTCTTGTCTGATTGTAGGTGGGTTACTACTATGAGTGTTTGGTCTTCCTATGAACAGAAAACAACTGGGTTTTTTCATATTTATTAATAATTTATGATGGGTTTTTAGGATAGTGGTTTAAGCTAGACCTATTTTTGGAGTGTTTGTTTTCCTCAACAATTTAATCTCTTTGAAAAAAAAATTTTCTAGAAAAATTCTAGAAAAAGAATTTTTTCTATCATATACCCATTTTTTCAGAGATAGTTCTATTTTTTGTATCTTGCTTTTTTAAAATGAGTGGAGATTTCTTAATGTGAAGAGACATTGTGTATATTTGGAAGCTATAATTCATTCTCTGTTGCATTTCTTGTTGCTAAGTAGTATTAATTCATGTTCACTATTCTTTCACAATTTTTTTAGAGTGGAGATACAGTGTTGATTGGGGCTGTAAGAGGTGGTCACGTTGAAATTGTGAGGGCCCTGCTCCACAAATATGCTGATATAGATATCAGAGGTCAGGTAAGTACAACAGTTTAATGTTAGAATACTTCTTAAATAGGACGTGAATTTGTCCACCAAACAGTTATACTGGGTTCCTGAAAACAGGGCTTTAAAGTTTGCTCTGTCTACTCTGTAGGAAACTCAAATTCCATCAAACAGTAAAACACATCACATTGCTGTGCAGGTTTTAAGATATAAGATACATGTAATTGTAATGTCTTGTTAAGCACAGTTTTTTCAGTTAATTTGTATAATGTTTGAAAAGCAAAAGATGTAAACAGAGCTTACTTCATCTGCTCTAGTGAACAGATTTAAAATAATGACATACTTTATAAGACACTTAAGATAATGATTTTATTAATATTTTAATTAGCATATCAATGAAATGTGATGCACGGGAGATTATATCTGTTGTCAGAGTGGTTCTGTTGCTGTGCTTGGTTGGTTCTTGTCTTCACCAACTTTCTGTGTTGCTTTCTGTTAAACACTGTTGTCAGTGATTTCCATGTTTTCTACCTATCCCTTCTTTCTTTTTTGTCCTTTGATTAAGGTATTATTTTTGCTCTTTTAGTGGAAGCTCTCTCACTCTGCATGGTACTTTTTTTTATTGTTACATTCAACTTGCTTTCTTTTGCTTGAAGCTATTAAATAACTCTGCTTTATTGTCATACATGTTCTGCCAAGTCTGCACACAAAACTAACTAGTTGCTGAGAGATGCAAAGGTTCAGTGCCTACTCCTGCTGCAGAGCCTCTCTGAGAAGCCAACAAGTTTTTATTGTCAAGAAAAAGTAGCATTTGGATCTCTTCCTCTAACCTGCCATTGGCAACCTGTGTGTCTCAGCTTCTGGCTGACATGGGTCTGAAAATCTGAAGCTCTTCAACATCTTGCTATGACTGAAGCAATATAGAAACAGCAAGAGGATGCAATGTTCTTGGTAGCAGGGAAGCTTGTGACTTCTGGCAGTGTGAGGTTGCTTGAGTAGCAATTGGCAGTGGTTGATCTAGAGAATACTTTTGTGGCCTTACAGGAGGCACAGCAGGAGTTAGTACCATGAGGGCAAGGTTCTGGCTCTGCACTTCCGATCATAGTTTAGGACCAGCAGTATGAAAATTGGAGATGAGTGCTACTTCCCTGCTGGGAGCAACTTCCCTGCTGTTTGATATTGCAGCACCTGCCTGCTGGCCAGACCTCATTCTGAGGAGATATGTTGACTGCCCAAATATGTGATGTTTCAGAAAGATCGCTGAGTCTTGTCC
Organism: Eopsaltria australis; assembly: GCA_034509425.1. NCBI lineage: Eukaryota > Metazoa > Chordata > Aves > Passeriformes > Petroicidae > Eopsaltria > Eopsaltria australis. Next base: position 428,943 of record JAVTVJ010000189.1, on the reverse strand, counting down.
AGCCTTCCAGCAGGAGTGTTCCTTGCCGATCGTTCATTCATATGGTCACTAGCTGGTGGATACCTTCAGCAGATAAAACATGACCAAAAGGCCCTTGAGAAGAGTGAGTGTTGGGGCAGGTGAGGGCTCAGGTGGTGTTTTCCTCAGCCCATCTGGAAGCAGGAAGGACTCAGCTGGGAGCACCTAGCAGACCTGTGTCTGGCTGTGTAGCTGATCTACAGCTCAAGCTGATGTCTTGGAAGCCAGTTCACTGAAGGACAGAGAAAATGAAACCCAGGTGTTCGGAGAGGAAAGAAATCTTAGTGACTGGGCTTGTTAAACTGTTGAGAAAGGCTTTAAACTCAGTTTGCGGTGAAGCCCACAAGTGGAAGAGAAAGAGCTGCAAATGAAAGAAGCAGGAAAGGTAGCAGGCTGCAAGGGGCACTTTGACATTCTTGCTTGAAAGCAGGTGTGTGTTCAGAGGCTTTTCTTAAATGTCTCTACACAAATGTGCATCAAACAGAAAGAGTCATGGTGCAGACATTAGGCTACAAAAAGATTGCAGATGTGAAGACTTTCTGGGATAGCACATATCTACACATCGCTGGGGGGAAAAAAAGATGACAGAAGCAGATTTGCAGCTATGAACCTTCCCTTGGGTTTACTGATAAAATGTCTGGCTGATCAGCATTCTGGTACTTTGTGTTAACCTTCTTGTCCATCTACTTTTACAGCTTTCCAGCATGCATGGCCTCTGAAAAAAAGTTGTTTTATTTCATTGGGTAATTTCTATATTTGAGTTAGAACTGAATACATACATGTAGTTTTGGAAACTTTTTCAAGACAGGTTGAGTCTGCTTGGATTGTTAAAGCTCATAATATATTTCACAAAGATTTTAAAAATCTGTTTATATTCCCTAGCCAGATTTGCATCCTCCCCTCTACACTCTACTGTTGTGCCAATTAGATTTGTTGACTTTTCCCTTTGCCTTGAGCTATACTAAAAATTGCTGTATTATATGCTATTTTCAATATATAGTGGTTGTACTTTAAATACTGTTTTTGAAATTAGTCCAACTAATTGAGAATACTGTTAGTGTACTCTTTTTTTTTTTTTTTTAGGATAATAAAACTGCCTTATATTGGGCAGTTGAGAAAGGAAATGCTACAATGGTGAGGGATATCTTGCAATGTAACCCTGATACTGAGACATGTACCAAGGTAACAATTAGAATTTTAATTGAATTGCTTTTTTTAACATCTGTTCTTTTCTCAGCTCCTATATGACATGAAGATCATACCAAATTCAGTTTTTGTGAAGTGCTGGTACCCTGAACACTGTTAAAATTCGTTTTTTTTCTGAAATAAGGCTTCTCAGCAATAGTAATGTTCCTTTTGTTGAAAAATATGATTTGCTATTAAATCCTTGATAGGAGGGAACATGTGGATTCTTTACCTCAGCATCACTGACATGACCAGCAATAAGGAGTAAAGAGCAGGTGCTACTGGAAACAGGAAAGAGGTTTCTGGTATTACGAGGCATGAGTTCAGGCATGTGCAGCAGTAAGGAAAAAAAAAGAGAAGTAGTTGTCACAACATTGAAATATTTTCAAATGTCTTGTATTATATCTGAATTTTGTCTTTCTCTATTTGACACTGTTATTGACAGAAATGTATTTTGTTCTTTGATTCTAATCAATCTAGACAACTGGGTCTGGGATACTTTTTCACAGACATAGGTGCTGAAGTGTTGTTTCTTGCACAGTAGTATATTTAATTTTAATTATCTTAAAATTTTTGGCTTTAATTTTTTACCCAATCACTACTTTTTTTTGTTGGTTTTGGGTATACAGAGATCTTTATATTAGTCCTGTTTTTCCATTTTAGGATGGAGAAACACCACTTATAAAGGCAACCAAGATGAGAAATATTGAAATAGTAGAACTTCTTCTGGATAAAGGAGCCAAGGTCTCTGCTGTAGACAAGGTAAAGAATATTTGTTTGTTTACTTTAGTATATTTGATCATTTTCGTTTTGCAGCAGGATTTTGGAGAGCTGTTGAGGGCAATACAGAAAGAGAGCTTCCCATATGCTTAATAATTAAATAGACCATAAGACTTAAATGCTTAGTCTCCTGTGTGTTTGATAATTAAATAGATCAGAATACTAAAGTGTAAATTTGTTTCCACCATTAGGTGGGTTATTGGGTTTTGGTTTTTTTTGTATTAGGTTGCTCGTAGTAACTTGAAAAAAAAATCCAGGTGAGGAATAAAAATTTCACAGATAAGACAACTGATTCTTAGTACACTTGAAGACAAGCATAGAGAATGGTTGTTATTTGTCACTAATACTAGTTTTTGATTAATAGACATTAAACTAACGGATGCCAAGAACAAATGCAACTGGTTATTGCTGTCTTCTTATACACTACCTACTTCGACTGCAAACCTTTTAACTACAGGAACATTTATTTGATGCTTTTTAAATCTCTTACTGTTATATTTAGGTGAATAAGTAATAATGTTGATTTGATGCAATAATACTGGGAAGTTTTTGGGGTGATGTCTTTTTCTGGTCTTAGGAAATAAAGGCTCAGACACGGTTAGAGGGTTGGGGGTTGTTTACCTCGGTATTTTAATAGGATCCCGTTCAATGGCTTCTGCCGTCCAGGTAGAACACGCCGCAAAAGCCCCGTCCCCCCAGTCGAGTATACAATTAAAGACTCTACACATTAGCATATCTACCAGGAGGGCCCAATAAGGGGCCTGGGTGGGCTAACTTCTAGTTTACAAAATCTGTTCTACTAGGAGACCTTGAGGGCTCATGAAAACAGGGTGTTTGGTCTCTAGCTCTACGTGGCTTCAGGGGTGTTTAGTCTACTGGCCTACTAAACACCATGAAACCAGGCTAAACTATCACCTAAAGCATCACAAGTATGCATGCTAATACTTGTGAATGTAGGGAACAGTGCAAGAAGTATTCAGAAGAAAAGCAGAAAAATCCTTCAGGCATCAGGAGAAACCTAAACAGACATTGAAACAGTTCTAACAAGCACTATGTCTTGTTCCAAACAAGTCTGAGTTTGTCAGGAGACATTTGTTTCTACACAGAGACTACAGTTTTCATGAACTTTATGATATTAATATAAGCATTTAAGAAAGAAGACAGTGTCTGAGGTTTGGCATTCTAAGAACTGCTTTTTCACATGTCTTCTCTGAAGCATTTGCAATGCTTTTTCAAGTGGAAAAATGCTTGCTGTAAGACATTGATGCTTTTGAAAGTGCTTTAAGATTTATTTCAAGGAAATAATGCTTCTGAAAAAGTGTTTAACATATGGTCTGTACATAATCTTAGGAATTCACTTTTCACTTAATTGCAGAAAGGAGATACTCCACTCCACATTGCTATTCGTGGAAGAAGCCGTAAACTTGCTGAATTACTCTTAAGAAATCCCAAAGATGGTAGATTGCTTTATAGACCCAACAAAACAGGAGAAACCCCTTACAATATTGACTGTAGCCACCAGAAGAGTATATTAACGCAGATATTTGGTGCCAGTAAGTATAACTATTTATTCTTTTTAATCACTCATATATTGACAGTCCAGTTTATTCAATTACGTATTGAAAAGTGGCTACAGATTTTTTAATGTTTTAATGTTGCACCTAATAGGAAGGCTTAAAAACAATCGGTTGGCAAAAAATTCCCATCATTCTAAGAGCCTGGCAAAGGTCTAATATACCTTTTATTTTTGCTTTAGATGTTGGGTACTCTGTGACTTCTGTTGATCACTTCATTTTTATTTGGATCTTGTTTGTGTAGGAATTACTTTCTTTGACTTCCTGTGGTTTGGGATCTTGAGTCTTGTAGTAGGCTTTAATAATTGTGATAATTATGTATCATTTATGTGGATGATTAAAAATTCCTTTGAACAGGAATGTACAAATAACAGCTGTTACATGGCAGGAGTATATATACAAACGTGGGTGAACATGTCATGACTTTATGTATGAAAATTGTCATATTGAAGGGCTTTCTTAGAGCAAAGTTGTGTAGCACGGTGTTTGTGTTGCAGGACACTTGTCTCCCACGGAATCTGACGGTGACATGCTGGGCTATGATCTGTACAGCAGTGCTTTAGCTGATATTCTGAGTGAACCAACCATGCAGCCACCCATCTGTGTAGGCTTGTATGCACAGTGGGGAAGTGGAAAATCTTTCCTGCTTAAGAAACTGGAAGGTAAAAACTTAATTTAGTCTTTTCAGTACTTCCAATCTATCTATGAAAAGCATTACATGGGAGTTACTAGTTTTTGTGAAGGTTGTTGGTCCATGCAATGTTGTATCTGGTCTGTTTCTATGATGAAAGGATTTAATTTTTACTGTGGTCAGTTCATCCATATATTGCTTTGTTCATTTATACAATGTCAAGACAATCTTTAAGTGCTGCTGTCCATTTTCCTGTGAGTTTCCTGTAGCAGTGAATCTACCCTCTAGGTACTGCAGAAAGCCTGGCTGCCAAAATATGCCTTGCTGGACCTGTTTGTGTGTCAGATCAGGTTCAGACCTCTTCTGCTGCAGTATTTATTTATTGTGCATCCTATGTGTCCTTTTCTTTTTAATGCTTAAGAACAGTTTTCAGGCTATTAATATTTTATTCTCTGTAGTGTATTTTCTTTGCATGTAGTTTTCTTCCCCTTTTTTCTCTCTTACTTTGAGTTTTTTGGACTTTCTGAAATGTGAGAGGAAGGCAAGTGCAGTATATGAAATGAGTCAGTATTTTTCCTGGTGGAAATAAGCATCTTATTTAATTTTAGCATTTTTTTATAAAGCATGTTTTTCTGAGATGTTTAAATATAATTCAAAATAGTTCTACCAGTCTTGGAGTTTTTTACTTTTTGTGATTTCTGTATTAGCCAAAATGGGATCTCTGCAGTCATTTATTTCACCCCCTGTTCCATGTAATAAACAAAAAGCATAAGTATTTTGACTGTGATATTTATTGCTGATGAACTCTTACATTTCTAAAACACTTTTTCAGTGTTTTCTTCCTGTTTTTATTTCTGTTTTTATTCTTGATTGCGTATCTATTATTTCTTATTCTCTAGAACCTCAATAAGTTCCTTCAGGAATTCCTGTTTTAGTAGATAAGAATCAACAGAAATAATACTGCAGCCTTCACATTGTACTGTTGTATCTGTATATTTGAGGAACATGGTCCATGTTTCAGTGATTGAGATTTTGGGGGTTGGGTGGGCTTTTTTGACAAATATGGTGGATTTATTTTTCTTGGTGCCATAAAATACATTTTACACTTTTGAAGGAGGATAGGAAATGACATGACTTCTAATATGCTTTCAAAAGTAGAAAATCTGCAGCAAAGAATGTGAGTATTGTGTGTTTAAATATTTTCATTCATTGCATGGATGAAAACATAGAGATTTGCACTAATGTTTGAAGAAGAATTCAACCATCATTGTCTTTTTTTTTGGATCAATGATCGGGACGAGTTATGTAGTCTGCTGAAAAAGTTTTTATTTTCAAAAATAAATCCGTTCTTGAGTGACTTCACATGTTAACTCGTCTTTGTCTTTTTGTTTTAGATGAAATGAAGACTTTTGCAGGACAGCAGATTGAACCTCTGTTTCAGTTCTCCTGGCTTATTGTATTCCTCACACTTTTGCTGTGTGGAGGTTTGGGTTTATTGCTTGCTTTCACAGTGGACGCAAAGCTTGGAATAGCGGTGTCACTCAGCTTGTTAGCTGTTCTCTACATTTTCTTCAGTAAGTCTTATATGGAATTTGAAGGATTTTTATCTACTTTTGGACTTAAATATTGCTTTGTAGATATGCTTTGCCATTCAGAAAAAATACTAAATGGTTTGGTAGACACTAAGACCCCTTTGGACCCTTAGTTTTGCATGTAATTTGTGAGAACAAAGAAGGTTTTTTTTAAATTAATTTCACTGTGTTACTTTTACCATTCTCATTTCTAGCCTAACTACTAGCAGTTCATTAACTTTTTTTACAGAACTCCATGTTTTATCTGTTAAAACTTCTTGATTCTTTCAGTTGTGAATGTTGACTAAAATAAAACCATAACATCTTTTTAATATTTTAGCGGTAATTTACTTTGGTGGCCGGAGAGAAGGGGAGAGATGGAACTGGGCCTGGGTGTTAAGTACAAGGTTGGCAAGACATGTTGGATATTTAGAGTTGCTTCTCAAACTCATGTTTGTGAACCCACCAGAACTACCAGAGCAAACCACTAAGGCTTTACCTGTCAGGTTAGTTATTTCATTTATTTACTCTTGAATAAATCAATCAGGCTCACTCTGATATTTCTCAAACTGAGCATATTAATGTGCATGTTTAGCTTCATGTGAAAAGTTGTTGAGATTCCTGTTTGAAAAACAGCAGCCCTAGAAGATCATGAACTTTTCTGTGTGAAGAAGATAGTTTTTTTTGAAAACAGTACTATCTGCCAAAGTTGGTGGAAGTTGGTGCTTTTTAGAATTAGGGATTTTGGCTATTGTCCTAATAAGAATTCATAGAATAGGAAGTGGGGCAAAGAAGAGGTTGATAAATTGAGAAGAAGTAGTTAAATTTCATGTAGATTTTTAAAAAAATTAAATATTTAAGTGTTTTACATTTTATACCACTTAAAAAAACTTTTAGCTACAGAGATGCAGCAAGACCTTTGTTTTAGTTTCCAGAAAATATTTAAAGCTTTCTGAAGTAACAAAATATTTGTTCTTTTCTCTTCCAGGTTTTTGTTTACAGACTACAATAGACTGTCCAGTGTAGGTGGAGAGACTTCACTGGCTGAGATGATTGCTACCCTCTCTGATGCCTGTGAAAGGGAATTTGGTTTCCTAGCAACAAGGCTATTTCGAGTTTTCAAGACAGAAGATACACAAGGTTTTCTTCTTTACCTGAATGACATTTCCGATTATTCCATTTCAGTGCACTCTTACCAGGGCTTCTGTTTTTTGCATTATAAGCTCTTTTTAGAAATTGTTGTAGCCATGCAGAATTTCATAGAGAAGGGGAAACTCTTTGGAAGAGAAAAAATGCCCTGTTTTATTTGCTAATCTTGATTTTATTGATATAATAAAGGAATATCTCCTGTGAAGTATAGTTTTCAGAAATGTCAATGGAAATGTGTATCTTCATTACATCCTTATAGATGCAGCACATTTCCATAGCAATTAAGTCATTGTGTCTGAGTTAGATAAAGGGAAATGTATGTTTTTGTGTATTGCTAGGAGAGGTTTGTTTAGTTTATTAGATTTTAATTTAGAGCTTTTATCAGTGACCACTACTTATTCTTGGAAATAATAAATGTGTAGAACATGTTGGTTCAATCCTGTGAATTGCTGTGATTAGTGCTAGTAAGATGGGATGAATTGTACCTACTAGATCCAAATGGAACAAGCTTTTTTATTCTGTTTCATCTGTAGATTTCTAGAAAAAGAAATATGCAGAGTAGAGTATGATATCATGAAGAAGGAGTTCTTGACCTTAGCTTTCAATTAATTGAGGATTTATTTGTACTTTAAGTTTAGTATGTGTCAGTCACTTCTCATTTCTTTTTGTCCACAAATTGAGGAATCTGTCACCTCTCATAAAGTGAAATGTTTAGACTCTTCTGTCCTGCAGAGGCTGGAAAAAACATGCTATGTTTGCTGCATTCAGCTGTGTGCTGAACACAACTTACTTTTCATTGTTCTTTTTCAAATTCACTTAGTTCTTTTTGAAAGGGGTGTGTGAAATTTTTCACCTTTTTTTTTCCATGTTAGGTTCTGCAGTTTCTCTCCTTAATCTCAGTGAAGCAGCTTTCATCATACTGTAATTTCTTCTGAAGATGTCTTGGGAATGACAGTGTAGTGCTGGCTTCTTGTGATTATCTTTTCCTTATCATTTTTAATTTTACATTCTCTTGTATTCTTTGGCTCTGTGCCTTCTTATGCTCTGCCTAATTATGTAATTGATTTCTTAAATTTATTTTATCTATTTGATGATTTTGCACATTCTTTCCTTTTCTTCCGTTGTTTACAGGTCCAGAGTCATAGGTTTATTATCTCTAGATGCTCACAGAAATTCCATAGAGGTTTATTTTTAGCCTTCTGTACCATAAATTTTTGTTATGTCTGTAAACTTGCAGACAAGCCTCCTTCAATTGTCATTTCATTGTTCATGATATTTAAGTGTCTCTCTAATCCAGTTCTATCTCTTTCTAGTAAGAGGTTGCTTGCATTTCTACTTATGTCTAGAACTGAATCTAATTATATCTGAGCTGTTCCCCTTCGTTTCTTGCCCCTCACTTCTGTCATTATGCATTTCTGTTGCTTTGTCCTGCAGCACAATACTATGAGTCATGTATGTCAGCAACATGAAAAACCTTTGCAGCTCATACCTTGAATATGAGAATAATATGGGCCACATATAAACCTTGGTTATTCTCCCTTGGCATATTTAAAATTTTATTTTTCCCCTACTGTTCAAATCCTCATTTTTAGTTGCCGTAATTTTGCTTCAGATCATTGCTTTTCTGTTCTATCAACAAATGTGTACAGAAGATAGCAATCTTCTAGATGTACACCACTGGATCTGTACAGGTCCTAAAGACAGAGACTGCTGCTGTGGAAAATGCTGTTTCTTTGCTCACTGATTTGGCTATGCTAAGCTCCAACTGCAGAATTTGTTTCTTATCAGTCCACTTGAAGTCAGAAGCTCTGTACTCTCTTCTGGGGCCCTTGTGATCTGTCCAAACTGTATTTGCTGCAGTTCTCCCATTGGTGTGTGTTTTAGCATGCAAGAAAGGATGGCCTGAGGTTGCAGCTTGCAATTTTGATTTAGTTCTTCAATGGTACCATTGCTATTAGATTGTGTAAGTAGCATATTCCAGTTTTAAACTGAGCAGTTCCCATACTGTTTTCCTACAATTTATTTACATAAACACACTTTATAATGACACAAAAGGGGTTTTAGCACTGACACAAAATTGTCGTTTCCATCCAGTGTGGATTTCTTGAAATGATGGAATAAACTGAAGGTTAAAAGAATGTCTCTGCTTCATAATTTCCAAGAATTTTGGCAAACAATAGGGTTTTTTTTCCATTGATTTATGACTGGGTGCTAGCACTGCAGTAAGCTTTTGTGGCAGTTAGTATTTTATGAGAAATATGCAAGTTAATAGATTCTGCACTCACCTGTCATTACATTTTACATTAATTCTAACAGCAATACTTGTCTTCTAGGTAAAAAGAAATGGAAGAAAACTTGCTGCCTCCCATCCTTTGTGATTTTCCTGTTCATCTTGTCTTGCGTTGTTTCTGCGATTGCCCTCTTGGCGATTTTTAATGTGGAATCAGCCAACATGACAGTGAATGTTATTCTCATAACAGTGACCTGTATTGTTGGTTTGGCCTTTTTCTTGAATTGCCGCACATGGTGGCAGGTGATGGATTCAGTTTTGAATTCCCAGAGAAAACGTCTTCACAGTGCTGCCTCCAAGCTTCACAAGTTGAAAAGCGAGGGGTTCATGAAGGTGAGCATTTTCATGAATTGGCTCTTAAAAGGAATGTAACAAACCCCAAATATGGACCATTATTAAGTTAGGGCACCATTGATTTAATCAGGCCAAGTCTCACAACAGGAGAATGAGACTTGGTGAGTTTTTACTGAAGGGAGCACTTCTGTGCCAGTGTTAATTGTGCTTAATATATGAGTTCTATCTGCATAGTAATGAATGTTAAATTTGGGGTTTCAGTTTTCTGATTTTTTTTTTTGCTGGGAAGAAAGTATTTGGAAAACAATTCTCAATTACCAGTGTTTACTAAAAGCTTACTTTAGATCATAACATTAGAAAGAATAACTTTGAGAGTCTTCTAAAGGTGTGAAAACAAGCCTAACTTTGTCTGTCTGCAAGACCTCTTTGCTAAGAAACGAATTGTAGCACTGAAAGAACATTCCAAAACACTCCACATATTTAATGAAAAGTGGTAGAAAATGCTATTGTTTTGCTGGCCTGTATCTATAGACTGATAAATACACATCAGGCTGTCATCAGATATGCTATACACTCCTATTTGAAAATAAAACGTTGCATCATGATTGTTAACTTTGTAGATTACTGCCAATATATTGGTTAAAAATCTGTTGTACAAATACATTTCATAAAGTCATAGAATAGTTGGAGTTGAAAGGGACTTTGTAAAGGTCAGCCAGCCCAATCTCCCTGCAACGAGCAGAGACATCTTCAATTAGACCAGACTGCTCAGAACCCAGTCCAACCTGACCTTGAATGTTCCAGGAATGGGCACCCACAACTTCTCTGGGCAATCTGCTCTATTGTTTTAGCACCTCATTTTAAACAAACTTCTTTCTTAAATCTAATCTAAAGTTACTGTCCTTCAGATTTTAAAATCATTCCCCTTGTCCTCTTGCGAAAGGCCCTGATAAAAAGTTTGTCCTCATGTTACTTACAGGCCTCTTTAGGTATTGGGAAGCCACAATAAACATCTCTCCAGAATCTCACTTTCTCCAGCCTGAACAATTCCAATTCTCTCAGCCTTTTATCACAGCAAAGGCGCTCCATCACTCAAATAATCTTTGTGGCCTTCTCTGGAGTTGCTCCAGTACATTGGTGTCATTCTTGTGCTGAGGAATGCAGGGCTGCAGGACTGCAGGTGGGGTCTCACCAGAGTGGAGCAGGGGAACAGAATCCCCTCCCTCACCTGCTGCCTGCACTGCTTTGGATGCAGCCCAGGGCACATTTGGCATTCTGGGCTGCAAGGGCACATGGCTGGGTCATGTCCAACCTCTCACCCACAGCACCTTCAAGTCCTTCTCAGCAGGGCTGCTCTGGATCTGTTCATCCCCCAGCCTGGATCAATACCAGGGATTCAATACACAGGTGCAGGGCCTTGGTTTTGGCCTTGTTGAACCTCTTAAGCTTGTCCAGGTCCCCTGGATGGCATCCTGTCCCTCAGGTGTGTCAACTCCTCCTCTCAGCTTGGTGTCATCTGGCTGAGGATGCACTGTATCCCCTCATTCATGTAATTAATGCAGATATCAAATAACACTGGTCCCAGTGTGGACCCCTGAGGGATACCACTTGTCACTGGTGTCCATTGGGACACTGAGCCATTGACCATTTGTTATTTTTTGCATCTCTTGACAAGTTTAGCTCCAGCTGTGCCTTGGCCTTCCTTACCACATCCTCTCACAACCAGACTGTGTCCCTCTACTTTTTCTAGCATACCTGTGCTTGCTTCCACTGCCTGTGCTTTTACTTCTTGGTCTTTGGTTTGACCAGCAGGGTTCTACTTAACGTAGCTAGCTTTTAGCCTTCCATGCCAATTTTCTTGTACTTGGGAATTACAAGCTTTTGTGCTTCATGGAAAGCATCATTGAAAGATTTGCCAGCTCTGTTGTCCCTGTGGGCAGTTTTCCAGGGGGTCTGTTGACTATCTTTTTGAAGGGCTAAAAATTCGCTTTCCTAAAATTCAATGTGCTGACTTTACTCCTGACCTGACCCATATCCCTTGGGACTGCAAACTCCACCAGTGTGTGATCACTGCAGCCCAGGCTGCGTCCAAGCTTGGCATCCCCAGTTAGCTCACTTACATTAGTGACCATCAGGTCCAGTGTTGCTCCCCTTCTGGTAGGGCTTGTCTAATACTTAGCTGAAGCAGTAATCCTCCATGCATTGCAGCATTCTCCTGGACTGCTGACAGCTCATGAGGCTACATTTCCAGATGCTGGGGTCATCTAAGTTCCCCAGGAGGATGCAAGCCCATGAGCTTGATGCCTCCTGTAGCTGGGACACAAAGTCTTCATCAACAGGCTCCCCTTTATCATGCCTGTCACAGATGCAAACCCCAAGGTGTCATTTATTGGTCTGGTCCTTGATCTTTATGCACTGACTTCACCACTTTGTAGCTGCTTCTCAGAGGCATCTCTTTGTGATCTCTCCATCTCTTGATGTGGAGGGCAACCTCTCCTCCCTTCCTCTCTAGTCCCTTTTGAACAGCCTGTGGTCATCAATAGTTGCACTCCAGTCATAGGATTCACTCACCAAGTTTCTGGAATGGCAGCTAGGTCATGGCTTTCTAGCAGCACGGTGGTTTCCACCCCCTCCTGTTAGTTGCCCAGTCTGTGTGCACTGGGTGGAGGCACCTCAGCTGGGCTGTCAGCTGTGTCACCTTCTTAGAGGAACACCCTTTAATTCCTTTGCAGTATTTCAAGTGGTGTTTTCCTGTTGGCTTCTCTTACCTCAGGAGTTCCTGGCTGATCTCCATAAGACTTCCAAGTGTGCTCCAGTGTGGTGAGCACATTGCAGAGCCACTATCTGAGGGCCCTCACTAGCACTGCATCCCTCTAACCTTGGTGTGTCATCCCACAGTTTGTTATGGCCAAGCCTGACATTATCCCCCTCCCCTGTCATGTCTTGTTTAAAGCTGTGTCAATTAACCCTGCTGGCTCCTTGTCAAAAGCTCTCTTTGCCCTTTGAGAAAGGTGAATCCCTTCTGATGCCAGCATGCCTGGTGCCATGTTTTTGCAGCACAGAAGACCTGGTTGTGTCATGGTACTGTGTTGCTTGACAGTTGTTTGTTGAGTGGTATTTATCTGACATAACTTCAGCCTTTAGGTTCACCCTTTGTCATCAAAGGAGAGAAGTAATTATTTCAGGAGAGTTGTTCATCTGTTTTATGTCATCTTATTGTGCACATTCTAATGAATCTAGTGGTTAAGAGATCAGATTTTAATTTTCACCTGTTAGCTGCTGAAGTTAGGGCAGGTGAATTCCACCTTTGTTTCTGTGTTACAGGTCGTTGTTACATGTGTAACAGGGTTGAAAAGCTTTAAAAATCTTCAGACTGCTTATCTTGAGTAGCAATGACTGAGCATTAGAGTATAGCACAATGTGCTTGGCTGGAAGGCAGATAGAAAATTTTGCTGTACATTTTAAGCAAAGCAATTTTTGAGGACTAGCTGAAGCTACAAATACTCTTTTATTTACTTCTGAAATAATGTTTTATTGTGCATAAATATTATTTTCTTAAATAACATTGTAATGGATCTTAAATAAGGATAGTTTGTTATATCAAAGCAGAATATATGTTTCTGCTGTATATTTTTATTCAAATAGGAAATTAGTATGTTGGAAGTGACATTTTGGGACTTTTCACTTTGAGTATTCGTCAGATTATTCTTGTAATCTTACTGAAGTTTTTTTGGGACAAATAACAATCTGCAAAAGGAAATATATGTATTTTAACAATGTTAAGTATTATAGAGATGTCTTTTCCTTCTTTGTTTTTCATTTTTATAGGTTTTGAAATGTGAAGTGGAACTCATGGCCAAAATGGCAAAAACTATTGACAGCTTCACTCAGAATCAGACAAGACTTGTTGTAATTATTGATGGGTTGGATGCTTGTGAACAGGACAAGGTTTTACAGATGCTTGATACTGTGAGTTGGATCATTTTATAAAAATAACCTCTGGATTATATGCATGATCTCTTCCATGGATGAGCTCAGATACATACAGTTATTGTGTGTTTTCTGTAAAAAGAAGGCTATGTTGTGGTATTTAATTTTTGTGTACATTGGCATAACTGTAATGCTAAGAGAGATGGGTTTCAAAAGTTGAAAATTAAACTGCATGTTAGTACTTTTGAAAAGGTTTGAAATAATCAAATGGAAAATAATTATTCTGTTGAAACAAAATGTTTGGAGAGTTTTTCATATTTTTACCCTTGAAGTACTTTAGATGAAAAATACTTAAATGCTAAGTATTTGTGGGGGCTGGAACATTACTGCATGATACATCCTTAGTGAGGACTTCCACTGTAAATTCTGCTGTTAAATTGTTGAGTGTGCTTATTTCTAGCTGTGGAAAAGTTCCTAATGTTAAATATCTCATGTAGAAGAAGCTCTTGGCCTCTCAGGTTTATTCCTTGCACAGAATGAATATAAAATGTTGAGCCAAATGTTCAAATGATCTGCAGCTACAGTTAGTTGTTGCTAACAAGGTGTACTGTCTTCTTTTTTACAGGTGCGAGTCCTGTTTTCAAAAGGACCGTTCATTGCAATTTTTGCAAGTGACCCACACATCATTATAAAGGCAATTAACCAGAATCTCAATAGTGTTCTACGTGATTCAAACATAAACGGCCATGATTACATGCGAAATATTGTCCATTTGCCCGTTTTTCTGAACAGCCGAGGGCTTAGTAATGCAAAAAAACTGATGGTAGCTTCAACAGCCAATGGGGATATTCCTTATGGAGATAATGCAGGTAGGGTTATGCAGGAGAGTGATACAAGCATTACAAAACCAATGATCCGAAATCTGGATTTTGGAAGAAACTGTTTAAATAATTGACAGATCATTAGTGTTATTTTTATAGGTCAGGCAAATGTATATGACTGGAAAAAAGACTTACCTTTGTTTTCCTTTCCATAGGATTGCATGAAGAGGTTGACAGGAGAGTTTCTCAGAACAGTCTTGGAGACATGACCAAACTTGGTAGCAAAACTGCTCTCAACAGGAGGGTGAGAAGGATTTTTAGTCTAAATAGAGATACTGGTAAAACCTTTTTTCTTTTCTGTTTCTTTTTCTTTGGTATTTTCAATAATACCAACTTGGAAGACTTATCAAACCATTCTTATGAAATTTTTATAAATGATCCATGTAGGAAAAGTCCATTCTTACATCAGTAGACTGATACTCTGTCAAAGAGGAAGAAGTTTGCTTGCTCACCAAAGTATTCCTCTCCACAAAAAATTAAATACAGCTCTCTATGAATGCTGATATGGTACAGCAAATGTGGTAGGAGCTATGGTTGTGTATGTGTGTATATTTTGGAATTTTTTTGTGTAAGCCTGGTATCAGTTTGTTGCAGGATGTTGCAACAAGAGGCAGTAATTGAGTTAATCAAAGAATTTCAACTATTAAGTACTAGACTTGTACTGCAATGTCTACCACATTTTTTTCCTGTTTTTTCTTCTTTCATCTTTCTTTCATGAAATCACAAACTGGTTGAATAAAAGGTATCTAGAAAGTTGTGAAAAGCAACACAGTATCTGAGGATTCTGAGGTTTTTGAGCTGCCATTGGTAGAGACTTGGGGAGTTTTGTGGCAGAGGAACCTGATGGTCACTTTAATTTTTACATGTAGCTAGTGTAGGATGGTACCTACACTATGTACCATGTAGGATGGTATTAACCCTTTGGAGAGACAGTAGGAAGTGATGTTGGAAATGCTGAAAATAGTAACCTTGTTACAAAATATTTTGCTATGTCACTCTATTTTGCCCTCTCAGTATTGATGTGGAAGTAAAATGTGTAACTCTTACCACTTCTTGGCTTCTATGGAAATAATGTTCAGCTTTTACACAGCTAAATTAGAATTAAATTCTTGTATGTTTGATATTACCTGCCAGCCTCACAGACTTACTCACAAAGGCTCTAACTTTATTATCAAGTAAAACTGAAGCATTTGAAATATACATAAAAGCTTTTGATACTAATCAGTATTCCTTGGGTTTTTGTATCATTATCAGGATACTTACCGAAGACGCCAGATGCAGAGGACCATTACCCGCCAAATGTCTTTTGATTTGACCAAGCTGTTGGTTACAGAGGATTGGTTCAGTGATATCAGCCCTCAGACCATGAGGAGGTTGCTAAATATTGTTTCAGTGACGGGTAAGCGTGACATGCTTGTGTGCAGTAAACAGGATTGTGTTTTGGCTGCTTGTAGTTACACTCAGACTTTTTAGTGTGTAAACTAAATCTAAGAAGTCAGTCCATGTGTTGCTTTTGAAAATCCTTCTGAAGCAAACTCTTCTACAATGTAAGAAAAAATTATAGACCATTCTACGTAGTTTTTGAAAGATACATAATATTTGTTTTTTCATTGACTTCAGTTGGGAGGCAACTACATTTTTAGGAAATTTTGTATATTTTGATTTTGAAACGGGATAAGAAAATTACATTTTCAATTTCATAATACTGTAGTGTGAACAAAGATTGTGGTGATGACATCTGAAAAGGTAAGCTGTGAGGAGAAAACCAGGCATATATCCTATTCATTTTTGCTATGAGTATTTGGAGTCCTTGTTCCCTAAATGATTGTGTGAGGCTGATGAAAGCATTTTCTCACCTGTTTTTCTTCAGCACAACACAGTCAAGATGTTGGTATCTCTGAAGTTTAAAAACTGGAAATTACTGGAAAAGGGCTCATGGAGGTTTAATAAAAACATGTTTCATGTAGTGAGTGAATGGGGAGTGATTATTTACTGTCTTTCCTATTACAGACTCTAGAAGGCACTGGGTTAGCCCTACAGCTACCCAGAACAAAGAAATTGAGCTGCTTTTTGCACTGTGTATAGTTAAGAGCATAAATATGCAACAGACCTCAAATTCTGGGCTAATGTTTTAAATAAACTGTCTCTTAGCTTCTCACTGCAATTTGTAGCCTGTAACCTATCTTCTTTTGGCAAATTATAGGGCAGTTATGAAAGCATAACAAAATCACAAAATGTTAGTTGTAAAATTAAATTAAAAAAAAAGACCTTGCAGGAAAACTTTCAGTGTAGTATAATCTATGGTTAGACATGATTTCATAAACAGTTTTATGAACAGAGCCTTCAGGTTCTTCAGAACAGGCTGTAGGTTCCATGTCATTACAGATATTAATAAAGGAATTGTAGAAAATTTGCTGAAACTTCAAATGCATAAATTGTAGCATTAACTTCTTCTGCTTCTTAAAATAACTCTATTTTTAATTTACACTTTGCCTTGCTAATTTAAAACAATCTCTTTTATAGTTTTGAATTTTACTGTATTGGCTATTGAAGTTGGCAGTTGTATGCTTAACTTGTTTTGACCACAATTCACATGCCAATGCATAGAAAATCTGTCAAAGTATTAGCATGGAATTCTGTGTTTAGATGGACAAACTAATGCTGTGTGAATTTTTTATTGAATTTTGTTGGAGTAAGTTAAGATTCACCAGTAGCAGGATGATAATAATTAGTGTTTAACCTGAGGCTGAAGTTCACAGTTTTGGAGAGTCTCATATTTTTACCAGTATTTGCAAGGATTTTTATTAGATTGTAAAATGATATTTTTAGATGCAACTTGTGATGATTTTGAATTTTCTGAGCTAAAAATATAATTGCAGGAAGTTCACAGGTCAGATAATAACAAAGTAACTTTGAGGGGAAAAAAGGTATGCTTCTAAAGGGAGAAAAAATCCTCCATGTTTTCTTTTCTCCTTCCTTGCTCTTTTAGGTCGTTTATTGAGAGCTAATCAGATCACATTCAATTGGGACAGACTGGCAAGTTGGATCAATCTCACAGAGCAGTGGCCATATAGAACATCATGGCTCATCCTGCATCTTGAAGAGACTGAAGGTGTTCCAGATCACCTGACTTTAAAAACCATCTATGAGAGGTAGTCATTACTGTGGTAATAGCGTGCACTTTCAGTGATTAAAACAGTGATCATTATTAATGATCACTAAAGTAATGTGGCTTTCAAACATTTATCAGGTTGTAATCTAAAATTCCCACCATCTTATCCTCTTCTGCTAACTTTTGAAAACTTCTGAGTTTCATTGCTATTTGATGCACCATGTACGAATGAGTGCTTTGTATTTAAACCAAAGAGAACTATACAGGAATTCTTTCACAGGCAGCTAGCTGTACTTTTGTCTCTTGATATAATTTTCATCTTTACCTTGGCCAAGCTACAAGTTGGGTATTTTTTCCTTTTCTTTGTTAATCTGAAATAAGTCCAGCAGAAACTGGCCTTACTGATAAAAATCTGTGAAGGTTTTGTGCTTAGCTGGTATGCTATGGCAATGCCATGTGCTGCAGTTAAGGGATGTGAAAAAGAGGCATGACTTTCTCCATTTCAGCTACAAGTTGCTGTCCAACAGAGCTAAGTATTGCTACGGAGAACAAATTGCCCCATGTTGCCAGTGAGCATCTCTCTCCGGAACCCTCTGCTTGTAAGGAAGGATTTGTGTGTTGTGACCTGATTACAGTGGGAGGAATGAAAGAGAGAGAATGTGACTGAGAGTGGGGCCTATAGAAAAAAAGCAGAATCTGAGAATCAGAGTCAGATTGAAGAAAAAAGAGTTTGACTTGGATGAAATATAATTGAGATAAGATGAAAAGAATAGCTAAGGTAAAGAGAGAAGACTGTGACTGATTGAACAAGTTACCAGAAAATTTAGAGACTTTGCAGGGTCCAGGGTAATGAACTTGGAGAGAAAATACTAGAAGTGTGCCCTGCACTGAAAGTCAAGGAATAGGAGATGAACTGTGTGAGGATCTTGGATGGGCTGAGAATGGTTGATGTGTTGAGAATTGAATTAGGATTATTTGGGAAAGATTGAATGACTTAGGATGTATTAGTAAAGAAAAATTGAAGTGCAGGTCAGATCTGAACACAAAAGTCCCAGAAGGTAAAGGGACAAGGGTAGATTGGGCATGATGAGGCTGAGGATTGAAGACAGGGGCAAGTAGTAGACTGAAGTGGCCTCAAGATGGAAGATGGTTTTAGAAATACCAGACTTCACAGGTAAGTTAAGTGCATGATTAGAAAACACTCTCCTCTAGAGTATGGACCCTGGTTTTGGGTTTTGCATTTCCTCTGTGAGTGTATTATACCAATGAAATCAAAGGTAAAGCACTGAGAACCCATCCTTCCATTGTGTGTTCACACAACTAGTGTCACAAATGTTTATGTGATCAACTAAGTACAGTAATTCAGAACCATCAGGAATTCCCTTTCCTGTCATGCTTTTCATTCAAACTTCTCTTTATTTAGATTTGCTGTATGGCATGTTCCACAATTTTATATTTTCAGTATTTATCCAACTCATTACAGTTTTCTGATTATTGGCTTCTACAGCAATAAATCACTTCGGGTGATTGAAGTCCAAAGCTGTCTTCAAGACGTAACAGTGTTTGTCTTCTGATAAACCAGAGGAGATATTAGAGACCTGATTTATTCTCATAAATGGATGCTAGTAATTCCAATATTAATGAATGTTAAGTCGTAGTAAACCAACATGAATAAAAGAAAAGGACATTCACAATTGAATGTGAATAACTTATTGGGGTTCTGGATTGTTTGTTGTTAGTACAAACACTTGAGCTGTTGGTGCTCAGTGCCAGCTGGAGCGTGTCATGGTTTATTAGTTAAGGTGTGGAGGAGATTCATGACTGCTGCTATGTTTTACCTCTTGCTATTTGCAGCTTGTTTGGAAATGATACAACCACTTGAGTAGAATGCTAGTTCATAACTGACAATTACAAGCATACAGGTAATTTTTTAGTGTTTAAAACTACAGGACATAATGTGAAGAAACAGTGAAGAACTCTATACCATATATTGGAAAAGGGAAGGTGATCATCTTTTTAGGAAAGCTCTTTGTATTCTACCTGCAATGCTAGAAAAGCAAGGAAAAGGAAAATAGGACCAATATTCAAGATTTTATCTTTAGCAAAAAATACCAACAGGATTATTTGATATGAAAATGATTGCTAATAGACTTAAGTTTCTTTATCTTCTTGACAATTAAAAGAAAGTTTTCTAACAATAATGTTGCTGGGTACTCAGAGAGATAACTGATGTCTCTCAGCCCCTTCTGTTGAACCTGTATAAGGAACTAAATATATAACTCTCCTGAAGTATTGACAAAGCTGGGGGCTCATCTATCTGATGGTTTTGGTGATCATCTTTACCACATGCTGAATATAATAAGGTCTGTGAACTCCTCTCTGGGATTATCTAGAGCTCTAAAAATTCTGTTTTGTCCAAAGTAATCCTTTCTGTGTCATTGCTGTTCTTTTTATCTGCAGCTGTTAGAAGTAACTTGGCTTAAATAACTTTCAGTATTGTTTCAAAGTTAGTTTCTCTTTTAAAACTTAAGTTTCAGTTTTCTAAGTTTTATTATTTTATAGAGCAGCTTTCCCATTTGGAGTCTCAGATACTCAGAGTTTGATAATTATGTACTTGTTCCTGTACTGAGTTTGTCTTACTTCTTCTCTACTTTTTATTCTTCTAAGGTTTTTAAAAATACCTTGATATTTTAGATCACAATCAAAAATATAGTTTTCCTAGTATTCAATAGTTTGTGTCAAACTACTTTTTATAGTGACATTGCAGTCTTAGGGTTGCTGCTTGGACATCTCTCTTCACTGAAAGGAATCTTGTAGGTTCTATGTTAAATGTAAGACTATCACACTTGATCTCTTTCTCTGTGTAAAGAGAATGCTTTGATACTGCAGTTGCTTTTCCAAATTTTAAAATGTCATGTGTTAAAAAGCTTTTGAATTGCCAGGATTCCATTGCAGTGAGAGCTCTCCATTGCCTTCCCCTCTGCTGCAGACGGTGCAGAGCAGAGGGTGACCACACTGGATCTGTTACATCTCCCTCCGGCGGAGGAGTTGGGGTAGGGGTGGATGATGGGTGTGTGTTCTGAGGGTGTGACGGGGGCAGTTAGCCCCGTGTTGCCTTACAGCTGTGTCCCCGAGGCGGGCTGTGCCCAGCTGTGTCCCTGAGGCAGGCTGTCCCCAGCTGTGACCCCGAGGCGGACTGTGCCCCAGCTGTGTCCCCGAGACGGGCTGTCCCCAGCTGTGTCCCCGAGGCGGGCTATCCCCAGCTGTGTCTCCGAGGCGGGCTGTCCCCAGCTGTGTCCCCGAGACCGGCTGTCCCCAGCTGTGTCCCCGAGGCGGGCTGTCCCCAGCTGTGTCCCCGAGACCGGCTGTCCCCAGCTGTGTCCCCGAGGCGGGCTGTCCCCAGCTGTGTCCCCGGGAGGGGCTGTCCCCAGCTGTGTCTCCGAGGCGGGCTGTCCCCTGCCGCTGCCGCAGGGATCGTGCAGAGCGGCGCGGTGCCGGCAGGTGGCGCTCCCTGCTCGGCACAGCCGCGGGGAGCGCTGGCCCCGGAGCCTTCGCTTTCGGTGTTTCCAGGAGAAGGCGATACTTTCACAACATACAAAAATACAGGAAGCTTAAAAGAATCGGATAGTCAAGCACTAAGAAGCAAAAGAATGAATATAGTCTTTAGTTAATTCCCTTCTATGTATGCACAATGATGTATGATTTCCATGATTATATACTGTTTTGCATCCATGAGATTCCCATCTTTTAATGTCCAGAATTTGATTCTGCAAACTGTAGCAAAGGAGAGGGCCATTTTCTGTCACATTGCAGTGCTATCTGTTGGAGTTCAAAAGAATGCAATAACTAAAGTAAGACAACTAAAAGCTGCTCCACAACTATTTGTCAGAGTTTGTCTGATGCTGGGCTAGTCACCTCTATACTACCTTTCACTTGGAGAGTATTGGTGCCTCTGTGGGGAGGTGTTGTACAGCTTATGGTTCTGTAGGCTGATATTGCTAAGTACTCAGTGTTCAGAGCTATATCTGGAGCTACTGAGAGCTCTGCTTTCAGTTGGTGGAATATTCTGAGAAAAATTGGATACTTCAATTTGGTAACTAAGTAAGTATACCTATATCTCTGTGCTTCAATTTGTCATTAAAAATAAAGCCAACTAATGTATTCTTATTATGAAGACTTGTTGGGGAAATAAATTTGTCTTTTTCTATAGATACTGCGAAGAATATTGAAGACTATGTTGATGAGTATGAAACCAGGTCTGTCAGGAGAAATGTATCTTTCCTGTATCATACTATGCAGAGATGAAAAACCTACTGAATATTATACTGGGAATTTTCCTCCAGGGTCTATAGCAAAAAACCCAACAAACAAACAAAACAACCACCCTCACAAAAAATCCCACCTAAGTCAAAAGAACACAGAGTCCCCCAAAAAAACAACCAAAAACAACAACAAGCCAACCAAAAAACCCCCAAACCACAAAACCAATTAAAAAACCACAAAACACTGACAAAAACCCCCAACAGAAAAAAAAAGCTACAACCCCCTAAAGAAAATTTGGCTTCAATTTGTGGCGCAGGCAGACCTGTGAAGAATCTTTATGATCTGGAGTTGCTTAACATCTCTTACAGTAACAGGTAGAGGCACTATGCTCTCAGTCTTTTGTAGAGGGGAACAAGCCCATGCTTTATCACTGTGGCAAATTTTGAAAAGAAAATGCTGAATCTGCTTTGTTGGCTTTCAGTCTATTTTCTCGAGAAAAGTGCCTTTACTCTTTTTACTTCCTTCAACTGACCTGCTGTATCATCTCAATTCTATCTTCTCATTTCAGCCTCTCTCTCTCTGCTGGTCTGGTTGGTCTTGCTTTCCACCTGGTATATTTAGTAGTAGTAGTAGTATTTACTCCTTCAGGTTATGTGTTACCTTTTCTCATCGTCAGGATTTTATGTAGTCTCTTAATTCTGATTTTGTCTCTCCTTCCCCTTTTGTATTTAGGTTCTTAGGTGGTCTAGATCACTGTTGTCATTACCCATCTCCATCCTGATCTAATTTAATTATCTTTATCATTTTATTTACAGCTGTGGCATAGAGTTAATATTTCTCTACATTTGTGTTGTGCTGCATTCTCTTCCATGTTACTGTAAAGAATCCTCCTAATGTCAATTTTGTGTAATGCCAAAGTGGTTTGCAGAAGTTGCAAAAGGCAAATTTTTAAAGCTCTGAAGTGGAATAATATATGTGGGCTTTCTGCAAATAAATTTCTGAGAGAATTAAGTTGTCAGATTAAAGCAAGTTTCTGTTGAATGTTTGCAACTGAGACTTCTCAGACTTTTAAATTAGCCAGCTATGGGAATGTGCTCTCTTGTAAAGGCAAGTAAAGCATCCATGACACCAGAATAAATGACAGTGCCAGATCTAAATAAATGATATCATGGGAAAAGTCACTGTGGCTTTTGTAGAAAAAAAAAAAAAAATTTTTTGTAGAAAAAAAACCTTAATTCTCAACAGAGTTAAAGAGCATAGGAAGAAGACAAGGAAATATCTTGAAATTTAAGACAATTTAAGCAAGATCTTGATCTAAGAACATATAAATGTATTAAAGTCTAAGATAATAACAGGCACGATTGCCCCAGGAAAACAAAAGAAGGAAGCAGAAGATAGGAGTATGTATCTTGTGAGAAACTTGCAGGTGAGGTTTCAGAAGGTACTTCTTGTGCTATTTGATGTACCTCTGAATGGTTTGACAGAGGGAGAGAGGCCATGTGGGGATATAACCAGGATAACTGTTTCACAGAGGGCTTTGGAGGTAGCTGTGAGTAAGTTGCAGATCAAAGTCATTGTGGATATAGATATCATACCCTACTGGGGAAAATAATCTCATCTATAATCTTGCTAATCCTGTAGTGGGCAGTAAATCTGCACTAAGGAAAGGAATTGATAAATCATTGCTGATTTCTCCGAAAAATGTTTAGTGCTTCACCTCAGTCAGAAATTGAAACAGTGTCTTAAGGAGTTCCTAACAAATCAGTGGAAGAGCAGAATGTATTGTATTAAATCTGTGATTTTTGGAAATTGTTAAGACTGAATTTCTAATCATCACATTTCAAAGTAGATATATGCAAGAGGCTGTGGAAAGCTGTAGTCTCACATCAAGCAGTGATGACTCCCAATTTTGCCAGACTACTTTCTCCTCTCTTCTCAAGCTCTTCTCTTTCTACAGACATTTGATTCATTTATTTATTTTCCCCAAAAGTCCTAATTTTTTCATTTCAGTTTGAGGCTCTGAGTCTTGGTAATCTTTGTTTCTTGATGTTTTCTACTTCTTAAGGCTAAAGATGTCAGGGATTGATATTACCCCTTGCTGAAAAAAAGTCATGTTATTAAAGCTGATTGTATGAGGAGAAATGTCTTCCCAGTCCCTTTCCTCATTAAATTTCCTCACTAAGTAAGATAATCTGCTGAACACATTTTATCTCTTTGTATCCTTCTTATCATGGCAGAAATCAAAGTGTGCAGTACTTCCTCAATTGGAAGATGTTCCTAGAAATCACTAAAGTAATTTTGTAACTCTCTTGCCTGTCCTTCTTGAGACTTTTGTCCTTCTGGAGACATTAGGGAGAGTTTCTGTATCTATCTTCTGTATCTATCTTCTGTATCTCTTTCTGAGCTAACCAGTTCTTTCCTAGATAGTCAGATTTACCGGTTTTCCACTTCTTACAGCAGTTAGTAGCTGCACTGTAAGATTTATACAATTGAAACTTCAGGCGTGCATGTGCCTTTGGAATTCAGCAATGTCTTGTATTGCTTTTCAGAAAATGACTGTAAATTTCTAGACACTTGGAAAACTATGGACGGTCTGAATTTTTACCTCTGAAGTTCTCTGAAATCAGTGGTTCTGCTGTTGTGAATGCACAGAATTGCTAAAGTGAGGCCTAGGTTACCTTGCACCTAGAACCTATTCAGTCACTAACTGAAACCCTTAAAAAGCTAAGTAAAGGGCAAAAAAAAATGTTGTTTGAGCATGTTTGCAGCATTGAAACATGAGGAAAAAATGAGGTTCAGCACAAAGCACAGCAGCAAAGGCTACTTTAATTGGAAGATAAATGTATCTAAATTAGTTACACCTAGTGCTGGGACAGGCTGTGTGACAAGTTGCAGGAACCTTCTGGTGCTGGTGAGCAAGATGTGTTGTCCAGGCAGGCAAGGCCGCTGTAGAAAAGTTCCAGTTGGCCATTGGAAAGAAAATGGCAGGAAACACATTGCAGACTACCAGAGCAATTTAATGATCTACCTGTTACAGAGGGCCCGTTGAAAAGAAAAAATCAGTATGAAGTTAATGGCAATCCATGAGAATTTCCTCATGGTCATGCCTGGATACCAGACATAGGAATTAGGTAGACTATGGTAAATACTGTCTTCTCTCTTATGGGGTTAGGATCTGGGTTCTGTATCTTTCTGAATATAATTCTAGCCATTACCTGCTGAAACAGTGAGCAATGTAAGGCTGGTGTATCTGAGGAGATAGTCCTAAGAAAGACCATGACTTAGTGTCTCAGTACTTAAAGGTGCTGGGGAGGGGAGGATGCTTGTCCCTCATGAATGAATATACAATTTATTTAATGCTACAAAACTCAGGTATTCATGCAACCTTCTATTCAAGTGTTTCCTACTGGCTGCTTTTGATGTTAATCTGCTTGTTGGACAAGGGACAGTCCTACCTGTCATTCTTTGCCCAGACTTTGACCAAACAGGGGTGTTAAGACAGGGGCTTTGACCAAATCAGAATATTAAGACAGGACTTTCAGACTTTTTATGAGGAAATTTGCAAATAGCTGATGGTCCCTAAATTTCTGTGACTATTTTTATATATTTATTAAAAATATTAGAACAGAAGAGCTTGGCTCAGGATAGAAGAAACTCTCATGAGCCATCTGTTCAGATTACGATCTCCACCCTTCCTTAATCTCCTTGAAAATATGCTTTTTGGGAACTGAAGGAAACTATGGAAATCAAGAACTCTTTGATTTTGAAAAAAGAGATTTTCCAGGACAAGAAAATGGTTATACTTTTCTCGGAGTTGCAGGTAACCATTATTTAAAGCTTAGCAACATGTAATCCATCCATCACTTGGGCATAATTTAACCTCGGTGATAAAGTCTTTGTGCACATATGTGTGCATGCCTACCTATCATGGATGGCAAATTGGATGGCAGTACAACGTGCCGAGGCAGAACGCACCAAATTTAGAAGAATAGCATAACAGCTTTCTTTAATTCTTTTTTCTTTTTTTCGGTTGTTGGGTGGAGGGGGGGGCTGGGAGGGTGAAGGGAGCTAAGAGATCGAAGTGAGCCATAGCCCATTTATTACTTCTATTTTCATGCTTTTGCAACTCTTACACCATGCCAGGGGATGAATTGTGGAATATACATGCTTTATCTAATTTATCAATCATAGTAAGAATTGTTGTTTCTTAATTTTTTCAGTTCTAGTCCAGTTTCAGCAGTGGTATATGATTTTGCTTGGGTTTTTTTCCAGTCTTTACTGAAGTTACGCATTCTTGAAATCAGCCACAGAAATAGTTATCTCTAGTAATGGTAATTACAGAGAAATACTTAATTTCAGGTTATTACACAACTCATCCTCTGTTTTTCTTTTATTTTTTCCTTTTTTCTTGAAATTAAACTGGTAAAAACTAATTTAGTTATAAGTGAAACAGCAGTTCATTACTACCGATTTGGAGTTCTATAGAGTGGTTTCATTGGTGCCATGTTTTCCTGATAGATTCAGATCTCTTGTGTGATACACCCATGGCAATCAAATTAAGAAATCACTTAGTCAGGTTACAACATTTTTCTGTTTCATGTACGGTGGAATATTTCTCCTTGATTGTTTACTACTTCAATTTAAGAAAGTATATTTATAGCATACTAAAAATACCACCAGGATATAAATGATATGAAATTATTTTATTAAAGAATTTGATTTCATAAAAAAAATTGTATTCTGTAGCACTAGTAGTAAAATTTATTTTTCTCCATATAAAGGCTCATTTATTTTTATAGCAATTTGATGACACATCTGCTTGCTTTATTCAACTGAAAAGAAAATGTTGGTTCTTGGTGTTTTGTAAAATTGCTTTGTTAAATTATTTTCAAAATCGTTCAACTTTTAACAAATGACATTTGATACTAACATTGGAAAGCAATTTCAGCTAATTAAGTAGATCCTTCTATAAACCATTGGAACATTAAGATGACAAACTGTTCATTCAGGATTATTTTAATTGGTACAATTATTGTAATTTTGTTGCAATTATGTGTTGAGCTAAAAGCTTTTGTTTAAATCATTTGAGGGTTTTTTGTTAATATACATAAGTAAGAAGAAAAGAAGTAAAATAAAAACGGAAGATAAGCATTATCTGTTTACTTTTTCATTACAGTGCTTTAGACAAGTATCTATTGAATTACTCTTCTAGAAAAGTATGTTACATGCTTTCAGCAAATCTGGAGAAATTTTAAATATTAAAATTGAGCAAGATCATTGAAATGTAACTTTTCTGGAAGGTTATTATGTTAAATCCAGTTTTGACACTGTTTAAATACCTTTTAAGGAAAAGGGTGAAATGAACTTTTGAGGGATTTGTGAGTTGCTTAATGCCTATTGATGTATTAATTTAAGAAGTGTAGCTATTTAGTGATTATAGAAATTAAAAATGAAAAAGCTGTGGAAGGTGCCATATTCATCACTCTGATTAAAATGTTCTCTGCAATCATCTTTGCCCAGGCCAGGTTTAAATAAATCACTTCCTTTAAGTAGACAATTTAGTATTCTTGTAGACCTCACAGTGAGGCATTACTTCTAAAATATTTAACCTGCTTTTTGTTTTTCCGTTTCCTTTTATTGCCTCTTACTTAAAATGCAGGGCACATAAAGTTATTATGTTTCTTACTGTGCTAATAGTGTGGTCTCAGTGTTAAAAGGCAGTGTACCAGTTGAGTAGTAGGTGGTTGATGCCCACCTTTTTTAAAATTCTTTTGCCTTTTGTAATTCAAATAGCACTGCAAAGCTGTGAATGAATCCAGGCATTTGTAACTGCTTTAACACTTATTTTAATCATAAAGAATGCCAGAGAGTTGTTTAAAGAACAGAACTTTTTAATATGGCTCAGTGACAGTGTGTGATACTGGGTGTGGAAGATTACTTTAATAAATATCAGTCTTCTAAGGATCAGAATGGTGGGTTTTTTTCTGAAGTGATCAAAAGCAGGAACATGGAGGAGAGGTGCTTTATCTGTTAGTGCTTGAATTGAATAGAGTCAGTTTTGCAAAGCAAGCTTTCCTGAATACCTATGGTAATAGGAGTTTTTAAATAGCTATTGCATCTGTTCAGTGAAGTCTCTTCTGCTTAATATGCGCTGAGGGGGCTTGAATTTTTGTCTACATAGATATATCAAACTATAGCTTTCTCTTTTTTTGGTCTTCATTAAGATAAAGCATTTATTCCCTTATGTTATAGTATTGAGCATGTGATGACATTGTATTCCTGTCTTTATACGAATGGGCGTATTAGCAAATGTTCTTTTTCAGTGTCCAAATGACCTGTTGCAATTTTCAGTTTGAGACAATATTTGCAGCACAGTTGCTGATACGTTGATAGTACTGCAAAGTTCCTGGAGCGATTTGTGTGAGAGCTTTTAACACTGTCACTATACTTACTGACCAGGCATGAGAAGAGTAGGATAAGTAACTTCAGAGCAAAGCACAATATTAGTAGGATTTGATTATTAGGTAATAGAGATCAGATATCTAATTAGCAGACTGTTAAGTATCAAAATTTCATATTGCATTCCATAGCAGCCAAGATTTTCTAGTTTTGTCTTTCTCAGTATCAAACCTCAAGAAAATTTTTTCTCGTTCTTAATGACAAATTATTTCATTATTTTAAGCAACCTTTTTGACTTGTACTGTATTGAGAGGAAAAAATTAAAAAGCACATGATAGACAAAACATGCCATGCCTTCATGCTCATGCCTTCTGTTGCTCTATTATTTAATCGCAATTAATTAAGTAATTTGCTTTTTATGGGGTGAAAAAGTTAAATGACTCTTGTCCATGCAGTTGCTTGCTCCTGTAAAACACATGAGGAAGTAAAATTAGGTGTGCAAAGATAAATTTGAAGCATTTCTTTGTTTTCACCTTCAGGGAGAGAGGTTTGGAAAGAGCAGAGAGAATGGCCCTTCAGAGTATGAGGGCTTGTAAAGAAGTCAACCTTCCAGCAGTGTGGGAACAGCAGGGCAGGCTGCTCCATGAGAGAGGGTGAGCTGGAAGCTGAGGAGGGCAGCAAGGCAGGCACGGCATTGTGAGCAAGGGGAGCAAGGGAAAAGCAGAGCAGGTTCAGTGATGGTAACCAGGGACAGCAAACAGGTCAAGGCAGGAAGTGAAGCCAGTGGTCAAGATCAAGACCAAAGGTACATAGATGCAGTCCAGAGGAGGACCAAGGACAAAGGTCTGAGCTTGAAAGCTGTTCTTAACTCAGGCAAGAGAGCCCTGTAGTGAGGCTTCTCACAGCTCTTGTCACCACAGCCTTGTCACTCAGCTGCACTGTGTCTGAGCCAGCCTTGAGCACTTGCCCCAAAACCCCTGGCTGGGGGAAGAGGTGGGTAAATCCTATTGGCATATTGCAGGGCCTGACATAACTGATGGCACAGGCAATGTGGGTACCTCCAGTGTGGAGGAAGGTGGTTGATTTTGGCTGTTGCCATTTTGCCACCACCTAGCAGGGAAGTGGATGGTCAATAGGTGGGCTGCCATGTGTAGCCCAATAGCTTAGCACCTTCCTCTGAGCTTTGCTGACAGCATTCAGTGCTGGACACACTGTCAGACCATGGTGGATATTTTCTAAGTCAGTCATGGAAGTACAAGGTGAACATAATTAGAACAAATTTGAATCTAATTTACAGTCTCTTGAATGAAAGATAAGATGATGTGCCTCTGTGTACTTGTACTACTAAGTTATTTGTATTTGAGGAAAAAGCCAGAAATAATTCATCATTGCTGGAATATAACTTACTTCACAATGAAAGCAGTTTTTAATTCAAGCTGCTCATGGGAAAGAGATATGAAGGGTAGTGGAATGAATTTTTAAGGTTCACTTCGATCAGTGTAATGTTTTGTTTTAGGCTCATTCCTTCTAAATTTAAGTAGTTTCTCCTGGAAATAGACAGTCTGTAACACTGACACTTTTTGATGTTTCTGATTTAAAAAGTAATTCTTTTGCCTCAGGAATCTAGCCCCAAAATGAGAATAGTGTGTTCACTGTGCTTTATTTTTAGATCTGCATGCTTATATTTTAGAAAAAGTAACTCCTAAAGTGCTTTAAATGCTAACCTTTTATTTTTTTTATCTGAGAAGTGCAGGCACGTATGGTTTTTGTGGCTTTTTGCCAGAAGATTATCATTTACATAAATATTTCTTTCAAAAGCGTAGTTTAAGACATTGAGCTCAGGAGGTTAGAATAGAGACTTCAATCTGCACACCAGCAGTGGGCTATTGGCTTCTGAACAGTAGCTTTGTTCATCGTATTCAGAACACTGTTTGCATTCAGACTTAAGTAGAGCTGGCATTAAAAATCAGCTAATTTGTTTCATGTGATTCATCAGCTGTGTGTTTTATTTAAATCTATGTCACATTCTCTTTTGGCTTTTTATTTTGTAGATTGAAGTGTTGAAGTAGGCCACTCTTTAACTCTTCAGTTCCTGACTTGAAAAGTGACTTAATTTTTACTTTTCCAGCATTGAACTTGTGTCTAAAATAATTACAGTAAATACATATAACTAATAACTGATACATATAACTAAAGTGTGCATTGGGGATCTTGGGTTTTTTCACCGTCAGATATTTGATTTAAAACATACATATTTACAGTCAGTTTAGTTGTAGTTTTATATAAGGCAAAGTAGAACAACCTAAGGTTGTTCTAAATATTAGTGTAAAATATGCATTTCTCAGATTCTGTGGAGTATGCAAGTTTTACTTTGATACTGCCGATGTTCTTGTTTTTTCTTTTGGCCCTTCACTCCTTGAGATTAGGACTACTTTCAACTTTGTCTTGGGGTGAGAGACAAGCTTCTATTAGATTTCTTTAAACTCTGCTGGACAATGAACTGTTCCCATTATTTGAAATTGTAACCTTTGAGTGTTAAGTTTGTCTTCTCACAGAAGCACTACCTTTTATTCTCTTAAGGCTGGAATCTCTGAAGTCTTACATACATTGAGCTTCCCTAAAGTGGATTATCCAACTGCCATCTGGACAATGTCTCATAACGATTTGCAGGATCAGAACCTTTGTTAGAATAGGCTACACTTGCTTTTATGCTTTATATTTGTTGCATTTTTCCTATGCTATAAAGTAGTCTCTCACTGTGAATGAAGTTATTCATACACACTGTTTTTGACAGCATGGTATGGCAGTATCCCCCATCTGTTAGGTACATGGTCCATGTAGATATTCTCCGGTAAAATTTGTAGCAGTTTGTTAGTTCTACCCCTGGTATATGGCAAGGATGTCATAAAAGATCAGGTTGAAAGATTAACACTGCTGAAATACATTTTTAATGCGATGAAGTTGCACTTACTTCAAGCATATAGCATTGATTCTCAATTCTTTTATTTTCTTAACATTAAATGCTAAGTATTCTGTGTAAATCTGCCACTTTTGTCTCTGGAATAATCCCATAGTACATAAAATTCTACTCTCTATGGAGGATCTAAAAATAAAGATTAAAAACGATTGTTGCTTTTAAAAAACAGACAAATTGTGAAATAGGGTAAGATTGTTCAGCTAATGGTAGATGTAGTTCATTAGCTCTATTAAAAATACGATTCAATTACAACCAGTTGGAGGTTTCTTTTAAGTGTTTGTTTTTTCTTTTCAAAGGCACAATGTGCATGTGAATTTATTTAATGTAAGAGATTCCTGGTATACTGATGATTTACTGAGTGTGCATGAGTTTCCTTCCTCCCTTCCCATCCATGCATCAGTGCACTCATTTCCCCATGACAGCACTGGTAGTTTCTTTAGCTCTTTTAATTGTCCAGTAGTCAGAGAAAATGCTTACACTTTCTTTGTTCTATGCTACGTTCTTCTTTTTAGCAAGTTACAGCAGCTCACAGAGCAGCCAACATATCTATGCTGTTGCCCTTTATCATGGAGCTATAGTCTTAGCGTGTCTGTGAAAAGAGCCATTAAAAATCATAATTAATTTTATATAACGTTTTTTGGTTTTTTTCTCCTCATAATTTTTTTCTATTTTTACTTTATGTACAATGTGGTTACTTCACTGGTATCCATATAGAGTGCTGTCACAGCCGCTTTATAGCCATTACTGTAACTGTGTTCACCATTCTCAGTGCATTCTTTCACTGTTTACATTTTTATTATGCTGGGTGTGAGAAATACTTTTTCATTTTAGTAATCTTTAATTTTAATTTAGATTATCATTTCTTATTTGATATGAGATACCAGTACTATGAAATGAAACATCAAATAAGATAGGTCCATCTCACCAACAATGTCAGCCTCCATCACTTGCTTGGTAGGAGCTTTTCATAAACTTCCATGAGACTAAAATTTAATCCTTCTACTTGTTCCTTCCTGAAATTCCCCTTTATACTACTGCTCACAAAACCCCACTGTAGCTTGACAATAGTCATAATGCATGAACAGTCTCTTGCATTGATCATGTCTCATGGTTTTGTTGTTTTTGCTTATTTGTGGCTTTTTCTTAGAAGGTGAATTGCTTGAAAGCAGGTGGTTGTTTTCCTGCTTTTTACAATGGATACACAGTTAGATTTTGATCAACTTATAAGATGCCTGTTCCTGTTACAAAAAGTTAGTTTGAAAATGAGATTGTTTTTACTTCGGAATTTCTGAATTGGGTATAGAAATTTGAATAGATATTTGAGGTTAAAGTTCACAAATGTTAACTTCTCCTTCCTTTGGATTTGACATTACTGATGTATGTCTTCTTTGACATTTCTCTGAAGCAATTAGATCAGATTGTTCGGCACTTTGAGGTTTTTTGCGTATTAGAAAACTTTACATTGATCTTTCTGCAGACAGTGCAGCTCTTTGTGGGTTCTCTTATTTTTCAGAGAACAGGGAAAATGGGTGTAAGCGTACTAGTATTTCAACCTAGAATATCACTTTGTAAACTGAAGTCATACTCTAATAAATATGGTTTATGATGTATCTAATTTCACCAGGATTTCAAAGAATATTCCTACAACTAAAGATGTTGAACCTCTACTTGAAATTGATGCAGATATACGGAACTTTGAAGTATTTTTATCCTCACGAACACCTGTTCTTGTTGCACGTGATGTAAGAACGTTTTTGCCTTGTACTGTGAACTTGGATCCCAAGCTACGAGAAATCATTGCAGGTGAGTATGCTTTCAAATAAATGAAAAATGACAAATCTATTATTTCTTTTAAGTAGGGCTACTTGGTGTGTCACACAGAACACTCATTTCTTCATCAAATCATGCCTTCAGATTGTCTGATTTGACTTCAGGAAGAAGCCATTCAGTTTCGTTTAACAGTTTTGCTGTAACAGCCAGACCATACTCGACTAAAACTTCTCATTTGGAGGGGCAGTCCACTGTTCTTGCTTTGCAGAGCACTTTAGGAGATCGAGGAAACCAATACACACTGATATTTTAGAAGACATGCAAGTTGACTTCAGATCTTCGTTAGCAATTTTGAAAATATATGTAAAACCCTGTAGAAGTGAAGTCAGTGAAACAGTCTTCTCCAGGCTGAAGAACCCCAACTCTGCCAGTCTTTCCTCATAGGAGAGCTGTTCCTTAGAATCTTATAACGACTTGGGTTGGAAGGGACCTTAAAGATGGTCTGGTTCCAAGCCCCTTGCCACACGCAGGGACAGTTTTGGCTAGACCAGGTTGCTCAGAACCCCATCCAACCTGGCCTTGAACACTTCCAGTGTTGGGGCACCCATAAGTTCACTGGGCAACCTGCTTCAGTACCTCACCACCTTCACAGTAAAGAATTTCTTCCTAATATCTAATCTAAACCTACTCTGAGTTTGAAGCCATTCCCCCTTGTCCTGTCACTACATGTCCTTGTGAATAGTCTCTCTCCACCTTTCTTGTAGGCTCTCTCTGGGTGCTGGAAAGCTGCAACTAGGTCACGCCAAAGCCTTCTGTTTTTAAGGCTGATAAACCCCAATTCTCTCAGCCTTTCCTCATAGGAGAGGTGCACCATCCCTCATCAGTCATCTTTGTGGCCTTCTCTGGACTTGCTCAAATACATCAATGTCCTTCTTGTTCTGGGGATGCCAGAGCTGGATGCAGCACTGCAGATGGGGTCTCACCAGAGCAGAGCAGAGGGGCAGAATCCCCTCCCTCACCTGCTGTCTGTGCTGCTTTGGGTGCAGCCCAGGTCACATCTGGCTTTCTGGGCTTCAAGGGCACATGGCTGGGTCATGCCCAGCCTCTCAGCTACAGCACCCCCAAGTCCTTCTCAGCAGGGCTCCTCTGGATCTGTTCATCTCCCAGCCTGGATTGTTACTGACGGTTGACCCTACCCAGGTGATCTTGTTAATCCTCGTAAGATTCCTGTAGATCCACTTCTTGAGCTTGTCCAGGTCCCTCTGGATGGCATCCCATCCTTCAGCTGTGTCAACTGCACCACTTGTCTTGGTGTCATCTGCAAACTGGATGAGGATGCACTTGAGCCCTTCATTCATGTCATTAATGCAGATATTAAATAACACTGGTCCCAGTATGGACCCTTAAGGGACACCACTTGTCACTGATATCTGTCAGGACTCTGAGCCACTAGCCTCTGGATGCAATTGTCCACACCCAGTTTCTTATCTATGTAACAGTCTACCCATCAAATGTATCTCCAGTGTAGAGAGAAGGATGTTGTAGGGGACTACATGAAAAGCTTTGTAGAAATCCAGATAAATGATATCTGTAGCCCTCCCCTTGTCCACTGATGCAGTCACTTGATCACAGAAGGCCACAAGGTTGGTCAGGCAGGACTTCCCTATGGTGAAGCCATTGCTGGCTGTCTTGAATTACCTCTGTCCTCCATGTGCCTTAGCAAAACTTCTGAGAGGATGTGGTCCATGATCTTCAAAGGCACAGAGGTGAGACTGACAGGCCACCAGTTCCTGGGGTCCTCCTTGCTACTATTTTAAAGTATTTGCAGTCTATTCATCTCTTGATGTAGAGGGCAACCTCTCTTCCCATCCTTCCTCTCCAGTCCCTTTTGAACAGCTTGTAGCCATCAATAGTTGCACTCCAGTCGTGGGATGCATCCACCAAGTTTCTGGAATGGCAGCTAGGTCATGGCTTTCTAGCAGCACGGTGGCTCCACCTCCTCCTGTTAGTTGCCCAGTCTGTGTGCACTGGGTGGAGGCACCTCAGCTGGGCTGTCAGCTGTGTCACCTTCTTAGAGGAACACCCTTTAATTCCTTTGCAGTATTTCAGTGGTGTTTCCCTGTTGGCTTCTCTTACCTCAGGAGTTCCTGGCTGATCTCCATAAGACTCAGTGGAGAAATTGTTCCTGATGTCCAACATGATATCCCCTTGGCACAGGTGCCTTTTGCCTGCTGCGGGGAGAACAGAGGGTCCCCTGGATCTTGGCTTTTTTTCTGGTGGCTGTTCTGTCTCAGGGAGACTAGAGCATGATTCCAGAAGTCTCTGTTCTCTGACTCTCTCATACTTCTTAATCTTTCTGCTTTCTTACTTGACTCTGCCACCAGGCTGATCATATCTCACACAGCTGGTGTCTCTACTGCTGTCTGAGGCTGATGACAGGCTCTGCCTACCCCCTGCAGCCTGAGACCTGAATGGGAGCTCTGTCTGGGTTGTCACATCCTTTCTGATGACTGCAGAGGACTATAGGTTTCTGCCTTGTGGATGCCATATCTGAGCTCCTTCTGAGAGAGTGATGGCTACCAGGGGAGCTCACCTCTTGGTGGGGTGACTATACCCTTCCTGCACCCCTGGCTGCACAAACTACCTTGTCACACTCCCTGGGCTGAGGCTTGTTGGGCACCCTGGTTTCTTTGGCAAATCCCAGGTCTCCATAGCACCTTCTGTGAGAGCACTGACAGCCCCTGGTGGATCAGAAGAGGCCCCTGTGTGCTGGGATTTGTCACTCTGCCATGGTACAGACCAGCCTTGGAGCAGCTTCTCCTGGAGAGTGACTGTTAGGTTCCTTTATGCCACATTTAAAAAGAATTTAAATGTTTTGAGACACTGAATATGCTACATAAATTTATGTAATAAACCATCCTAACTTTGTTAAAGACTCCTGTGTAGATGTGATCATCAAGAGAAATCAACCAAATCTAGCTGAAATTTAACATTCTTCTTGATGTTCTACTTGATGAGTTCTGATTTGAGTTAAATATACAAAAATGTACTGTAATGAATTGGCAAACAAATAAAAACTTTTTCAAATACTTCAGGCAAAATCTAATTCATGTCACCTATTTATTTTTCAGATGTTCGTGCTGCAAGAGATCAGATGAATATTGGAGGACTTCCTTATCCCACCTTGCCTTTACATGAGGCACCTGCTAGAGCAACATCTCTGTTCAGTCAGCCTTCCTCAGCTTGCTCTTCTACAACCTCTTTCAATGGGCCTTTCAATAGTGGAGTTTTATCCCCACAGCCTCACAGCAGTTACTATAGTGGTATGACAGGACCTCAGCATCCATTTTACAATCGGGTAAATAATCGAGATCCAATTAACATTCTTCTGATTTAGTCTGGTAATACTGCAGATGTCATCTATTAAATATTAAAATACCCATGCAAGTTTTATTTAGGGGTGGTGGAAAGTCCGAAAGCTGACAAATTTTCAGTAATGTTCAGTTACTGTTGTCTGGGGAAGAAACATGGTAAATGGCATCAGAAAAACAAATTACAAAGGGGAAAAATAATTTTGAGACACTGTCCAATTGTAGGATATTGCAGGGCTTTTTTTATTGTTGATTTGTTTTAAATTTTTTTTTGGTAAACTGTGCTTAGTTGTTCACATGCTCACAGGCATTGGAAGGGATCCCGGTTTTTTTTGGTGGCTGCTGTTAAAACATACAGAAACTCAAGTGGGGAGCTACATTATAAGAATGTATGTCTGCCTTCCCTTTTGTCTCATTTTAAAGTTATTCTGGGGTCTTTTCCCTGGTAATAATTAAAGGAATTAATATGAATTGCATAAAACATACATTTTTGATCTATTTGTGGGCCTCAGAAAACGTAGTCCTGGGAATGGCTCATGTGGAAATTGAATGAAGTGCTTTACTGTATAGTCGAATAGAGTCTAAACTTTCTGGTTTTGTGGGATGTGTTCAGTATATTTAAACTTTTCACTTTTTTTCTGCAGTACTATAATGAAAAAACCACAGAAAGCTCATATAAGTCATAGCTTACTTCTATATACAGGACATAGCCTCAACATTAAGTAGATTTGACTGTAGATAAACATACAGCCTAGTAAGGTGAAAAGTAAATTGAGTTATTCCTAAATCAGTGATTGTTAACCAAGGCAAAAAAGTATGTGTAGGTCAGAACCTTTTAAGTTATCTATTCTAAAACTGTTCTTGTATACCTTCAAGACAGTGAGAGTATACTGTTTTGTTGAAAATAACGTAAAATAACATGTATTTTGATGTAGTCCAACACTGATAAATGCTTGACACATGAATATTTGTGCTGATACTAACTCAGCTTAGTCCAAGTGGGTGTTTCACTGGAAGCCTTGTTTTTGTGTCTGTTTTGCCCTGTTTTGTGTTACTGTACATGACAATGTTTAAAGTCAGGGGTGATAAACTGTTGAAACCTGTAGAGGGCTTTTGGCTCCAATAAGCATTAGAGAAACAATTATTGGTGAGTCATAAGCTGTTCTTAGAGTGAGTTTATTTATTCTTTTGTGTTAAGGCTTACAGGCATGCTTACTTTCTTGCCTACTGAAGAGTAAAATACTTCAATTTTGGCTTTTCTCTCTGGACTTTTATACTGCTTTTCTAAAGTATAATTGTTTTTAGTGTGTCACTTAATAAATATTGTCGGGAAATCTGTATTCCTTACTTTGGACTCATAAAGGTACTATCATGAACACCACATACTGAGATAAGTGATGAGATGCTTTTAAAAGTAGAAAATTCATCCTGAAAAACTGTTTCCTTCAGCATTTTCAATCATATTTAATTTCTCAGGGTTTTGTAAAAATGGTGTTTAAAAGAAGAGTAGCAACTGAAGAATAGACCCTCCCCAGTAGAAGTTTGCGAGAGAGGTCTCGGATACTGGTATGACACAACACAATGGATTCAAATACTTTTGTGGAAATGGCTGGATTTTATTCAAAAGCACCCTCAGTTCTGAGGATATGTGTCATATTCTGACCAGTAAATTGTTCCTGTCCAGGTGTCTTTAAGCACTCATTTATGCTTAAGAAAAAATGCCTTTAGCTGACACTTTATTTTAGGAAAATACGTTTTTTTTATTATGCATGTTTTTTCTTTTTTTCTTTAGATTCTCCTGTGTTATGGACATGGAACTTCAGTGATATAATCTATTAATTTTTGGGGTTAAAACCCCATTCTCCCTCTGGTTATCTGTAAAGGGAAGATTGTGGTCCCATTTAGAAGCTCTTCAATTTAGCACGCAGGCTCTCAGTATAGGGCTATGCTGGACATGTATCGTTTACCACTGTCTAATTGGCCTGGGTGAAAGCTGAATTCAAGTTCAGCTTCTCCAAATTGCTGCTGTCATGGATCATTGTGGAGATGATGTTTCTTATAGGGAAGGTCAGAGCACTAGGCAAATCTAATTGGGATTTCATGAGTGGGATTGAGAAATTATGGTATGTGAATACTTTTTTTTTGACAAAAGAGGAGAAAATTCTTTGATATAATGAAAAAGTGATGTTTTGCTGCTTAAGCTTTGTAGGCTATCTGCAGACTTAAAGAGCAACTCTACACTGGTTTATGCCCAATATATATTTATCTTGATCTCGTGTTTTCATGATACCTATATTGTACTTCAAATGAAGATTGAGTCTGTGGTGCTTGGCCTGTCATGCAGAATTAATCCCACAGTTGGGAAACAGTGGAGTAGCTGAAATGAGTTCAGGGGTTGATTAGCAGTTACAAGAGGATTGTAGGATAATTGCCTGAGTAGACAGATTTTTTCCATTGCTTTGTATTTTGATATCATGCAACCAGCAAGCTCCCTGTGTGTATCAGAGAAGAGACTGTGCAGTGAGAGCCGGGCACTTGAATGCAGTTTGATCGTTAGGCATTTCATGCTTGGGGGTTTTCCACATGGTTTAAGTTGTTATTGGAAAACTGAGGCATTAAATTATCCTGTGGTATTTTCTGGAAATTCATCTCTTTTAAAAAAAAGTTTGTATTATTTGTAGAATGTGCCTCATGACAGTGGAATAGTTTTAATTCAGTGAACTTTCCTGCATCATTCTGTACTAGCCAAATAATATAAGGCAAAGGCGAGGTAATCAGACTTCCCCATTTAGACTAATGGTTACAATGCATATTGTGTAACTTCGTATGTTGGAAGAGCACATGAAATATTTGTGGTAATTGTGTGAAACTGCTCAGAGTCTACCTCTAGCAACTAAGAATATGGAACCATTTTTATTTTCCATAAAGTGCTTGAAGTTGTAGCATATGCTGTCTGCATAAATGATACACTCAGAAATTAAACTTGAATTTCTCAGTTAATTTAGAGCTGCTTCTGAATATAGAAGTTTTTAAGTCCTCATTGGCAAATCTGAAGTGGAATATTTCAACAAATTTTACTTCTTCCTCATAGATTCTCCCTTGAGTCATAGAATTATTTGTACTATACAGAATTTAGTGCTGTAGATTAATCAGAATCTTGTCATGTGCAGAAACACAAATCAGATAATATGTTCTCTTGTGAAATATCTGGATAATAATACAGTTTTGAAAATGCTACATATAGAAACATCAGAAATCAGTAATACAGCCATTGTTTTGGGATTTCTTTCGGGCTTTTATGGTGTTTTGTTGGTTTCTAGTTGTTTGTTGTTTTTTTGTTTTTTTTTGTTTTGGGACTTTTATTAAGAACCGGGCAATGAGTTGAAAGCAATGAGTGCTGTAATTCTGCTTTTCCTAAAGTCTAAATTGACACTACCCCTTAAAATGGTATTTGTACTGAACAACATGCATTAATGTATTTCCAACAAAACAAAGCTCCAATACTGTCTACTATAAGCATCTATTAATAAGTTTATAAAATGTAGCATTTGTGGAAGCCCCCAAGTTGGGTGCCACTAATATGGAAAGTTCTAGTGCTGTTATGTATCACACTTTTTGTTTATTTGGTACAATTGTCTTGGCTATTATCAATGATTGAAAGTTTTACTGAGCATCTGATTTTGAGTTTAGGAGGTCGGAGAGTGAAATTGTCAGAATTGTCCTTAAATTATCCTTTTCCCATATTGAAAACAGATGTTGGAGTGTAGCTACCAAAATCATTCAGACTCTGCTCCTCCAGAAAACTATACCAGAACACCCATTGGCTGAGAGGAAAAAAAGGGGGTCATTTGCTGAGGGATTTTGAAGAACTCACTCCAGAGCTTTTGATTGAATTCTGTTCAATGGTTCAATGCAAAAAGTAAAGAAAGCTATTACTAATTGCTCTTTTTACTTTATGAAACTCAACTAGAGGATGTGTTTTGTTGTAATGATTTTTATTTTATTATTACATTTTGATTTGTGTAATTGTTTGTCCCTTTTTTGTTACACCTTTTTTTTTTCCATAGCCATTCTTTGCCCCATATCTTTACATGCCAAGGTATTACCCTGGCAGTTCTCATCTCATCTCACGTCCACCACTAAAAACGAGTTTGTCCAGAGATCAGAACAATGGCCTAGTAAGTATTTTGAAGGGTAATTCTAACCTAGACAATAAATATAGTGAGTAATGAAAATGAAGATTATTAATAATGATTCTCTGTTGGACAAATATAAGCTTTATGTTATAAATATTTTAAGCAAAGGTGTTATTAACGTGTAATGTAAATGTATTTTGTTTTAACTTTAGAAATGCCTTACAGAGGAAAACTAATTCTAACATTCATGTATAAAGATTAGAGGAGAATGACCTGTGATACTGGCAAAAAATTTATTAATGAAAATGCCAACTGTACTATAGTACCAAAATAGATGTAGTGATATAAGAAAATGTATGCTACTTGTAAATTGATGTTCAATTTTTAAAATAATATATCACAATTTCTTTGCATTTGGAGAAGATAAGATTACATCCTTTAATGTTGTAAACCACGCCAGAAACTGGAAGGTCAAATTAAAATGTTAAAAGAAATATTTTAAATATTTAAGTAAAACAAAATACATTTTATCTTAAGTGTTTTTGCAAGTACATAAAATTCAGCTTTACCCATTAAAAGGGCAAAACAAGCAGACTTTTCTAGCTTCCTGTAGTATAATAAATTTCCTACTTAATAGTATTTATTTTACTAACAGATGGTTGTTCAAATGGAATTATGAACTAAGGAAAGATAATGTAAAAGCCTCAGTTGTCAGTCACTTTAATTCTAGGGTATTGATACAATGAGCAAGGTGTTAAAAGATGGTAAAAGCTTTAATCACTTATAGAAAACAAATGTGTTTCTACTGAATTATGTAGTATTATGAGATCATTCTCATTCACTGTTTACTTCATAATTTTTGTTGAGCCCTTGATCATTTTACCCAAACCATAATATTTTGTTGTTGTTAGGATGTTATCAAGGAGGATGCTGATGAGGGGCTTCCTTCACCCACAGACCCCTCAATGGTAAATGAGTAGTCATGTGGTGTGGAAATTTTAGTATCTCATTGCTTTTTCAGCAGTAATGAGTCTGCATTAATCATAACTGCAGTTCACTAACACTGCATCAGTGGCTTTGGTGGGCAAATAGAGTAGTTGAAAACTAATGTAGTTCGTGAATGAATTTAAGAGCTAATATTTCACTTGTAAGACGTACTCTATTTTCCCCTGTAGTTTCACCTTGCCTTTCTCAGTAGCTGTGGTGAGCTTTCAGTGAAGTGTCGTGGTAGCTAAACAGAGTGTAGAATGACAGCTGGTCATTCAGTGCTTCAGTTTTAGAGTAATTGTGTTTTTCTGCTTCAGTCAACTCTCTGGCCCGAACCCTACTTCTTTAGTTGGTAACATAAAGCTATTGCAGGTAACACAGTGTAAGGCAACTTTGATAGAATTGGAAAAATAAAACATTACTGGTCATAAGCTTATTCTTGAGTCAGAATGTTAACAGTTACCTTTTCCATTACTTGTTTTGTCTTTATGATGTGTGTTTTAACTCTAATTATGGTAATTGTG
Organism: Eopsaltria australis; assembly: GCA_034509425.1. NCBI lineage: Eukaryota > Metazoa > Chordata > Aves > Passeriformes > Petroicidae > Eopsaltria > Eopsaltria australis. The sequence goes on along the minus strand of JAVTVJ010000189.1, from coordinate 387,101 downwards.
ATTTATACCAAAACAAAGAGGTTAATGTGACTGTCATGATTACCTTAATATTTGCTGCCAGTAGTTGTTGGCAACAGTTATAGTTTGATAGCATTTACTTTTTGTTTTAGTAAATCATTGCAAAAATGTCTTTCTACTGTTGTGCAATGGAAAAAAACAAACACCAGACAGATTCCAAACGGTTTTTAACTGTACATAACTTTCACTGAGAAACCACCTATGTGCAGTGCAATGGAAAAGATATACTAAAGTTCTCTCTCCCAAGTAATTTTCTACCTTGTGTGAAGGGATGACTTTGGAGTAATTTTGACTTTGGAGTAATTTTTCCTTTGGAGATGCCGTCCTTGTGTTTGATTCCTTATCTCAGTATCCCATTCTTTTCCCAGACTTTTGAGACTTGTCAGTGCCAGGAGAATTAAGGACTTTCTCAAAAGCATTAGTGTGATGGCTGAAGAGTGTGTGTCCCTGTGAGTGTGAGAAGGGACACAAGCCTGGAAAAGTGGGATTTAGTCTTGGGCCAAATTAGTGAATGAGTTCCAGCAGCAGAATTGGAACTGGGTGCTCTTCTGCTTGCTGCTGAGTGTGTATCCTAAAGCACATTTAGGCTGCAGCTTCAAACAACAATTTAAAAGACTCCTGTAAGTTAAGTAACCTATTGCCTCTAAGTAAGAAAATACAGGAATTAAAACATTAAAAAGAAACTCCCTTTGAGACAATGATAATGGAAGATTTTGTTAGATCTGTTTTAAAATTTAATTTATGCTATTGTTAATCTGTGTAGTGCAGCATATCAGATCATATACTTTTCTAAGACTTAGCAATATTTAACCTATGGTGTAAGTCTAAAACTTTGAATTTTTTTTTAAGTCTCTCTGGAAGTTTTCAAGAAGGTTGTTAGTCAGAATATGATATGTGATGTTTTATCAGAGTTTCATCTACTCTGAACCCACTTCTTTTGTCAACTTTATTGAATTTTCTATGAAAGGAAACAGTATTATATTTGTGTTATGTGCTACAATTACCTGTAGATGATGGGTACAATAATTTCATCCAGCTATTTAGGCAACTCTTAATTGATGGGTTGTTGCTACTGTATAAATGATCCAACTTATTAAATGGTTTGGTGCACGCAAAGTAATTCAATAAACTGAAAAAACTGCACAAAGTAGTTAATGAACACCAAGATGTGTAATTGGTTTGGTGATTGAAAACAAGAGGAGCACGTAGAATCAAAATTGTCTTTCATGCTAAACTGGCAAGGAGCCAGAAATGTTACAACTCCTGTGTAAAATAGAGAATAATCATTGTTTTGAATGTTTGAGTCATAACAGGGTGAAAAAACAGGATTACTCAGGAATATATTTTTTTTTCATACAGATCATAATTTCTGCTTATTGCATGAGTTGACAGAGCTGTGTGCAGGCTGTTACATGATCTAGTTACGGGTCTGCTGTTGTTGTCAGTCTGATGTTGGAGTGACCAAGTTCTGAAATTTCAGACTGTCATCATTAGTCTCATAATATCTGGATAAGTCTAAGTTAGCTTAGTAGAAATCTGGAATACTTTGATTACAGTCATTCTGCATCAAGAATTTTACTTCAGACACCTTCTATACTTAGATTCTGTTGCTGATGATAAAACTTGTCTATCTCAGACCATAGTTTACTGTTCTTTGCTGAATGGATCAAAGCATAGATGTCAAACTGGTAAGTTGACCAAATACCATCTATTTAGTTGTATCAGTATGAAGGTGCATTGCAAATTTGAGATTATCAGCTTGAATCACTAATGAAAATAGTCTTAAGATGCTGGCCTTTGACATCTGTGATGGAGACAAACATGCATTTCTGCTGGTTTTACTGTACAAATGCTTATTTCTGAAAAACCTCAAAAACTTCTAGAGTGCCCTTTTGAAGAGTTTGTAGGTGGATTGCAGTGTTACCAGTCATGGAATGGTAACATGGAATGGTTCACAGAATCCCCTTTTAAGTTAGAAATCAAACTAGCATTAGCACTGCTTATCTGTCATAAACTTGATTTTGTGCTTTAGTTTGCATTGTTAATTTTGACTTCTTAGGAAGTAGCGTGTGCCAATATAACTACTTTGTTTAAATACATTTTTTCATACTGCACTGAATATATAATCCCTTAAGATGTAGTATGTGTGCTTTGAATGAGGACTAACATGGCCCAGAGCATGTAATATAGATGAACATATAGTACTTAATAAGAAACTGGAAGTACTTTTCAAAAGTTTGAGCATGAATGAAAATGTATGGCATGGGAGTTTTCTTATGGATTTTCCAGTGCTTTTGTGTAGCATTTTTGTGCTTTGAATATTTGTGCTTCTAAGAAATAACTTTTCTATTCTGTGGGTGGTGCTGGTTTGTTTTTAGGGCTTTTTTGGGGGAGTGGGGACAAGGGGAGTTTGCAGATTTGATTAGATAGCAGTTTGCAAAGTTATTTGAGGTACATTGGTGATATAATGTGATCTTGAAATGGCAGGAGAGTGTTTCATTAAAAGGAGGATTTTCTGTCAGAAACATGATATAAAACTTCTATGCAAAACAAAATATAGCAAGTGGTTTTTTACAAGTGCAAAACAGAATAGTCTGCTAAAAGAAATGTATTTGTATATCATATCCTAAATGTATATTTTGAAGACCTATTTTAAAGGTTTCATCACATTATGAAAATACCCTGTGTCTATTCTAACCCTAATTTCCTCTGTTTACTTCAAAGCATGTTCTCTGTATGTTCAACCTTTGTGATGTCACTTTAAGCTGTTGTTTCTTTTAATTCTGTTTTGTCCTTTTCTCAAAGCTGTGTAAGTCTGAGTTAAACAAAAGCACACAGGTACAGCCACTTTCTGTAAATTCTCATTCACTTGTTTCAGAGTCATTCCAGAAGCTATCATACTGGTGCTTCATGCTGGGCTGTCTGTAAACTAATGCTCATTACTAGCCTTGAGGTTTGTTTTGACAAGCTGCTTTTAGCTTTTGCATGGCAAATACTTTTCAGACTAATGTTCTCTAAGCATCTCTAACAAAACCACTAAGGCTGAAAAATGTGTCAGTTTAAGTACAGTTTTAATTCACTTACATGATGACAATATCCCTAAAGCTATTACATTACTTATTCTTCAGAGAGTGCTTTTCGTAAAGAATGATTTGGATTAATGTGCATCTATTTCAAACAGTTCACACTTTAACAAAAATAGTCTAAATATTTCAGCTTTTACGTATCTTTTTTTATACACTGAAAGCAAAGTTTCTAAACTAGGTCTTAATGCATGCAGAAAGAATGGCTTGTCCTTGATTGTTAGAAAAATATTTTGATCTGAAGGAGAATCTGTTAAATTAGAAGTGTTTAAAACTTTTCTTCATTTATTTCTGGATATATCACAGATAATGTATTTAATAGATTCTGAGAACAAAGGCAATTGCTAACACTTGTTTATTAGGGATCATTTATTTTAGTGGTGCCACCATGTAATTTTGGCTATAACAGTTTCTTTTATTTTAATTGATAAGCCTTCTTTCAAAAAATAATTAAGATTTGAATTAACTTAGTATCTCGTCTTTGTTGATGTATTATCTAACTCATGCCAATAGTAAATAGTGTGTTTATGAAGAAATAATGGATAAAGCTGGTATTCTGAAGAAAAACCCACAGTGATTTCTTGAAGAGGAAAATTAAAGATGTTCATAAAAGAAGTATATGATAAATAGATTATGGGTGAAGCTTCATTCTGTCATTTCCAGCATTTTGATGATTGGCTTATATCCTTGACATGATGCAGATTTTAGATGTGCTAAAAATCAGACTAAATTAAGACCTAAAATTTGTCCTTTAGATGCCTGTATTATATATTAGGTATCGTAGGCACCTAATTAGGGAGACACTGCCGAATCTGAAAAGTAGCTGGCATGTCCTCTAAAGGAATACCAAGCCCTAGTTTAAGTGCCTAGACGAGTGGAATTAAAATGTTTAATTTTTATGCAGTAATTTAGGTAGATTGCCTTCCCAGGAAATGGGATATATCTTTTGTTTATTATCCAGTTGACATGACATTAAAAAAATTAGGAATAGTTAAAGAAACAAAGATTGGTGCCCCAGCTATTTCCAGGCAAGTGTGTGAACTGCCAGGTTCAAATTCCCCACAACCCCCAGCAGTGTTCCCAAATGAAGCTGATAGTTTCAAGGACATCTGGTGGAAAACTTTGGGGGAATTATATGTAATATAATCTAAACTTTGAAACTCAGAGTAGCTTGGGTGGGGGGTGTGCCTAGCTCCCCAGATCAGGGTATCTTTGATAACAATAAGTCAGAAATAACTCTGGGGTAGTAAATAATGGGGTTTTGGATTGCTGCCTTGGAATTACTAGTTGAATAAATTATTTGTAAATATCCTGATTTAGATAATTCAGATAAGGTTAATTGCATTCTCTGTGATAACCTTCGGTTTTCATAAGCAATATATTGGGATCTAGTAATTTATATTAATTCTGAAAAATTAAACACCTTCGAAGTAATTGTATAAAAATGGGGGACAATATTACAATTCCAAAACCAGTCTTCATTGGTGATTGAGGAATATAAAACAACTTGATTAACTGGCACTTTTACATCCCAGGGTTTATGCATGTGATGATGACCTCTGAAGCTTTAGAAGCTCTTTTGCATGCTCTCAAAATGAGCTGTTTGGTGTACAGTCTACAATGCTGAACCTAAAACTTGATGTTCAGAAAAAAGGGAGGATGCAACCTCCCTCTTGGGTGGAGAGCATACAAATACTTTCTAACTGATTGAATTGATTCTGATTTTGCTTTTAGGAATTTGGAATCACTAGTGTAACTGTGCATAGGTTCCCATCCAGGGGGAACGTGGGTTTTTTTTGAAGAACATACTGCTTTAATATACTGTCTACCTGCAGATGCATTTGTTTTAGTTTCCCACTCTTTCCTTGAAATTCCCAGAAGCTAGCAACATTAACAGGATGTCTCTTGTGTTGCAGAGCTGAATAATAAATAATTTCTACCTAAATCTTGCCTAAGTCTGAGGTACTTGAAGCATCCTCACACTATCTTGTAGAGCATTTGCAGTGCTGCTGTTTCAGTACTGTGGTACACAGCCCCTTGGCTGATCTTGCATAAATAGAGCTGAAGGAACCTCAGGAAAATAAGCAGATGTTGTTAAAATTACCCAATTAATCCAAGTAGTTGAGGAGTTATCTTTGGTTTGAGTGTCTTTGAGTTTTAGGTCGTCTTTGTCTGAGAATAAAACAGGAGTTTTTAAAACAGAAAAATCTGAGTTGTATCTGCATTATTTGAGAAAAAACCCCAAACATCCCTAAACCAAACTAACCACTAAAGTTAGGGGAAAACTTGTGAGTGAAACTGCATTGTCAATTGATTAACCTGTACTTAATATTTCTGATTTTTATGTTTCTTTTCTTAAAATTATCTAAGAGGGTTATTTTGTCACAAAGGCAGAACTCAAGATGCTGGTTTTTTTTCTCCTATAAATACATACAATTAATGTCTCCCAATATATAGATATTCTGATAGTAATTAAAAATGCCTATGCATTCTTATTCTCATCTCTTAATTTTAAAAGGTAGTTGAATACAGCTTGATTTGTGTTAGTGTGTATTGTGAATTTCTGGGTGTACTGAGTACTTGAACAAGTCTTATGTGCACATTTTCTCACTTACAGGGAGCAGGAGCAGGCACAGGGTCAACCACAGGAGTATCACATGTGTCTCTGAGCACAATGAGTGTGGAAGCTGTGTGTGAGAAGCTAAAGCAGATAGATGGCCTGGACCAGAGCATGCTACCTCAGTACTCTGCAACTATAAAAAAGGTATCAGCTGAATTTCATTAATGTGTTTAGTTCCTAAACATGGAGATACACAAGGAAAGGGAAATATTTAGTTGCCTCTTTTCTTGAAAGTGTTTTTTTAGACACATCAAATGTTAAAATAACATCCTAAGTTCTGTGCATGACAAGTTTGGAGGACATTTTAATACAAGCATTTATTTTTCAGAGAAAATGTGCTCTGTTGTAAAGGACAAATAGTCAGAAATATAAATGCTGATGAGACTGGTTATTCTGAGAAAAGAAGGAAGAAAAATGTTTTCAAAATTGCTATATGTAGTAAATAAGTAAAAAGGGTTGCAAATGTGTTCTACATCTATGTAGCAATATCCCTTCCTTTTTTCTCTGTGAAAAATTGGCACAACTCTCCTCTTGTAAATGAGTGGTAAAGATGGTTCAATTTCTTTATCACAGTCCACATCTATTTGCTTCAGAAAAAGGTCACTGTATATTTTTCTGCCTCTGCTCTTTTCTGTGATAGATACATTAACACTGAGTTCTTTTTGCTCTTTAACTTTTTTTTTTCACCATTCTGTGTGCTCTTTTTACAAAGAAAGAAGGGAAAAATATGAAGGTTGTCATTAGTCAGTGTTTTTGCTGAGCTCGCTTTGTCCTGGAACCTATCGTATCTTAAATAATACAGGAAGGATGTTGATTCAAGGATTAAGAGACAGGTTTATCATAAGAACCTTCAGCAGAGTTACTTAAAGCAAGAAGTGGGATGTTAGATTGCAGGTCATTAAGTGAAGCTGCAAAAAATTCCAGTTGCTTCCGTTGCTCCAGAGTGCAAGAAGAATGTGCTCATCAGTTATCTCTAATGACATTCCTCTTATTTATATTCTTGCATTTCTTACAAGGGATATAATGTAAAAAAGAAGGATGAAAATGGCTCAGCCTGGTCTTTTTCCCGGTTTGACTAAGACCATCTGCTGGGATATGGGAACAAAACCATTGAGATCCCTTAGTATAAGCAGAGCTCTCAACTGAGGTCTTCCATTTTATGGCTGCTCTCCTGAGACATGGTTCCTCTTTTACATTCTGTCCATACACTGATACATGGTATAAAGAGAAATACCTCTAGCTGTTACGTAGTGAAAATGGTTCGGTGCTGAATTTGGTGCTTTTGGAAGTTAAGCACTATATAAACATGCCGAATGTAAGGAATCACCTTTCTAGAATACAGATGTTGTTTAAGCACTTCTGTGTTGATCTCTGATTGATGATGAACATTAGAAAGAAGTCTATTCTTCTATCCCTGGGTATTTCTGATGATGGAAGGAATGTAATCCTGTTTTATGCAGAGAGGGAACTTAATGGAGGTAGTACTTGATCTTAGATGCGTCAAGTCAGGGGTCAGATGCTGCCTGGGACTTCAATGTCTGATTTGCTTCAAATGTTTGGGTGTCTGCAGTCCATTTGTGTTCTGAGTCGGAGAAATTTAAGCAGATTAATGTGGTTTATTGTCCCTGAAATTTTCCACCACTTATGTGTTGTTTCCTTATGTCTGTATATAGTACACTATCATACTGCCTGTCATATACACATTTTTAATGGTTTAATATTTCCATTTTTTCCCAAGAAGCACTGGTGTTTCTTGTCCATCAGCAATCATTGCTAAAATAATTCTATAAAAACACATGGTTATTATATAGAATTGGACTTAATAGTGGCTTTGGAAAATTTCACTAGTAGTGTCTGCATCCAGCTTTACCTCTACCTTTTTAGTCTATTACTGTCATGCCATAAGTCTTGTATCCATAATTTACATTATTTAGTTCTATTGTTTTAGGCAAATATAAATGGCCGTGTCTTGGCTCAGTGCAACATTGATGAACTGAAAAAAGAAATGAATATGAATTTTGGTGACTGGCACCTGTTCAGGAGCATGGTAAGACTCTCTGTTCTGTGTTCAGGTTAAATTAGTCTTTTTCAATATTAATCTTTTTTCTTTCTGTTTGCTTTCTTGTTGTCATCATCTTTAAGTTTGTAAGTATTGTCTTAAAGCATCAATGCATCTGCTATGTTGTTACTTTGTCTTTTTGTCTTAAGCACTAATGAATAACTGTTTGCCTATGGATTTGCATCTTAATTGTGAACTCTGAAGTTTTGTCTCCTTTTTTTGAGGGATCTGTTTTTCCTGTATGAGTTCCCTTTTCAAATTTGCCTATTTTAATGAAATGGTCAGAACTTAACTCTTTCTAAAATCTCTGTTCTACTGTTGGAGTTAGGGAATTCAATGTATGTGTAATAGTAAGTGCAAGGAATTGGGCAGCCAGGCTGTTACAGTGAGGGTTACACATAGCAGGGAACTGAGTTTTCTCTTAAGTATTTTTAGACTATTGCCAGTTTTCTTTCTTGAAATAGCAGTTTGTCTCTCAACTGTAAGTCAGTCTTGAAAACACTGAGAATTACATGGTGAGATTTATTGTTAGATATGAAGTGGTTGGTTTTGCTTTAAAATATGTAATTTATCACTTACTAGTTTTACAAGAATTTAGGTATTTTTGTGGCATATGACTTCTTTCAAGGGTCTGAGCAGTAATAAGAATAATTTGTAAATACAGAACAATTATTAAAGGATTTTTCTTTGTACTTTTCCATGGTTAAAACTGCATACACAGGTACACTCTTACAGCTGTGAATTCCTCGTTCCTATTTTTAATGGAATTCTTGTTTATCAATTTTGAGAACTTCTTCGGTTTATGTAATTACATTTAAACTGTCTCTCTTTGCGTGTTAAGATACTTGAAATGAGAAATTCAGAAAATCAGGCTGCTCAGGAAGATCCTCGTGGAGCAGCAGAGCACGGTACAGCTGCGATTCCTCACAGTGACCTCACTCGCCGTCCCGGCCATAACACCGAGCTGCCTCACACTGAGCTGACAGGTCTTGCTGGCCAGGCTCCCTACACACTGAACTTCAGCTTTGAAGAACTCAACACAATTGGTCTTGATGAAGCTCCTCCACGTCATAGTAACTTAAGTTGGCAGGTATTTAATAGAGAAATATATTCTGCTTGCTCACCTTTATGGAAAAGAGGTTTTTTTCCAGTCTTGGATACAGACAGGTCAAGAAATAAGTCTCTGGGACAGTTCAGATACTTTTGGTTCCCAGTCTTGGTAAAGCCTAGCTCTGCAGAGATGTAGTCTCTAACAATACTCTGAGTTGAAGTCTTTAGTCTTCGCCATCTCAAAACTATTCATCTGTTCCAGTTAATCACTCTTCATAACAAAAAATCTAAAGCTATCATGCTTTTCTTATGTAGCCTAGGGTGGTGTCTTCCAAGGCTTCTGTATTTTTGTATAATTCAGGCTTTGTGTATAAAATATTTTAGCTATGTGCTAACCAAAGGTTAGCCCCTTCAACAAATATTTGTTTGGTTTCTGAAAACAGACAACTACAGTGCTCCCTGACATCAGAACCTTTCCTTTACAATGCATAACCTACTCATTGATTCCAGAACTGACATCCTTCTCTGTGGTTTCTGCCATAGGTTGTGGTCAGTTTTCTTCTGCATCCTATGAGACCACCTGAAGTGTTGGATTTTAATTTGTCTATCTTTAAGAAATAAGACAAATCAGTTGGTGGCTAAGTAGTGGTTAGAATTTTAAAGAAAAAGAAAACAACAAGCCACCAAGCCCAATAGGGTGAGCCCTTTTCATCTCAAATAGTAAATTATAAAATCTTGAAGGTGCAACAAAATAAAAAGACACCCCAAATTCCTAACTATAGGTGTTACTTTTAATAATCAACATTGTCCGTGAAAGTAGGTTTGGGATATATATCCCAGAGATAGATTTCTATCCCAGATACTTTGGAGTGTGTGCATGCACGCTTGTGTATATTTGTAGGATACAAATTACCCTTCCTGCCCATTTCCATGGAGTATCTATGTATGTTTTTTCTAGACCAAAGTGGCATTACACACATTTGTTGTGTTTGAATAAACAGTGCTTCTGATGCCCATACAATTATCTGAATTTTAATCAAAGGAATGAGAAAGGTAGTTTGTCCTGAAGAAAACATTAGAAATCACCTGTTGGAATCTTTTAAGTCAATACTGATTAGTATTTCTGCTTCTCTGTTCTGGTGAGTTGACCCTGGCTGGATGCCAGGTGCCCACCAAAGCTTCTTCATCACTGCCCTCAGCTGGGCACAGGGGAGGAAATATAATGGAAGGCTTGTGGGATGAGATAAGGGCAGGGAGGGACCAGGGACCATCATTGACAAAACAGACTCCACTTGGGGAAATCAGTTTAATTTATTACCAATCAAATCAGAGTAGGGTAATGAGAAATAAAATCAAATTCTAAAAACAGATATGGGGGCAAAGAGAATTATGTTTGTCAGAACACTGATTTTTCTGAAATCAGATGTATGAAATGGAATTTTTCCAGGATATATTGAAATGTGTATGGAGGGGCTCTTTTTAAAATGTTTTTGCAAGATGTTCTACATTTAGATGAATTTTTGCTGTCTTTCTAATATAAAATGCAAATTTTGTAAATGTATGAAATGTATTAGAAAAGCCCATCTTGACATACAAATTCAGTTTTTATAATTATATACTCAAAAGATTCTCAAATGCATTGGATAAAATGCTTGCTTTGTGGAAATTTTCCATTATGGGGACCAAAAATAAGAATACTTTATAAGTTTAGTGTGTGTGATCCCATATATATGTTTATAGTAAGCATATTTTAATTATAGCATTTACAATTACACTTTCATGATCTTATTTGCAGCAACAAAAATAATAATTTAAGTACATATTTAATGCTCTGAGTTATTTCATTTAAGAAGATCGATGAAAGTAAAAATAAATAGTTAATTTTTAACTGTTACCTATCTCTCTTCTTCTTTTTTCCAGTCACAAACTCGTAGAACTCCAAGTCTTTCAAGTCTTAACTCTCAAGATTCTAGTATTGAAATATCAAAGCTTACTGACAAGGTGCAGGCAGAGTACAGAGATGCATATAGAGAGTATATTGCTCAAATGTCACAGTTAGAAGGAGGTGCCAGTTCTACCACAGTAAGTGGGAGGTCCTCCCCTCATAGCTCAAGTGCTTTCTATATGGGCCAGAGCACGTCGGGGGGCTCCCTGCACTCCAGTGCAGAACTGGAAAAAGGAAAAGATGGTGAACAGAAACAAGATGATGGAAGAAAGTCCTTTTTGCTGAAGAGGAATGATGTTGATTACAGCACTTCAGGTGTTTCTACTAATGATGCATCTCCTTTGGATCCTATTACTGAAGAAGATGAAAAATCTGATCAGTCTGGTTCCAAGCTTCTCCCAGGAAAGAAGTCTTTGGAAAGAACAAGTATTTTCCAGGCTGCAGATCTAAAGCTTAAGGGAGTTACTCTCCGGTATCAGAAACTTCCCAGTGATGAAGATGAGTCAGGAACTGAAGAATCAGATAATACTCCACTTCTTAAGGAAGGTAAAGATAAGAAGACAGATATCAAAATAGAGAAGCAGCCCAAATCTCCAGAACATGGTTCTGAACCTATTAGAACCTTCATCAAAGCAAAGGAGTATTTGACAGATGCCCTTTTGGATAAGAAAGATTCATCTGACTCTGGCGTAAGATCCAACGAAAGTTCTCCGAATCATTCCCTCCACAATGAAGGAGCAGATGATTCACAGCTTGAAAAGGCAAATCTCATTGAGCTTGAAGATGACAGTCACAGCGCAAAAAGAGGAATTCCACACAGCCTTAGTGGCCTTCAAGATCCAGCTGTGGTTCGCATGTCTATTTGCTCAGAAGATAAGAAAAGCCCTTCTGAAAGCAGCCTGATAGCAAGTAGCCCTGAAGAGAGCTGGCCAGCCTGCCAGAAAGTCTATAACTTAAACAGAACCCCTAGTACAGTCACCTTAAATAATAACAGTGCTCCAAGCAATAGAGCTAATCAAAATTTTGAAGAAATACAAGGTATCAGAGATCCATCTCAAATTATCCTGCACCCTGGCTCGGGTTCCAATTCAACTGCAGTTCAGAATGAGAACCTGAAGACAGTTGCTCACAAGCGAGGCCAGCGTTCAAGTTATAACAGGCTTTCAAAAGATTCATCAGAGCTCCACACCGTTGCAGCCTCAGAGGGAGCTGGTTTTGGAGAAGAGAGAGAGAGTATCCTGTGAAAAGCAGCCAGGTTAAAAAGAGAATGCCCATGAATTGTAGCTTGGAATTCTTTGTCAGTCTGTGGTGACATTAAGCTCTGTAGTTCAAGCTTTCAATATTGTAAAAGAAGGCCTAGATTATTTTCAGTCATTTTCTTTGAAAGGAGGAGTAATTTTTACAAGAAGCAAACTACTTCAGACCTTCCCCACATATAAAAGTGGTAGTTGTCAGCATGGAAAATCAGTTCTTTGTTAAAACACTGTGCAAAGTTTGGTCAGGGGCAGATTTTACAGAAGTATGGTTTAATTATGAAAAGTACAATGTGATTTTGCTTTCTTCTTGGAATATGTATTACTTATCCCATCTAAACATTCCATTAATTCTTCATATTTGCAAGTAAAGTTAATACTGTCCATCCTTGCCATTTGATGTACAAGATGCCAGAACACTGAATATCACAACCTGTGACACCCTTACCAAACTTTGCATTAATTTGTGAATTAATGTGTGCAACATAAACTACATAAATGTGTTGCAATTTGAGTGTTAAGGGTACTTGTTTGGATATATGTACGCTTTTGCTCTCTGTATGTTCAGTAGTTACTGTTGAATTTGTGAACTTTGGGTAGAGTGGTGATAAGGTTTGTAAGGAACACTATCTTGATGTGTCACTAGAATTGGCAGTTATTTATAAGGTAATACCTTATCATTGACTTAGTGGATTCATTATTTATTGTAGGTATGCAATTTTGCAGTCACTAAATAGATGGTCTCAGTAGATGCAACCACCACATTAAAATATGGTAAGGATAAAGTATGAATATGGTGTTTGAATTTATGAAGTATTTGTGGCTATGTGTGGTTTTTCCTTGGTACAGTGTCTGCCATTTTAAAACTAATGCATACCCTTTGGAATCTCGTCAAAGCTGTACTCCAGCTTCTTTATTTCTGAAGTACAGTGTTTGAAGATTTTTTTATCATCTAAGTAGTGTACCTGAATGATGTTGTAGCAAATACTTGTACTGTCCAGTGAAATCTGCATGGTTTTGAGGAAGAATTGTTCAAGCTAGAGTCTGCTAGTAGAAAGAAAATAAAAAATAAATTGGCATGTTGGGCTTGTGTTGAAATTTCTTTTGATTTGCAGTATTTTGTTTCTTCACTTGATAAAAATGTTAAATCCATGTTGTTACGGTTAAAGTACTTTACAGATTTAATTTTTTAAAATTCATTAAAAATATAATTATTAATATAATACTAAATAAGCATCAAGTACAAAAATACATTTGATAAATGAAATAGCCAAAGTGGACATTTCTAAATGAAGTGCTGTGAGCCGCAGAGAAGTGGACACCTCTCAATAGTCCAGAGCAGTATTCCTGCTGTTTTGGCAGTCACATGTGCTGCTAGCTCTGCACAGCTTTGCTTGTGTCTCAGTACATCTCAACCAGATGCTTCCCAAGGGACCTTGTGGTCTTGGCCTTTGTTTTCCAAATCAAGAGGATGCATTTCTATGCCAGAGTCAACAGAAAAACTGCCTTTATCTAGACTCTGTTTTTTCATTCCATGCGTGTCTTATACTTACAGGACTGCAGATGTGATCTGTACGTTTCTGGATTTGGTTGGTGTGCTATTTGGTTGAATTAAAATTTACTCATCTGAGTATTACAGAAGCCTCCCAAAACAAAATAAGAAGCCCCCAAAGCCTGTGTAGCTTCATAATACTTTGCCAAGTCTTTGGGAACAGTTTTTTGGGTTGGGTTTTTTGTCTTAAAAATAAGAGTACATTACTCTGCTTTCAGGCATTTTTGGGATGTAAAAGCTTTTGACAGAAAGATAATTATAATCATAGTTTTGTAAGAGAAGACAAGTGTAGCCTTCTTCATTTAGACATACAGTATTGACAAAAGGTCCCAATTATTTTGAATCATTTTGTCTTCAGTCCTCCAAATAGATGAATGACAGATTGTCATATGGTCTTGAGGTACTTTTCTTCCTGAAAGTTTTATCCCTCAAATCTTCATAAAATACCAACATTGGAATGAAAGAGGTGGTTGAGTGGAAAACTTTTCAGTGTTTTTGTCTTGTGTTCACTACTACCAGTGTAGTAGCTTACCTTCACTAGGAAGCAATAGTTATAAGCAAAGTATGTGTGTAAGATGGCACAGGACTTAATGCAGTTCTCCCATTGGGTATGTTGATCCATGTCACACATGGGATGTGGGTACCTGAAGTCATTTTAGTTCCAAACAGTGGTTCTGTCCACTTTCATGGACTGCTTTAACTGCATTATATACTAATGCAGGCTGTCGTTTATATCATCAAATGTGTTCATGGACTTGCTATTTAATGCCTTCCTAGCAAAGTTCCTAGAATTGGGAAATATGAATGCTTCATGGTCAGTTTAAGAACAGCATGCCATAAAAGCTGGCTTTTAAAAGGACAGTAAATATAACTGACTCTCAGAATCTACTTGCATAAAAATAACTAGACAGAGTGAATTTTTCTTTTAAATTTTTTATACAGGTGTTCATAAGCTAACAGAAGAAACTGTGGTAGTATGATAAAGGGAGAGAGGAGAAAACAAAGAAAGAAATGGCATACTTAATACAACACAGTAGTAAGTGTCCTTTAGTACCTAACAGAAATATATGTTAATTACTGTAAATGTTTAATGGTTTTTTCACATGTAGAATATAATGGAATAACATTTGCAAGAATTAAAAATACACTGCAGTTTCCTAGCTGAACCTTGTTTTTTTTCTTTACCACAGTTTCTATGGCTACTTGCTTGCATAGTTGCACAATTTTTCGAGTTAAGAAACCATAAACAATTTCCAGTGTTGAAATATTAAATCTTAGCTCTGTGACTTGTGGGAATCATGGAACCCACGAGTTCAATGGAAAATGGAAATGAATGAAAAGTATAAAACAATAAGACAACTGCAAACTTATTTCTGGTGCTCACCACTTTCCAGAACTCTTGTAATGATAGTTTATGTATCCACTCTAATTTTGGATGGCTGAACATACAGGAACTTGAAACCATGACTACTTTGTCTAACTGAATCTTAAGAGCACAGTTTGGCTTGTCCTCATGTTATGATGCTTGGATAAGATTGCATGGTAGGGTGGAAATAAATCGCTTTTGGAAGGAAAAATTGGATGCAAGTAACATTCCAGGTTTTATATGAGACTCTAGTGGCTATTTGCCAGTCTTTTCCAGGGTTGCAGTTTCTGAGGAAGTGAGAGAGGGAAATTCTTACATTTCACTTGTAAAACTTGCTACAAAATGATGGTCTGGTAAAATTCTTGGAGATCTGGAAAAAAAGTTTCCAGTTTGTGCCTATCCTGGTCACTCTGGGGTATCTGATAATCCTGTGTGACTTTGCCCACACAGCAGAATAGGTACAGGATGTTAGTAAGTTTTCCATCCCTAACTTCAAGTTTTCTTTTGAAATACTGTTAAATTTTTTGGTTTCTTCCCTTTTCTTTATTTATGTAATCTTTGGGAAATTTTCCTGAGACACACTTAGCATGGGTTTATACAGAATGCTGAAAATAGGTGGTTTCTCTTGTGGTCTGGGGCTAAACTGTTCACTTCTGTCAACAGAATCCACAAAGCCTCTTTTTTACATGTGCAGTTCTCATGAGAAGCTTTCTGGACCTCGCTGTAAGAATATAGGAAGTTCTTTGGACGGCTACAGGATTACACAAGCAGAGGAGCCACAGTTCAGCATGTTGCACCCTGTGGCCTTGATAATTTTGATCAGCTTTATCATCTGTTGCAGGTTTATTTAAGTCTCTAAACACATTACTAAGAAATTGCCAAAGAAAAATAATACCTGAATATTTGAGGTCTCATAAATGAAAACTACAGTGGTGGTAAAATAGAAGTGTTCATACCAGGTAGTGAATTTTCAGATACACAGGAGAAAAACGTTGTAGTAATTGGTGTGAGATAAAGACTGCTTTTGGGATTTTGGTCTTTTCTGTGCTGTAAAGGGGCTGTAATGAGGAGAATGTAGAGCAAAATTCCAATTCCAGTTAAGCAGAGAAGATTGGAAAGACTGTGCTAAACTTAAACGCTGTTTTCTGGCAGCCTTGTGCATCATATTTTCGAGATTTCAGTCATATTTCTTAGGGCCCATTTCATTAGATTAAGGGCAGGCTAGGCAAAAATTTTATTTAGAATCTTTCTCCTTGGGAATACAGAACAGTTTCATAAGATTGACATATTCTCACAGGTTTCTGAATTTTAACAAACAGAAGGGAAAAAAGGAAAAATGTGTGCTCAAAAAATTCATAGTATAAATAATATCACACCATGCTTCCAAGCTTTGAAGCTAACATTTATATTTTCATGTGTGGGTTTGACTCCTGTGATATGCTTAATAGTTTGGTGAATAGTTTGGTGAAGGGTTCTTAGCAATGATTTTTGCAATCACAAGTGATTGTAGTTCTTAAGGAAGACTGATACAACACTGAATGTTTTGGCCTTAAAAAGCACTAACAGGGGATGTTCTTTCCCAGATTTTTGTGATGGTGATCATGGATAAACTTCTAAAGGAAGTTCTGTTAGCCAAATTCCTTCTCTTAGTTTATCGTTATCTTTGGGTCACCTTCTTCTAAAGGAAAGGAAAAAAAATCCCTGGGATATTTTAGAAGAACAAAGTCTTTTGGAGGAAACAAAAGATGAGTTAGCAGTTGTGTGACATTTTAGGTAACAAAAGGTTATAACTGAGTATTACAACCTACCCCCAAAACGTCAAGGGTAACCCAGATTCTTAATGGATGCCTTGGGGCAGCTTAGAATGAAAGACACTGAATGATTGATGTTTCTAAGTATATGTAGGGTTTATTGCAGAACAATTTGGTTGTAATGGAAAGCAGGTATGCAGCCATTTTGATTATTATTATCTACAGTAATATGACTATACGGTTTAAAAATGTATAAGGAAGGGAAAAGTGTAGAAGGTTATCACCACCAAAAGGTGTCCTTACAGGAGTTGGTTGTTGAAATTATGTCTGTTGGTCAAAGTGGTGGTTGCAGAAGTCACACAGAGCCCCCTAAAGCACTACATCTATTGAACTCAGGTTCAGGTGGGAACGCCTAGGTACCTCTCCTGGCCTGGGGAGTTTCACACTGGATGATCATTGTGGATTAATGTTGTGGTTCATGGGATGGTTTGGAAGTCTTTGACACCTTCTAAGTCCTTAGAGCTGACTAATACGTCAGCCCAGTCGAATCCATTGTGGCCCATCAGCAGAGATGAAAACCTTCAGGCTGAGTGCGAATATTCCAGTACTTCCCCAAGGGAGTTACCACAGCTGAGTTCACTTTAGTAAGGACCAGAAGACAGTTCCCCAGGCCTCAGGGTTTGCCTTTCTCCTTATCTTGTTCATCACCAGCTGTAGCCTGTAGAGGCGTGGTCACCCTCTGCACCTGGGCGGGTACCTTGCACATTGCCAGCTTGCCCCTGAATGTTTGAGCTATCAGCATTCCAATCTCTCTCCAGGATCACTTGTGGATCACTTCTCCCAGACCTGGGATGATTGGACAATAGCACCCCTTTATCTTATCTCAAGTGCCCATCACTTTCCAAACCCCGTACAGTAGGCATATTGGGGTGGGGTGGGCTGTGCTGCGCTGGTCACAGATGAACAGCTGCTTCTTTGCAGTTTGCTGGAGTGGGCAGAAGTCCTCAGATGATTTTACAGTGTTTAAGCCATTAACCATTTCAGTCTCTCACAGAGAGTTGGTGTATATTTCTTTTAATGATGAGATTCCAGCAACAGAGCATACTTTTTGTTATGTGAATTCCTAGAGCTGCCATTACACAGCACAGTGTTCAGAGTTCTCATGTTTCAGATCTGAGTACTGACATTGCATATCCTCCTTGCTTCTTACAAAGGTAACCTGGATTGCAGAATTATCTTTCTGAGTAAACCAGAGTGTCTATATATCATTACTGGAGTACAGTAAGTTCTTTGTTTGTGAAAGAGAAGGGGGGGGAAAGGAATGCTAGTGGTCCATTATAAGATTTTTCTTTGTGCCCAGGATTTCTCATGGTAGCAAACAAAAGGAAAAGTTTGAATAGTTTGTATATGTCACTGGAACCTAGAAATAAAAACAAAGGCATAAAATATTGACTGTGGGGAACAGTTAAACTAAAATGGAAATGCCTTACTGCCTTCCCTCACTAATTAAACCACAGGGAAGCAATCAGCAGAGATTTAACTTTTTAGGTTTTGAATATTTCTTCTGAAATAATGTGATGGTTTGTGCTTGGCTAAAAGCAATCCATATTCTTGAATATGTTTACATATTGAGGTACCGTCAAATCTTCCTCATTTCTTATAGTACTTTTGATAGGCAGCAAAATTTCCCTAGGTTCATTTTGGACACCAAAAATCCTTTCCCACCTCAGCAGTTGTAGAATACAGAATTAGATGTATTTTTTAGGAGAGTCCTGAGCTTTCATCTGCCAGTCAAAATGGACTTTTGTTGAGAGACCACCTTTATTTTACATTCGTTGAAACAATAAGAAGTCCTGAAATCCAAATTGAAGATTCCTATTAAGTTAACTTTTTCTCGATACCCAGCATTTTTTCCCATCCTCCTTACGTTCCCTGTTTGACTGTAAATCTTGCAGCCTGTTTATGGTCCTCTCCTTTTGGCAAAACCTAAGATTCTAGCTTGGAATGTCTTAAGCATGCCAGTCATTTGGGACTGGGTATATATTTGCTTTCCCTTCTTGTTGGACATGCTCCTGTCCTGTCTTGCCCCCACTCCCTGTGTTCAGTGCACAAGAACATCGTGTACTTGGAACTGTTTCAGTTCTGCCTCAACACCTGACTGGTAGCTGGGGCTTTGTTTGCTGAGTGCGACTTACCTTCCCAAACTTTTTCATGATAACTTCAGAACTGCTGTACTCTGCAACTGTTTCCACTTCAGCAATGGCAGAAAATGCTGTTGTACTGCAGTGCTGGTGGTGTTTTTTGCTTGGATGAGGATATTTAATTGGTGGGGGTTTTTACCCTAGGAAGGTTTTATAGCCTAGGTAGGCTCTAAGTTCTACAATAAATTTTTTTCTCACTTCTCCCCATCCTCTTCCTCAGGTCCTGGAAAATTCACAGGATATACATGTCCACAAAGCTGGTTTTAAAATACATTTTATCTGATATCTTTATTGTGGACACATCTAAAAAAAGTGCACTAGTTTATATCTGCCAGTGGAAAAAACCTTCGACCTTTATTTAGTGGGGGAAAACCTGCTTCTTTGTTCCCTTGCATCTGTTCCTGGTAAATAATCAGGCAATGATTGCTCATAGGATAAGGACAGTTGTCAGCTCATCTGTGTTCTAAGTAGTCTGTTAAGATTCTAGAAGAACTTTATAGTTGCACTCAGGAAGGGTTAATTTTCCTCATGGTTCTCTAAGTTATGCTTGATGATGCAGGTCTTAGTGGCACTGCAAACAGTGTTATGTGCACGACATTTTAGCACTTGCTTTCAAGTAATCTGAAGAATCTGAAAGGCTCTACATTTGTTTAAAGACTCAAGAGTCAACCTTTGGTGTTCAGGTATTTTTACTTTGAAAGATAAAAAGAAACCTTGATTTTTTTCATTTTCTATAAAAGACAAATCATCAAACCATAAGCCTATTTAACCTCAGGACATATTTACACCTTTGGAATATAAAGGAGGGTTTAGAGGTTTTGTTGTTCTAGGATGCCTTCTGGTCTTAATTTTCAACATCATCTTTTCAGTAGCTTCTTTCAAGGTGCACGAGGAACCATGAATAATTTCCTCTGTTTTCACCATCTGTGCTACCTTCTGCCTTTCTTCCATCTGATGACAGACTAGCTCAGCTTCATCAGATCTTTTTATATGCTAATATGAACTAGAGTCTTTAATTTTGTTGTCCATGGCTACGGTGTTCAGTAATTTTTATTTTTTGTCTTCACATCAAATTTCAGGTCTCTTTGTACAGTAATTTCTTTAAGCACCCGGTAGTATTTCACAAAACTGAGATCCATAGAACTAATTTATCTGCATAGACACTTTACTCTCAAGCAAAAAATACAATAGTGATTCATTCTAGATTTGCAAGAGAAAGTCTTTATGCTTTGAATTCAATTCAGGAAAGTAGTCCCACTTCTGTAATTTTCCAGTGTAGGAAGGGGACAGGTATTTTATTCTCATCCTTGAAATTATTTGGACTTCCAGAAAAAAATGCAGATTGCTTTTGTTTGGGCTAGTTGTCTTTTAGCAGAGATCTTCCAGTGCTCATCTGAGATGGACCATGTCTCTTTTGCTTGAGTAACTGGCTTCTGAAACATAAGATCAGTTGGCTCAGGTTCTGTCAACTACATTACGGTTCTTCAAAAAAATTTTTTGTTTGTTTGTTTTTTTTTTTTTTTGTTTGTTTTTGTTGTTTGTTTGGGGTTTTTTTGTTTCAGGGACAGTAGATGAAAAGAAAGGAAAAAATCACCTATATTTAAATAGCTCCTGGAGTTCAGGAGAGGGCAGCAACCTGTCAGAGTTTTTTCTCTTCAGGAATCTTTTCAGGCTGTGAAAAGTTGGACAGAGTACTTAGACAGTCATCTTCCTACTGTGATGAGCTCCTTTCTAGTATTTCTGGAAAAATAACCTTTGTTTTGGGGTTGTTTTTTTTTTGTTTGTTTTGGGTTTTTTTGGGATTTTTTTTGTTTGTTTTTTGTTGTTGTTTTAATCTATCTGTCAGTAACAAATCTCAAAATAACATCTGCATCTGATCTCTGATCTGATGCAGAATTCTTTGACTACTCTAGTCCACTCAACCTTCTTATTTCAGTGTGAATACTGGGTGTCTGTCAGAGTTAAGGTACTGATGTTCCTGTGCTATGGGAGAGATCCTTATCGAGAGCATTAACGGCTTTATGAGAGAATGCTCTAAAAAGCCTTCTGTTTCTTCTCTCTTGGCTGAGTGTCCAGACTTTGGACTTTCTGTTGGAGCTAAAGAAGCTCAACCATCCTGTTGTCTGCTCCACATTCACTTGGCAGCGTTACCTTGGTGCACGTTCAATTCAGTGTTCTCAAAGGTTCTCTAGGTTGAATTAAATTGTTTCTCATGTGGAAGACCAATGGAAACAAACCAGGTAATGATCAGGACTAGGACTGCAGGACAGAACCTCAGTGGAGTTTACAGTATTGCCATTCATGATCATGTCTCTTCAGATCATAACATCATTTGGAGAGCAGGTAAAATCCACACTTAGGACTGTCACTACCACAGTCACTTTTTTGGATAAAGCATCCATGAAGTCCTATAGCTTTCTCTCTTCTCAAGCAATTCTGTTTTAACTAGTGAATGTAATTTTATGTAGCCTCCCATTCCTAGGCCATTCTTTCATGATGAGGATGACAAGAGGGGGTCATTTTGCCTTCACAGGATCAAGTCAGGGTCATGTTAGTAGCAAAGCAACGCTATCTGAAAAGGCTGCTAAACAGGATGATGATTTATGACATCTCTGTGGTGGAACTTGTCCAGAGTGGTGCAATTCATCAGAACTCTGGCAATCCTTGAGAGTTTCCACTGCAGATAGTTGTGAAGCTCTTCTCTGCTCAGAGCAGAGCCAACAGGCTTGAGCTGATATTCAGCAGGAGTTATGGCATCACACAGGAATCTGGGGGTTGCTGCTGAGCTTCTAAGATTGATCTGTCAGTCTTAGAATGAGGACTGTGACACCTCTTTCCAGGTCACTGAGAGTAATGCATGAAGATATTTAAATATACATTTAAAAATGGAGAAAAAAATATTCATAGATTGCATGGAAGGGCAAGTCTTTCTGAGAACTCTGGAGTTCTGTAGCAGAGTCAGGACTGAGATGACACAGCACCTGTATCTGAAGTAAGTGTGAGGATGTGGTGTGAACACATGCTGTGGGTAGTGCAAAGGTTGAAAATTCTTAGCTGCCTGGGAACATGTGCAATTACAATATAAATATGTAAATGAACAACACTTCTAAGAAAGTAAATCACTGCTAAAGAGATTTCAGGAAAAAAATTACTGAGGGTAGTCATTAAAATCTTCCACACTGTAGCACTGAAATGTATTCAAGTCAGATGTCTTACAATTATTTGGATTTGAAAATTATGAAGAAAATATCTTCAAAATTCATTCATGTTTAGCTGTTTTAAGACCTTTTTAATGCTTTCTGAAAAGAAACAAGCAGAAACAGAAAAAAAAAATCCAAGATAAATTGACTCCACATAACTGTTTGGCTTGTATACTTTTCTTCTCTCCAATTATTTTACAAAGCTAAATTATTCAGGGGACTTCTGCAATACTAAGAAATCAATAATTATTATAAAAAGAAAACTTCTGAGATCAGAAATGGGAGGTTCTCAACACTTAGACCTGTCCAGCATACCAATAGCTTTTTGTCCAAATAGAACTTAAGCATACTTATTTTTCTTTCAGTGACTGTCTCAAGTCAGTATGGCCAAGCTGTGCTTTCTGTTGAAATTATGGATCCAGTCAAAACAATCTATAAACCATGATCAATTTTCTTAGAGAAATGGAAAGACAGCTGTATCATGGAGACACAGCTACTAGGAGACAGGAGAAGAGTATCTGGAATCATATTCGAGGCAAAAAGGGAGGGCCTGGGGAATTATCTTTACTTTGACATCTGGAAGAACTTAATTTATCAAGCTTTTATTTTTCATCAGGTGTTTAAACTGCAAGTTTGAAAGTTAATATTAAGTTTTCTGGAATGATCCTTATCAAATTGCTCCAATTTCCTCCTGTGTCTGAGTAACCAACCTGCAGAAGATGGATACAGCAGATGTGATATGTTTGACTGTATTAAGGCTTTTATCATTGAAGCTTAAGCAAATAATGCAATGGAGTGAAAGCAGGCTGCTGGAAAAGGTAAACCTCGAGTGATCATCAGTTATCTCATGTCAAAATAGGGTCATGTGGGGGTCTGATTGGTCCATTCTTGTTCAGTACCTCACTTAGCAACCTTATTGGTTTCATTCACATATTGGTGGAATCTCAGAGTTTGCTATTGCCTGCACCTGCCTTATCTCAAAGGACAGAATTATTGATACTCAGAGGAATGTAAATTAACATGATGCCCTTCAGTAAAGGCAAGTATAAAGTATTGCACTTACAAAAGTGAAATCAAATCCACAAATATAAAATTGAGCCACTGAAATACTGTGGAGGACAATGGGGTTTTAGTTTGGCTACTAAACCAGTTGTAATCTAAGAAGATAAGTGATACTGTGGAAGTGAGAGGGAAGGAGGGAAATGTCTTATGGGTGAATTAATAGGAGTATTATCCAATCCAGGAGAGGTACATCCTGCTGCTGAAGTCCAGACCTGAGCAACTTTAATAAGCAATGGAGGAGAACGGCAAAAACATAGAAAATACGACTTTATAGCTAATGTAATATTGGAAGAGTTGGATTTAGAGGAAGGCTGAATGGACGATTTCTTTAGATGTAAAATATTGTTACAGAAAGATTATAAGCTCCATCAGTGAAGCACAAAGTAATCAGCTTCTAATTTGTGGTGGAAACCCCTCCCCAGTACTCTGAAAATAAAAGCTTTCTACAAAAGCAATATCAGTGATGCTAAGTTGTGGAATTTCATTCACTGAGAGTGCTTGAAAGTAATATAAATTAACAGATCATAAGATGACCTCCTGCCACTCTGGTCTGCACTTTTTGGTTTTACATTGCAAAAGGCACAGAAATTTGTTTCAAACATCAGCTATCACTGTATTCAGCACCGATGGGACTCTCAAAGGAAAAACAGCCTGTGCCAAACTATATGTGTTCCTGGGAAATTCACTGATGGAGTAGGCCTCAGTGTAAGATAAAAACTTGCCAAATTCCCCTTTGGAGCAAGTCCATGAATAGAAGTTCAAATGCAAAAAGTCCTGCTTTGAAATAGAAAGAGCCAGGTAACACAAAGCTGGTTGGAGGCAAAGACAGCAAAAACCCCAGATCATTCCAGTTGTATGGGATACAGTGGCTGTCAATTAAAATGGATGAGCAAACCAGTATATTTTGCATATCAGATTAATAGCTCATCGTTCATGCCCTTGATGGTTAAACTTCCAGTCACAAGTGTGAATCTGGCATTTTGACCTCATGCCCAGCCTATTGTCATGTTGGGTGTTTGCATTCATGTTACAATATTAACATTGATAATTAAATGAATTGATCTTGGAAGAATTCAATTACTTGACATAAAATCATGTTACCTGATTTGCATTCAGGCCAAAGAAACTGCATTTACTTCACCCAGAGATCTGTGGCTGCCCAGTGTTTATGCTTTCTCCCTGACTCTTTTTTCTTAGTGAAATAAACAAACCTGGGGCTTGAACCTACATTAATGCTTCCAGCAGGATAAGGACCATTCTTGGCGTATTGCAATGGAATCTCTTCTGTTGGTATTGATATTGATACTCTGTTAAACATAATGCTGCTCTGGGAGGGCTTCTGGGCCATGTAACTCCCAAGTTGTGACTGGCAATTGTTTGAGTGTGTGGCAGGTACAATTTCACATGATAAATGACCAGTTTTAGTGCCCAAGATGCTCCCATTGATAGTATTACAAAGGTAGCCCAGCATGAGACATGCTAGTTCATAAGAATTCCTGAGAGGGTGAATGAAATTTCTCATTTTTACAGATGGATGGAAACATGAAGGAGTGAAATGACTTGCAGAGGTCTCAAACAATGTCTGTGGGAAATTTGGGCTAAGAGCTATGTCTTATAGCTCCCAGTTCAAAGTCTTAACCACAAGATCGTATTTCCCCCCACATCAGTGAAGCCCTGTTTCATCACTTCCAACAGCTGATAAATTACTGGTTTGAGCTGCTTAAATGCCAGAACTTTGAAGGGAAAGGTAAGAAGTTTTTGTGGCTTATAAGTGTTTTCATGGATACCTTAAATCATTCACCAACTCTATAGGAGTCTAATGAAATGAACTTTCTTTCCTGACTTGTAATTAAGTGCTTAAGAAAGCTGTGGAAGCCATCAGATGATCAAAAAACTTAAAAATGCATTTCAGCAATACCTCAGAGACTAAGAGATAGTAAACTAATACTTCTAAAACTTGAAATTGATTACATTTATAAAGTTTTTTTTTTCCCTCTCCAGGAAACAGAAGAATGTCTATAAATATCTCTACAGTAAAATATGGGGTTGCTTAGAGGCACCTCTCTCTGAAGGTCTTTTTGGAAGTGTACTTCTTTTGAGACCTTTTTCTGTGATGATTACATCAAATTTCTACCTTACATTTACCTTTAGGTGCCATATTTCAATGTGACACTGTCTCAAAGATAAGGACATATATCCAGTAATTGGTTATGTCCTGTAATAATTCCAAGTAAACCTCCACTGAAGCCCTTTTGGATATGTCTGTTTCAGTCTGATGCCTTTAGGTCAGCTCCTGCAGATGATGGGGATGACTGGAAAAGTTGTTTGAAGCATCAGGAGCAGTCAGGTTGCAAAGATTTAGGTGTCAGTACAGCCTTCTGTATCTTCCATGGCTGTCTTCTACACTGAAGTCTGTGCTGGATGATCTTCTTTGGTGTTGGTACCCAGCTTAAGAGAATGAAAGTTTGCTTAGGTCTTGCTCACATAGTACAGTCATGCTTCCCACTTGTACTACACAGGTACCATTTTTCAGGATTGGAAAAGTGTGGGATCTTCACATCCACTCCCTCTCTAACCTTTGAGTTACTGCATTAATTAATGCCCTCAAAAATAGCACTAGCAGAGGTGTTTTTCCTTTGTAAGCCTGAAACTGGTATATCAAAACAACGTACTGTTATTGTTTCTTCGTGAATGACTTTCATTGGAAAATCTGATTGATGGAGAAATTTAGATCACAGAACTCTAGGTTTTAGTGTCAGTCCTTCTTTCCTCTGTCATTTACTGACTCTGTTTACCATGTATATTATTTTTTATATAATCATTGGTTTTTTTATCTTTTGCTGCATATAGTTCTGAAGGAGAACCCCCCACTTTTTATCCCTAATGTTAACAATATAAAAAAAAGCTCCTCATTACTTATTTATTTACACATTTATTGGTAACCCCCTGAAATCATATGTGAGGTCATAAATGTTATAAATATACAGGATTTAATCTGAAATAACTCTATCTAATAAACCTCAACATGGAATCTAAAAAAATAAGTTCTCAAAGTTGACCTACTTTTTGTTCTCCCTGCTTTAAGTGAATTACACGCTTCCTATGATAATGTTTTGTTGTTACTGTATGCTTGGCAGGAATTGTGTTACTGGAGGTGATTCATTCATAATTTTCCTAGCAATTGCACCTGCAAAAGGAAGTTTTAAAGAAATACTTTTACAGCTAATTATCTTATTTTTCCCTAGAAAATGTTAAATTTAGTCTGTTATGGGAGGTATAGTTATCAAGGGGTAAAATCCTAGTTTGTTTTCCATAGGTTATGCAGTGTGAATTATCTCCAAAATAAAAAAAAAAAGGAAATAATTTATATTCTGATTGAGGAGCAAGGCCAGCTGGAAGTAGCATTTATATTTGTAAATACTGTGGAATTAGAAGAGGGATTTTTAGCTCTTTCTTAAAACTCTTCAGAGAGGCTGAAGAATAAATCCGTCCACCCCCTTCCTGAGTTCACGAGACATGTAAGTTTTACATACTTTTCTAATAGCTCTGCCTTTTTTCTTGTCGAATTTGTGACTGCATTCACTTTCTACATTGCAAATATACTTTCTTCTGTTCTGCCTCTTTCTTACATGAACACTACTTTTTAACCTCATTCATTGTGTTTTCCATGTTTTCATTACCTGTGATTCTTTGCATAAAAGCTACTTTTCTTCCCTTCTCCTGGGAGAATAATTTTCTTCAGAATTTTCTTGTGTGTGTGTGTACATGATATCACTTACTCTTTTTGTCCTGCATATCCCTCTTATCTCATTCTTCCACTTGTAGTCACATTTCCATTGTTTCATGGCAGGGTGTTGTTACATCATATTTTTCAGTGGAAGACCAATAAATCCTAAAGTACCCGCTTTGATTTCTCATTTTGATGCCTGGCTTCTGAGTTTCTTTTCTATTTGAAAAATTTTGGTTATTTTTAGGCCCATAACTAACAAATCTGCTTCCTTCCAGGACTTCCATAGTACAGGAAGTTTCTGGCTTTGGATATCTCTCCAGAAGTGCTGCCTTTCCCCTTAAAAGTACTGTTCAGCCACCTTTCTTTTATCTTTTTTGAAAATACTGCTTACTTCAAAGCCCTGTAAAATAGAAATAAAAATAACAGTAACTATTCAAAGCTGCCAAAAAATAACGTGTCATTCAATATTAGTGACACTCTGTGTCAGATTCTCAGATTAGGAGAATTGTTTTCATGTCAATAAACTGCTAATTGCATGTTGGATGTGGTGTGTACATTACACACAGTTTTTATGTATATGTTTACTACAAGGGTCCAAATTTCTAACCTTCTTAACTCTAAGCATAGCTTTTTCTTCTAACTTAAACTTTTAAACTTAGGTGCATGAATTAAAGTAATTCAATCAAAAAATTAACTCTCCAAGGAACTCTGAAATATTGAATGACTGAGGGATCAGATTCACAGTGGAATATAGAATTTATTTGTATAGGTACTGTGATGTCTTGATTCTTACAAGGTGAAGTCCAACCAACACTTCCAGCTTTTCCTGTAAGAGTGGGAAGTGCAGCGATGTGATAATGGCAGCAAAATGAGAATTAGTAAAGATTAGTAAAAAACGTGTCCACATGTGTAGCACCTTCGTATCTGCTGGGTGAAAATATCTATGTGGTGTAAACCAGCTTTTCAACAAGAGCTAGACTGAGTTTATAGATTTAGCATGTGATTTACTCAGCCTTCTAACTGTTGTATCTTTCAAAAAATACTAATGGGAGATTTACTTAATGCATTTTACACAGACTTTAAAATTCAAAGCGGCAAACCCCTAGCAGTGGCACTATATTCTCATGTACTTATGAGGAGAAATACAAAAGCACTAGGAAGATACTTTTCCAAGAAGTTGTGAAATGTAGCTGTGTAGCTTGACCAGTCTTCCTGAAAAAGCCTGCCCATCACTTTATTCCTGTTTAACTCATGAATCTGAACTTAAAAAAATACTTACATGTTCATATACTTGGTCTGGCTTTTTTTTGTTTGTTTGTTTTTTGGTTTTTGTTTGTTTGTTTGGGTTGTTTGTTTTGTTTTTGTGTTTTGTTTTGTTTACTCTTGGAGCAAATCTCTTCTACCCTTAATGAATGGAAAATAAGAATGTCTTGTAGTTAATCCCTTGCATAATGATGTCCATGAGAAGCATTTCCTCCCAGTTTCATTGAGGTAAGTCTGTGTGTCTTTCTGATGCTGTGTGAGACTGCCTTTCTAGAGGCATTAATATGTTACAGCTGGGTATGAAGCTGAACTGAACTACTGGTCTGAACAAGGCAGAAACCTCAGCAGCAGCAGCTCTGTTGCTGAGCACCAGTTCTCTGTTCTCTGCTCCCTACATTGGTTTACAATAGACCGTTATCACATTCCTTCTCTTCAAGTACTGCACAGATTTCTAAAAGGTCACTAAGAGCTTCTGGATGGGCAATGAGATTGACAGAAAGTATGGCTGAAGGACACTATTAGAGGTTTTCTAGGACACTGAATTTCCCTGGGATGCTGGTATCAGATGTAGCAAACCCAGCTCAGTTCTGTTGGGTGCCTGAGTGAGAGGGTCCATCTGCAATGGAGGCTGGGCTCTCTACTCCTGGTGAAAGAAACTTGCATAAGACTGAAAACACAACTCAAACTTCAACCTCATTGCTTTTTAAAGGCCAGATACACTGCTTTGATCCTTTCCAGTCTAATATGTAGGAGATACTTAGTCTTATGTCACTTCTGTCCTCCCTTTTTCTTCCTGCCTCTCTCTCCCCCTTCAGAGCACTACATCTCAGGAGAAGAGAAAAATAAGGTGACAGGTGTGACTCCAATCGGATATGCAAGTTCTGTATTGAGAAACAGTACATCCAAGTGAACCTCCATGCTGAAAATATGATGAAAGCTGTTCTAGGAGCCCATGAGATGCTGAGAGAACATGGAGGAAGTACCACCCAAAGCTGATCTTGCACTCTTCCATCAGCATCAGATACTGCAGCTGTTAGCAAGAGGTGGCTTCAGTGAGTGCTGGTCCTGTGTCTGCTCAGATGCAAGAGGGTAAGTAACCAAGTAATTTCTTCTCTTCCAAATGAAAGAGAAACTCAGCAGGTTTACAGTCCAGTTCTTAAAAAGAGAAGAAACCCTCCCCCACAAAAAACTGTGTGTGAGCTTTTGAAGTTCTGCCATCAGTAGTAAAACTTAAGAGCTGTTTCAGGCTGTTAGTTTTACAGAGAAATACCTGATCTATTGATAAAACTGTTAGTCACAGACAGGGTGCAATTTATGGTGATATTTATTAGAAATTACAAAAACACACTCTTTTTGGCAAGTAATGCAGTTAGTTTAATTGTTTCAAATCTGGATAGGCCTTGTTGCTTCACATAATGTCATTTTATTTATCCATTCATTGCGTTCTTGTGAAATAGCAAGGAAAGTGCTGTCTTCTAGGGCAGCTAAGTCCAGTGCAGCACTTCCTCTGCAATTCATTTTTCTCAGTTCGGCCCTATTTATGGTTCTTGCCCAGTGCAGTGACTGCCTTTTTAAAATATTTTTTTTCAAGACAAGCAATCAACTGAAATATAAATTACTCTCAGTTACCATGAGTGACTCCAAAAGTAATTGCATTTGTTTGTTTTGTCCTTTGTTTTCTCCTTCAATTTACATTAGCTAGTGGCTGGCACAATCAGTGGCTGTTGCGATATCAGCTTGTTTTATTGAAATACTGTTTGCATTTGGCTCCTACACTTTAGAATTATGATAACTTAATGGCTGTTCTAGAGAGGAATATAGTAATGTGGGTAAAACAAATTTGATTTCAAAGATCCAACATTTTAATTTATCTGTAGAATTGGAAAATACTGATACTTTTGCAAAACGGCAGTTTTACGGAGTACAATTGTGAAAACCTTTTTCTGAACAAAATTCAATGCCACTGTTTTCTTTTGCCATGCAACAGTTCCATTTTGCTATCCCTCTTCTTTACAGCTTCCAGGAAAAGCTGTGTAAATCATTTCTTGTAAGTACACAAGGGTGGTGGTAAACACAGGAAGAGATTCTTACTCACAGCTAATTCTCATTAGCAAATAATAATTTTCTCTCTTTCCCATATTGCATTAATTGATCCAGACTGCAGTGTTCTATAGAAGAATCCTTAACATACACTAGACTGTTAAGAGAACGTTTTACTTTCCAGAGTCAAATACAAATTAATTCTATCAAATGCTGCTTTCCCCATTGCGGTACGAGCAAAATATTTGGTACTTCAAAGCAGATTTCTCTGTAGGTTTTTACAAACCGTGTCATTCTTGGGAATGAAGTTCGCAGCTAGCAGAGCAGAGCTGAGTTGGCCGAAGCGGCGTTTCCCGGAGCACGCAGAGCGGGCGGTGCTGCTCAGCAGAGCCGGGAGCGCGGTGCGGTGCCGTGCGCGGCCGGCCCGGAGGGTGGCACTGGCCCTCCACGCACCGCCCGCCGCCGAGCCCCGCGCCGGGGACGCGGCCCAAAGGTGCGTCCTGCCCGCGCTCCGAGGCAGCGCCCTCGGTCATGTTTTTGTCAAAATATTGGCACCGGTTCTGCAAGTGGCTCCCGGAGGGTTTCGGTGCGATAGACACAATGCTGTTTGCCCGGGGGTGAGTAAACAAACCCCAACCTGTTCTCTGCGTTTCCCTTACCTGGAGATGGGCTGGAGGGGCTCCTACCGCCCGCCCATTTCTGACTGGGATAAGACTGGGAGCTGGGCCATGTGTTACTAAGGCGATACACAAGAAAAGCCAGGTTTGGAAACCTCTCTTCTAGTTGAGAGAATCCTCTTGTATCTCTGTTTCCCCCCCACTGCCATGTGGAAGTGTCTAAAGCTGCATTTGGAACTTTCACGCATAGTCTACTCAAAAACATATTGCAGAGTTTAAATATGATTGTCACCAAAACTATTTTGCTATCACATACTTGACTGCAGGTCCCTCTTGATCTGTTGTGTTCAGCTACTCAGTTAACAGGACTATGGACAATAGCTGTGTATAGAGACAGTAAATGGGCCAGGGAAAGTGGTGACAATGTCACAGATTTTTCTGATGTGTTCAGGAGGGACAATGACAATGGTATAAAATAAAGAAATCCTACATCTTCAAGGAAATCTAAAGAATTAATGCTAAGGCTTTGGGCACTCAGTTTTGACCTTGCTGTTTATCTTTGAATGACAAAATCTTAAGAACAAAACCAAAGAGTGAATCTCTAAGGGAAGACCTAGTTTAAGCCCCAGTTCTGATCGTAGGATTGCATTGTCAAGTCGAGGAATTAGTTAATTCTGAAAGAGGAAAATTTTTTTCCTTTCTTAATTTACATTTTTAAAAACATGTTTGTTTGTTTTCCTGCTCAGCTCCCCACGCCTTGTAAATTGTGAATTTCCTTTTGGCTATGCGTGATAAGAAAATCGGTTTCATTCTACAAGTGTGTTAATCATCCCGTAGCTTAAAAATATCAAAGTATATACACCGTAGTTTCTAAAGGGGTTGATCTTAAAATAATTATGGTGATCTGACCATCGCAGCTTTTTAATTTTATAAAATGAACTGTGGGTTTAAGGTGACTTACTGTCGTTTCACCCCTAAATGAGCAGCAGGGTGAAAAATTAGTTTTGACGGTGAAATTTGGTGGCGATTGCATTGGATTGTTACTGGTTTGGAAGATCCCGATACCCCGATTACAATCCCGAATGTGTTGCTGTTAAGAGTTGGGTAAAATATGCAGGAAAAAGAGTATTTTAGGGACTGAGGCGTGCTGATTTGCGGCAATGAAGTATTTCACTACTGGGCTGTCAGGGTTAAACGTTGATTGCACGAAGCTGGAACAAGCCCTGCGCTCCGGGCGCTCAGACAGTAGCGAGGTTTGGCCACAGGAGGCACAGCCGGTGTTCGCTGCACGGAGCTTTCCTTAATCCCTGCGGGGCTGGGCACGGGGAGATGCAGATCAGCTCCGGGCCGTGTCCTTCTCTCCCCACCCCCCCGGCCCGTCCCAGCTTTTGCTAACCCTTCTTGTCTTCTGATTGCATTGATCCTCTGAGAGGGCGCGCTTCTGCTTGGGCAGGGCAGCGTCAGTATTAAGAGATCAGAGCTGGCTTTCTCCCAGCCTGCGTGAATGGATTTGGTGTCAAGGGCAAGGAAAGGCAGCTGCTGCCGCCCCAGAGCACCACCCACCCACCTGTTCGCTGGGGAAAGTGTTACTGGCCCCAGGTGAGGCTCCTGCCTTTCACACTAAGAGTCCCCAGAGCACAGAAACCCCAAACACGCTCCCTCAGGCCCAAAGCGCAGCGCCTGCCAGAGCTGTACTTACCCTATGCGCCAGTGAAGTTTCTGTCTTTCAGATTACAAGTGACTCTCTTAAATTCCCAAACAGGACCCACAACTTAACTTCCCATTTCGGAGAAGTTTATGCCTGCGCTTAAATTAGAATGTCATCTGATAAGGCACAGTTCCCACATCCACTGTCTTATGACAACTACACATATTTAATGAACAGTGGTTCCACAGGGTACAGTAAGTGTCCCTGGAATAATAAGGGATATTGCATCGCTTCTGAGGGCAAAAGAGAAAGAAGAAATAAACCGTTCTTGGCTTTCAGGAATTTAGACTCCTATTTCAAACTTAATTTAATTCTTATGGAGAGAGTCCCTGTAGGAGCAGCCAAAGTTTAATCAGTAACACAACAGCGATTTAACTCAATTCTCAGTATCTTAGTCATATGGAGAAGCTGCTGCAACTGATTAGAAAGCCCATTTCATTGAAATATTGCATGGAAGCATGAAAATTCCAGTGAGGAAAGGCAACAGTCACTTCATCATTCTCGATCCCATGTTAACGCATCACCAACTCTCACATTCAAAGCCTTTTTAGAGCAATTTAATAGTTGGGGCACTAATAACCACCCACAACCCTTAATTCTGAGTGATTATTCTAAGCACAAATTAACAGATCTGGGCCATTACTACCCCGAACTGAATCATTCAGAGGGGTGGGAGGGAAGAAAAAAGGCAATACTCCATGGGAATGCCTCAGGATTAACTGCTTTTGTACATTTCCAAGCACTTTTGTCAATAGCATCCCTTGTGTAATAAATTCCTTTTCTAGCTCCTTTCACACTGTTTACAGGCAGATGACTTAGAAGTTTGCAATATACACTCAAATAAGACTTTCCAAGTTACAAGAATTATTCACTTCAGGTAATTTTATTCTTTATAGTCTCTACATATTTGAACTTTTACTTGATAAATCCATAACAATGTATAAGTATTAAAAAAAAACAAACCCGAACAACAAAAACAACACAAATCAAAGCCAGCAAACAGTTGGTCCCCAAAGAATAAAGCAAGCAATCAGTTCAATAAACACACTTGATTTATTTTGTATAAAAAGGGTTAAGTTTACAACTAAACTTTTATAAAAAGTTTAGCATGATTAAGTACATCATTACACTTTTTGCAGAAATGTATATTTCTGCCACTATACAAGAAAACTCTAATTAAAGAGTTCACAAGGTTTCACTCATATATATATATTTATATATAAATATATACACAGCATTCAGTCCTAGGTTTGTGTCAAAAAGGTAATTTCTGACCACAGACTTTCCTAAAAAACTGAACACTGGATCCTTCTGGTACTCACGCTCCACCTTTGGAAAAAAAGGCAAAGTCTGCTTTAAAATGGGCAACTCCTTGTGAGATTTTTGTTTTGCTCCCCATGTTGGGAATAGTATATAAAGGAAGCCTTCCAACTAGGGAAAGGGTATTTAAGAGTCTCTTCATAAATAACTAGGTTCAGTCCAAGTTGAAAAATGGGGTGGGGATAAAGATCAATCTTGATTTTTTCTTCTTTATTAATTTTAAAGGTCCTTTTACTTGAACGTGGATTTCACCCTCCAGATACAGCTGAAAAATAAATTCAGCACCTCAAAAAAAAAAAATCCTGTAGACATTTTCTTGTGCAAAAAAAAAAAAAAAAAATCTCATCAGTGGAACACCTGCAAGAGATTGAAAAGAGGCATATTTAGGAGAATGCTAACAGGGCAGAGATCCGGACAGACTGGCGCCAGAGAGGAAGCCACAGTTTGAACATTTAACCAAACACTCAGAGATTGGGCAAACCCTGGCGTCCAGATGCAACACATACACGCTCACACACTCGCTCTCAAGAGCACAAATTGAACATAAAAATAACATACACTCCAGGGAAAGGCTAGAAAGAGGATTCTCAGTCTAATCTTTATTTAGATCTCTGTAAACGCAATGTTCAGAGGCGCCAGTCTGCCTCTTAGAGCAATTATATGATTAAAAGCAGCCACTTATTTAACTGATAGTGCAGACAATCCCACATCACAGAATTCAAGGAATTGTGCCAAGATTCCCAACTTAATCAGTCACTTTGGCCCAGGAAGTTAAGGCTCCAAGAACAGATAAGAATTTGCATTAAGCACTGAGCAGGATCAGAGCAGCCTGTGCTGCTGGGTGAACCTTAGCGAGACACACACACAGACTTAGGACCTCAAGACTCAGTTATTAGTCTCATTTCTTACTGATTACAAAGGCATCTCCTAATCAACTTTTAGGACCTATTTTTAGCACTTGCCATCACGCCTCCCATTCCCCGGGGAGGCAGATTTTACCCGAAGTTTAGGAAAAACGCGCACTGCACTCACCGTTTGATTCAGCCACAAAGTGCTTTGCTGTCGCTTGACATGAGCTCTGAGGGGAACTCAGACGCCTGCGAGAGAACAAGAGCAGGGTAAGGGCGAGGTGGCCGAGCACTCGGGGAGGCGAGAGCGGATCGTCCCGGCTCCCGAAGCGCTTCCCCCGCGGCGGGAGAGGGCGCGCCCCGCGGGGCTGTCACCCCGCCACTCGCGCTGCGGACACCGCGAACGCCGCCCGAGCTCCCCGCCCCAGGGTCAGCGGCGAGCCGGGGCAGCGGAGGCGCTTACCTGTAGCGAGAGGATGCTGATGTCTGTATTGAGGGTGGTCAGAGGAGTTCTGGAGGAAGGGTTCTGCCCAGGTCTCTGGTGGTGCAGGCTGACGATGCTGGGGTGCGAGTCCAAGGCGATCTGCAGGTCCAGGATGTAGTCGATGACGTGCTGCAAGATTTCCATCTTGCTCACTTTCTTGTTCTGCGGGATGCTGGGCACCAGCTCCTTCAGCTTGGAGTAGCAGTCGTTCATGTTGTACAGCAGGCTCATGGGGTCATCCACGGGGGTCTTGCTCCGGGAGATGCCCAGGTTGTGCTCCGAGAGGCCGGTTTTCCTGACGGATCGCACCGGGCTGAAGGCTTTCATGCTGGCAGGCGGGCGGAGAGCGCGATTCCGGCGGGCGGGCTGGAGCCTGCGGTGCGCTGCGCTGCCGGTCAGGCGCTGCCGGAGCTCGCACTGAGGGCCGGCGCTGCGCGACCGCTCTTATATGGCGGCCGCCGCCGGGCCCGGCCCGCGCTCGCTGCCATTGGCGGCTGCCGGCACGTCCATCACCGCGGGGCGCCCTCACTGGTGGGGCCTTCCGCCCGGGCAGCCAATGGCGGCGGGGGGCGTGGCCGCGCGCACAGCTGAGAGAGTAAATAGTGCGCGGGGCTGTGCGGGCCGGGGGCCGTTGGGTTCGGTCCCGATCCTGCCCTGCCCAGTCCTGCGGCATCCCTCCCCCGCCCTCGGGCATCCCCCCTGCCCACTCCCTGCCCTCCGCCGCACCCGATCTCTGCACGGGCTCGCACCGGTGTCAGGAGCGCGGTGCGGCATGTGCAGGTCCCGCTGCAGCGAGGGGTGGCGAGGACTGAGCCTTGCCCAGGTCACCGTAACTTGGAGCATCCCGGAGGTGTTTGCATGTCCCCGCTTAGCACACGGCAGGGCAAGTCAATGGCCGGGTTTGCAGCCAGCGCTGTAGGCTGCAGCTGTAAGCAGGAATTAAATAAATCAAGATGAAATACAAAATAAGCCTATAAACCCCACTGCAACTTTATGTCCTGATGAGAACAGGACATTGAGCACCTCACCAGTCAGGCAGGCGTCACTCCTAGGACCCTGCTTCCTGAGAACAGGGCTACTTCAGATGATGCTATTAATTGGAGATCATTAAGCAAATCTGCATATTGGATGTGCATTTACATGTATTACCCTTGAAAGGCTGCTCATCTGCGTCCTATCAGTGCTCGTGACACAGTACTGCCATTAATTATGCATAGATTGTTTCTGGTGACAAATGCAAATGCTTACTACACGCTGTACTTTTAGCAGCTTTTGGTTGCAGCCAATGAAACATCTTCCAGACACATTCCAGAGGAAAAACTTTGCGGGGTTTTTCTGTTTTGTTTTGTTGAGCTGGAGAAGTGACTTTGATTTTTTCTTTTTTTAAGTTCAGTTCCATTGTATTTTCCTGTATTTTCCTTATGCTACCGGCTGTATAACAAACGGGCAGAGCTTTCACCTTCCATTCCACACACTACTTAAGGAAAGTTCAACATATAAAAGCATGAACTTTATATAGACAACTAATATAAATGAAATTCTGCACAAATCGCAGCAATTCTCGAATTGTGAAACCACACGGATGCTTAAAGAGCGTTAGTGTTCATTGCACACAAAACCGTAGTAAAAGCATACATCCATAAAATAAGCGAAGGCTGTGCTGCCAATCATAAATATTAAAAGCAGACAAATACTGGATTTATCTGCGCTGTTGTTGCATAGCTACACGAAGGGGGTCGGGGCTGTGGGAGAGGAACATTACGGACACTTGGAGACAAAGCTGCGGAGAGCCACATCAGTGTTTTTTCCAATTAACGTGGCATTCCTGAGCTGGTGGTTGGCTATTCTTTTAACAGGGCACTTGGTGACTGTCACACCAGGGTGTTTGCCCCGAGGCTGTTCTCCGGGGTGGACTGGAGGCGGTGCCGAGGCTGACAGGAACACAATTCAAGGCGTTTTGAAACGCGAAGGGTGAAAGTGAATCTCGACATTCAATCTGATAGGACGACAAGTACACTGTTCAAGTGCAGTTACAGAGAGTAAATAATAATAAAAAACACCCTGCCAATTAACGACTCCCTTAAAATCACGACTTAGGGCGACTTCAGCCTTTACATCTCTAAGTTACCAGCTGGTGGTGGTACTTGACCTGCGGCCACAGATTTTGGTCCTGCAACATGCTTGCGATTCTCTCTAATGAAGGCACCAGTGGAAGAAATGTTGAGTGGTTTTGGTGTAATAATAGCCAACGTAAATATGCCCATGCTTCTCCCGTCAGTTTGTAGTTCTTGGACAGCGCAGCAGCACGGCAGCACCGGCCGGCCGGCCGCTGCAGACGACCCCGTATTATTGCTTTCGGTTTTCCACACCAAGGGCTTAGCACGCTTTTTGGAACACCGGGAAGTTGTGTGGAGAGGCTAACCTGGCTATTTTCTCTGTCATCAAATGACTGTCATATGCGCTTTTTGCACGCGAAGTAAGCCCGCGAGCAGCCAGGCTCCGCTTTCCCCAGGAGAGCGGCTGAAGTGGCTTTTCCTAACATTTCATTCGCTCAATTCTGCTGTTTTAGCACTGAAAGCTTTGGCAGCGGCTCGCTAGCTTTGGGAGCTCCTGCGCTGTGACACAGGCCCCACCGAGCGCTGTGGCAGCCGCGGCGGTCCCGCTGTCCGGCGATTCATGGGGGGCTGCGGGGCATGCGGGGAGCCCGACACCAGCGAGCGGGGGGGAAGGGAGCTGCTTCTCGGGGCTTTTCCCAGGACCCGTCCCAGGCAGCTCCGGGTGCTTCGGGAGCCCCTTAGTTTTCAGCCAGGACTTTTACAGCCAGTTCCAAGCCCCGAAACGCCGCCGCCGCCGCCGCAAATATGTGGGGGGACTCGCTGCCACTCGAAGCCACGCACAAAGCCCGGCTTTCACCTCCGCGTCACCGGGATCACGAACGTGGAGCTGCGCTCCGCGGATCCCCCTGCCCGGCGCCAGCCCGCGGCGGCGCTGGGTGCGCGGAGCGGCGGCGGGAGCGCGGCCGCCCCGGGGGCGCCGTCCCCCCCCGCGCCCCCGCGCCCCGCCCCGCGCCCGGGGCCGGCCCGGACTGCGCGGCGCCAGCCCCGTGACATCAGCCCCTCGCCGCCGCCCCCCCCGCCCGCGCCGCCCGGGCCCGGCGGCGCCGCTCAGGCGGCTGCCATGGCGACCGGGGCTGCGCCCGCGGCGGCGGCCCGGCCCCGCTTCCCCCTCCCGGGCGCACCTGCAGCGGGGGCCGCCGCCGGACGCCCCGCCATGCCGCGGGGGGAGGACGAGGGAATGTGGGAAGGCGGGGGGGGTGGGGGGGGGGGTGGGGGGGGGGCGCCCGGGTGCCCGCAGAAAGAAGAGAGGAAAGAGTAAAACGGGCAAAATCGCTGGTGGACGAGGGGGGAAAGGTCCGGGCGCCGCTCGCCCCCCAGCCCGGCTGCCCTGCGGGGCCGGGCTGCCGCGATCCGGGCGGGAAGAAGCGGGCCGGGCTTCCCAGGCCCTGAGGTGGGGTAAGGGAGTGGGGGGTTCGGTCCTGCCGACCACCCCCCCCCCAAAAAAAAAAAGTATTTTCTAAAAGGAAGAGTCACGGATTTTTTGAAGGCTGCGTGTTCTTTCGCCTCTGAAGGCCTTCTGAGCCCAGCCCCAGGGTGGCACAGTCACCCCCGGCCCGGCTCCCCCCGGCGCGTGTGCGGGGCGAGGGGCTCCGGGCAGAACCTGTGGAGCTGCGCTGCCGCCCCCCTTGGGGAGCGGCGCGTTCCTCCACGGCCTGGTCCCCTGCCTCTAATGAAATCTATCTAAAACATCCAGTAATAATGTAAATAGCTTTAATTGCCGCGTATTTAAGCCATCAAACCAGACCAGAAAAAAAAAGAATCTGTTAAAATTGGCCCGGTTCCAAGTCATTGACACCATCCAGCCTGTCCTAGCGGGGTGTCCAAATACGTTTCGATACAGGAGTTTTCAATGTTCCAGGTAAAATATCTCGCTAAACCCGGCCACTTTTAACGACCCTCTCCCTTTTGTTTGCCTCACGTTTCCAATTCATTCAAAGAAAAGTTGTAGAAGTTTGAGGGTTGGCTTTTTCTTTCTTTCTTTTGAGCGGGAGGGAGAGTAATGCATGCAAAATATTTAGTTACAACTTCTCCGAAAGGCACCGATCTGTAACAGCATTTTCTACTTTCACAAAGGATTTTCCTGTTACTTTTGTTCCGGTCACAAAATTAAAAAAAAAAAAAAGGCGAAAGAAGAAGAAAAAAAAACTTGGGGGAGAGATAAGGTCTGGAAAACAATCTGGAATTGCCAGGCTGTTGGTGGGAGCTCTGCGGGGCTGGCGTCAGGAAGTCTGCGCCGCCTTCTATTACTGTTGATCCAGCTTTGTGCAGCTGCACTCAGTACAATTAGCTTGTAGAAACAATCCTGCTGTAGGCAGCCTCTTCCCTTCAAAGTGCTTTTCTATACTGATCCCCTCACATCATGATGCTGGAAATCAAGTCACAAGCCGACCACTGTTTGGCCAACATCATCTGTGGGAATTCATTAACCTCCATCCCAGAGATGCAACAAGAGATTGTTTGTCCAGAACTAAACTTACAGCTTAATATGATGTAGCCCATACAGGAAAAAACCTGTGTCCTCATTTTTTTTTTCTTTTCCTTTTTTTTTTTTCTTTTTTTTTTTTTTTTTTTTTTTTCCATAACAAGAAACACATTGTGCAGCTTTTTCTTCTTTTTTTTTTTTTTTTCTTCAGGGGGTGGGGAATGTAGCTGAAACCAGGCATGAGCCGGCTCCTGCTAAAACTTTGCCATCAAACTGTTTTTTGGTTCATCGGGCTGCAGTTTCCATAGAAGCAACTTATCCCCGCGATCATCTTGTCGGGTGCACTTCGCAAGCTCATTTCCCGTCTGAGCTTGCTCCGCTGCTCTCGGATGCTGCAGCTGACACATTTCCTCCCCGTGCACTTTGCACCCACCTCATCCTTGCCCAGATGCTCGGGGCTGATTGTGCCTAAAAGGGGGTTTCAGCACACTCCGCAGCTGCCTTGGGGGAAGGGACTTTTTTTTTTTCTCTTAAATTTTCTCTCTACTTTTCCCTGTTTCCCACCCCTCGCCATGCCGGCAGCAGCCCTCCCCGTACCCCCGTGCCCAGCGCTGCAGACCCGGCTGGCAGGGGCGCGGCTGCGGCCACTGTCCCCCGCCCCGCGCGTGTCGTGCGTGTGCTGCCGTGTGCGGCCGCAGTCCGTGTCACCGGCCCGGCGGAGCGCGGCTGCCGTGCGTGGGACAGCGCTGCTGTGCCCCCCTGGCTGGAGAGCGGGGCCCTGCCGTGCGTGGGACAGCGCTGCTGTGCCCCCCTGGCTGGAGAGCGGGGCCCTGCCGTGCGTGGGACAGCGCTGCTGTGCCCCCCGGCTGCGGAGCGGGGCCCTGGCGCACCCGTCTGCGTGGGTAGCCCCGGGGCGGCAGCAGCAGGGTGACATCTCCCCTGCTCCCGCGGCTGTCTGCGAACAGCTGTGCTGTTGGGAGCAGGGCTCCTGCTTCCCGGCACCCCTCGCAGTGCTCTTCGCGTCTCGCTCTGCCGGCAGTCGTTCTCGGGCAGCGGAGCTGGGCACCGCAGCTCCCCCGCCTCCAAGGTCCTTCAATGGGCACGAGAATGCCCTGCCCACCGTTTCCATCCCCCCCGCTCCGAACCCCGCCAGGTGCTGCTTCAAGGAACGTATGGATACACCTTTTCTGAGTCCTATTTCCAAACTCCATTGTTTTCTGGGCCGTATTTGTAAATGCCACAGATCTGCCAACTCTTTTCCTCTTTCCTCGTTGTGCTTTTGAATAATGTTGCTTTTGCACAGTAATATTACCTTCATCCCCACTTCTAAGCATCCCTCATCTGCCCCTGTTAGTTCCAAGCCGTGAGTTGTTGGGATGCTTAGAAGTATTGTGGCAAAACGTAAATGTTTTTCATTCTTTTGAGACATCTCCATTTTGGCTAGAAGTGTTGGACAATAGGAGGGGCAGGCCTTTGTTTGGACTCTGTTTTGACATGTGTATCATTTTATGATCATATTCCTAAATTGCTGTTGTGTAGTAAAATGACTTTTACTCAAACTGTACTTTCCAGCACCACCCTGCAAAGAGCGGTGTTTCCATGTGAATTGCATGGTTTTGCTGCAACACATATATCTAATCCAAATTCAGATGCTTTAGTCCTAACGTTTACTTCTGTTTTGCAGGATTTCTCTTTTTTGTAAAGTAGGACCAGTGCCCTGAAGGCTTTGCTACATAAACTTCTGTCTGCAAAGGGCTGTTGCTTACCTGATTCTACTTGAAGAAAATTGCCATGAAATCTTTCTGAGAGCAGCATCTCTCTGGCATAGTAAGTTCTGCTGGTATAAGGTATATTAGATTCGTGTTTTAACTCTTATGTTTTTACTCAAAGCCAAATACATTTATTTTAAAATATTTAACTATTTTATTAATGCAACATCTATGTTTTAATTAAATTACATATCATCCTCTAGAAGTGCTTGTAGTGAACCATTTCGGTGGCTCTCTAACTTACCATGGTTATGCTAAAATCTCCGATCAAGCAAGTTCATTTATTAGTGCATGGCTTATGTAGCAGATGGTTTTCATCTAGTGTAGCTTTTCTAGTGATATCTTTAAATTAATATTGGTCTAAAATGTTGCAGATTTTGCACTCCCCACCAATTCTCTGGAAAATCTATTCAGGATAGAAAAGGGAGAGGGGTCAGGCAGGAGATTACAGAAGTACCTCACATGCAATAAGGAATAAACCAAGGAGTAAAAAATGGTCTTATTCTTTTGTTAATTATCTAGCTGGCTGGTCCAGCTCCCCTCAGTCTTCCAGTTTGGCCCAGTTTTGATCTTTAGCTACAGGCCTGTGGGATCACAAAACACTTGGCTTAATTTCACTGAAAAAAAAGAGAGATTGGGAATTGGCTTGGTGGGAGAAGATTTTGCAAATCTATTCCAGGTATGGTTTTAAGCACACACACGCCAATCATTCCCCAAATTGTAAAAGTATTATAGTTTCAAGTATAAGTATGTTTATGTAGTGTGCTCTGTGTGTTTTGTTTTTCCTCAATAATAATGTTTCATGAACATAGAGGAGAAATTGAGTCTGTACGGCAACTGGCATCTAGTTGTTGGTCAGTCTGGCCTTCCTGTTGTCTTCAAGAAGAATACCTCAGTTCCATGGTGGAAAGCCTTGTCATATTAAGCAGGCAGTGCTAATTTAACTTTTCTAAAGCTGTTGTTATAGGTTATGTCAACACAGGACTCACAGCATTCTCAGTCCTTTTTAAGTAACATACAGAAAAAAATTTTGTATGGTCAGGAACGCCTAATTCCACTTGGGATTTGGGTGTGCAGTTTAACAAAATATGTGCTCCACATCCCAAATGCATGTGCACCCTCATGAGTCCTGTTGAACCACGTGAGTGCCAGTGAAGTTTCCTAGGCTGTTAAAACTTTGCTTCTTTACAGGCCCAGAATGAGCATTATCTAGGTTAAGCTGGCTTTCTTAGTGACTGTCGCCTGCATAGACCCACCTGGGAATCACAAAATAGGTACGTGTCTAAGTCTCTGGAGAGGCCTGGTCCAGGAGGTGTGCTCAAGATGATGGTTAAATGCACACTGACAGCACGGAGCTCAGCACAAGGCGCAGCAGCTGGAGCTGCCGGAAAGTTCAGGGGCAAAGAAGGAAAAGAACTGCTGCTTTCTCATAAGCAATTTTTCTCATGAGAGCACTTGTCCTGGAAGTGAGGGATGCAGATTCAATGTTCTCCTCATCAGAGATGATATAAACTCCCTCCTGCTTGCAAAGCAACCCTAACGACCAGAGATAAGGCTAAGGTGGAGGACACCCACCCATCCTGTTCAAGCTTGCCACAGTAAAGAAACAGATGCAAATTTCAGAGGGCTAGAGGCATTATAAACAAGAGGGAGGCTAACACTGTAGCTCAGGGGTAAAGGCATCTCCTGGATGGCAAGAACCTGAAGTCTGGGCCTGCTGGCCTGGCAGACTTACCCATTCTTGAGGGTGAGGTTCATCTCACCTTATCTTAGCTATTTAGAGGTTTTATGTCTCATCTCTCTATAGTCAGTGGGAAGAGAGAACAAGAGACACCTGCAGAGAGTGATTCATTCTATGCCCATCTGACACCTTTCTCAGCATGGAGTGAATCTACTCGCTGGGGGCCGTTGCTCGCCATCAGTTCTCAGCAGGAGCCAGACAACCAATTTCAGCCAGAAGCCTGACTTATAGATGCCAAACGAGGTGGATTCCACTGTGGATGACTAATTTTTCTGATTCGTCATACCCAAATTTAGTCATTAAAATTTGGGTATGTAGTCAAAATTAGTTGAGTTCTGCCTCTGTATCATGGTCATTCCTTCCATTGGAAGGCTGGACATGGATAGCTGGAGTGAAATGTCTTGGGATGAAGTATTGATGACCCTGTAGAGCCTAAAGGCCATGTAGCCGTGTGTGTCCCTAGTCTGTACTTGTGGATCCTGGTGCCAGGTGTCTGAAATGTAAGTGTGGAACTGTTACGTGTCATTTTGAGAACTTTTGCGGATGGTCTAAGTGACTAGAGGCACTCTGTGCTGCTTTTAAGGGAGGAGCTAGCTGTGTAAAATATGCATAAAAATTGTTTGAAGTTATTACAAAGCTACAGTTGGGATTTTCAGAAAACTGAAATGCTCTGTATTTAAATCAAAGAAAGTGAAGTACTTTGGAAAATGGACTAAGTGTATACTGCATTTTATGCTCTTGAATACCCAGAAAAATCTGTCTCTAACTTCTAAAACTAGAGGTTGGATGCCTTTAAAAATGTCACCTTTAATACTAGCCCTGAAGAGATGAGCCTCTAATTTTCTGTTTCAAAAAGCTATAGTTTTTTCATTTTTGATAATGTGGAATAGTGCTGTGGTGTACTGCAGGATAAATCCCAACTATGTACTTAATTGTTTCATCAGAGATCAGCAAAAGGTCACCCAGCTTTCTTATCAGATTACTGGAGTGCAAGTGTTTTCTGTGCTGGTCTGAGTTTGGTGCATACACATTCTTTGCAAATGGATGATTTCAGGGAAAGACAAGCTGTGTGTTTTTATAATTTAATTTTAGTTAAAGGTCACCAAAGGCTTATTGTCCAGTCATTTTGCAACTTT
This sequence comes from Eopsaltria australis, assembly GCA_034509425.1. Lineage (NCBI taxonomy): Eukaryota > Metazoa > Chordata > Aves > Passeriformes > Petroicidae > Eopsaltria > Eopsaltria australis. Next base: position 342,746 of record JAVTVJ010000189.1, on the reverse strand, counting down.
TAGATTGTAGAAACAATTGTGGAAAATAAGTGTCCAGTTTGGCAAAATTACAGTAATATGTTCTCCTGATAGGTTTTTAGCTGCACATAGAGTTGGAGATGATGCCACCACATTGTTCCTGTCAATCACTTCATAAAACTGAGTGCCTTCAACTATTCCAAAACACATGGTTGAGAAACCCTTCTACTTCTTTTATCAAAATATGGAGGGTATATGTTTAAATTTGGCAACATAAAAGTAATTTGGAATAGACTGAAATTAAGTTATTTAAGGCCTCAAGCTATTGTTTACAGCAGAGACAAAAGATCTGAAAGTATTAAGAGGATGCAAAAACTTGTTGAAATACTTTGAGCCAGAACAAAACAGCTCATTTATACCTAGCTGAGGAACTCAGCTGTCCTCCATTGCACAATCAGAATTTGGACTTTTAGCAGATTTTTTTCCCCTGCCTTATCACTCTGCTTGTTTTCACTTCATTAGCGATAGTTTTGTGTTCCTTATTCCCTTTCACAGGTCTCTTGGTTCCGGAGAAGGGATTCACCTCACTTGATTTATGGCATGTGTCTGGTTGATGTCTGCATCTAAGCCTATCTTTAGAGACTCAGTTTACAGACAATTGAGAAAATCGTTGCCTCTGTGATGACTTACTTCTACCTAATACAGAAGTCTAAAAGCCTGGCTCTATTCTTGATACTCTCTTGACTTCTGAGTCCAGCTGTCCTTAGCCCAGACAGCATATGGTTTAACTAGACACTCTGGCCTTGATGTGGATGTTCCATGTCAGGGCTGGTTCTCAGAATTTCTTGAGAATTCTCTACTTTTAAAATTTTTTAATTTTTTTTTTTTTCTGGTAGCTGACTTTGACCAAGAAGCTTTTCTGAATGTGGTCTGGCAGAGAGCTGGGGTTTTACAGTCCACAGTGTGTAACCTCTAGGCTAGATGCTCACAGTTGTAAGTTTTGTGCATTTCTGCCTGTTGTTAGCTGTGCAATCTACACCAGCAGGGCTGCATATTCCTTTGTGGCATAGATGGGACTTACATTGTGAGGGAGGTTACTGTCTGTGGAAGCCTTACCTCAGTTGTTGTAGAAGGTACACAAAGAAGGAAGATACTCCTTAAAACAGCTGAATTGTGTTCTGGAGGACTTAATGCATGTCTCTGCCACAAAGTTTTTTTAATGTGAGATGATGGACAAGTCACTTAGAGCAGACCTGTGTCAGGAGACTGTTTGTCACATGGGAAGTCCTTAATCCAATGGGAATTGTCCTTAAAGATCTAAAATATGATGAAAATACCACTCTCGGAAAGGGAATATCCCTTTTGAAGGTAGGACAGAATATATTCTAATAAATGTGGGAGAAGATTCTGGGGTGGCAGAAGTAATAATTGTAATAAGGGGCATCCCAGTGTCCTTTCCAGCTTTTGAGGTCCCACTGAGAGATTCTACCTCCTGCTCTCCAGCTGGGAAATTGCAGGATAGTGCAGTGACAGTAGGGTGACTGCCAGAGACCAGAGAAAGCACCAGTCACAGCTGGATGAGGAGTTGGAGCAGGAACAAGGAAGTCTAAGGATTAAAGGGGAACAGGGGAGAGGGAGAATTCAAGTTTCAGATCTCTTCATCAATTTAGATTTCTTTCATTTGAAATGTCAAGCTAAAATAAGCAAAGCTATCCAGAAAGTGAATGATTCTGAAGAAGTTTCTTGTATTTCTGTCTCCTGTTAGGACACCTTGTGAGGTAAACTGTGGTGATTTTAACCCTAGTTAAATCAGTTTCCTAGGTTATGGGAGACATAGGTTCTGGGTTGATCCAGGGAGGGTCTTATAATCCTCAGATAAGAAACACTCCAGAAGTGGTCATTTGGGACATTTACCAAGTGCAGTGGAAATTCTAAATTGCAGACTGAACTGGGAAGAATGGGATATGAAGCCTTGGTTTTTGACAGGCCTTGTAAGCATCAGACCACTTCTTTGAGAATTTCCTGAGAAAATGTTCAGGATAATAATCTTGGTTTTCTTCTGAAGTGTGATTTTATTTCTTTCATGTGAGCATCTGCTTTGTTTTCAGAAGTGCTTTTATAGATTCTATTAAGGAAAAAAATGTAATGGGAAAGTTTTAGGTAATTTTTTATTGACTAGGTGTTTTTTTGCTGTAATGCAGATGCTCCTTTTTTTAAACTTGATAAAGGGGACGTGATACTCTGTGCTCTGTACTAAGAGCAGCAACACACCTTGCAGAATTGTTTTAAGGAGCAGTCTGGAGTGTGCCAATTTCTCTCTTTTCTGCTATTTTGGTAGTGTTTTGTGGAGTGAAGCACATGTATATAAGCTGCAAATGTACATTCCTGTACAGAATAAGCAGGCTGTCTGTGTGAATCAGCTGTTATGGGGGTGGCTGTGGGTAAGACATGAAACAGGCAGTGGAAACTCCTTTGATGGAGACTCAGTAGTTTTCATGCTTTACACCTATGGGGCCTGATGCAAATCCAGTGAGATCCAAGAAGACTCTCCCTGTCAGGTCACAGCTTTGGATCCAGCTTCAGGTGTGTTTGTGAATGTGTAAGTGGGATGTGGCTGGTTTTTGGCTACTGTAACAGGTGCCTGTGAGAGTGGAGAGGGAATTTGTTTTACTGCTCTGGGTTGGCAAGTGAATTTTATCTAAAGCTTGTCAGTTGCACATAGCCAGTCTGCTCACGTTCTAAATAGATTCTGCCCTCAGATTGTAAAGAACAAGATAATAACATTATGTTATGTACTTGAGAGCTAAATTATTTTAAAAGTCTGAAATTAGCACATGAGGAGGAATTTATTTGCCAAATACATTTCAGAAGCAGCTTGGGAAACCTGTCAGAGCCCATCTTTAACTGCTTAACTAGTGGCTGTTCAACTTAATGGCTCTGAAGAGTGCTTACAGTATGAGGGAGACCAAAACAAAATCCCAGAACGCGTGAGATTTTCTTCCAAACAACAAAAAATTCCATCAATTCACAAACCAGATGGTTAAATAGGAAAACCTGCATCTACAACCACTAACCTCACCTAACATCCTCTGTGCTCCAGGCAAAACACCCCTTGCTCTTTTTTTTGGACTCTTTATCCGTTCTTTCCAGCTCTATTAACTTATTGCATAGCTCAACATGACCTTTGCCCTGGTAGCGATGCTGGCCTGTACCACACGTTAGTCCCTTTACCACACAGATATCTTCATGTTTTCCTGTGTCCTATCCTCCTTGTGTGGGACAAAGGTCTGGAAAATTCTTTCCAGCCCCTCTCCTTCAAATCACTCCTTAAGATGCACTCCACCCCTCATGTCTGTGGGGCTTTGCTGACAGTAGCTGGGCGGAGTGGAAGTTCAATTGTTTTCTAGGCAGCCTGTGTGAAAGCATGCTTATGTTATTCCTACTGTGGATCTGCTGTCAACCCCTTTCCTGCTGGGGACGACAAGGCCATGAAGCCCTTTTAGTAATCATCAGCTGTCATTGGAAGCTGCCATAGAAGGGAGCAGCTCTTGGCTCTGCTGTTGTTACCTTCCCTCTCCTTCACTCTCAATTGTCCCAGTTTGCTTTTGGCCACCGTGCTGCTTCCATCCTTCCTGGCTCTTACACATCTGTGAATTCAGCTCCTGTGCCTGGCTGAGTGACTGATGTAGAGTCGACCCTTTCAGGCTTTTTTAGCACATCTTGGCTGTAAGCATCAGAGATCTGTTTTGGGGAGGTGACTGTCTTGCATATGAAGCCACAGATCTTAACCCTTCAGAGTGACAGAAAGGCTTCCCTCCTAGTTGATATTACTTGCTTAATTCCATATGGAAGGGGAAGGTATCCTAGCTAATCAGAGCTTCAGATAGGCAGTTCTTCAAATTGTTTTAGGGTTTTTAATTAATATTGTAGGCTCCAGCGTCATGTGGCAGAGAGCCAGTATCAGTCATCTGACAATAGCCTTCACCATCTATCAAATAATGAGGGAATTCCTCTCATAAGCTCCGGAAGCTTCTGTAATGGGTGAGATTGCTGTTTGCAAAGCATCCTGCAACATTCAGCCTTGCAGGTCTGCTGATTTTTAAATTATATAAACAAAACCCTGTAAAATCTGCATAGCCCAAAGACAGTGACTTCTGTTTATACTGTCCAGATCACAGATGCTGAGCATGAATGCATGAACAGTCCTTTTGTATGGTGTTTGACACTTTCTGCGGCTGTCTGCACTGTTTTTTAATATACAGAATCCCTGATTCTCCACTGCCTTGCACCCTGTCTATTCATTCTCACCCCTGTGAAGTGAGGGTAAAACACTATCAAAACAAAATGGTACCATTTTGCATGTTTTCCACTCAGTTTGTTCAGGTGTAAATAACGACAGAAAGAACGGGGCAGAGCAGAACCTGACCCGCAGTCTGTCTCTCAGTGCGTCAGGGGTCTTGAAGTGGGGGAATGACAGAACAAACACAAGCTGTTACCTTGCCATTTTTGCTAATGTTTTAAAACCAGGCAGCTTGTGAGGATGACAGATGCAAAAGTCAGGCAGTACTTCGTTCCTGTAGTCCTCACGTGATGTATTCCCCTCGAGCAATAGAAGTGTTACCTGTGGTGTGGATGGGTGCTAAGGATAGCTGGTATGGGAGCAGGGTTCTCAGTAAGAGTCGTCTTTCTGAGTTGTTCAGCTACTCCACTTAGTAGTGGAGAAAGAAAAATCCTTTGCACTTTCAGCTCTTTGCTGCATTACCTTGACTTTTATAAACGGTTGTAAATAGAGAGTGAGCTCTTCAAGCTGTGGTGAGCCTGCTGCGTTGTCTCCTGGGCCCTGGACATGAACAGCACTCATGTCTTTTTAACTTTCTAAAATATTTTTGTCATTGTAGTGACAGAAAACTGTACTCATCCTAACTGACTTTCCATCATCCTCTAATACTGCCTTTACACAGCTCTGCAAGTAAGCACCCACGCCTTCTTCCAAAAAAGGGTATCTTTTCCCTTCCCATCTTTCTCTTTGCACAAATCCCAGCTCTGACACCTTCCTTGCTTTCCTGAACAACACATTAGACCATCCTAGACCATTCTGTTTTCACCAGGGCACAGAATTTAAGTACAATTATGATTTGTTCAGAAGATATTACTATTGCCCCTTGTGATACAACTTACTTCACCATTAACGCAGGAAAAATAATGTGGCATTGCACAAAAAAAAAAATCCACCCTCCCTTAAAAAATTACCCAAATAATCAAAAAATGTATATAGATAAATACTGGCAAGATCAGAGTTGAACGAATGTTGCATGGGCTGTTGTAGTAGGTAGGAATAATGAGCAGAAGTTAGAGTCTCTTTGAAACCAGAACAGTAAATATTTTTGCTTATCATCAATTGAAATCTCAGCCTTACCATTGCATTAGCATTTCCACTCATTTTTAGAAACAGAGTGAATTTTCATGACTCATTTGAGTGCTCTGTAACTATTTGTATGCAAATGTGACTCAAACTTTCTCACAGTCACATGCTTAACCCTCCTGTTGGAGTTCATGCACAAATTAAAGTGGTGGTGTTCCTTTTCTTTACAAACCTTACCTTTCTTAGACAGTCTTGTGCCTTTCTCACATTTGTGATAGCATGTGAAGAAACACTTGTTCCTATAACTTCAGAGTTGCTTTAAAATTGAGAGACTCAAAAAGAGAAATTAAAAACCATTCTGTAATGAAAGCATTTTGTTAAAATGTTGCGTTCTCACTTTTAAATATGAGAGGTTAGGAAAGGAGTGCATGTTCACTTCTAACTTCCATAAAAAATAGGCAAGTTCTGGCCTGAGAACAAGCATGAGAAAGTTCAGCTGAAAGGCAATGTAACCATTGATGTATGCAGAGACTTAGAATGAAATTGCCATCTCAACCACAGCTAGAACAAACACAGCTGATGAATACAAGTATATTGAGTAAAATAAATACAAAGTGTAATGCCAGATATGGACAATGCAGAATGCAGAAAAGCTGCAAACTGAGTAAACATCAAATTAAGAATTAGCCTTAATTGTGAGGAGTCAATTCCAATGAGAAATAGAACTGGGGAGCTGTTTTGCCCAAAACCAGTTGAGGTATGTTTCTAACTAGAAGAGAGGCTCATCAGCAACAGCCTGCTGCATATAACATACAGTTCAAAGGCTGCCTTTATTTATGATTATCTGTGACAAGTTGTAGGCTTTTGCTGTAGCCCAGGAAATTCGGTTTGTGGCTTTTGTCTGCTTTTCCAGAATGCACCTTTCTGTTCTCCATAAACATCCATATGACCTCCTGTCACAACATCTCTTGCACTGCAATCACACAGGCGCCAGTGGTAGGAAGTATGTTTTTATATTTCCATCTCTCACAAAGTCCAAATTACTAAAATGGAGCTTTGCAGAGTTACTTGTTGAGGAGCAAGAGTTTTTGAATTCAGATGAGACACTCCACAGAATCACAGAATGGGTCAGGTTGGAAGGGACCACAGTGGGTCATCTCTTCCAAGCTCCCTGCTCCTGCAGGGTCATCCTAGAGCACGTTGGACAGATCTGTGTCCAGATGGTTCTTGAATATCTCCAGTGAGGGAGACTCCACAGCCTCTCTGGGCAACCTGTTCTGGTCACTTGCACAGGAAGGTTGTTCTTCCTCATGTTCAGGTAGGACTTCCTGAACATATGTTTCTGCCCATTGCCTTCTTGTTGGCACCATTGAGGAGAGCCTGCTTTCATCTTCTTGGCACCTCAAATGACACCAATTGTAGTCAGTGAACAGCTAATCAGTAAGTTCAGTCTCCAGGGAGTGTCGAACCAGAGTCCCAAGCTGTCTGCCTCTGAGTCAGTTCCATGCCTCAACAGTCACTGACCATTAACTTAAAAATTGACAGCGACAGATAAACACTGAAACTGTTTCTCTTATTCCAGGAGCTAATTTCCATCCTATATAATTGTGATTTTTTTGCTATACTGTGCCTTTCTGGAGTGGCCTGTGCACCCAGCACAGGGACAAAGGCCAATGCACACCCAATTCAGCACCTGCTCCAGTGCCATGTAACACCCTGCGGGTTCTCAGATGCTTTGCCTATTGAAATCTTTTGTCTATTTTTCTGTTTCTGATGTTTCTGCCATTAGTGAGCAGCCCTCCAGAGGTACCTGGGCTCTGCTGTGGCTGCAGTGAACGTGGCTAAATAAGCTAAATGCAAATGAACTTAAATATCTTGTTGACACACCTCTGACTGAACTCAACGATCAGTTGATGATCACCTAAAGTTTCTAAATTGACATGAAATTGTTGTTGACATGAAAGCAAGTTGCAAAAGCTGTAAACAAACTGTAAAGAAAAGAAAGTAGGAACTTGGTACTTGATCTGGCTGCAAGTTCCAGACTGGTGCATAAGCTGCCAATGTGAAGTTCACTGCAGGATGGGGTCTTATGAAGGATGCACTCCCTCTTTTCTTAATGCCAGCATCATTAGTAGTGCAGGTACATAGATGTCTTAAATTAATAGTGCAACAGATTGTTCCTGCTGCACTTAACAAGCAGTTCAATTTAACAGCCCTGAGCTAAAATATTCGCAAGTTTGTGAACTTCAAAGCAAACTTTGCTTCTTTTTAAAGAGGCTTACAAACAACTAAGCACATTTTCTCCCACCTCATCTTAAAAGAAATTACAGAAGAACATATACAGCAGGTCTGAAATTCCTGCCAGTCCTTCATCTTGATTTTCTTGGCATATTGGTAAGGAATCTGGATGCTGAAATTTACTGTTAATGAGTACCTTATTTTATGGATGTGCTCTTTTTCTATGCCCTAACGCTTATCTGAACTGTTCATGCTCTTATGGAGGGCCAAAAAAGACACCTAGAAGATAAATGCAGAAGTAACCAGTGAAATATCTTCCTACTTTGGTGTTTAATTTTAAGTTTGGGAAGTATGGGTGGTCTTCAGTTGAATTAAATTTCTTTATTGATTTATGTATCTGTGGATTATCATCCTACAAATCATCAGCTATCTTTATTTCAAGGGTCTTCTGTGGCTTGTGATGGATTAAATGTAGAGGCAGCAATTATTACGGAGATGTTGGTCAATGCAAACAAAAGTGGCAGGCAGTGGTTTGATTTGAAACAATGTGGATGAAGTGTGTATCTAAACACAAATATCAAGTGGAAAGCAAAAATGTAAAGTGGCAAGGATAGTCGCCATTCCAGAATGGAACAGATGAGGGGGAAGCTGAAAATACTTGCCCAGAAATTTAAAAAAAGCCCTAAACTCTGCCAGCAGTAGGCAGGAAGGATTGAAAATAGTGAGATAAAAATTGGAAATGTGGTACTCTTACCGTTGATTTCCAAGAATCCCTAACTGTTGCTGGGAGCTGAACTAAAACCAAGGGAGGTGAAAAGCCAAAGACCCTTTGAGGGGAGAGTAAAAGAATGTGTTTGCTCTTTGAAAGAAAAAGGCAAAGATTTCTGTTGGTTTTATCAGAACAGAGTTGAACACTGTGAGTTATGGAGAAAAAGAAATCAGTGTTTTTATCATGTTGTGTTCGTAAACTTATACTCGTGATTAATATGATGTTTTACATTCTGTACTTTGGGTGTTTATACTTAGGCGAATTTGAGGACTGAAGACTCTGAAATGTCTTTCCTCATTCCTCCACTGGAAACAGCAACAAATTCTGGAATTTTGTGCCTTAAAACCCAGCTACTTCTAGCTGGGAAAATCTGTAGTCTTCCCAGGTGACCTGTCCCTGCATCCAGGGGCTGTGCATTTCTTTCTTACTCCTCAGTTTGAGAAGCAGATCCTTGCTCAGATGTGCTTGGTCCTGCCTTGCTTGATTTCCTGCACATTGGGATTGAGAGTATTATGAGAAATTATAATTATAATCTCTCGTATTATGAGAAAAATGGCCTTAAAGAGCTGTCAGTTCTGTTTAGCCCTTGTGTCCTTAAGGCCAGTTAGCCAGGAGATCTCATTCACCAACTCGTTAAACAGCTGAAAGTTCACTTTTGCAAACTTCAGGGTCTTGACTTTGCTCCTCACCAGGCTACAGTGTGGTCACCACAACTGAGGCTGCCTCCAGTCTTAATTCCTTTTGTGAGCTCATCCACATTGATGAGCACCAGGTCCAGTAGTGCTTCACCTCTGGTTGCCTGTCTAACACCTGGACCAGGAAGTTGTCTTCTACACACTCCAGGAGTCTCCTGCATTGCTTGCAGCCAGCTTTATTGCTTTCCCAGCAGATGTCCAGGTGGTTGAAATCATCCATCAGGATGAGAACTTGCAAATGTGATGGTTCCTGTACGTGAAGCAAAAAAGCCTCAACAGGCTCCCCCTGATCAGGTGACCTAGAGCAGACCCTCATTGTTGGATCTGTCCTTAGTTTTTACCCACAAGCTCTCAACCTGCTCATGACTGTTACTCGGTGGCAGCTCTTCACAATTGATCTCCTCCTTAACATAGGGTGCAAACCCCCTTCCCCCAAATCCCAGCCTGTCCGTTCTGAAAGGCCTGTGGGCCGCAGTTGCCATGCTTCAGTCAAACATGACAACTCTTCCCACCATGTTTCTGTGGTAGCAATTAGGTCGTAGTTTTCTAATTACACCATGTATCCATGCTGTGTGCATTAGTGTAACTGGGCTGTTCATCTCTTCATCTTTTGAGAGGAGCCCTCTCCAGTTCCTTTGGGATGATCTGTAGCTGTTTACCTTCTATAGGGCTGTTGTTTCCTGGTTCCTTACTGACACCTGGTAGAGCATCCCCTTCCCCACTGAATCTAGTTTAAAGCCCTGGCTAATAAATCTCAGCAGCTTGCTCCCCAAAACACTTGTACCCCACTTGTGCAGGTGTGCCCCATCTGCTGTTGGCATGCCCATTCTCTCAAAGGCATGTCCCAGATCATAGAACACAAAGCTCCAAGCATGGCACCAATCTTATGGCCAGTCCTTCACCCTATGCACTTGTTTCGCTCTGCCTGGGTCCCAGTGCCTTACTGGGAGGGTAAAAGAGAGCACTACCTGTGCCCCAAATCCTTTCAATATCTCTCAGAGGGACATGAAGTCCCTTCTGGTATTTTGGAATCTGTCACAGCTTCAATTGATCCTACATGAAAGAGTAGAAGCAGATGATAGTCCTCAGCTTTTGCCAGGCTTGGAGACCTCTTTGTGACATCTCAAATGTAGGCCCTGGCAGCAAACCTCTGTGTAAAGGCAGCCTCTCTTCTGAGTGGCTAGCAAAGCTGTTCTTCATGTTGGAGATTTTTTTCCAGCTCATCAGTGTAACTGGAATTAACTGATTATCTTGCTGCGTCAAATCCCTGGGTAGATGTGAAGTAGATGCTGTTTCATCCAGGGTGGGATGCACTGAGCAAGGCTGCAAAAGATTCTGCCTTCCTTTACAAACTCCTGTGGTTCTTATTCCAACAAAATTAAGTTTTCATTTGCTTTCATTTAGTACAAATCTAATAAATGTAATTGTGGAGCAAAGGGAATTTTTTTCCTGTCTCATGTAGTGTCACTGAATCAGACAGCTTGTACCCATACAGAAGTTGCAGTGGAAAGCACTGTTACAGGCATGCAAGAAGGAGCTAGAATACAGGTTTTCACCTTCAAGTCTGGGCTGAGGAGACAGATTTACCTCTTTAGTTCCTCGTCTTCTGGCAATTAGAGCAATTGAGAGCAGGGCTGAGTGGCTCTGACCAAGGAATGAACACCATTCTGACCAGGTGCCAGTGTCCCAGCAGTCTTTTTCCTCCATCACCATTACCTTTGGCCTACATCTCCACAGGTTTATAGGTAAGTGGTTGCCAAGGAGATACAAAATCTTAGAATATTGGGTGTAGTAATTTTGTAAATACATTGTGTGAGCTGTTCAGAGAGACTGTTGTTTGTATACTGGGTTAAAAGACTTTCGAGCATGATTGCATTGTTTTTCATAGTAGCCTCTAGGAAGGAGCAAGTAGGGGAGATGCATAATACCTAATAGATAAACAATTCCTTTGCAAATATTGTGGAGGCAATTGCAACACAATGCCATACATCCATCCCCCAGGCTACTTAGAAACAGCTATTTGTGAATAAAGAGGTCTAAAGTGCACTGAATAGTTAAAAAGCTCTTTCCAAGAAAGGATGAGATCAGTTGTCAGTAGGTGTCCAAGCACAGAGAATGGCCAACTTCTTTAGCACTTATCCTCAGAGACAGAGCAAGTGCATCTTCCTCACCAGCACTGGGGATTTTTGTCCCCTCCCCCTGCCCTCCACTGCTCTCCAAGGGGCCAGTCAACTACTCAGCTCTCTGCTATGCAGAACAGCTTGGCTTTAACCAGCTTGGAAACTCTGCTGCCTGGAAAGGAGGAGACATACTGTGCTGTGGAGATGGTGTGTGTGATTTCTTGTGGATAGTGATAATATTTTCTCTTCATAACTGCCTGGTGCCAAAGGGCAGCAGAAAACCTTGGTAAAGACCATCCACTTGGTGTGTGAGGCTGCCACAGCAGGATTTACTAACCAGGACTTGAAACTTGCCTGGGTGTTGCTCTCAGTTCCACATTTTTCCTGCAGCAGTTGTTGCATCAAGGCCCAGTAATCACTTCACAAGATGGAGTCCTGTCTGAATTCAGAGGGGCAGAGAGGCCTGTAGGTAGAGTGGTATTTGTCTGTACTCTGGATGCCCTGTGTCAGCAGTTAGCATTGTGTTAGGTGCTAGAAACTTTAGTTAACTTGAAAGCCAAAGCATGAACAAATGGAGTGGGCTGACTCTGACTCAGCAGCTGGTTTTCATGGATAGGTAAAACAAATTTATTGTGTAAAGGGTATTCTTTTGCATAATCTACTATAGAAGTTCCATATGTTTTTCTTGTGCAGTGTTTCTTTGCAGATGTTATTTATTCTTCATTTCTTTCTATTTTTATACAGGCAGCAAGTTTTTTTTTCCCAGTTGCCAGAAGTATTGCTCATGTTGCTCATGTTCACCAAGTGTTTCTTTACTCTTCTTGGGGCTGTTGGCATTTATCCCAGGTCAGGCTTGGATGCACCCTGGGTAATACTTCTGAGTAACTGTGCTGGTGGAGCTGTCACTGTACCTTACAGCTCTCTGACCCTCTGGAATTACAAGTGTCGAAGGAATATGTTCAGACTTGGACCTTTGTATCCTTAAACATGATGGACTTGAAGATGTCAGGATTAAAGACATGTTTGTTTGGCTAATCCCACTAATAATGAGTTAATTCACCCATAAGGAGCATATGTGTTCTACCAGTATTTTTTTGTTCCTCCTTTTCTGACTTAGTAACATGCATCTCAAGAATCATGACAGTGCACCTCATTGCAGAAAGCACAGACAAGGATACTTTTTCCCAGGAACTAATCCAGCACAGATGCTGTCAGTGACTATATGTGGTTTCTCATATCCGATTGGAGCCCCCCCATAAAACGACCATTAATTGTCACTCACTGATAAAGTGGATCTGCTGATACTGGAGACACTATGAAATTTTTGTGTCAGATGAAAATAAGTTATCTCTGAGTTTCTGCTTCAAAGCAGTTCCTTGTTTTTAATGACTTGGTCTTATGCTCCATCTATCTTTAGATGGCTTTACTTTGAATAGCAGATCTCTGGTTGATGCCAGTTTTGGCAGAGTGTGGCAATCATTGTTTCAATAGAATGACCACTAAGCTCTAGGATCTGAGTGGTGGCTGAATTACATTCATAAGCTGTAAAAAAGAACTTGCCAATGACACTAGTTGGGTCAGACTGGTGTCCAGCTGCCCAGGTGTTGTGTCTCTGAAAGCACAAAGGGGAGATATTATTTAGGGAGACCATACTAGCCTCATCACTTTCTGCAATTCATTCTTCTTGACTTCCCTCCCACACCTGGAGCAGTTAGGGATGTTAGATCGTAGTCCTGCTTAGCCCTTTCAGCATCTGCTTATGGACTCTTGGTCCATCAAGTTATCTCACCTTTTAATGATGCTACACCTGCAGTTTCCCTCTTCACCCTTCTGCATCAGCAGGCTCCAGAAGTTCAGTAGATGCTTTGTAAAGTGCTTTTACATCTTTTAAATCAATAAGTTACTGATTTAATCAAGTGACCCCTATTTCTAGAATTGCAAAAGTTGAAGACTTCTGCTTTGTGATTCTAGAAGCCTTACTTATATTCCCTTTCTCAGCTAGCTCCTCATCAAATTGGAACCCTAATTTTTTTTAGTCACCTGTTTCTTCTTAGAGCAGCTGTTCTAGCCCTTTGATTTTTCAGTTGTCCTTGTCTGTAAATGCAGTAACTCTACTACATCTGCCTTGAGGTGCTGGGACCAGCACTCTGAAGAGCAGTCAGGAGGGATACCACAGTCAGTTTCTCTAGGAAGAGCCTTTAGTCACTTGTCCCATGCACCCACTGTCTGCTTGTAAGCCATACATGCTTCCCTCTGCCTGAGGCACTTGGATGGATGTTATGCTGGGGTGCAGAAGGGGAATTGTGTGTGCTTTATCTTTCTGCATCTTTCTACTTTCCAATCCAAAATGCCAGAGTTTACCAGGACACAGTATTAACTCATGCACAAAAAAATTGTCAGCATACATGCAGACCAGGAGTGAAACACATATTGACAGACCATTTCAAAAACCTACACTAACTGTAAGTAACAAACTAATCTCTTCAGTCAGCACACGGCTAACCTTGGACACACATACACATCTGTAATGATACCCATTTTATAGATCATATTTGTTCAAGTACATTATTGCTACAAGAAAGACATAGTTTTCCAATATGTGTTTTCATATCAAGGCAGTATCTACATATTTATTGCAGTTGAAGTATTGCAGAAATAAACTTTCTTATATTTATTCTTTAATAAATCTTAAACCATTGCTTTTAAAGCAAAGCTCATACTTATGATGAACCAAAGGAAACTTTTAGAACATAGTTGCCATTAATACAAACTATCTTTAGCAACTTTTTTTATTGATGGATTTACCATTTTGTAGTTAAACAGTTTTTCATTCTGGAATATTTCTGAAGCCACTTACTGATAGAAGTAAAAAAAAAATTAAAGTTCATCTTGTATATCAGTAGTTTGGACAGCTCTATCTGCAGAAAAATAAATACAGTAGATATAAATTAAAAGGGGACAAAGCAGTCTGAGCTGGGAAGAGTGCAAGTTTATTTCCTTGGTTGTGTAGGAGTCTTGTTAACCAGTATGTAATGCATAGTCATGTAATAAAACATGCTAGACATTAAAAGGCAAAAACCCAGTTCACAGATGTTGTAATGTTATGAGATAATTTTAGGGAGTGAATGGGGTGAAAAGGCTGGATTTGTTAGAGAGGAAAATACCTATGGAGGCCTTTTCTGTGAGCAATACCATGACTTCATTACCATGTCAATTCTGGGAAAAGGCTCTGATTTAACACAGCAGTTGGCTGGATCCATATGGAGCTGATGAACCTCTGAATGAATAGTGAATGGAAAAACTGCTGGAATCTGCCTTCAGCTTTGTTCCCAGGATGACCAATGTAAAAGGCCTAAGAGCAATACTGCACAGATGGTGTAAAGAGGTAAGAAATCTGCAGGGTTTAGTTTACATTTTCTTATTCTACACTGTTTGGGGTTTTATATTTTTAACCATGTTTCAGTAACTCCAACTCTATTTGCTTAAATGTCTTCACTCACAAAAATGTAAGAAAAAGAAAAGCTTTCGGGAAATTAAATTAATTTAAAAAAACATATGTAGCAGTAAACATTTACATAAAAATACAATTTAAAATGTTGAATTCTGTATGGTATAGAAGTAATTGAGAGTATAATTATGAAATCTTGGGGAAAAAAAAGATAGTTAAAAGTTTAACAAAGAACTTTGGAATTGTTCAATTCACCCTATGTTGTGGGAATATGCAGATGTTCACATTTACACAGTCATGTATGTCCACTAGGGTTACATGCTTTTATAGTCTGAAGCATCATCACAAGTGCCAATACAGTAAATCAAAAGACTCTCTGGCATTATCTAGTTTCCTTTCTGGCTTTAAAAGTTAGAACAGATGTCACAAGAGAGGACAAAATGGATTTTACCCACCGAGAGAAGCTTTTCTTGCCATCATTAATAGGAGGCTCCTTGAAATGCTAATGTACACAGTTTGTGTTGCCGGGTTTGCATAGAGATGGTGGGAAACAGCTCTGATCCCAACAAAACCTTTTGTTATTAATCAAGAAAATCTGCTCTTCTGAAACAGCAAAGCACTAAAATGGTGTGGCTACTTGCAATGCAGAGATCTCTATAGCAATCTCCAATGAACAAAAATGTAATAAAAACTGTTCAGCAGTTCTACGAGATACAGCACATGTAGCAATTTATTTGCAGTGGTTTTGCATACACCTTCTACTTTCCTTTGTCAGTTCAGCATGGGTATTCACAGTGGAAAGATTACATTGTTTCTGTATTTTTTTCAAATCTCAACTCTTTAAAAATCATGTTTCATTTCATAGCAAATCTAAAAAAGCTAGCTTGAGGCAGGAAGAACTTTGAAAAACAAGCTTTTCTTCTTTAAAAAAATATATCACAGAGCATGAGTTTCTGTTCAATTTTATGTTAATACCATGTAAGATATTTTTACTTTGTTGGAATATAGGATTATGAGATCTTGTGTTCATGTTTTGAGTACAAACATACTCTGCAATATTAGGACTAGTATTTCTTCCTATTGCAAATGGGACTTAATAATTTTTAGTAATCTTTAAGAAAAGAGGTTCAGACCCTGACATTGCTTTGTGACATATGACCTCTTACTTTTAAGAAATACCAGTGCAGTTAAATCACTAAGTACTGACTGCTGTCAGACATTCAGTGCCTTGTATAGGATGCCTCAGCATCCTTCTTCCCTAAAAGTATTTGGGGTATGAATAAAAGCAAAAAAATTAAGGAAAGCCTGAATTAAAATATAAATTATTTACCTGGCATTACTCATCACTGGCATCTCTGGCTCAGTCTCTGATCACAGTTACATTAAATTCTCTATCAATTTATTGTACATCAGTTCCACAACATATTAATGTGTTTTTTCACAGATTCATTGTGCTGAAAGTTCAATATATGGGTACAAGAGAATGAATTAGGGATGAAGCTTTATCTCAGAGTTTAAGTCTCTTTTGATTTCTTTGCTTCTGTGTATCTAAAGCAGATACTTACATTTTGCACTGCCATAGATTATTGCACTTTTATTTCTATTTCTTTTTTATGGTAGTAAGCAGATAGTAAAAGTAAATAAAACTACCATGTTATAATTCATGCAAGGTGTTTGAGATGATTGTTGCGTAGGTGTGGGATAAAACAGTATACATAGCAAATTTTGAAATGAAAATGTCTATTTGTTCATAGCTTTATGTGATACAAATTTGGTAAAGCCAACAAGGAAATAAAGGACTGAGATAAGAGGAGATAACTTGTGTGGAAAACCTGGGTGAAACATCACCAGTTCCATCACTGAGGAGCTGTTTCAGCAATAGGAAATGCTGCAATGGGCAAGCAAGGAAAAACGAAGTTGCAAGAACAATTTGGATGTCACAAGTGCCTTTGGCATTGTGAGAGGTCTAAATGAAATGACCAGGCCTATCTCTGGGTACTTCCTACAAAAGGATTACCTGTTCTCTAAGATTTGATGGTTAGAGTTTTTCCCAGTCTCCATTTTCCTTTCAATTTACAGTTAAACTTCTGATTTCATGAAAGCTGGATTTCAAAGGGGCCCCAAGAGCAGGGTGCAGCCCTGTGCCAAAGGGTCTCCACCACTTGTGCTGCTGTGAACACAAGACCTCTCTGCTCTTGCAAATGTACCCAGATTGAGTCATGTGAGGCTACACTTAAAATCCCAGTTTTCAATGGGGGGTACTTTTCATCCAAAAACCAAGCAATAACAGCAACAAATCCTACTGAGCATGCTTAGTGGGACCTGCTGAGGCTTTTGTCAGGGACTAATGACTTTGACCTCACTGTCCGATCCCTCAGTGCAGAGCTAAGGATGAAGACTTCTTTTCTGAAAAATTTGGATTAGAAGAGCTGAGCTATCTTGTGTCAACAAAATGTCCTACAGCCCTCTTGTCTTAAGTGTACAAAGTAAAGCCATTTGAATGGAAAAATACTGAAGTGATATTGTCATATGTAAGACTTTGATCTACCTGTAAAGTTTCAGTGATTCAGAAAAGGAGGTTTTTTTTTTTTTTTTCAAAAGTGTTATACTTAAAACAGCATCAAAACTTTGCAGAATTTCAAATGCATAGATTTCAACCAGGCTGGAAATCTACAATCTAGATTCTGTTGCTAAATTATGAGCTAAGATGCTATATGGTAGCCTGAAATATATCCATGAAAAAATTTTCAGATAAACTGGTTTTTAAACCAGTGTAAATTCTTTTATGGACACTCAACCTTGAAGACTTTCATCAAGGATTAAATGTTAACTGACTACTTCCCTGTACAGTTCCTACCAAATTTTGTTCTCACTTCCTCTGGTCCAGAGTATCTTCACTGCATTTGAAGTGGTTATTCTAAATTTGTCCCAGTGTAACAGACCAAAATTTAGCTCCTCTTGGAGGAGCATTGCCTTCTGTTGGTGTGTTTATAGGTTTTTGGCTGAGAATCTGGAATAGGTGAGCAGTCCAATTCAGGTGTGAACACTTTCTCTACACTGCCTTGTAGTGAAATCTCCTTTTCTTGTTTTTTATATACTGAAAAATTGGTGTGAATGGATATAAAATCAGATCCCTTTGGTTGTGCTTTTGGTAGCATTTTATGGCCAGATTAAATAGACAAAGTGCAAGAAATCAAGTCCCACTTTCTACATAGGAATTGCTGTTCCTGGTGGTAAGCATTTATAAGATCAAATTCCTTTTTGTGGGGTAAAAATAATACTTTTAAAAGTCAGGCGGTAGATGTAAATTATGTAGGGATAGATCTTCAGTGGGATTTCTAAAACTAAGCAAGTATTTATAATATGAAGGCCTTCAGGCTTTAGAGTACTGTATATGGGCAAAAAGCAAAAAAAAATCTTTTTGTATATTTAAATTGGTCTCCGAATTACTTTGAGTCTTATATCATTTTTTGCTTTCTCTGCGTCTTTTTCTTTAAACTTCCATAATCAGGTAGCACCCTGCAAACTGCGTTGATTCCAACACCTAAGATAGCCTTATAAACCCTGCGGACATTAAACTACTGGAAAACAGATTGGGTTGGTAAAAATAAGTGTGCATGTTCTCACAGAACCTGAGAAAATCACACCTTTACTTTGTTAAAAAAATCTGTTTGTGCCACTCCAGTAATCACTTCATAACTGGTGGGAGAGCAGAACATATGTCTCAGAAGTGGTGGTATATAAAAGCCTCTACCTCTAATCCTATTTTCTTTAAGAGAAAAAAAAAAAGCAACAAAAAACCCCAACCTTTTCAGTATGTCATCTGTAAAATCGATGCCAAGGGTTTTCTGCTTTAAAATGCTAAGACATTTTGTGGCGATTTCTGTGAAACTCCTTGGTTAATCCTTTTGCAGTTTTATTAGCAGGCAGAGTCCTGAAGAAGCAAAGCAGTGTCAAGGAGGGTGTTGTGAATGGCTTTTGTAGCCCTGCTGCAGCTAACGAATCCTACGTGCCTGCTGTTCCAGAAGCATTTCTTGGTTAGTTGTTTGTGAGGGCTGAACTCACCTCTTTTCAAGTTTACCTTTCGGACTCTGTGCCAGTGTGGTAAATATTAGGTAACAGGATATTTACAGAGGGGTCATTTCCATAGAGAATGGATGGGACCTGAACACTGATCTGCTGGACAAGGGAGGGAAAAAGAAAGAGGCTTCTTTTCTTTCAGAGTATTGGTTGTTAAATGGTCAGTGGCATGAATGCTGTAATGTGTGGCAAGGCTGCCGCTTGAAATGAATGTCAAGAAGCAATCTCAGTCTAGTGCTACAAGCATAAAGAGGAGATGATGGCAGTTTAATATGTAGTCTGCAGGACAAATGTATCCCACTTTAACACCGTTGAAACCAGCGTGGTGACAGGTTGTGCCTGGGAGGCTTTGGTCCAGCAGTGTCCAAATTAAATGTGAAAATGCAAATTAACTGCTGACATTAGACACAGGGGTCTCAGGAAGGTTGTTTTTGTCAAGATTCAATTGCTCTTTCATCTTCCCTACAAACTCCTTCCCTCTCCTCCCTTCTCCCATCCTGCTAATCATCAAGGACAGAGGACTGGAGATCCTGCCAAGCCTGTGCTAAGCCCCAGGGCTGTTCACTGATCAGCAGGTTCCCCAAATTGCTTCTTTTGTTCCCAGCCACGACCTCATCCTTCTGCTGGTTTCATGTAGGCATACGATGGGCTGTGCATCTCTGAAAGGCAGCACCTCCAGTGGTATCTTGTCCTTGGCAGCTTCAGGTGTGACTTGGGTGGATAAATGAAGGAGTGACTTGCACCGTAAGCCACATCATGTACTTTTTAACTTCTTTCCAGCTCCAGGCCTGGGTTCTTTGGTACAGGCCAACAAACAGTCCAAGGATTCAAAACTTACCTTTAAAATTATCCTCTGTTAAATAAATCTCTCTGAGTTGATACAGGACACATAACTTGATACAGGGCACATAACTCTAATGCACAGTTAGAGTTAATTATGTATATTATGTGGAAATGACAGCATGCACATTGCTGTGTGTATTCATAATTTCTAGGCAGTTATTTATTCAGGTACATAAGATTTTGCTAAGCAGCACTCAGCTATGTTTAACCTTTATTAATAAAAGTAATACTTGGTGTGGTACAATTTCTTAGAGGCAAGCCAAAATAGCATCAAAAAGAGTAGGTAGAATAGATGTCAGGAGGATTATAGCATTTACATTCTGGTGATGATTATATATTCTAGATGCCAAACCAGATTGCATTATAAAATTCTAAATTAAGAAAATATTGTACCTAGTTCTATGAGCCATTATTTTAAAGCCGATCTGGTTGAAAAATAGTGTCAGTTTTGCTTTGGAATAGCTTTTATACAGCCTTGCATTCTGATCTTCTCTGCTTCTTTCACTTTGCTTTTTTTCTTAGTCAGAGCACAAGAAATAAGTCACCAATTTCTGCACATGTTGTGTACAAAGAGTATTTATTCATATTTATCAGAGCATCATACAGCCCTTCTTCCACCTCTCCCTCCTTTTCAGGTAAATTCTTCTTAGCAGTTCATTCGTGTTTATCCTTGGTGATTTGCAGTACCTTGGAAATTCTCATTAAATGCTAGTGAATCACATTTAAAATAAAAGTAAAGCAGAGCTGTTTGTCTTGCTGTGTCTTTAAATCTGACCTTTATTGTTTAAGTTGCATTTGAAAAAAAAAAGTGTCAAGCGATTGAAAGATGAGTGCACTCCATTATACTGTGCTCAAAGCACTGGGAAAATCCCATTGAGGCAGGAACACCAGCCAGAGTTTACAATGCTACATTTTAAATGCTTATTGGAAAAACAATGATAACAACATGAATTTCCTGCATTTAAGATTTCTATAATTAAGAAAGCATAATTACACCAAATGCCAGGATTTCTTTTCAAGAGCAACCTACTTCTCCAGTGGTTGCAATGAACCATGTTGTGGCTTGAGAAGGGAAATTCTCTCTGGCTGTGCACTGGTGCTCCTGGATCACTCCAGGCACGTGTGTCCAAGCGTGGACACGGTTGGAAGAGGGGCTTCGAAGGAAGGCAGCTACCAACTCTTGTCTCACTTCTTCTGTGTTTCCTCTGACTCATGCCCTTGTTTTGAGGTGGATTTCTTCTCTGCTCCCCCACCTGAATATTCAGAAATTCAAACATATATAAATATATTTAGATACATGCTCATTTTTGTTTACTTCAGGCTTCTTGGTGAAGGGAAATATCACTTCATAAGAGTTGGATACTGGCCTTGCAGTCAAAGCCAGTCAGGCCTACGATAGTGGTGGTGGTGCTGAAAAAAGATGTTATTTTGCTGGGGGAGAGGGAAAATTAGAAACAAGAGGATCTCAAATAATGACAGCAAGCTTAGTGTGCAGGAAGACTTGGAACTTTTCTAAAAGGTATACTGAGTCAACTGGAAACCAAGTTACTATAGTTTAGAGCTTATTTGAATGACATTTGTGAGTAGTTTTTTTTCCATTAATTGTTGAATAAATGACTCAGAAATATATTTGCCCCTCTTTGACAAGCTTCATGTATGGTTGAATACACTTTTCGAAATAAATTATTCATAAATTTTGAGCAATCATTGAGTAATTTATTCAAAATATTTTTTTCATTATTCACTCCTCTATCCCATGGACTGTGAGTGAAACTGACTGTGTTAAAGTTAGTGAAAACATTCTAAATTATTTGACCAATGCCAGGACTTCACCCAATTCAAAGTCTTTTGAAAGCTGTTACATTTACTTATGGAACTTTGGTTTAAATATAAGTGGTAAACTTACCCATGACTTTTTCAATGTGTAGAAAAAAATGAGCAGAATTACTTCAGCTTTTATGAATCTAATTCATTTAAATTAAAATTTGATTCTGGATATGTGAATGCACAGTCAAACTGGGTTTTTTTTTTTTTATTTCCACAACATGGTATTTCCTGTCATCTGAAGTCCCAGTTTATGATGAGGGAAATCACTACAACAATTGTTGAAGAGGTCTCAGGTCCTGGCTGGTTTCCAATTTTTAACAAAGTTATTCAGGAGTACACCAGTTTTTGAGACTTTTTTTTTTTTTTTAATTGCAGCAATCTTTGAAAGTGTTCAGTGTTTGGGTTGGGTTTAACTGTTTTCATCATTGACCAGATAAAAATTGTTAGGATATTTCCACAGTTCTGGAAATAGGTGTAATTTATTTTATTGTGATTTTTTTGCATTTTACTACTAGTTTTGGTAATTATAATACTCCAGCCTTAATTCTCCCTGGAAATATGACGTGAGTCTTCACTTCCTGTCTTAAATTTGTATTGTATAACTTCATGCAATTAAGGCATGGCTGGCATTATGCCATTGTTCGTGGGTGAAATTATTCCTATGTAAATACTTCATTTTGTACTGTTAATTGGCAAATGGTATAGAGTGCTTTGGGATCCATCTGGAGAAAAGTTACTGCATATGCTTATGATCATTATTACTGCGTTATCTTGTTCCTTTAAGATACACAACTGCTTTATTATTTGCCGAGCTCCAGGAGAGTACTTGGTACTGTACAGATTTACAAGGGGAAAATGCTACTGCCCCATGGAGCCTACAACAGACTTGGCTGAGTGAGACAATAGGTATTGAGCTGTGTGAAATACATGGGTGCAATATCCACATTTCTTATTAATGGAGATTTAAAAATCTCTCTGTAGCATTATGATTAAGATACTTCATGGGAGAAATGCACTGCAAGTGAATGACAAAAGAGGAGAAAAGTAACTTGGTGAATAACAAAAGAGAGAGCAAAGCCTAAAAGAGAAGGGTAGAAGGATGAGAACAGGAGGAGGATTCACATGGGGCAATTCAGAGATAACTTGGGAGGAGGAAAGAGAGGTTGGGAAACTTGTGCTGTTTGACAGATATGATAGAGGGAGGGAAGGGAGTAGTAGAGGGAGATAAGCTGGTAGAGAACAAAGCAGAGCAGTGATTTTAGCGCTGTGATTTGTATTGGGGAATGTGGGTTGCATAATGGGCAAATGATGACTACTGATATCTGGGGAGAGAGAAAAGGAGAGGTGAAGATGAGTTGGTGAAGAATAAAACTGAGTTAATTGTAGTTTTGAGAGTCTATGTAATAAAGAAGACTGGATAACTTTTTTGGGAAAAGAGATCTGTTTGAGATAAAGAAAATTCAGAGGTTGACGGTGTGATATTGTAGGAACAGATTTCACTGAAATTTCACTGAAAGAGGAAGAATTGAGATAAAAAGCTGGGTTTAGATGTGGGTTACTTAAAATGTGGCAACAATTTCAGGAGCTGCCAATTTATTAATTAACTAATTTACTAATTGGCTTTAAACTCACTCAGACTTTTCTCTAAAGCTGGAAGATTCAGCCAGGCCTTTTCCTCAGAGGTAAAGTAGGAAAAAATCTACTGAAATTTTATTGTTTAAATATTTTGAAGGAAAATAATTTTTTTTTCCTCTGTTGCTCAAAGATGTTGCTATAATTGAAGGCCCTGATCAATAAAGCATTGAGGGATCTGTGTCTTTGGAAGCACATACAAGCAAGATACCAAACCAGAGCTTGATAGAACTGACAACCATTTCTAGCTTTCTTTAGGTGTTTTCTGGGGTTTTGGACAGGTCAGAATTTCTGTGTCCTTTTTTTGTACTTAATGGGCATAACAGTTTTTTCTGTTCGTTATTCTGTTCATTCATCTGTTTATTGCCTTGAGGTGTCTTTCTATCCTTATTGGCAAGACATGGATCAAAGGGAGACTGTATTCCACCTGGACACCTCACAGAGATGCCTATGGTATATAGGGTTAATTAATATTTTAATATGTCTGTGCAATGCAAAGCATAAACAGAAATACAGAGTATTGTATTCCACAACTCTAATTTAAATTCTCTTAATTGCCTGCCCATGGAGTCAAGTCTAAAAGCTCTGGATTATGTGTGACCTGAAGGAATGCTATTCTCTTGAACTTTGAGACTGGAGTGGTTGTGATCCCTAAGTCAGCCATATACAGGTTGAATATGATCCCACATCAAAACAAAAATGATGCTGATATAGTATGGTAATCTGAAGATTCAAAATTAAAAAGACAGGCTATTGAAATTGTTATCAGATGTTGTGTCTGAAATACCTCCACTTTTCTCTAGGGGAAGAAAGGGTTGGCAGTGCAGTTGCATGGTATCAGTTGTCAAACAACCTTTTAGGAGGAACTGCTGTATGGAGTCTTTTTCTGATGTGACGGCCCACACGTGAGACACTTTTGTAAATACAGGAGAAAACGTTCATCTCAGCAATAAACTGTATCCTGTGTGAGTAGGTTGTGTAGATTTATGTGGAAGGCTCAAACAAATGAGAAAAACTGTTTAAAGTCTGCAGTTAAGTTCACTTAATATTATCTTGATTAATGGTAGTTTTTTCATTTATCAGATCATTTTGTGCTAATTCAGTACAACAGTGTCTGCCTAATAACGATCAATAGTAAATGATTTCCTGCTTAAATATCAATTGAAAATCAGTGATTTCCTGCTTCCAACTGCACTGAGTATTACACATGGCACTGCTCAACACAAGTAATTGGTTGTTAAGCACTTAGCATAGATAGATAGATAGATAGATAGATAGATAGACAGATAGATATTTAAGTCTGGTTTCACCAGGGTAGTCTCTGAGAAGTTACTGAATTGAACATGACTTGGTTCAGTGCAACAGTCTCAGTCCAAATGAAGATTCCATTCTCCTAGACTGAGCATCCCCAGACCTGGCCCATGATTCACTGGATCAGTTATTAGAAAAATCCTGAAAGGTTGTTTCACTCCTTAGTAAATGAATTAAGTATGTGAGACTCAAATCTAACGATTTCATTCTGTGCTTGATGAATATCAAGTTTCTTACTGAAAATCTGACTGTGAAAAATGTAACAAAGAGATGCTGGTGAAAGGAAGACTTGGAAGTATTTTTCATGACTCTTTTTTCTAGTGATACCTTGCTATTTTGCTTCCAGTCCATTTCTTTTTGTGAAAGATGAACCAAAATGGCTGACAAAATCACAGGCACAAGGCACACATGAGGTGGCATTCTGGGCTGGAAAACCATCTCGCAGTGCTGCAGAGTACATCATCCCTCTTTCCATATGTCTTTGCTTACTAGTGAGGATGAGTAGGTGTTGCAGTAGGAGGCACTACCTGAATCATCTGAGGGAGTAATAAATTGCCTAGGGAGGCAGTCTCCCATCATCTTGTCTGCAGGTAGACAGGTACCCTGCCTTGGAAGTGCTCAGGTAGCTGTGTATTGAGAAATGTATTTCTTTTGTCTGGCTTTGTTTTCATTTTCCAAACTCCCTCTCCTAGATGATTATACTCCCTTTAGGAGATCTCTTTGTTAGTCTCAAGTGAGACAGATGCTCTGGCTTGAGCTGGTAATAGTGCTGTTTGGGGGCTGACAAGCTGGGTGAATTTGCAGTGTGGTTGTATACATCCTCTTCAGTCACCAGTGCTGTGTGTTTAACTTCTCAATATGTTCCATCTGTGGTAGCTAACAGGGGTATGGAATTTATGACTGCAAAGACTATAACATACCACAATACAGGAGTGCCTCTTGAGCTGAAATGATGTTTTTAATCAGTACATTAAATGTTGCAGTTGATTGACAGATGGCTCTTTCTATTTTCTGGAATGAATGTACTTTAACTTAATTGTAACAAGGGTATCACATGTTTTATAACACCTTTTACACCAACAGGTACAGAATTTTAAAGTCCACATGCAAAGAACACTTCATGCCCCATGGAAATGCAACCACCTTGGGTGAAATGCGGGGAATTTAGGTAGAGAGAATGTAATTACCCATGCTGGAATTTGGCCAGTGCCCTGAGATTAAAACCCCTAATCTTACAAAGAGTACCATGGGATCTCTAATGACCGCAAATGGTCAGATCACAATTTTATGTCTCTGGCTATAATGCTTTACTACAACAAGGGTATTTTCAACTGTATAGTGCATTCATTATGATTATGCAGCTAATTTTATTCTCATTGTAATTTCTAATAATAAAGTTATAATACTGCCACTAAAATGTACGAACAAAATGGTATGACACAATCTTATGCTACATATATTTTGGGGGCATATTCTGCTCTCACTTATAGTGGTATCTTTCCTTGAAGCCAATGGAATTCCTCCAGGTTTGTGCTGGAATAACTAACAACAGAAGTTGTCTTTCCAAGAGCATATTTTTATGCACATATATTGTAGATATGTTTGAAAAGTTAAATATTTATATTCTGTCCAAATATGGGAGAGTCTTTCTTTTATTTTTAAAACCATAAAATTGTTAACAGACCCATGGAAAAAGAATATTATGGCTCTATGTCTGTTGGTTAACCTTCACCACAAGAATTGATCTGTGGGAATTTCTCACAGTGTAACATACTGTATCCAATTCCATAGTTATTACTGTAAACCTATTAGTGCCACCTGGGTTTGCATATCCGCAATGCTGTCCAAGTGAAGACAGATTAGCTCTATCACATGTTATGCCAGAGGGACAGCCTCACGAGGAGCCTGCCCTCAGGGAGAAAAAAAAGGGCTCAGACCTTTAATGAGAATACAGTGCTTTATAATAGCATTTGGTGGCCTAGAGATTTTCTGTCAAGTCATTTCAAATTAAATTGGCAGCCTTGCAATGTTCAGCCCATATGAGTTTTTGTGTGCCGTGTATCGTTAGTGTTAAACCAATTCGCACAGAAGATCAGCACAACATACAGAGGCACTGTTTGCATCCGTCCCTCTTTTAAAGTCTGGGCCTTTATAAGCTGCCGAAAAATGCTTTTTCCAGAGCAAAACCTAGCTTTGGCCTGATTTATTCATGTGTAAATTCAGGCAATTTATTTGTGAAATTATTTGTAAATAATTATACATTTCTATATAGTGTAATAATGAAATTAGTACCAGTCTAGGAGTGAACCGTGTGACTTTGTTACCAATTAGTGTGACTCTACTCCCACTTCCTCAGGCTGACTCCCACGGAAAGGGTGCAGAATTTGCCACTGAGAACTCCATTTATTTCTGTTACTTCCAGGACTTTCTTTTTTTAAAATGTAACATTTATGTGATATTTTAGTCCTTCTAGTGTCTGAAAATTTAAAAAGCAGATGATACTTATAGCTAAACTGCTATCATTATGCAGGAAGTTTTTTCCTTAGGTCTTTCTCACATTTTTCATTCAGGGCTCAGCCTGAAAAGCTCACATTGGTATCCTCTTTCTGTGATGTACTGGTGGATTATTTTTGTGGGAAATTGGGGTTTGCATTCTCAGAAGTAGGTTAGTACCTTGTTCAATGGAATTCAAGAACTGGGCAGCTGAAGAGCTATGAGGATCCCAGTTTGCATCTCCAGTTATGCAAAGTCCTAAGAATACCTGCAGGATTCTGAAAGTTCATAAGCTATTTTACATTTAACGATAAAGAAAGTAGGTTTATGATTTCTAAGCATAGAGCATTAGCTGTAGCTAGTGTGTGATATTATTAGATGAAAGTTTGCTTTCCAACTGCTTTGGTAGAAAGGGAAGTCTAACTCACTGAAATAAGTGAAAAAAGGGGCTACTTGTGTGATTGGAGCTACAGGTTATCTTAGTCCATTATTGTACTGATATTAGGTGAATAAGATTAGTCATACAATTATAAAAGCAGGTTTTTCTTTTACTAGGGAGCATGCATTTTCCACATTTTTCCAGAAAAGCTCCTTAGATCTTCTATCCCATATTTGGTATGTGCACATTTGTAAATCAGACATGAGTATTAGTTTTGTTAGAATTATCTAAGTAAAACTGAAGCACCACAGTCATGAAACAAGTTTGAATTCCCCTTTTTATTTAATATAATCCTTGTTTTGGGATTCAGTCCAATACTGTGATTTCATAACATCCCCTACCCTCTGTATTCTGTTTTGTAATTGAAGGAAAAGTGATGACAGAAAATCTTCCTAATGTGATCACATTCTTAAATGTAACTGTAAAAAGAAAAATCCAAATCTTGCTTCTTCAAATTAGAGGAGTAAGTCCACTGCATTTGGTGAGATATTTACACTGCCAGAGCAAGCATGACTTGATCCTGTGTGTGGTGTAAGCTCATTTTTTTCCTGTCTGTTAAATGTGTAGTCTTACTTCAGTGCATGGTCCTTGGGCAGAATTTAGCTCAATTTTCTTAATTTGCAGTGCTGGACCAAATTCAGCTGTGCTGCAATTCCACTGACCTCTTTGGAGTTACTAAATAATTGGATTTGACCTAATACACTCTTCACTGAGTGCCATCTTACTTTCAGGGAGCTTAACACAATAAAATTTTCTATTTCTGCACTCAAACATGAGCAGCTTTTCTTTTTTTTTTTTTTTTTTTTTTTTTTTAATTCCTGCTGGAGGGACTAGACAAACTGCTGCTGTAAATAGTTCTAAATAACTAAAGGATATCCACAATTGCCTTGAAACCTCACTTCCTTAGTTGAAATCTGTAGTAAAATTCCTAGTGACATTAGGATGGCAGGAATTATCCACTGTTACACCTAATTATTTTTATCTGTCCTTCCGTAAAACTGGGGTTCAGATCACAATAGGGTGATGCCCTGAAGGGTCCGTTTTCTTTCCATTGACAGTAACCTTAGATGATTAACTCCAAAATAGCTACAAATAAAGAAAAAAGTCCAAACATTAAAGTTCCTTGCCACTATCTCTAGCAGTGCCTTTGAAGTCCAAAATCTGGAAGTCCAGATCTTCAGTGTGCCTTGAACAAGCAGCGTCTGATACGGGAAGGTGGATGAAGCTGGGCTGTGTGAGCTGCCTTAAGCTGAGTGTTTTGGCCTGAGCTCATCTATCACCATTTCACATGGTGAATCTTGGTAACAGAAAAAAGGGATGCACAAGCTTTTCTCTGTGAAGTTCTTGGTCTTGATTATGTCTTGATATGGTAACAATAATATATGTGATAAGGTTTACTATGTGTAGACAACACTGGGGTTATGTGAAATACTCGCATGGTTTTTTATTTGTGAGTATTTACAGATCTGGGGCTTTAAGCAACAAATTCACACTGGCAGTGTTAGTAAACTTGAGTTTGTGTTTTCTGAGAAGTAATTGGCCCAGGAGGACATTATATTGAAAAGGATTTTAAGGGTCTAATTTGAAATTTATTTCTATATGCCAAAATCAAAGATGTATTTAATATATCGTATGAGTTATAGTTAATTGATCTGATCAGTTATTATTAAGATTAGAGATACTGGGCCTTATTCTGTACTTTCCTGAAGCTTGTGTCTGATGCAAAGCACATAAGGTGCATGTAAGGCATTATTTCTATTTTACAAGCATCATTGTTCATACCTGGAGTAGATTCTGGAAATTAAAGCCCTAACATTAATGTACCTTCCATCTGACCCACTACAGGCTGTGTGCCCATGTTAGCCAGCAGAGCAGATGGACAGCAGCACACTGGCAGGAAGGAGCTGTCGGTCCTCTGGACCTGGTACCCATGCTGAGTACATTTCAGGAGGGTGCTTGAGGCTGATGCTAGTCTAGTCCCATGGACCGAATGTCAGCAAACTCAGTGAGTAAATAGGGGCTCTCAGGAATGTTTCTTTCTCTTTTAGCTCTGAGGCCACTCTGCAGTGTGAGCCCAAGTGCAGTAAATAGGGATGATTGGTAGGTTTGATTCAAAAGAGTCCCTGTGATCCCAGCTAAAGCAGTAGTACAGATGCACCCACATGGAGTGATTTCTGCCTTTTTGTCTTTGTTAAGTGATTGCTTTTAAATCCTAATTTGCTTTTCTTGAGACTTTGTATTTAATACTTGTGCCATCACTTACCTGTTCAGGAAGAGTCAGTGCAGGTGTGTGGTTCCTGAGAGCATCTATTAAAGGTTTCTACCTCTCTGGCCTTGTTGTAGAAATGTATCAGCACAAGCAGATTAACAGTGATGATATGAAATGCAGCTGTGTGATCTGAATGTCCTTATTGAGTAGGCTTTGATTAGCCAGTCAGCAAAGTAGTGTATTTTAAATCTTTTTTTTCTCCTTGTGATGTGTATTGGTATGCCTTGGTTCACTGAACACATCCCCGAACACATCACCCTTGAATATCACAAATACACATACTCTGCTCGGATTGCAGTGAGGTTTGTGGTACTATATAGATGCAAACCAGGAAGAACCACAAGGTGGAAAATAAATTTGAAACTGTCTCACTGAGGAGTGGTACTACACCTAAAAAAAAATCCAGTATGGAAACTAGGTCCAAACACATTGCTGATTATTCCTCTGCAGTTCGCCTTTAAAACTTCGGATGATCCTTAAACTGTTGTACTAATGTTTCAAAAGAAATGTAATTTTACAGAGTGACTTGTCTGGGAATAGAATGAGATGGAACATCTGTCCTTCTGAACTGTTGGAATTGCTTGGCTGAAGCAAATGCAAGATGAAAAAAACAGAGATGAAAAGACAGTTAAAAAAATAGGACTTGTTAATCTTTTCTCTAAAACACATACTAAACTTTTCAAGTTAAATTTACTCATACTATTTCCTGCTATTTTATACTACTACATCTTCCCACATAACAACTGAGTTAAAAAAGGAAAAAGGCAAAACTGGCTTCATTACTGAGATAACAGCATATGCTAGGACAATTGAAAAAGTTTGATGCATTTTCTGATCACAGAAATACAGTTTTGTTTTTTAAAATGATGTGGATGAAAACATTTAGTGATCTCGACTCTTGATTCATGTTGTCAACATCTCAGCTAATTATTATGATGATCCTTATTTTGTTCTAAGCTGACATTCTAGAAAACATACCGGAGTAAACAACCATTAAGTCTTCCATGCCAGAAAGCACTTAAGGCTAGTAAAAAAGGTAACATTGTCTTTTCAAAATGTTTTCAGCAGTCAGTAATCTATTTTCATGGTGTTCTGTAAACCCTATTATCAAGGCTGCAGATTCCTACACATGACCAGTCCTCAGTAGTGAACAAAAATGGCATCTAAATCCCAAGTGACACTCTTAAGTACTTGGCAGCAGAAGGGCTCTTCTGAGGAAGATTAAGTTAATAGAAGCATTTGGGTAACATCTGCATGACTCTTCGTCCTGGTATGGCCAACTCACACTGCCTCAACACGTGACAGAGGATTTCTTCGATTATCACTTAAGAACAAAACTGGCTGAGGTTCCTTTCCAGGCATCCGTCAGGCTGTGATGTACATCTTGGAGTACACATGCCGTGTAAACAGGCACACTTAGAAAGAGCGGCCTGCACGGCCTTTGAAGTGGACTTAATAAAAGTCAGATTACTTGTTTAATGAAAAGTAGAAGAAATTGGGGGAAGATTTGTTGTTGTAGCTGCTGTTTATTTGTCTTATTTACAGGGAGATGTACTGTCTTTTCCAATTGAGTGCTGCTACAGGCACACAGAGGCTTGTTAATACAGGCGATTAATGCACTTGCCCTTCACCTCGGTTGACCTGGGTTTAAATCTGTTATTTTGTTACAAGTTAGCGGAGTTTATTGGCCTTTCTTCAGCCCCTAGCTGGTGCCTTTCCACCTCGTAAAACCACTTCACAATTTGGCATGAGTGCTGTATTCTGGTGTGAAAAGACCCAGGTTTGCAGCAGCAGGGAAGAGGCAAGTCCTGGCTGAGGGACATCTGGGAAGGGCATGGGGGACTTTGTCCAGGGACTGGCTGTGTTGGGCTGGTCTCATTTGGTTTTTCAGACTCCTTCTTGTCTGCATAATGCAGCATTGGTTTCCATGCCTAGGCTGATCAGAAGTTACTGGGTTTCATTTTCCATAGGACTAATACTAACAAAAGAAGGATGGGGAAACATGAAGGAGTCACTTATTCTAGTGCTAAGTGGCACTATTTATAATTGTTTTGAGATTTGCAGACAATGAGGACAGAGTGGAATAGAAATCTTAAATTCTTTGCAAAGGTTTTTATTTTCTGCTGGGTATTCCCACTCTTTCAAGCCTCATTTCCTCCCTTCCTTTCCTTGCCATTATCAAGAGGTGGTTTTCATCAACAGCTACAGGGGGAACCTACAGACCAATGCAAGCTCCACAAAGTGCCTCCTCCACTCTACTTCAAGATCTGGCTAATTGGAAAATCATCTTGAATTATATTCCAAGATTTGGATGAAAAGGTGACAAATCACTACAAGTTTGAAATTAGATCCATCCAGAGAAAAGAGAAGAAGCTCAAAATTTTCTTTCCATAGAAAATGAGTATTTTAGTGGAAATTGGCATTTTCCAGAAGAAAGCCTTGGAAGCTGAGTTTGAGATTTGTGTATATCACCATAACACTCAGCATTTTGGGCAGTTATACAGAAAAATAAAATTTGAAGAACATAAACGAGCCTGAAAAAGATAAAAACACTTTCAGAGATTCACAGGAAAGGAATAAAAATCAAGGAAAAAAGTTGCCATGGCCAAAATTTGCTATCCCATTGTCATTCAGGTCTAAACATTAGAGAAGGGAAATTGAGATCTATCTGCTGAAATTTACTGTCTTTTTCCTTAGCTTCAAATTCTAACATTACCATAAGAGAAGTCAACTAGTTGTTAATAATTTCCAGAATGTATTCTTTTTCTCCAAGGTATATGTTCCTAGAATTTCCCCAGATTTTGTTTAGGTAAAGGAGTAGTTTTCCACTACAATTACATTTTTCTTTAATCTCTTTCAAAGGAAAGGCACTGGCATGCAAAGATTGGGTTTGCCTGCAGATTTCATCTTTGACTGATGTTTTGTGTTTTAGGATGTGGTAGACATCCACTGTAGATCAGCACACCGGTTTCAGATGTGCTTTCCTCTTTGTTGCTGGTTGCCATTTTTTTTCCTGTAATGCCATTGCCCTGACAGCCATGTGGAAAGAGACAGTGAGAATCTGCTTCAGGGTAATGTCAGTCAGATTAAAGTAAAGAACTTTTCGTGTGTTAAATTAACCTGCTAGCATTTGTAATAGGGAGTGAAGAGGAGCTCTGCAGTGTGGGCAGCTACTGGCAGAGGGATGGTAGCAAGCAGCTGAAGTTGCTACATCCTCTAACAGCAGTTTCTTCAACAAGCAATTGACCACTGCTTGTAAAGATTATCAATGTTTATACCTAGAATTTGCTTCCACTAGTGGCACTGTTTAATGTGTTGTCAAATTGCAGTGCTTCCTTGGGTGGTAGGGCTCAGCATATGTCACAGGGCCCTGGTTTTCCAATTAAACGTGCAGTGAATTAAGGAGTTTACATTTCTTGAGAATGAACAGATGAGTAGGTGGGTCTTCTTATGACCTAGTCTAGTAAAAAAAACCCAAACAACCCAGACTGTATTAATAGCAGATTTTATTTTGTAAACTTCACTAAACTTCTGATCCTATTGACCTACCCACTTTAGTGATTGGACAGAAAGACAAGAATACTCTGTCGTTAAACCAGAGCCTGCTCATCACATTCTCAGCAGTCTCAACATGGAAGCAAAACATCTTATCTGGGAAAGTGTGGTGAGGGTGGAAGTATGAGAATTCATGGGGTTTGTTGTGAAGCTGGGCTCTCTCTTGGTTGCAGTCACAGTCTCAGTCCCTGCTCATAATCTGCACTTCTGAAGGGTGAAATTTGAGATCTTGGATGAGATTCTAGGCCTTTAGTTTGGTGACTGAAATGTAATGACTGGTAAGCCCCAAACGCCAGTGCCTGGCAGTACTGTCTGTTGGCATTGGCCTGAAACCTTGCAAATGAGCTTAAGATGATTGTTATAATATAAAAATGCTGAAGACTTCTCATGAACAAAAGAATGTTAATTTAAAAACAACACCAACCTTGTTAATCTGTCAGAAGCACATTCAAACTGGTGCTTTTTAGTTTTTTGATGGAATATGTTCCTTGGACCAGATCTTCAGGTGCTGTAAATGGTTATGGTGAAGTCAAGCAAGCTATGGTAGTTTGCAGCAGCTGAAACTTTGGGTGCCTGTGGGTGTGTTCGTGTGTTGTATGAGGCCTGGATATGTACTGTGGGGCTGGATTGCACACAGGGGATCTGATGGTAGTGTGCCAAACGGAGAAAGAAAATTCTCTTTCCATGGAGTGCTGTCAAAATCCTGCTTTTGTACTTTGAATCATCAGGGCTCTAGTTTCAGGCTTGCAATTGTTTAAAGATGTCATAAATATTTCTGCTATTCTGTTAAATGCAGTCTGCTTTAATTACCAAACCTAGCTTGAGTATTGCACTCTGGGGGGTAATGATAATATTGATTTACCTATGTATAGAGTGTAGTATATCAGTGTTATCAGACATGACTTTATTTTAGTAGAAACTTTACAATACAAATCTAATCTGATAGTTTTATATGATCTCTGGCTCTGGATGCTGGAAATAGGTTGCAGCTTGTGTTGTAATGTTTTTTTTTTAACACAGCACATGGATTTTCAAAAGCATTTCAGGGGTAACCTTTGCTCAGGATTTTGTTCTTACCCACAAATGGCCATTTTAATGATGACTCACAAGAAACTGTTTGAAATGTTTCAGAAACCTGTTGCCCTAACTTTGATATTCTTGTTTGAAGGTCAGCCTTTTAGAGGCAGTGAGCTGTGTCACAATGTCTGGAGGATTCTGGAGAGAAACTTGCTTCTGAACAGGATTCAGAGTGACTTAGGAGAAAAAAAATATCTTCTCTTACCTGCTGCCTATTGAGAAGTGACCCTGCTGTAACTCATTTCTTGCTGCTCCTAATATACCCTCAAGGGAGATGAAGCCTTTGCTACAAGTGCGTCAGCAGAAAGTGGACCCACAGGGAACTCGGTTACATGGTACAGTCTGGGGCCCAGTTTAACTTTGCTTCATCTTTCTTAAAATCCCAGAACTCTTCAAAAATGTGGGTGGAGATCTATTACACATGCTTACTATGGTTAATCGCCATGAAAAACAGTATGAACAGCCAACACAGGCTCCAGGTGGTGGATCAGCATTAATCATAATAGACTCAGGGGCAGAGGACTGGCAAGATACCATGGGAAGTGGTTGTACATCCATCCCCTTGAATTCCATTTGCTCCCATGGTGGGTAGGGATGTGGAGGTAAGCCCCAGTGCCTCCATCTTCTGTTTCCACCTATCATAAACCGTGATCTGCAGTATGTCCATGTCCTTTTGTCTGCAGGAAACGGGTGCATGACATAACCCTCTGGTACAGTAGACTTCGAAATCTGGGGCTTTTGACAGCTTTCACAAAAAAAATAAAGATTGAAGCCTGTCCTTCAAATTCAGTTGGGTTTAATAGGAACAGCTTTTAGCAGTATTGCATGTTTCTCAGTACACTTGGCTAAAAAGTCATCTGGGTGATGAGCCAGAAAGCTCCACCTTTTCTCCTTTTTCCTCCCCTCCTCTCTCATCTACTGCACATATATTTCTGCTCATCTGAAGTTGGAAGGGAAATGGTATGGATATAGAAGAGAAGCAGGAGTGTTCAATGTGTTCGCAGCACACTCAGACCAGGCCTGTTATGTGAGATACAAGTGGTGAACCAACTAGCAGGAGAAGAAGTTTGGGCTTGTGGTTGGTCTTGTGGCTGAGCTCTTTAGCTGGCAGAGCAGCTGCAGAGGCAGCAGGGCTGAGCTGGCTGTGAGGAGATGGGGAAGTAGACAGGCTCTGGTCAGTGCCCATCCCTCCCCCTTCCCTCAGTGCAGAGTTGTATAGGGAGCTCTTTTGCTCAGAGGATGTTAGGACACAAGTGATGCCTCCCCTGAACCACAGAGAGGAACAGCTACCAGAGTTGCTGAAATAGGGACTGTTAGATGCTGTGAGAGCTTGCTGCACTTCTGGAGCATTTTCTGCACCCCATCCTCTTTCGCTGGAGCTCTGTCTCTCTCTTTTCTGCATCTTACCACTCCCTGCAGTCCTTTCACTTCATTTTTGCTCCTTGTCTGTTCTGATTTATCTTCATCTCTCCTGACCTATTTCTCCTTAAATCTTTCCTCATCAGTCACTTGTTTCTTTTATTTCCACACACCCCACTTTATCTAAAGCCTGCACAATTTGCTTGCTGTGGTTCTGCCTTTCCTCCAGCCTTTCCTCCATTTTTTATTTTGGCTGTGAGACCTCCAGGCAGGGCCTGCCTGCAACTCTGTGTGCACAGAGCCTGGCAAGAGTGAAGGCACCACACTTGCAGTAGTTCTTAGGCACTGACGTGGTAAGCAGAATTAATAGCAATTTGGGTGGATGCAACCGCCAGTGTGAGCACAGACTTTACAATGCAACTGTGGGAAAGTTAAGTCTCCTGGTATCTGATCACTATCTGTAAAATAATACTTTTCTTCTAGTCTTTAAATAAGAATACATGGTTAAAACTAAATTGTATTTTTAAATCTCTTTCACCATGAATAATCTTCTGCGTGGTTAGCAAGAAAAAATAGGTATGCAGTTTTTGAATAGTAAATTTTGGGCTTACCTATCTGCTTCTCAGACGTTATGTGATTCTGCAGTGTGATGTACTGATTTGTCACTCATGCATCCACGTGTGGACACAAACACATTCCCTTTTGACTTCTGTTGCTGCTTCTTCTTTGGAGGATCCCACTGGAAAATTGCATCTGAAAATAGGCATCTGAGAAAAAACTGTTGCAAGTTTATTATCCTCCCACCAACTTGTGTCTTTTGTGCCTGCACAGAGAGGGAAAGAATAGCGATGGCGACACATGGGTATGCACATGTTCACATAACCAGCACACTGGTAAACCAGAAACAAGGCAGTGTCAGAGCTTGTTGCTATTATATGAGCCCACTCATACAGCAGTACAGTGTTACAGCTGCGAAGAAGTGCAGTGAGAGTACTGCAGTGTATGATGTAATCATACTTGCATAGCTCAAGGAAATATGTCTTATTAATTATGGATCACAAATATATTTTGAGATCCTCTGAACAGAAGTAGTATTGAAATATAATGCATTTCAACAGAACTGTGCTAATTTGCATGGTTGACTGGAAGACCTTTTGTGACCAAATTAATTTTGCAATTTATTAAGTTAACATACCCAGCACAGCAAAGCTCATGCATCACAAAATGCAATCCTTCAGTGTATTTTTAC
The DNA here is from genome assembly GCA_034509425.1 of Eopsaltria australis. Taxonomy (NCBI): domain Eukaryota; kingdom Metazoa; phylum Chordata; class Aves; order Passeriformes; family Petroicidae; genus Eopsaltria; species Eopsaltria australis. The sequence continues at coordinate 306,022 of JAVTVJ010000189.1, read as the reverse complement.
AACAATATTATCTATTTTAGTTATTTACAGTGCTTATTGACTTCATAGTTATTCCCACTAGCATCTGTTTTAAGAAAATAAGAGAAATCTTATTTATAGAAGTTTATTTATAGAAAGGGGTCAAGCACTTGGGAATGTTGGGTAGAGATGAAGTTAGGGGTCCCTTTCTTCTCTCACCTGCACACTGGCTGCTTGCCACTGCTGTCTAACTCAGCCTATTGTCTCTTCTCAGAAGTACTGGAAAAGCCCCTGAAACCAGCACTGTGGCTTAATTAGGGACTATTTAAAAGAGTTTTTATTGCATGATGTGCAGAAGAGTGTGACTCGTTCTGTGCTCTTGTTGCTAAATGCTTGATAGCGGCCAAATAATAGATCAAAAAATGTTTTCTCTGTAAAGCAAGGCTTACAAATTTGGAAATAAGATCATCTTAAAGTAAAAGTAAAGATCTTTAGTGTATGACAGAAGATAAATTTGCTCAAATCAGACAGATAAGGTTACAGATGACACAGCTTTCAAATACCAAATTGTCAAGCAGATGTTACTATAGAACACACTTGCTGCTAAGTGAAAAAAATACCTTACAAACAAGCAACTTGATGCACAAGAAAATCTCCTCAGCATTGTGATGTGACTGTCTCATGCTGGCAAAGGGTCAAGTGAACAAGTCCTATGAGGAGCAGCTGTGGCAACTGGGGTTTTTTAGTCTGGAGGAAAGCAGGCTCAGGGGAGACCTTATCACATGCTACAAATATCTGAAATGAGGTTGTAGTGAGGTGGGAATTGGTCTCTTCTCCCAAGTAAGAAGTGATAGGACAAGAGGAAATGGCCTCAAGTTGCACCAGGGGATGTTTAGATTGGCTGTCAGGAAAAATTTCCTCACCAAATAGATTGTTAAGCATTGGAACAGGCTACCCAGGGAAGTGGTTGAATCACCATCCCTGGTGGCATTTAAAAGACGTGTAAATATGGCACTTAGGGGCATGGTTTAGTGGTGGACTTGGTAGTGTTAGGTTTATGGTTGGATTTGGTGATCTTAAAGGTCTTTTCCAACCTAAGTGATTCTCTAATTCTGTGTAATTCCCCTTTCTTGGCCTGATGGATCTGAAATCTTCAGCCTCAAGGAGACGAGGAGACCATCTGGATTTCCTTTAAGATCAGCACATGGGATCATATCTTTTTTTTCTGCCCAGCAGTGCAGCATCTCACCCCTCCCTCTCACCAACAGTCCTGGCAGTCCTGGATTTTGCATGTCTTGCTATTCCAGGCAGCCCAGGCATATACACTTTGCACATGTGCCAAAGCCAATAGTTTTTGCTGTTTCCAGCATGTTGGTGGTTGACTTCACTTTCTCTCTGCTTAACACTTCACTGGTATTTGGCACTGAGGGCTTGTTGTACAGAGCACATCTCCTGGTACAAAGCAGGTAGCATGGGCTGTTTACCCTGTCCTTCCTCATGCCGGACAGACATCTCTTTTTTGGACAGGAATTCTCACCCTCTTCTGCTTTAACCAAGGCACTGTGCTGATATATTACTCTTCCTTCCACCCACAGGGAAGTTGGTGCTTCCCTTGCCATTGGGCTCAGCTTGGTGCTTGGTTGCCTTGTGGCTATCACTTGTCCTGAAGTCTAGTTATCTTGACAAAAACCAAATGAATGTAGAAAATAGAAAATAGAGCATGCATGCCCATGCTAATAATTTCAAACATCAGGCTTAGATAGGCCCTAAATCAAGTTAGGTCCAATCCTAGTCAGGTTGTTAGGAGACCATACATAACCTATTCATGTTGCTGCCTGTGTGGGTGCACCTCTTTCTCCACCAAGAGACCATCCAGTTGGCTCTCTCACATAGTCTGTGGCTGCTGAGCCTCTCCTGTGAAGATCAGAATCACAGAGTGGGTTGGATTGGAAGGGACCACAGTGGGTCATCAGGTCCAACCTTCCTGCTAAATCTTGTGCCACCCTAGAGCACATTGCACAGAATTGCATCCAGACAGTTCTTTAATATCTCCAGTGAGCGAGACTCTATAACCTCTCTGGACAACCTGTTCCAGTGCTCAGTCACCTTCACACTAAAGAAGTTCTTCCTCATATTGAGATGAAATTTCCTGTCCATCAGTTTCTGCCTGATGTGTCTTGTTCTATTGCTGAGAAGAGCCTGGTTCATGCTCTTGGCACCCTCCCTTCAGATACAACCCTTGGTGGAGTCTCCACTCAGTCATCTCTACTTGTGGTTGAACAGACCCAGCTCCCTCAGTCTTTCCTCATAAGGGAGATGCTCAGACCCCTAATTGTGTCCATTGCCCTCTGCTGGACCTACTCCAGGAGCTCTGTCTCTCTTGTACTGAGGAGCCCAGAACTGGACACAGCACTCCAGGTGTGGCCTCACCAGGGCTGAGCAGAAGGCAGGATCAGCTCCCTTGACCTGCTGGCAATGCTCATCCTAATGCCTCTCAGGACAACAGTGGCCTTCTAGGCCACAAGGGCACTGCTGGCTCATGGACAGCTTGTTCTCCACCAGGCCCCCAGGTCCTTCTCCGCAGAGCTGCTTCCCAGCAGATCAACCCCCAGCTGTGCTGGTGCCCAGGGTTATTCCTCCCCAGGTGTAGGACCTTGCATTTGCCTTTGTTGAATTTCAGACAATTCTTCCCTGCCCATCTCTCCAACCTGTTGAGGTCCTACTGAAGGGCTGCACAGCCCTCTGGGGTACTGGCCACTCCTCCCAGATTAATGTCATCAGGGAACTTGCTGAGGAGGCATCTGCCCCTTCATCCAGGTCATTGATGAATAAATCAAACAATACTGGGCCCAGTATTGAACTTTGTCAGATACTACTAGTCTCAGAAGACTTGACAGAGATCTGTAAGACTAGGAACAGTTCTAAATGTGGTATATGAGTATGAGTGTGCTTGTGATAGAGCTTAGGTATGCTATGCAGCCTGAACATCAGCCTGTTTTGGGGAGCACTGGGATTTGTAAATTAAACCCAAGTCCAATGTAACTCTACTTTTGCATCCCAGATTAAAACCTGCTGCAGCTCTCACCTTCTTTCTTGTTAGTACAAACGTTTATATTTTGGGGTCTATGAAGGGGAACAGCCAGTATCTTGTTTTACTGTAGTGTGAGGAAAATCTATTTAAGTGTCTGAGGAAGGAACTGCTGGTTGCAGGTGTTCATGAGAGATGTGTTCCTCTTCGCCCCTGCGCCCCTGGAGGGGAATTCAGCAAAAAGGACCTGCATGTGGAGCACAGTCCCTGACTTCCCCAAAGCTATATACACACAGAACAGACGCTGGTGGGCCCCAGTGTGCTGAGGGTCTGTCCCCCCCATAAGAAAAGAAGAGAGGCTTGGATGATGTGTTCCCTTTATATATGTTAACCTCTGAATTTTTTACTCTTTGTCTTCATACATAGTTTGTGCTGGATGTTTGTGGTTCACATCTAAGGATTCTTTCAATTTCTGACTTGTTTACTGAAATTTTCAAGATAATAAGCAGCAAATAATAATGGGTGAATAATGAATGAATAACAGTAGTAGGTAGTAGTCCAGCATGCTTATTACCTACAGACTGCTGGCATCTTGCTGGCTGTAATTTGTCCACTTTAACTCTGACCTGGTAAAACCCTTGAACACATTTAGAAGTGTATGAATAATTCACTAAAAATACTTTTTGTTGCTTTCTTGAAATTAGGCATGTCACTAGTTTCCTGTGCAGATGATGTGTTTACTCTCATGCTTATGAGCAATGCATCAGGCATCACTCTTTCACATACTCACAGAAATGCTTTATCGCTGGTGAAATATGTCACCTTCTCCCTTGAGCTGAATGTTTCATTCCTCTTGCTCACAGATCTAATACCACAGCGAATTAAATGTATTGATGAATCAGGACTGAAATCTACAGTGAATATGATTGCTTAAAAATAATTCCACCAGACGTAGTTTGGAGATGTCATTTTCTGTGGGCATGTATGCTCAATGTATATAAAGCATACATATATAAAGCAGCATGTGGGAATGCATTGCTATTTAACTCGTAAATGGAGAGCAGAATTTTACTGGTCACAGTAAATATTTGTTCAAGGAAAAGGAGTGTAGGTGAGAACAATCCATATGAAAAGAAAGCAGGTTGATACCCAGAACACTGAAAATATTGTTCAAGGACAGTTTATCCTTGTGGAAAATATGACCCCCTGTAATGCTGCTGAGTCTGTTTGCAGATCTTTTCAAAATAGAGTCCTTGCATTTGCCATTTTAGTTTGTTTTGGCTGTTGGTGTCCAAACTACATTCCTAGCAAATTGCATGAAGTGCTTATTCCATTATTTCTATTGTTATGTTTCTCAATAGAATGTGGTTATCTTTAGCTAGTGTCATGCTTTAGTACATTAGCACTAAAATGCACTGATGATATTGCAAAGAGAGTGTGAGGCAGCTGACATTGAACTGGTACCTTGTACCTTGTGTCTGAAGATTCCTAAACCAGAAGTTGCTTTCAGCTTAAAATGAAGAAAGAATATTTGCATTTCTTCATAACCTGGTTTCCTCTAGTGAAACTGTGACCTGTGCCAGTTCATATATGTTCTGCTCAAACTCTGTCCAGGTGCTGGGATGTGCTTGACTGGTCCTAACTGGTTTTTGGATGAGAGGTGCTCTAATCTGCTCTGCATTTTTATTTTGCGTGGCTTCAGTTTTCACATAATGAGCCAGTTTTATCTGTCATGTGCACAGTTCTGCTTTCTTCACGTCCCAGTTCATAATTTTGTTACATGCCTTTTGTCCATAGAAAATAAAGGAATCACGGAACTGAAATTGAATTAGACTCAAAACGTGCTTGAGTTTCCTGTTTTTCTTGTATTAAAATACTTTTTCTATTGAGACCCATCATGCGGCAGTTTCCTAACCACAACCACAGGGACTGCGAGAACACACAGAGTTTTGCCACACAGCACAGGGAAAGGGGCAGATCTGGAAGTGGGCTGGGGATGTGCTGGGCAGAGCAGTGTCAGGGAAGGCTGTCCTGCTGCACTGGCAGCTGCCCTGCTGCTGCTGGACAAACGAGTTATTTTTGTCCTGGACACTGGCAATGACTGGGTTTGTGGTTCACTGACTTTGTCCAAGTCAGATGTCATCTTTCTCTTTCATCCTTCTTCCCTGCTGTTTTTTCTGCTGCCCATTCTTTTCTCTCATCCCATATTTTTTTCTATCCTGCTCCACTCCTCCTTTCACTCTGTCCTCATTTTTTCTCCTTTGTTAGCCAAACAGACCTACTGAAATATAAAGCCTGACCTCTCCTAAAAGGGGAGGATGTCCTTTTTAAATTATGCACCTGCCTAGATGTTTTCATCATGTAATTGCTATAGTCAGTATTGGGAACACAGACAGTCCCTTTAAGACAACCACTAAAAGCCTTTTGATTGAAAATGATGTTTTCAGTTTTATGGCCTTTCTATGCTTCTGGTAGTATCTTTCTGCAAAGCTTAAGTGGAGAGACAAAAGAAAGCAATGCAAGACCTGCCTCCAGCAATATTTCCACAGCCCTGTTACTGGGGAGGGCTGCTCTCACTGAGGTCACTGCTAGTAGAGCTCATAGCTGAGTGCAAAATATATTCAAAAGTTACTTTATTATAAGATTAACAGCTCTATCTTGAAAACCAGCAACATTCCTGTGCTTGTGGGAATCAATTCTACTGCATTCCAACCCAGGATGTCCTTCTGACACATTTTTTTTTTCTGTGGAAACACTCATAAATTTGACCATGGGACTTGGAGATGAGTTAGACCCTTTTGATTACAGCCCTTTTGAATCCACCCTCTCTCCTTCCTTTGTTCCAAGAAGGAGGTACTCTGTCTCTGGAGTCTTACATCCCTGAGTAAACTAAAGGATATTTTAGATATCTTGCTGTTTGTTTTGGATTAAGTGGTGCTGTTTAGGGAGTAATGTTCTTTTTGGTGTGAATGGGAGGAGTGGAGTTTGTAGTTCCTGTCTCCAGAAAAAAGATATTTTCACAATAGATAAAGAAGCGTTTTTTTATATGTAGGAGAGAGAGGCATGGTACACCATCAGAATTTTGGAAACCTCCCAGTTTAAGGGAGCTGTGATTTGGGCATTGATAAAAACCACTATTCTTAATGGTAATAAGAGAAAAGCATCCCAGCAAAACCTCCCCCCAAAAATGTGATTATGTTAAATTTGCAATGATTTTACTTGTATTGACAAATTATTTAATACACATTAATCAGATCCTTAATTTAGACACTAATTTGGTGATCCACCCAACAATGAAAGAAATGCTGTTGACTACCCATTATCTCATACAGAAGACACAGTGCTATTGAAGTGATTTGCATATTTTCTGAAGTCAAATATTAATACACACATGCCTTTCCTAAGTTTCAGCCTATCACTAAAGTTCAGTGGCTTTACACTAACATTTTGGTCTATTTTACTATGCACAGTAAAATAAAACTATGTTACACAATTTTAGGCAAAACACCCTTGTTGTGTTGAATAATTATTTTCTGAAAGTACTGAATGCAACCTTTAATTTCATCTATGGCTAGGTGTTGTACCTTAAATGAGCCCTAATAATATTAATAATAATAAAAACTTCCAGTTTTCTTAGAGATTAGTTTTGAGTCTATTTGCTTGTTTGCAGTCATGTCTAAAATTATCTATTTCAGTTATAAACCTAAGAAAACAAGGAGTATAATTTCCTAATGGCACACAGAAGTGGGGCCTGCACTGGATATTTTAGTGTGCTGTTTCTCCTTGTTATCTTTGTACCATGTCTTCCTTATTTACTTTCAATAGGGGCTATCAGTTTTCTCCTTAGAAGCCTCAGTCTGAAGGCTGTGAGTGTCGATTGTACCTGTTGTTATGGGGGCCTTTTCTACCAGCACTGTTTTCCCCGGCTGTCAGATCTCCCCCCACCTATTCATTCCTCCTGCTTAAGGCCTGTTTGACACTGTTGTAATGATTCCCCTTGGGAGATGTACAATTAGATTTCTAAGTTCCCACACGGCTCCTGCTTTTTAATGTTTGCTCCTGAGTCAGCACTGTATGCATGACTGACTGGAATAGTGAAAATTTGAATAAATATCTGTTCTCTTCTCTGGATTATATTGCTGTTTGGCTGCAGAGAAGGAATGTGCCTCTGAAATGCTTCAGGAATCTCATACTCTCACATACAATTAAGGTGCAGTATTTCGGATGCCTAGTCTTTCTATTTCCTAATCTTAGTAGTACCAAAAGATTTTTGTTAGAAGTAGTCTGATTGTCACCAAAGCTTTATAGTTAAAAACAATGGATGATGGATTTCTTTAAATCACGCAGCAGCATCCTTGATGGACAGTACAGGCTCTGCTCCAAGTTGCATCTGGTCATAAAATATGTGGCAGCATGAGACTAAACTTGTATGCTGGTAGAACAATGATCTCATAGCTAGACACTGGGGTAAAATTAGCTTTGGTCAAATTTACATTTTAGAGAGAGCAGGGATAAATGCTTATCCCCTGTGTCCTAAGAAAGGGAAGGTTATTTCAGGGAATCTCTGGATTCCACAAATGCTTCTGGAGTTCAGGATCAAATTATTACTTTCCTATGAACAGTCTGGGGGTTAATGTTTTTTCTGCTTCAGCCAGCCATGATGGTTTCAGCTCTGCTGTACACACAGGCCTGTATCCTTACATTATGTGTTGGTAATTCTCATTCTGTGATATACTTTGGCAGAGAGTGATGCAATCTATCAGAACCTCTGAGCAATTATCTTCTTTTGGGCTGCATATCCTTAGTAGTCCGGGTAGCAATTACCCAATCTGAATATTTGGCAAGTAGTTTGTAATTCCTGTGGAGAAAGCATATGCAAGCCTGGCTCTGACCTGATTAACTTTCTTAGTTCCCTGACTTTACCGTGCAGTACTGAACACCTAAGGGGAACTAGCATGTTCCCAGGTACTTGTGTCCTGAACAACAGCAGTGAATGCTAATCATCCCTTCTGGATTTGGTGCTCCCTTTCATCTTGGGCTGGCTACATCCCAGGTGGGTGCAGCTGCTGGCAGCATGCCCTACAACGTGGGTGTTGCTCTCAGAACAGAAGTAGAGGACTGCCAGATGTCCAGTGTCACCTGCCTGAAGAAAATTTTCCTTCCAAATCTCTGGGTGGATTGTTTCACCAGGTGACTGTGCTTGTTGTTGTGGTCTGCTGATGTGACCATGTGACAAAATGCACTGCTGGCTTCCGTGTTCAAGGGAAGTGGAATTTAACTTGCTCAGTTGTATTTTGCAGCTGCAAAGAAGGAAAAAAATAGAAGTAAGAGTACAGTACAGGATGGACCAACATATGTCTTATTTCCTGCATTCTGGCAGCACTCTTAGGGAGGAGGGACACAGCACCCTGGCAGTGACTCTGGGCCGATCCTCATGAGTTCAAGAGCTGCAGTCAGGAGTGTTAACAAAGCTCAAGTATTAAGACTGTGTTAATCCATAGGTGACTAAGGACCCTGCCTACAGAAGGCTGATTGGTTCATAGCAGAGCATGTTCATTTCATGGTGTTTCCTTTTCCTGCTTTTCAGGGGTGGTTGTAGAGGGTCTTAGAGTTTTCTAACATTTCTCAGCTTTTTTGGGTAAGCTTATCCTGTGCTTGCTTGCATGCTGACAGACTTAAGTGAGATAGAAACATTGCTTGAGGACTAATTTCCTGCAACATCACCTTCTCATTCAAGGCTCCAAACTTCTCACACCAAAATACATCTGATGTCACTGATATGAAAGGGCCGGGGATGGTCCAGTACGTTCCTTTCCTCAGCCAACCACATCTGTCTGATGTGTTCATAGAGGGACTGGTTATTTTCCCTAATCAAAAGGGATAGCTTATGTTATGTTGAGTTGGATTGTCAAAGATGGCCCTTGACAAGATTTGAACTCATTCTCATTTAGCTTAGTGGGGTGGTTTAACTGCTCATCTCCAGACAATAAATCTGGTAGTCAGAGGCACAGCAAGGAGGTACAAGGAAGTTCTTTTAATCTTCACGAAACTTCATGGGTGAGGTCAAGTTCTCACCCTATGATTCACCAGCAGATTTCATCAGGTTTAAGAGGTGAACATCAGCTCCCTCATGCTTCTTTGTCAGTTCCCACATATCAGCATTCCTCTCCATCATGGCATAAGGGAAATGGATGTGACTCACACTTGACAGGCTTCAGGTAAAGCAGAAATCAGAACATAAGAGATGTTGAAGTTCGTGACAGTGTTACAAGTGGTGGGTCACTTCTCTCCTTAGGGAATCTGCTTAACTTCCTCATACTTTTCCAAAAAAGAGCAAAAGAGACCAAAAAACGAAGCATAGTGAGGAAAGGAAAAGGTGCTCCCATTTTTTTTGTGGCATTACTACACAAAGCTGAGCTGCCAGGTTAGTTAAGATCTGCACGGAGATTGTGGTTAGTACTGGTGGTTGACTGGGCGCCACTGCATTCCTTGCAGTGGGACTCAGGCCAACACCATTACACCATCAACTCTGAGGGATCACCAGTAGCACAGATTTCCAACAGGACAAGAAAACACAACAGAGTTTTTGATACTTAGAAAAGGTGAGCTTTAGTGACAGGCTAGCTGTTCTCCCCACCACCATGACCATCTTGGAAATATTAAAGTGTCAGCATGGCCATTTGCAGTGTTTTCAGTCTGTAATAAAATGGTTGCTGAAAAAAGTAGTAGAATGTAAATATTTGTGGAGTTTTATACTTTGGCATTGTTTCTTTTTCTTTTTTTTTGTAAACTATAAATTCCCTCACTTCCTTTCTTCCTTCTTTAGCAACAGGCTGTGGGTCATTAGTATCAATGTCTCAGATCTCTCTCATGCCACACCTAAAATAAATTGTCAATGGGAGGTGTTGTAGAAGATTCACACATCATTCCAGCAACTGTAATATCTGTTGGGAAATGCAAAAACACCAGGTGCATAGCTGCTGGATAGAGTTTCCATTTACTTTACCTGGGGCTTTTCTGTAACATACAGTAATGTACGTCACATGCAGAAAAAAAGTAGGTGGAAGGTCCTTTCCAAACCACATTGACTGAAAGAATGTACGTGTAAGGTAAGCTGTATGCTGACACACTCATGTGTTCTGCAGAGGAAAGGGTTACCTTGTCAAGGAAGTCTTCCTGGTGCAGGTGTGCATCCTAGCAGATTCATTCAGAGACTGAGAGACGAGAATGAGCCCTCCCTCAACTGACATGTACAAACAGCCTTTTACCCATTTGTCTCCTAGGACATTTGCTAGCTGTCTCGTTAATCTTTTACTCGAAGTCAGACATATGTATTGATGGGAAAACAAACCAGAGACCACAGACCCCCTGCCTTGCATTCCTCACCTCCTCAAAAATAACACTCACCATGGAAGCATGCAGACAGCACCAATAACTCAGTGGGTTTGTAGCTGCATTTCCTTGCACTTTTAAAGCACCCCTTCCACTGCTGTACTCATAAGCTCTTCGTACTTATTGTCTATACTGTTGAGTAACTGCCTTTGCCCTGCAGCCCATCACATCCCCTTCCTCATTTGCATTTTGCAGGTATATGATTCCTTCTCTATCTCTGAACTTAAGGTGGCTGAAGAAACTGGGACTGGAATTTCTTCCTTTTTAACACTAGGTCACAGCATGCTCCATGCACCTCTTGCTGACCTTCTGGAGGCTTTAAAAGCACCATTAATTTTACTTTCTTCTGACAGAGTAACAAAAAATTAGGATCTGATCCTCAGCTGGTTGAATTGTTTTTAACTTTATTAAGAGGGAATAAGAAACTTATGAGCCAGAGCCAGTAGCAGAGTAGAGAAAGGGAAGTAATTTCAGGAACAGAAATATCTGTAAAGTTTAATCTCCAGTTATCTTGCCTCTGACTTCATCATCATCTGGTCCCAACACACTTTGTGCGCTAAACAGAGTCAGGTTAGCTCCGTACTGAAATAAAAGAGCCTGGAGGTGTTGTCTTGGTGGTGTTAAATAGTGATCTTCTATCTTACCCAACAAGCAGATTCTTTTGCATCTTGCATCATTGCACTATCTGAGCCTTTCTTGCATGTTTGCCTTCAAGCTTGCTGAGCTGATTGGTTTGGATTAGTGGCAGAGGTTTTCCAATGCTAATTTTATTTTTAATAGTATTTATTTTCTCCAACAAAGCTATGCATACTCACATGTTGCATCTCATTTTAAGTGAGCTCAGAATTTCTTTAAATAATAATTATTTGAAAATTAAGAATACTCTCCAATTCCTGTAAGAATATTGTTTATAAATATCTGCACTTTGCATCTCTGTAAATGAAAATTACCAAAGCAGAGCAAGGATTTATTTTCACTTCTCTTTAATCTTAGAGTTATGCTTTGTACTGTATGACATGGGATTGACCTTCATGGGACTGGATCCAGTCAGAATTCATATCTCACTCAAATCCACATTTGTACATTGTTTAGGGTGTTTAGTCAGGAAGTCTTAGCCTGTCTGTTTCAAATAATTCATATTTCTAGTGTTTAGTCTTGGTAAAATCCACAGAAACTCCAGAACGCTCTGTAATCTCTTCTTCAAGGGAGAGCATATTCTTCAACAGGAATTTAGGTTTGATATAGTGGTAGAACATCTCCTCTCCATTTTATTTTTTCCTAAATATTTTTGTTTTTAGCTTTTAGGTTCCCTTAGCAAAAAAAAAAAATCTCAGAAAACTTTTTGCAGCACCTAGCACAAGGACACTGGGATCATAGCTTGTTTCATAACACAAATCACCACTTAAAAGTAAAATAAGAAATAAGCTGTACAGACTATTGACTCTTCTCCAAGAGGTAGTCAGAGGTTTGTAATAACTAGTTCAGTTGGCAACCCAGGAAAGGGAAGTTCAGGAAGCCAGTGTTGGTGATAATGGTGTGACCTTTGCTGTGTTGCCCTGCTAGATCCTTCAACACTGAAGTAAGAGCAAGTACTTCCCGCTGTAATTCAGTTGTCAGTCCTGCACCATCCTTAGTCTTGATTTGAAGGTCTGTCATAAAGCCACCTGCTGTGCTGGTAGCAGTATTTGGGAACTAGTAGGAAATAGCCGTTGTACTTGGAGATGAGCAGTTAAATTATGAAGTTGTTATTATTAAACATATAATAACAACAGTCTGTAATAATCTGGGACAGATATGAGTTTATAAACCCATCCTGCAAACTACATCAGTCCGTCCCTAACCCTGAGTTCACTGAAGACACTGAAGTTCAACATGTAGGTAAAAGTGAAAATTGCATTCAGTGTTGGCTTTTGTATAGACTAATTTGTTGGCTGGAAAGCAGTAAAGCTAAAGAGAAGACTGAAAAGCTAGTGAAAGTGCTGTGGCAACTCACTGCAAATTTTTAAGTCCCTGGTGGAGAGACTACATCCAATTGCTGTTACTTCTCATACACTTAGATCAATGGGTAATTCTTTGGGGAGTGGCATCATTGTTTTGTTCTGAATTGTGTTCATGGTTGGTCCGTGACCATGCCTCCTGGGCTGAAAGATATTACAATAGAGATGGATCCTCTCCACCTTTGCAAGTGGATTGAGAAGGCCAGGTCTGGCTGCTGTGCCTTGGGTGAGCTGTGGCAGCAACTCCCACGCCTTCCTCCCTGTTACCCTGCTTATGGAGGTGCTAGAATGCAAAGGAGATGAAGTGCCAGTGCATCTGCCAGCTTGTCCTGCCTGGCTGGGTTTCATTGTTCTCCTAATTTCATCCCGTATTTCATTCAGGGAACAGTAATGTAAAATGTAGCATCCTAGATGATTTCTTGCTCTCTTACTTGGCCTCTGCACCCTTTCTGGGGTCAGTATCCTCCAGATATCCACAGCCTACCACGCTCTCCTGCCTTCCCCTTCCATTCCCCCAGCAGCTTGCTGTCCTTTAGCCAGGTTACACATATTTTTTCAATCCCAGTTGTTCATGGTCTCTGAGCACAAGGCTTAGTGGAGTGCTGTGCTGCCAGCGCTGCGAGACGCCCCAAAGGGAGCCTGGCTGTGGCTCTGCTGTTTTCACACCTCTGCGCAGATGGACCCAGCTCCCCTCCCCGGCGCCCCTGCGGGCGCCCTGCCCACCCTTGGCCTCTGCTGTCAGAACGACTTTGGCAACTGCCACTGCTGGATTGCATCACCGTGCATGGCTCCCAGGTGGCTGCAGCTTTCAAACTCGCCTATCAGCCTGTCTATCTGCTATTAGGTTCTTATCTTGCCTTTCTATCCAGGGTATTGACTTCTGGGCTGCTTTTGCAGCTTTAATTGCAGTTCAGGCACAGCAGCACTGGGATGTGGGTGCTAGGTCAGCAAACATAAATCCCATGGTTGTTCAGGCTTGGACCACACTTCTATGGCACTGCAGGAAACGGAGGTTCAGCAGGCTGAAGAACACAGGAAGTAAAGCAAGTGCAGCATCTACTTGTGTGCCTCAGCAACTGCTCAGGGAAGGGAGCAACATTGCTGGCAGGCACCAAGGGATGCCAGCTTCCCCCCTGTGATTTATAGGGGGTTTACAGTGGGGTGGGGCCAAATAGGACCTGTAGGAAGCAGCTCATAGAGCTATGTGGGATTAGTGAGGAGTAGAGAGAGGCAGCACAGGACTGGGCAGGGGACCTGCTCGTGGGACGGCTCAGCCACAGAGGCAGCTGGCACTGGAGCGCTGATAAGGAGGAGAAACAGATGGCCACGCAAGCCCTTACACATGCCTTCCTGGTAGGCCTGCTGAAGGCTGGTCCACATTCCTTATTCCCCAAACAAAAATACATCTTTTCCTTTCCCTTGTTTGAAGATTTCATGTGGCTCATTAAAGTTTGCTGCCATAAACATGCTCTTGCGTCTTATACCAGTACATTGCTGCAGCTTGTGAATGACACATGATCTCTCCCATTTATGCCTCTATACCATGCTGTTGTGACATGGTTACAGAGCCCTTTCTTCAGTGCTGCAAGTCTGCAAAGTTAAGGAAAATTAGGAAAAATTATAAAAGAAGGAGATATAGCAATTATGTAAAATACCCCAAAACCAATTCCAGAATTGGTCTTGATACCAAGGGAAGCTTGCAGCAACTCCTAGGTGTGCAGAAGGTAACATGACAGACTGCTAAGTGGAATTTAAGTTGTGTTCCGTATTGCAGAGGTAAGAGTGGTGCAGTGGGATGTGGCAGTGGCTGTGGAAGCCTTTTGGCTGTATGGCAGAGAGCAGAATACAGGGCAGAAAGTGAGCAGAGCCCAGGTAGTGCCTAGGCACCGGAGGCAAAGCTCCAGCATTTGGTATGCTCTCCCTACAGCAGTTCATTGCTTGCAGGCTCATGTTATGCAGCTCTGTCTATTCTCCATTACTACAGAGCCACCATGGGGATGAGGTTTGGAAAAAGCACAGAATGTTTCTACTAGTGCAGATGTTTTCAATGAATTCACCCTTCAGAACTGAAAGCGAAGGAGGCCTGGAAGGGGAAGAGTGTTTGTAGTGAAAAATATTCGGCTCATCCATATGTAGACCCAATGTGAGCCTGGAAGACACTGAGTGCTCCCTGTGAAGTGACAAGTGCCCTCAGTCTTCACTGAAGTTCTGCTGAAGGCAGTGGGTATGTCTGCATAGCAGTGGCAGTAATGACTGCTTTTTGGCTGGGTAAATTAGCCTTTGTGGCTGCGCTTCGGCTCCTACAGTATGCACGCTTCAGTATCTCTTTAGAGGCTTGTCTGATGAACAGGGAAAACATTCAGCATCTTGCCAGATCAGGGCCTGGATTCTGAAATGTTTTTGTCGGTTAAAATGAGAATGCATATGCATGGGCTTGTTTTCAGGCAAGCTGAGCACTTGTAGCTTACAGAGTTGGGTGTAAATTTTAGATGTTCTGAGTCTCAGAACATTTTTTCTCCTGATACTATCCTTAATGCCCTTACGTCCACCTCCTCTGCTGTTATATAGTATTTTAGCTATGTAACTGTACTATTTAAAGCATTTATGATACCATTTGTTTGGGAAACAGTATAATAATCTGCTCTATCCTATTTAGGAGTTTGCACTGCTACTCAGCAATGTAAACCCCTGAGTGACTTCCATGTAAAATCAATAAACAATAGTGAAATCTAGTGGAAGGGCTGTGAATACCACTCAAAATAAGGCTCCCTTTCCTTCACAATGGCCTTATCTCAGCCAGCGAACTGGAATCTGGCCTGTTTCACTCACCATGAAATGTCTGGGTACAAATTTACTCTTTTAACATCTTATGAAAAAAAGTCGCATGACCCAGTCCCCACAACTTTCACATTTAGAGAAGTGATAGAGATGGAAAACTTGTGTGAGGACCCTTGCCACTGTAGTATCTCAAATGGTAACCTAATTCTGTGGAGCATCATCAATTGTAATCTTCTGTGAACAGGCTTTCTAGCGTTACAATATTTCTGGAAATATTTAAAAAGGTGCCTATGTATATACAAAAAGGTGGGTACAGTTTTAGGTCTATATATCTGTACTTTTGATGCCCTCCCTCCTTATCCCCACATCTGTTTCCAAGAATGTCATACCTGGAAAGAATCATTTCAAATTAATTCAATTTGTTTCAAAGCAGCCTAAGCTTCATCCCTCACAGGGGCCACTCAATCATATTACTGCTCCTGTGAAACTCCTAATGGGACACAAAACAAGTAAAAGTAGATTCAGGTGATCTCACATATTAAACATACTAATTAGATCTGGCAGCAAAATGACTTTGTGAATTTCCTTTAATCCTGGTTTTGAATTAGGCCATATGTATTTTTGCTGTAGATTTCACGTGCTCTCTTTTTACGAACTTCGTTTTAGCCGTCCTGTGGCCAATTCATATCCAATTGTTTGAAAGTCAGTCTTAGGTGATAACTGGATCATTACATATGAAGTGTCTAATTCTGCTTTCAAATTGACTGGTTCCTTTGAAAAGCTTAGTGAATATCTCACATCAGAAGTTCAAAGCTGAACTGATCTGACTGTCCCTGTTAAAAACCTAAATGTGCTCAGTCTCTATGTTTTATGAGAAATGTTTCCTAGAGGAAAACTAGCTTTAGGAAAATGGTGATTCTTGCTTTAAATCAGCAGTAGTTTTCACTTTGCTACTTTATAGCTTTGCCTGCGGGGAATATGGTCTTTTTTATGTGTTTTGCAGTGACATGCTGACTAACAAGTTAACAAGGGACATACTGACTAACAAGGGCTTCTTCCTGAAGTCCTCTTCTGTACAGTCTTAGTTTTAACCCACCCTGTAGAAAGTTTGGTTTGCAGTTCAAGGAAGTCTATGTTATTAGCCAAAATGTTGCTGGTCAGTGTCTACTTGAATAAATATTGAGCCCTGATGGCTGCACTCCTGTGTTGTGCACATTTTAACTTCACAAATCCAAAGCTCTCTGTGGCATCCAGGATATATGGTGCTACCTGAGTGGACCCTTTTAGGGGATGGGAGGAAATTCTCTGTTACTTCTGGGGCCCAGAACATGGATGACACTTTCATGCTCCCTGTGATACACTATGCTTTTTACCTATTTCAGGTGGGGTGTGGGGGTGTGGGTGTGACAGTGAAAATGTTCAGTGTTCACAGGCCATTCTGGGCAGAACATCTATTTTTATGATTTTGGAGGCACTGAACTTGGTGAGCTAGGTGGCCCTGCTCCTCCTCATTTTATGCTGCACTCTCCTGACTGCACCAGTGACATAAATAAGCAATAAATAATACAATCTACTATGCTTTCACATAATAGCTATGGCAGCAAAATTCTTTCCTGGAGCCAGCCATTTAGTGGGTGTAATCTGTTACAGCTCTGTCAAAGTTACACAGGACTCCATCAGTTCACTGTAGCAGCAGATTTGGCCACTTTTGTTCCATCAAGGATTAGTGGATGGGAAATTTACCTAGACATACAGACACAGCAGTGCTCACCCAGAGAACATAGCAGCACAGACTCACCAGAGCTCCTGTTTTGCTGGGATGACAATCTGGTCTGCTGGAGTGAGTTTGTGTCAGCACAGTTCTCCCGATCTCCATGCACTTAGTGACTCCTCCACTGGGCAGTAATGCAGGAAAGCAAGGAAAAGCTGCAGTGACATGCATGTTTGTGGGTGTGCAGACATGCACATAGTGCAGAGAAAATAAGTGGCACTGTTGAATAAACGTCCTATCTGCAGAGGTGTGAGGTAGCTGCATTACTCAGAAGTGTGCTGAAATGATTGATGCTAAAAATGTTATACCACTGTACTTCACACAGTGCACATTAAAGGAAAGCCAAGTCAGGGCATATTAAATTTTATTGAGAGTGGGTTTTGCAACTTTTTAAGAGGCCATGTGCCATGCTTCCTTTTTTAGGATCCAACTACCAAAATTAAAACCAGTAAATCTTTCTAAAAATAATCTGAGAAAAACTTTCCCCTATGTGAAAATGAAGCATGTTAATGTCCTTGTGTGCCTTGATTTTCCATAAAAATATTGCCTTGTTGGAAAGCACAGTCTATTCCCCTTGCACCATACCAAACTCCACGTATCACCTCTTCACCTTGTTGCTGATGGTGTGAAACTGCATGTGACCAGTCCTGGCATTCAAGGCAGTAACATTCCCAGGGATGGCAATAACATTCCCAGGGAAGGGAGAACACTTTCCACTAATGGAGGCAGAAGACCCTGACTGCAACAGACTGCCTGAAGAAGTGAACAGGACTTGGACCACTAGATCTGGGGAAGATGTAGTTGTGGGAAGATGAAGGATTTAAAAGTCAATCAGATACAAATTTATTGCATGGGTTTTAATAAGGAATGCATGCTTTGTGGGCATAGCTGTATGCATACTCACTGTTTGCATTCAGTGAGCAAAGACACATGTGAAAGGTGTTTGCATAACATGAATGGGAAGTTGGTAGGGTTGTTCTTTCTCACAGTCATTCTCTTTCTGTTTATATATATATATAATTTACATTTATTTCAAAATATTATGTACTCAGACTGCAGCATATGTTAGGCTCACTATTTCACTATTGTATGTTGAATTCTTGGGGAGAGATGGAGAGGCAGTTAGAATAAGCAGGATCCTGGGAGGTGATCATTTCCAGTTAAAGGGGCATATAGTTTGCATAAGAAATAAGGAAAGAGATTATCTTATTGATTCTGGAGAATTTCTTCTATATGTACTTGGAGGCAGAAACAGAAGTGCTATTCAGACATTTTAAGACTGTGCCTTTATGTCTTCCTCTACATCTAGAAAGTGCCCTGCCCAATTTGTGCAACTCTGGTTTAAACAAAAGAATAGTTACCATTTCTGCATGACTGTGTCTGTTTTGTAGGGCCGGGTAGTGGTGAATGTGGAAGAAAAGTCCTTTACTGCTGCTGGCTAGAACCAAAACATGAAGACATGGGTGAAAAGGGCAACCCTGTGTGAACTCAAATAGCTTTCCCATCTCTTAAAATCTCTCAGCCTAGATAAAATTGTGGGATGTGAACTGCAAGTGCAGGTGGGAAGCTTAATGCTTTCTGGAAAAAATAATGAGTGAAGGCTGCAGCAAAAACCAGAACAGCCCTTCCTCCCCTCAGCCCACTCTGCCTAAATGAGCACTTTCTCTGCAACTATTGACAGTAATAAAAAATCTTCATCTAAAACATCTCTTGTTACAGCCTTTATTGTATTGGCAGTGTGTAACAAGCCAGTGCTGTACTAATAGTTCTGTCCTGATAAAAACCCAGTCAAGTGAAACACAGAAAGTAGTTTTTTTAAAATGCATTCTGAAATGCTTTCTTGTAGTGCTAAAAGCAGTTTACAGGAGATGTTGAAGACTAAGTGCAAGGTGTAGACATCATGTGTTTACTTTTAAAGACTGGGGTAATGCCTAGGAAAATCTTTGCTTTCGAAACATGTTTCAAACAGAGGACCAACTGCAGTTGTGTACTCCTGCAAGTTCCAGCGGAGCAAAGGGGGCTGGACCTGTTTCCACCAGGAGCTGGTGCAAACACAGGCAAACGTCGATGTGTTTTTCTGTTGTCAGTGGGATGCACCATGAACTGCTCTAGGAGCTAGAGTCAGGCCCCCACAGTGGCCAGAGCTTCTCAGGGATCTCTTTTTGTTCATCTGTGCTACTTCTGCCCATTTCAAAAACTGTGGCCAATTAGCCATAAAAACAGATGTGCCTGTGATATTTCTCTTCCTCTAAAGGTTACAGGCCAGATTGCTCTTGGTGCTTGCAAGGCAAAAAGGCAGGAGGTGGGGAAGAGGGGAAGGAGCAAGAAACCTTTGCTGGTGTATTTGCATACCTACTGAGACACAAATACGGGGAATGAAGAGGAATCAGGTTTTTTGTGAGTAACAGCCCTTACAGCAGGGAGGGGGGGGGGGGGGCTGGCTGGGGGAATGAAAGGGTGTTCTTTTCTTACAGTATCTCTGTACCCATCAGCCTAAGAAAGTCAGGCACACAATAGCAATGCAATTCCTCAGTTTTCACTTCATCCCACTCCCTCAGACACAGGGAGTTTTGGGAGTTACCCTGAGTATTGAGAAGCAAGTCCCCCCATCAATCCTCAAGTAGAAGACATCAGCTGGCAGAATCCCAGGAAGTGTGCAGGAAGGGGTCTCTGAGCTGGTTATTGAGGGAGCTAAGGAAATGTGCACCTCCGAGGTGAGGACAGCCACTGCTGGCTGTATGAGGTTGACCCCGGGTGCGCTACGGCAAGGAAGAGGGCAGCCCTGCAGTGCTCCCTGCACTGCTGTGCCTCCCACGGCCAGCTGGACACTCTCCTTGGGCTGCTGCGTGGTGTGGACACTCACCTAAGGCTTGGGCTCGGGGCATCTTTCCGAGGCTCCCTGGGCTGCTCCCTGCTGACCCCCGGGTAGTTCAGCTGCCTCCTCGGGAGAGCCGCCTGCTTGACGCCTTGGAGCCGTCTGCTAATTCCTCCCGTCACCACCTCTTTTACTCTGTGTGTGGCATCAGAGCAGCCAGCAGGATGTAACTACAGACTGTAACTATAGAATATTTAGGGCTGTCGCTGCTGACCAGCACTACAGTAGGTTGACTCACAAAGGACAAGGGATTCTTTTTTTTTAATGCAGTTTTTCAGGCTTAAGCTTATGCAGTGGACAGGGAGTGCTGCTTAACTAGAAAAGCTGCTTTAAGAGAAAGTTTCCTCATTTTATTTTATGGTGGGGGGAAAAAAAGTTTGCTCTCTTACATGAAATATGATGGGAAGGCCAGAATCCCCCTGCTAGGGCTGGTGGGACATGGCAGTGGTGTGAGCCAATGTGAGCGAGGAGACAGCCCTGGGCTCTTCTATAGTGTGAGGGCTGCTGAAACTTTGGATCCCCTCCTGACTGCAGATCTTCACAGCAGCATTCCTTGTGTGACAAGCCTTTTTCACATTTCCCCATTCAGCTGATTGTGGGTGCTGTGCTATTTTAAACCCACATGGAAGTATGTTTTTAGGACCATCTGCTACCGGCCCTAACCCAGATGATACAGTTAGAGCCTGCCCACAGCATCCTCCCCTCCTTCAGACAGTTCCAGGAACAAGCGGTGAGTCAGTCCCGCAGCTGAACTCATATTTAGCTAACCCTGATATCCTGCCTATCGGAGAGAAATGCACAACGGCCTTCCCAGGTGCAAAGCCCCGTTGTTCCCATTATTTAGAGAACGCTTGGAATTTAAAAAAAAAAACACCACCAAAGCAAATGTCAAATCAGTTAGTGCATCAACTCCTTTTGTTCTGAAGGCTGAGAAGGGAGAAGTGATCAGTCCCCACACAGCAGCTTGCCCCTCTTGCCTTTGCTTCCAGGCTGAAGGGCAGTTTCTGCCCCTGGCTGACCGGCAGAATCGTAGCCCTCCCTTTGCCTCTCGCTGCGGTGGTGCTGCCTCGGCAGTGGCTCTCCCTCGTTCTGAAACATCTCTGCACAGCTGGAGCGTAGTTAATTCTTCCTTCGGGCACTGGGGGTGAGCGTGGGCGTCTCCTAGAGCTGTCTAAAGGCCAGTGTTGCCTGTCAGGGTCCTGCCTTCTCGCATTGAACAGATGTTGTTAAATACACATCTGTGGGTCTGGATGAGGCTCTTTCCCTTCACCTTAGGAGCTTCGTGAGCCTGAAATAAGGTTTCAGTCAATGGATCATCTGAAAAAGCCTCCCAGAGAGCAGCATGACTAAGAACCAGCGTTTATAAGCCATTACTTGATGTATTTTAAACTCCTGCTCTTTAATCCCTGTATGATCCAGCAGCCACTTTCTGGCTGTTTGGCAAAACTGGCAAAACGTGCCCTGCTCTGTCATCTCATTTCTCCTGGATCCCCTCTGCTGGCTGCACTGTTTCCCACCCAGCAGGTTAATGACCCATAATTACCTTCATCATATAATGAATAAAGTTCAGTATCTCCACAGCAGATACACGGATACTCAGCCTGGGCACAGCCTTCAATGTTAAATGATACCTGAGGCCCTGTCCTGCTCCTGCTGAAGTGGAGGTAAATCCCTCACCCTCCTCTGCACAGCTGCTGACTTCTCAAATCTGCAGCACAGAGGAAAATCCCTCCCTGACGCTGCCAGGAGCTTTACCTGCAAAATGAGTATGAAACATGAACGTTGTTTTATTTAGGCTATGCAGTGTTTGTGTGCTCCCATGTAAGCTCGGATCAGCCCCCACTCTGAGGAGCTTTCGCTGGTATCCTGTTTCGATCAATGCTGATTTAAATAAGCATCATGAACCTAATTATTTAGTACTGCTCACATGACACTGCATTTGCTATGGTACCCTTGAGACAGGCAGGCTTTATCCTGCTCAACAGAAACATCCGCAGCTGTACCACGCTCTGCTTCAGGCTCCTTGGAGTTACTTCATTGTTGCCTGACAGCTGTGTCCCCTGACCATTATCTGGTGGCTGCACACTTCAATAGCGGACTGTATGTACTGTATGCACTAGACTACAGTGTGACCTGACAACTTGGCTTCCTCTCCCAGAGTATATCTTCTGCTACTCTTCAGCATCCTACAGTTTATCTGTGGTCAGCTTTCTTACCCATTTCCTGCCAGCTGCTACTGGTCTTTTAGTCAGCTCTGCCAGGCACACAGGCAATGGTGAGCTTGCTGAGCCTTGTGCTGCATTATTTCTTGGATGGAGGCTCTGCAAAGGCTGCTCTGGAGTTTTGTATGGATGATTTCTTTGGACGTAGTGTCATGGCAATTAAAGAATGCCACTCCTAAGAAATACACCTTGTATTTATCAGGCAGTATCAATTTTATCTCTGTTCTAGCACTGTTGCAGCATTATGGTTGAGGCTTTGAAAGCACAAAATTGTTTCTAGCAAAAATTATAACTAATTTCATCAGACCAAAAGCCCAGAATTTGATATTCTTCTTACCTCCTTTGCCAAGCTGTCCCACAGAGATGCTAAAGCAGCTGAGGGCACAAGTCCCTGCTCCGAATCCAGAATTTGGTATTTTACAGGAGCATAATTCCTCTGCCTAAGCCTTTTGGAAAGTGGCTTGTTATCCAAGCTGGAACTGAGCTGATGGCACTGTGGTCATGGAGGTGTCCCCATTGCCACAGCAGGGTCCCGCAGCTGTGAAGGGTCACTATTCATGGATGTGTCCCTTGCTCCTCTTGCTCCTGTCAGGGCAGGTTTGGGTTTACTGTTGGGGCTGTGTTGGGAAGCACCTGTTCTGGAAGAACCGAGTTACTGGAGCTCAGGGCTATTAACTGAGGGTTTGTTCTCCACCCTTCCGCCCTGACTTCCCCTGTGTGGGAGCTCCCTTCCCAGGAGCACCCGAGTGAGCCCCACATGAGATGAATGTTCGGTGAAGCAGAAATCAGCTAGAGAGACTCTGGTGCTCCAACCTATCAAAAAAGAATGGCTTTGAAACAGCAAAAGGAGAAGAGCTCAAAGACCCGCCCAAATAATTTCCTCTTTCTTTTTCTTTTTTTCTTTTTCCTTTTTTCTTCTTTTTTAAATAAAAAAATCACTTAAAACCCTTATGAGGTTTATAAGTCAGCATGTAATAGATCCTTATACTGGGGCATGGGACAGTGTGGGAGTTCCTGAGATTTCTTGTATGCATTTTGCTAAGCCCAGACACACACCATCAGTAGCAGGTTCTGTAAGATTAAACACAGGGAAGGCATGGATAAAGCCATGTCCGTGCCCCATTCAGCCATGCAGCCTACCTGCATACCTGGAAACAGGAGTGCTTGGGCCAAACGCTGAGGCAGATCACATGGAAAATCAAGGGGAAGAAGGAATTTGGCTCACACAGTGGAATTCACTGCTGAGCTTCTGAGAGACTGAATGCTTACGACACAGTGTCTCAAATGAGAAGCAAGGCAGATATCTTCCTGCCAAGTGGTAGGAGGGATTGTGTCCATCCTTTCCCATTCAACATTCATTCTGAAACCTAATGATGATAGCTGGGGGTGAGGGTGGTGTTTTTGTTCTGAAACACCTTTTGAAGGAGCCTGACAATCTCAGCAATATGTTGAAGATTCCTGGAGAGGTTTGTCTCACTATCCTAGAGCCAGCAAGTGTGAATACTCTGGGTCCAATGTCCAGCACTGTTGCTGCCTTCTCTCCTGATAAATTTAGTAGACATACCTGGGAAAAATCCAGTCCAACTGAGCCCCACAGAATGCTAAGATGGAAATTACCCTGTAGGACTTTCTGCTCCTGCTGCAGGGCTCCTGCCATGTATTGAGTGAATTGCAGATTTTAAGACACTGGTGCATTGGCTTATTAAAACTTAAGTTCCAGTGAATCCATTCAACCCAGTGATGCAGATCTGCCAATATATCTATTCTTTTCTCCATCATTTACTATTCCAGCAATTTTGAAATGAGATCTATTTTTTAATAGCAACATTTTTTCATTTTCTTCAAATAATTACTAAGGATAGTGAGCAGCACTGGGCTAAGAGGTTTCTGGGGGATCCCATTAAACATCTTCTGAAGATGGGGATTGATTCAGTTAGCATTGCCTTTGGCTTACTTTTGGCTCACCAGCTTTTAATCGATTTAATAGGAGGTACATTAATTCTGGATAGTGCTAATTATTTTAATCAGAATGCCATGTGGGACTGAGTTAAATGCCTCACAGATGTTGAAACCCATGACATAGACACAGCTATCTTTATCAGCTAAACTGGTAATTTCACTAAAAAGCAACACCAAGCTCATTTGACAAAACTTTTCCATGAAATCATACTGATGACTGTTAATTACACTGCCATCTTTTAAGCCTTTTTCAACTCTGACCCCCATGTTCCCAGCTGAGTGACAAGAAGGTACAAGGCAAATGAGACATGGAAGCAGAGGGGACTTGCTGAGTTGTGTCATCTCCAGGCCAGGAGCTACACTGGGAAGTATCAGTCATGTAAAGACTGTTCTCTTCACATCAATCTGCTTGACTCCTGGGTGTTAGGCTAGTCAGCCTGTGATTGCCCAGACTGCTTTTTGTACCCTCTGTAAATAGGGTAATAGTAATAGTAATGTAAATAGTAATGCCTCATGAGCTTTTTGCCAGTCTTCTGGAAGCTTTCCAGTGGTCCCAGATGTGTGAAAAATCAACACAAACATTTTGGAAAACTCTTTGACACATTTTTTTAGTATGCTGAGGTGCAACTTAGCAAGTGCTGTTGATTGAAAAATGTTCAGTTTTGATAGTGGCTGTTTAACTTTCTCCTGAGTAACTGATGGAATAGAAAGTGTTTCCTTATCACTATGAGATAAGAGTACATCGTCCTACTAGTTTCCAAATACAAACCTGAAATATTTATTGAATATTTCTTCTTTTATGAATCATGACTGACAATTTTGAGATTCCTATCTAGCTGTGGAGCTATCCCATTGTTAGATTTTGTTTGTTCCTGATACGTTTAAACAGTTCCTCTTTATTGTTCTTACTGGCTGCAGATTTGTGTGTTGGTGCCTTTAATTTCCTATGGTAATTTCCTCACTGCTGATATATATACACCCACACTGACAGATCCAGGTGCAAGTCCAATGTCCAAACTACAAAAGTTTTAATGAATCTGGGCTCCTGATTTTGTCTTGACCCAATACAAATGAACAGCAATAAAGATTGGGTTAAGGTTTAATTTCTGAATTTCATATCCCTTCTCTCTGAATCCAGAAAAGCTGGCATGTTTCAAAGCCATCTTTTATTCAGTGGCTCTCGGTCTCTGAGAATCAAGATCAGAAAAAAAGAATCCCATTTGTTTCATTCCTGTGCATCAGGAATGAACTGTTTTGTACTACGATGAAAATACCTGGGTTATATTTTTTGAGTGGTGGCTATGGACTTGGCTACTGGTGGATGCTAACTGGTGGATGGGTCTGGTTGTCCTCTGCTCCCCATGCAGGGCTCAAACCTATTGCAGAACTGGAGACTGTAGGGAGTAGGGAATTTCTGCAGGCAGAGAGCACTTTGGTCCCGGCACTGCTGCAGTGTGTGTCGATAAGGGGCAGATGGACAGTCACAGAGCAGTGGGGAGAAATGAATTCATTGCATCAGGGCTGAGGCTGTGCATGTCACCACCCTGTCCTGCTGAGCAGTCACTTGCAGCAGCACTCTGTCCTGCCCATGGGGGTAGGAGGGTCAGCCCAAGTGCTGCTCTGCTTTGAGTTTGGAGGTGGGTGGCAGTGGCCTCTGGAGACACTGATGGGATGAGTGGGTCTTTCTCATTGCTTCCCTCCCAGCTGCTGGGGAGGTGTGAGGCATTTTTCACCCTTCTTGTTACTGTCTCTGACCTAGTGTCCTGCTGTCTGCTGCAGTTGTACCCTGGGGGCTTAGAAAAGCCCCTCTGGGTAACAGTACATGAATTGTTGTTTTTGATTGCAACTGGGTGACCATTTATTGACTCTTCAGCTGGGTAAAGTTATTTAGAAAGTTATGCAGCTGGAAGAATGCTGCAACCCTGGCTTACAACTCTCCTCTCTTTCCCAGTAATAGACTTTGATTTGCCGTAGTTCATTTCCCTCTGAAGTCTGCTTTTTGTAGATAACATAAAGCACTTGGCATAGTGGTTGATAACTGAATGTATGAAGCATGACATTTTCCTAGATACAGTATGCCACATGAACACTTGTCTTTTGTATCAGAACCCATAAACAAGAGTTGACTGAGGGCAAATAGCTTGCTCAGGTCCTGTGGAGAGGCAGGGAGTGAGTCAGTGCCGAGGGGAGGGTGATGTGGTCACAGCTGCTTTGAGGAGGGCATGTGGCAAGAGAAGGTAAAGCCCAAGGGCAAATAATCCCCGTGAGCCAGCTGGTAGCAGGTGAGGCGACTCATGATGTGGATTAAAAAAAAAAGTATTTTGGAAACTTAATTTCCTCCTTACTTGTTTTTCTGTCCAGTGATTAAAATACTGACATGTTTTTCTGTCTCTGGAGCATGGCAATCCACCTCTCCTCCCACCTCCCCCAGACCAGTGAAAACCTCAGAAAGTGCCATTAAGGACTAAGCTCCTACTGGGCTTAGACCTTCCTGTGGGGTAGATGACGGTGCCTATGCCGAGCCATCAAACAAAGCAGTTAACCTCTTGGTTTCTCCCTCACCACCCACAAAGAGAAGCTAAAAATAGTAGACTGTCTTACAGAGTTCTGGGAAAGAATAAAGTAAGAATAAAGCACTGGGCTGGGTGGCTGAAAAGCAGCACTCTGTGCTGTAAGATGGAGCATAATGAATACCAGAGAATATGCAGAACTGTGTAGTATATTTTAAAAGTAATGAAGCTTCACACCTTCAGCTTTGCTATTAAAGCATTGCTGAGAGCTAGATTCACACTGCTGTGCTGCTGAGAGTTAGTAAGGGTGTGTATGAACTGAGGGAAAATGACTGCCCTTCTCCTTCATTTCTCAAGGTTTTACACCAGCTGCCTGGCTCCAGCCAACACAGGACTTACACAGAAAGGTAAAGGAGAGAGAATCCAGTCATGTCACGAAAGGCAGCTAGAAGAGTATGGGAAGTACACAGTTCTGGTGAGTTAAATTGGAGATACTTGGGGTTGAATTTTCGAGCCTCCTTTCCTAAACTGTGTATGCAAGCTGCAGGCAAGTGTAGGCCAGAGACAGCTCAAAGAAATGCTGACTTGCTCATGAAAATGCAGATTTTACAGTTGTGTGTAAGAACTTTTGCATAGCAAGTAAGAAGCTGTGAACTGCTTCCCTTGATGCAGACTGAGCTTCTTTGGTTCAGACTCAGTTGTAAGGGAAAGTAATCCAGTTACTGATTTTGAATGAGAATCAGGCATCTGTTTGCATCAAGTTTTTGCATTCTGTTTCAACCATACATTTTTGAGCTATCCAGAGGCGCGGGAACTGAAAGTGAAGAAAATATTTGTGGGATTCCACAGAGACGGAAGCAGCCACTGGTTTGCACGTGTGAATTTTGCCAGTGCATTTTGGTGGCTTAGAATGAAAGCCTAGTGCTTGCTCATAATGAATGTGCAACCTAAAACTGGTCATATCCAAATTCCCAATGCCCAGCAAACTGGAGTTTGAGGGCTTAAGGCAGAAGAGAGGGGCTGCACTAGGTAAAGATGCTGTATATTTATTTTAGTGCTTAGAGTTGATTAGAGTTGGGTGAAAATGATTAGCTGAAAGGATTCTGAGTAAACCAATTTAAAATGTAATTATGAAGGGCTCAAGATAGTGTGTGTGTGTGCAATTATGTTTCTTGCCCGTGTGCACTGTACTCAGTGATTTTGTTCTGCAGCGAGTGGAAGGGAAGGAAGGGATGTGCAGGGGAATAGCTGCACAGGGAGCAGCTGCTGTTGAAAGGCAGCTTGTGCTGGGTTTCTCCTGTGATCTGGAGGTGCTCTTTTAGCTGTGCTCCAGGTAGCACTGAGCTGAGTATCAAACCCAGCGTAGCCATAGCAATGTGTCTTTGTGTTTCAGCTGCTCAGAACTGGGAACAAAGCTTGGTAGGTGATTGCAGTGGGCTCTGTGCTGCTCTCTTGGGATTCTCCTACCCTGTGCCACAGTGAGCTCGTACAAACCAGCTCAGAGTTGTCATGCAAGCTGTGGCATATTTTGGGATGAGAGCACTGACATTCTGGCTTGTGGCATTTCAGGGTTGCTCATATCACCCCTGTGACCAGCAACAGAGAATAAACCTTGTCTGGTCAGCAAGTTATTGCAGACTAGCTCATGTCAGTCTGAGATGGGCTTGCTGCATCCACACTGTTTGCTCTGGAGTGAGCTGAGTATGTGTAGAGTGGGTGTAGGAGTGAGGGGACTTGTCTCCCTTGACTGTGGCTGGCTCTCCTTCCACATGCTGGCCCAGGCCTGGAGCTTGGGGTGAGCAAAGCAGCACAGCTGACACTGCACACATCCATGAGCCATACAGGGCAAGCCACATGCATGGTCTGGAGGCACCTTTTTGAGGCTGTTGCATCTGGGCTTTCCTCCAGATGTTTTTCTTCTGTACTCTCACATTACTGAAGGCACAAAAGGTCAGGAAATGTTCCTAGAATCGTTTTTACATTAAACAGGGAGCTCAGTGAGGAAGGGAAAGGAGAGAAGAAACTGTTGGAGGAAGGTGGGCTATGACAATTAAGGAGGCAAAGTCAGAATTGCTAAAAGGCATTTTATCATCAGTGGTGAAGGGTGATTTTTTTGTGGGACTTGATACCCAATGAATGTGTGTCTGAGTTAGGTAGTGAACAGTGCACAGAGGCACATTTAGGACAGAAAGTGAAAGGACATGCTCTGGCTGACTCACACATTCATCCACAGCGTGAGAGCGATCCCTTTTGTAAGACACAGCCCCAGTTGGGCAGCAGCTGTGCTGCACGTGACTCTTGCCTTCATCTGACATGGGAACAGAGGGCAGGGAGAGCCTCTTGGGATAGTGTACTCAATCTCTCTTATTTCATCCTGTAATTCCTGATCAAGCATAACCTTAAAAAATAAAAAAGCAGTGTTATGCCCATGTTGTTTCATCATTTCCTTATGCTCTCTGTATGTCTGCTGTCTCTTACTGCCTTATTTGGATTGTTAGCTGCTTGGGTTAGCCATGGTCCTGTGCTCTCATCTTTTGCTGTGGTGGGCCAGTATCATGCAGACTATCACATCAACACTTCAGACACATCCGCTGGCATATTTGGACATGGGCTGCAAGATAGAGATGTTCCATTGGGACAGGCACATTTTCACAGCAGGAAGCCTAGGTTTCTGTTTTGTCCTTTGCTCAGTAGGTGCTGGTGTGTGTCAACTAATCCTTTTCCTACTTAATCATTCAGTCAGCACCAATGTGTTCCTCTGAGTAATGGCCTAAAGACCAGAACTTCTAGCCAAACCTTGTGTTTTGCTAAAACCACAAATCACACTTGAAAAATAGATGCAATAAGAAATAAAGCTTTCCAATAAAGAGAAAGGAATATTTCAGCTGCTGTCATCTTAACTCTTAATACCTTCTTGCAGGAAAGAACTGTTTTTGGAAGATGGCAAGGGAAATGAAAAGGGGTAGCAGTGCTTACAGCTGATAACACTGACCTGTTTTCTTGGCATTCCTCCAAATGCAAGGCCAGCTCTGCTTGGAACATAGGTGATTCATCAGCTGAATTGCAGGCAAATAGTGTGGTGCAGAAGCAGAGTCATATTATTTCAATAACCTGAGTTTTAGCTATTCCACTTTAAAAACTAATGAAGCAAATAATGTTGTGACACAGATGTAGGCAGTGAAAATGTGTCAGAGAAAGGCAATTAACCTCTGTACTAATAAAGTCTGTCAAATTAGTAAAATATTTTTTATATATTATAATAGCTAATCAGAAATATATAGGCCATGAGTATTCAGTGCCGCAAGCCTGTGGAATCTTTTGTACCTTTGAAATCTAGATGTAAAACCTCATCAGGGAAAAGCAGGAGGTTTTTGGAATTTTTTTTAGCATAGGTGTAGATGGCTAAAAAGTCACAGGGTGACTTTTGCTGGGATGGATTGTGGATTTCTCAGGACCACTTGGCATTGTGTCCTCCCCCTGCAACTGAGTTTGGGCTTTTATTTCCAGATACAGGCATCCCTTAATCCCTTACTGGCTATATTATCAACACTCTGCTGGACATTCATGGGGCATGCTGAGCTGAGACATGGTTGATTAAAAACCAAAGCAAAATTGATTCTGTAATCCAGCTACCTGACTGGAGAAATAGGACTATCTGACATGTATTCCTGGAGCTGGAGAAAGTTCTCTCCATTCTGTGTCCTCTCTCAGTCATGATTTCTCCCACTGAGAGATAGCAGGAAGATTATGTTGTATGTGAATCAAGGCTAGGTAAGTTAAATTCAAGTTTGAAATTCTTTGCTAAGGTGTGTAAAAGTTGTTGTGGACAAAACGGACTGTTCCTATAGGAGAAACAGCAATATTTCTGAAACTGAATTAACTTCCTAATGCATTAATGCTGTAGGCATTGTGGTACTATAACCATCACTTAGCTGCTTCGTGTTGGATTTTGATCAACTTAGTCTCTTGGTGAACGTCACATCTGGAGTTCTGTTGCACTGTAATATCACCAAACTTGCTGGACACTCCAACATTGACAGTACAAATACACTGAAAATCAGCTTGATCTTGTGTATATCTTTTAGGATACACAGTAGTAAAACATTTTTCCTGTTTGCAAATACTCAAACCAATGCATTAAGTCATTACAAGGTTAAACCTCCAACAACAGTCAACAATCACCTGCCATCTTTTCTCTGAAAGTTAAATGTTCACAGTGTTGTCTCATATTCACAGTCCTGCACAGCCATAGCTTGTGCTGGCATGTGTGTGATAAAATCAAAATTTTATCAAAGCCTTTTGTATCTTAACTGTGTCCTGCCTCTATACCTACAGAAGTGTTACTGTTAAAGATGTTAAATCATATTCAAGTATTAATAATTAACAATAAACACCTTGTATAAGTTATTGCTATCGAAGGGCATGTGCTGCTGATTATGGCCTCTGTGCTCACCCACACGTACCTTCTTACCTCTCCTGGCACAAAGGACCTTGCATGTGCCTTCTGTGGTTCTTACCATGGCCAAGGCTTCTCGGATGGTGCTGATGTGCAATTTGGGTGTGGACCTGAATCACGGCCTTTCCCGTGGACAGACAGCCTGTAACTGTTTCCCTTTGCATCCATAAGTCTCTCTGGATTCCAGCTGAGCCAGTCTGTGTGACTTTGACTAACCAAGCAAATGATCTGTTCATCCCCATGACCTCCTACTGGGGTGTATGTCATGTCTTGCATAGTGTATGGGAATGCTGGTAGTGTCTCAGTGACAGTTCCTGGTGCAGGCAGCTTTTGTCATTGAGTGGGCTCATGTTAAATTGCATTCACAGAGTCATAGAATCATAGAATGGCCTGGATTGGATGGGACCTTAAAGGTCATCAAATTCCACCCCCCTGCCATCAGCAGGGACACCTTTGAACAGATCAGGTTGTTCAGAGTCCCCTCTAACCTGGCCTTGCACACTTCCAGGGGTGGAGTATCTGTAACTTTTCCAGGCAGTCTGCTCCAGTGCCTCACTACTCTCATGGTAAAGAATTTGTTCCTAATATCTAATCTAAAACTACTCTCTTTGCATTTGAAGCCATTCCCCCTTGTCCTGTCACTACATGCCTGTTAAATAGCCCCACTCCATCTTTCTTGTAGGCTCCTTTCAGGTACTGGAAGGCCACAATTACGTCATCCTGAAGCTTTCCCTTCTCCAGGCTGAACAATCCCAATAATTTCAGTCTTTCCTTATAGGAGAGGTGCTTCATCCCTCTGATCATCTTGGTGGCCTCCTCTGGACTTACTCCAACAGGTCCATGTCCTTCCTGTGCTGGGGACCCAGAGCTGGATGCAGCACTGCAGATGGGGTCTCATCAGAGCTGGGCAGAGGGGTAGAATCCCCTCCCTCACCTGCTGCCTGTGCTGCTTTGGGTGCAGCCCAGGACATGTTTGGCTCTCCAGGCTGCATGGGCACATGGCTGGGTCAAGTCCAGCCCCTCATGAACCAGCACCCCAAGTCCTTTGCAGCCAGGCTAGCCTGGGTCTGTTCACCCCCTAGCCTGGATTGCTACCAGGGGTTGCCCTGACCCAGGTTAAACCTCATAAGAGTCCCATGGACCAAATTCTTGAGCTTGTCCAGGTCCCTCTGGATGGCATCCCATCCCTCAGGTGTGTCAACAGCAGCATTCAGCTTGGTGCCACCTGCAAATTTTCTGAATGTGTACTCAATCCCTTTGCCTATATCATTAATGCAGGTATTAAAAACACTGGTCCCAGTATGGACCCCTGAGGATGCCACTGGTCACTGATGTCCATTGGGACTTGGGGCTGTTGGCCACAATCCTCTGAACGTGAGTGTCCAACAACTTCCTTATCCATCTAGCAGTCAATCCATAACTCTCCAATATAAAGAGAAGGATGCTGGGAGAGAACATGTCAAAGGCTTTACACAAGTTGAGATAAATGACATCTGTAGCTCTTCCACTGATGTAGTCATTTCATCACAGAAGGTCAGGCAGGGCTTCCCTATGGTGAAGCTGCCATGGCTGTCTTGAATTCCCTCCCTGTCCTTCATGTGCCTTAGCATAACTTCTTGAGGGCTGTGTTCCATGATCTTCCCAAACACAGATGTGAGGCTGATAGGCTGGTATTTCCCAGAGTCCCAGGTATTCAAAGGCTTAAACTACAAAATGTGAAGTTTGACTGAATTTCATAAAGAAATGTCAGAAATCATGTTATTTTAATCATGAGTGAGTTGTTGCCTTTGAATTTGTTCTAATTAAACATCAGGTCAGATTAACTACTCAAAGGGTCTTTCATTTTTTACCAGGTCTTAAAGCAATGAATAGTTTAATAAGTTTTGAATTCCTTTAAATAGCTATTTATTGCTTGGGAAAACAGCTTTTTGTACTTTTTTAATTACACAGAGAAAATTATATTAAAAGTTAATTTTTTTAACTTCTTATCTATATTTTAAGAAGCTTTGAAAGGATTAATTAAGCATCCAAACTACCTGATGAGGTATGTAAATGTTCCTATCTCCACTTTTCTGATGGGGAATCTGAAGCACAATGCTGTGTAAAGGCTGAATCCACCACGTCTCCATTTCAGAAAAAGACAAGGAGGATCAGCACCTGCCAAGGAGCAATTAATAGTTTAATACAATCAGGTGAGAGTGACTTTCCCAAGGTCAGACTATAATGTCATGGGCAGACAGTTGCAGGCATTTGAGTTAATGAGTTACTGATGGTGAACTGGGCTGTGAAAGCTCACGGGATACGTGCTCCTGCTCACAAGTGATGTACATGACAGTACAGACTGCCCTGAAGGAGTGCTTGTGGGGCATTAGGATAGTTTTGCCATGGCTCAACCTGATTATCTAAGCCACCACAGCATTTTGATATCTGGTGGTCCTGTGTTCTCATGTCAAAGTCCTCCCCCCTCCTCCTGCGGTGTGATCTGTAGATATTCCAAGATCTCCTCTGCTAGTCATGGGAAAAGAAGCTAAAAGAGCCAGCTTGGCTCTGGTGTTGTCAGAAGTATGTGTGGACCGAAATCTGAAACATTTTCTTATTCTCAAGGAAGTTCTTCACTTAAAAAACTCCTCCATCAAACCCAGACTTCCTGTTGGTTTAGTAAAAATGGCAGAATGTACCATTCATTTGTATTTAATGATAAGCTCCTACAAGAACCATCATTCATCTGTAGGCTGAGAACAGCTCTTCATCTTGCAATCTTTCTGCTTTCTCTTCATCTGTATCCCAGTCCTCATCAACAGTTTCCCATGGGAATTGTTATATTAAAAATGTAATGACAGAAATGCTGTTTTGTGCAGGACTGTTCAGGAAAATGATGGATGCTGTGCAGATGTGTGTATTGAAACCTCTGTATCTCTAGGAAATATACTGCTGTGTTTTCATAGGTTTCTATCTAAAGCTGTAATTAACAACAGTCAGCAGAATGCTTGAAAGGGTTAAAGGAAAATAGAGTTGAGGAAATACTCAAAGCCATGTGTAGATGCTGCACATTCAGTGTTGCAGTTGCATGTGTGCTTGCAAAAAATGCAATGGGAAGTGTGTCAATTGCCTCTCTTTGCAGATGGGTGTAAGTCTGTGTAAGCAAGATGCTGGTTACCACATAATTAGATCACAAGGTTCTGTCCTAATGCCCCAGTTTCTGTTTGTAACCCTACAGCGATCTTTGCATTTGGCAAAGGACAAAGGATTCAGCTTCTCCAGGTCAGTGCCATCAACAAATCAGGGTGTTCACACCTATGGTGCTGAGTACAAAGCTCAGTGTTAGTCACAATGTTATCTTCCTCTCTGTTTGGGTATCTGCTGTGTTCAGTTTGAGATCTCAGAGCTTATCTACAACATGTGTTGCATGAACACCTGATAGATTGTCTGAGGCTCTGTAACAAATATTTCCCTTTTTTGCTTCTGCTAAAATTTCTCAGACTCTTACACAAGTCTGTGGAATAAATTTCAGTAAAATGTATGATCTACCAGAAACCTGGGTAGTTTGCTAAGATGCATTTCTTCAACTCTGCCTTCAGTACTGAAAGTACAGATAATAGCAAGCATCAATAACCATATTATAAAAAAGTAATATATAATATATGAAAGTATAAATATATTATATAGCTATTTTTGAAAAGTGAACTGAATATATTAATATTTATTTTCATCTATGAAGATTTCTCCATGGGAGGAGAAGAGGAAAAAAGAAAGATCAACGTGTGACAGATGCACATCAGGGAAGTGGGTTGTCACACTGCAGGGAGGTGTTGAGATATCACAATGATGGGCATGCTACATAGACCTGAGCAGAACAAAACACTCTCTTAGGAAAACTGAGCAGACGTAGAAATCATTAACTGACTTAGTGAGAAATGGTCCTGAGGTGAACTGTAATTTTTAAATAATATGCAATATGGAGAAGCCTCTGTGAAACAGGTGTTAGAGTTTCAAGTTGAACTTTTTACATTTGTCCCTAAAGGCAGATCTGTTAAGTTTTTCCTTTGTGAGGGTATAGGCTTGAGGGGAATCACCTGTACCACAGCAGTGTCCTTTGCTTTTAGAAATGGAGTTGCAATCTGCTGCCTGTGCTGCTCTGAACTGACCTTTGAGTCTGCTCTTGCAATCCAGTACTGCTTTCTGAGCCTAAGCTGTAAGTCACAGGCTTTGTAGCAGTCTCCCCAGAGAGCTTTGAGGCAGTTCATCAAAGCAGGTGGAAGGAAGAGTATGTTGTAATAGATCTTTCCTTCTTGCATATGAGTAACGAGGAGGAACAAAACATGCTGTCTGTGGACATAATTTTTCTTTAGAAACCAATCATACCAGGACTATAAATACAAGCAACGTATTACAGGTGCTACATACAGCTTTAAATATTCTTCTTTGGTGCCAGACTGTGTGTATTGGTGTGATTTTGTTGTGGATGGAGAGAAATACTGTCTTTTGTTTTTGTGACAGCTCAAATACTGTGTGAAACAAATTACTTTCAGGACATTTTAAATGTTTTTATTGTTTGAGCAGCTCATTTCAAACAGTTAGTTTGTGTTCAATTTCCTAGGTAAGTTAATAAGCTTTTTAGAGGACTTCATGATTGCAGTTTAACCGGTGTCTCAGAATTTATGCTTCTGTTTTGTTTGCTCAGCATTAGCATTGCTCATTCACTAATCAAGCACTTACTTCCTAAAGTGGCCCCTTCCTCTTCTCATCACCTGCACTCCATTCCCCCTTGAAGCTTCACTTTCCTGGTAGCTTTTGTGTGTTCTGAAGGATATGTACCTCTACCTTGGATAAATTATTCTCTGCTGGGCCCATTCCAACAGCAGTCGAGAACTTGCAGGCACCGTTTGGAAATGAGTATGAAGTTGAAGCTAGCAGCTCTGCTGCCCAGGAGATTGAGTTGCTGTCATATTGCATCTGACTTGCATCAGATCAGAGTTTAGGATTTGGGTGATTTGTTCTTCAGATTAATGTCAATCTGTTTTAAATTAAAACACCCTGGGGCAAATCCTTTGCTATGATCAATGAACTGTCTGGCTGCAGTCAACCAACATTACAACAGACATGAATTTTGCCTCCTGGTTTGTTGCCTCATCCCCTACATCACTTTCCTTATGTGGTTCAGGCATCAAGCCTTTGATCCTATAAGTTGTTGACCATCTTCCACTGAAATCAGTGAGAATGAAGGGTACTTCAGTGTTCAACACCTTGTTGGTTTGGGCACAAGAAATGGGCCACATATCTGCACTACCTAAAATATAATTATGGTATATCTATGAGTGGGCAATCTGCTTTGCACCTGTGTTACTACAGGAACAAAAGGCACAGGAAGTGTTTGGAAAATGAGGAACACACCTGTGTGTGAGAGTATAACAAAGCATCTTTATATATAATCATTTGCTATAAGTCATTTCAGAGTTGACAAGCTGTTTTTCAACTTCGTGTCACCACTGCCTGATGCATCTAATTAGTCCTGTTCTCCAGCTGACAAATATCAGCTGCTCTTTCTAAAACATGGTTTCTCCCTTAAGTACATCCCTCTGGCAAAGTTAAATATTAATTATCCTTTTTTTATTTTATGATTATTCATGTGTGCTAATGTCACTACACAATGAATGGGTAAGTCAATACCACAAAATATTAAAAGCATTGTTTCTAAACCTCTGCAGCAGCCAAGATGTACAGAGCCATTCTAGAAATGAATGAGGCTGTGGTGGCTGGGCTGTGCCACCAGTCACGCATGTCAGCTATGAGATTGAGACCTTTGGTTGTGGGATGTGGGTCTGGATGTGGGAAATGTACCTTCTTTTCCCAGCTCAGATGCTGGCCTGTTTAAGAACTGCACAAATCACAGGACTTTTTACTCTGCATGCTGAAATTACAGGGCACAGAACAGCATGGAGTCTCAGGCATCTGGGTACCTCTGCAGGTCTGAGTTGTGTGGACCTGTACTTTTGCTGAGTATTTGGGTGGTGCTAGTCTGCTGGAGTTTCTTGCCTTCCTTTGTGTGCTGGCCATCATTGTGTGCTTGCCTTCAGGAAGATCCATAACTGTGCCTTGTGAAATGGTCTCAAAAACGGACACTGAGAAAGAAGATATGTTGTAATCATGTTTCCTGAGACCAGTTACATCCAACTGCACCCAGCCTATGACACCCTTAGTTATTCCCACAAAGTCGAAGTTTCCCGTCTTGCTCACTTGGCTGCCGCACTGACATGAAGGCTAGTGCACGCTCTTTCATTCTGGAGGAGATTTTGTATTTGTTCTGTCCAGACATATTTGCAGCTGGCCCCGTGCAAGGGCTGATGTAGTTGTGTGAGCCCTAATCCTTTGTGCCTTTCAAAGCATTGTGGGCAACTTTGAAGCTGTTCCTTTCCTCAGGCTGCACTTCAGGGTATGCAGGCTCACTTTTGTCTCAGTGTCTTTTGCTCAATGTGGCTCGGTCCTTCCAGCTCTCAATGTGGATCAGAAAGATGCTGAAATACAGGAGGATATCCTGTAGCTGCTCCTTACCTTATTCCAGTTTCTTGCCTTACCATTGACCTGACTTTCTGACCTAGCTTCTTTGTGTTTTCTAGCATGACTAGCATTTTCTTACCCACATCACACAGCCCAGCATGTCTGCAGCCCAGGGTGCTAGACGTGTCTTCCCTCTCTTTCTGTAGTCACTGAAGTAGTTGGAGTTTGATTGACTCACTGAGCCAGTCCATAGGACTGAAGAACCAACTGACACTTGTTAGAGCTTGGGCTAACATTTTTGCAATATGCAATATCCTAGATCAGTATCTTTCAGAAGCCCAAAGTATTTGTGGATATATTAGTTGTAAAGATCAAAATTAATAACATCTGTTTGCATTGTGAATGTCCTGCTTAGGAAATGGAGTGCAAATAATGCTGAGTACCTGTCATGTGTTTAGATCATGGTTCTATGACATGAAAATTTGCACATCTCTCTTCTCTTTTAAAGTGTCTGTCATCTGATGGAGATTTTGAAGAATGCTGGCTTTTTTGCATGTTAGATACCTGCTGCAGATCCAGCTTCCATCCAAAAGAAACTGAGGTGTGTAGGATCAGTGTGAACATGAAAGCTTCCAGACTGGCAGTCATGGAGGATATCCAATCATTTTAATTATTTCCAAGTAATTTAGCATATCTCTAATTATAATATGAGGTCATCTTGATGCAAAATAATGTCTAATTAGACACAATCCCTTTTCAGATCCTCATAATAGATTCCAGAGCAAAACCTTTGGCTCCTCTTATTGTGAGCTTTTAATTCTTAATTTACGATATTTTTGGTAATTAATTTTTTGAGCAAACAGGGCAAATCAATCTGAGTTAATTAGCATTTCTTCCTTGGTTTCCTAGTCTCCCTCTCTGTTACTCCTCTTCTTCTTCCCCTTATTTGAATATTACTGTAATTTATTCACATTTGTTTGCAACTAGTGCATAATGATTTCAAGCCATGGGTGAGCAAGAGACTGCAGCACAGGAAAGATTGCAGCTCTGGGAAGGAAGGAAGAAAGGAAGGAAGGTCTACAGAAAGTTTGTGTTGGTCACCTTCATTTAATTGCAAACACCAGATTGCGTCAGGACTGATAAGGGCAGCAGCAGAGTTAAGCAGAACTCTGGGACTGAGGTGGGACAGGGTAGCAGAGCAGTGGAAGGAATTACTACAACCACAGAAAGGGAAGATGATAAGCACCCAAGCAGGAAAACTGATTGATCTGCGTTTTCTAAAACCCATTTTAAGATGAACATTATTTCATCTTGACACTTTATAAGAAACTCCCTATGAGATCGCTTTTGCAAAGAATACCTGGGCTGCATTCACAAAAATGTATCTCATCTTTATTAGTCAGCATTTGTCCAGTCACTTGCTTTCTTTCAGTGTTTATACACATCTATTCTTTTACCTAATGCAGATGTACTCTATGGTGTGCAGCAGGCAGATTTCTGCTCTAGTAGATGCTTGCCCTTTCTCCCCTTGGTCCTGTGAATCTCTTGAGCTGTGAGAAGCAACGCTGTCCAGTGGTTTGAGCTGTAGGCTGAGTGCCAGCAATTCCTGATGTTGTTTTGTCCTGGTTCCTTTTGTTGCTGATTTTAGGAGCTCTCTAAACACAGACACAGAGTCTAGTTTAGAAAGGAGACATTGTTCTGTGCAGGGTGAAAGGTGGAGGTTTCCACAAATCAAGCACACCAAGGGGTAAAAAGTTACATCTTTTATATGGTAAAATAATCTAATACATATTCTCTGACTACCTAATGCATATCTATTTGTGTGACATAATCTTATGCAGTGCTTGAAACACAAAGTACTTTTTTTATTAAGCAACTTCTATTGTAGAAGTTATCTGATGACATTAGTTACATTTACAAAGGGTGAGAAAATTACATCAATTCCTTTTGTAGAAGTTATCTGACAGCATCAGTTACATTTACAAAAGGTAAGAAGATTCAGCCTGGGGTCTGATAATTCAGCTAGCTTGAAGACATCAGTTTTCTAACTTGTTCTGTATATTTTGCATGTGTCAAGTAGTGGAAACTCTTGTCAGGACAGTGGTGTCATAGTGTCATGGAAAACTGACAAGAAAGCTGTGCTTTTCATGTGGCCTGTGATGTGAGACACTTCAGTTTTGTTTGGAATGGAAGGACTCAAAAACCAAAGAAATCCTAAATTACCGTGTGATTTTGTCCTCTTGTTTACAACGCATTTTTCTGCAAAAAATGCATAACAATGCTTATGTATCTAGCTCCCTTGGGTATTGCAATTATTTCATGTTTGTAATGCTCTTTGAAAATAGAAATCAATAAGTAGCATTAACTTAATCAGAAATTGTTTTCCTTTTAAATAGGATCTTTATCTTTCCTATAACTTGACTCTGCTGATCTCAGCTTGTACTTAATGTATTTGGAATTGAATCCAATAGGAGAAGCTTGGATTCAGGGGCAGAATGACCATGAGAGAGGAGGAGGATTTTGTAAGGTAGAAGATTGCTGCTTGGAGATGCAATCTACAATTTCAGTTTAAGGGCCACGTCAAGGTGAAATAGTGCTTTGGCCTAATAGATGCAGTCATGTAATTTTCTGGTCAATTAAAAATCAGTCCAGACAATGCATGAAGACTGAGGGGAGATTAAATAGACTCTACAGAAATGTCTCAGGGAGCAAAAGAATAGAAAAAAGCTGAGTTTGCTATGTTGGAGTGGTTGGGGCAGTCCTAGTAAGAGGCAGTGCCCATCCTGGCAAGTTCTCTGTGCTGAAAGAATTGTGATATTCAAGATTGCTTCTACATTAGTAAATAAAATAGGCCAGGCAGCTACTCACTGGCCACAAGGCCAGCTGGAATGTTACTGCTTTTGAACATAAATTCTTTTCCTCTCCCACCCTAACAAGGTGGCCCATCCAAACTGTGTATTGGGAATGGTCCCTGGTCATTGCTGAAAGTGTCCAGGCATTGTGTGAGAGAGAGCTGGTTGCCTGGAACAAGTCTGTGCCAAGGACAGCACTGACAGTCGAGCAGTGGGTGATGCTGTGCCAGTGCTTGGGCCCGTGCCCTGGCCCTCTTTGGTTGCCTGGTGCAGTAGCCCATCTGCCTCTGACTCTTGGCCGCATCCTACTGTTCCTTTGGCCCTTCCTGGAATTCTTGGCCTGGATTTTTGTTTTATTTGTTTGTCTCAGAACAGCATTGCCAGGATCTGAGCTGCCTTACGGAGCGGGTCAGATCACCCAGCCCATCTCGGGCTGCTTGATGAGCAGAGGGAGCTGCACAGTCCTTGGAGGTGCAGGGCTGATTGCTTGGCTGGATGGTGTGTGAAGAGTAAAAGGGTCAGTGCCCTGCCTCAGTACACACACACACACACACACACACACACACACTTGTGCTGGTACAGAGCATCACGTGGATGAATTCACAGGGC
Organism: Eopsaltria australis; assembly: GCA_034509425.1. NCBI lineage: Eukaryota > Metazoa > Chordata > Aves > Passeriformes > Petroicidae > Eopsaltria > Eopsaltria australis. The sequence continues at coordinate 265,120 of JAVTVJ010000189.1, read as the reverse complement.
AGTTCTCCGAGCTGTCACTTCCCACTCATAGCCAGGCTCTTAGGCTGTAATAACTTCAAAGCAAGGAAGTGGATCTCAGCTAATAAAATACCTTCTGTATGTAGAAGGCAATATGAGTTTGGTAATGATATAGCTTTGAAAAGTGGGATGGAAAGTGATTGTGAAACCTAAGTAATTTGCTCTAGAAGAACGAATTTATTTTCATTTGCAAAGTGAGAGAGTGTTGTATAGATCATCTGTAGGTTTCTATGTGTAGTTACACATACACGTGTATTTATTTGACAAAACATGGAGAATGGGATGATGATCTGAAAAAAGAGGCTGACTCAGATGACTGGAATTTAATTTATCACCAAGTAAAAGTAGTAGCAATGAATAGAAGACATAAAATTACTTTATCAAATTTCCTGCATAGATCTTGTTTTACAGAAGGAACAATGTACAGCATAGCAAACCAACTGAAAATATTATAATAATAAAATGATAGTCACTTTTAGCATATGGCAGAAAGAAATTAAAAAACCAAACAAAACCCATTACTTTTTAGAAAAGTGCAGATTGTTTCAGTCATGTTTAAGCTCTCCCAGTTCCCATGAAGTATGAGGAGAGGTCTGAGTGTACAACCTTCTTGTGTTCCTAGAAAGAAAAGCTTTTCAGTACTGCAGATTATCAGTCACACTTGTAAATGAGGCACATACTTAACTGATCTCCAGGACTGGGCTGCCTTTTGTCTTAGAAGCCAAAGGTAAGTTTTACATTATCCCAAACCAGCCTTCAAATAACAAAACTTGTTGTGTGGTAGATTTTATTTTTCTTTAGGAGAAAGGTGTTTACCTTGATGCAAAAAAAAATGGAAATTTTTGTCTTGGTAGCTCCTCAGAAAGGTTCTCTTCAGAAAGGAGACATCACAAGATGAGGCCAAAACATTTTAAAGACTTCGACAAGTACTTTTCAAGTTTTGGAAGACTCCTAAATCATTGTGAAATGCATAGACTCCTTCTCTTCTGCCTGTGACAAAATGAGTTATGCTGTGATCCATATTGATGATAGCAACTGAGAGAGATGATCAGAAGTCTAGCAGAAATCTAACAATTTTTAATTCCTTGTATTTTTTAAATGAGAGAACAAATTAAATGGGACAAATAAGAGACCGAGAAATTTATTAAATGCAAACTGAGTTGAATGAGTACGATTTCTCCAACTGAGACAACTAAAATGCAAAAACCTGCTTAGAAGCTAAAAACAAGGGTTGGGCTACGGAAAAATAGAAACCAGCATTCCTTGGCCAAAAAAGCAGATGTTAATCATGAAATTATTATAGACTCAAGAAGCATTATTCCTCTGCAAGTGTATGCCCTCTAATTCACCTGAAAGATTCTTATCTGCTTTCCCTCCTAAAGTGTGCATATATATCTAGATTACTCCTACAGATTATTTTGCTTTCTTTCATGCTTCTAAACCTATGTTTTGTTATTGTAAGAAGGCTTTTCACTTGTGATTACAAGTTGCTGTGGGTAGTGTCTCAAAGTAGACCTGCTGGTTGTATCCAGACTGAAGTTCAGGCGTGGAGACGGTTGTGATCATCATATTGGAGACACAAACCCAGGCTGAGGATAGCCAGTGGCAGGCTGCTGTTACTGGGGCCATCTGCTTTGTCTCACTGGGGTACTTATGAGGCATCCTTGCAGCACTGTCTGAAGCCTTTCTGCTGCACTTTGTGTGGGACAAAGAACAGGAAGGTGGCATTAAGCTGTGAACTATGCAGTGCCCAAGGTCCAAGGCTTAACAGCTCCTCTCCCTGTCCAGCCCCACTTCTACATGAGAAGTATCTCCAGTTCCTTTATACCTAAAATTTCCAAGGCCTAATTTGTATTTGCTTTGGACATAAGAAAACCAGGCTAAAACCTTGACTGTGCTTCTCTAAAGGTGATCTTTTGAGTCTATCCCTTAGTGCTGGCTCTACCCCTCTGAAGCCAAAGACTGAGAAGGAAGGAAGGTGCCAGGAATCTGGCCGGCTTTAGCGGTCCTTGAAAATGCTGGTTGAGTGATCCACCATCAGATCTTGTGAGATGTTAAAGCTGGTGGTCCAGTGAGTACAGAGGAAATCTCTCATGGTCACAGAAGAAAGGTTAAGGTACACAGAGTGAAATTCTAAGGAACTGTTTGGGCCTGATGATGAGAGTAGGTAGCAAGCCAGGGGCCTTCCTGAGGCCCACTGTGCTTCTCTGGCTTGAAGAACAGGTGATTAAAGTAAGGAGCTGGAGAGGCAAAAGCCACAAAGGTCCTTTTCATCCTGGTCTGCCTTTTTTCCCTTTTGGATATACCTTGAGAGGACAGGGTTTTCTTCTCAAAAACATATCATGCATTGAACTGTTGTTGTATGTTGCTCAGGATAAGCAAAGACAGGAATGGTTTCTTCTAAGAGAAGTCTTGTTTTAAGATCATCTTCGCTAAATAAAATGATGGAAATATAGTTCTTTGTTACAAATGGCATAGACTCTCTCGTGTTGTAGCCACTTTCCTATGACAGTACTGTGTATAATACAGTTTGAGCTTCACAGGGTTGCCAACCCTTTCCCTCTGTTTTTTAATGTTTTTACAGCAATTTCAAGTATGCCTAATTCCAAAAATATTAATACAAATGACATTAAAAGATGTTTCTGGTGCTCCTATTTAGACTGTTCTTGGCAGAGGGCTGGGGAGTTCAGCTAGAGCTGCCCAGGCTTGCCAAAGCCAGCTAAGCAGCAGGTCCCCCCTCCTCCTCCCTCCACCACCAAGAAGGGAAAAAAAGTCTGTTGCACCCTGGATAAGCTTTGAAAATGCTAACAGAAAGAAGTGAAGACTGGTCTAGAAGCCAGATGTGGTGGGGAAAGAGAGGAAAAGATCTGGGCAGTTATGAAATGGTAGAGGGGAAGGGATTTATATCAGGATGGTAGGAAGGGCTGTAGAGGGTATTAAAACCAGACAAGTGAACATTACTGGAAGTTGATGATATTACAAGGGAAATAGCTACTTGCTGCTGGCTGTGTAGGAGGCCTGTCAGGCTTGGGGAAGTAAAAGCATAGTGCTTACATCAACATGATTTTTTTTTCTTAATGACATCTGGTCCTGTGTTGCATTTGGGCATGATATTTAGTGACCTACCTATATGTGACACTTTTGCTGTAGGCAGTGTTGGTTGCTGCAGCTGGTAGGGACAGGAAAGCTTGCAGGGGGAGGGAGTTCTGGAGCTCAGAGAGCCAGTACTGTCCAAGCCCTGAACAGCTCTAAGCTGGGTACATCAATGTCAGCACCAGAGGTGTCCTACTGCTGATTTAAGTTGTGTGTTTCAATGTTCCACCTTGAACTTTAGCTCTTGGGAGCCTCCGTACTGAAAAGAAAATGTGTGTTTGATTAAGAGTGGAAAGGAGTGCCTGGGCCATCTTCAGCTGTTTGGAAAAAAGAGAAGGATTTGGTTTGGCTGTTTTGTTCCACAGAAAAGTGGGGCACAGGGAAGGAGGGGGAATTCCTGCCCTCTCCAGCTCTGTAGCAGCAACCTGGGGACAACCTCAAATTGTTGTGCCCGTGCAAATGCCACTACCTGAGCCTGGGCTTGGCCACATTCAGTGTTGGCTAGCTGCTAAGTTTTTCCTATATAAAAAAACCTGTCTAAAAGGCCACAAGTTATTTCAAAAGTGAGGGAAGAGACCTAAGTTGTGTGTTTCTGGTTCAGAGAAATGGGCAGAACTGATTGGATCTGGGCTGGAATGTAACTGGAATCTAGCAAAGCTATATCTGTGATGAAGTCCAGCTATGGCTCCTTGATTCTCGGCTGCATCCTCAGTGTGGGCTGGATCAGCTCTTGCACACCAGGACAGGTGGCTAGCTGCCAAATCAGAGTAGCCAGAATGAGATGTGAGGCAAGCAGTGGCCTTCTACAGCCTACCTGAAACCACAGGAGGCTACACTGACTGCATGGGCCATGGGGGCCAGCCCCATTCCTGGGCAATCCCTAGAATGGAGTGAGCCAGCCCTAGACCCTCAGTACTGCAAGAGATAACCAGGACGTACATTCGGTCTCTACTGGAGCAGCCAATTCTGTAGAGTCTTTACTGTAATGTCTTATCAGGCTGTGACCCATATTTGGGGTTGCTCAGATCCATTCTATCCTTTCTTTGGCACTTATGTGTTGTTTTCCTGGTAGTAATGCTCTGCTCTTTCCTTTAGATCCCAGCTGGCATTTGCTTCATGTGGAGAAAGCACAGAAAGTTTCCAAGTCCATTTCAGAATATCAGATGCCCTTAAAGGTTTGAAAGGACTTATCAGTCAGCAACTTTGGAAGAGCATTTCAAGCCCACTGCCAAATTAATGGGTCAGCTAAATAGTAAGTGGACCTTTTTTACTGCTGTGCGTCACAGACCCCCTTCTGTTTCACTGGGCTAGAGTTTTATTGCATGAAAAGGGATTGGACTGGACAAACCAGCATTCTTTCCTGAGGACCTAGCAGAGCACGATAATCACACAGTATTGTAGGCAACAGAGTGAATAGGAGCAATTGTATCCAATACCTGAGTTATTGGAACATGCCTGCCTGCTCATGTGAGCCAGGAGAGAAAGATTGTTTTTCCTTTCTGAAGAGGGAAAATTGGAGGGAAGCTGTGCCAGAACCTTTCTAGGTTTAGAGAAGTGGAGGAAACACCTGCTACGCCATCAGCATTCTTGTTAACAGCGACTGCATGAGTGACAGAATCTGTCCTTTCCGGGGATGATTCAGACTCAGAAGACTCTTGGTAGTGATGACACGAACGCCTGGTAGCTCCTGAAAGCAGAACTAATGAGCAGTGCCACTCACTTAGCGTATGGTTTGACAACAGATGCACATGTTGGTAATTAAGTATTTGGCTGCATTACATTATTTTATTTTTGGATTTCTCAAACACACACCCATTGCAATTTCTAGACACATTTGCATGATTTAAAAGCCCTAAACTTATAATAAACACAAAAATCAGCATAGGAAAACTATACCCCACTTTTCAGAAGGGCTCGGTAGCACACGGGCCTTTCCGTGCACCCCAAGCCTAGGAAACATAGACTCTGTATGGCAAAACTGTACTCAGGGAATAATCCCAGGGATTTCTTCCACGTTGAGCAGAGCTGTGTCTGTGGTTTCAGATCAAATCAGTACACAAGTCTTGCACCAGGGTTTTATTCTACTGTATCGCATCAATCACTTCTTGTGACCCAGCAAAGCCTTGGAATGGCTTTGAACTTCATGATCTTCATAAATACCTGAATGCAATTATACCTTGCAGTGCTTAGGGAGCAGACTCAAATACTTCATCTTAGAAGAGATCTTCTGGAATGTCTTATTCTGTCCTTGCGTGCCAGCAGTTATTTATGTCTACTTGTTAATGCTGACCTCAGCTACAAGCTGCAAAATATGTTCATAATGGTGCTTGCTGGAGCATCTTGCTCCCAAATTGTACACCTTTTCTAACTCAGTCTAGATGCATACTAAAACTCTCCCTCGGAGCCCAGGCAACATTGCCCTATATGTCAGATATACTGAAGGAACAGTTACCTGAGAAATTATGGAAATTATGTTCTCATCCCACTCTACCCAGGTTTCTGTCATGGGTTGTTAAGGAGGAATTAGGGTGCATCATAAGGGCAGGATGGAGAAACATACGACGTAGGGGGAGGTCATCTGGTCCAGGAATAATGCACGGCATTAAGGTTCTTCCTGCACATTATGTTACAGGATAATAATTTCCTTTTGCGTGAAAATTAGGAGCTGAGCCAACTACATTGAACTTGAGTTTGTTTTGAGATTCTGAAAGCAGCAGAACTAGTGAGAAGACCTGGTCTTTATCCTGACATTAGGAATGGTATACAGCAGAGGTCCAAGATCTACTGGAATATCCTTGTAAAACCATCTGTAAAGTTGTTAAATATTTTGAGTCTTGCCTAGAAATTCTCAACCTTGTTTTGCAATTCAAGGAAATTCCAAGAATTTGTCACCACTGCCTTCCAAAAGCATGGCTGGTCACAGACTGTGCCATCTTTTCATGAAAAGATAAAGTAAAATCTCTTTGGTTTCTCCTCTATATTTGTAAGCCTGGTTCTAGACCTAAAATTGCAAGATGCTCGTGTAAAGACACTGCTTGACTGACTGAGAGGTGTCTCTGTGTATCTTTCTGTGTTCCTATTCACCGGCTGGAAAGTCTGCCTGTGTAACCAGAAAATTACTACAGCTTAGGCAGATGTAGATGTTAGCTACACTTAATGAAAAAGAGAATTCCAATCGGTGCTGACACTCAGAAGGACATTTAGAATTTTGAAGGAGAAAGACAGGAATGAGAACACTAAGAAAGATGTGACCAGGCAGCTCCACCTACAAACCATAACCCTCCAGGGCAATCTCGGGTTTCTGCTGTGTACTAGCATACAAAACAGATTACATGCTAACCTAGACTGCAAGCATGAGAGTATTGGAAATCTCTTGCAGGTGTTTGATGGTAAACAGTGTTTATAGCTGCCAGGATGGAAACATTAATGCGTGTGAGTGAGTGCAAGTGGAGGGCAGGCCTCAAACTTTCACCCCATTACCTTCACATTTCGGTTTTGCTTTGCAGAGTACTAGCTCCCTGTGAGTTCAGACTGCTAGTGAAGCTACTATATGATTTTACTTGAGCATATCCTGTGTTCAAATTTGAAATGCCAGAATCACCTGAGAAGTAGTGGGCTAATTTATCACAGGAACAAAAATATACAATGGAGACTGAATGGAAGAGGATGAGTTCTGACAGGCATGCCTTTACTTTTTCAAGCAAGTATTTTTGCTTGGGTGGGTGGTGCATTAGTTATATATACAACTCATGCTTTTAGCTACAGCAAAATGTGAGAAGACATAATAATAGCTCTTCACGCTAAGGCTTCCTCTTTTTTTTTTCTTTTTTTCTTTTTTCTTTTTCAGTTCAGTTAGTTTGAGAGTTAGATTATTCTCTTTCTGAGAACTGAGGGAAGTATTTTTAATACTTCTCAGTGTGAGAGGTGGCTGGGCTGCCCTTAACCTAAGATGAAAATAGCAGTACATTTACTAGGGAGTTGGGCCAGAAGGTTGGACTTCTACTGCGAGGTTCCTGATTACTGCCTCGCAATGGTTCCCAGACAGTCAGAAATACAAAAAAAAATCCATCCAAAATAAAAGGCAAATTCACCTTTGAAGATTTGGTGTGTGTGAAGGGCTAAATATGCTTTACTAGTATTTTTTCCATAGGGAAAAAAAAAGTAGTAGTAGTGTACTCAAAAGAGAAATGTGTTTACTAAATTTTTGCTCTACACACAAGTAGTTGACAATTGCCCACAATGAAACTACAGCATGAGAAGGATTCATGAACCTGTTGGTGTCCTCTGTCAAGGCTGTGTGTAGGCTAGGGTGGACAGTGAGGGGGACAAGGGGTGTTTACCACAGCCTCAACACACCCACTGCTGCTGTGTTTTGTGGGTGGGGTGGATGTTAAGGAAGGAGGTGAATGAGCTTGTTCAAGTGATCTTGTGCAAGAGACTAAGGGACAAGCCTGTCTCCTTGGGGTAAAACTTTCCCCTGTGCTTTGTCTTTTGGAAAATGCAGTTCTTAACTTCCACCTGTGCCACTCTGGAGTGAAAAATACAAGAACATAAAATGTCTGATCTGCCTCTGTCTTTTGACAATGGTCAATCTGATGCCTAGAGAATGGTATACAGGGCAAAACCAGGAATATTTCCTTATCAGTTTCCTGCCTTCCTAAGCCACTGAAGCCTATGTCTAGTACCCAAATGGATATCTGTTCTGTTTATTTGTATAAATGCATCTTGAAACCATGCACTGTTTACAATGTTCTTTGGTGACAAACTCCTCAATTTCACTGCCAGTTCTGTTGAGTTCTGTTCTCTCTTTGCTTTGGTTCTGTCTCCTCATTCCTATTTTGTGTGTCTCATTCTTGGTGACCATTTCTTATTCCCCTTCCTGTGCCACTTTTTGTAAGAATCCTATTCCTTCAGTTTCTATGAGAACATCTGTACCTCCATCATGTGTGTGCCTTTGCATGTTTGATGGAAGCTGTGATTTGGGGCTGGAGAGGGCCTTTCCAGCCAGGATTTGTTCAGTATCGGCTTAAGGTGGCATCATCTCTGACTGCAGAGCAGCCATGTAGGCACTCTTCTCCCTCATCTCCAAGGGAAATGGGCAGTCAGGTTGGCTGAGGTATGTCTGATCTCAGGGAGAAGTGAATAAGTCATCTTCCTTTGCTTAATACATGGAAAAGAGGTGTAGGAACAAGGGAGCACAGAGTGGGAACCATGCACCCTGTTTACTTCAGAAGACTCAATAGGTCTGTAAAATCATCCTATTAATACAAATACACCTTTTCTAAACTCTGGGAAGGTACAAGCACTTTAGAAACCTAAAACAATTTAACCCTAACACAGCATAAAAAATCTTGAACTAGAATGAGGCAGAACTGATAAGAGTTCATGGAGTCTGCAAAGCTTCATCCATGCACAGAGTTCTGCCTCCTCTGAGCTGCCCCTGCATCTTCCTGGGGGCAGGGCATGTTGAGAAGTGGAGGGTGCAAGCAGGCATTTCCACACAGCACAGTCTGAGAGCATTTGAAAATCAGAATGCCCAACTTTCTTTTTATTCTTCTTAAAAAACAGGCAGATGCTTTAAAAAGCAGACACTTCTTTAATTTGTAGCTGTTAATTCATTTATAAACTACATGTGCTTCATGAGTGATTATGCTAATGTACTTAAGACTATTTAAACCCTTGCACTGATTAGCCTAACCATTCATTGTACAAATAAGATGTTATCTTCAGAATGTGTCTAGCAAAATTCCATAATCACAAACACGTTACTTTATTGAATGCGACTATTGGCATTACTGAATTCAGCCACTTACACTTCAGTTTTTAATATTCTATTTTGCATTGTATTCATGTATTCCATACTGATATGGTGGGACTAGGCTGGTGGAACACATTTAATGGAAATAATAGGCAGTTACATTTATATTTCATCCTGTCTCCAGGCAAAAAATTTTGTGGGGTCACACTTCATGCATGCAGAGGAGCAAGTGGGCTGTAACCCCTGTGAGGCAGGTGGGATGCGCTGGCTCTGTGCCGTGAATTAGCACAGCATAGCCCTAGCCCTAGTTCCTGCTCTGAGGTCTGCCAGGTGCTGTGGGGCTGCAGGCAAATCACTTAGCTCAGAGAGCCTGGTTTTCCCCATCTGAATGGGGTAATGATGCTCAGCTACCTTCAACACTCACTGCTAAGTGCTCTCTGAGTCATAGGCGTTGTTATTAAAGGTATCTGGAGAGATGATTTCTTTGGGCAGCTTTGTGTTGAAGCTGTCTGAGGCCATTTCTGGGCAGATTCCCCTGGGGCTGCCATGGTGTTGGTGTAATCATCTAGTGTCATTTCTTGATTAAATGACACAGGGAGTTTAAACAGAAAGGAGGGTCTCCCTCCATAGTGCTCTGAAAGCAGCAAGGTGCTTTGGGTGATCTGCCTGATATAGAAAACTTGTTGCCAGCTTGCAGAAGGTCTTCTGCCTGCAGAGTCCCAGGAGGGGATTCTTCAGTGGGGTCACGGTTCTGGCTTTTTGGTTTGGAGAAGGATCAAACCTCTTTTTCTCTCTTTGGGGCAAAATGACAGAACTCTTTGATATTTTTGTTGGTATATATTTTTAAAGTCTGTCTTAAGATGAATTTAAATTACAGAGGTTTTTGGTTTTGTGTTGCTATATGACCCTGGCATGCTGTGAAGTCAGGAGGGGATGTTCTTTTGAGAGGGGGTACAGGGCAGAGTGGCTTGTTCCTTGACTGGCCTCCCAGCATCCCAGCCATATTGGTTATGGTATCAGGGCCGTGCATCCCCCAGGCTCTGGAGAAAGCTGAGAAGGACTTGTGGTAATAAGGATGGGCACTTCTAATCCCTTGTGCCCTGGTGTTTGTTTAGTCTGGTTCTTCCTCTGTGAGCTGAGCATTTTGAGCAGCAACCATTAGAAACAGCTAACTGGGCTTTGGGCTTTGTGTGAAATAACTGCAAAGGTCAGATAGTGAAAGTGGAAAAAAAAGTCTGAGATAGGTATCTGTATATCTAACATTGTAAAACTACTTAAAAAAATGTTCTGTGGATGGAACACATGGAAAAAGCTGTTCTACTTTGCTAAAATGCGATGCTCAGAGACTAGTTTGCTCAAAGGGGCAACTGCTAATACACATGTAGCCCCATCAAGCAGAACCTCTGCACCCGCCCGTTGGGAATAGTGACACCTGTGCAAGCGGGTGCTGACTTTTGCATACACAGAAGCTGCTTTTAGGGTGGATGAGTGCAGGCACTCCTCCCTGAACATCTGCAGGTGCGGCTGCATGCAAAGAGACAAAGGGAAGTTGAAAGGAGGCAATCGTATATGCCCTTCATGGCAAAAAGTCATGAGTCACACTTAAAAATACTGTAAGATTCTGTGTTTTCAGGCTATTCTCTGCAACCATGCAGGCCAGAGTTTCAAGGGCAGACCTCCAGGAAAGAGAACAAGGAGCTCAGCAAAATGCGGGAGCTGACAACCCTGAAACTTTGCCCCCAAGTGTCTCAAAACAGCTGAAGCTGAACTGCCCACAGCATAGATTCAAATTCATGCTCTGTGTCACCATTGAAGTGGAAACCAGGAGACCCTCTGGCTGTCCTTGTAAGAACAGTGAGAGAAAAAAAAGCTGCATAACTTGTGGCAATGCAACTCGCACAAGAATGGCAGCACTAATGCAGGGATGTTGCACAGCACTACAGCTTCCTCCATACACGTGCGCAAGTGCAGCCTATAAACAAGTGTGTGCATGTTCTGCTTTGAGATAAGGCATATCAGTGTCAAGTTAGATGCAGAAGGGTTAAATGCCCATCTCACTGCAAAATGGTTAACAGTTGCTTTTTCTCATTTATGTGTTTACTGTCTTAGGAGAGTACTTTTCGTCTGAAGTATAGAGATGTACGGAAGGTATGTTGGTTCTTAGGACAGATTACAGCCTTAGCTGGAACCAACTATACCATTAGCACAAAACCATGCTGCTCTTTCTTCCATGTCATTAATTAGGGGAGTTAAATATCTTGCCTATTTTCTTATTAAAAAAATAATACCAAGGTTTGCACTTGTATGGATTTCTCAGAAATTTCTTATGGTCCTGAGAGCGGTATTGCAGTGAAACTTACAACTGAAAAGCAGATAGAGGCATCAAAAAAAGAAAGATGAGTAAGAAGAGGACCTAGTCTATGATTTAATTGGAATCAATGGGAATTGTGCCATTTGCCTTTGGTGGCAGCAGAATCAAAGCTGAAACACCAGCTGTAGTTTATTTTAGATTGCTGCCTGTCTGAGATTAGATTTCAGATATCTCCACGGGGTTCTTTTTTTCTTTTAACTACCTACAACTTATGGCAGCAATACATATTCTAAATGTCTTCTTCTACCAGAGATCAGCTGAGCCTGTAAGGTCTGTAGGTGAAACAAGCCCTTTCCCCTTTTTTTTCTGGGGGATGAGTCTGCTACGTGTGAGTCTAAAGAAGTGGGTATTGCACAGCAGGGAGACATGCCTTGGGACAAGGCCTCCAAAGCTGCAGGAGTGCAAAAGTGAGAGGTTTGAGCAAGTTATGCTACTCAGCACTTCTCAAGTAGATATATGGGAAGTAGAAGCCAGCTAAGTGGACTGCAGATGGAGCAGCCTGAGGAGTGAAAGTCGCAGCAGGCTGATGATTGAGTTCTAAGGGACTTGTGGGAAAGATGGAGTGGAAGAGCCTGATGTTGCCAAATAAATCCATAACCTCTTGGGAAGTGCTGTACTGTTGTGAAACAGAGCACAGGGGGAAATATTCTCCTGTAGGGAAGAAGGAAAAATTAAGGCCTGAAGTCAAAGGAAGACTTGTAGAAGGCAACAGAGAAATGGTATCCATCTTGAATAGATGTAACAGTGTGTGTAATGCTGACACTTGCATTTGTGTAGAATACTATTTTGGCTGGTAAATGTGTATGATTGTCTTTGGGTGATGAATGAAAGATAGTAGTCACTTAGTCTTTGAGAACAAACAAAATAGTTGCTGAGGTGTTAGATCCTCTGCAGGCCTTACCTGCTCTTTAATAGTGGTTAGTGGGCAGAGATCTCTGCAGGAGGTTTAGACAGTCAGACAGGAAGAAACTAGTGGTGAGCACTTGGTGACCTAAAAAATAGATGGCTTTGATGTTGGAGGAAGAAGGAAAATTTTAGAAAACAAAATCCTAGGAAAAACTCATGAATGTTGGCTGAGGGGAAATATCTAAGGGGCCAGGACAGAGAAGTAGCTGCATTTTTCATATGGTAACTATGAGCTTTGTAACAACTATGAGGAATCACTAAAAAAAAAGAGGCGAAGTGAATCTTAGAGAAAAAGTTGTAGTTTGCAGAGCTTGAAAGTTTCCTGGATTGGTCCTGCTGTGGGACATTTAGCCTTTGAGGTTGACTGAAGTAAAGTGTCATGACTGTGTTTTCTCCCTGTTCCTTTTTATGCGGTCACAGGAGAGAAATATCAGACATGAAATAGGCACTAAACTCTGTTCCAGTCCTGTCAATGGCTAGGATCAAGCCTTCTTACTTCAAAGGAATAATGAAAATCCCCACACTCTTCCACTTATAAACTATCTCCCACCCCTGTGTCTTACTGAAGGTGCCTAGAGCAGACACTATCTGACATTAGAATAGAAAGCAACTGATAGGCAATTCTCTCTGCTAGTGCAACTAGACCTGAAGAGCTGATATAACCTCCTATAAGCAAGGGCAAATGATGGCTGAGATGTTTCTAACCCAGTAAATTGTACAATACATGCTCTGCTGTCCTTGGGTCTGATTCTATATTTCTTGAATGTTCTAATGTGCAAATGATGTTTAGAGGAGTTTTGAGCATGTCAGGAATGCAGCTGGGGCTCAACATGTAAAAGGTGTTAGCAAATTATTGCCTGAAGCACAAAGGCCACCTGGACTTGTGACTGCAAAGTTTCCAGTGGCAGTAACCAAATGAGGTTTTATTGAGTTACTCTGAGTAGGAAAGATATTTTTGCTTTTATAAAGAAACTAGAATTTGTGGAGCTAAATATTAATGAGACTCTTCAAAACTAAAACAAGAGTAACCTATCTCTGTCAACTGTTTTGAGTAATATCACACGGTAGTTAAAAAACCAAACTCGAACAAAACCCCAAACAAACCAAAGCAAAACACATTGTGTCAATTTTCAATTCATTACCATTATTTGAGTGTTACAGGCTTTCTGCACCTCTCTGAGACACAAATAAATAGATAGGGTCCATCCCTAAGTTATCTTTCCTAGGGTCTCATTCCTCATTTCAGTGTTGATTGCATTGTGTTGAAAATGCTTTGGGTGGATGTGTACATTCAGATACTCTTACTAAAAAAGGGGAGTAAATAGCAGAATAGGGAACCAAATTATTTACATTATCTGTTGTTCAACTTAAAAAACCAGTTTCTTTTTAACATGTTTTTTCTACATGTTTTCATGAAGCATAATTTTTGGAGGAAAAATGCTGAGAAGGGAAAATTGTTCAGGAGCAAGACAGATCTCTACAAAGTGAAATTTATCTATTCATTGTGGACCTAGAGCCTGAGAGTAGATTCTGACATATGTGTGAGCCCAGAAGTAAACACACAAAAGTTTATTAATGTGGGTGACACGATTAGCATGAAATGGAAATAGAACCTAACATTTATAAAGTATTACTACTCTGATTAAATTAAACAATATTAATGTAATGGTTCAAACAGACAACATCCTTTTAAAGGTAGGAAATGAGGTTTATTAAGGCTTAATGACACACACAGGATCACACCATGAGTGAGGAAGAAGCGGTTGAATTCGAAGACCTGACTTCCATTGTAATGCTGTACATTAGATGACAATGCATAACAGAAAGAATGAATGGAAATAAAATAAGACAGATGGTGAATGAAAGGAAACATGCATAAGTGTTTGAAATAAATATATGCACTGGGCAAGAATGAAACTGGTAATTGAAACCTTTGCTCACTTTAAAATACAATTAAATGTATTTGCTTGCAGTGCATTTGGAATAACAGGCTACTGAAAGGGATGATGTGGCCTATGAGAGAAAGTGAAAGCGTTTACTGAGGGTGTTGCTAAAAGCTATATTTTTGCCTCCATTTTCAGGAAAGAATAAGGGAACAGATGGCAGAAATTTCCCAAGGGAGAAAAGAGAATTACTAGAGAAGATCAGGATCAGACCTGCACAGGTGATCATGAAATCGAAATGCCTGAAAACTCAATTTCTCAAGGTCGATATAACACATGCCTAGGCAACCAGCTTCTCTGAATTCTGAGGCAATTGGGACAACATGAGAAAACTGGGAGGTGCTGGAGGACTGGCAAGAGTGTGCAATGTCAGTGATGTCCTGGAGAGAATCCAAGTACATCAGAGTCTTGTTGGCTGGGTGGTTTCTTTTTGATTTGTGTTTCTGCATCGTACTCATTGCTGGAGTACCTGAGCACCTTCAGTAAAAACAGCCATAGTGTCTGCTCTCTCACCTTCTCCTACCAGGAAAGTCAGTGTTTCTTGGAGGGCCTTGTTTCAGCAGAATCTTTTTGTTGTTATTAGTGTGTGTATTGTAGAACACTTGTTACAACAGGATGAACTGAGAGAGGTGTCTTGTGCCTGAACTGGAAAATAGTAGGTTAGGGAGGAGACTGCATTTCTTAGTAGCAGTTACTCCTGGACTGGGCTTAGTTAGACTGGAATTGCTGGAGATTTAACAAAATAAGGACAGGAATTCCTCCTCCCTTCCATAGATGTTGACATTATGTGCAGCTGATTTGTGCCTGCTTTGTCTCTGCTTTGGTGATAAAGACATTTTCAAACACAACCATCAGACTCCAGCTGCACAGAGCAATGCAGTTTTGTTACAGTCCCTCTCTAACAACCAGATTTTGTGAGATGTCCTGTTCCTAATGTCAGGGGAACTAAATGCCTAAACATCTTTAAAATCTGTGTTGACTTTATTCCAGTTTTGCACAGTGTATCCCTGTGCTTTTGCATCATTTAGGTAAATACTGTAGTATTAAAAGAGGAAATATCCACATGGAGGAGGCTGGAAAAGCTGAAGGAGGAGTACAGTGAGAGAGCTTAGAGTGATTTGATTATCCATAGTTAGCATGATTGCCTGAGAAATACTGTGTCTACCAAAGAGAATTTGTTTTGTTTTGACTTCTCTGAGGAAATGGAAAGAATTTTGGTGGATTGATATTGGGATTAAAATTAAATTTACAAATCCTAGGGAATAAGTGGATATTATAAATGTAACACAGAATGATCAAGCTTATCCAGTGCTGAGGAGCAGGTTTCTAGTTTTAGGGATCCTCTTCCAGACCAGCATCCAGAGTGTTATGTTCAGTACAGATCCTTTTTCTCTCATCTTAGTGGGTGTCTTAGAGACTTGTCAAGGAAGGCATGAGCTCCAGGAGTTGCTCAGAAAGTGCTTAATTTCCCATCTTGTACGTAATGTCTCTTCCTATTATATCAAATCTTTTTGTCTGGCCACTACTGAACCAATGCCAGGCTTGACAATCATCTTGCTGGATCCTGGTTGGACTGCTCTGGAAGAGTTAATGGCCAAAGTAAGGCCAATTTTGGGATAACTAAGAAAAAGACAGATGATATTTTGAGCTGGAACTAACAAGTTACTAGCACTGACCAGTGAAATGTGTTAGGGGCATGTAGGCACTCCTAGATTTCATATAGCCTCACTTCTGCCTCCCAGAATTAATGATTTTCTTTAACAAAGAGCATTTTTTCTGGCATTAAACAACCACTTGGAATTTCTCTTGTCCCTTACTCTTATGTTGTTACTAAGCCTGACTTGTAAATATTTGGGATATAATATACAGCATGTTGCCCTCATTTAAAGGGTACAAGTACTGATGCAAAAAGACACTTGCCCTGCAAGTATGCCTGCTGTTGCCTGCAATAAATAACTTGCTGAGGGAAAGAATAGATGGAGAAGAGGTCATGCATGGCTGATGTTGATTGAAGCTAAGTAAAGATATTGTTCAGAACTTATCTTCCTTATGAAAATATTACTGTTGTAATAGTACCAACATATCCACATGTGTTAGTTGTCTCTCATTCAAGCACCAGCTGGGCTGGTTTGTTCTGCTCCATCACATGTTGTAAGTTGCCCACCTGTATTCTGCCCAGGTGTCAGCCCTCCCTGTGATCACACTGCTGATGCTTCTGACCTGACCCGTGTGCATTTCGCTAATGTATCTCACTAGACAGTGCTTCTAGATGAAGCTTTGCCCAAAGGCACTCCCACACTCATGGCTAGGTGGGGGAATTGGGCCCAGCTGTGAGCAGTGTGATAGGGAAGGCTCACAAGCCTGGGAGTGGCCCTTGCAAGTTTTGCCTTGCACTTGAGAAGCTCCTTCCTGCCCCCACATTGCTCACCACGCTTAGTGGTTTAGTGCCACCATTTGCACAGGCCTCCCCCTTCCCGGCAGCACTGGGGTGGTAAATTTGTGCTCACACAGCGTCTCAGTCCAGATGAGAGGTGTAGCTCGCTTGTAGGATGCAGGTGGTGGGAGTGGGAGTGTGCAGGCGCTCGCAGTCGCGGGGTGACAGCTAACCAAGGCGGCTTCCTCCTCCCACGCGCCGGGCCCGGCGCAGGGCCTTTTCCTGTTCTCGCCTGCTGTCAAGATGTGCAGCGGGCTCTCGGTCGGAGCGGGTGGGATGAGGTCACGTCCTCTGTACCGTGTCAGAATGGGAGTGATGAGCATCTCCCACCTCAGCACATGAGGAGTCAGCTTCCAGAGAGGCTGGTGGCACTGGCAGTTCCTGGTGTGCTGTCATCCTCTGAGGAGGAAGTTCCCTTTGTTCAGATGTATTTCTTACACCAGATAATGATCAAAATTATATGTTGGTCTATTCCAGCAGCAGATTTGTCCCCAAGGTTTTTATCCTTCAGTTGTTTAAATCATACTCTTATGAATGATCGGTGTGATGTGGGCTATGTAGAAGAAAATTCTATTTCAGTTCAATGTTCAGTATTCTGTGTACTTTAAATCAGCTGTATATAAAATGGTCAACCTTTTTCCCATCCCATGACAGGATTTTAGTTTCTTCTTGAGTAGATACGGTATCTGGTTTAATGTGGGTTGAGGCTGGGTGAGTAGGCCTGGTTATTGTATTTGCTTGTGTGGTAATTGAGATTGATAAACACTGAAATTTCAGCAAGAGCCAATTAGATTTAATTCTATTGCAGTCCAAGGTGCTTCTTTATATGCTGCCCAGAACAGTGGTTCATCACTGGGACTCCTCAGAGTTCTGGTAATAAAAGTAATAAGGCTACAGTTGATAATTAGTGAGGGTGTGTTGTTTGAATTGGGGTTTACAAGAAAAGGTCCTTGCCACAGCTCCACATCTCTTGCCTACCCTTTCAAGGAAATCTTAAAGGCTTTTTCTCTTTTCTTTTTTTGTTTTTCTCTAAAGTCTCTGTTCTTTTTATACCTGTATCTTTGTGTACGATGAGCATCAAGTATGCAACTCTTTCTGGGCTGCAAACAACTACTATGGATAAAGTACCAGAAGGGATCATTAACAGAAGCTGAACTTTTTTTTTTTTCTTTTTGGGAAGCAATTTGCATGTTATGCTTCTGGATCCTAAAGAAAAGGAAGTGTACTTGACATTAAAATTGGCTTCATGGCTCCAGTTTTCTCAGCTTTGCACCACCTGCCTCTAATCAAACTGTCCAATTACAGGAAACAATTGTTTTCTTGCTTTCTGTTAAGTGCAGAAATTCATTCACTAAAGGACTTTTTACCAAATGTTGCTTTTAACTAAACCAATTTCATAATCTGTTTGAAAATAACGTGCTGATGTTTATGTCCAGTATGCAGGTTAGAATTCAAACATATGGTCACCAGGATCCGCAGAAGGTCATTTACAAAATTGTAATATTTATCTTAACTGATTGCAGGGTTTGGAAATCTCTGTTGTATTGGGAGAAACTCAGTGGACATTAATAGTTTCATGACTGTTGTGGTAAGCTGAGAATCAGGCCCTGACCTATAATTATCACTTACATGAAGAGCACTGATAATACAGAAGGGAAATTTGGTCTCCCTAGATATGCTTCCTTAATGTGAGACAATGACTTCAGGCTGTTTCTGAGCTGCAAATCTCCCAGGTGAAGTCTTGCTGAAGTAGAATAAAAACCAGAGGAAGAGGATCCAGCTTCGGTAAACAATGCTTTCCTTGCAAAACTGGATCTCAAACCAAACTATAACCTTAACACGCTCAGTCAGCCCTACAGAATTATATGAGATCGCATGGAGAAAGCAAATACACAACATCCACTCTCATTTTAGCAATGATGTTTACATGTCTTCACCTAACAATGGATTTTTATCTGCAAAGAAACATATTGATAAGGAAAACATTAACAATATACTCTACAATTTAGGAGCTTACTAATTATGTTACAAATATTTGATTGCCTCACAAACTTTGTATGAAACAAAATAAACTAAGTAAGAGTGTAATGATCCTAGTTAGGAGGCCTGTATAAAAAGACATATAATACACTGTAAAATTTCCTTGAGAAGTGTAAGGCAGTTATTGGAAACTACTGAATAGAGGAAACATGAGGAGCTACTATTCACTTCACATAATAAGAGAAGGTGGGGGTTATTCTATGACATTGACAGTCGATAAACGCAAAACAGATAAATGAGTGACTCATAGGCATTAACCAGTAAGCCTTCAGCATGTGGAATTAATTTCCATAGGAAATCTATAATAAACTGCAGCACAATTGGCAGCATTGCTACAGCCATGTTGGGAGGAGTGATGTACTAAAAACTACCTTTTGTTTCCAAAATGTGTGCAATACGTGTCTGTGTACTCACATACAACTTGCAGCTATGCTAATTGGATCAATAGACTGCTATATCCTCTGTTAGTTGAATCAATGAGGAGATACTTGGTATACACCAGAAAAAGCTTTGGAAATTTGATACAATGTCCTACATGAGAATTTCCTTTTGTCCTTGTAACTGTACTTGTCTATACCTTTTTTTTCCTCTCCCATATTTTCCAATTTTTTTGCCTTTTAAATCAGGATCAAGAAGAGAACGATGCTGGAGATTTTCATGTTGGTTGGCTTGTACTATTTAGCAACTTTTTATTTGTATGCTGAAGGAGGGGGTGGGGAATATATCACTTTATTCCTGTTATTTCCAAGATTGCTTTAGTAGTGCTTGGCTGGTTGATCTTGCTGCATTTATGTGGATAGTGGAGTGGTATATAAGATAAGAACAAAAATTCGGTAACTCTAGAAAAAATCTCCATTTATTTTAAAGGAGAATAGAAGAGAAGAGTAATCTAACACAAAGCAAATGTTGCTTGCAGTGCAGTAAAACCCAGACAAAATCTGAAATGCTTCATTAAAAAGGAGACAGCATGTTTACCAGTTGTTATTCCTATGACATAGGTCACTGTTTTGTTTTATTGTGTAACCTGTAATTTATTACAGTGCCCATCAACACAGTTACATCCACTCTTCATATGATAGATGCATATATATTTTATATGTTAGTCAAACAGTATGAACAAACACAGACTGACCTCTCTGGAGTGACGAGAAGCCAAGCCAGTACCCTGACTGACAAGTGCTCAGGTCTGTGGAAAATACGTATGGGGAGATGCAATTCCCAGCACTCTTAACATTGCAGTTTGTGCCTTTATCTGTTTTTAAAAGGAGAGACACTGTTTTGTCCTAAATCTTGGGCAATTCAGAGAAGAGGATTTGAAGAGCACGGGAGGTTCAGAGATTTGGAGTGTTACCCAAATGTTCTTTATATGCCTGAAAATGAATATAGGTATGTATGTTCTGTATGTTCCAGGTATGTTGGTCTGTATGGAGTTTTTACAACCATAAGAAGCTGGAGTGGTGAATATGAAGGTACTGGGAAAAGTGTAAGGTTAGTAGGTTGCAATACAAGGATGAGGGGTATGGGTATAGAAGATATCCTCATACAGACAGTGGAAATTCTGGGAATTACCAGAAAAAAAGTATACTGTGATAATTCCATCATTATAAAACCTTGTCCCTTGTTATAAATTGACCCTGTTTTTCCTGCTGAAACAGGGAAAAGTTGTCCTCCAATTTCCATGTTTCCTTTCATATATTCCACTTGAATTGCTGTCCACTGTTGGTGTCTTGCTTGAAACATGGTCATCCTGCCAGTCGTGTGTGTGCACAAGTCTGCATGCACCCAGGGACACTGCCAGCCCAGCCCTGCCCTGATGACCTGATGATCTCTGTGTGTTTGAGTGCATAATCAAGATCAAGAAACAAAAAGAAATAGTATGCTCAAAGAAAGAAGGAAGGATAAAAGCTGAATTTCAAAGCACTGGAGGTTCTGCAGGTCTCGTAGTGACACTGCCCACCTGGAAACGTGCTGCAAATCCTGCATGTGCACTGGCTGTTCAGCCCTTCCCTGTGTCATGGTGGGCAGTGGGCAATGTGGTAGCTGAGACAGAACAGTGAAAGCCTCAGACTGCTATCAGGACTCCCTGAAGGGGAAAGAAAACTCCACATCAGAAAAAGCTTTTCTCTAGGATTTCTGCTATTTCCAGTTTCAGGTCCTGGTGCATAAATCTTCCAGTGTGCTGCACTGGAAGGATCTGAAGTACACAGGTCTACCTAGGCAGAAGGAATATACATATCATGATGGTTTCACACCAGCTCACTTGAGGATTGTCCCTGGGCAATAAATTTTTTGTTTGGAAGACAGAGGCACACATGAATCACCCAGATACCATCTTGCTTCCTGCCCTTCACACCCTATCTTTACTGCATATTTCCCACATTTGTCACTAATCATAATCATATTTTGGTGTGGGTCTTGCAGCTCATTTACCCCTATAGAAATAAATGCCTTTAGTTTAAATATGCACGTCTAACATTCCATATAGGAAGAAAATGGTTAAAAAAAGACTTTTGACACATGTCACATTATTTAGTTATATAAGAATGTCCATCATCCTGCAAGAACTGGCCCAGAATCCAGCAAGTCTGACAGCCAACAGGTGCCCCCAGATGGCTTCAGAAGAAGATGCAAGAAACATGACCTTTGAGGCAGTGCAGAGCATGGGCTGGGTTATCACTATGTTACCAAAGTTTGGCTATGTGATTTTAATGGGGTAACAGCCATGCTACCACTGCCAATTACACCACCTTGGAAGAGGTTGTCAAAGAAACCAGAGTCTTCGTTGGAACTAAAAGCAAGAACAATTGGCCAGCCATCCCTGTAGCAATTCCTTTGTGGGTCAGAATGGTATTTGGGCTTGTATTTAACTGTATTGGTTAAAAATGTAATGAACAAATTTAGCTTTTTTATTCTGGACACTGTGCAAGTAGTTTCTAGAAAGAGACAGAGCCTGCAAGATTACGATAGTGCTCACGTGGCTTTTTGAGTGGGCAGCTGAAACATTTTAAGTAACCAAAAATAATAGTAGGGGACATATGATAGCTTTTTGTTATGTTTTCTATTTCATAGGACAGTCTTTAGATAGTTATTCATGCTGAAATTTATTACTTTCACAACTCAAATACATTTATGAGTATCTTAACAGCTTGTCTGCATATTGGAACACAACCTTACAAATAACAGCACACAAGCGTTCGCAAAATTAATTTAATTAGTATTCTATCAGCCCTGGAGCTTTACTACTGCAAATAGGTGTTGCACAGGCAGTATAGTTTAATGGTTCCTGGAGTATTTTAACTCAGGACTTCATAACATACTTTTTCAGCCTCTATGCTTGTGGAAAGAGAGTCACAAAACCTTTTAGGCTGCCCAGCTGTTAAATGGTATGCTTATATTTAGGTAGCTTAGCTAAAATTGGTAGGATGCATTGAAGTATTTGGATGAAAGCTGCTCTACAGTGTAAGCATCAAGTATTATTATTAGAAACATTATTACATTATCAGCAGTGTGACTTACAATGAAAATTCAGGAACTTCTGGCCTTAGGAGATGTGGAGTTTTTTTAACATAAGTATTCAAGAAATATAAAACAGACAAAATAAGGACATGAATGTAAAACAAATAGCGATGTTAACTTTATTAAAAAGCTTCATTGTGGTATCAGGCAGGAAGTGAAACTGCTTTCAAACTGCAAATATTTCTCAATCATTTCATGCACCAGCAATCTTTGTAATAGTTTTTCTGTTGCTTTTTGCAAAATGTTCAGATGAACAGATAAAAGTTGAGACACAAGGGGAAAGGCAGTAATTTTTCTTGGATTTCACTAGCCAGGTATTTCATTTTGTGATTCAAAGTGACCTTAGAGTCTGTCTCAAAGAGCAGATGCGCCTGCTGAAGGTTTGAGCCCTAACTATTTTTATAGGGCCATTCCTTTTTATAAACCAGCAGAGCTGTATGCTGGCAGCCCACTAACGGGCTTTGGGTGTTGACTCATGCTTGGTGAGAGTTCAGTCAGAGGCAGCTGAAGTAGAAACGGCTCCCAGCTCCCTTCCCTCCCCACCCTGTGCCTTGCCATGGGCTGGTGGGATGTGATGTGTGCCTGCACCCTGGCCAGGGAGCTGGGAGCCTGCTGTCCTCCTGTGAGCTCCTGCTAACTTCAGGCTGTAAACTCTGCTGACTCAAGAGGGGTTACTTGTTCTGCTAAAGCCTCCCTGGGATGATAGCTTCCAAAAGAGGGACGGAGGCGACAGCTGGCAACAGTGATGCTCCATCCATCCATCCATCCATCCATCCATCCATCCATCCATCCATCCACCCATCCCTCCCTCCCTCCCTCCCTCCCTCCCAGTTAAATCTGCCAGTGAATGTGCATCAATGCTTTTAGGTTTTGCACTGCTTGGAGCTACTTTTCTGGCTCTGAGTATCATGTTATGCTGATCCCAGAGGGTCAAGTACAAAAGTATTGAGCACTTAGAGACACTAAATGCCCTTACTGGGTGAATTAATGAGCCTTGAGAGCACTTGGCAATGGGACTGCTCAAAAAAAAACTTCCATTAAACTTTTGCTTGACAGAAAACCAGTTTTTTTCATTAAAAACAGAAAGCTAGAAAACTGAAACTTCAGCTATCATATTCATTTCTGCACCTGGGTCAGATGCAGAAGGTCAGATGCAGACTAAGTGCTAATTAGGTATCTCTTGACTCAGTAATTCTTGCTGAAAGTGCTGTGTGTGGGGCATCTAGAAGAGCAGCAGGTGTTGTGGTAGATTTTACTTGTCTAATCTTGTAGTTTCTAGACACCACAACCTCAGTCTTTGCATCTTTTCAACAAGCAATGGTTTATTCTTGTACAAAAATAGAAATAAAAAGGTAGGGAAAGCATATGCAGTTAAAAATTTCCAAGGTAATCTCACTTCACAGTGTTCAAAAGTGATCTAGTTTGAACACTTATTGTGTTATATTTCAGTCAAATGTTTGTCTAAACTTTGAAAAATTGAAATCTTGTTAAATTGAGAGAAGATTGTTTTAGAAAATCTTTGCAGGCCTGTTCTGAGAATGAAAACACCTTAATTTTTGTGAGAAAATACGTGTTAACAATGTCTACCAGGTCTAGTTAATGGCCTGGGATTTGGGAGACCTGGATTCAGTTCTCTGTTCATTGTGTGGTTTTCAACATATCACTTAATTTTCCAGTGCCTCACTTCTGAGTCTGTAACACAGGGGTGCTGTATTTACCATGCAGAGGTGTTACAGAGATGAGTGCTTTGGAGAGTGTGATGTTACTGTGTTATAGGACAGTGAAAAGTTTGATGCCTATACTTTTGTTGTTCCCTGGATTCCTATTCTTAAC
This sequence comes from Eopsaltria australis, assembly GCA_034509425.1. NCBI lineage: Eukaryota > Metazoa > Chordata > Aves > Passeriformes > Petroicidae > Eopsaltria > Eopsaltria australis. The sequence goes on along the minus strand of JAVTVJ010000189.1, from coordinate 241,208 downwards.
ATTTTGCTTTGCCAAACAGGGGAAAGTCACAAAGCTCTCCAAAATCATAGCAATCTGCTGTTTCTGCTCTGTTTGCTTGTTCCAAAATCTGTAAAGTTTTATTAGAATCTTTGCAGTGACTTCATATACTTTGTGTTGGACTTTAATGACCTCAGGACCCACATGGACCAGTGCATTTATTGATGTGTGCTGAATGTCCTCACATTTCAGAGGCTGCTCTCAAGACTGCTGAGAGCTTGTCTAAGCCTTTCATTAGATACTGCATGCTTGTTTGATATTGACAGATTTCACAAGTGTGACATTAACAGGAAGAAAAGCATTAGTACCTAAAAGGGGTTGCTGCATTTGCTCTGCTTGCTCCTCAAAACTTTTAGATAAATAATGATAGTAAAGCCTAATGTTACCGTGCTGGAGGGCAAGCAGGCCCCTCGGTATCACAGGCAATACAATTCATAAAGACACAGAATTAAAACAGCCTAAAAGGATGGGATAGAGCCTCTTCAAGCCTTGAAAGGGAATCATTGGCTGCAGGGTGTGGTCTGGATGTTACAGGAGCCTTGATTCATTATCATTAATGCACTGTTTGCACAGCATTTGTAAATGCTGTAGAAAGGTTTATAAACAAGTGTCAGATAACAGAATTACTTGATGAGCTCTCTAGTCACACAAACTGCAGATAGATGGGCACTGATGATGGTGATAAACTGAATTATTTCTAATACAGTTTAAAGGAGCTGCAAGGGTATGGTGTGGTTTGCATTTGAATGAGTTTATCTGATCCAAATGGTTCAGTTCTTAAATCTGTGTTTGGTGGAGCAGGCAGAGAGTTTTAAGACCGTAAGATCATTCAGGTGAGAATGGACCTTAGAAAGCCACACCTGAAACCTTTTACTCAAAATAGGGTCAGCTAAAAGATCAGACCGGGTTCCTCTGGGCTTTGTCCTGTATTGAAAACCCCCAGGAATGAAGGTTGCATAGCCTTTTTGGCTCCCCTGCTTGGTTTCAAAGGCTTTTATTGTGGAAAAATATTTTCCTCAAATCCAGTCTGAACCCTACTTGCAACTTTTGCTTGCTGCCCTCCCACTATGTACCACTGTGAAGAAACTGCCTCCAGCTCCTTCCTGGTTATCCTCACAAGCACTACTGTTTTTCTAAGCCATTTTCTTCTTCAAGCCAGACAAGCCCACCTCTCAGCCCCTGCACACTGGGCAAGTGCTCCAGTGCTGATGGACTGTATGCTTTGCAGTCATACAGATTTACAGGAAGACACCCAATTCCTTCAAAAGCAAAAACTTTCATTGGAAATCTCTGTTTCCCCTGTAGGAAACTGTTTCCAGTTCAGAGGTGGCCCCAGCAGTCAGCTGATGGGCTGCAGGGCTCCTGGCCTCGCTGGCTCTGCTGCGCTGCAGCCACATTTGGGGCAGATTGTCAGCTGGCATTGCCAAGGGTCTCACTCTGTTCCAGGACTGCTGAAACATTACTCTGGAGTTTCCAAAATGAGGCACTGTGTAATTTTAGGGAGGAGAATTTCCAAAAACACAACATTTTCTTCTCCGAATTGACTTCCCTGTCAGTTCCCTTTTTTCCTTCCCCCTCCAAGTAATTTTCTTCAGAATTGACTTTATGTAAGGCACAGGCTGAACCTACAGATCCTTTTTTTAAAAATTATCCAGAGGATTGTGGGAAATGGGCAGGAGACCCTGTCATTAGTAAGATGTTTGTTTAACAGAACAAAACTATTTCCCTCTTTACTGTAGACTTCAGATTTTGAACAATTATTAACTTGTTGCCTTCCCTCTTCCTTCCTTCCTTTTCTCTTTATAGTTGAACCTGAGGTTTTGCGTTTCGCTCTTATCTGCTGCTTTCAACATGTTAAAAGTAAATTTTTGTGGGATCGCAGGGGCAGAAAGCAGAGGACGTTCTAGAAGGGAGGCTGAAGTAACAATAATATTATTATTGATTTTTATTAATAATTGCACCATTGTAGATATTATCCTAATTTTGCACATGCAGGCAAACTCAGGGTGTGTAGGCAAGCTTGAGAAGGCATTGTGTTGCTTGTTCTGGTGTGTCTTTTCAATGATTTCCTTTCCTGTTCTCAATCTCCCTACTCTATCACCCAGCCAACATCCGTGTGGACTTGGAGGTGACTGCCTGAGGTGGGCAACATCATCAAAAAAGTTATAGATTTCTGCCTGGCATGGTGTTGTATTAAGAAAATGAGGCAAAAAGGCCAGTAAATTTCATTCATCCACAGAAGGTGCCTCACAGCGTGAGGTTGAGCTAGTGGACTTCTGAGCCACAGGAGGCTGTAAATGTGAATGCCATGCTGGATGGAAAAGGGCCTAGAAAACATTATGAACAGTTGTAACATTTGAAGTAATAATACGGGCTTAATTAAATCTCATATATGAGCACATTGGCTAGTCTCTGTAGGGATCAGGAAGGATTTTCCCTTATCCATATACAGCATTTCATAATTGGTCAGGTGCATTATGGGGTATTGTCTTTCTCTAAATCCGAGACAGTGATTAAATGCTTCTGCTAGAAGTGGAATACTGGACATGAATGGTTGGCCTGATGTGGCATGGCAGATTTGGTCTTCCTTTGGATCATTGGTTGTTTTCCCTTGTGATTTGCATTTTGATTCTTGTAATCTTTGACATTTTTCTAGCTCCCTAATTAAGGTAATGGCAATAAGAATCTTGGCTTTCACTAGGATATTAAATTTTTAGCCTTTCTATCAGTACAATAAAGGTTGGAAGCATGACCCAGACCTCTGAAATAGAAGAAACCCCAGGCCATCTTATACTGCATTGTATAATTCATTGGTTGCTAATACTGTCTTTGCATGTTCCAACTCAGAATAACTACATAATCCATAGATTTTTCCTATAGCAAAAAAAAATTAATCAGATGGGAAAATGCTTCTGACCTTTGAAGTACTCTGGGAGATGGATAAAAAAGTGTTTTTTATGCCTGTGTGTTTGTTATCACTGCAGTAGTTGTGACTACAAGACTATTTCTACACAGACATTCAGTGTTTGTGTAGCTGGGAGCCTGGAGAGCTTTAGTCTTTTGAGAGGGTCGAGAGGAGTATCTAAACCCAAAGCTAGATGTTCATGTGTGCCTGCTTAACTCCTACCTGATATGTGACCCAGTGTCCTGGAGACTGATATAGCTGCATAGGTCTCCCACATTTTGAAGTCCTAATGTGGTCATGCAAAGGGCAGAGGCACCTGGAATGGTGCAGACGTGAGATGTTGGATCTTGGTCAGGATGTGCCTGCAGATGTGTTCTCTTATCCTGGTGGGAAATGCTGGGGGTAGCAGCTGAGAGCTTATCTACCACTGAGTACAAAATGTTTAAAGCAGGCACACCACGTGTTTCTGACTGCTGTGTGCAGATGCACAACCTTATAGAGTTTTGTAATGGGAGAGCATCCACCAGTTGTATCCATCTGCTGGCTGCTCATGGTACCATGGAGTTGGAAAGGTCATTTTACTGGGGCAGGAGAGAATGGAAAAGGGTCAGAGAAAACTTGACCACCCTGTTCTATCTTGCCTGATTGAAGGAGGCACATTAAAAACAATCCAATTCCTATGCTATATTTCTATAGAGAGGCCAAGATTACTATAATTAAAAGACCTCTCTCCAGAGTCCTTTATAAAAGATTTATAAACCATTAAGATTGCTATTAATTGTCACTGATCATTGTTTCCAGTGAAGTAGGAGTGAAATTATATATGGTATTGACCATGTCTTAAACAAGGAAGGGCCATCCCTGCCCTGAATTGCTTACAGTTATTGCCCAGCATATGTATTTGAGGGATGCAAGGAGTATGAAATTGATCCCCGGTGAGTTTTGTGTGGAAGCTTCTGATAATGTTTTAATAATACTCATGCAAGAATTTAGCTTAATTCTCAATAATTAATGCTTGTGAAAAGTTTAATATGTATTTATTTGGTATGTGTGGCACATGAGCAGAATAATGAGTTATGTATGCATGAAAGGGTTTTCACCTGCGTGTTGACTTTTAATTCTTTTTTTAAATGCTGAACAATAAGGTTTATTTTAATTAAAAGAATAAGGTGGGTTATTCCTCCAGAGTGATTTTGGTTAAAAATTTAATTTGTGTTGTGTTAATTTCCTCTTAACTGTTTGCAAGAAAATGGCATGGTGGAACATGGCTCTGTGCAGAAATGAAAAATAAAGTATGTTTGCAGTATATAAAAAAATTCTTTGCAAAATTTGCAGAAGCTTGTCTGGTTAGCATATGCATCTGTGTGTTGGTCAAATTATATGCTTTTAAGTGAAAGTAAGTGAAGAAAAATTACTAATGACATCCAGAGCAAATGCAAAGTGGTTTCAGTTTCTTGAACAGGGCACCGAGATGTGAATCATCATATTTTCACTGTCAGAAAAACTGGAGTGGTTTTTCCTCAGGGTAACAAAGGTACATGTCAACTGTCTGAATCAGAAATCTCAGCGAAGGCTACACACATTAGTTTTACTATGAGGTAAACTCCCTCAGGTCAACCCCAGGTGGGGTACAACACTCATCTTGGCAAGTTACCTCATGGTAAAACTTGTAGTGCCTCATTGTCACTGTTATTTTACCTTGACATGCATGTTGGCTACCCTGAGGTGAAAATACTGCCTCTTTATCAGCAGGCACCAGCCCTCAGTGTATGTGCAGGCCAACACTGTGCTCCTTGACTGTCTCCAGGTGTGACAGTCAGCTTGTACCTTTGCCTACCCCATCTCTTTCTGCCTCTCCTGTGCTCTTCACGACTCAGAGGAAGTCCAGCATCTCTTGTGAATTTATTTCAACCCACGTCACCAGATCTGTCTCATAAAAACTTCTCAGGCTGTCAAGGGGACTATGTTAACTAGTTTCAGAAAACTGTAATATTATTGAAAATCACCATGTGGTGTGTATTCTGAATATGGCACTGAGACCTCCCTGTACCATGTTTTTCCCCTAGGGGCGTCTCTCCAGACTCCTCTCCCATCTACTTCTTCGAACATTCCTGCTGGCTGCAGTTTTGCCTTCTTGTGCTTGGCATATCCCCACTTCCATCTCTACCAGAAAATAAGGGCCTCCTTATCTCTCTCTATCATCTCTCTCTCATTTGCTGAAGGTCCCTTATTTGTTCCTGTGCTAGGAGCTGGGAATATAATTTTCCTTCCCACCAGTCTTATCTCCCAAGCAGAGCAAAAAGAAGTAAATTATTCAGTTGACCACATTTTAGCTGTAATGGAGTGAGAAGCAGATGGTTAATAGCCATTGTTATTTTTCTTTTCAGTATATAAACTATTGCAGGGGGAAATAAAGGTATTGGTTTGACTGGGGAGAGGCAAGGGATTGCATGCATCCTGCACTTTTCTCTTTGGGTGAGCGGGTTGTCATCAAAATCATATGGTCTGTGCTTTGATTTGTAGAACTTTTCCTGAACATTGGGCTTGCCTGGAGATGACATTGAAAAGTTCCCATATTACAGGCAGACAGCTGAATGCCCTCAAGCTGAAAGTAAGACCTTGCTTGACTTAGAAAATGAATGTCATTTTTCTGGTATTGTTATTGAAGGTAGTGTTATACTCCTGTGTATCTGAACATGACAGCAGTTACAGCATGAGTAAGTGCTTATAATCAGCTGTGATAGTGTTTATTTTAGAAGTCGAGTGAATCACTAGAAACTTGCTTGCTGAATGATTTTATTGGGGAAAATGATTGTCTTGCAGCTATATAAACTCACAGACAACCAAAAAAGGATGTGGTACCAAGTCATCACAACAACTGAGATAAATTATATGTTGTAGGTATGGAGGTCCTCTCAGCTTAGCAGGTTGTGTTTGAGAGTGCTATTTGTCTATTACTCTTTGAAATTTTCCTTTGGTGAGAAATTGTGTTTTCCCATCTCCTTTTCCCTACACCTTAAAATGTCTAGTATTCCAACATACCTCTGTCTACCCTCTACATTCCTGTTAACTGAGTTATTCTTCAACATTGATCATTGTCTTCTCCTATCAGGAAGCTGTAGCAGCAAAGGGCCACAATATTCATGTCTGTTTGACTCCCTAGATTTGATTCTAAGCTCTACTAAACCCACCCAAGGTCAAACTCTTGATTTATTTGAGAGTTCAGGCTTCTTATCCCAGGTCCTGTGAGTGATCTCTTCATGTGGGTGGCCTGTGTGCTAAAAGGTTGGGCCTTGCATTTTTCTAGCCAAGTCACATGTGGGCCTCTGGAATCTCAGAAATTTTCCACTTGACAGAAGAAGGGGACTTCAGAAGCACTGCTATAAGTACTTAGAAAGATAGGCTAAGAAAACATTTGAGTGTGCCGATACCCTACTCTCCTTCTCACTTTTGCAAAATGGTGGCATATTTCTTTGAAGCTGCAGTTTGGCATAGTTGTGGGTATAGCTGGTTTTGACCAGGATTTGCTTGTCTGTCTACAGAAGTGGTAAAAGGGCTTAGAAAGCTGCATCAGTTACATCAGTATGTTTAGTCTTCATTGAATTTTGAATTCATGATGTCATGACGAGAGCTTCTGGAGCTTCAGGATCCTGTGAAAAAATGCTATTCCTTAGAAAACTGTGTGTTAAAGGTTCAGCAGATGTGCCAAAGGAGTATCTTTGGGGTTTCTGGGTTTAAGATGCATGTCATTGGATTTGACTAAGTACAGGCTTATATTATTAGAGAATGGTTTTAGCAGAGGCAAATTACCATTTACAGGTGAGAGCAGTAACGTATTTCCTTTGCCTTTAAGGAGAATATTTTCAATTTTTCCCAAGTAGATATGAGTTTACAGTTCTTTCACACAAATTACTTACTGTGAAGTCTTCTGTAAGCAATATGGTGGGTCATTAATGGCCTGCAGAGGAGACAGTAAGTGGAGACAAGTACCTGCAGGTGAAAGCCAAGTAGATAAATATAAGGTACTTTGGAACCTGTTTCCTTATCTAACCTTTTAAGGTTGTCATTAACAGTTTCCTGTTTATCCTTCAGTTGAAATCTCTGCTCACCTTAAAGAAGCCGATTGTTCAGTGGGAAGACTCATTAGGAGCTGTATCTCGCTCCATCTCAGCAATTGGGCATACAGCTCTGAGGTTTTATTCCCAGTTCAGGATTGGAAGGCTGCTTTAAGTAAGAAAATGTTGCTGAAGTCTATTGTCTTTGTCTATCAGAATTTACTTGCTTTAAAGATAAAGGTTGTGTAATACTAATTATTTTTTTGGTATGTGTGTATATTTTTTTTGGCCCATTTTGAGACTAAAACCAAGAGGTATCTCAGGGGGCTTATGGTTAGCTCACACTATGCAGAATTACACACAGTAGGAAATCTGGGGATTTCTCTCTCTTGCTTCAGTGGCTCTAGCAGCTTGCCCAGCAATCCTATAGCAACATGTTGCAAGGGTCATGGGTTTGGAGCAAAGCCAACGCTAGTGTTAGCAAGCAGAATTCCTTGTGACTCCACCTTTTTTTTTTCTTTTTTTTTTTTTTTTGCTACTGGCCCAACACAAGCAGCAAAAATAACGTGTATGAACCTGTTTCCTTGTCTATTCTGGTGGTTACCCACTTTTTTCTCCCCCAGTTCAGGGAAAGTGGGGAAAAAAAGGTTTGCCCAGCAGCACTGCAGGTGTCTGTCCCTCTGAAAGAGTCCCAGCGGTGTGGGCGTGCTGGAAAGAAAAATCCCCAGTGACTTCACCCAGCTTGGCTTGTGGTGGTTACTCACAATGAGGTAAAATTTTTTTTTCTAATATTTTTCTTTTTTTTCTTTTTTTTTCCTTTTTTTTTTTTTGTCTGCATGTTTAATGCTACATCTGAATTTTTGCATATGAGTGAAACTGCAGCTCTGGGACTGATTCAGGGAGTTTTCTCTGCAGAGTAATTTTGGTGAGTAAACACAGATAAGAGGAAGCTGGGTTAATCCAATAACTCCTCCCTCAAGGGCAGGTGCAGCAATGTGGCTCAAGGTACAGAACAGAGGAAATGCCTTGTTGACACAGGTGATCAGAGCAAAGTGGCCAAAATTGATATAATGATACGAGTTTGCAATGCAAAGCCCTGCTTTCTCAAGGCTGCTATTTGCAGCCCTCCATAGCACATCTCTGGTCTTTCACCTCTGTTGATCAGGCATCCTGTTGTGGGTGACTTCCTAGCTCCTCTTCCTGATCTCTCAGTAGCTGCATTGCTACAATGTAGCTTAGACTGTGTTGTGTTAACCTGAGAGGATTATTAAAATAAACTCTGAGTCATATTTGAGCTGTACGTGGGATAAGATGGTTATCAAGGTTTATTTTTTCTTATAATTAGGTCTCTTAAATATTGCCTCATTAGATATCTTCAGTGACTGTTGGAAAAGTCCTCAGGGGACTAGGGCTTGTTTGTTTTCAAGGGAAGTTCACATGATAAATACAGAAACTTGCAACTCTGTTTAGGTTTTTTTATTAATGACAATTAACCAGGCATTTTTCTTTAATCCTAGGTTCTTGTCCTGATTTCTCTTCAGCCTTTCCACTGTTATTACAGCTCTGGTATCCTATAGCAAGTAAGAACATAACATTACAACTGTTCACACGTGGGAGATGGAGGAACTGCATTAAGAGCCCATCAGATAGGAAGGTAAGAGGCTGCTTAGGTTTGTATGGAGCCACTTCCAAGTTTGGCAAGCTGGGCTGGAGTGCTTTGGCCCAAGCTGAACTCAGCACTGCTGGGTTTGTAATGGCTCTAAGCAATTATTTTCTAGCCTGTCCTTAAATGTTTATCACCCAGGGGCTCAGGCATGGCCTGCTTTGTTTTTGTGGTATTCTTCTCCTTTCTCCATGCTTAAGGGGCTGCCTGGCTAACAGCAGCATATGCTTTTCCCCTGCTCTGCAGCAGCCTGAGCTTTCATATTGCCTGGCCCTTGCCCTCCTTTGCTCACATGGCTGTCAGCTGGCTCACATCCATCTCTCAGTGCCTCTATCTGATAAGACCGGTGCTGTTTAGATACATTTTGGGAAGTGTCGGAAAATATCCAAGGAGACATAGTTCTTTTTGCAGTCACCTTTTTTTTATAATCTGTCTGGAAATCTTGATCTTCAAATTCTGCTTCTCCAACAGTCACCACCATTTTTGCCTCCTCCTGTGTCTCCCCTCACTTCCTCTTCAAAAACAGGAATAACTGGCTTAGTGCTCCTACTTAGAACTTGTGGTCCAATGGGCATGTGGGACACCACACACAAAGTAGGAACTGCTCTGAGAGAAGAAAAAGGATGTTGCTGGCCCTTTGAGGCAGACCTCTGCCTTTCTGCTTTCCACTCTTGAATTATCTCTAACTGCCACAAGTTTTAGGTGAGGTGGTTATGTAGAACTAACTGCATAATATGATCTCTCCAATGATAGCTTTTATAGTCAAGTTGCAAAGTTTTTTCCATTTCTTTCTTCATTATTCTTTTTCTTTGTATTCTCCAGTTCTTTTTTATTTGCTAATACTGGGATATCTAAGAAATATTTTTAAAAAAACTGCTAAATCTGGAATGCTCACAAATTTTAGTAGAAATGCCTTTTTATTTTTCTGCAATGCTGTGTCAAAGGTGCAGACATTATTTGATACTTGTCAGTATTCTCCTCAATTCAAGACTTTCAGCCAAGTAGTTAGGGACAAGGAGGAAAAAACATGTGGTAAAAATGATCACTCTTGTATCAGGAGCAATGAGTTGTGAGCAAAGACCATGAGGCTGGGACTTCTTTCTCTGCCTGTTTTGATGGATTGATCTGTGATTAATCTGCAAACAGGAAGAAAAAGGGGGTAATTAGCAACAAATAAAAATTGGAGTGAATAATCTGATGAGTCAGAGGCATAGATTAACTGTATTTTACGTTTAGGGACTATTTGGAAAGGTTAAAGCTAGGAGGAGTTCTGGAATAGGCTGCATCAGCAAACTGGTACATTATTTACTCTGGCAAGGTTTCCAGCAGTAGGAAAGGCTATTCCAGGAGGTGTTAGTCTGGGCATGGTCAGCACTGGCTCAGAGTTTGTGTAAAATGCAGATTCAGGAGATTACTGGGCATAGAAGCAGACTTTAGGAGTTGTAAGGCGCCTCGGAACATCAGCCTGGTAGACTACTGGATCTGCTGAGACATTCTGTTCTCCTCTCTGGAAAAGAGGAATTGGCCCATGCTGTGGAATGACTAACAAATTGTCCCTGAGGACTGGCCAGTTAGGTAGGAAAATGTTATTTACCTTAAAAAAAACACAACGTTTTTTACGCATATTCAAGATGCTAATAATAAACTGCCAGTGGAGCTCTGGCCTTTGCTCATAACTGTGGTGATCTCTTCTCCACAGTATGACTGAGTGCTAGCATTTGTCATTTCACCCAAACTACTCATACACTAAAACTAACAATCTGGCCATCACATCTCTCCTGGGAGGTTTGGACATGAATCATGGAAGAGGGTTTGGGTCTGTGCCACAAGTCATGGGAATTGTGGAAGGAAATTATTATATGCTAGATTTGTTTTATAGTAAACCACATACTGTCCTAGAATTAGACCCCTACTTTATGTTTTCAGGAGCCAATTCAAGAAATCCTAACTCAGATTAAATTCCTCTTATACTTGGATAGTTTGTCCCAAACATAATTTAGGCCCCGAACATAATTTTACTTCTTTTTTATAGTACTTTTTTCCTTTCTTACACATTTTCTCTTTTGATTTTCACATGAAAAATCTGCCTTGATTCCTTGTGTCAGTACTTTTCTTTTTAAAATTATTTCTCTCCTCTTTTAGATAGTTTAAAGGATTTGGCAGAACATCCTCACTTCAATTCTGGTCCATACATTTTTTTTTTTTCCTGCAGAATCTCACAGGTGAGGCAAGGGTTATGAATATCTTTCTGGAGATGGCAGATACTTGGGTTAGACCCCATATAAAGCTGGGTTTTAGTATATGCTGCCCCAGCAGCTAAGTGCACACACATAAGCCAGATAAAAAGCCAGTGAACTCAGGTGCAGCAGGACATCCATTTGCTACCTGATTGTCCACTCTGAGTAACTCACTGGTGGAAAAAGTAGACTGATAAACCCAATGGACAGACTGTAGTAATTTCCCTAACATGCCTTCAAAAACAATCAGACACTTCCACCCCTAAAATATCTAACTCCCCAAAAAACCCCCAAACCTCAGCCATAACCCCCAAACACCGTGGAAAAGAAAGCAAAACTCCCAAAAAGATACTGGATTCATTCTGCCAGAATTGTGTTGTCTGCAATAACTCAAGTCAGGTCTTCTGCAGGAAACTAAAATAGTTTGTGGGAAGCACTCTTAAACCAACCTTATAGAATACACATGACATTTTATTATTTTGTAGACTTTGCTTTGATACATTAGAAGTAATTAAAAGGAGAATACAATTAAATGGAAATTAACTAAGGCTAGATAGATTTACCATAGACAGTGATTGTATCTGGAGCTTAACAAAAACCAACCTGTCATGCACAACCAAATGGTATTTTGAGATATGTACTGAGCTTAAAAGAACTAATATTTCATTTGAAGAGAATAAAAGATACTATTTTGGAACTTATTCTTTTCTGAGGCACAACTGAAGGGTGAAACCAAGCTTTTCCATACAGATGTATGAGACAGAATTCATACTCCACCAAATGAACCTTTATGCTTCCACCTGCATATTATGGCTCTAATAAACACATTATCAGCTCATGAAAATGATGGCAAACAGGTGACTGGAGGATTTGATAAGTCAGCAGCAAAGATTAACAGATTTTTCTCAGGGAAAAGGTACGAGAGATTCCTTTATTTAAAACAATTGAAGCATGTGAATTGACTGCACTTAAATCATTACTGGCAATTAGTATGTGTCGGAAAGGTTGCAGCTGGCTCCAATTACAGGTAGAACTTTTAGAAGCTTTACTTAATTGTATGTGTGATAGTGAGAGGCTGAGCAAACGCATACCAGGGTAAATGTTCTCCCCGTGTAGAAAGGAGAGCAAGATCTTATGAGCTGGGACCTGATTATAGTAACTTGGCCTAGTTCCTGCCTCCTGGGAAATAGATCTTGTAGGGGGAAATTGATGAGAACACAGCAGTTCACCTTGCTGTTCTTCTTTGGGTGGTGGGGAGAGCTTAAAAACTATATAATACAGGCAATACTTCTTTGTTCTTCTGTGGTAGGCTTGCCCAGTTTAAAGTCTTGCCAGTCATATCCAACTTAGGCTGTATAATCAATCCATCCAGCTCAAGGCCAGCAACCTGCTGCTTCAAAGGCTCTGCAGGCAGGGAGCGATTTACAGACTGCCTGGGTATTTTGATGTGGCACTCCTTGTGTAATTGTCATATGTGAAAAACTCTTTCCTTCTATGATGGCAGTATGTTGGACCCAGTGGTATAAAGGCTCTTGGATTTACAGCTGTGTGCTTGGGATGTGTCTGCTGTAGTCACATTATCAGGATCTCTCTTAGTTGCATTAGAGGCTATGGCCACGTGCCTTCACCCTGGTCATGGACCAAGGTGACTTTTTTGTCATTCCACTTCTCTCTCTGGTTGTGTGAGTGTGTTTCTTGTTACGTGGCAAAATAGTGATGTTTTGAATAGCAGACTAGTATGTGTCTGATCATATGTTAGGAGTTGGGATTAAAGCATGTTGACTGCTTTTCATACTTCCATAGAAGCAGTGTGATCCACCTTGCCAGAGAAATTTGTCTTTAGGCTCTTGAAGTTCCAATTGTACCAGTGATTGGTATCTCCTGATGAGCCATATTGCTTTTCCCAGCTCCTGTGCCCTGTACAGGAGCCTTGAAGAACAGAAGGTAAGTATTAATATTCCCATTTAGGGATTCAGTACTGCATATAAACCTAGTGTGTGTCCTCGTGTCAAGATGATGCCCTCAGGTGGAGCCCAGGCTTACTGCTGGCTTCTGGAGAAGGTTTGTGTGCATTTAGTGGAAGAAGGGAGAGCATGGAAAGAACTCTATCTTTTTGTCTCTTTCCTTCCTTCTCTTGTATGTCTGCTGGAGCAGAGAGGCTTAACCTTTGTCATCTGTGTACCAGTAAGTCTTAGCTTCTGTTCTCCAATAAACAGGTGAATCCAGACTACTACATTTTTGAAAGATTTTGTTGAACAATTTCAGAAGGGTGTTACTACTTCATCTGAACTTCTTAGTGAAGGGTGGTGTGACTGTATTTGTGTCTCCCTGTTCCTTAGCCAGCAAACAGTGCCTGTGTGGGCAGAAGCCATTCTGCAGTGTGCCTGCTCTTGGGCCAATGCACGGGCACAGGCACCCTGTTGGTTCCTTGTATTGCTCATAAACCCATGTTTGATCAGCAGGACAGCTACCATGAAACTCATTAGAGCTGCTATTTTGGGAAAGCGGGGTGATGTTTCACATAACATGTGCTAATGTGCAAAGGCTGCCATGCTTGTAAAACTAAATTGGAACTTTGTTGGAGAAGCATTAAGCATTCCAGCAGTGCACACAGACCAAGTTTCAAGTAATTCCTCCAAAATCTTCCCTGTGATGGCTTTTCTACTGACATCTAAATTCCACAAATGTTGCTATAAATGTTGTTGATAATATGTTTTAAATCCCCAGCTCTTTGGGATTTTGAGATAAAAATAGTAATCAAGTAGCAACTGGGAGCCGGGGAAAAAGAATCTGGGATTCCCAAACTCTCCCTATGTTATTGTAGTTTTCTTTGCATCAGCATCAACAAAGGTGTTTGTTTGTGTAGTCAGCTAAGGTAGTTCTGCAGAGGTAATGTTAGTTTGGTGTGTAAGGCCTTAGCAAACAGCAGCACTGCTCTCTCCATGTGATTTGTTCAAAAGCAGAACACCCATTTTTGATGCAAGTATATGATGCCTCTACAAGAAATAATGTGTCATAGGTTTGGTAGTTAATGATCTGTTCTGCCACATTTATTAGAGTTCACAGGGTGTCCACAGTGCTGTGGGGCCTGTGGATGCAGCTGCTAAGCAGCACTGTGTTGCAAATTTGTAATTTCCACAATGCAGGGGCCCATTTAGCATCACTTCAGCTGGGCTTTGCATTTTTTGTTGCTGTCAGTTCCTGAGCACAGAATTGCCAATAGAGGAGATGACCTTCCAAAAGAAACTTTGAATATGTTAAAGCAATGCATGGTACATTTTGTTCCTGACTTTGTCGCAGTGTCTCAAGACAAAGACCTGTTCTGTGAGTGAGAGGGATGTCATCATATTCAGGGCTGTGCAGCTTGATGGGAGATTTGGAAGTGAGCTCTCTTAGCCATTGTTGATGCTAAACCTGATATTTTATTCTGTTTAATTGTGCTCAGAGAGATGAACTTCAGCATTACTAGGCCCAGACAGGAGCTATAGAATATGGGAAAAGTATGGAATAATGCTTGTTGAGACTGCATCCCTTCTCACAGACTCTTTGGAGACCACCAGAGTCTCAGGGCAGGGCTGTCTGAGACATTGCAGGGCCATGTGGCTGTTCTGTTGTCACCTCCCTGTGAGTGCCCTGCTGGCATTGTCTTAGGCCTGTGAGCTGCCTTGAACCTCTTTGGTAGATTGTCGCAAGCTCCATTAAGTCCCTGCAGCTCTTGACACACACCAGAGACAGCTCCTTTTATTTTTTAAAATGAAAGCAGAGATGCTCATCTAGTAAAGTAATTGCTGGGAGGATTTTGTCTTCTAAGAAACAAAGTATTTCTGTTCTTAATGCAAATTTAAACAAATGCAATACTACTCTTAGTGGAAACTGCCATGGGGTATGCAAGAAAGTTCATGTCATGAGAAAACCAGGCTGCTAATGGGCTGTCCTGGGTCTTGCTGGCCACATCTTCTCTTTGAGAACTCCAAGAACTCCACAAATGTCTTTTAATTATGCTTCCACAGCTGAATACTCTGCCTACTTTGTGGGAACAAACCTTCATGTCAAGTAATTCACTGTGAAGAATGGATATTGCGAATAGATTCTTCTCCCTTAGTGGATTTACTTCATGTGAGAAGGTTCTTGGGGAGTAAAGTTTTGGGGAAGCAAATCCAACTTCACACATGGGACATATTCTTTCATGTGCGGGCCACTTGTAATTTGTTCTCTCACTGCTCATGTGCTAGAACTTAGGAGCTGGACAAGATTCTTAGAGATACAACATTAATAACTTAATAATGAAAGCCTTTGTCTTTCTTTAGTGTTGAATTTTTCTTCAATGTTTTCTTTTGTCTTTAGTCATTTTAGTCATATCACTTACCAGCATTGTCTGTACAGATATGTTAGGGATTTTGGTGAGATGTGGGACTTGGGAGGAGGGATTTTGTGGTCCTGTTAGCTGCTCAGACTGTGTCCTGGGGCATAACATCTTGGCTTTCAGGACTCCTGTAAAGTATGCCATGAAACAGCTATAGGAGTAACTACAAAGAGAGGTGTAGCAACATATGAGAACAGCAAATATATAAAATCACCTCTAAGTTCTTTGATTAAAAGCACTCTCTAACTGTAATTTATTATTGTTTTCAATTATAATCCATTTATGGCTCTGGACAGTATAAATCAATAGGAGAGCTTTGCTTCCCTTCAACAGTCTTAATTCTGTGAAGTTACTCAGCTTCAGAGACTCAAATTTCTTTACATGGTTCTTCTTCCTCTCTCACCTACTCCCAACCGAGACTGTCTAAAATGACTATTTCTAACAGTGTGCATTACATTCATGGCTATAGCTTGTGTGTGGGAAAAACAAAAGGCTTTAGAACATGATTTTGTTGAACTGCAATTCTCTGAGAAATGAAAGCTCTGGTGACAAGGCCTGAGGACCCTGCTGCTCTGGGAACAGCACTGGCTATTGCAGAGCTTGGGATGAAAATGGGAAGTCAGCAATATTTGATGTCACCTTATTATTTTTTTTGTCCCCTCTGAAGATAGCAGCAATTGAATTGATTCTTACTTGAAAAGAACCCTCCTTGTAATTCCATTTTACTTTTAATAACCTGCCTTCTTGTCTTCCCCCCACACCTCAAGCTGTGATAGCATGGAGTTCACTAATGGCCCAGGTAGCATTTTGAGTCATGGGATATGTCTTTCTTCCTTAAAAATCTGTCTAGTGAAAAAGCACTTCCTTCTTTTCACAGGTTTCTTCTTCCCCTGTGTGGGAGGCAATCCCTATTTTGTTTCCTCCACTGCCATTCTCATCCCCCATATTTCCTTCACAATGTCTTCTCTGTGTTTGGGCATCAATAGCTGGGCTTCACCCTCCTCAGGGCTCCGACTGGTGGGGATTTGCCTTAACAGCCAGTTCTTTTGTAGCAGGGCTTTTTCTAAGACCTCTCACTCCCCTGGGACAAGCTGTCAGCCCACACAGCTTGTCATGAACAAGGGAATATTTGAAGGTTTTACTTAACTCACTTTCACATTTTTTTAAAGATTAGTATTTTTTTAGACTCTGTTACGTTGTTTTAATTGAGTCTTGCCACCAAAACAAATGAACATTGTGTCACCACTTCTCAGTTCCTTTATACAGCCATGGCTAAGAGAGTTTGGAGACAGTGCTACCTGCAGAAATGTTGAAGTCAGTGCTATGTATAATTGTGATGAATTATGTTTAAACTACTCCATACATAAATCTAGTCACACCAGAACAAGAACTGTGGAAAGTGTATAACATTAATATATACTCATTTCATTCCTCCTTTCATAGGCTCTAAGGCTGTCAGGCTGGCCATGGGCTGGGGAACTTGAAGTAATGAGGAGTTAGATTTAGACATTTTACTAGAAAGCATTGCAGCTCTCCATTAGAAAGGGGATGCCCTTTAAGAAACAGTGCTTCTGTGATGTACAATGGCTGCTATGGAGTAATGAATTCTATGTTTTTTTTTTTAATTGGTGGCAAAGTAGCTTGTCCCATTTTGCAAGTTTATTGAAAAAGGCAGGAGTTAACAAAAACCCAACACCTTGAAAACTCATTTTTAAATTTATAGTGCAGCTTTCTATTCTCTTTGAAACCAAAGACAAATTTCCTATTGATTTTATCAGGAGCAATAGAAGGGCCTGAAAAGACAAGTAATGCTCTTTCTCCCTCATGTGAAAACATGTCATTGGGTTCCTCCCTGGATAGTTTTGGCTATATCTTTACAAACATACACCAAGGACTGAATGTGGCCTCGCAATGAATAACATTTTGTTTATTCAATTTGCAAATCTCAGAATGAAGGTTCCACTTGCCCTGAAATGGGGAGGAAGAATACAGAGCAGGCAGCCATTTGAGGTAGGGTGACTCCTTTCATGAATAGGGGGTGTCCAGAGCAATGAGTCTGTACCCAGAGAGATAATTTTGAGCTGAAATGCCTCGTGTTTGCCCTTACATCTGTCATATTGCTTGTCCTCAGAGCTGCTGAGTGATAAGTGCCCCTAAAAATCTTTTTCTCTATTGCAGGGGAACTAGTGTGGATTCAGTCATGTACCTTAACTCCCAGATGTGAAACTTTTGCTGAGGAACTTTTTTTGGTTTGAGTGGATAATGTCATGTTACATGTCAGGTGTTTTTCAGAGAAGAGTGGCACTTTAACAGCTGTCTCAAAAGGAGGGAATTTCCTTTCCAGTCAGAATGAGCAGGCAGGTCTTTTGTTGATCACCAAGTCTGTGGTTTATTTAACTGGTTGTTTTGTGTGCTGAGGGCCCTAGCTGGTGATAGGGCTACCAGGCTCCATTGCCAGCAGCATACTGTGGAACTAGGGCTTATATCTGACTTCCTACAGCTGCAAATGCTGACAGCAGTAATATTTCACAATGCCTGGGACACAACAACTGGGATGAAGGAGAGAGTCTTCTAACTGAATTCATGCAGTGAGAGAGGCTAAGGAAGAGTGGCTTCCTGCAGAAGGGAAACTGCTCCTAGGAGAACTACCCCCTGCTTTCAAACTGCAAAGCCCACTCCCATTGCTGAGTCTATTCTTGGTTTCTTATGCCCCAATGTGTTTTTTTCCTGACTCGATTTTTTTACTGTGTATCTTCCACTTGGATGTGATTGGGCAGAGCAATTTGTGTCTCTGTTACCTTCAGTCTGAATTCCTGCAATGGAGGATGAGGAGAGAGGCAAGTTTGAGACTTAGCTTGTGCAAAGAGCCATGTGTTAGTTAACACCATTCTTTATTTGCTACAGCTGAGCCTTCAAGGTCAGGTCCTGCTCATGAAATCTGTTGAATCCCTTTTGTTGTGTGGTTCATACAGCTGTATTGGCATGCAGTTACCTTCCTGCCTCTGACTTCAGGCGTGGCTTGCTGGTCAGCCTGCTCTCGTTATGCTAATTGTAAATGCTGGGCCCCTCTGTGTTGGGTATTGTTCTGCTGAGGTTTGGTTTTAAGAAGTGCTGCCCACCCAGAACTGGAGCTAAGGCAAAGAACATTGTTGTACACAAAGAGAGAGGATTTTTAATCCCATATAGATATAAATAGTATTTTCAGTTATAAATAAACATGGAAAATTCTAGTATATTGATAAGCTTCAGCTTTTAATACTGTTGTTCCTTGGCTTTCAAGTTTTGTCTCCAGTCACATATAGGTATTTTCTGCTGAGACACTGGGGCTGCTTTCTGTTGTGAGCTCTTCTCAGTGATTCACTTCTCTGGTCTCCTAAGAAGTTCGTTTGCTCAAGGTGGTGTAACTGTTGTTGTCCTTGAGAATAACACACAGGTCATGGATGATATAGATAACGAAACAGATACTGTTTAAAAAACCTCAGTTCTGACAGCCGATGTTGTTAATAATCCTTGATCTCTGCTGGCTGCTTGTAAACTTGACAGTCTGCTTCAAGGGTAGACTGTTGGTGTTTTCAGTATTAACTGAGAGGGAGCCATGCTGTGGGATGCACACTGGGATATCATTAGGATCAGGATTATTAAACTACATTATAATCTAAACTGGGATCACATCTGAGATTTCACAGTCAGCACAGGACTCACTCAGATTAGTAGCACTTGAAGCTATAGTTGGCAATCACACAAAAACTAAGAATTTAAAATTGGGGTCAAAGTTGGTGACATGACTGTCACTAATGATGACAGGAATATGTCAGGAATTTACAGACATTTTGTACTTTTTTAACGGTGGGCCTAGATAGAAAGACTTTTTCTGAGTTTTCATGGTTCCTCATGGTTATTGTATTAAACTCAGTTCTACAGGGGGAAATCGGCATGGGAGAACCCAGGCAGATGAGAAACATAAGTAGAACAAAGCAAATGCACATCATGTTACAAGACCATACAGGCAGATTAAGCCCTACCTAAGTCCTACCTGCACCCTTGCTGAAGTTCTGCCACAATCCTGCCAGTGCACAGTGCTGGATCCTTAGTGCTGGGGAATAAAAAGTCCTCTTGTGCGTTTTAATGAAACTGCATCTGTAGGACAGTCTTTATTTATTATGTGCATGTTGGAAAAATGAGGTAAAGAAAGGAAAAGAGGTATAAACATTAAAAAATTTATACATTTATTTTCAACACAGCATGCTATGTGTAGCACGGTCAGTGGTCTGTATGACTTCAGGCTCAGTTCAAATCCTGAAATTCCAAGACAGGAGAGTTTCTTTTGAACTCACTGAGAGAGAGACTGAATTTTGTGTGCATTTGAAGTTGATATCAGATATGATCCTTGCAATAAAAGCACTTGATGGACGTCTGATTTGTGATGTGCCCAAGGGTATCTCATTCTGTGGCATAAGTTGATAATGGGCCCAGCCAGCACA
Source organism: Eopsaltria australis (assembly GCA_034509425.1). Classification (NCBI taxonomy): domain Eukaryota; kingdom Metazoa; phylum Chordata; class Aves; order Passeriformes; family Petroicidae; genus Eopsaltria; species Eopsaltria australis. The sequence goes on along the minus strand of JAVTVJ010000189.1, from coordinate 221,486 downwards.
CACCATACTTGTTCCTAAATTAGAACACATACGCAAGGATTGGAATGAAGCTTTAGTGTGGGGAAGTCAAACACAGTCTCAGGCTTTTCCCATAGGCATGAACAAATCTCTTGACGCCTCTCCCTTTCTAATTTTAGTGATAGAGATGTTGCTTTTGCAGGAATTTATAATTGCTGTTGGTTTCTTCACTTAGAACTTGCATGGCTTGTTTAAACAACATTGCAGTTCTGGAGTTCTTTTGCAACATCTTAGGAGGGCACTAAAGCAATATAAAACAGACTAGGCCTGACCTCAGGGAAGTTAAGACATGGGTTCAAAGAGTCTTATTCACTCATTCTTTCTGCAACCCAAGGACAGCAATCGTGTTTTGCACCCCGAGTACTAGTTTGTCCGAGGCACAAATTGCCCCCAAATTTTGCTTTCTGTCTTCATGCCTTTCTATGGCTCTGAAAGGATCTACAGGGTTTTTTCACAACTCTTCTCTAAAAAGATGCCTTTGTTTTTCCTGTCACTGCCATAAATGCTTCCCTCTGGGTCCTGGGATAAAGACAAGGATTGTACTTCTGAAAGTGGAACATCTAAATACTTCCCTTACAGCACTGGGTTAAAGATAACATGATGTTAATTCCCCATTGCTGTAATATCATTGTGGAAAAACTGAAATTTTCTGAAGCGTATTGCCGAAAGCCAGTACAGGTTTAATCCCCTGGTCTGCCCAGACTGTCAGTGTTCCCTTGAGCAGGTTCTTTGGTCTCTGGGTAACTCAATTTCTTATGACTGACATAAGAACACTTCCCTAACATTTTTTTATGCTGGGGTAAGAAGTGCATTAAAGACTGTAAAATCCTTGCAGTCTGCAATGGTCAAACCATATAAACCAGTCAAGTAGATGTCCAAATATCTGAATACACAATCTGGCCAGAAGAGCCTGGGCTCTCCATGAAGCATTGCAGCCCATGCTTTGCCTGCCTGTGCCAGAATGCTGCACCACCTTGTGTGTCATTGTTAATCAGCATTTCCCTTCTTGAAAGGATTTGTTGGAGAGCACTATTTTACTCCATCTCAGACAGTGCAGGCTGACTGAAATCTCTGGGAATGCTCATCGCAGACAGTAAGCTTTGAGGTGATGCTAATACCTCGTAAGGGATCCGCTAGCCAGAGGATCCTGCTGGTGCTTGGGTGTTAACTGAAGATGGTCAGGGCTTCTGTAGTGTCCTAGATCAACACACTTCATTGTACTTCTCTGCATACTGTATCTTGCATCAGATCTGTCCCGTTAAATCAATGGAATTATTTAAATAAATTATTTTTATTAATTTATTATATGAAAAAATTTAGAGCAAATTCCTTTGATGTGTGATATCCTAATCACACCCTTAGGGCATTAGCAAGCACAAGGCACATCTGAGTGTCTCTAATTCCCTAGTGGTGTGATTATATCTCATAATATTCACAACCCCCTGGAGCTTCTTTACTGGTATAAATAAATCAATTATTTAAGTCAAATACTTTGATCATTAGAAGCTGCCAGTGAGTGCTTGAATGCCTGAGCTGTGCAATTCACCAGGAATGATCTTGCTTCTCAAAATGCTGAGCAGCAGAGCTGAGTGCTACCAGCACTTCATTTCAATCTGCTTTATAAATTAGATTAGAAGTCAGTTTCCAATACTTCATCCTGGATAGCAAGGAAGGGAGACCTTTACAGGGGTGGAATTATGAGATATTGCTGCCAACAGATCCTTTTATCATTTAACACTGCTGTCATAGGTTAAATGTGAGCTACTGTTCATATTAACTAATAGCTATTATACTGAAAACTGACACAGGGATTCCAGCTAATGCACCATGAACCTGGTTCACATACACTGCATCATATTAACTATTATTTGCACATATGGATGGAAAGGAGTTTTGAGTCACTTGGGATATATGGCAAATTAGCATTTTATATCATATTAATGAAGTGCTAATTGCTCCTTGCAACCTTTTTTTGTGCAAATTGAATGGGTCCTATTTGCATTGTCATGTAACTGCTGAATTACTTTGCAGCACTTTCATTAGATGAGGCAGCACAGAGTTCATCAAGGAAAAATATTAGTAATTGAGAGATAATTAGTTATGAAACCAATATTGTTTAAAGTAGACCAGAAATACTGCAGTTAACTTTGGTTTAGCTAGGGAATATTTTTATTAATAGGTTTTATAAAATATCTTTCACTTTGCATACATTAAACTGACATCTTTACAAACAGAGGTTCCTGCTTCAGTATTTTATTTTTCAATTCCTGTTTGTCAGGGTGCTTTGCATCTTCTAATGAAACATGAAACATAGCAAAAAATAATAAATAGGGGAGTAGTTTATTGCTGGTCATTTGTCTCTAAAATGAATTACAAGTCTGGAGCTCTTTGAAATTGCAAAATAAGAAAATATCTCTAAAGATATTGAATTTACAGGTTTTTGTGAGTCTGATCAAACAGCAGCCAAGTCCGTAAAACAGTTTAAGAAATGTTGAAGATGTTACAGTCCTAATCATTTGCAGAATCTTAACTATCACAGATAGAGTTTTCCATAAGTGTAAAATATAGTATGTGATATTTTCAGCCAGTATAGATATTTTGAAGAAGAGAGACAGGTGGAAAAAATGAGGTAAAGAAAATTGAAAGGTAGTTTCATGCTAACTTGGGGATGTTGGAGGAAGCATGATTAATTTCTGAAGCCTCTGTGGAAAAGGCACCCAGACAAAATGACATAAATCTCCATCACAGGATTTAAATGCTTTTGCCAAGAAAAAAGTGAGCTGAACTTTAGGTACATAGCCCTTTGCCAGTCAATTTATCCAGATTTAGGGTCTGCACCTTTTTTTTTTTCAGTGAAGTATTGGATATGGAACAGATTGCAAGTTACAGCCAAAAGCAGTGTGACAGCTTTATTGCTTTGCATGGACAACATGCTGTCTTTGATTGGGAAATAGGCTGTGGAGTTCCAGAAAGGTATATACAAAGAAATGCTTTCAGATATTTGTAGTATTAAGGCAAAGGTTGTTAATACTGAATGACTAATATTTTCATTCTGTTTTGGCTGTGTATGCTATGCATTTGTGTAAATTTAGACCTGTGTGTTAATCAAAAAGGGAATCTCTTCTTAAGAGACAATTGAATGAAGAAACTGTGCATAGTCCAGTCAGAGTATATTCTCAAGAGTCTGCAGGGGAGGGGCCTTAGGACTCACACCTCAAACAGACATCCTGAGCACAGAAATAATTGCACAGGACCTTGTACCAGGCAGGCATGAAGCAATACAGCAAGGAAAGACCTTCTTGCTGATCTAGGCTTAAGACTTTTTCCAAACAAGCACAAGCAGCTCAGCAGATTTTTCAGACCTAAAGTTTAGATAGGGACATTTGCAAATTGGTTTGTTTCACCCTGTATGTCATCCTGGTTTACCTGATGTAAAAAACGTGGATAATCTGGATTTCAGTTGTATTCTGCCCACTCGAGGTCCAACCAGAAATACTTGATTATGGTGCTACTTACATCCAGTTTGTATTCAACCAAATGAACTGTATAAATGAGCTGAACAAAACTGTCTTTATGCCTTTGCAAAATGCTTTCCATCCTGTCTACATAAGCTTAGACTTGCTGAAGTCTCTATGGTGAAAAATATTTTCTCTCTCTTTTTTTTTTCCTTAAAAATATTTTGTAGCTCCTGCTATGGCATTCTGGGACACTTCAGAAGATGGTTTTGAGAACACAAGTATTATTTTATTGGTAAAGTCTGAGTGCATCAGCAAAGTCTTACCTGACAGCACTTCACAAGCTTGCTGCATTGTGTGTGTCAGAGTTGAAGTTTTAATGGGCTGGTGAGTTATCACAACAAATGTGGACCTTGTGGGGAATTGTTTACTGTGTGTAAGAAGATGAGAAGATCCTGGGTGTGGACAGGAGAAAAGGGTGATGTGGCAACCTCAAGAATTTTATGGGTGTATGTTAAACAAACAGTTGCAGTCATATAGGAGGTTATCAGGAGCCTCAGGAGATCCAAGAGCAAAGCTCTGGTAGAGAGATAGAGGAATGAGATGCACAAACATTCTTCCCTGCTGACAGGTAGGACTGCACTGGTATATTCCTTTGCTAGTCCAAATGAGTCTGGAAGGGGAGCTAAGCAGAAAAGGGAACTTTTGGTAAATGAGGAAGGCTGCTTCTTGCTTCACAGGCCACTTCCTGTTCCTTGCTCATCTCTTTTCCAGGCATAGCTGTCAGGAGTCCTTGCTGAGCTCCTGAAGCTGACTCTGGGCTATGCAGCTGGTAAGCTCTAGTTAGAATACAAGCCTAACTTGGGTTTATGGCTACCAAAAGCCAGTAATGTTTGGCACAGTGTTTGCTGACCTGTGAGAAATGAGTTCAACTTTGCTACAGTTCCCTGCAGTTACTTTGCCTGGTTAGAAAAGCACTCCTGATTTCCTCAATTGGCACAGATTTTTTTTTTTTTTTTTTTTTTTTCCCCCCCTGTGCCCTGTGCCTATGGAAGCAAAGGGCTCTGATCATGAAGCAAAGCCAGTAGATGTGTGCCAAGGACGGGGGACTTCAAGTCAGGCTTGGAGACACCTTGTAGCAATGGCATGGAAGAGACTTAATTTCTGCTGATGAGATCCACACCTCTTGTTTGTCTTAAAAAGGAAAAAAAAAATTTAAAAAGAACACTTCCTTCTATGGGCTGATGAGTAAGAAGCTTTTCAGACACCTAAAATTAGTAATGTGAAAAATTAATAGTTCAGAGTCCAAAGCAAAGTTTGTGTGACCTCAGAAAGGGAGGGAGAGAGAGTCTTCAAGGGAATGACAAGAATCTAAAAATATTGATTTCAATTTGCCATGGGAGGGAGCAGGAGAAACAAGCCATTGGAACAAGTTCCTGAAGTTTCCCACTAGCTGGAATGTTGAACAGCAGAGTGAAAACAAACATTTCTGTAAGGTTTGCCTTCTCAGAAAAGATTAAGTCCAGTCCCTCTTGTCTTGCACTCTGTCACTGGCAGCCTCTGGTCCTATTTGCAACACCAAAGAAGACAGAACTTTCAGTGCTGGTGGTTTGTGGGAAAAAGGAGAAAAGCTCTGGAGGATGTTTTACTTTGGGCAGGGATTTCAGGCTGCAGCAGGATCCAGCCTGTACACTTGTGAAGGGCTGTGCTCGGCCTCGGGGCTGGAGGAAGACAAGGGTACAGTCATGCTCCATGCTCATCAGAGCTGTAGGTGTGCCTGCATCAGGCAGCCCTCTGCCTTTCCCCAAATTCAGAGTCCTCAGCTCAGATTTAATGCGGCATCCTGAGCCCACATGATTAGATTCTGCATTTTGTGTGATTTCAGACCAATCACTGTCTCAGGAATGCTGCTCCTGGGTCAGTAGCCCCTGTAAACCCTGCCTCAGATGGCCCACCTCTCCCTTGACAGGGAAGAGCACAATGTGCACCTGTGTTTCCAAGTGGCCGGGCAAGAAGGAAGCTTTGATATTTGACATGTCTTTTTCCTCTTTAATATGGATCCAAGCAAAATCACTGCCTCTGTTGCTTTGCATCTTTGAGAAGAATGTAATAACTAAAATAAGATGATAAATTGAAATTTGGAAATGGAAATGGCTTAAAAATCAATGTATCTGAAGGTGACTGAGCTATTAACATGAGATGAACTTTCTTGTGACCTATATGCATGCAAAGATTGACACCTATACAGGATCAAAGGAGCATATGAAAGGCTACAGTACATGAGAGGAAATTGAAAATGTGTAGGCTGTCGATCTCAAGAGTGGCTTTTATTAGTTATTGTACATAATAAGTATTGTGTCAGAAATGAAAGGGATTAACTCTCACCCAAGGTACTGCACCTGAGCAAATATTGTCTTGCCTGGGTGAAATTTGTGCCAACACAAAGAAGACTTGGTATGAGGCTATGTACTGCTTAAGTCTTACTTAAGTCTTCAAAATGAGGATTGTGGAGGATTTTAATGGTACGGAAATATAAGGACAAATTTCAGCCCTTATATTGCTACAGTGTGTACCCCCGGGGCTTCTGGAGTCATGTACAGTCTCACCAGGAGACATCAAACTGTTGGAAAGTGCTTTCTCTGCAGACCGACCACTTTCCAGATTTGGGAGGTTTTCATGTCACTGAACTGAAGCTCTGAAAGACTGTTAGACAGAAACTAAATGGATAAATGAGTTTTAATGGCTGAATGTTTTGTTCTCTGCTGTGTTTTCCAATGGCTCAAATGCTTTGGTCTGTGTGAGCAAGCAGAATAATATTTTGCTGAGGTCAGTAGGTTTTTCTGTGAAACACTGTACATTTTGGAACAGCAGTTGACAGTTTGTTGTTGGAAGTATGAATAGAAAACTGGAAGTTTCAGAATGAAAGTAACATATATTTTCAGGCCTGAGGAGCAAAATTCTATGTCTGGAGAGCTAAGGAAATATTTTTCATGCTGAATCCTTCTGTCCAGATCTGCTTCCAGCAAATGATGCTCACCTTTCAAGCACACTCTTGCACCTGTGCCCAGTTTGCACAACTCTTACTAAATATTTTCCAGTTTGTGGAAAAATGGTGAAATGGTTTCACAAGAATGCAGACCATTGACTTAACATCTGTTCCGATATTTAATTGCCTGTCTTTAGTGATAAGGCATGCCTATGTAAGCTGGACTGTAACCACCAGAGGAGAAAAGAATAGGATATAATCTTGTACACACACTATTTTCAGAAAAACATCTCCTAGGGCTTTTTTTTGTGACTCCCGTATTTATTATATCTGTCCTTTATCCTGGCACAACATAGGCTGAGAGGAAAAGAAATGTAGAACCTTGTGGTGTCTTTCTGTAAAGCTGCCTCTCCTGTGTATTAACGTGTTTCCAGGGATATCTTGTAGTGATGCCTCTGTATTTTCCTTATATGTTCCAAGACATGGAGATCACTAATGGGGTGTGAGAGACTTTGGGATATATCATATGAAACTGTTCCTTCTGAAAGGATGTTACTGCACCAACAATGCAATATTTTTGAGGGCTTTTGTCACCCTCACTGCCCTCATTACAGCTTACACATCATGAGAATGCTTCTCTTCCCTGCCACGTGAATTCCTAAGCCCTTGCTATATGGCTGGCTTACTAGAGTTGCTGGTTAGTCTGAAGGATCATTTTACACAGTTCTGGGGTTTTCCTCCCTTTTTTTTCTTAAATTCTTTGCAACCAAAGTATAGTCTGATCTGATATTATTAGAATAATTTATTCTGTTTCTCTATTAATTTGTTCTTACACATATAATTGTGAGCACTGTATTTTTTATCTTGCATTGGTGTAGAGGTTGTGTTCTGAGCTGAAAGTGATTAGTGATTTGAGGAATCCAGGCCAACGCTGGTTTAGGTAAAATGATCACACATTAATCGATCTGCTCTGCATGCCAGGAGGCCTGTAATGCTTCTCTGGCATTGGAGGAGGCCATAGGGTGGTGATGGGCTCCTCTGTCTTTCATCTAATACTTGCCCAGTGTTAGAAAAGTAGAAAGCAGGTTATTGTCCTCACAGGATCCCTGTGAGGTTGGCAATACTGCTGTCACCATTTTGCAGATGAGGAAATTTTTGGCAGAAGAGAATCAAATGACATATACATCTAATATACATCAGAGAGTGATCTATAGAAACACGAATTTTGTGTTGTCTTTTTACCTCCTTCTCTAGTTTGGCAGGAGACTTTGTATTCTTCCTGATTTCTGTCCTAGTCAGAATTTTTCTGTTATCTGCTCAAAATTAATTTCTGTAACTTTCCATGATTTCCCAAATAAAAATATTGGATTGCATTTGTGCCATGTTTACAATGTACATGGAGGTGACAAGAAATCTCAGAAGAGTCAGATCATGGATGTTCAAGCTTGCATCTGTATTGTTGTGACCGAACTGTGAGTAAGCATAGAGCAGGCAAAAACCTTTCTGTGCTAGGTGAATTTCTAGGGAGTTTTCCTTTCCATGGTCAACAAAAGGTTTTGGAAAACAGGATGATTTTTCCTTGGTATGTTTTTGATACATCAAGGCAAAAGTAAGGAAATATCAACTTTTTTATTATTAGGGGAAAAAATGCATTTAGATTTTTTTGTTTGATCCACTTGATCCCACATTGAAGAGAAAGAGAAGGGGAGAGAGAGAAATCAAAAGTTTTTCTGTCTTAATGATTTCTAGATAAACATCACTAGTGAGCTTATTAGTGTGGCATTTTCAGTGGAAATACATTATTTCTGCTGGACAAAATGCAAGAATGTTTTATCTAATGGAATTTCCCACTCAGGAATGGAACAATCCTTCATACTGCCATGGCTGCCTCAGCTCCTAATACAGATTTAGCAAGTAGCTCAGAATTATCCATCAGAACCCAAAGACACAGTTGCTATGGTGGTTTTTCAAAACCTTAAAGGGCTATACCAAAAAAGTCAGGAAAAAACATTTTCTGTAAGAATTGTTGGTTGTAAAATAGAAGGGATCCTGCGTTTTCCCAGAGTTACTAGCCATTTGTTTTGATTTCTCCTACAGCAGGTTGTGCCTTGAATACACTACAAAATTTGATTCTGTTCTATGTACACTGAGCCCAAGCAAAGGCCTTCTGTCATAATGTCAATGCCATTTTGCTCTTAGAGATTGTAGCTTTCAGCTTGATGCTTTCTTATAATGACACTACTGTTGTTCATCCTTGTTTTGATGTTCTTTTGATGTAAAATGTGTTTTCTGAACAAATGGGTTTGCTCCTTGTTTATAATTCAAATTGCTGAAGCCTATTTTCACTGGATTTTTAATTATACAGCATTTAATTCCAAAGTTCATTTTCTTTGAGAAGAATCCTCAGAAGACTTAAATACCAGGGTACTGCTTTTTGTTCAGGAAGTTTCTGAGTCACAAAGGGCTGCAGGAGACTGTGCTGAGGAGGTATCACTGTGTGCTTACCCTGATACCACACTGTTTCTGAAATTTGTGTCATTGGTTAGTGATGGAGGTGTGATGGATATGTGGTCTCACCTGGTACAGCTCCTTTATACCTCTATACACACAAAAATGTGTGTATGTCTTCATTCCTCATGTGTTTTTTGGATCTCACTTTCTGCGTTTCTTATTATATACCGGGAAGTCACTTACTAAAGGGTAAGCATTTAGGGTAATATCCTAGCAGAAGTCCAGACTGTGGCTGTGTCAGTACAATGGGCAGGGCCAGGAGCAGTGGTGTTGGTGACCTGTGGAGTTTGGGTGTTAGCACACCCCGGGGCATGGCTGTGCCCGTGCCAGCCAGCACGCTCTGCAGTTGGGCCTGGAGATGGGTCAGGGCAGCAGCGTGAGCCAGAGAGTTTTCCAAGCAGGCAGATACGGATGAGAACTTCTCTTTGGGGAGTGAGCAGAAGGACAGAGTTTAGCCATATGGACATGGGCTGTGCCATAAAACTTGTGCTCAGGGGCAGGGAATTGGCCCTGAACTGCTGTATTTTCTGTTCCAAGGCAGGCCTGTTGATTTCTGTGCCTCAGTGCCAAGCTCTAAGACAGAATGCATTTACAGCTCTCTGTATACAGGACGTAATTTTAATGCTTGGCTCCTGCTGCAAAAAATGTCACAGCGAACTTCAAGAGGATTGTTTATGTCCCCAGAACCTTAAGCTGGAATAATGACTCTAATTTATTTATGCACATTTTGACAGCTTGTTATGTTTTATTCCATAAAGCTAAATGTGGTCTCAACACCTTGGAGTTATTGCTACCGAGTAATGATGCCAGGGAGAGCTCAGGATTTTTGTCTCTGGGCAGGGAAGATCTTTTCCATTCTGTAAGGATTTAAAACTACTGTCCTTGTGTCTGTCTGTGTGTTTGAGAATGTACAGTGAAACTGAGGGGTGATGTGTCCTAGCTGCATAACTGAGTGGGAACAGATCGACTCTACAGCAACACTGAATGCTTGAATAACTCAGAAACCAGTGACCTTAGTGTGGGAGCTGTCACACTCAGACAAGAGATGGGGAGCTCTGTCCTAGAGTAGAGACCTGTAAATGCTTGTTTGCTTTGTAATGGCACTCAGTTTGTTTTAGATCTGCTGAATGATACAGATTGGGTACCCTCTTAGGAGAAACTCGGTCTCTTTCTCTATGGAGGTCTGAAATACAGACCCCTTCCAGTCTGAAAGGGTTGTATCATTTCTGGGTGTGTTTTATGTACCCGTAATATTTCCAGTGTCTAATGTAATGCTTTAAGTTTGATAATATATTGACAACTAATCAAGGTGTTCATAGGAGCATTGAATAGTTTTGAAACAAGTAGAATATGCTATTAGTGGGTAGAAGGCTGTTTTGATGAGGTGTTTAAATGAAAACAAAAGAAACCAACAGTAAAACCAGAACACTGGTCACTGGATTCTGTATGATTTTGAATTTCTTTTCCTGTTGTCTACTGCAATATCTATACTATCAAAGAAAACTGTAAGGAAGCATCCCCAAGCACCACATTGTGTAGACCTGGACCAACTAGATTTCTGTCAAATAATTTACAGGTACCATTCAGGGATGAGCTCCAACCCAGAACCCATTCTGAACAGGTACCTGACCATCTTGTCTTGGAGGTAAAGATGGTTAAATAATATGAACAGGAAATGTTTGCAGACAGTAGCTGTAATCCCAAAGAGCTGTCCCAGGCCTGTTCAATTGTGTACTGCAGATACAGCTAATGCAAGCTTCTGTAGCATATACATTGGGAAGCTGTGTTGAAATAGGGAAGGGAAGAAAGGGTATGTTTAACCTAATCCAAGATATATGGAGATGACAGAAATCACATTAACACAGACCCTGAATTCCTTCCTGAATATCTTCTATTGGCTTTTAACAGTAGTAGCACAAGAAAAATAACATTCGTGACGGGCCAGTGTGGATCCCTGGAGTCTCAGTAGGGACTGCTGAGAGACAAAGCTGTAAATGTGTCATGATGGACTGAAAAGGAAAAGGTACCACTCTAGGGGGGAACTCAAAGTGTAAGTGTTGGCTCATGGGTGACAGAGCAGACTGATCATTGCCTTTGGGCTTTAGTCTGTGTTTTAATGCATTTTTTTTTAATACTTAATTAACTGTTCCAACAGCACAGTTTCTAGGGCCAAGTTTATTTATAGTCCACATGGAGAGCATGAGTGGTTGCTGCTTCAGAAACAATAGGAGGATGTTACTGTGCTGCTGATACAAATGCACTGATGAGAATTGTCCTGTTACCATTCAGTTACTAACTCCTTAATCAAAGCTTTAACTAGTTTTGTAATCAAAGAGAAAGAGCTGTGGCCACACTGGGATTCACATGCAAAGTTGTTAAATTCTAGTGATAGAAGTTTTGTTTTCTCACTCCTGCCCTGAGGGAATGATCAAAGTCAATCTGACAACTGACCATCTTTGCAGTCCAAGGAAGAAGATCTGTTTGAACATGGAGAGTGAGCTGAATTCCCACCTTTTTTGGGTTGGCATTTCATATCAAGATTTGAATCTTGTATTGTGTATGTCTCTCAGGGATGGTGAGTTTATCAGGATGGCACTTGCATATAGCTCTGTGATCACTGTGACAGTTTCCTGGTCTCCAAAGTAATTTCCTGAAAAAATAATATGAAAATCAAAAATCAAAAATGTTAGTCAGTGATTTTTAAGTAATCAAATGCTGCTGAAAAGATAGATATACAACAACTTGGGGCAAATATTGTCTATAACCTTGTGTCTGAGCTGCGTAGAGTATGGTATACTCCACTATCCTTTTTATGAGAAGGTAGAAATTGGTTCCATTTCCTGAAATGGTTGCTATTCCTGCTGTTAGCAGAGGCAGAACTTGAAGATCATTGAAGAAATGAACCACTGGGAATCTGATGTAAGTTAAGTTCTACCATCAGTTAAGTCTGCTGTTGTCATCCACAGGCATTTTTCACTGTGGTATTTTAGCCTTGGTTCCTAGTCCTGGCCTAAAGCATCTACGTTTTTTTCAGAGGTGGCTGGTCCTGACACATAGTGAAGAATGCACAGCCTGTGTCTCTTTCAGGCCTTGGACTCTGTTTCATCTTGCGAAATACGCATAGTTAATCTCTGCTCTGTCCTCTTTCCAGACAAAAAGATACTGGCAATAAGGAGTAGTTGATGGAGTTCCTGACAGCAGGTGTTTCTTTTAATTTGGCTCTATATACTAACATGTTTTTTTTTTCTTGTCTGTGAATTCATGTGAAAATGAGTTATGGACCTGAGGCCTGGACTGCATTAGGAAGTTGCTGTGCTTTAAATTAATTCCCTCTACAGTCAAATGGAACCTTTGGATGTTTGGAAAGCCCAACCACCAAATGCTTTCCTGTTTTCTTATACTATGGATGGGAGTTCTCATCTTCATTCCCACTCTAGAGAAATTGACCCTGCAGGACAAGGGGGTGGTTAGTTTTCTGTGAGATAAGAAAATACATTGTGGCAAACTTGAATGCTCATCTTCTTTTCTAACTTTTCCATTTATTTTATAGGTAAAAATAGGCTGCTTTCTATATACTCCCAGTCTCCAAATTTTATTCCTGGGTATTCTGAGCTACAGCCCACAATAACTTTTAGCATTTTGCAGTGTATGGACAAATGGAAGTAGGAGACTGTGACCTTTTATGGCTTTTATAAGGAGTTGGCACAAGGTTATATAGTTTAATTTGGGCTATATTTTGCTAGCTTTTGCACATATGGAATAGCCTCTTTCTCTGCAATAATCTTATCTATATAATGCTGTCAGAATCTGTCCTACCGGCTGGAGTGAGCTATTTCACACTGTATCTGATATTGTTTCCTTTTTATCTGTTGAGGCAGAGTGCTTTGCTGTATATCCTGATATTCCATGGCTCCCCTTTTGGAACTCTGTTCACACATCTTGATTCCATCTGTACTCTTGAAGAGGTCTGCTAGGTGGAACCTGTGTCTGTCAAACACATGTCCGTTCTGGACAGCAGCCCTTTACGGGTCACGCCTTGAAACATCGCTAATTTGATTTCAAAGGGAGCTATTACAAAATGCCTTTTGTGTTATTAGGCCTCCAGAGAAGGATCTCAGTTGGACACAGTGAAACACTGCAACTGCTTTAGCCTTGGAGTTCCTTGTCAGAACAGATATAAGAATCAGTCACGTCTTTGTCTTGGAGCACTGCACCTCTTCAGGAGAAGTCCCCTGATGTGAGAGGGGATGGCTGAATGTGTGTTAAAAGGTCCAGGGGACAGAATCTTAGTGATCCACAGCATCCATCAGATGCTGTCTAGAGCTGTTGAACAACCTCAGGAAATGAGTGGAAATCTGACTCTTGTTTGACAATCCTGAGCCCTGAGAATGGCACAGTGGGTGCAGAGGGTTGACGTACACATCTGTGCACTCCCTGACAGTTCTTTGAAGATCTGTGTTGCAGCCTGTGGCTTTTTATGATGCAGTCATGTGCATTTTTAAGACTTAGAATTAGACACCTTTGTGCTTGAAGTTAAGCATGACTGTGACTCATTCAGCTGTCACTCTTACAGACTTGGTGTGAGAACCATATGGAAGAGAAGAAGTATCCTAGACCCAAGATTCAAGTTTGTGGATTGCAAGACAGGAGGCCAAACACCGAAACAGCATCTAACAAAAGTGAGTACTTGGTCAAAATTTGCACTTCTATTTGGTCAAATTTCCAACATAAATTAAACCATTTTCTCGAAATAGCGGCTTTTCCCACTGGTAAACTGTGAATTTTCCCCAGCAGCTAATTCACTGTTTTCAGTTAGTTACAGTCACTCATAGGCTTCACAATCTCTGAGCACATTAGAGCCATAGTAGTAGCCTGTCTGGCATTTGTAAACAGGCAACACTTGGGACTTCGTAATACTCTAACTCAGTGCAGTAATGTGCCAAAATAAAGGTCATTTCAATTCCATATTATGTCACGCAGTTTTGAAGTGACATGTGTTTAATGATTTTTCTCCAGTAAATGAATGATAGCAAGTATTAAACTAATTTGCTTTGATGATATGCCCACAAAAAAAGGCAAAATCTTTTCAAAAATATAAAACTAATATTTTACCAGAAAAAAACCCCACAACCCATAACAAAGATTCAAACTCCTACCCAAAGCTTCTGCAATGAAGAAAATCAGACTTCTTGGCCCTTTCCAGATGACAGTTTACAGAAGCTTCACTGTAATTTATTTATGTTCGTCCATCGTTACAGAAAGTGAGGCTGATCTTTTAATAGAGGCAGAAGAGTGTGAAGGTTGCAAGTTGAGCTTGTCACAACAGCTCAACTTGTCACAAACATCATAGGAGGACCACTAAAGCAGTGGAAAACTGGTCCTTATGTGTATGAAGCCTATAATTGTGCATAGACATGTTTAAAGTCTTCTCATTTAGCAAAGCCTTCTTGTCTTCCAACTCTGCATAGTATTCCAGGTGGTTTTTCTCTGCCATCTTTTTTGCAGGCCATGGGCTCAAACAGGCACAACTGGAGCACAGGAGGTGATATCAGAACATCAGAAAACACTTTTTCATGGTGATTTTGGTCACTCACAGGTTGCTCAGGAAGGCTTTGAAGTCTCCATCCTTGGAGGTATTCAAAAGCTGTCTTGTCATGGTCCTGGGCAACTTGCTTCAGGTAGGCATTCTTGAGCAAGGTGGTTGGGTCAGATGACCCCCAGAGGTCCCTTCCAATGCCTGCCATTCTGTGGCTGATTCTGTGGCTGGTTGATCAGGGCTGCTGACATCTTGTTATTTAAAGACCTAAGGGTACCCAGTCTTGGTTTTGGGAATGTTGCTTTTGGTGTTAGCAGTTGGTTGTGTGCCACTATTAAGAAACTAACAATTCCTTCAGCACAGAATAGGCGAGAGAACTGTTTTGATTCTTGGCGGTGTAGCTTTTGTGTGTGCAGGAGGAAAGGTTATATTGAGGCTGCCTCTCCTAGGAGGTCGAGTGAAGATTCCAGGAAGTAGGATGAACACTAGTTAATGGCTGGTAGGGTGAACACTGGGGACGTACACCTCACAGCAGTTTGTAACAAAGCCTTTATCAACTGGTGCTTACAGAAGCTGGCTCTTAATATTCTACATTATGTTTAGTAGTCAAAGAATAAATTGTCTCTTGAGCTGGTCTCACACCAAGTCATGTCTTCTGTTTGGTCACTACTCCCACTGAAATAAAACTGATGGTAAACTGTAGACCAAGAAGTCAATACTGAATGCAAAATAAATTACCTGTTCCCTTTAACCTCCTGTCTGATCTCACTGAGCAATAGGAATAGGAAGACATCAGGGAAAATTTGTTATTATGCTGCAATCCTAAAATGGGACAGCTAAATTAATCCCAATTAATTTCCTTTGGAGAGATATTTTTCTGAATGGCACTTTAGGTACTCAAACTGCAAAAATTCTGTGATGTTGCACACAGATGATAAACCTTCCAGTGTTATTCAACTGATCAATTGCTTTTTTGGGTCAGTGGTTATATGACATTATTTAATAGAGAACAGCTAAGTCCATATAAATAATAATTTAAAAAGCAGAAAAAGATTGTGTATTTGCTGTCTTAAGTACACTGGCCCAATGATGAAATTTAATAATACAACCATTCCTTACCACTCTCAATTGTTCTTACAACTGTCCTAAAATGTTTTACTATCAATAATAATGACAAATATAATATGATATTCCTATTTTTCCAGTGCATGAGCACTTGCATGAGCTTAGATGATGATAACATTTGGCTTAAAAATTATTTTAACAAATTTTGAATTGTTTCTAGTCATATCAAATTCAATGCCAGAAGATAAACAAAATGGTTTCAGGAATACTTTTGAAGCTGTGCTTAATGCATTCATTGTAATAGGAAACCAAGGTTGTTATCTTTTGAATACGTGTGCCATGGAACTAAGAAATATCTTAAGACAACAAAATACTGTGTCTTTGTTACTTTTTGAGTGATACAATCCCAACAAAGTTGGTAGAAGTCCTCTTTTGAGCAGAGATAGCAGGATAGCACTGCACTTCTCTTCCTTTGCTATGATTTCTGTAAAGGGGCACAGACATCATACCACTGGTTTTAATTGTCTCTGTTGCCTGTCAGGGTAAGTTAAGCCTCAGATCCTGTTTTCCCTTCCAGGTGCTGTCCTGGTGCCTCTGTGCTGGGTGCTGGGGCTGGCACGGGGGCACCTGCACTCGGATGAGGGGCTGAGACACCAGGAATAGGTAAGGGCTGGTGCCAGGGATGTCAGAACCAGCAACCAGCCTGGCACTGTGGGCTCAGAGGAGCGCCCTTGGGACTGCAGCTGTGCTGAGGGACTGAACACAGGCTGGGTTGCAGACAATAGTAATGCTTAAAGGCTGGCTGTGCTGTCAGAGCATCATGTCTTGTGTTTCACAAGAGAGTTGTGTGCAGCTTCAGGCCTTTAATGTCTCATGTTTTATCCCATGACCCATCTCCTTTTGAAAAGACATTTTAAAGGTTCTAATATGTATGTGGGTAGGATTTTGTTCCTAGTAGAAGAAAAATTTTTCAGACCTTGCATGCAAATTTTTGGAAACACTGTTACATAAACTTGGAGCATGAGAGATATGAATATGCTCTGTAAATGATGCATTTGCTCGAATGTGTGATCACAATCAAACAATGCATCTTAATTTTTTTCTTTAAAATAATCTTGCAGTCCTACAAGAAATAATAAGAACACCATGAAAACAGTCTCCAAACTTTATTGTTGAAGTTTAAGACTTTAATGAGAATATGTACAGACAGTTACTGTCATAAAATCAAAGCTATTGCTTCCATAATAACCATAGCTTTACCAAAAAAGTAGAGACCCTATATCTATACTATTTGTTTAAAAGACTAATGGTGGGGAATGCTCTTAATTACTTGCCCGTAAAACATATGAGTTACTGGCCAAAAAAAAGTGTAAATTCTCTCTGTTTTGACTTTTGCTGTTACATAGAACTACTACTTAGTTGGCGCCTTATTTTAAAAATTAGGTTTTTTGGAAGGGGGCTCCCCAACTTTCCAGCTTGCATTAAATCTCTGTTTCCCTCTGTGTGCATCCTCTCCTCATTAGTGGTTCTTTTAAATTCCAAGATGCTCTATGCTGCTCCTGGCAGAAATATGTATCTCCCAGTGGAACCTCCCATGCTGGTAGGTTTTGAGAAAAGGCTGTGCACAATCCTTCTGACTTGATCTACAAGGGAGCAATTGTGGCATTGGGATACATATCTAAGAAAATAATTCAGGTGATATTGGAGTGTTGGAGGTGTTTTTCTTATACAGAGTTTGTTTCAGTACATTATAAGAGAAAGAGGCTCTTTTTAGTATTCAAGGAGGGATGACAGATTGGAAGTTATGTTTGGGATGGGCTCTTGTTGCGACTGAAAATAACTGTGGAGTCTCCAGGGAGTCTATTCAACTCTGCCATATCTATGTTAAAAGGAAAAGACGTCAATTGTACTGAAGAACTTGGATAAGTTTCACAAAACCACTTCAGTGTTACTTAGCTTTTATCAGTTTTAAAGAGTGATGTACCTTTTTCAGACAGGATAGGGATATGAAAGGTAAATAAACCATTTCTGTATCCAGGATGAAGGAAAAAAAAAAGTGGATTAGGAGGAACATGGAAAAATATACTGTAAATGTAAGTTTTACTCCATGTAATATCTGCTGTGCTGGCTTTGGTGACCAGCTTTCCACTCTGCTCCGTGGGCTGCAAAGTGGCTGTAAAAGTCTGATCAGAGTGACCATATTTCACAGTCTTTGCATGGATATAAATACCCATTATGTAAGACAGCAAAGGCTCAGACCCAGTTATGGGTTATATACAAATACTCAGTAGGCTCCGTTCCAGACACAGGGAGTTTCCCTGCTCAGGGCAAAGGATCCTCAGCCCACTAAGTACCTGCTCCACTTAATCGTTCCACACTTTTCTCGGCCAAGATATTCTTCCCTGCATTGGAAAGTGCACCTTTAAGATTAGCCAATGAAAATTATTTTTAAGATGCTTTATTTGCCCTTGACAGAAAACTCTCTGTTGGAAGACATTGTGTCACAAAATGGGAACTGTGGTTCAGGCTTGGTCATGCCACTCCTAACTTTTCCGCCACATGACTGCATTGTAGCTTGAATTGATCATGGCAAGCAAACTGAAGCTGTTAGTTCATTTAATTGTCAGTTCTGTGTCTGTGCAGTAAGTCAGTCAATGATTCTTCTGAAATGACTTGCTGCTACATCACATTGCTGCTCACATGGCCATTGGATGTGTATTGATGGGGCTAATGGAGTCACTGAGCCAAGCTCACATCTGGCAATGTCACAGCTCTCCAGATATTGGCCATGGTGGTGATTTGTTCTGCACAGAGTCCTGAAAGCCCAGGCAGTATCAGAATCCAATGTACTGGTTTGGGTGATAATAGCCACAAGGCTGAGGAGGTCACATGAAACTTGGAAGAAGACAGTAAACAGCAAAACCCATGGTGTTGATGGTGGTACAGGATGCACAGGCTAGCTTTACAGTAATTTAGATGCAGCATCACTTGGATCACACTTTCAGTGTGAATTTAGTAGTGGTTTTTAAAATATTGAGCTTAACAATAATATTTTAATTAAAAAACTTTATGATGAACTTCGCTGGCCTTTCTGAACCTAGCAACCATAGATGCTGAATTTTATGAAACAGATGAGAGGAAAGTTTTGATGAATGTTAGAAAGACCAACAGCAATTTTAGAAGTTAGTCTAGGGAAAATTTAATTTGCTCTGAGTGCAGCAATGGACCTGTTACTCATTTGAAAACATCTTGTAGAAACCAGCTGTTAGATCACTAGTTCACCTCACCCTGAAGATAGGATTTCTGTTAACTATGTTCTGTCTTGAGATGTTTTCATGTTATTTTGAAAGCTAATGTTAATTTAACCCTATTTTCCCTCTCTTACATCTCTGATGCTGCTGTTAATAATCTCTGCCTCTTGGATGCTTTGCAGCATTTGCAGACTCACCACTTCTGATCACTGACTACCTTGGCTATATCTGAGCTATTGATACACAGATAAAAAACAGTGTATTCCACTGGTGACCCTTCTCTGCCTCCTTTGCATCTAAAGAAAATTATCTTTTTTTAATGGCTTCTTTTTCTTCCAAGGTTGCTCTGTCTTTGCCAATCACTTTCCTTAAAAATGTCTTTGAGACTTATCTGGGGGACCATAATGATCATCTTCATCAAAGATCAAGAAAGCAGAACAACCTGTAGCATCAGAGAATTATTCCTCACATGTGCAGTTGGATAAGATGGGATTCATGCAACATCTCACAATAACTAATTTTTTTCAAAGCAGAGGTATTTGATTGCTATTTACATGGATAATCATTCCATCATTCTAAGAATTCTTCTAGAAAACAGGATTCTGTGTATAAACTGAAAACTTCATATTTCTGGGGGGGAGGTCAGTGATGGTACTTAGTGTTGTACAAATGATCTGGGATAATGATAAGTAATTTGCAACCACCTGGCACCGTGTGAACCAGCCAGAGAAACACGCCTGGGGTGTATTAGGGAGAAATTATACTGTTGAATATTTTTTTATGCTGAGATCAACTGTGGGGGTTTGACCAAGATTTAGTTCTTTCTCAGAATGAAAAAGATAACAAAAGGTGTGTTCCATTGGACAGCACTGGAGCAGCACTTAGCTAATAAGGTGCTCTGAGCCTATGGAAATGTTGGGAGTCAGTCTTATTACCCTGCTGCTTACTGAGCTGAAGCAAGACCATTATAGGACCAATGCAGTGTATCCATGGGAACTAAGAACTCAACTTTAAGAAGCTCTTAAGAAATAAACTGGTTTTTTTTTTTCTTTTAAAGTAGTTCTATAAGTAGTATTTGCAGAACTTAACAAATGGTCTAAAAATGCTACTTTATTATTGTACCAAGGGAACAATAGGTGTGTAATGGTACTTAAACAGGATGTTACATCTGGCTCACCCAAATCAGGATTATTTTGTAAGAATAAGGATTGATAATATGAATAAGTATTTTCAGGATCAGATTGCACTCTGCATTGGAAATTTCTCACAGTTAATGGTTCCTCCAGCTAGTAATTCACTGCCAGGAAAGCCCTCTTTATTGATTATTATTGTGTATTAATGGATCTATCAGATATTTATTTGGCAAGTTTCTTGGTTAAATTTTCTTTATTGATTTCTCCCAGGGGTGAATGAGCTGCAGAAGTGGAAACAGGCAGTACTCCTCTGATAGGTCTGAGTATTTAAATGTGTTTTCAAAATATCAGCTCTATTACAGGATCATTTGGAACAGACATTTGGATTCCAATAATGTAGTGGGTTGCAAGACTTTTTATTATATAAGGATTAATTCAGAAAGCAGATGGATGGACTATGTCAAGAATCCTAGCATGCAGGGAATCACTGGAGGGCAAATTTCCAGCAGAATTCCAGATACCTGTCTCCAGAAATGTCTGTGAAGAAGTCAAAGCTGTGTGTGCAAATCAAACTACACATTTTTAGTTACTGCTATTATGTGTGCAAATGGAAATTTAGGAAGAATAAGTTTAGTAATTTCCTTTAAATTGATTGTGCCAATATCTGAGAGGTGATTGGATGAATTTATCACTGTTCTAGATATAGCTTGTAATTGCTGCTTCATATTATAAACAAAGCCATTAACTGAAACATATCTACATTCACTGAAATGAATTTCATCATTGAAGACATTGGGGCACATTTAATGCCTTCTTGCTTTATGTAAAGATGGCAATAAATTTTTCACATTTGCTAATATTTAAATCACACTTCAAAGTTAACTCAAATGATTACTTTGATGGAGGAGTTTGATGCATTCAAACCCTCCTTTTTTACATAAACATTTTTTATGGCAGATTTATTTTTGATAGCACCTTGTATAAAGACATTGCCTTCAGGAAGAAACACTGGAATTTTAGAACTGTTTGAAACAAATGTATATGGATATATGTCATGACTATACAGCCTCACATGCAGTTGGAACAAATGGATTTGCAATAATAATGGACCAAACCTGCAATAAAATTCTCTAATATTTCAGTGGACATGACTGCATGAGAAGCTACTTCAGAATGAAGCTCATGATCCTGGACCTCTTTTCTGCATATATATATGAAGGTGCTTCATAAAACAAATCATAGTAGAGGACTTCCTACAGTGTATGGAATTTTGCACACAAGGCTACACAGCAAGATGTAATTTTACCTTATGCACGTGTACCAGGATTTTCAGTTTTACTGCAGTTAAATCTGATGGTAAAACTAACCAGTGGATCAAACAATAGTTGCAATGATGGGGCAGGTTCATGCAGTATTTTTGCTACCTAGTCCTGCAATAAGATAAAATATCAAATGGACAATATTTACAGAGTTGCTATCACTTCTCATAGGTCTATCATATTTTGGTTATAAGTCCAAGAAATTTAAGCTTGAGGTAACAAACTTTGGCATTAAAAACTTGGCGTTTGCTTCTCAGTAATTGATCCAGAATAAAGTATAATTTTGAACTGCTAGATAGTTAAAGCACTTGTTCAGAATGTGTAAATTCACTAATTTCTGTTTGGAAGCACTTGTCAGAATCACAATTTTTTACACAATCATCTGCTACATAAAGGCCAAACAGGTTCTAAAAATTAAGGTAGTTGTTACCTAGTGAGAATTGTTACAAATTATTATCTTTATACCCACACTATGAACTTTAGTATCCTACTTTTTGTATAAGTATTTTATATGAATTTTCAGGCAATGGGAACAATAATTCAAGGCTTGCTGCCTTCATTTGAAAGTTAATTTGGATGAAAGTAAGGTTTGCATTTAAAGCACAAAGCTCTTCCTGCATAAGTGCATGTGTGGACAGTTCTAATTCAGGAATCAAAATGTCTTCTGGTTTCACTAAATCTACTTTGAAAATAGTAGTGTTTAGCTTAATCTTTCATTGAACTGGAATAGGTCTACATACTCCATTCCACCTCTAAATTATGTTGGAAAGGGAATAGCTTTTCTAAATAACTACTATTAATTTTAGAAATATTTTTGCCACTTTTTACATCTGAGTTTGATCTCAGCATGCATTGACATTCACTGCAGAAACCTTTCAAATCTCAAGTCTAAATTTCTTAACTCATCAATAGCAGGCTGCAATTTAAATGCTCAGAAGACTGGGCTCTGAAACAGAATTGAAATGGTTGACAGAAGTGTAACTTAGATTTGTGGCTTTTACCAATCTCAAGCTACAATTGGTTCTCTGTTGGTTATGGGTATAGTAGTAGCAGTATTTAACAAAAAAAAAAGGCAGTGATGATAGTCATTAATTGAACAAATTGAACCATTGATTGTTTTGATACAGAGGAAATAAAGGTATGTGCACAAATCCCATCAATCTCACTTACATGGTGCTACGATTGAGGAATAATTCCTTGCATCAAGACTTAAGGCTGTCAGCTCTAAGGAACAAGTCTTGTTATCTCCAAGTGTCTGAACCGTGCTTAACCATCTAGAACTGTTATATGGTTGAGAGCTTCGAACATAATTGCAAAATATCACATAAGCATCTTTCTGGCATTTCAGTAGATTCTGAGAGTTAAAAATAAAATCTTTGCACTTAGTGTTTTGGGCAACTCAAGTCATTATTCTTTCATTCTTTATTTATTTTTAAATGATCATTTAAGCTCCTTATGCAGTTTTTAGAAAGGCTGATGTGCATACCTGGGTTACTCTGAAGGTCAAATATCTGCATATTGAACATTTCAAGCTGCTGTCCTGCTTAAGTTCCAAATCATTAGCTTAGCAAATGGGAGCCTAAATATAAGCAAAGTCAATAGGGAGGAAAAACATCCACTGCATTGTATGTCTAGTGATAGAAAAAGCTACAGAATGCAAATATAAATTTTTAATTCAACATTCTTTAATTAAAAAAAACAAGCCCACACCACCTCCACTCCCCTCCCCCCTGACAGGCTTGCAAAAACTAGGTCTGAATTCCCAGTGGGGATAATGAGCAACAGCAAGAGTGAATGCTGGGAGAGTAGAATGCAATTGTATTAGTCTCCATCACAATGGGAGGTAAACCCAAATCATTTATAAAACGTAAATGCTGGCAGAACACAGGGAGCTCAGAGCACCACACTGCAGGTGTGATTTATGAGGCTGGGGACTGGCTATAAATCAAACCCTTTTGTTTTAAATAGTACTGCTTCAACGCAGGAGATCAGTTTACATGTAGAGGAAATGATGAAAAAAATGCAGTACATTGCATCCCGAGAATATTAGAGAATCAGCTTTACAATGTGACTATCAGGACCACGCTCAGACAATGGGTATCTGATGCGCAATTTAACGAATGCTCCCACTGCTGAACAGAGTGCCCTAATCTAGCAACTCAGGTTTGTTTCAAATGTATTAATCATGGGATCTATTTTGTGAGACCAGCTGTTAAAATCGTTGCACTTAGGATCAGGAATACATTGGCTATTCCTGTTAACTAGCTAGAGGTGTCCTTTTAAGCCACCAAAAGCCCTGCCTGTTTCTATGTTATCTGTATTTTTCCTTAATTCTAAGGGTTGATGGGTCTCATTATTTAGTGGCCTTGTCCTATGGAAATGGGTGAATAAAACAATTAATTCCCAAGGATTCAAATAGAGAGTAGGCATCCTGTGAAGTTCTGCTCAATTACAGGAAAATGCACGTCTGGCAAGGAAAAGTGCTTTTCTCCCTCTATTGGTTATATAATTATCAAATGGAAGAGATTTTAAAGGTAATGAGCAAAGTGATTTCTTCTGCTCTGCTTTCTGAATTTCCCAGAGTTTATCTTGGCTGCATATTTTGCATTCATTTTACATGCATGCCACTAGAGCCTATGCTATATGCATAAAACCACACTGTGTATCGTGCAATGTGGGCCAGAGAAGCACTTAAAAAAGCTGAGAGAATGAAAGGCCTACATAAAGGTGGATACAGCAGTTATATAAGTTTTCAAAGAAATTTAAAGAGAAACAAAAGCTGTGTGTGTTGCACTTGTGCATATCCTAACCATTTGATGTGGTGGCCTTATCATGGAATTGTAGAATGGCCTGGGTAGGAAGGGACCTTAAAGATCATCCAGTTCCAGCCTGCCTGCCATGGTACAGCTTTTAACAGACCAGGTTGCTCAGTGCCCTGTCCAGCCTGACTTGAAATGCTTCCAGGAATGAGGCATCCACAACTTCCCTAGGCAAACTGTTACTGTACCTCAACCATTCTCACAGTAAAGAATCCCTTCCTCATATCTAATCTAAACCTATTTTTTTATCAGTTTGAACACATTCCCTCTTGTTCTGTCACTACATGCCCTTGTAAAAAGTCCCACTCCATCTTTCTTGTAGTCTCTCTTCAGGTACTGTAATGTCACAATTAGGTCATCCTGAAGCTTTCCCTTCTCCAGGCTGAACAAACCAATTTCTTAAAGCCTTTTCTCATAACAGAGGTGCTCTATCCCTCTAGTCATCTTGGTGACCCCTCTCTGGACTCACTCTAACAGGTCCATGTCCTTCCTGTGCTGGGGACCCAGAGCTGGATGCAGCCCTGCAGGTGGGGTTTCACCAGGGCAGAGCAGAGGGGCAGAATCCCCTCCCTCACCTGCTGCCCACACTGCTTTGGGTGCAGCCCAGGACATGTTTGGCTCTCCAGGCTGCAAGGGCACATGGCTGGGTCGTGTCCAGCCTCTCACCCACAGTACCCCCAAGTCCTTCTCAGCAGGGCTGCTCTGGATCTGTTCATCCCCCCAGCCTGGATTGATACCAGGGGCTGTCCTGACCCAGGTGCAGCAGCTTGCACTTGGTGTTGTTAAGCCTCATGAGCTTCACTAATGATTTAGCTATGTGAATGTAAGAAGTTGCATTGATAAGCAGAGTGCTTTTATGTAACCAAGGAATCAAGAGACATCTTGCATTGAAAAGCTTTATTACTTTCCAATAGTCCAAACTGCACAGACTATGGAAACACATGTACACAATTTCCAGGATTTTTTGGAGGTTCTGGTGTTGATAAAGGCAATATCAGCTATTGCTGGCAGCATTAATATCAATTGCTTGAGAGAAGAAAGTATAATTTCACTGAAATAATTGATTTTTCTTTCCTTACTTATTATTATAAAAACACATCTAATGCCACAAATTTATGAGGCACTCTATAAATGTAAAAACATATTCCGTGCTCAGTAGACCTTGCAGTCTAAATTAGGCCAATATATGAAGAAGATATATTGATGATGAACAGAGAAAAGAAACAAGTGACTAAAATTCCTTTTACCAATTTCTTTCCAGCTGATGATGGGCAAGACTTTTAAAGGTATTTGGCCTTCTCTTTTCTGATGATTAAAGTGCTTAAGTGTCTTAAAAAATACAGTCATTTTACATGTAAAGTCTAATGCACCACAAAAAGCACATTATGTGGGAGAGGAGTAAAGGTGGCTTTGTCTTTTATAAATCTTACATTGTCCTGGACACTAGAGTCAATTTGTATCCACAGCCTTGAAAGGGGCCTGCCCCGGTTGAATAGTCCTCTCAGGTTGCAATGCCAATTGTAATCTTTAAAAAAATTTGCTTTGTGACTGAATTCCTGAAAACTCTTTCTATATTTGGTGTTTTTTTGGTGGGTTTTTTTTGTTTGTTTGTTTGTCTTTTGTTTTTTGGGTTTTTTTTCTGAGACAAACAGTCTGTCTCCTTTGTCTGTGGTGCACTGTGAGACAAATAGTTCTGTGGGTCAGAAGTAGAGTTTTAAAACCCATTTGTGCAAACTTTTCTGCTTTTTAGACAAGGAAGTCACTCAAGGGACCTTGTTGCAACACTCAGGAAAATATATAATTAAAGCTGGTTCAAACACTGAGTTTCTTTACCATTATAAAGGTTAAATACATGAAAAAGCAGAAGAACATTTATATAGCAGAAGTGATAATGAAGGGTTTGCATCTGCAGCCTCCATGAACAGGGGACATTGTGGCTTTTCCTACGTAGAGTCATCAGGAATAGCTGGTAATTACCAAGTTCAAAGCCTATTGTCTCCTCTAAAAAGCCAACTTGTTTTTTTGGGGTTGTTTTGGAATGACGTGATGTCTGATGGCTCTGTTCCTTTTATAGGACTTCTTGATATGCATTAAATTCTGACCAGGGATGGAAAGTAATTTTTGTGAACATATTAACAGAATGATGTGTAATAGATCTAGCAAAGGTTGAAGGCTGGTAATGGTGACTGATGTAGTACTAGAGAGAAAAGAAATCTGAACACTGCTCTCCAAGAAGGCTGAGTGAGGAGTGAGGTAATAAGAGGCTTCATTGCCCAGTTGGGGTTGACAGAAGGCAAGATGATTTCGCTTCTCAAATTGTGCTCAGAGGACAGGAGGCAGTGTATATTTTACATACATGCGGTTGGTGATACGAGAGACTTGTTCAGTGATGTAGGAGGCATCGTGATACCTACAAAGGTCTCCTGCAAAGCTGATGAATACTTTCTCCTGTTGTGGGGACTGACACGTTGAATGCCTCCCTACAAATCTTGAATCCAGCCTTGATGAGTTTTACTTGCTGTACAATCTCATTAAGCTGATGGGTATGGCACTGTGGGAAAATCACAGGAGAGTTTTTGTGTTCTGTAGCTGACAAAGGGAATGTCCTGGACACTTAGAATTTATTCTAATGTTGTGGTTATAATTTCTGGTAGGTGTTGCCTTGCACAACCCATTTCAAAATGTCTGCTGCAACAGCTGCAAGCACGGAATGTTCCAGAGGAGCTTACATAGATATACCTCTGTCTGTGGGCAGAGTGTGTAGTATAAAGAGGGTGATTCGTGACCTTTGCTTCTTAAACCGTACCCTTCCACATAGGAAGCTCAAGTAGGTCATGTACTGAAGGGAGCCAGGAAACGTACATGCATGTGTGACGTGAATCTGATAGCCTGTCTAGTAACCAGGAGTGGCCACAGATGTGCATCCCAGTTTGGCAGATGTGTTTATACATTTTCTGAGATGTAAGGGGTATATCAGAGCTTACAATCTGACCTTAAAAAGTAGATGCCTTTTAAGATTGTATTCAAGTTCCTTGTGACACAAATTAGTTTTCCAACTTAATCAGCATTTGTTACTTGATTCAACAGAGCACTAAAGATGTACTTACGGCAATCACCATTCAGCAAAATTTTAAACTTTAGATACATGCTGTGGGAACAGAGCTTAAAATTAAATGTGGGTTTACATGCATTGCAAAACTGGGTTTCAACTTTGAGCCTCTGAATGGGAAAATTAGTCATGAAAGTTTGGTTCATAGTGTGAGATTTCTCCTTTCTTACTCAGGAGGGAACTGGCATAAGAAGTGTCACTGGAAACCATGGCTACTGGTGAACAGTTAGCAGGATGTTTTAACATCCCTTTTGAAATAAAAGCTAGACATGTGAGTAGGTATAAATTAAGCAGAAATGGTGTTTTTTTAACATATGGATATTAAAAGAAAATTTTTTTAAAGACTGACATTTCAGTTTCAAAATTAAATAAAAAATTTGTAATTCAGGAAGTGTGCTGTCATTTGCAGCCCTCAGGGTCCATATGCCTGCAGACAAACACTCCTTTTTTAATGTCCTTTTTCCAAGATCCTGGGTTTGTTAAAATATAAAATAAATGAACAAATAAAGAAACAATTGTGTTTTGTTATGATTCAGTCTTTTTCTGATATTACCCTGCAGGATGCAATAAAGACATAGAATCAGACTAAAGGGATCAGAAGTATCAGGGGTAAAGTCCTTCTTTTATTCCTTGTTAGAAATAAAGACCTTAATCAATGCTTTGGAGGGTGCCCTGTTGCTGGACCCTAATGCAAGATAGAAATGCCATCTTCAGCTCTGCTGCTAGTGGAGTTCTGCAAAGTCTGCTCCAGAAAGTTGTTAGCAGGCTGAACACCTCATTTGGCTTCAATGTGCCATTGGCAGCAGCGGTATCTTGCTACCTCCCCTGACAACTGCATCAGAGCCATCACTAGCTCCCAGCCAGGAGCAAACTGGAGAACCTGGTCATCCTTATCTGCTCTTAAAAATGTGCACTGTGAAGAATGTCACAGAATTGGTAACTTGCTGAAGTGACTCAAATGCTCCATCCTGACACCTGCAGATGGCTCCTGAATTTTTAAGCACTTGTACACTTCTTTTTAGCATTGGTATGTAAGGTGTTCTCTTACAAAAGAAGTTCATTAGTTGGACAGTGCTCTTTTACAGCACTGTAGTAATTAGTGCTCCAGAAAAAAGCACTTTCTGGCCTGGTGCCTATCTTCAGATTTGCCAGAGGACAACACTGTGTGGCAAAAGGATGATTCTCTCAAACCTCTGCTTAGGCATCAAAGCAGGTGCTAATTTCTGTCTTTAATGTACCTCTGATAAATTATTATCATAGTCCAGTAATTTATAAGGTTTAAAGTATGCTGTCTGGTGGGGACTGTGAGAGGCATGGAGAATCCCTCTGGACAGCCCATCTCAAGTCTTATAAGTTGCCGTAAGTAGGGTTTCAAAGTAGGAGTCTGAATTTGTCCAAAATTATGTATACACATTTTTATTTTAATAGGTATGAAGAGTATTAGGCAAGATAAGCAAACTATTGCTTCAAAGGGAAGTGTTTAAAAAAAGTTTGAGAACACCTGCTCTAATTATTGTGTATGACATTTTTAATTTCTAATTAAATGCTGAGCTAGAGAATGTCTTCCACATATCTGTTCTGCTGGTCACCCTCACACTTTGGGAAAGAGCATGCTTTTCTATTTTTATGATTTGTTTAAAAAGTCCTTGTAAGAGTTAATTTCTCTGTTTTTAGTTCCAACCTTGGTAAGAATTTCGTTTTTAAACTTCATAAATTAGAGAAACTTCCTATCAATTCCTCTGTCATATCCCATGTTAGTAATACTAGACCTTTTTCCTTATGTATTGTGTAATTGGAGATTGATCCAGTTTAGTTTTAAGTATCAGAAGAAGCAGAAATCCCTCTAATTTCGAGAACCTGCTCCACAGCTTTGTAGACTCTGTGTATTCCAGTCACAGTTTCTATCTGTGCAAAATTTGGAATAAATGTATTGAAGTCAACAAAGCCGTTTTAGTTTAACATAATTTAATAATAGATTGTCCTCAAACTTCATCATCCCAGCACTCATTAGGCATTCTGGTTTTGTTCATACTAGGACCCATCATAAAGAAATTGATTTCCCTCTGTTCACTCATCCAATTTATTGCAAGAGAACTGCATGTTCATTTGCCCATTACACAGCGTTTTGTGGGGTGAGAAAGAAACAAGCCAAAAGAAATCAGCAGAAGTAGTTATCATGTTGGATGAGGCTCTACTCACATTTATTTTTGGTACAAATGCAGAACAGCTTTACTTCTCCAAGAGGAATTTATTTGCATTTGGTGGGTGAGACTAACTTCAGATTAATACTCTGAGCCCCAAAATTCACCCTTTCTACCCCTATTTGCTGCTCTGAGTTACAAAAAAAAAAAAAGAGACTGCTTAAGATGATGCAGCATGTATTTTATGTTTTCCATTACTTCTGCAGTTCCTCCTCCTCCTTCATTGCTAGTTGTGTTCCCCAAGTTGGGCAGCCAAATAATGTGTCCTCCATGGCTGTTAAAATTGCATTATAAATAGGCTGGGAAGAAATATTGTTGGAACAAAGCAATTGGCACAGCCCCTTTCCCTCTCCCCAGTGGCAAACTGTTGATGCCCACAAAACAATAGGTCTCTGTTATCTGGAGAGCATGACCATGTCATTTTTTCTCTGTCTGGGTCCCTCACAGGGTTGCACAAAGCATGAGCATTTCAGTCAGGATGCCACCACCAGCGTGCTGAACGTTGTGGAATGACAGCGACAGAAAACGAGAGCCTTCTTCTCGTACATTGCTCCGTGCTGCGAACAAAATGGCATTCTTGGTGCAGCCAAATTGAAAACTTCTGTACAGTTGGCTCAGTTATGAATTTGCAGTGAGGAGTGTGTTAGCTGGTAAATCTGTAAGCTGTGAATTGTGTTGAGGCTTGACATGACAGTAGATGAAGTGATCCAGTAGTAGTTTTGTTTTCCTTCTATGTCACTCACTGTCTTCCTGTTTAGCTGAACCACATGAAATCTTCCCAACCACATCTTCAGGGCCTTACAGATGTTGCTTACACTGCCAGGTCACCTTCCTGCACTCGTTTGTATCTGTGCCCTGCCTACACTGTCATGCTTTCTCCCATGTATTTTCTATCCCTGGTACAATTTTTCCCCAGAAAACCCTCCTGCTCTCGTGTGTCAGTAATTCTTTGCTCATCTACCATACCTTTTGTGCCTTCCTCATCTATATCATTAGGACTGTGAGTAATGAAAGGGTTTATTTTGGCTTGTCATGGGTGCAATATATTTATACTGGTTGGGTGGGCTAAGATCAGTACTGTTCTTGTGGCATTGTGCTACAGGATCCCTGTAGACCGTAATAAAAACACTCTGAATGTATCTTAATATCAACGATGTGAGGATAGGGCCTGAGACCAGTACTTTGTGGCATGATCTGCAGCTAGACTAATTACAGCAGTCCCTTGCAGCTAAACATGTAGATATTGTAGATAAAGTGTTTATGCATTTGTGTGATTCTGAGAGAAATATCTGTTTGGAAATTTTGAATAACAGTTTTGATTAAATTAATGTTGCAGAGACTTTCCCGTTGGAATGATGATTTGTCAGTGACTTAGAATGAATCAAGTAAGAATTTTATACAAATACCAAACTGTTATTTAAAATGTGCCACAGCATTGGTAGGGCACCTCTGAGCTGGTGCTAAACTCAGCTTTCAGACTTATGGTGAATTCCCAAGCTCCATTTTGACTGGGTGGTTTGAAACATGGTCTCTTCTTTTGGCTTCTCTGGCAGTTTTCCAATAAACAATCTGGCAGCCTGTTATGCTTTCACAGCTGTATTAGCCCCTTTAGCCTCCCCACCAAGCTCCTGACTAGCATCAGCTCATCTTTGCTGAGAATGTTGGTCCTACTGGAAAAGTCAGTTTACAATTTATTCTTTGGGCATGTGACAGCTGATAGCAAACAGACAAACACTCTTTGCACTCTCTGCACACCAGTCACTTTTTTTCTGAAATAGCACAAGAAATAACACACACACTCATGTACATGTAAGGATATGTAAGTGTACATGCATGTTTGTGAACAGAAAAATGTGTATTTATACACAAAACTGTGTATTTATGCACAAAACTGTGTAGGCGTGTCTTCCTAAAGTGAAGAATATATATGCTCCTTGCTTTTTCTTTCCTCTGTTTCCCTACTGCTTTCAGGAGCTGTCTATGTCCAAGCCTTCCTGTGATGCACAGCTCTTCATGGACTTGGTGTCATTTGGTTCCTACTTCCTTACTTGGCCCACTGCCGTCTCTATTTCTTTGTCTTGATTTCTTTCTTACTCAGCCTGTCCTTCCCAGCTTCTTAATCTGTGAGATTTTATCAAGGCAAAGTATGTGCTTCTGTAGGACTGTATCAATGCTTCATTTCATTCTTCTGCCTGTAGGAAAATTCCCAGGCTCTAGCTCTGGCAGCCAGTACTGACATTCTGCCTTTTCCTAGAGTTGAGTCTTCTCAGTGCCCTGCCCTTGTGCCCAGACAATAACCCTTACAAGAGACTTTTTCAATGATAGATTTTTTTTGGCCTCACTTCCCTGCTTATTAATACAAACTGTAATGAACCAAGGTATGGTGAAGACAGATGGTCATAAAAGTACAAGTGATGCCTACACTGAAGCTAGGCTTTTGTACAGTGTGTAGACATGTCCTGAATGACTCCTTAGAGGTTTTGGAAAAAAGACTGACCTAGGGGGACTACAAGGCCCAAACTAAATTAGTAACTCAGAATGAGTTTTGAGTATTGAGCTCTCAAGTTACTAGAAACCCCCAAGTCTTAAACAATACAGCATAGGGATAGTTTTCATTTTCATGCAGTAAACAGCATTTTCAGGAGTCACTTGGTTTCGAATGAGCTGTATTTGACAGAAAAACTCAAACTGAAACCAGAGTGGACTGTTTGTGAATGCACTTGGGCTGAAACTGAAGAAAAGCTTTCCATGAATCGCTCTTAGTGGAAACCACTGTGTTAACCTAGATGGGTGCCCTACTTCACAGCTGGGGCACCTGTCTGCTTACTCCCTGTAGACTAGCAGGATAGGAGATGGCCCTGAGAAAAGGGCTCTGCCTCAGATACAAACCTGGGAAGGAACTACCATTCAAACACAAACCACTTTTGCCTCATCTCCCCTGTGGGATGGAAGATGAGAAGTACGAACTGTTCTGAGATGAGATCTTTCTTTCCTCTGCAAGGTGCACTTGGCATAGTCTTGTCTCCATCCTGCTGATGCTATTGGGGTGTGCAGCCTATGTGGGCTGCACATTTTCATGCAAGGCATTGGCTTGACCTCACTTGGCAGACCTCACTTGTATCTTCTCTGCCCACATTTCTAGGGGTTCCCTGGGAAGTATCTTCTCAAGGATATTTCAGTCTCTTTTCATTTTTTCATATCTTCACTTTTTTAGAAAAAGTAGAAAGGTTACAAAGTGCTTCCCACACCAGGTGATTTCTTGTAGTCTGTAGCCATTCTCCAATTCACAGCCACTCTTATATTGAAAAGTAAGGGTAGTTTAACAATGCACAAGAGCCTCACACCATGTTTATTGCCACAGTGCTAAGGAAAACTATGTCTTGTTCTGCAAGTTGGTGGCATAGCAAAGGATCATTTTTCTAAACTTATGGCAAGTTTTTATTTTTAGATCACTTTCCAAGGTTGTATAGTTACTAGATAGCTACATATATCTTTAATATTTTCCATTGTTGGATTGTAATTTTTTCTGATAAAGAATTTAGCTATTTTTTTCATGAAAGTTGGGGAACTTCTAGATCTCCAAGTGATTTCACTGTTAATTTTAGTCTGAGCAGAGTCCAGTATATGTCAGTTGCTCTGATTTGTTCTGTTGTTACACACCAGCATCAGTGCTGTCTAAATGAAATGGAAAAAAGCTCAAAAACTGAAGACAGTGCTATGATATATGACTGCTTTATTGCTGCCCCTCTTGCCCCATCACACCCCATGAAATGTATTTGAAACCAACTGTCCAGCCTGTTGCTGGTCAGGCTTCATTCAGGTTCTGTTGCAGAAATTGTTTGAAATTTGTATGTGTTTCAATGCTGCTGTCAGCAAAGCCATAAAGGGTAAAACTGCAACAAAATTAAGAACAAAAGCCAAAGAACAGTAGTTTCTGCACAAATGAACTTGAGTTACTTCACCATTTTTGTGACTCTTTGCTGGATATGCACCAGTCTATCTGTTTCTCTTGAACTGGGGAGCCCAGGACTAGACCCAGCACATCAGATATTTTTCACCAGTGCTGAGCAGAGAAGGATCATCTCTCTTGACCTGATAGCAAAACTCTTCCTAATGTAGCCCAAGAAGTTTTTCACCTTCTTTGATGCAAGGGTGCATTGCTGGTGTGTGCTCAATTTGGTGTCCTCAGCAAGATATTTTTCTGCCAATCTACTTTCAGTCTGGTCAGCTCCCAGCGTATCTTGACACGAGGTTGTTCTTCCTCAGCTGCAGGACTCAGAATTTCCCTTTGTTGAACATCATGACTTTCTTGTTGGCCCATTTTTCCAGCCTGTTGAGGTCCCTCTGGATGGCAGCACAAATATCTGGTTCAACAACCACTCCCATTGGCTGCAAACTTGCTGTGGGTGCACTGTGACCCCATCATCCAGGTCCTTAGTGAAGAAGTTAACAGTACAGGTCCAGATATCAAAGTCATAATATTCCACTAATGGCTGGTCTCCAGCTGGACTTTGTGCTGCTGATCAGAACCCTTTGTTCCCAACAGTTCTGCCAGTTCTCAGTCCACCTCACTGTCCATTTATTCCAGTCTGTGCTTGATCAGTTTATCTATGAGGCTGTTACAGGAGATAGTATTAAAAGCCAGGCTACAATCAAGAGAAAGCCTCACTATGGTCAAGACTTTCAGGTCTAATTCTGTCAGATGAGACCTTTTTTTTCCTGAGTTATACTGCTGTTGAGGTCTTCTGTGCTGGACAAGTCGCTAAGCCTCTTTCTGTGCCCTGCTTTATGAAGCTGGGCCTGAGGTTATATAGAAAGAAGGAAGGAATGATCTTGCGTAGAAAGTATTTTAATGCTGTCATGTATGATCAGTTTACATAATAAGATTCAAAAGCAAGAGTTAGGCATAGACCATTTATACTAAATATTTGAAATATAAAAATAAAATAAAAGTGTTTATAAAACCAGGGTGGTTTGTTAAAGCTTTTGAAATTTAGTGAACTTAGCATCCACAAATATTAAACACGTACAGTTTACCTTTAAGAGAAAAGGCTCTGCAGTGGGCATTTAGCTAGATTTGTACACCTACACACTGCAGATGGTTTAGTTTTATAAGAGATGAAACTGCATTTGGTGGAACTGATTAAATATAAAAACACCACCATCTGCCATTTATTCTAATATAAAATGGTTTGGGCAGATGCTGACATCTTTTGAGATGATTGATTCATCTCTGACAAGTGAAGATTCTCAGAGGGTTCCAGCTGCCCACTGCTCACACAATACCCGCTTACGAGAGCAAGCGCCAATCACCGCACTGTTGATTTGGATGTAGCAGGTGAACGAAGGGCACTTTAATAACCAGCAGCCTGGAATTCCTAACTACACCAGTGGTGGTTTTTTTCCCCCCCTCCTTTTCGTTCCCCCCCTACACTTCTGGTGCACATTAAATGGGGAGGATATTTTATGCACACAGTATACGGTATTGGAGCACAGCGATAACTGGAAAAGTGTCAATTTCTGGCA
This sequence comes from Eopsaltria australis, assembly GCA_034509425.1. Classification (NCBI taxonomy): domain Eukaryota; kingdom Metazoa; phylum Chordata; class Aves; order Passeriformes; family Petroicidae; genus Eopsaltria; species Eopsaltria australis. The sequence goes on along the minus strand of JAVTVJ010000189.1, from coordinate 186,557 downwards.
CAAATAGCTCTCTTTCATTTTTTTTAGAGTGGAAGACCATCAGATACGCTCCACATATGCTATTCATTTTAAAATTATTTTTGCTAAGTGTCCATCAGGATTACATTTAAACTTCCTGGAACATTATTTATTGAATATGACACCAAATGCTTTGTAATAACTTAAATAACAGATGTCTATCTTGTTTTATTTGATAACATTGTCACACTCTCTACTGGGGTATTTCCTTAGGGTAGTTTGCTGTAGCATCATCTTTTTTATAGGTTTTGCTCAAACTTTTAGAACATGCACAATAAGTTATGGAAGAATTCTTAAAAAAATTCTCAGGACTAAACTGTGACATTCATACCCACACTGAATAGCTGCTTGCACCAGCAGTAAGTTCTACTGCAGACAGACTGTTTCTTATGAAATAAGGTCTTGACCCAAAACTAGATTTGTGGTAACTGCAGTGGACTTTTGGTCCATCTCCAAGTGGGAGAAAGTGCAGCATAATTATATTGTCATGCAACAAAGAAGCAGATCCAGTCAGTCCTAACACTGCAAGTGTATAAACTGCATGACTTCTTCAGAATACCTTAAAATAGGATGCTCTTTTTGTACATGTTAAAGTGTAATCTCTGACTGTGTCCCCCACTCAGAAGTATCACGCTGAACAGCTTTTTCACTATAAAATATTAGTTAAAAAAGGAAAAAGGTCTGTTTATATGAAATGACATGAAAATTTGACAGTTTAGTGTTTTGCTGGCAGAGGACTGTATGACACATATATATAAATATGATCAGAGGGATATTGAGTGATTGTAAAGTCATTTGAATGTATCTGGAGTAATTCCAACAAAGTCTGGAATAAGCCTATTGTACAGGGAAGTAGTTGTTGTTACAATATGGGTAAAAATACTCTATGGGGCATTTTTAAACTATTGAGAGAAGCCAAAACTATATAAAAATATTGATTCTTATTATTGGTACAGAATCCATTCTGCTCACCTGTTGCTGAAGGTAAGGCTATAGAGACTGTCATTTCATTGTTTAAAGAGGTAAAGGGTAAAATTAAGTCAGACAGATTCTTAGCTGGCATAAGTTGGGGTTTGAAGTCAATGAATCTGATCGTATTTTTTATTGGTAATACACCTAGGGCAGAGGATTCAGAAATTTTTTTACAGTTCTTTTTATATTAACCCTTCTTTTACTTATGGTGTTTCCTTTTTTCAGATATTCCCATTTACCTCAGCCTGCTTTTTCTTCGGGTACTTTTTCTGTAGGAAGAGGCAATACAACATTTTGCCTCAAAACAATCTTACTGGCCCTTCCTGGATACTGGTTTGTAGGAAGCACTGATGAATGCTCCCTGCTGTGAGAGGTGGACTCTCACATCAAAGAGAGTGACTGCTATTTCATATAATGTTCAGGGGAGCTGGGTGCTTGGAATTGCCTCTGCGGTTCAATTTACTGCTGGGAAAGAACAATGTTTATGTTAAACTCAAAAAGAAACACCTTTGTTTGAATGTTCAAAAGGTTGTTTTTTAAACAATGAAAGAGACTCTGGAAAAGAAGTGTGTTTTGGAAGTCAAAATGAAAATCAGAATCCTAATGAATATAGAATACTTAATATATGGAATGTATATCTGACTTCAGGGAAAAGACTTTTCTCCAGTTTGGCTTCTGTTTCTTCTGATATAGAAACATTATACAAACCTAAAGTGTCTAATCCAAGAAACAGCCACCAGAACCTTTATAATGCAAATGATCAGACTGTTCTATAGTGTCTTTCTTCCAAGAGGATCCCAAAGCGCTATACAAATTACATATGGCCACATGAGTTAGTTCCCACACCACTGAATTGCAGGCATCTCTGGGGAGCAGAACATCTTTCTACCAACATCGTACACAGCAGCATTACTCAGTATTTTGTAGTGGCAAGCAAAAAATACAAAAGAGGCAAAACAATGAAATATGAAAAGATGAAGCAGATATTGAAATTAAGATTCAAAGAGGACTGAGGAAAAGGATAAATCAGCTCCATGTTTTTCTTTGATGGTGTCTTCAGAGTTGGTGATGCATATTGTTATTGGTAGCTATAGCTGACTTTTACAATATTTGTCAAGATCCTGGATCCCAGGACTTGGTCAAGGGTATCTGGGCACTGCTGCTTGTTTCTGGCTCATCATTTCTGTCTGCAGCCCTTCCACCTGTGCGTCTGAGGTTCCACTAAGAGGCCTCTTAGTATAAGGGTACTGGGCTACCTATACCCTGGCCAGATGTGATTGTTTCAGAGAATGCTCTCAGTTTTCCTGAAACAAGGGGTGAGTTTGGCTCCTTGTGCCACCTACTCCACTCCCAACCACCCCAGTGTCAAGCAACAGGGTTGACTTGTGGAAATGGAGCTTGGCTTGAACTTCACTGCTGCCATTAGCAGGGGTGATCTCCTGGCTGCCACTGCTCCTGCCAGAGTCCCTCCAGAGGAGAAGGGACCAAAAAAAGGATGGAAAGAGAAAAAGAAGTGAGTTTCCCACAAAAACAGTTCAACAAAAATCAACAGTCCTCCAGAATCTTACATTTTTCTATTTCTTTAAACAAAATGTTTTGGATTTTTGGTAACAGTTTAGGAAAGGATGCATTTTCTTTTCCCTGGACTATTAGCATTGAAAGGTGAAACATGAAAAAACCCTTGATCTGTCTCATTTTTCATCAGGTGAAAATTTTGTTTGACAAAACTAAAATTTGCCATACCTCTGAGTTTTTCTGTTAAGAACACTGAAGTATTGTCATTACAACTTCTGTTTCCTACCTAAATTCTGTTAAATGTTATGCTGAAAAGAGATTTGCTGTGTTTTTGGTGTGTGTGTATTTTGTTTTTGTTGTTTTTTTTTTTTCTATGGATAGCTTGCAATTCACTCTTGTAAGAAATTATGTTGGGCTAATCATTTCCAGAGTCTGCCTGAACGCAGTGATGGTGACAGTGCTGTTACTCTGTGCATAATAGTTCCTTCATTTGTGGGAGACATGCTTGGTAATTAAAAAAGTCTGTAAACAAAATCTGAGGTGCAGCTTCTCAGCAGAGTGATGTGGAGTGACATTGTGGTAGATGATTAGTCTTCTTGGGAGCAAAATCAATGAAAGCAGCAGTTAGTCAGATGTCTTCTGACATAATTTTTCCTGTGTGCGGGTGAAGTATTTTACAGTAGTCTTAGGAGCTGTTGTTATTTTCTACTGGCTCTAAAGTCAAAATTTGCAAAAATATCTGAAGGATTTAAGTGTGCTCCTGTGGGTGAAACAGGTATATGGGATTTAGACATATAGGAAAAATAGAAAGGGACAAAAATCTCATCATTTTCTTACCACAAACTCACTGAAACTTCCTAGGTTTCTTTTGTTGCTGCTGACTCCTTCCTTCCCTCACATGCTGCTTATCTGGGTGAAGAATCATGGCTGGAATTTATAAATGCTTCTCTGTTGTGCAAAGGAACTTTGATAGCATGAAATGAATAACAGGTAACATAATAAGAAAAGGTATCTGGCTACAGCTTTGGAAATGTAAATTCTTTTATCAGTCCCCCTGCTAATTGGAATTTCTGTTTGTTGTTTCGCATTTAGTGGATTTCATTATAGTTTCCTTGGTAATTAGATATTTTAACTATAAATGAAAAATACCAGACCAAAAAAACCCGAAGCAAAGCAACAAAACCCAACCCCAAACTACCAACAGAAAAACCTTCATTAAGATGCAGTTGAAGTTGTATATAGATACGACTTTAATTAAAATATTGTTAGAATGCACTGTTAAGGAAAACAAAGGAAACAAATGAGCCACAAAAAAAAAGTGAAACTTGGAAAAAGAGGACCCAATGCAGTCCTTCCCAGTCACTGCAAAGGCACTTTCCATCTGCACTGTGCTTGGGAAGAGTCCACATTTGAGTGAGAACTTGAACTGGGGGCCAGGTCTAGGAGGTATTTGCCTCCCTTGCTCGGTCTTCTGGTGTGCCTCTTTTGGGCTGCCTTCCTTCCATTCTGTATTCAGCTCCAGCAGCAGCCAGCTCCCAGACTGTTGGGGACTACCAAATAGTCCCTTCCTTGTTTGGATACAATAGAGAAGGTGTCAGAAGAGGATTTTTGCACCAATCGTCATATGTCCATGTGGAAAAATCTTCCCCAAAATGATGTTTTTCCAGACAGATGGAGAAAGGACTTTGTAGACCTGAGGAGTTTTTTAAATGGAAGGTCTTGTGATTTTTTCATGCTTTATGGATTTTTAAAAATATGCATGATAGTAAAGGTATAATGAAAGATTTAAAAAAAAAAAAATCTGTGTTCCTCTATATAATTTTTTATGTGAAAAATGAGTATGATGCATTGCACTCCTGTGCCCATAGCACAGAGGTATTCACCAACCTGCCCCTTACACTTTTATTGCTACTGCAGAGCTAAGTGCTATCAAAAATGTATTTTGGAAGGCAAATGAGCCTTTCTGCATTTGCAGCTTCATGTTTAGAGCAGGGCTCAGACATGGAGGAAGGAAAACTATTTCACAAAATGTTCATTCTTTCTGAGACTGATTTCTGCCTTGTTAGCCCAAGGAAAGGAAACCCAAGAAGAAAGTATCATAGACAGATTTGGGTCCAAACTTTTCTCCAAGGTTGACCTCTGCTCTGTAAGTGAGTCCTGCCAGACAGAGGCAGTAGTGTTTGAAAGATTCTGAGGTCTAGATGCCAGTGTATGAAAGCAGTTTCTCTTTAAACAGGTGGAAAAAACCATCAGTCCTTACTCCCTCATTTACTTCTTTGTTCTATGTGAACTCCCTCATTTATTAAGGTTTCAAACCAAGCTCTTTTTTTTGAGATTAGATTGCTTTGTACTGAAAACATTAGATAAGTATGAAATATACCAAAATCCAAATGCATCAAAAGGAACGACATTTTCCTCCAGCTGAAGGTCAGCAAGAACACTGAGTGCATTGCCATGCTCCCAGAATCACCTTCTTAATTTCTAGTGTCTCTCTGCAACTCAACCTCCTCCCTTTTGTATCACCCTTTCCATTAGTTTAGTAATATGCTGTCATCCTGATTTTTCTTAATTTTGCTTGTGATATTACTTCTCCTTTTCCTCCTCCTATGGGAACAGATTTCTTCTGCCATATGCCCATTTAAACCTGATTGTAGTGTCTGAACATCTTGTGTGCTTAGCCACAGCATCCCTTGGGGTTCAATTGAGGCAGAGGATGTGTGTGACCTTTAAAGCCATGTCAATGTGAGACTCTCTCAGCACATGGGTCTTTAAAGCCTGGATGTCTATGCTTTATACTTACAAATTTGACCAGCATGCCTTTTTATGAGGATATCATCATTTTGGGCAAATTCCAGGTTCCATATTTTAAATCAGCATGTAGAGCATTTTTAAAATCTCAGTTTCCCAAAGGTCAAGTTCCAGTAGATTAAAAATGAAAAAAATCAAAGCAGTTGTTATTTTACTTATTTATTCCAGCAAATTTGTAGTAGTAACTACTTGAACATGACTAATTGGCAATTTGTAAAGTGGACTGTTCTCAGTAGCGAAGTTTTAAGTAAATCAATGCTGTAACTGTTTCCTTATTATGACAATTCTTAAAAAGTGTGACAATGTTGTTATAGGAAACAGTGAAAAGTCCCTGCATTTCTGGGGATAATAGATTTTGTATTCGTAGCCTAAGTACTCTTTATTTTCACACTTTTTTTTTGCATACACCAGAAATAGGACTGTGCTGGGTAAACAGTGAGCTGCCCTAATAGTTCTGCCATAATAATGCTTTACTGTGCTGAAGTCTCATAAAATCTCTTTGGCTCAGTGAAAGCCGTTTCACAAACATCCTTAGTTTGGATCTTGTTTTATGACACAGCATCGTTGCTGAGCTTTGCTTCCTGGAGAGTCTCGGACAGTTCAGCATATGAATTGTCCAAATTTCAGTGCATTGCTAATGTAGAAGTTCTTAAATATAAAAACTCAGGTGTATCACCCATACATACATAAACCAAAATGTTATAACAGTTGCCTGATGAGGCAACAGTATGTGGGTCTTAAGGGTATTTTATTATGCAGCTGACTGGAGAGACTGAGATTGAAAGCAATGGTTGATTTCTACTCTGAAGTAGAAAAAAATGTTAAATTTCAATTAAAATTGACAGTATGTTCTAGTAACATAAGCATAGCATACATTGTACATGTATTGAAATTAAACCTACATTACATAAGTACGTAATACAGGAAATTTAGTACTAAAATGAAACATTTTTGGCTATGAAAATATATAATTATGACATTCATCCAAAGGATATTAACTTTGCTTGATAATGCTATATATCATGCAATTGGATTTTGACTGTTAAGCATTTTAATTCACCAATTAAAGTTAGGCATTTCAATATTCATCTTCTAGCTTAGCTTGGTTAGTTGCTTTATAAAATGTAGGTACATTACTATTTTGTTACTTTCTAATCCTTCATTAAATGAGAACTCTTTATCTAAAAGCCTTCAGCTTCAAAATATTTCTAAATATAGAACTGGTCCCAAATCTAAGTTTTGTAGAGTCGATTATTTTCTGCTGAAAATGTAGTAAAGGGGAAATGAATAGCTTTTAAACAGAAGACAAAACCAGCAGCTGGAATTGGCAAATATTGTAAGCTGGTTTTAGTCCTTTTCTTATTTTAACTCAATAGTGAGGATCTGGGAAGAGTAGTAGCCTTTGTGGTGCTGATTACAAACAAAATTAAATGCTAGGGGACTTGTCACTAATACTAGTTCCTAAATCAGCAATCTTTTCCATGCTAATCACTTTCTGAACCTGATTATAGCATATTTCTATTCGATGAAGAACTCTGTTGATTTTCCTCTTTGGAAGCAATTTTTGTGGGGGATTCTCAAGTGGAGGAGCTTGAGCAGTGAATAAATCTTTTGGGAGGGGTAGGTTTTGTAGACTCATAATGTGAGACAGCCAAGCTTACATGTGGACTGTTTGCCCTATTGAGCTACTGTTAAACTCAGAATTCCTGGAAACACCATCAAGTTGGAATAAAAGTACCACCTTCCTCTGCAAACACTATTTATTTTGGTCTCCTACAAAATCTTTCAGCTGCATTTTTTTCTTAAGCATATTCATTCATAATGAATGGTATTTCTTAGGTTCCTTGAAAAAAAAGGCATCAAAGTTTGGGTTTTCACAGAGAACAACTAACTGGAAAGATAAACACCTCTTACTTCAAGAGAATATCCAGACACAAACTCACCAGAGTACAACTGCAGACGATGTATAGGTGTGCATAGGGGTGAGGGGTGGCTGTCTCATGCTATTCGTGCAACAGGGTTGCCACAGAGGGCCCCCACCGGTGTGGCTCTTTTCCTTCTCATCTTGTTGGCAGAACCTCAGGGGGATTCTGGGGCAAATGAAAACTGCTTGTGAGTGGCCAAGGATCCCGCCCCTGCATTCAAATGATAACACAACTGAGTGACTGCATCTGCATCAGAGGGGAGTATGCTTATGTTGCTAATACTGGATCACGACTACACTTTGATTTGACTTGCTATCTATATGATGAACTACAGTCAAGATTTTTTTCTTCAGTGATATTATCATATTTTTGTTTGATAATAAATCAAAAGTATGCTGCCTTTTAATTAATATTATATTCTCCTACACATAATTTTCTGGTGTAAAGAAAGGTTATCTAGAAGGTCAAGGGCCTGAGAAAAAAATGGTATCTTGTGGCTTGAATTAATCTAAAAAAAAAGGAAATAGATTTTTAGAGAAGAGAACAGTATGAGTCTGGCCTGAATTGGATCAGGCCCAATATCCTTCTGAGGAAGAAATAAAGGGCTTGAACCTTCTCCCACTGAGAGCAATTACAAACCTGCAGTTTACTATAATAGCTGTGTGTGATAGGGGCATAATAAATTTAAGGTCTGAGATAATCAAGAAGGACTGTGTAATCTTCTGCTAGTGCTTCTGAAAGATGCTCTAGTAAAATGCTGGGTAGGGAGAGCCCTGCACTACTCTGTTATCAGAAGAAATAAGTTTAAGCCACTTGCTTGTTGCACTTGGTATAACTGATCCTATGAGCCTGGTTTTAATTTGTCAGTGATTTAGAATAAAAAAGTTTTGAAATTAAAATTTGTGGAATGATGACTGTGAATGCTGTAACTGTGAGAAAGTGGGGAGTATGAGGGGAGAGGGAAGAATTTTTGTAAAGATTCTTGTTTAAATTTCTGTATAGTGCATAAGAAGGTTCAAAGGCCATTTTAGACAAAGGTCCCCAGGTTGGTGTCCTGTTTTTGGCAGAGGATGACGGACGATGCTGGTGGATGGTACAGGAGCAGGGCACTCCCACAGTGTGCAGTCCCAGCCTCCAGCAATGTTCAGCTGAGGGATTTCACATAAATAATGTGCTCTTCAAGGAAAAGTTATTGTTATCCATTTAAATGTCTTCCTGAAACTCACCTTATTCAGAACATTGATTATTCAAAAGCATTCATCAGGCATTTGCAAAACGTAAGATTCACTGAGTTTAACAGAATGAGCGAAGTTGCTTTATCACTTTAGCTTCAATTGGATAGAAATATTAGTTCTGATGCAAAGCACCACTGTAGCCATTACATGTCTTCCTGCTGCCTTAGGTAGGATTTGACTCAGAACCCCTGTGCCCTCTATTATCAATTTAAAGTAAGTGTGACAATGGCATTTGTTTTTCCTTTTCCTAAACTGGAACTTGTGAAGATGTTGCTGTAGCTTCATCTCTTTGGTTGATTGTTCCTAATTATAACTTAGCTAAAATTTAGATTTTAGGTTTCAGAAAAGAGACAACATTATTTTTTGTTTTCTGTTTTGAATCCTATGAAATAATAGTAGTACTGGATCATAGAATTTTGTCACTATGTTGTAGGAGAGCAAAAATATACGCATAGCTTTTCTGCTATAGAAAACATATGAAGAACTGTATAAATATGTATGGCAATACAAGAGTCCTTTGAAAAGAAAACCTAGAAGTTATTTTAGCAGAGGCTATATTTTCTGCTAAACAAAATTTATTCAGAAGACACAGTTTTTCAAGTGCCACTGAAGACTGTTAAATTTGAGTGAGAGGGTTACATAAGTTCTTATGAATTATTTTGACATTATTATTGAAAAAACAATCTTTTAAATTATTTTTTACGGTCTTTGTTTTCCTCTCTTACATTTTGCAGCTTTTGTATTTTAATTGGTATAATTTGTGAACACGAAAATACATATTGAATCTCTAGTGAACAGCTGATGGATAAGAAAAAAAATGTGTTTTGGCTTATTCCAGATAAAGACATTGATGTCCTAAGTTAACACTGAGCTAATGTGCTTTAAATTTCAAAGCTGAAACACATGTGAGGTTGTATGTGGAAACACTGCTGTGGATGCAAGTAGTATAAGTGGGTTTTAACCTATCATGTTTCATACAGGCAAGTTCTGTAAACACCTGGCTAAGGGGTATACACTAATCCAGCTCTCCTAATAACAAGATTTTACTTTCAAAGTGAAATGAAATATATGAAGCCATGCATTATATGTCATAAATATATATATCAATTTGCATACACATCAGTTTTTGGATGGTCATTTCTCATTAAATTTCCTGAAAAGATTTTGTTGATTCATACACTTATTTAGCATACGTATTTGTATGAATCAGGATTTTATCTGCAGATGGAGAGGCTCTAGTGCTTAAGGGAAATACTGACAGCTGAATGTCTACACCTGTTTCTGCTTAAATGTTATCCTTGGTTGTCTTCAGGAGCACGAACTTTGCAGCCAATATTTTTTCTACAGTTTTCCTAGTTTGTGCATCATGTTTTCCTTATCCTTCCCTAGACACAGCAAAAATGGTTTCTATTTTATAAACACAGTACTCAGCAATTCCTAGAAAAGTGAATATTTGTTTTAAAAAGGAAAATCTTACAAGCAAATTATTAAAAATTCAGAAGTTTCTAATTTTCTATTAATAACTGGAAAATTGAGGTTTTTTTCATTACCCATGGTGTTATAATTGAGTGCAGCTAGAATGTTATTTCTTTGGTGTATTGCTTTGGACCTTTGGGGTATGATATAAGGCACAGAGCATTCAGAGCACTGCAGCAGATTTCTGCTCACTGAATAACCTGGGGAAATAGCTGAAGAATGGAGTCAAGGGGAATAATGGTCAGCAATAGTTCTGACAACACAGTTTTTCATTGGCAAATGTCAGATTACTGTGACCTCAGGATGAGTTTCTGGTCACCTACCCCAGCCTATACCCCAGACTAACCAACAGCCCAGTGCTTAGAGGTGGGTTAGAAATGTACTTCTCTGAAGTGATCTTTGAGCCTTTCTGTCATGGGCCTCTCACTTCCCTGAATGGAAAGTATTCTTTAGGAATCAGGGAGAAAAATAGAGACTTTATATAATGAAGAACTCCATGGTAGGTGGAAGATGATGACTGGGATTCCCTTTCCAGTTAATATGTTATTGTTTACACAAAATGAAGTTATTCCAGCAAGGGAGATGGATAGTGATTAGCCCAGAATAGCCCTGTGCTAGCAATTTAGATATTCAAAGTGTGGTAGAAGATTAAGATTCTATATCCAGCCTGTATCTGACTTCTAGATGCCTCAAATACAGTTTATCCCATGGTGTGCTGCCTTTTTCTTTTATTTTCTTTTGAAAAATGTTCAGAGTGTATCAGTGGTTCTCAGAAATACAGAGGCTGTGTTGCTTCGTGCCTGGTTTTTGGTGTCAGCCCTGCAAGGCACAGGTGTCTGTACAACACAGCTGCTCTTGTAGATGCCCAGATGGCCAGACCTTGTTTCCCTGATTTCCCCAGACATAACAATAAGAAGAGAAGAAAACTGCCAGTAGTACAATTAAACAAAGAAATACATGTCCTGCCACCCTTGTATTTGTATTATCATCTGCATTACTGGGTAGTTTGCTCTGTGGTACTGTTGGAGGCATGTGGATCCCTGGGCACTGCAGGGGTGGCCAGCACCACTCTTACTGGAGGATCACTTAGTTTAGATGTGACTGGTATGGATCATGGCCATCTCTGTCTCTTGAGGCTTTTGCCTGTCTGAGATCTGAAATAGGGCAGATTTTGACCTGCCCATCATCCTCTGTACTCTGTGCCTGTCCAGCAGCCCCCGAGAGCAGTGAATGTGAACACCAATGAAACAGTCCTGGTTTCCTACTGCTGGGAGTCTGGTCCAGCATCTGTAGCTTTTTACCCTGTGGGTAGTGTGGGCAAAGTAATTACACAAGGAAAGAATCACAACTGGATCCCAGGTTTTGTATTCGGGGGGTGGGGGGATGTTTGCATTTAATTAGTGTTAAGTTTGCTATTTCCAAGGATTGAGAAGAAACATCTCTTCCCTCTTTTCTAGAATATAGAGTGGTGTTTACTTTCTCATTTTGAAATTTTCACATCTTGTGTAACAGCTGTGCTAGGGCAGGACTCGCTCTCTGCTGAACTGCTGCTTTTTTCCTTTGGCCTTTGTTAAAATTTCTGATAAATAACAGACTGTCTACAGCTGTTCAAATGATGTTGCTTTTTCTAAGTGTCACTTCGGTGTTCATTCCCACCAATGTAGGCTTTGCTTTAGAAGGTAAATACGGGAGAATGGGGCTTGCTGTTGAGTAAAATTGAACATGTGGGCAGTGGGAAAAGAATCTGAAATGTGAATTGCCCAAGCCTACGGAAGCCATCCACCTCCAGCCGTGATGGAGACACTGTAACATCTTGGCAACATTGCTGTGTGCAATTTTCTTTAAATAAATAGTGGGCTTTTTGTTTGCTGCAGTTGGTGCAATTTCTTCACATTTTCTCATTGGAAGGTAATCTGCTTCTAAGAAGTGATTAGTGTGATTTGTACATGGAAAGGTTCACTGGGCTTTGGATTTTTGCAGTGGCATTAGCTATGCCAGTGCTACTGGGCTCACCACTGTAATAAATAATAAGAAGATAATACGTGTGACTTAATAGTATACTAAGCTATTGTTGTAAAGATAACTTGTATAATTTATATTAATCCATGATTTAATTTATCTGGAAGCTTGCTCTAAGAACTGTAAAATCACAGTTCTTGAATAAAAGGATCTTATGAACAAGGATTTATTTTTTACATGCTGTATCTCTCCTTTACATAGCAATTGTTCTGTTCATTTTTTGTTCTTAACCCTTATGTACAGATTTCTCTAAGAAACTAAAGGGCAGAATTTGGTCTGGATTTGAAAAACATATTAACAATTTTGAAGAAACAATATGAGTGCAAAGTTTTATCTGTGTTTGAGTTTAGAAATTGAATTTCTATAGTAATATTTAGATGAGGTAAATATCCAGATGAGTTTGATTTATTTCTGGTTGCAAACTTCTTATAAAGGCAAAAATATATAATTTATAATTCCAAAGAGAGAGAAAAGGGAATGAAGTAACTCAACTCTGTCCTTTCCACAGCTGAGGACACAAAGTAATAATTGTTGCTTAGCTAAATTATCACACAAAAGAACAGCAAGTCATTCATTTCCACATGGAAAAGCATAAAAATAGGGTTTCTGTAAGACGGATTGCAAGGTTTAATATGAGAATGTCAATGTGAAGGTTTCCTTTTAAAGGTGTTAGATCTGCTTGGGCTGGAATTGGTCTTGCTTTTGCTCAAGCATAGCTAGAGTAAACCTGTAGCAATTGAATAAATGGAGAGCCAGTGCCATTGTTTAAGCTTTTTTTGACAAATATGACAGTCCAGAACCTCAGCTCTTCTAGTTTTTTAAAAGCTTTCTCAAGGTTATTGTCGTTGTGACAATTTATAATATATATATCTATCATATATAAGGCAAATGTGTTGGTTCCAGTATAGTACCAGCATTCACTGAGAGACAGTAGATCCAATGGTCCTGTAATTTGCTCGGTGACTCATTAGATACAGGATGCTGGTTTACAGCAGTGCTGCAAGACAGACAGATATAATTCTGTTGGTAGACATCAAATTCTGGTACTTTTGGAAAGAAGCTGGGTTTGTCAGTTACAGGGAGATCTCCAAAAGGAATTTGAGAATTTTGCAAGCATGTGCTTCAGGTTTGCTCAACATTTTGAGGCAAGTGTAAATCACTTCTAAGTAAGCTGTGACGAATGAAATGTTCCTAATTACAAGCTGCTAGCCAATCTTTATTTTTGCCTTAGCTTAAATTTCTACAGCATATTTTATAGACAAGAAAGTGTGACTAAATACCTGCAATGAGTAGAATCATGTAGTGTCACTAGCAGTGAGAAGAGTCAGAATTAACTCCTATGGTTGAATATGTTAATTATTTATTGGGTTAGAGGTGATAAATCGGTGATCTCAGCCCAAATCTGGATGATCAGGCAGTTCAGGCACTTTCCACCAGCTTGGCAGAGAGGCCAGGGACTTAACAGAGGTAGAGTGTGAACTGCACTCTGGTCCTGAGATGGATCCGTTTCCTGAGGTTTCTGGGCAAAATTATGACTAAGGAGAAATGTGTGTCCTGCTGAAGCACAGCTGCCAGTGTTCACTGGATGAGTGAAGACCTGCAGGCCATTTTTCAGTTGCGAGTGTTTTAATGGTGTCAAACATTGAATTTTTAATCAGATTTTCAAGCAGCTTCAAAAACGCACATACAAATTGCTGATCTCGGTTGATCTTGAGACCCATTTTCCTGTGACAGCTGGGGCCATCTTAGAAGAAAGCAAAAATAACAATGCGATACAAGCGTTTCTCTAGACCTTTGTAGTTGGTGAGAGAGGATGTTCAGTTTACCCCAGATAGTGGCCATAACACACAAACAGCAGGGCTCATGTGTGCTATTTTCTCATGTGTGGTTCAGGAGGCTGACCACCAGCTGCTGCTCATGGGGTGGGACAGCCACACTCTGAGCGTTGGGCAGATACACATCTACGCCTCCACCGCTGGGAGCCAGAGACGTGTGGCTGCAGCCACCCGGTGAACCTCTCTCTGATGCTGCTCTTGCACACCCCTAACAGTTCTACTGAGGCCCTACATCTGCAACGAACAGGATTTTGGTTCAATATTTAAATGTCTTTGAAATGGGGCTATCATGAGAAAGAGGAGCTGGGGTTCTTCACTGTGTTCATGCAAAAGGGTACTTGGAGAATTGGAAGATTTTCTATGTTTATAGGGTCACTTATTCACTTTATTATAGATATATCATATTTTATATCATGGAATCACTTTATTAGCTGACACATCAACCCTGTTCAGTCTCAATAACTTGTAGTCAGTGTTGAAAGCAGAAATGAAGCCAGGAATACCAGCAGTGGTAGGTATCAGACAGGGCTTTGCTGTGTCAAAGCTAGTGTTGTCTGGCATTTCACCTTGAACTGGCTGGTGAGAATTTTAAATGTGCAGATATTAGTCAGCATCATGGTTATGGTATGTTGTATTTTCATTGCCATGTTTCATGAAAGGTGGCTTTTCTGTACCTACAATTGGAAAGCATTTGTTCCTCATCTGTACCATGTGGCTACAAATACTGTATCTGGAGACTGTGTTTTTAACAAATAATTACCTTTTCATAATAGGTACAATAGATAAAGAAGATCTGCTTGGGCAGGCAGTCCTTTGCTTTTCCACAGAGGTATTCTACCTTTTGCAACTGAATCATAATATTTGCTTGTGTGTTCAAGTGAAATGCCCAGTGCAGGATTTCTATATCCAGCATTAGAGTTCAAGGGTTCCTGATTATCATTCCTTTTCCACAAGAATTGCTTTTTACACAATCTCCTAAAAATCCTGTTAAAAAAAAAAAGGAAACAAAACCCAACCATCCCCCCAACCTTTTACTGCTCTGATATTTGTGGAAGAAAAGCTGCAAAAACACTTTATGCAGAGCATATGAAAGGGAAATGGTTTTAATTTTTAACCATAATATTTTACTTTCCTGAAATTTGTCTTCTCTCTTGGAGGTTCTGTACAAGGAAAGAGAATCTGTAACCCCTACGCTAACATAATTTGGAATATCTTCTACATTTTCTATAATTACAAATGTCTTTGATACATTGAGGAAAGAATTTATTGGAACAACATGTTCAGTTAAATTATGAATATTTTGGCTTGTGCTGTATCCCAATTCTGTTTTATTTGCCTATTTTTTCATGCACATAACATTCCTTTTTACTTCCTATGTCATTATATTCTCTGCTTCCCACAGCAGAGTAGGCTTTTCTTACCTCTTTTCATTACAGCAGTGAGCAAAACGTGCTAAAAATGTACATGTGTGTGTGTGTGTGCGTGCCTGTGTGTGTGTGTGTGCCTGTGTGGCGTCCGGTGTTTACACTTTTAGTGGACATTTCACTCCCAGCCTTTTCCATCCTCAATGCTTTATGTGGTCAGCTGTGGCTCCACAAACCTGGCCAGCACCCTGTGGGAAGGCATGAATAGCCCTTGTTGTGCAGCACACCTGTGTTCTATGCACAGCTGTTTGGTTCACAACAGGGTTGCTGTTAGCAGTTATGAAACGTTTTCACACCACCCACCCACTATCCACTGGCTTATAACATTTGCTGGCACTTCTGTCCGGCTTGAACTTTTTTTTTTTTTTTTTTTTTTTTTTTTTTTTTTTTTGCATTTAAAGGACACCAGGATACTTTATGCATAGGAATAACAAGCCAAATTGGCACAGCACATTATTAAAAATATTCCCTCTCTCCTGTGTCAAAGATTGGTCTTTTTCTGTTTGTGGCAAATCTCCTACTATAAGAAAAAAGTGTTGCTATTTATTTTGTTATTTTTATATAGTTTGCTATTTAATTTTTTTTCCTTGTTATCAGACAGTTTTGTGTTGGCCAGATTTTAAAGAATCTGGAACATTACTTTGTTTTTTTTCTACATATTATTGGAGATGCAGAGTCACCCATTTTGTTCTATATTTTCTTTGTATGTTACAATAGGAAGTTGAGATACTGCGCAATAAAAGTATGCCAATGTAACACTTTTTAAACCCCCAGAACAGATTGGATGGATAACTTTAACTCTTCTGAGAGGAAGAGGGCTAAAAGCTCACTTTCCTGGTTCTCAAGTCTTCAAAATGAAAAATTGAACTAAAAGAAAAAAACTAAATACAAAATGAGGTGGCTAAGTGGAGCAGGTGCTCCATATGGAGGGGAAGAAAGACAAATTAATGCACAAACTGCTTCACTTCTATAGGAGAATGCTATTTAAATACATAGACTGGGAAGACAGCTGAACTCTTCTGTGCAGTTTTATCAGCTGTGTTTTGTATCTCTCCATGACACAGTATGTGGCTCTTTTCTGAAAGCAGGACAATGTGTTTTGACAGCCCTTGGCAGTGAGAGCAACAGTGAGAAAAGCAAACCAAAGTGATTCAAATTAACACGAGCTGGCTGTTGTGAAGCTGGTCCATCCAAAGCATTTTCCATGAATAGAGAACCTCAGATATTTTAAGATGCAACATAACCAACAGGGTTAGAAGCACTGTGTTAATGCTGCCCACCATGCTGCCACCTACAGAGAACGCCACTTTCCTTTGGTAAGGAATGCTATAAGGGCATTTAGCTCTAGTCCTGTTTGACAAGGTGAACAGGTCCTATACTGAGCTCTATGTAGGGTCTGCAGGGAAAACAGCATCAAGCAGAAAGGCAAATCTCGATTAAAATAGCTTTGGATAACGTTGACCATTTCTGTAGGAGATGGCTTGCATGGGAATTTGTTGTTTTCCTAGATTACACATGGGTGTGTGTTTATTTTGCCATAAACTGACTGCTGATGGTTTTTATTTTTTAAACACTTTAGTGTTGATCAGAAGGAAAAATATCAAGAATTTCCTATGCCTTATTTTTTTTCTAAATGCTTTCTAATACAAAATAGGCAAAAGTCTTAGAATTAAGGTTTTTCTGCTCAAGCTAGAGTAATTTCCATGAGGTTTAGTCCTGCTGACTTTATTCAAATATGACTGGTTTGAGGAATTCAAAAAGGTCTAGAAAAAAAATCTGTTTAAAGTGCATCAAGGCTGAAAAATCCTGGTTTTTGTCAGTCATGTCCACTTTTGGCCTTGCAGGACAATCTTTTCCTTTCATATTCCTTTGCTAATGGTAAGAACATGTTATTTTCTGAGGTGTACCATCCTATGACCCATCTCTGCATTTTGTGCACCACAAAGTTACTTTTCTGCACTTTGTGACTTCCTAAGAATAGTGCTTTTACTTAAGATCCTTTTGTTTTGCGTCTCTTCTGAGTGCCTTCTCTCACGTCACCAAATAAACATTAATTTAGATAATTCAAAGTATCTGTTGTTTTTTTCTTATTCCCACACCTGCCCACATTCTACTTGTCATATCCAGTGCCATCCCACTCTCATTTCCAGCTGGAAGACCTACTCTTCCCATTGTAGTAAAACTCCCTTATGAGTTATGAGGAGGAAATTAACCCTTCTACCAGTACTTCGGTCCCTCATGATCCATAATAGATTTTATCTGCACTGGGCCCTGTAAAGAAAAAATTGTTGCAGATGCAAGAAATTAAGTGATTTGCCCAAGGTCATCAAGAAAGTTAATGGGTAAATTAAGAGCAAACCTCGTGGATCCTAATTTGGGCTGTGGAAGCTGTAATAGCAATGGTGAGGAGGGTGGAAAGTCCAGGCAGATGATTTGTGCTTCTTACTTACGGCCAAAAATGACACAAATAGAGGCAACCCCCATTCCTGATGAGGAGAGGCGGGAGAGTGGGACATAATTCAAGCTATTCAGATTCTGCTATTTAGCATTTGCCGATCACTAATGTGATATTTGCAAAGTATAATATTTTCTAACAGCTGTAAGAACAAGAGAGCCTAAAATTTCTCCCTATACATAATATCCATGAAATTGCATTGAATATTGTAATGATGTGTTATGCTGCCATTAGCTCCCCGTGAATACCTAATTTGGAAGGTTAATGAAATTGACAAATGTGTGTACTGTATGTGCATTGTCAGTACTAGTTAATGGCAACTCTCACATTTTTATTTGGAAAATTATATAAAACTGAAAGTGACAATTACTGTAACTTCATCTTTTTTGGAATCTAGCAGAGTGTGCAGTTTATTTAAATAGGGTTGTATGTGTTTTAAATTTGTATACCCTCATATGAAGTCCTTTGCTCATCATGTGATTATATACTTAATTTTTGTAGGAATGAATGCGTGTATTGTGGTCTTTTACAGCATATTGGGCCAATCTTTGGGCTTTTTTGTGTGTATTCCACACTAAAATACCATGAGTCCTTGTCTTCCTGTTGGCTCAACAGTGCTTGATTACAAAACTCATGCCAGTTAATTCAAAGAGACATCACACATTCAAAATGAATTTCCCCAGGCAAGGAAAGTATGCTAGAGCACAATGAAAGAGTACTCTCTTGTATTTTCTGAACATGACTGAGCACCAACAAGGTCACTTGCAGCTGCTGCTGCTTCCATATATGAATTTTATGAGATCCTTGGAGTTTGGCCCCTAATTATTTCTGTGGCTTTAGAGAGTGCTTCTTTAGGTCAAGGTCACATTTTTAGGTGTAGACAGTTCAATTTGATTCCTTCTTTTGGTTTAAAGCTGTTCAATTAGACAGTTTCACATAGTGAATGATCCCTTACGGTCCTGGAGATCTCAGATTCATCTCCTGGGAAGTGAAAGACATTATGGGAATCCTCTGTGATGCACCACAGAATGGATAATGTTGCCACATCCAAGCCTTGCTAGCCAAGGCTAGAATAGGGCGTGTGGATGGAGTGATAGCTGCACAACCCACTTACCCTCTTACTTAATTTTTGTGCATCTCTTCAACTCCTTTGGAGTTTCTTCTGGGGAAGCAGGTGTCACAGAGGAGGGTGGCTGCCCTGAGGAGACCATATGTGTCACTTCCAAGAACAAAGCAGTCTTTCAAATCCAGCACTATATTGAGCCTGTGAGTCATGAATCTTTAGATCAATAACCAAAATGTTTTTAAATGTGGGGGCAGCCCCAAACAGCGTGACTCAGCGCCGCAGTTCCACATTCAGTGTGCCTTGGTGCAGGGTCTGGTTTCAGATAACTGGTCTCTGGAGCAGGGCCAGGTGATGTGTGGGGGCTGAGGTGCTGCTGTGGGCACAGCTGAGTAGGGTTTCTTTTTGATACTCAGCACACCTGCTCTGGGTTAGCTTCAGGCAGGAGCTGTGCTCTTGGGCTGTCCCAGGATTGCCTGCAAGTCAGCAGCCCATCTGACTTTCTGGCATTCTTTATAATGTGACTTGGAGTTGCTGAGGCTTTAGATGTTCTTAGGTTTGAATTCTGCTGTGTCTTTTCTCCCTTTTTTTCATGTTGTATTAATAAATATATGGCAGAATCTGGTGGAAGAATATATCTATTCAGATCCTCTGATGCAGATGCTGTGCATTCCTGCTGCCTAAAACCCTGAAGAACTATTAAATGCTTGTCCTCACACTTGACAACAAGGACTTTTTCTGCTTTTGCTCCAGGCCTGGTGGCCATGTCATGTCAGGCTCATGGTAATGGTCAGGGAGAAGCTGGAGCGCACTGATCATCTCACAGCTCTACCCCAAAAGCACAGACCATGCTTTAATGTTAGCATCAGCTGTGATTGTCTATCTGTACGCTGATTTGAAATAAGAAATTTGGAGCCTGGAAAAGCTTCACCCTGAGATTTGTCTTGATAAGTGGGAGTGTTTTGCTCCTCTGTGGATTAATGATTTACTGATAGCTCAGTAAGGATAAGAGATATTTGCACCTGGCCTATTGAAAGGAGATTTGCATTTGAAAATGTTAGGCCAGTAAATAATCCAGGGAGAAGACATTGAAGCCAACACCTGAATGAAGGAGGGGAGATGAATTTGAATGAACCTTCATGCAAAACTCCATGAAGGAGTACAGGGTTATAAGTTAGCCTTCTTCCTTGGCTACAAGTTCTCTTCTGCGAATATATATTAGTGATGAAGAGTGTAGGATAAAATAATCACCTGGTCATTTAGCCAGTAAAATTTGGAGAATTAAGGTTTACTTTGCTTTCTAACAAAAACCACCAGATATAACACACAGAGTCTTTTATTTTCTAATAAAACTCACCAGATACAACACACAGAGAACCATGTTGTATCTCCCCTTTCCTCAGCTTGAGATACACCATTAGTGAATGTGTGAATGTGTGATACTTAAGGTGTAAGAAATGCTACTACTCTAGAAGAGGCAAAAATTATAGAGTTCACAGCCCTGGAATGGGCAATTATTCGGTTGCTTATCGAATGTATTTATTTCAGCATATTTTCCTAAAAAGACTGTACTATAGAAAAAAAAGAGACAGGATGCCATTTCTCTGATTGTAGTTAGTACAAGCCATAGTTCTGCCTATGCAGCTGTGTCCCAAGCTAGAAGCAAACATAATGCTTTGGCTCTCAAGAGCGAAGAGTCTTGATTAAAAAACTCATGGTTTAACCTCTGGCTTGCTAACCTTTGGTTTTAAATGTAAGGGGGAAATGCCTCACCATTATAGTTTTATTGAATCAAGCAGATACAGACAAAAGACCAATGTTTTTGATGTGAATTTGTGTTGTGGTACCTTCTAACTGGGAGGTAAAAATTTAAATATTGCTTCTATCTGAGGTTGGGGCCAGACATCTCACTAAATCCAGCCTATCCAGATTTCTCTGCTAATCTTATGCTTTTGCAGCTAATGAACTATAACTCAGGATATTCAGCTTTGTTCAGACATCAACAGTATGGAAGTTTTCTTGGCTTTCGTGGTTCTTCTGATCTTTTATCTATTGTTTGATTAAATGTATGTTACTCATAATATCCAGCTTTCAAAATTTCCCTCTGTTTCTTCAATGACTAGGTTTGTCATAGTTGAACTGGAATTTCTACCAGGTGGAAGTACTCTCTCCATTGTCTACTCCAAAATGGTTTAGACTATGTGGAATTAACTTTCCATTACCACAATCAAAGGTTGGTAGTGTCTTTCACAATCCCCTTGTCTTCCTTATTACCCTGGTAGAAAATCATCTTTCTGGATCATACAGAAGGAATTCAGGTGTCACAGAGGTCAGAACAGAATTACCAAAGAGATAGAGGAGGCTGACAGCACTCCCTGATGAGATTCAAATCCTTGCCATAATGTTGTGTGTCACATCCTGCCTGAGCTGGTGTCCAGTGTATAAAAACTGGAAATAAATAACTGTGCCTATCCCAGCCTCTTTCTTTCCTATGTGGGCTCTGTGGGTCTGGCTCACTATGCTAGCCCTTGCTGAACTTCCAATTCATTATTGTTTTCAGGACAGTGATTGCTGTCAGAATGGGTTAGCCCTGTAGGGGCAGGTTTCCGGTGGCAGCTCTGTGGGATTCAGGCAGCATGTGGAGTACAAGGTCTGAGGGATGCTCAGCACCCAGCAGTACAGGATTCTGCTTTTTTCTTGACTTTGATGAGTCTGCCTGGGTGAATGAGGCTTACCTGTGGGAGTTGTAAAGTATGTTGCTAAGTTTATTTTTGGTGTTTCTTTAAAAAATCTTCTGTGCCTGTTGCCAAACATAAGACGTTTGTTTTCAGACTCCGACTTCTCAGGTAAAGCTGTCATGTTTATTCTGACTCACTACATCAACACATAAACATGAGATTTTTGTTTACATTTATTGCTCTTTGTGTATCTTTCTATAGCCTGCCAATATCTCAGAAGTTGTGCTTGAGCTATGTGTTGGCTGTGACACGGCAGGATACAGTTAAACCTGAGACAGGTTTGAGTTTACATCTTCTGGTATAAGTAACAGCCTTAGCCTTGACCATCACTTGACATTAAAAATAATTTTCCACTTTTCAACATGAAAGCCATGAGTCATCCCTGAAATGAGTGTTGCCTGTGTAGTGCATTTGAGGAATGGTTTGGGGCAGGTTAACTTACGTTCACAGGTTCTATAATCTATCATCCACTTTGCAGTGCTTTAATGTACTAACATTTTCACAGGCTGCAGACAGTGGCTCTCTGCTCAGTTTAACCACAAGCTCATTCTGCTTCACCACAGTTTGACCTCTGATGAGCAACACATTAATGTGTTTTCAGACTCTATATGTATATTTGGCTATAGACGTGCTAAGGCATGCACAGCACAGAAATTGTTTTTATTTTTAAATGTGTTTGGTTTTGACTGTGATCTGGCTGGTCATTTATTCCTGGTAAATAACTCTTGTGGTGTCAGATAGTCAGTTGTGCAGTGCTGTTAAATATTGGCCCATTGTTTTCAAAAAAACAGAGAAGACTATTTATGGAAGGTGTTACAGAATCAGGTCAGAAAAAACCTTGCTAGGTCATCTAATCCTGCTGTGTTGCCTTAAGGTAGGTAGTCAGAACCAGCTAGCCCTCCCAATGTCTGCTCCAGCTCACTCCTGGTATTTTGTCCTGCTCCCTGGTGTCCGACTGTGGATGCTCAGCATCCTGTGGCTCACATCTTATTGGAATAGACCATTGTTTATTTCACAAAGGTGACCTGCAGGCTTGTGGAAACCAGATGAACCCTTCTGCTCCATCTCCTTGACTAGGGATGTAGAGAGAGGCAAAGCAGGCAGCTCAAGGTCAGGGCTGAGCCAGGACAGCTGAAGCTCTCTGCTGTGGCACCTGCATTCACATCCTTGGCCTGGGTTTGTAACTGCTGAGTTTGGGCACCTCCTTCTCGTCTGCACCAGGTCCTTTACACTGACCTCAGCAGAGGCTCTTCTGAAGTGAGGAGAAAGCTGATCCTGCTGCCCATTAAATTAGTACCTGCAAGCAGCCCCTATGACTGGATAAATGATCAGGTGTTTGGGGGAGACTGCAATACACCACAGGAATGCATGTTCTCACCTGAGGCAGCAGCTACCTAGAGTCTTTGCCATGCACTGCAAGGTTGGCATCTCCAGAGGATGATGGGATCCCTCAGCAGAGCACTGCTGGTGAGGGCTGTGGCTGCTTCCAAGTGCTCTTGCAGTGCTCTCCATCCTTAGTAACCTCTGCATACCAAAACATGCTGGGCTGTTGGCAGCACGTTCTCCCAGTGAAAGATGAGCAGGAGGAAAACCTGGATGTCCATCTTGCCAGCCTGACACAGCATGCCAGTTAGGCTGCATTCAGTTGCTGTGCTCTGCAGTGCCCAGCCCCACCAGTGTCTGTCACTCCACACTGGGGGGTGGGGCTGGGCTGAGGCCAAGGCCGGGCTTAAAGATATACCCCTTAGACACTACCTCCTTATCCAGCCTAGTTTTTAATTTTCATTGCTGTAGTTTCAAAGGAGTTTGTCCAAATGGTCAAAGAGCACTCCCAGGAGCTCCTTCAGGGGTTTCAAATGGTTTCTTTTTGATGAGCACTTTCTCACTCGCTTTGGCATGAGACATGCAAAGGTAAAGTGCTCCTCTCCCTTTCTGTCTTTTTTTTTCCCCCCAGCATGTAGGAACTTGTTATCGGTTTCATTGTGCAGATGAAAAACTACATCTTGAGCAACCTCCATAAATGTCACAAGGATGGTTTTTTCCAAGTGTTTACTGAGAACACATTATGTTTTAGTGTCTCTATCATAAATACCTTTTTGTTAATCTTTCACCCTCACTAAATCTATTACAAGCTTTAATCAACCTTTCTAAGCAGTAATAAAATGTTATCAGCAGTTGGCAAAGATTGTAAGTGACAGACCCTAATGTTTTCTAATGATTGTCATTATTTAGAAGGTTGTAGTTTTACAGAAAAATAATTAGATCTATCACATACTTTTGAAGAGAGGACAGTGTATCTTCTCTGATAGTTTACTCTCAAGAAATCTAATTTGTAAATAATTACTTAAAAAGAAATAAACTAACAAGATAGAGCTGAATGAAAATTCAAGATCTATTTAGGCAAATGCAGACAGAAGAGAACATGCTTTATGCTTAAAAGGCAAGATATTCCCCAGGTGAATATATATAGTTCAAATCTTTCACCTAACATCAACAAGACCTGAAGTCTGAATTTCTAAGTCTACAGCGCCTTCTTTATCATCTTGCTACCTTGTTACACACACAAAAATAGGCTTTTCGAAACTATTACTTTGTATTATGCAAATGATTTTTCCTTTTAAGAAACAGTCAATACTGTTTCACTTACATGACATGTTTCTGCAACTGGAGAAGTGAAAGGTTTGAAATAAATGAAGGTGAGAATTTCTTGGTCCCCTTAAAGTTTAAGCATTTTGAGTGGGTTTCTTGAAATTTGTTTTACTTTGCTTTGTTTGGTTAGGTTTGGTTTATAAGGGAATATCCTGTAAGCACTGTGTTCTGGATGAATTTCAGTATTGATGTACTCAAACAAGATATATTTCCATGAATTCTCAACTGTATTTTTAATTCTTACTGTCCTGATCCAGGTTGTTGCTGCATCTGGAGAAGATGCAGCCCTAGGCCTAGCACAAGCTGAGTTTGGTATGTGCTCCATGCATGGTGTTCAGTCAGCCGTCCCTCACCTCCTGTCTCATCCACCTATCCACAGTGGTGCAGCAGCTTCCTGCCTCAGGTTCTGCTGTGTCCCTGAAGCTATGCAAGTTTTTACTGCACCCCTGGTGGGCTTTAAGAGGACCACAGCCAGAATCTATTCTTGGGCAGCAGTCTAATGGCATCTTCTTCTTCCCTTTTTGTTTTCTCTCCTGTTGTACAGCCCTCAGATGTGCACCAGTAGAGAAAGGCCACCTATGAAGCAGCACATCAAATACTCATAGTGAATATATCTGCAGTGCTCCCAGATACTTGCTAGTGCCACAAACCTGAAATCCTCACCAGCGCCAGGCAGGGAATGTTTTATAATTTAATGTTGTTTCATGCCCAGTGAATGCTCACTGCTGACCTGCTTTCAGAGGGTATAAAAAACATCTGTGCAGGTGTTCAGGTCTTATGGATGTGTACCCAGAAGCAAGCACACATGTACACACACACACACACACACAATCAATCCTTTAGGCTAAGTGACCAGTTTAAGCACAAGTGTGGACCAAATCAGATTAGTGTGACTGAACTGGATCTTAGCTTTGCGGTCGCAGACCTCATCCAGGCTGCTTTTAAGTCTCTAAACTAAAACTCATTGCCCAAGTACACCCTTTTCCCTGACATCAGTTTTCCTATTGCTCAGCATGTGGATCAGCTATGTGCTCAAAATGCACTTGCAAATGATTATTAATTCCTGTGTATTTTTTGAAAAGCTTGGTTTATTTCTTGTGGTGGGTTTCTGTTGGCCAGTGTAGATGTTGACTCTTTATTCCTGTCATCACCTCTTAGGCATTTCTAGAGTGTTATGCTGACTGCCTGTTTTTGTCTCTAGTGATCTCTGTTTCTACAATCCCAGAAAATTTCTTGTTTAATTCTGTTAACAAAAAATGAATTATATGTTTAAAAAAATTCAGCTAATTTTTAGCTCCTTAGTAAACACTAAATGGTGCACTTTTTCTAAGCAAACTAGGCATTTTTGGCAATTAATTTATTTTCTCAAACTCTCCATTACTCTGCAGAAGGATGTGCATCCTTAAGATATTATAAAGTAAGCAGAAAACCCAACTTGAAAGGACTGTCAGTGTTTAAAGTTAGCATTTGGAGTATATCTGCAAGAAGCAGCAGCAATGTTTAAATGGGAAATTCCAGACTATAAATTCTTTTTCAGCTAGATTATATGCAGTACAAGTATTGACTTTCAATTTATACCTTTGATATGACTCATTGAATGTTCTGATTCTTAGTTTATTTGTTCTGTCTTCAGCAAAATGGATTGAATATAGGGGTATCCAACCATGATGCATTGTCTCTGTGCCTCAGATGTCATATTGGTGAAATCTTAGTGTCTGGCACTATCTGAGAGGAGTATAAAAATTTGATTTGGTCTGAAGCCAGTTTTCCTCCCACTCTGGAACAATGATGGAACATCTGGAGAACGCTGTATTCATTAACCCAAATCCTGAACACTTCACATAATACCTGATCCTGTAAGAATCTGCTTAGTTTTCCAGCCTGTGTAATTTGTGCTGGATGCAGCTAGAGCATATTTAGTCAAAGGACCTTGTCTCTTACATTTTTGAGCTTTTATGTGACATTATGTTTTGTCATAATTGATGATAACAAGATTCCCATTTGTTTTCTGATTTTAAATGCCAGTTATATGCATGGTGGCTCACTCCATTCTCTCTCCTCCAGAAATTTCTCTTTATTTGTCATTTCTATTTCCAGCTGGAGACCTTGGGGTTTTATTTTACCCAGGGTCTCAGCTGAAGCCATATGCCAAGAGGCCTCTTAACTTTCGTGAGGATGGATCTTGGAATATCAGACTGGCACCAGTGTGCCACCTTTATTGTTTTTCCTGCTTTCATAATCTCCCCTTCTCACAGTGGCAGATGCATACCAGTATTGTGGCTGTCAGAATAGCCATTTTCCTCCTGGGGTTTGGAGCTGTGCTCTGGCCAGATGCTGTGGGGTATACAAAAGGGATGCAGTTGGTACATCCCAAGGTTTGAATATCCCCTGTGATTTCACATTCTGTGCTTGTCTAAGAAAGGGATTGTGTTTATATCTTCTCATGACCTCAGATCCTCTGCATGGATTTGGCTTTTGATGAAACTAAATTAAGCTAAACTCCTTAACTCTTATTTTAAAATGTCCTAATGCAAACATGGGAGCTCATCTGTCTGTTGTAGGAAAGGAGGAATGAAGCAGTGGTTAGAGCACCCTGGAACTCTTTTCTCCCTTTACAGTATAGGTGTGATCTGTGCTTGACCTTGTGCAAGTCACACAGGCTGAGATCCAGAAAATACTTATGCACCTAAATCCCACTGTGGGATTTAGCCACCTGGATAGGAGAAAGGTCCAAATTTTCAAAAGCCTAAGGTTTTCAGAGCACCTCATCTGCAAAATGAACATGGAAGCTCATAGTTTTCTTCAGCGGGCTGTCATGAGAACAGATGTAGCACGTTTGTAACATGTAAGCCACTCATCTTTGTTAAGCCCAAATGCTGAATCAGAAGGATATAAAAGTGCATGTTATCCCACTACCTGCCTCTTCTACTGATGTTTTCAAAAGGTATCATTTGCTGGCAGGGTTTGGCAGAAAAGGAAGAGGGTTTGGGACCAAACCTGAAAATTCTGTCTTTGCATTTTATCAATACAGCCTCCAAAGGTTTACAGAAAAACAGCTCAGATGAGCCACTTTTCAAGGCCTTGACATCAGCATTGCTGAAAGAGTTAATGCCATTAGCTGGGTGCCATAAAAATGCTTAGTATCTCACATCTTCAAAGCAATGTACAAATACTAACTAATTAATCTTCAAAATAGCCTTACCTCCACACCCTACAGTCAACCCTGATTAAAAAGTAAATATTCCTCCTGCACAAGTAATCAAGGCTCTAAGAGTGTAATTGACTCGTTCCTTGTTTGTGATTTTGATAAACAATTTGGAGTAGTTCAAAGGATGCAAAGCCAGAGGGAAGGTCAGTAGCAGTGTTGAGGTACAGAGTGAGAAGTGCTTCCTCCCCAGACATGATCAATATTTCTGGAATTAGCTTTTGTTTTCACATTGATATGAGAGGGACAATATTTATGGTACCAAATACTGTGCTTGGTAAGCCTGAACTACAGTGACAAGAATGGTACTTTACTATATTTTTGAGGTACCTAAAATTTCAGCTTACCGTTGCTCAGTATTTTTATTGGCATGCAGAAGTGCACCACAAATCAGTTCACTTGCCTCAGTTCTTTCCTGAGAGTGGACCCATCACTGGACCCATCCAGTGACAAAGTGTAATATTGAAACCAAATTGATGACTAGTCCAAAATTAGGGGAAATTTCTGCACATGAAAAAGACATGTAATAAGTCATCTCAGATGAGGTTGTGTCTCTTAAACCTGACCCTAGGAACAGATACATCAGAGATGCTACACCACAAATGGTTTGTCTTGTGCCACAGTGATAGTGACATTTAAAATAAAACCACTTAGTGACCACTTATTCATTAAGTGTTCTCATCAGACCTGAGTGCTGCTGCATGAGTGAGACTCTTCAAAGAGCACTTACTTCTTTTAAATGTTTTGGTGGAATAGGGGTGTACAAAATCCCATTGCAATAGCCAGGTATTTACACCTGAAAGTATCTCAATGAATAAATGCTAATAAACACCAATGATAGCCTCAAGCTGTGCCAATGGAGGTTCAGGTTAGACATAAAGAGAATTTTTTTCACTGAAAGGGGGGATCAAACATTGGAGGCTGCTCAGGGAGGTGGTGGAGTCACCATCCCTGGAAGTGATCAAGAAATGACTGGACTTAGTACTGTGGTTTAGTTGGCTTGATAGTGTTTGGTCAAAGGTCAGACTTGATGGTCTTGGAGGTCTTTTCCAACCTTAATGATTCCATGATTCTGCACAGGAATACGAATGTCAGGCCTGCAGCCAGCACCAGGCTTACAGGTTCTGCATATGGAAGAAGGCAGGTCCATGGCCCTCTGGATCAGTGCAGGGAAGGGAGGAATTCAGTATCTATGATCCACTCACTAGTCTGTGGGATCAGTCAGGATCAAAGTATTGCAACAATTTGCTACTCTTGTGCTTATCCTTGATTTTAGAGCCTGGGTACACTGTCTTCTGAACCTTAGACCTTGTATATATTACTGCAGATTCATGTTGATATCTTGTCTGGCTGAGATCTGAGACTTAAAAGTTGCCTTTCTATTTGTTTGCTTGAGAACACAGTCCTCCTGAATGACTGCAGGAGGTTGCTCTTTTCACTCTGTTGCAGCATGTGGTTAGTTCTTTTCTACTTCATGCTTTAAGGATAAACATTTTGGGTGCTGAAGTGTATTACTGCTGGGGATCAGAGATTATTGTGTGTGAATTTAAAAAAAGTCTCAAGTCAGGCAGTTGAAAATTGTGTAGCTGAGTTGGCAGGGATTGATAACTGCATCAAGAGATGAAATGTACCTTTATATGGAGCAAGTTTAGGCAACAGCAATAGTTGCATTGTGATCATGGTGTTTGGTCTTTGCAGGGCTTGTCTTGGGACTGTGAGTTGCCATTGCAGTGTCTGTATGAGTGAAATGCTGTGCTCTTGCCAGCCCAATAGTGCTGTGATTGTCTGGACACATAAAGGACCACGTATATCTTCTTGAAAAATCAGAGTTTTAAAGATCACAAAGCAGTTCTAGTAATGAATAATTATGGAAAACCCAGTAAATTGGAACACTTGATAAGGTACCAAAATATGCATGAAATTCAGGTGTGGTTGGTTAAAAGAGTTAAAAATAATGGCTTCCTGCTGTGCCCAAACTGAGTTTAGTTTGCAAGATACGCCTGGTTCTGCTTTTGAATATTAAAAATTCAGCATTTGTCACATAACCACTTCAGCTCAGTTCAACACACCTGGGTGCATGCCACAGTGGGATTAACTCTGATCTAATCACTAAGGAAAGTGGTCTTTTCAGGTCAGGACTGAGGTCATGATTAGATTGTAGATAGAAAATTATTCCTCCTCTCTCTGAAGCATGCTTATTTACAGTATCAGGTGGTGTTCACTCATGTCTCCTCATTTCATCATTGAAATGCTAATACTCATTCATCAGTGTCACTGATACTCCGTGTGTATGTGTGAGCATGTTTTATATTTTAAATAGGCATTGCAATATCATTTTCAAAGGTAGACCTTTGTTAATACATTTAAGTAGCTCTATATATTTAATTAGGTCAATGGCTTCAGTGGACATTAAGTTTCCATCCATTGTAATAATACTGGGGCTTTGCATTTAGCTTGTCTTCAGTGAAGCTAGGAAGAGCACATGCAATGCTCTAAGCAATTGTAAAACATAAATAAAACATAAATTCTTATCTTTGTGTTGAAATGTTAAATATTCACGTGTCATAAAGCTCCACATACCAAGGATGCTCCAACAGTACGAATTAACTGCTTGTCTACTCTGCTTTCTGGTTTACATCATTCCATAGCCTTTTCAGCAAGTAAT
Organism: Eopsaltria australis; assembly: GCA_034509425.1. Taxonomy (NCBI): domain Eukaryota; kingdom Metazoa; phylum Chordata; class Aves; order Passeriformes; family Petroicidae; genus Eopsaltria; species Eopsaltria australis. The sequence goes on along the minus strand of JAVTVJ010000189.1, from coordinate 156,555 downwards.
TGATTAGAATACGTATATTTAACAAGGACAGGATTCTTATTAGAAATGAGATTAATATTTTGAGATAAAATGTTGGAAACAAGTTGAAAAGCAGCAGAAGGTAATAGCTGTAAAATCTTTTGATCCTTTCTGTTTCCTTGCTATCAGTTTCCTGGATCTGTTTTGGTATAGAAATATCCAGAGGCTCTGTCTCTCACAGCTCCTCCACTCCTGCAGACTATTGCATCAAAAGTAGGTGTCGTTTCACTCAGCTCTGCGGATGTCACATAGTATCAGCTGGGTGATTCTCAGGATTTAACATCCTCTGCAAATGCTAAAGCCAAGCTGGATGTGACTTGGAGACAGGTTGTAGTGTATTTCCTCCACTGGCCTACTCATCTGCAGGCAAAAAGGAACTGATTTTCATTGGCATTTCAAGATTTTGAGACATGGTGCACTCATTAAATTATATTAGATTCCAAGCTGACACATGAGATTAACCACTACCAACTACCTTTGTAGAGGAATGTCTCAAAAAGTGGGTAGTTCCAGGCAAAATGGAAGCTGGATGTATAATGGAACCTGGATATGTTAGGTTATGTAGGTAATGTTAAAAGTTATTAAAACTGCGGCTAAAAATAGTAAGGGTGCAAGAAAACCAGGGCTGTCAGCCACAATATCCATGAAAATGGAATATAAATTGGTGGAGAACATAGTAGACTATAGATGAGGGCACTGTGACTGCTCGAAGTCTAAGCTCATTTTCTAGACAGACTTAGCAGTCCTCGGAGAGACATAAGCACTGCTGGGGCATGATTGGTGTCACCCTGAGGCTGACATCTGATTTCAGATTAGTGAAGCCTCTGTTCCTCTCTAATGACTGGAGTCTAGTCTGCTGCATCAGGCACAGACACCTACTTTATAAACAATCAGAAATAGGTGAGGTGCTCTGACCATGCTGGAGACACACCACATGGTTTTTCACCCGTTCCACTGTGAAGGGAGTGTCTGAAAGAGATGTTTTGTGCTGGTAAAAAAAAAAAAAGGACAGAAACCCTCCACAAAAGGCCAGGTGGGTTTTCACAGTATCTGGAATACAGCAACATGAACTTCCCAACAAACAGTGCAGTTTATTTTCTTTCTATTGACATCAAAGAGATTTTGCTGCTGCATCTGGTGAGGGAGGGGACAAAGTGGGGATGACAATTTCCATTTTGGAGCCCTTATTAACCTCCTTTTGGAACAGGTGAAGAGCAGAATGCAGGTGTTTCTGGAGAAATAAATCCTACATTTATTACTGCACATGGATCTTTGCATTAGTCCTGCTCACGTGTGCTTGAGGGACAATATGTGTATTGAACTCTGTGCTTTTTCTAGGGCACAAACCAGTAATTTGGGCACTCTTGTCCTCCTTAGGCACCACAAACACCTAATAGAAAACATAATCCAGTTTTGTCATCCAAATCAGAAGAAATATTTTTTAAAGCTGGCAGAAAAAATATGTTCTTGGTTTGTGAGTGTACAGTTGTTTGAAAGGTATTTGATAACTGGGGACTTGTTTTTCTCCCTTCCCCAATCTGTAGTTTCTGTAATTGATTTTCTGCTCACATGTATCTTGGGCTCATCTGAGCTAGTGTCAGCAGTAAGCACTTAGGGCAGCATGGCTGCAGTGCCCCTGAAAGCCTTCCTGGGGCTCATTCCTGACATCACAACAATGCAATGCACTGAGTCAGGAACAGCTGGTTTTCAAAGGTGCTCAGTGCCTTAATTTTCACTGCCTGTGATCATTTGCTAAAAAAGAAAATCCAAACCATTCTATTTTGCAAAAGAAAAACCTTTTTCAAGTCAAGCCATGCATTCCTGGGGTACTTGGATTAGTAGCTAGCCCTCTCTTTGTTTATAGACACGTATTCAGCTGGTATGAAACTCTTTCCGTATTTAACACTATTGCAGATTAAGTAGTGTTCCAGACTGAGGGTTTGTAATCAGGCAGCACAGTTTGCTTTGTGCTTAAGAATGAGGAAGAGGACCTGTGCTCTATTGGAATATCTCCTAAATATTGTCAAGGGTAATCTCTTTAAAGATATAATTATTGTACAAGGCAAAAATCAATAATCAAATTTAATTGTCAAAGATTTTTTATATTTGACTAGCATGGAGATCCAAACCCTATTAAATAGAATGAATCTTCTGTACACAAAAGGCAGGTGGGATGTGCAATGGTTTGTCACAATATATTTTTCCCATTGAGTTTGGTAAAATTTAAAACTGTGATAGACTAAGCAGACTCTCACTCTGAGAAATCCAAGCTCTATTTTATTCATGTGTGAAGCTGTAGCCAGCTGATGTATTGTGAAATAGTACATTCCTTTTTCTGTCTTTAATACAACCACTGTGTGACAAGTGCTTGCATGCTGCAGAAATGAGGACCATTTAAATTTTTAGCTATCTTATACCCTGGTGTTTCCCTGCCTGGGACTCTTATACCTGGAGGCATATGTTCCCAGAGACCGTTTTTGCCATGCAGTTTGTACCTTCCCGTGCACACTGAGCTGGAGAAATATCTAGTGGTACAGCTGCTTGACTTTAAACTCCTGATTCATTCGAGAGAAACTGCAGACACAGTGAAATCAAATGTGGGTCTTAGGGTCACTGAATGTTTGTTTATTTTCATGTTTGTTTGGGCCAGATATGCACTGGAGAGGATAACCAGAGGTGTAAAACTCAGAGGAAGGTAAAGATACCCCCAGGTCATTCAGATGTTGTGTGCAACTACCCCTTTTGCAAACATATTGAGAATGGTTTGTAAACTCTGGGGACTATTAGGACTGTGCAAAGGAGCCTCTCTGCCATTCATGCTGCTTATAGATGGCCCAGGATCCCAGCCCCAAAGTGTGACATAAACGAGTACATGTGGGACATGTGAACTCATACCACCCTGCCATATCACCCAAAGCTGTGGCCTTGTGCACTGAAAGCAACCTGCAGTCTCAGCCCTTTTAAAACCTAGAACTTTTCGTAGTTGTTTGGAAGGAAGAAGGAGAGTTAATGATACATGTGTAAGAAACACTGAGATCTGCCATGCAGCTGTGCAAAAATTTTAACCTGACATGCTTATTTCATGGAGAGTCACCAAAGACGGAGAGAGAGGGTTCAAACATCAACAACTGCTATTTCCCACTGGAAAAAAAAAAAAATCAGTGAGTGACACACACTTCTCAGTGTGAAGCTTTTCATTAAAGAATTGATATGGTGTGACATGAAAGAAGAAATAAAGGGTTACACTTTTCCTAAAAATTGTGGAGATTTTTTTAATGCTGAGGCACTTGCAACTTGATTTTCCTCTGTAAAAGTCAAGGTTTGATTATAGTTCCTGCATTATTATTTATAGTTTAGCAGTTATACACGCCACGTCCTTGGCTGTGGCATTGCAGTTTGCACCATCTATGTCTGCTTCCTAAATTTATTGATCTCATTAGAAGATAAAAATGACAAAGATAGCTCATAATACTTCTGAGTAATGTAAAACCATTAGCAGGTCATTGTCAAAGTTATAACATGTCCTTTTAAGCTGCTTAGCAAACTGGTGGCAGCCTATGATACAGGGATTAACCTGTGCCAGGAGTGACTGAGAGGATCGCAGTGGATGGTTAATATTCAGCCTGCCTACAAAGCTTTGAAACTGCCTCACAAAATGATACAATGAAGCGATAACCAGAAATACATTAAAAACAAAGGGAACAGAAGTTTTCTTTTCCCGTCCTTTATCCTGGTCTCTGACATATAAGAAGTAGAATGGGTGTTAGAGCTTCCGTCTGAAATTAAGAGTTACTTTTTTAAGTTGAGTTATGCTCCCACCAGGCAAAGGAGCCTCTTAGGCTTTCCTCTGAGCACAGGCTGACCTTGGCCGAGACCCTAAGCCAGCTTTTTCTCAGGTGGGACCTTGAACTCTCCTAGATCTTTGTTTAAGTGCACAGTAATAATAATGAGTGTTTGACACACAATGCACCGCTGTATTTTGAAGCCAGCATTTATTGCCCCAGACATTCCATACTGCCCAGGATGCCCACCAGTGCAATGGACATAACAAGACTCGCTACTTTCTTGCAAAAGACTTATATACCTGCATTGTTCTTATTGCTGCTTACATTTCTTCCCTTAGAGAAATGGCTGCAAGCACTGGCTGATTGCTCTATTGCTTGTGGAACTGTCTGGACTTATAGAGAACTAATTCAAACTGGCAGAACACGTACTTCTGAATAAGATTTGGGCTGGAGGGCTGGGTTTTCTGCATTGGTTCTCAGGGATGGAGCAGGATAGGTGGTTAAGGAGAGGAGGATGTAGGCAGGAAGACTGATACCTAATGGATCTTTTCAGCATCTCACTTGACTCTTCACTCATGGAGGGCATGACATTAGCATTAGACACAGTTACTGCCAAATCCCTTTGGGGGTGATGGAGCATGCATAGGTGGGCTCTGAGACCAAACCACTATTCACTGCTGTTGAGCATCATGTGACCTGATTTACACCAATGCATTATTTTTTTTAGGAGCAATTCATATGCACATTCCAGTAACAAGTAAACAAACATTAGGGCAATGATGAATTAGCCTAGACACCAGTTTAGAGATTACACAGAAGATAATAAGGATAATAACAGTATTAATATTTTCAGTTATTCATTCTATTTTTAACCTATTAATGGCTATTTGTTTATTTTATCTGTCAGAAAGTCAGAACCACCAGGAAGGAGACCCTGGATCTCCTGTACACAGATCTCTCCCAACAAAACTTGTTTCTATTTTTTTTTTCTATGTACATAGCAGTAATTTCAATTGGGTACAACAGTACAATTTTGGCTAGACCACACATCTATAAATTAGGTGTGATAGTGCTCTATCATCTAAATCACCAAGGTTGTTTTGGGTTAACTGGTGAACTTCAAATACTCAGGATACTTCATAACCATGTTGTAGAAATAAAAATGTGTATAGGCATTCTCAGCCATTAATTGCCCTGTGGTTGGAGTCTGGTCTGCTAATATTTGATTGTAATAGAAATCCACTTGATTTAGCAAAACAATTTATAAAGTTTAAAGAGATATTTTCCCAATCACAGATCTTGTAAATGCAGTCATGGGATGCAGTCAATAAAGAATGAAAAAAAAAAAAAAAAGCTAGTATCTTTAATAAAGTTGTGTGAGGAAATCTGAATGAATTTCCTAGATATTTCTGAGCTTTTGAAAAAAAAATAGTTTGATTCTAATACAGATTGGAAAAAATCCCAAAAATGTAAATTCTCCTCCTGAAGTTCTAGTGGCTCTGGCTCTGAAAGCCTTTGCCTTTTGTCACTTACAGCTGCTGGGTCAAGAGAATCCTTCAATTTCCATCATAAGAGCAGCCTCCCCTCCTGACTTACCTGGGGCCATGCAAAAAACTGATGACCACTGATTTTAATACTATTCCCATCATTGGTACTCCAAAGCTATGATTGTTTCCCATGGGTTTCTGTTCCAGAATCCTGTAATCCTTTTGCTGAATATCCTTACTTCTAAAGGATTAAGGCAAACTCAAAATGTTGCAGAAAAGAAGAGCAAGAACAATTGAAAGTCTGAAAATCCTGCCTGACACTGAGAGATTAAAGAAGATCAGTGTGCTTAGATTATCTGAGAGAAGGTTAAGAGGGGGCTTGATCATGGTCTCAAAGTCTCAAAGCAGGAAAACAGTTTTCCAATACACGGGGAATCCCTAATTTAGCAGACCAAAGCCATAGCAAGGTCCTGTGATTGAATGCTTAATCTGGACAAGTTCACACAAGATGTAGCACTTTTGGGATTGTAGCAAATTTTTATTTTTTTTTTAAGGTATTGTTGGATTCTTAGTAATTTTAAGATTTCAAAACATATCTTTTCTAAAAGCTGTCCTACTTTGACTAGAAATTATAGGGCCTATGCAGAAGTCACTGGGTGAAATACTATGGATATGTGTTGTGCCCAAGGGCAACTTATACAATCATAATTTCAGAGTTTATTAATTCTTTGGTAATGAATGTTCCCTACTACTACATAAAATAGGCTTATATAACATACTATCATTTGTAGTTTTCTAACCTTAGTGTCATTATTCAGAAGCTATCAAAGCTGTTTTTGTACCTCTGTGTGCTTAGCCCAAAGAAAAGGAAAGGTAGTTAATATAAAAAGGTACTTTTAGCATTTCTGAAAGCTTCTTATGCCAATCCCTAAAAAGAAACAAGAAATTTCTCCAAAAATGCAAATGCTCTGTCTAGAAGCAAGAGTATCATTTTAACTACTTCATCATTATGTGTCACTCCCTATGTATAGTAAGTGGTGCATGACAGTTGTTTCTAAGAGACAATTGGGGACTTTTCCAAAAACTATATAATTATATTTCATAATACATATATTTGTGAGACATAGGGCTTTATGCATTCAAAGCAATTAGGAGTCATTAGCTAATGCTCACAGCACCTCTGTGGAATAGGTAAGACAGTATTATAAAGGCAGATGGTCCTCAAGACTAGATAAAATATTGCAGGCGAGAAAGAGAGGTTGGTACCTTCCCATTTCCAAATTGCGCGTTCAAGTCACCAAACATAATATTAGATATATAACTACAGGAACACTGCTTTTAATATTATGTCCTAACCCTCCATCTCTTGCACTGATTTTATCAGTCCCCTAAACTAATACAAGGAGTAATGCTATGGCACTCTACCTAATTTGTCAAGATCAGCAACATTAGCCTCTATAGTTCTTACAAGGTCTTGACCTTACTTACTGAGCCAGTCCTACTGAAATTAAATCACTGCCTGAAAAGTACATTTCATTAAAAATAACTGTGAAGAGGAAGTGGTACTACTTCTTTTCAAAGTTTGCCTTTATTTAACAGATCAATGGCATTATGGTTTGCTAGTAAAGTCCATAGAGCAGCAGGGACTAAGTGCTTGCTCTGCCAAGTCCAGTCCTTGCTGTATAAAGAATGCTTTATGAAAGGGACCACTTAAGAAACCAATAACAGGACAGCATAAATAAAATTTATGAAAGAGCCTCCAGACTATTTAGAGTCTATTCTGTCCATTTTTATGTGGAGAAGGAAAGAATATCTGTCTGCCATAGACGAATAGCCTTTCACAAGGGATTTCTTGGGCCCAATACTTGCCCATAGTTTTTCTCTCCTTGACCCTGCATGTCTGGCAAAAGCATCTTGGAGGCACATGTAGCTGTTGAGTTAGTCATGCAGACTCCAACCAATTAAGTCTTATTCACAAATATATCTGATGTATGACAGACTTGGAGGGGGAACTGATAGTTACCCATCTCATCCAGAAGCTTCCCAGTGACATGTTATGTGTTCTTATTATGTTTTCCATGAATTTGGGAAAGTGATTGACAGGGCAAATGTCAATGACATGGTTAGGGTATAAATGTGTGGAAGGAAACCATATGTTCAGAACCTGACCTCTTGTCTGGATTCATTTTGCCCTGAGTTTTGGGCTCCTGGACTTCCTTGCTCCTAGGGATTGTCACTGTACCTTGATGATTAGTCAAAAAACTACTGAGTAATGGACAAAGAGGAAAATGGAAGGATTGTCATACTCATAGCCTATCACAAATACAAATTGCTGTATTTCAGAGATGGATGACCAGATGAATAATCTCATACCAGGCCTTTTCATTTTGGCCACTTCTGATCAAGACCAATCCAAAAAACCTAAGAAAATATGAATGATACTGAGCTGTTAATATGTGTGCTTTGAATTACAAAAGGAAAAATGTTATCTCTGAAAAGATCAAGTTTCCTTTCCTCTTTTTTTTTTTTTTTTGTTTCTGGCAAAAGACATGCAAATATCAGAGAGACAAAATATCCCACTAAAAAAAAGAGAATCTTGTGAAGTCAGCAATATAAAAAAGAAAAGTTTCTTGAAAAAACAAAACAACCCACAAACACAAATTCAGTGTTTCACTATAAAATTAAAAGCAAGGTACAGAGAAGACAGAAATCACAGGTTTATTTCTTTCATGTTTTTAACTTGCCTCATTCCAAATAACTTCTGGTCAGCTACCTGCTACCCAGGCTCAACTCAAAGACTTAGACATGAAGAGAAGAACCATGATTTTTGCAGAATATGATCCTTGCATCTGGAGGGATCATTGCAGGCAGTGATATACAGAGCAAAAGCAGATCATTACCCCTGAAAATGAAAATAAAAGCAGAATAATGGTATTGTAAAATACAAAGCAACCTGGTACGATACATACATCCTGTGCATTTACAAACTCTTATTTAAATGTAATCTATGTGATGGTATCATTTTATGGCTTGCCAATGCAGCTTACTGATCATATAATGCCTCCAAAGGAATCTCATAATTTGCAAAATCAATAATTACCAATATTCTGCAATTGAAAAGGGCTGGATAATAACCATTCCCTAGCAATTCCTGTAGAAGGGAAATAGAACATTTAGAATTTCTGAAAATGTACATCTAAATTATTTGTTAAACCGCTTGGTAGCATTTGAAGCCCAAATATTGGATTTCTTCTGAACTCCAAAATTACTCAGATCAAGAAAAAAAATTAATAGCACATGAATTGAAAATAGTGGGAGATGATTGAGTTTTTCTACATGTATTTTGCATCTATTTTTGAAGGGTAAGTTAGAGTCTGAATATTGAAGCTCCATCATTGAAGTTTGTGGCCATGGCACACACTGAGAAATAATATCTTAGTACCTAGCCAGAGTGCCCTGCTCAGAGAGAAGAGAAAAAGGCAAATCATATACATTGCTATTAATCACCACCATGGCACCATGTACAAGTTTAAGCACTTTGGATTTGAAGGAACTTTATTCAGAATATCATATTTTCAGAATTAGATATTTTAGTGAAAAACTGACGGTGTCCCAGTATAAAAACCTTTCCAGAGATATTAATGAGAAGTTTAATGAAGGGATCTCAGCTAAAAGATATTATTTTAAACTTTATAGCATAGCTGCTTGATCAAAGCTCCTTAGTTCTGTAGTGTGGAGTGTTTTAGGAAGAACTTCTATTTTGTGAACCTTATAACACAGATACCACAAGAAGCACCAATAATGAAACTGGCAGCACTTCATCATAACAGACTGATTTTTAATATTTATTTCATCCCATTCTTCTGTCTCTCTGCTTCTCCATAAGGACTAGTTAAAAGCATAAGAATAAACAGTCAGCTTTTACAACAGAAAATCATCAGGGAAGTCCCTCAAAGATATAAGCAAGAGCCAGTCAGTAGAAGATCTGGCAAAAGAAATATTGAAATAACGTAGTTTACAAATAATATAAAGTTATTAGAAAAATTATATGCTGGAAAGAATTGCAGAGGAGTATGAAGATACTGACTGTCTGATAAAATGTCAGGTACAATTCAGTAATTAGAAATGTGAAGAGGTGTTAACCTTATATAAACAGTAGTGGCTTTTGAACTGGTCTTAATACTCGGAAGGAATATCTGAGTTCTCCAAAACCATCAGCCCAAAACTCAACAGTGATGAAAGCAAGAGAGGCAGTCAGGCTTCTTCAGATGGAGATAAAATAGCCTGTGGGTCTTTGGTATGAAAGGAGCAAGTGAAGGGAATGCCTGAGATTATGGAGGAGGGAGGTGAACACGGAATTGTTATTTAACCCTTCCTGTAACACTGGGCCTGGAAAGCACCACATGTAAACCACTGGATGGCAGGTTTGAAACAATTACCAGGTGTGTAGTTGAGCTATGCAACTCATTATTTCATGAGTGCAAAATAAGTTTAGACATGCATAGAAAGCTGTTAAACAGGTTAGTGGAATAAAAATCCACTGAGAACTATTAAAATATCTTATCAGAGAGTACCTGACAATACATCATGAAGGGATGAGTGAGTCAACCCAGAAACAATGAGTATATATTTGCCCTATTCTTTTGCCCTTCCTTAGCTCCATTGCTTGGAAATGAGATAAAAGGCTGGAAGTGCTCTTGGTCTCATGCAGCAGAACTGTTCTCATGTTGAACAACTTTCTGCTGTTCTGTTTTGCTATCTGTATGATATGCAAAGCCCACATGTGAATGTGTGTGGTAGCTGATGGCAGTTGCTGTGACCGCAGTGGGGAGATGCTCAGAGCAGGGCCACTTCTTCCCAGTCACAGCTTCCTCATTGTGCCCTTTGGTGCTAATGAACCTGAGAAGAGAGAGGGGAATTCAGACTGTGTTTCTTACTTGATTCCAGTAAATTTATACCAAGAAATGGTAAAATTACTTTTATGAAATGGGGAGGCCAATATTTTGTGGTTTGGCTACATTTTTTTCCTCCCCTGTCCTGATTTAATTTAACCAGGCAGCCCAATTTCAGTAATCCTCATCACTTCTTAGCTCCCTGTTTTATGTTGATGTTTATTCATGTTCTCCTGCTTGTACAATTCACCAGTTCCCACTCCTTAATGTGTTGATACCAATGTTCAGGGATGATATAAAAAAAACTGGAGGGAAACACGGTCATTTACTTCTGCTTGTCTTGTTTGTTTGCTTCAGAATTACTTACACTGACACAAATAGACTTTCCTTGTGCACGACAAGAGATAAGGTTGGGGTTTTCTGCTTTATTTGTTCTGTACCACACATTTTTCCCCCACCCACTCCCTCACTTGCTTTTATACATGCTCACACACAGATGTACTTGCATACTATAAGGTTTCAGAGAATTTCACTCAGCTTAGGAGAAGGTGACCAATGTCTGGGATGAAAAGTTTGTATTTTCAGCATCACAAGTCATTTCCACCAATCTTACCATCACAGGTGGGTGTTTCTGGGAAGGGTGCTAAAACACCTAACACTCAGCATTTAGGACACTGAAATACCATTAGTGAAAGCAGTGCTATGAAGAGCTGGGCTGTGCCATGTTGTGACAAACTATTTGCTGCCTGTTTGGTTTAGCTCCAGGTTCAGAAGTGGAGAAGTGATTTAGGTAATAGGTGATGCAGTTGTCTGTGTTTTTCTGCCTATTTCTTTCTGGAAAATGTTGATATGGCTCATAGCTCTGCCTCATTGCTGCATCTTTGACTACTACTTCTCATATGGGAAGCTGCACAGAGATAATTTGTGTGATTTTATGAATAAAGGGATTTTTCTGAGCCTGCCGCATTTTGCTCAAGTCTTCTCCCAAAACTGTGTGTCTCTGCTGATAGATGAGTGCATCTGCAAGTTTCAAGATGTGTGGTTTCTGTGGGTGGAGTGGGATGAGTGTGGTGGGTTGAAAGCAGAGAAGAAGAAACGGTCTTCAGCATCAATAAAGTTTCTGGTGCCTCATGAATATTTGTTCTCTTGCAGGTTCTGCTTTTTAAACACTGACCTCAAAAGAAGCTCTGCAGAATGAGAGGGTTATTATGCGACAGGACACCTTGAGTCACTTGGGGTAAATTGCTACAGTGTCTCAGTTATCATTTAAGTCCTTGTGTTCTGGTGAAATCAGTGGAGCTTGTTTTCACTGGTGTAGTATCTGAGCCATCAAGTTTAATGAATCGTTACAAATAGTTTAATTTGCACTTGCAGGTGCTATTAAAACTAGGTGGGGTTTTTTTGGTTTGTTTTTTTTTTTGCCAAGAGAATGTTTTTACCTAGGAAGAACAGTCTTTCTCAGTCACAATGGTTTAAATATGGAATAGTGGGATAGGTTTTGCTCATTAGAAAACCTGATGCTGATTTCAATATTCCCGTCTGCTAAACTTACCTCCTCCAGGATTTAAGACTCTAAGTTTCAGAGGATAAAACATAAGGCCCTGGTTAATTGCAAATAAATAGTGCCAGAAAAACATACAGATGGTACCTGAAGTTCATTTCTGAAGACTATACAGTAAACTATATATAATTTACATGAAAAGTATGTAGAGTAAGGAAGAGAGCAATTTTTTGTGGTTTCTTACATTTGTAAAACAATAAAACAGCAACAAAAAGAAATAATAAATGAATACCCTCAGTCAGTGAAACTTCTTGTTTGGGAAAAGAGCAACCTGTATTTCTATTTATTTACCTTAATCAAATTAATTAATTTAATATGTCTGAAAATTCCAGCATTTTACAGAATACAGGTATAAATATCTGGCAAGTAGAGTGTATGTATTAAACTACATCTACTTAGCTAGTAAATATTTTCCTGCATTAGTTTGCTCATTCCCAAGCAATCAGTTGTGAACTCCAGTGTTGTAACAGGTCCACAGGGAACATTTGTGCTTTGGTTGGCACTTAGATTAAATTCATCAAATTATTTTTTTCCCTGTTCAAGGCTGACATTTCAGAATTTTTTTTGAAAGGTTGTGTGCCAACTGCCAAAGTCAATTAATTAAATGGTAAATCTGAAATTTGTAGGGGAAAACTATCATTCCCTTTTGCTGTGCGACCTTAGAAATGTGAACAGTTAATCCACAAAACACATGGCTTACCAGAGGGTCCTGATCTGCTTGCACTGAAAGTAAAAGCAAAGCTTGCTGAGATTTTTTGGGAGATTACGGATTACCTCAAGGATGGGATTTTACCCTGTGTTTTTCTTCTGATTTTGATATTTGGTAGTAATGACAATATCCTTTGAAGTCCTGTTACACTTGAGAGCTTAAAGCATTCAGCACTTAATAGGAGAAAGCAGTGCAAGTTTGTGGACTCCTTTTCCATATATTTGAGATACCACAGATGAGGGTAGGATGTTCAGTCCCAGAATTTGCTGGCCAAAGAACTCCATCTTAGATCTGGAAAGGAAACCTTAGAGGCAAAATTCAATAGACTTGAGCAGATGGTGGTCATATTCCTACATAGCAGAAGTATTAGAAATCTCTTCCCAAAACACACACCTTCCAAGGAGTGTATGTGCCCTCATTGTCAGCAAAGGCAGTCTGGTTCCAAAGGTTAGACTGGATCTTGCTTTTCTGCCTCCTACTCTGTATGTCTCTTCTTGTACATCTCAGTGGACTCCTGATATTCTATTTGAAGCTTTATCATCTCAAGGTGCTTGAAAATGAGTGTAGCGCACTGACTGCTCTTCAGCTGTTAATTCTCTCTCATTAGTTTATATTGATTTGTGTTTGTTTAGTTTTTTTCTGCCTGATAACTGGTGCAGATCAGAACCCTGTATTTGAGGCCCTGTATATGCATGGACTAGAAACACAGCCCAAAACCAATGTAAAAGACAGCAAAAACAGTGAATAGGACAGATGAGTTAAGGCAGATCAGATACGTGACTTAGTACTCCTCTCCCTTTGCCATTTGAAATACTTTCGTTCTGTGTTTTGCTACAATTTTAAGTTCAGGATTTGTTTTCAGCCTTCCCACTCCCCATTTGTTTAATGAAATTACATATTTTTTTCTTTAGGAAAATATAAGATGCCTAAAGAGATTTGCTTCCTGCACATTCAGAAATTTGTTAGGATTTGGTCCCTAATTTGGCAGCTTGGCATAAGGGGGACTACAGTTTAAGGAAAGGCATTGATTAGCCCACAGTAGTAGGGAAAAATGGTGAAAACTGCTGGTGCCAAGGGTGTTTCTTAAATACCAGCCTTGTGGGAATGTAGACACTGTGTGTATTAAGATATAGGAAGCTAATTCTCAGGATTCATAATCTTGTGCCTTGTCCTACCACTTTGCTTTATATAGTGAATATGTACCAGGTCTTTCTGTCAAAGCCTGCAGTACAATTCTTGGAATTGTCCTGCCTGTCCAGATATTGGCCATTTTGCAGTAAGGAAATCTGAGAACAAATCTATGACTGTTTCTAGGTGATCACTAGATTACCAAGTTTTCCTCAACCAGTGGTGGTTATTTATACAGTTTCTGTGCAAAATGCCTATATCTCCCTGTGATATGTGAATCCAGTTTTACAAGAGATAATTAAACATGAAAGAACTAAACATCCTATTTTTTTCCCCTAATGTTGTATCTCAGCATTGTCTCCATCAGTAGCCTTGTCCGCAGGAAGTGTAAAGTTTCCTGCTATGATTGTTTGACTGCTGCCAATTACCAGATCTGCTTTTGGCAGCTTTCCCTCCCAACCTGCTGATTAGCTAATGTGTGGTTACTAATACAATATGGGAAACTGGTGTAAATGAAGAAGCTAAAGATTTATTAATTTCATGTGCTAATTACTGTTTGTAATATAATTATAAATACTGCAGAAAGAAATCCTGGCTTAAGAAATAGCCAGGTTTCTATGTCTTGTGAAATGAGGCACAAGAATTTTGTGCAGCAAACAGGTATATTTTCCCCTTGATACATGCACATAATTTTCATTAGATTCATAGATTTCAAAGGCAGAAGAGAGGTCATTAGAGCTTGGAGTCTAACTACCTGTAAAACACAGGCTAGAGAATTTCATCCAGATACCCTATATCTGAGTTAATAGAAAGCAGGAGCCGGATCCTGGACTGGATGTGCAGCAGTTTTACTCCACTAAGCTGGAATAATGGTGATTTATACCAGCTGAGAAATTGGCAGTAGACTTAAATGACAATGGATTCTTTTTTGCATAAACATAAATGAAAATGGTCACTTATATTTTAATAGCTGTGTTGAAAGAGTCTTGCTGGGAGTGAATTTTTGGAAAGTATTTTAAGCTTTAGAAGAAAATGAGGGTTTTTCCGAACCTTTAAGGGATGATTGTGTTCCCTGGTGTAATTTAAACTTGTCCCTTCACTGAAGAAAAGACATAAATTTACCAGAAAAAAAATCCTCTTTAAATTGAAACCTGTGCCAAGAGTCTTATTTGTAATTAAATCGTGCACTAGGATTTTAGTGGGGGAAGGAAGAACAAAATAATATATTTAAAAGCTGAATATTCTCAGAGCCAAGAGGAACTTGAACTCAAATGTTCAAAGATTAAAAGTTTCAAGAGCTAAAAAGTAGTCTCTGATTTCTTTCATTAGGTTGCATATTTGGCAAAACAAGATGTCTCATTACTCTTTTGTAGCCATCTGTATGTGTGTGTGGATGATGTTATATTTATAGCAGATACAGTCTTATCATTGAGGTAGAGACAGAATCCTATCTGCTCAGAGCTATAGGGTTTAAGAATGGACTCAGACAATACTGACATAGACAATGCCATAACATCCTGCAATCTGCACAGAAACTGAGACTTTGTGCACACCAAAGCTGAATGAAAGAACTTCCTTCCTGCTCCCCTAAAATGAGAGTGTTTAAAGGAAAATACCAGTGTGGGGAGAATATCCTTCAGATTCCCAATAAATTTCTGTCAGTTCTATCTCAGGAGGAGGCAGTGAAGGCTTTTGTGTTTAGTGATACAGAAATCTGTGACTATCACATCAACACATAGAATATATAGAAAGAAAGGCAACTTCTTATTAGACTAGCTGCTTATGTGGATAGTAAGCAGAGAGAATCTTGTCTCATAATATTCCCATTCTCACTGATGATAACTCAGCTGCTGGTTTGGCTGATGTACAGTTTGAGGTGCTTTATATTTGCTGAAGAAAACCTAAACAGAATACACATTTTAATACATTTGCCATACTTTTTTCCCTTAGTGTTTTTCTCCTTCAGAGATGGAAGTCTGCTTCAAGATGTCACAGTATATTTTGATGGCACTGTCACATGAAGAAAAGACCTGATAATTTACTGCACAGGTAAACATCAGAAGAGATGGTCTGAAGCTTACAAGTCAACCCTAGCTTTCTCTCTCTCTTTACTTTAAGCAGAATTATCCCTCCTTGAAAAGCAGGGTTTCTTTTTGTCCCTTATCCAGAAGGATTTAAGTGTTCCCCATCCTTTAGGACCCTCAGGTAACTCCATCGTACCACTAACTATTTGATAACATCACACTTGCCTACAAAGTTTGTAGCAGCATCACATCCTTCAGCCTGTTGCAGACATCTGTCTCATGAGGAACATGCATCTGCTGAACTGATCTTCCCACAATGTCTATGCCCAAAGTTCATTCAGCACTCCATAAGAAAACTGAGAAAAAACAACTGATTGTCTGTTTTATGCAGCCAGGCAAGATCAAACATCTAACAATGCTATCTTGAATACTCTCCCTTTATGAACACTAGACTGTTAGCTTCTTTTAGATACTCCTGTAAAATGGATCCTCAGGGGTGAAACACTTGGAGCATTGGCTAGTGAAGGAGAACAGCCCTTTGCAGCACTGTACCAAGTTTGGTGATGACCTGCAGCATGTAGAGGCCACTGCTCCTTCTCATCCTGCCTCATCATTGTATCTTCTGCCCAAAGGTGTGTGTAGAGTGTGCCAGCACATTTGCACTGTGGTACAAGGAGAGACAAGACAAAACACGATGAATGCCTTGCAGAAGCCAGGCAAGAGAGGCTCTGACTGAGGTCTGAAATGCATCTTGTGTAATTGTATATTTCTCCTTATGACCCTGTGTTTATTGCTTGGTTCAGTCCTACAGCTTTCAGACCACTATGCTGACTTCCAGGAAACTTTATTGTTTCCCAAAAGCAGGAGTTAGGCCATTGTCATAGAAAAAATAGCTGTGGTTTATGGTCTTGTCAAATTAAGTTCAGCTCCAGTAAACATGACATGAAATCTGTACAGGACAGCCTCACCAGTGAATAAAAAGGCTTATTCAGCCTAGTCATATATAAATATCAGTAATATAAAATTCTGACAATTGTAAGAGAATTACATTCTCAGAAGCTTTGCACTTTCAGCCTGATGAAAGGTGATAAAACATCAGTCAGTATATAGTTCCATTTTGTCATTTTCTTGTAGAGTGCTTCCTTCCCCCACTAAAATTAAAATTTAAAAGACTTTCACTTTTGGGAAAAGAGCATCGTTGAAAAGAAATTCTCCCTGGCAAATTAATAGATAAGGTCTGCCATGCTAACTTGGAAAAGCAAGCAAAAGGTAAAAATTGAATCTCTTTATCACAGTTGAGTCATTTTTCTAAACTGGGGAAGTAATATGGGATGGAATATATAGGACAGATTCTCTTACAGAAAGTGCTTTTAAACTTTAAAAGATCCATAACTAATATTGGGAACGGTTATAAATGACAGTCTTCTCTTTTAGATTATGTTGCATTTATTACATTTTACAGGGACTTTATGGAGACTCTCAAGGAATTAAAGTTATATTTATGATAAAAATATGGAGCTGCTTCTAAATAGCATTTTCATCATATTAACTGTTGCCTAGATAACAGGCATATCTCCTCGAGCACCTCTATTCTGGTTTAGCACTACAGCTTGCAAATTAATACAGTCATTATAAGACAGCAAAGCTATATCACTTACCATTTCATTATTGTTCAAGTCAAAATCCATATTTTTTCAGTTTTCCCTAGGGTTACAAACTGGATAGGGAACCGTTATCATCTTGCAGAATAATCTCTCAAGACTCACTCTCTTTGGTGTTAAGAGGAGCCGTTAATCATATTACAATAATTTTCATATTAATAGGTCTCATGTAAAGATAGAGTTAATGCTCTCCTTCTACATTCAGTCCTCCAACATAGTTTTATATATATGTTTATATATATATACACATATATAAATATATATATATTTAAATCTGCTTGGAACTAGATTAGCACAAAAGATACCACGTCCTACTCAGTGTATGAATCAGGGTCAAATCAACAGCAAAGCCTTAAATTTTTAATCAAAATGGCAATCTGTCATCCCTAAGAGAGTTAAATAACATTTAAGTGAATAACATGAATATGTTTTAATGGAAAATACTGGAGAACTTACTGCAGCACACAGAAAGCATTCCATGGAGTATCTAGAAGATACTTTATTCTTTATTTGAGAAGCTGTGATGCTAGAATGCATATCCACTCTAAATGAAAAATCATCTTTAGACCTGAATTTTGTTTTTTGTGGACTCAATACAGCCATTATTTTTGTGATCTCAGATGCTGTAATTTTCTGAAAGCTTTTCATATGATGTTGTACATTTAATAATGTAATGTTACCTAAACTCAGGGCATTTTCAGATATTTTTCCTTTTTTCCAGTCTAGAGACCTGAATAATCTGGTCTGCTCAGAGGAGGCTGAGTGTGAATTTAAGAAGCTGTCCAAGGGGTCAGGTGTTTGCCTAATTTTGAGCAGCCTGAACGTGAAACAAAGGTGGGTCAGGCCTGCAGAGACATGGGGGTGACCCAGCTCTGCTGCTGCTCTGCCCCGGCTGTGCCCTGGCTCTCTGGGAAGCTGCTCCGTGTGGGAGCCCGAGCACTGTGCTGCTGCTGTGGATAATGAGCCCCATGGAGAGCAGAATCGAGACTGAAACACGATGCTGGCTTAATGTGGCAGTTTGGCTCCTGAAGCTGGTCTGCTCAGCCCAGGAAGGAGCCCACTGCCTCTTCCTCAGCAGTGTGGGAAGGCTCCCTTGGTAAACCTTCCCTTGCTGTCAGCATCCACTCTCCTTGTGCTAAGCCCTTTTACCATAATGATGCCATCTCTCTCTATGTCCTTCATTATTCTCCTCTCTGTCATTCCCAGGAGGTCTGATTAAAATCAGTGGAAAGCTCTCTTGGATTTTACTGGCTTTTGTACTCTGGCTCTGCTCCTTAATTTGTCTTTCATTTCTGTTTTTAACTGCTTTCTGTTTAGGCTCACTTCTGCTGTGTTCTAAACATCCCTCATCTTTCCCCACTTTTGTATTTTTGTACTTTTATTCCTATTCCTGACCTGCTCGACAACTGTTAAATTACTTAGGCAGTGAGTAAAATGCAGATTAAAGAAATGCTTTCAGCTTTGAGCTAAAATGTGTTGACAGGACTCACAAGAGGCCTAGAGGAGACATGGGAGAGTGGCATCATTTTGGGAGAAGAAAAGCTAGAAAAATGACTCTCATCAGATCTGAGGTCTCACCATGATTCTGTGGCAGCACTCCTGGCTGCCTTAATGAGGTCATGAATCCACTGGCAGAGTGTAGAAACAGTTTTAATTGGTGATAATTTTAACACTTGTTTAACAAAATTTAAGGCAGCTGGAATGGGGTTCTATCTGCACTATACTGGTGTAAATCAAAAGTAATGTTATTCAAACTTATGTTCTTCTAGAATAGCAGCACTTTAACAGAAATCAGATTCTAAAGCACTCCTGAATTTCAGATATTATACTGTATTTCCATTTATAACCTGACATAATTCCCACACAGCATATGGTATTAATCTGGTGTAAACACCATGTTATGATGATACTCAAACACATACAGCTGACATGAAAATGTCTTCAAGTACAATATTTCCAAAAGCAATTATGTCTATATGGTTGGTAGTTAGTTAGCTTGTGTGAAGTTTTATTTCTTACTCATACTTACATGAAGGTTCACAGGATGAAACATTATGTATAAAAAAGGAGATATTTTCACTGTGTGCAAAAAAGTAAGAAAAAATCAGTATAGTCTATTTATTTTGGCCTGTTGGGCTTTTGTAAGGAACTCTCACCTTCATGTGAACACAGGATTTTTACAGTGTTGGAACTTCCTTTTGTTTGCATTAGAGGGTAGATATATAGATGAATGCAAGGAATACAATGACACAAAGTGAAACTGATGATATTTTTGTTAGAGAAAATGAACCCCAAAACAAATATTTAGGGAAGTTTTGCAATTCTCAGAGAAGGTAATACTCTTCATCTGTGAATGCCCCAGACATCAACTTAGATGGTAACCAAGCATTTTTCAATGTTCTCTGATGAGACAGGTGGTAGACCAGCACCCCTTATCCAGGCAGATGCATGTGTGAAATCCTTAAAAAAATTGCTTAAGATTGGAGTTGAGCCAATCATTTTGTCAAAAGGAGATAAAGAAAAGCATGTCTTTTGGAAAGTAAATGCTAATGGGTAGTAATATTTTTGCTTAAACACTTGCCAGTCGGGCCACATTTATAGGTAGTGTAACTTTTCTAGTGCCATCTCATCTTTTTGAGATAAATTCATTTATTAGGATGAAGTGTAGCTTTTTTCAGATTGCTTCTAGCTCCACCTGCTACTTAGAGTTTCAAAATTTTTAGCCTTTCCTAGCCCCTTCATTTCTTCCTTTTTTTCTTTTCTTAAATGCACTCCTAAGAAACAGAAAATAAGGCAACTACAGTATCACATTTTGTAACAGAAAGAAGCTTCAAGAAACTGCTTTACAACCAGCTCTGCACTCGTTAGCTTCAGTATAAATCTGCAATGACTTTATTTTTATTACTTCATACTGGCACTACAGTGAATAACAGTAGGTTAGGCTGTTGATGGCATTGTAAAATGAGCATTTCCATCTCATCCCTATTAACCAACACAATATCCTTTTAAAAGGGAAAGCTAAAAATTTGCAGCGGGACAAGAATAAATCTGGAATAGCTCCACTGAAAATTTACACTAGTGTGACCAAGAATTGAATTTCACCCACTTTGTTGAATTCCCTTTAATGGTTTGTGCACGTTCAAGCATCCACTGGAGATTAGATGGGAGGCAGCAGAGTCGCTATCGTTATCTGCGATGCAGGCAGGACACCCGGGGTGAAAGGGTAACGCATTATCACACTGCGCCACCTGGCCCATCCAACACAATTTGAGCAACCATAATTGTATTGATTACTTCTTGTGCTCATGACTAATGACCTCTAGCTGCAACCTTGCATTTTCTAAATCTTTTATATTCTGATTTAATAATAAGATTTGATTAAAAATTGCCATTAGCCAATGCCAATGATTAGTCAGCAAGACTCAATGCCGCCAAGTTCCAATGAGTTACATTATTCTGGAATTAAAAAGCACGGAGAACTTCTCTGGGTTAATAATACAATGACTCTGTCTCAATCAGGAATGAAAGAAAACAGCTCTAATATACAAATGCAGCAAAATGTGTGGCTATTGCTAATAGCCACATTTTACAGAGAAGTGTTTGAAGAATGAAAGGGACTTTGTCACAGATGGTGGAGACAGTTTGCTTTTACTCTTTATATTTGATTGGAAAGTCAGTGTCATATGGTGTGTGAGGGGCCATTTTCTAAGGAAAGACATTTCCTTTGGTGCAACAAGAACATGGAGCTTATTCAATTTCTCCATGAGAATCCCTGCCACAACAAAACAAGGCAAAGTGTATGTCTGCAAAAATGGATTGTGATGGCTTTAGAAAATGATGAGAGGTTTGTCCAGGTTATTTACCTGCTGAGAATATATTTAACTATGTGGTTTTTTTAATTTTAAAAAAATCTGACTTATAATTTAAAAGGACATTTTGTCATATCTTTCACAGAAAATAAAGAAGTCTGCCATGTTTCAAGAAGGTAAGATATTTAAGCATATTCTAATTTTTAGACATGTAGCTAAATCCTGCTGAAGAATGTTAGGCTAAGGAGAAACTTAAGCATATATCTAAGAACTCTGCTTGATCTGAATTGAGGCCTTGGTGTTTCTGTATTTGGGGTGCACTAGAGAAGATGCTCTGTGGGGTAATCTGCTATGGGATGTGATGATCCCTCAGATCCCATTGAAGCTAACTGAGGACTGGGTAACACTGAAGTCAATGAGAGCTGAGAGCACTCAGCACCTTTCAGGTTCAGGTCTCTAAATAATAAAAGACTCTTGAGACATAGTAAAAGCATTTCCTGCCTGTCACACAGGAGCAGGAAAGCTGTCCTGTCTCACTTTCATCCTCCAGAAAACATGCCATGGCCCAAGCATGGGTCCCGTAAGATTTTTAAGGTATTTGAATAAAGGAACACCTTTTTAAAGTACTGCTCATATAAAATCTTGTGTTGGGTTTGCATGCCAAGGTTTTGGTAGAGGGGGAGGCCATAGGTGTGGCTTCTGTGAGAAGCTGCCAGAAGCTTCCCCATGTCTGGCAGAGGCAATGACAGCTCAGCTGTCTCCAAGACAGACATGCTGCTGGTCAAGGCTGAGCCCATCAGTGATGGTGGTGGAGCCTCAGTGATGACATAGTCAAGAAGTGGGAGAAAACCCCACTGAACTGGGGTGCAACAGCTGCTGGAGGGAGTGAGAATATGTGAGAGGCACAACCAAACATACCCCAAGGTCAGTGCAGAAGAAGGGGGAGAGCCAGAGCTGAGTGAGACAGGCTGTGCCCCTTCAGCCCATGGGGGTTCGGGATGGAGCACAGATCCACCTGCAGACCATGGGGAAGAAGGGGATGCCTGAAGGAGGGTGTGACCCCATGGGAAGCCTGCACTGGAGCAGACTCCTGCCTGGACCTGTGTCCCTGTGGAAAGAAGAGTCCATGTTGGAGCAGGTTTGCTGGCAGGACTTGGGACCCTGTGGGGTGCAGTTTGGAGCAGGACTGTTCCTGCAGGAGTGCACCCCATGAAAGGGACCCATGCTGGAGCAGTTCATAAAGAACTGTAGCCCATGGGAAAGACTCATGTTGGAGAAGTTTTTGGGGACTGTCTCCTGTGGGGTGGACCTCATGCTGGAGCAGCGGAAGAGCATGAGGAGTCCTCTGGCTGAGGAGGAAGGGGCAGAAGGGACAGCATGGGATGAACTGACCACAGCCCCATTCCCCCTCCCCCTATGCTGTTGGGATGGAGGAGGGAGAGAAATCAGGAGAGAAGCTGATCCTGGGAAAAAAGGAGGGTTGGGGGAAAGGTGTTTTAAGACATGGGTTTATTTCTCCATGGTTTGATTTGTAATAAACTAATTTCCTCAAGAGGAATCTGTTTTGATGATGATGGTCACTGGTGAGTGATCTCTCCCTGCCCTTATCTTGACCCATGAGCCTTTCATTATGCTTTCTCTGCTCTGCCCAGCTGAGGACGGCAGTGATAAAGCAGCTTTGGTGGGCACCTGGCGCCCAGCCAGGGTCAACCCACCACGAATCTTTTGTCACCTTCAGGAATATAATTTTTAAATATTCTTTGTTAATAAAGTTTGCTATTGGCAACTGTTGTTTTCCTGGCTTATTATAAGTGCCTTTAAAATGTTTCCATTAATTAAGGCTGCTTTTATGGGCTACATCCATTTAGTAAAATTGCAGAAAGAAGTGCTGCTGACACATCTGCCATTGACTTCTGTTTGCCTGAGCATTTTATACCCCCGTGAATAGCACAGTGGGGAGAGAAAGCCTGCGAAAGAGAATGATAGAAAGTGGTGAATTCTGTCCAGCAAAACATGGAGGTCAGGAGAGACTCAGCTGATTACATACTCATGTTTTCCAGGATTTCATGAGGAGAGTGGAAAGTTGGTTAAACTCTGGTTACAACAGAATATCTCTCTTAAAACGTACTAACTGAAATACTCAGAAAATAAAAATGCATAAAATGTCATTTTGAATATATGAGATTGTGTTTTGTGGGATCAGGCAGGAAGGAGGTTGATCTGATCATCTCTGTATTAACTTACCGAGGTTTTTATACACCCTCAGCTGACAGCATTACTAGCCAGATTATAATTATAATTACCTTGGCTTCATCTCAGTGTTTATCTGCCATGACACCCACCCAGCCACCTGCCTGCTATTAATTCATTCAACACTAACTTCATCTTTTTTCCTTTTATCTTGTTTTTTTCCTGTTATCCTTACTTTAAAAAATGTGTCCGTTATTAGAAACAAACTAACACAATATTTGTTTGTCCATGATATCATGTATTCCTTTGTTTAAAAAAAGAGAAAAAACCAACCCAGAATTCTTCAGATTATAAAAATAACCTATTTTTATTTTATAGAGAAAACTGGAAAGATCTGGCATTTGACTCAAAAACTCAGAACAGCTGATAATCTTCTTTAAATTGAATCTTTTTTTTTCATCCATAATACTGCCAGATATTCAAATAAGAGGAAATTCATGACAAAGGGCAGTAAACACGATACACAGTTGGCTAGTAGGATTCCACTGTGGGTGCAGTTCTGTATGAGTGCTGGATATTTGTAGCTGTTGTGGCTCCTGAGACGCTGAAGTTTTTTATTTTTTCTGACAGAGCATTGAATGTCCAACTCTCTTGTAAAATGATGCTTAAAAAAATAGAAAAGTAGTAAAACTTGAAAGAACAACCATGCTTAAAGCCTTGGAAAGACTTAACACTGTGTTCTGTTATGTTGTTTGTGGGACAGAAAGAACTTCTCCTCAGTATGACAGGAATTGTGAATTGGTGCTGTTGTGTGGATGTCCTTTTGGATGTTTGGTGAGTGGTAGATTGAAGAACACACTGTAATGTGTCAGAGAAAGCCAATTATAATAATGGCTTGGGGTCAGGTAAATGCTTCACTATTTATCTGACCCCACCACTGTTTATT
Organism: Eopsaltria australis; assembly: GCA_034509425.1. NCBI lineage: Eukaryota > Metazoa > Chordata > Aves > Passeriformes > Petroicidae > Eopsaltria > Eopsaltria australis. Next base: position 132,345 of record JAVTVJ010000189.1, on the reverse strand, counting down.
ATACTCCTTGTGTCAACACATTTTTACAGAGTGAAAATTAGCAACTAATTAATTTAATTTCAGGAGTTAATGGCACTGTAAAGAAAAAAAAAAGCAGGGTTTATATTGAATAATGATGTTTCTAGAAGAGAGCATTATAAACATTGAAGTGAAGGGTCTTTAAAAGTAGCTTTGAACTGAATAATGTAAAGGTCTGATACTACAATCATTTATCAAGCATCAGTTCATCAAACTGTGCTTAAGTATCTGGTCAAGTCTTGTTCAAATCAAAAGCATCTGTTTAAATGCTTTCTGCACTGGGGTCTTAGACCCTGCTCAAGCAACATTTCTGACTTCCCTGAGCCTGCTTCCCTGGGGAAATGTGTCAGGGTGAAGGCCTAATTGCCCGTATTCCTCTCTCATCTGTTGATGCTCCTTTTACCAGTGGCATTTCTGATCTCTGTCAGTTAAAAGTTTGGAAATGTCAGAATCCAAGACACTACTCAGACCTCTGTACAGGTTTTGGGGGCACAGTTCAAGCAAGCAAGTGAAGGAAGGGAATTTTCTGAGGGTGCATTATTGCTTATTGTACTTTTCAGCTTCCCAGATTAGGCAAGCCACCCTTCAGCATTGGTTCCTGATGTGTTTCAGCTAACACATTCTTCCTTTAGCATAACCCACAAAGACACAGTAACACCTTGTGTATATGAAGACAATAATTCTTTGCTTTTTTACATTCATTTTAATGTGAAGACTTTAAGTGCTTTAGGACCTCCTGGAGCTGGAGATTTTCCCATCTTCCCTTCTTTCTTTTTTTCTCATATTGCCTTCCCCATCTTTTCTCTCCACTATCCTTTTATTCTTAGATGTGGTCAGTACTGGAGAAGCTTAGGCACACTTTGCCCAGATTCTGGATGATTTCTTTGCTTTCTCTCCAAGCTGTTTGGGACAATGAAATCTCCTGTTCCCCTGAAGGCCATAAGAGAGCCCCAGTGTGTCCCAGTTGGATCCCCATTCTTAGTGAGTGAAGGTCCAGGGCTCCAAAGCACACTGCAGACTGCAGCTGCTGAGCAGTTTTCTACAGTTTAAGTAGCCAGCCCCAGGAGATGCAAAAAATCTGTGGCAGAGCTTAGAAAACAACCCAGATGTCTTAACTGTTCTTCTTAGACATAAAACAGCTTTTGCTCTCAATGCACAATCAATGATTGCTGGGATTTTTATGTTACCTTTTTAAATTCTGGACCACTGCATACAGCAATCATTATTTTTAGACTTAGTTTTTATAGTGATAAATTCAGGAAATATTTTAATAGTGTGTAATTATCAGAACACAGCTATCAGTCTAAAACTTTTATTCAGCCCTGTACTGATTTGGCACTGTGTGGCTGGGCTGGCTTTGTCTTCAAAGTCATCTTTTGTGTCAGATAGCAACTGCTGCAAGGGAAGCATGTGCAGCTACAGCTTTGACCAAGGCATCGACAGCTCTGAGGCTGGGGACTGAGAGGGCAATGCATAGGTCTTATGATCCTCCCCATCTCGTTGAAAAAGGTCATCAGATTGACTGCAGAACATTCCCTCTGAGAAATGCACCTTTTATACTGCAGAGATGCTGCTATTTTTGAAGCTGTGGTCCATGTGGAACACAAATCTTTCTTTAGCATGTATATCAATGCATCACAAATGCCCTCAGGGGACAGGGAGAGACTTCCTGTTCAGTGCAGTATTTCAACAAAATATTCTAAAATAGAGTAATGTAAAATAGGTAAGAAAATCCATTGCTTGATTTGGTTCCTTCTTTCCAAAAGCAAGTCAAGGAGGAGAGGCCTGGAGATCCTTGACTCTAGTCAGCAAATGTACTTTTTTCTTATGAAGAGGTAATAATAAGAAAAAGATTGATATACTGGAAGCCTTTGGATTCTTTCTACATTGCAAAGATCATCAGGTTAAAATGGACTGGGAAATATGATGCTGTAGGGACAGCACAGAATACCTTGGACCACATATTTTATAGGGCCCATGTCCTGTGCTTTTACCCCATGAGCCTTGTACAAAATCTGTATTGTAAAAAGATCACTTTGTGCAAAGTATGAAGGATTTTATGCAATATATAATACCCTTGTTCAAGAAGTATCTGCAAAAGACTCACCTGCCTAACAGAAAAATCTTCCATTATATACTTCATAGGGATAGAAAATGGCCCTTCATTTCACATATGGATGGGAGTTACAAATAGAAAAGCTGCTAAAAATGTCAGATGTGTCCAAGAGTATTTTCTTCTGCCCTATCAGAAGATATTTTTGCATCACAAATATTTTCCTGTTCACCTGTATTCTTTGGAAACACTTGATGAAAAGATCAGCTCTCATCCTGCATGGGTATTTGCTGTGTCTCACTGTAGGTTTGCTAGCAAGCGTCCCTGACACAGATAGGTTTTCTGTCTTCAGACACTGGCCCTGGCTGATCCAAAAATCCCAGTTCTGCTAATCACCTGCACTGCACCTGAAGGAGAAGAGCGAGCTTCCTGGAGGCCTGATCCTGCAATGACATCACGTGGTAATCATGAGTGACCATCAAGAATGACTGTTTAGTTCAGTCTCTTGATCACTGAATGAACACCATGAAGACTCAATAAGGCTGAGCTTTGTTACAAGGCTTGTTTGATCATCAATATGTGAATACTCAGAGGTGTGAATAAACCCAATATGGGAGGAAAAAACCTCACCAAACAAATGATATTTAATGCCTAAAACATGCTTGCTGTTTTTTAGATACAGCATTATGAACTTTCTTTACAGGATTTAAAATCAATTTAACATTTGATGTCTATTTACATAGAAACCAGAAGAAAAACCCTCAAACTTTTTCTGATTTCTGTGACTTTTCTACAGGCTCCAAATTTTATTTCTGAATAATTCACCTTATCAGTCAATGTTTCATTAATAATACAGTTTTTACTGCCACTTTTTTGTATTGTGAGCTTCTGGAAAACATGGACTTTTTTTTGTCTTGGTATTGGAAGGCATACGAGATGCACAGTTGAATATGAACCTTCAGGCATGACTAGAATAGAAAGAAATAATAGTACATGACTTTTAGCCATTGTTTTAGGCTGTGGGAAAATGTGCAGGAAAAAAACATGCTAAACTGACGTGTTAAAGCACTGGAAATTGACTCAGATAAAGTTCTCAAAATCAGGATAAGCCAAGGCTGTTGCTGGTTACTTCTTAATTAACTAACTGAAGCATACACAGCCAATAAAATCTAACTTTTGCAAGGCAAATAACCCTGGACTTTTATGGATGCCAATAAAATGAATGTTGTCTGAAAGATATTCATTAACCAAGGGAAGATGTCTGTAGAGGCTATGGTCCAGAAAGTTGGTGGATTTAATGACACAGGCACAGAAGATTGTGTAATAAAGTGAGTGGAGCCGGTAAAAGAAAAGAAGTAGCATTTCTTCAGTGTGAATATGTTTCATTAAACCAGCAGTAAATTGCGTGGACTTTTATTGTTTCTGGTCTACATTAGCCAAGGTCTGTCTAATGCTAGTGGGTCTACCCATTCATTTTCAGAACAGTAAGACTGGTTTACTGTTCCTCACAAGATGAAGGGTAGATGACTAAAATATACTTGGATGCCTACTGTGCATGTGGGAAGGTGAAGGAAAGCATTATGAAGCAGCAAAATCTCACATATGTCTAATACCCCTTTTCTCCTGTTTGTAATTACATGGTTAAACAAGAAAAATGGAAGCACTTACCTTTTCCGACGTCGTTTATTCCTACGCTGACAGTATTCTCCATGCAGCTTGGAAACATCTTCATACTGTGACAGGTTGAGGAAGGAAGGAAGGAAGGAAGGAAGGAAGGAAGGAAGGAAGGAAGGAAGGAAGGAAGGAAGGAAGGAAGGAAGGAAGGAAGGTAGGAAGGAAGGAAGGAAGGAAGGAAGGAAGGAAGGAAGGAAGGAAGGAAGGAAGGAAGGAAGGAAGGAAGGAAGGAAGGAAGGAAGGAAGGAATTTAGTTTCTGGACAATGCAAAGGATCAGCATAAGAAGAAAAATGACAGCATGGTCAAGAGCAGCATTATGTATATACACTCTGATGTCACTTCAGAGCCATGTGTGCCCCTGCTCTTTATCAGACTGTGAGGGGGCTGGTGACCTCCCCAGTACTGGCTGCCTTTTAGAAACCCCTACGGTGTCCTGAAGCCGTGTGATGACTAAAGCTATTTCTCCAGGGTGTAGCTGCTTTGTGATTTGATAGCTCTTCAAGTGATACATGATGTCCATGTGACTCAATATGTTCCAGTGGCTATGTGGTTATTGTGCCAGAATAATGGTTATATCTGACTCTTTTTGCTTATTCTTGCCCAAAGACTTCCTTGTTCTTTGCAGAGGGTGCAACATTTTAACTTCGTTTTTCAGTGTTATTGTAAGATAAGCCAGTAGCAGGGCCAGGATGAGAACCAATATCTCACGAATTTCATGAATTTTCAGTGTCTCTTATTGCTTCCCAGTTGCTGGCTAAGGTGCTGGTCCATGCTTCCTTGTAAGGACCAAGTAAGTTCTTAGACCAAAAATTGTCTGGATCCTGGAGTCTTCAGTAATCACCTGGTGCCACATGTGTCATGGAAAAAAGATAGTTTGGCACACTATTGTGTAACTATCCATTTTCTCTCCAAATAAAATGAAAAAAGGCTAGAAAAAGCCCAAGAAGATCAAGTAAATTCAAAATATGGGTTAATGATCACCAATAGATGTGATATGTTTAGTGTTTGGGTTTACATCTTTGTATCTTTAGATAAAAGAATCCCACAATAAATATGCATGTAAAAGGCATATAGGTACTGGAATAGTAGAGAAAACAATGAAAATTAATTAATCTTCTAATTGACTAATAATTTGATCTAATGTTTTTCAAGTCTCCCCAACCTATTTCACCTTCTCTAGTAAAGGACAATACCTGGCAGAATTTGGGGACTATGAGGAAACTAAAAGTACATTCTGCATTGGATGACAAAAGGCTTGTATGCATTTTCAGCTGAAATGTGCAAAGTTATGGAACAATTAAATGAATGTTAAAATTTTTCCCCAGTTCTTATCTGGGAAGTTTTGTGTCTAGGTTGTCAAACAATCATTTAAAATCATATATTATCCTTTTGGTGACAAAGTGGGAACTAGTTCAGCTTAAGCTTTGCATCACAGGATCAGGAAAGTTGTGCATCCAAAAAAAAGGAGAATACACTTCAGCACCAAAAAACTGTGTTTGGCTATTTCTCTTTTACAACTCCACAGCGGTTCTACTACCTGTAATTGGAGTGCCAAGATGAATACTTGTTTTAATCAGGGTGGATAAACATTGATGGCAATTGCATAATATTCTGAAGGAGCAGAGAGAATGTTTTAGTCACTATAGTAGGTCAGATTTGGGATCTGCTACTGAAATTGTACTGTGCACATGAGTAACTGCTCTTTTGCTGTGACTCAGTTGCTAATTGTTTAGCTCTGATAACCCTAATATTTACAGTTTCGAAGCCTTTCTGGAATCTGTTATTTTTACACTGGCACATACAAAACTTCTTGAATAAATTGTGACTGCAGGCATGAGATGCTCTTCAGACTGTGTACAGTGGTGTCTGGTTGGGTGGCTGTGGCTGTTGTTTCCCCATGAGTGAACAGAGACAGCAGTAAGGAGTGATGCCTCACCAAACCCTTTAAAGGTAGATGCCCTGGATGCTCTGGCATTTGAAATTCTGCTGCGGGCTACCTGAATGTGGTCACATTTCCTTTCTCGACACAAATGGAAATGAGACTACATCAGAACTGTGGTTTTGGAACTGTCATATTTGAAAGAATTTAGTGAAAATGCCCTACAAATATGACTAACTGTATTTTGACATGAAGAACTAAAACCATAGACACCTTTTGTTCAGTTTTCTCCAATCATTTCTCCAAGCCACTGATTCAAGAAGAAAAGATTATCCTTCACTCTCCTCAGCCTCTAAGGAATTAATATTAATTTTTAGTTAATAGCTGAAGCAACAGTACAAATGTGAATTGTGTCCCTGCATCTATTAGGATATAAATACCTGTCCTTTCTCCCTCCTAGGGGTCACTCTATTTTAAAAGAGGCAATGGTAAATTTAACATCCAAGCTGTCATGAGTGGAAGATGAAGAAAAAACACAGACTAAGAAAAGTCTTCTAGTTCTGCTTTCTTAAAGTTTAATTTTCAGATATTTTTGTGATGAAGCTGAAAGTGAAAGAATTTTACCTCTACCTTTGGAATAGAAGCCACACTCAGAGCAAGACCCAGCTCACTGACATGTGCTGACAACACAAGCAACTGTGCTTCTTCTTGCTTTAGCCTCTTAAGCTGGAGGCAAAAAAGAAATCATAGAATACTTGCAGAAAATTAAAAGTGCTTCCAAATTAATTCTTGGCTACATAAATGGAGTATCACTTAGCCCAAATGGTGTTTGTGTGAAAGATCCCACTAACGATCATAGGTGAGGTTTCCAGTGGTACATCTTCAACACTTTGAGCCTACTTTACCTTCTTTGAAAGGTGAGATATTTTGGGTGATGACATTGCTTATTTAAGCAAAAAAATCCTATCTGTACTTTTAAATCTTTGCTTCTTAGTGAAACTCTTTAATGCATATTGATTCTCTTGCTTTTCTCAGAAAAGAAGGTGTTCTTGTCCCCCGAACCTGAAACAGTAACCATGATGGTCTCAGAAATATAAACTGAAATGGGTATTTAAAGACAGGTATGTATCTTTTATCAGATCAGTGGTTTCTTAGGCCATGACTGGAACTTTTGGCTATTATAACTTTGCACCCCAGTTCAGGTTGTGTCTGGATTCTTTGGGTACTGCCGTGATTTCAGTGTGGTACAGAGACTGAAGAGCTCTTCATATTAACCGCTTTATTCTAAGGCAAAGAGCTCTGCAAGCTCTTCAAGGCTGTACTGCCAACTGGCATTGCCTTTTTCTTTTCCTATGCCTTTTCTAAAGCACAGTTTATCTCCTCAGACCCCAGTGCTGACACCATTAAATTTTTGGTGGTATACATAGCCACTTTCTTTTTCTTTATTACAGAACATGTAAGCATTATCTCTGTTGTTTTCCAAACTGCTTTAAGAATTATTATAAGCATTGTGAGAATTCAGCATTATTTTTTGATCCAGGACTGACTATAGTTATTTCTGTACAATTTTATACAAGAAACTCAGATCACTATTACATTTCACATTGACCCCCATGTGTCTCTTTAATGATCCACATTTAGTTTGTCTAAGATACCTGCCCGTAACTAACAAATATCACTAACCTGTCAGTCCTTAGAAGTTTTGTCTCCCTAACTGGTCAATTAGTTTCTTGATAAGAAAATCTAAATGCTTGACATTTAAAAAAAAAAAAAATCAATAAAATAAAAACTTTTTACCTTTTCAGTTGGTGTAGTCATCATCTATTAGCAAATATATTATCCTTCAAAAACAGAAGAGCTGCGCTTTAGTTATCAACACGCATTTAAAAATAATTGGGACTGAAATGTCCTACTTAGTTCATACCTTTAGGGATACATCTGCAGCTTGACCTCTCCATGTCTTTTTCTATATTGAGTTAGTTTTGATGTTTTAATAGGCACAATATTACAACTTCACACTGTGGCATAATATTTTGCCTTCAATTTCATACACAGAGGCAACACAAGGGACTGTTTGTTATCTTCCATGTGTAAGAACAAGTGCAACATAAGATAAAGCTGGAAGCAAAAGGCTTAGGTAGTAAAACATGTTTTCTCCCTTCTGTTTTTATCCTGACGAAGTTGCAGGAAAAATATACAAGTTGTTTGTTTATTAGGTTTCCAAGCTGCCAATATGTACAGTAGAGAAAAAAAAAAAAATCAAATTTTTGACAGGTGCAGAAAGAGAGACCTCTTAGGCAAACTTTGGCTCCCCAGGGTATTTAAAAAATTTTCCTCTTGCCAGACCCAAAATAAAATTCAATCTCTATGTCCAAGAAAATAAACAGTTCTGTTGACTTGCTAGATATCAGGAATTTTCTTGGAGATTTTATGAGGTTCATGTAGATGAGATTCAGAATTCTTTTTTTTTTACTATTCTATATTGAAACAATACAGTTGTGGGAGAAAGGTAACATCACATTTTTTAAAGTGAAGGCTTTTAACTTATGGCATCTGATTTACATGAGCTGTTCTAGTGATGCCTGAGGAAGCAAACTTGAGTAAGAATGTTTCACTTCTTTCATCCCCTGTTGTCTTGGTTGGTGCTGTTTCCTACCTTCCAGTCCCTTCCCAAACAGCCTTTCCTTCCAAATAATGGCCAGAAAAGATTCCAGTCCAAACAAAACTGCCTAAATATGTGTGAGTTGCATGAATGTCTGGGGGATGTGATGGAGCAATGAAGATGAGATGAATCTGATTGTCACCTGCACGAGAAATAGTCCCAACACTACCATGATGGATGACTTGGCAATCTATTGCCCAGCTGTACTCATGGTAGGAACCCTAGGTTTGGTGATATCAAGTTGTGTTTGCGTGTCCCTTTGTGGTAGTTTGTGCTGGGAAGGGATGTGCTGTTGGCTTGGACTGGCAGTAGGATCTCCACTGCAGTTTGATGGAGCCCACTTAGCTCCAGTTGTCTGACCCTGTACATGCAGCATGGCTCAGGAACCTTCCAGATGGCCACCCCAATCCTGTTTGCCTCAACTAATATCCTACTAAGGCCATAATTGTACTCACTGTCTTTTAAAACTCAGTTTTGAGGAGGTATTCCTGGTTCTATCTCAAAGTCTCATAAATTAAATTGAAATCAGTCACGTTTATGACTGGTTGTTAAAAAGCTGTAAGTGTTATGAATTTATGACACTGTGCTCATGTTCAGCTGTTCACTGCTTCTGCTTCTAGGTCTTTTTGTCCTGTGTGGGATAAAATTTATATTTGTGGGTGAGATCATTATAAATCTTTTATGTACCACAAGTGCAATTTTAAATGTTTGCAGGCATGGAGAAATGTGCCCATGAGATATCAACTATATTTCATGGGTTATTGCTTCATAGAACTGACAAAAAAAGAGCTTTGCAACTAGCATACACTTACACACCTTCTTAAGTTTACATGTTTGACCTTTAAAAGCTGGTAGGCAGCATGAAATGTGCAACTTAGGAAATAAAATGCTACATGGTTCATATTGTACTTGGATGCCAGTTTGCCATGTTAATTTTCTTTTTTTAGCAAAAATCACCTTTCTCAGGAGACTTGCCCATGCCTAATCCTTCAAGGTTTCTTGCTGATACCAGTGGCAATTGAACAGCTTTCTCAGGAGTGAGTGTAGCCTGTGTACACCTCTGCATAAATCAGTGATGAAACACAGGCCAGCAATGATGAATGCATGGCTCACGCTTGATGCAAGCCTATTGCTGAGACCTGTAGCCTTCAAACTGAGGTTCCCTTCACAGTTCTTATAGATGATGTATTCAGAGACACAGAGGAACGTAGCTTTCAAAAAAAATTTTTTTTGGGGGGTGGAAAGATAGATGGGATGGATGTATGGCCTGTTAATAGATGACAAGCTGTGAGCTAGGTTTTCAGTGCAGCATTAATTTAAAAGACCACTTGGGAAAAATATGCTTTAATAGAAAGCACAGTGTGTTGGGAGCTGGGAAGCCTGGGGTTTCCTAACTTTATAGCAGGACTACCAGGACAAATAGTTCACTTCTCTGTGGCTTACTTAGGCATCTATTTACCAGGGGAACAGAAGTTGGAGGGGCTTTCTATACTGCCCATAGCATACTATGGCAGGTGCCAGCACTGTTCTGCTTCTTGGTCTGTATCCCAGCCTGCCACCATTTTCCATGCTGAGCAAAGCTGGGGAGAGCCATCCTGTAACAGTGCTGGAGACATGCCTCTGAAATGTGATTCAGTCTGAGCTTCTACAGAGTGCACCTACATTGGCTTCATCCTATTACTCACCTCACTTGCTCCTTTTGGACAAAAGAGCTACTTGAGACTGAGACTGTCCCTCACTGTATGTTGCTGCTTTAGATACCCACTGTAAATATAAAAGGTGAAGATAAGTTTCCAAGGTCTTTGTGATATGACTATGATGAATTAGGAATGGTGAAGTATCAACTAACTCTAGGGAATATTTTTTCATGTTTTGCCTATCAATTTCTTTTATATTTTATTGGATATTTGGTAATTCCCTTATTGCTTTCCTTTGTTTAACAATCTATGTAATCTCTTTAGCTTTCATGATCATTTTACCTCAGGCTTTATATGTTGTATTACAGAGATTAAGAAACACACATACCATTGTCTCTGTCCCCTGATTTGGGGAAATGAATTTTGAAGAGATGTCAAGAGGGCAGTGAGATTGTTACCTCCATCAATATTAGCACAAATGTGCTTGTAAATGTTTCAATACACATGAGCATCCTTTGAACATTTTAACAGCACAACTGAATATTCAGGAAGTAGAAAGTAATTACATTCATGGTTTCTATTTTAACAAATAGGCACAATCTTTGTCAATGCAACATCCATCCAACTTCATAGTATGCATCAAAATACATTTGGATTGTTTATGATTGATGTGGTCATCCTCTTAAGGTTCCTGTGGGCTAGATAGAAATAGAAATGTAGGGCAGGAATCTCCATTATTGTGCAGCTGCTTTTCCCTGCACTGTCAGCATAAACTCACACGAAAGCTGAGGATCTGGCTTAGCATAAATGTAATTCTGAGATGATGAGCTGCTGTGGAGCACCTACAATTCTTTTCCTTAGTGCTGTTGAGATAACACCAAAAAGGTGCATGTCCAAAGGGAGAAGGCAATGGGGGAGGCAATGTGGTATTTCATTCACACTCATTTACGTTGACTGTTGGTTGTGATTTTGGTTTACAGTGTGTTAGGGCTAAACAGTAACTGGAGCAGCTTTTGAGCATTTCTGATAGAATGGAAAGCAAATGGCCCTTTCACAAAGCAGCACCAAATTAAGCAAGACTCAGATGTAGCCAACCTGTAGATGAGGTTAAGATACTTTGAGGCCATAGGTCTGTATTCTAAAAAGCAGGTAGGTTTCTGAAGGCCCATATTACTTTCCAGTAATATCCAGTATTACTTTCCAATAGGGTTCATGACTGCAGGCACACATTTCTGAAAAATACAAATAAAGTTATACCTGATTTCTGGAAATTACCTAGGAGCCTCATTCTCCATTTTTGTTGAAGCTTAGGCTCTTATTTTCTTGCTTTTCAAAAGCAGGGTTTATCTGTGGAACTTAGATTGCTAATGAGTTTAGGAGGTTCTGAAACTGTTGACCTCCAAAAACGTTTATATCTTTCTGTAGCTGTGATACTTGCTGTCTGTAAATGTCCAGATCCCAGGATCTGTTCACTTTCTGTTTTGTAAGTATATGTATTAGATAAAAATTAAATACTAGGTCTAATTCTGAAGTTAAGGAAGAATGGAGAAAAGAAGTAGTGTTGCAATACTTCAAAGGAAGAAATTTGTGTGACATTATTGGATGTACCTTTCACTAATGTGAATCTGTCTAAGGGAAATGGATATTGAAGAGTTTTTTGTGCTCCATGACTTTGAATATTTTGCATTAATTAATTTTGTCTCTTCATAGTTCTTGTCCTCAGTGGAACCTGAATCCTTGACTAAAAAGTTATTAGGCTTTTAATGTGACTGTGAAGATTTAAACAAACACACAGGCAACCACTGCTTTCCTTAATCAGAGTAACTCCTTTTTTTTTTCCCTATTTTATGCAGTCTTTTAATCCTCCTAACATTCTCTAAGACAAGCTAACTACTGTCTCTGTGTACCTGAGGGATTGTGCAATGCAGCAGAGTTAGTTGCAGCTTTCTTTCACTTCTGAAAAAAATCACAATCCACTTAATCTGACAAGTGAAACCTTTGATTACATGTTACCTACACAATACTGCTTCTTTTCATGTTAAGGCAGGGAAGGAAATAAATGCAGAAATGTGTCTGCTAAATTTCCAAGTTAGCAATCTGGTGAAGGAAACTGTGATCCTGACAGGTGCAAATGCTGGACTCTCGGGCTAAGGGAGTCTCATGAGTCTTTCCGAGATTTTTCACCTCACTGATCCAAAACTTCAGTACTTAGGAAAAACCAAAACAAGCAAAATGTTTCATGTAGCACAATCTGGTACAAAGCAAAGGACAGGAAGAGAGAAAGTCCATAATTCAGCAATTTGTGCAATGATCATCATGGACACAAATCCCTGTACTGTTTCCTTCTTTTGCTTGAGGGATAATTGCAGGTTTTGGTTCTTTACTAGCTCTGGAGGTTTGTACCACTGTACATCTCTCATACTTAAAAAAATTACACTGCAAAATGGAGAGATATGCATAGTTATATCGATGAGGTGCAGCCTATCTGACAAATTACTCTGTGCACATCTCTTGTATTCAGGTGCTAGTAGAAGCCCTGCTTGGAACTTTTAGCTAACAGTGGACTAAAAAGGAAAGAAAAAATCCAACTCAACATTGTTTCACTGTTTACCTTTAAAGTACAATCACTGATCAACATCTTCTGCCTAAAAATTGTGCTTTCAGCACAATCCTCAGCCTCAGCCATCAGGTTTCAGCCATGGTACCACATAGACATGAATACGAGCTTGTAGAATCATTGTGTTTACCAATAATAACAGCAGCAGCAGCAACAACAACAATAACAACAGAAATAGCCTGCTCTTCTGAAGGGGCTTCTGAGAAGCCTGTCCTGTGCATATCCAAAATTAGTTGGGAGATAGATGTATAATTCTTCTTGCCACATGTATTTGTGTGTACCTATACTCATATAAAAATTGTCTTAGCTTGTCACACATTAATACATAAATCTCTCTCTCTCCCTTTCTCTATCTATCTGTATGACTTTTTTTCAGAAGTGAAAAAAAAAAATGATGGGGCCAACATACAACACAGAAATAGACCATCTTCCTGTATCAAGTAGAATAAATTAGTGCTGAATGCCTAGGTTAATGTTCACTCTGAGCTTGGGCCTGCACAGCTGGGATTCTCAGTGCTGTTTGATCTGCCCTTTCAAGCTCTGATGATCCCACTAAATTGCATTTAATGGACACAGGGCTGAAGTACAAAAAAAATGAGAGGGCTTGTTATAAAACAATAGAGACAACTTAGCTCACATGCACACCTGTTCTTTGTACTTCATGAAAGACTGTTCTGGTGTGGGGGAAAAGATTTCATGAAGCACTCCCCTGGCATTATTTTCTTCAATTTCATAAGTCCAACTGCCTTTTTGGGGCAACTGGATTTACAGTTGCTACAGCCATGGATGAATTTTATGGGAGGCATTTGTGCTCAGCTAGGCAGATCAGAACAGGATGTGACACACCTGCACACTACAGTAGTAGAAGGAAAACTACTCTGAACACTTATTAGCTACATATGTCTGAGTTAAATCGACTAATTTCACCCATGCAGGCTACTGAAGGCTTATGCAACTGCAGTAACGCTCCAAACTTTTCCTGTCCTGTAAGATAGCACTCAGAATTCTCCCCAGCTGAAAAAATGGGAATTTTGTACTGGTGTTTTTTTTTTACAATATCATGGAATATTCATAATAGGGGGAGATGCAGAGTGAAAAGTATAATTTCTTTGAGGATTTTAGTAGATTTTATTAGATGTTTGTTTCCAAATAAGCATGGCAATTTTTTTTTTACTGGAATGATTGAATGCAATTTCCATCTTCTTAGTCTTAGAGTTCTATACCTATTAATCTATTATTCACTAAATTTGTCTGTGTGTCGAAGATTGTTCCTGAGATCCAGTTGTTGGGCCTGATCTTTAAATTCTGGTAATAAAAATGGTCCTTGGCAAATCAGTATGATCCTAAAATGAGCATGGTGCTATATAAATCTGGAAAAACAAAAGACATTTAGTTATTAGAAAACAGTCATCATCTGACTCATCCATATTGTGTTATAATATAGAAATAACATGGATTGTCTGCACATAATCCAGACAATAACATTTAGTCTGAAAATAATAATCTGAAGACTTTAAACCTAAACTAGATGTGTATTTTCTCTGTATACAGAAAGCCAGGAAAATGTCCAGTGGAAGTATAGACAAATTTATGCTGATGTGCTGATTGCATAGAGACCAAGCCTCTAATACATACCTGAAAGGGAACAGTAAGGTCTGCCTGTATCCCTATATCACATGACTGTGTGTGGAATTGTGTAAACCTGTCTGAAGGATGTTTCCTGTCATAGTGTACTTGATATTGCACATGGAATCATAAAATCATAGAATGGTTTGGGTTGGAAGGGTCTTTAAATGTCATCTAGTTCCAAGCTCCTGCCATGGGTAGGGAACATTTCACTAGACCAGGATGCTCAGAGCTCCATCCAGCCTTGTCTTGAAAACTGCCAAGGATGGGGAGTTCACAGCCTTTCTGTGCAACCTGTTCCAATGCCTCATCACCTTCACAGTAAATAATTTTTACAAAATATCTAGTTTAAACTTACTCTCCTTCAGCTTAAGACCATTCTCTATTGAGTAAGTTGAGTAGAGTTTTGCAGACTGGCTAATAAAAAAGGTGCTTTTTTTCTGTAATATTTTCCATGTGATAATAAAAATGTTGGAGTACTTGAGTGATAATATATACTGGTGATCTCTGTGGCTAGGAAGTGTATGACAGCACTATATAACAATTTCTGCAGGACAACAGGTCTGCATTTGTGTATTTTAAGCATACAACCCGTCATTGTGACAATACAGTTTGACCTTTGGTATATTTTCTCCTTACTCCTAAATTTACCAGAATTAGTTTCTGCTTCAAATTTATTATTTATGGCTACATTGGAATATTAGATGAATGCCTATGTCCAGAGAAGCCTGGGAGGTGGCTGTAATGAGATGTTACCCAGAGAGTCCAAAAGTGGAGTTTTCTAGCTCCTCTTAATAATTACTTACCTGATAGTTTCCACTGTAGGATAGTTTCCACTGAGATTAAGGGATGGTGCTATTAAGCTTTGCATTTCAGATCCTTAAAATTCACTCTGGAGAAACACCAGGGTATTTTGCCTCTCCTTTCTGGAAGGACTACATCACTCTAAGTGGTTTTTCTGGGAAACTAACAGGAAACATGCTTAGAAAATAGTCAGCAAAGGTGAAAATGACAATATAGAATCATGGGTTAAAAGCAATTAGCTCAGCTACTGTAGGGAGATAATTTAATTAGATTATTCCAGGGAAAAAATTTTCCTTTTCCTTTTCCTTTTCCTTTTCCTTTTCCTTTTCCTTTTCCTTTTCTAACTCTCAAGAATACAAAACAAAGGCTGTCAGTAATAGGTAAATGTGTTGCTTTTTATGGTGGCTGGTTTTCAGGCAGGTTGAAACTGTCAAGCTGAAAAAATTACAAAGAGAGGGGCTAAGGTTAGAAAAAGAGATAGCATTGTTCTTAGTCATATTCTTTCTTGAATTCCAAAGGTCTGCATATCATGGACTAAGTTTGGCCTATTAAATATCTAACTTTAAAATCTGGACTGAGATCCAAATCACTGCTGAATTTATCCTTCACTGAAAGGAAGAGATTAGATACAGATCAATGATCAGCAGTGTTTGCTGTGGAGAAAGTGCAGGTGTGTTTACTTAAGGCATTAATTTATTAATCTTTACCTACTGCTTCCAAATAATCTGCTCTTAAAAGTGGTCAGATATGGCAATTATGAGAACAATAAGATGCTCTGGACTGAAGCTTTCTGAGTGATTATCTGTAAGATAGTGGTTGCTTAGTAAGGCAAACATACCTGCTTCAAACCTGGCCTTGGGCCACTGAAAGCAATAGAGTGTTTTCTATTGAAAATATTCTGATAAATGGGCAGAATGGTGTGAGAGAAATGTTGCATGTTATCAATAAGCCACTGAGCCAAAAGCTTTGCAAAACATTAAAATGGATTATTTTCCTAGGAAATTTCTTTGATTCCACTTGCCATTTCTGTTTTGACGGTCATGTTTAGTGGTATAGTATGAAAATGACTTTTGATGCTAAGAATGGTAGGTGACATGGCAGAACTCTATTTTTTGCCTTAAGTATCTTGTCTCCTAATTTACTATAATGAACACTCCAGGATGGAGTTTCCTCTAAATTAGAACAGCAATTGTGTGCAGCGGCTGTTGCAGGGCTGGCTTGAGAACCTGCCTGGAGAGCTGAGCAGCAGGGCTCTGGGAGGGCTCCTCCATGGAAAACACTGGACATTGCAGAGGACTGGGAGGCAGGAAAGAAGTGGTGCACTTGCAGAGACATGTGCCTTCCTTTATCCTTGCAGAGGTTCCCTAAGAGCTACAGGTGGTGGTAGATTACTGGTCTAATCTGCTCTTAAGCTGTAAATAACACTTTGTAAGAGGGCGGCTGTTTTAACAAGACACTATCAGATATATATAAAAGAACAACAACTGGATAGTTTAATAGAGAAGGGTGGTGTAATAGCTTAATAATTGTGTCATAAGCAGTACTTTTACTACAAATACATATAACTTTATGTAAAAAAATATGGTAGTTATGTGAAGGTTCATTGTTATCATTATCTAATTATAAAAGGTGCAAAAGCAGTAATCTGGATAGGGACCAGAGTACTTTATGATTTTTTAATAAAAGGGAAGGCATAGTCAGCTTGTTGGGGATCACAATAATCTTAGTGTCATTCACATCCCTTTGCAGATTTAGTGACCTTCCCTAGTCATTGAGATGAAGATTTTCAAACACAGATGAAGTGCTGATGTCCATGTTTTAGCATTTAATAAAAGTGGCTTGATTTTCAGAGTGTTTGTATCTCCCCATCTCCTAATTCCAGTGCAAATCATGATTACTTGCAACTGAGGTGAATTGGCAGCTGGGACTGTAATTACCCTTCATCCTTCCCACTCAGTGCAACTACAACTGATGTTAGTGGTGTTCTCTGGATTTCACTGAGCAAAATTTCACTCTTGGCTGAGCTCTTCAGACTAATATTTTCAAAGGTGTCTACTGGGAGTTAATGTGCAGATCTCAGTGAAAATCAGTATTGATATTTTATTCCCTTCAATTCTTTAGGAAAAAAGACTCTTCATTTGTAGGCTTGCATTATTAAAATAGAGACTGAAATTTCTTTTCACCCTGCAAGAAATCTTTATCAGGTCCTACTCAGAACTCAGAGCTGAAGTATTCCAAGTGATGCTATATTAATGATGATACTATAACTATCTTAGAATCACAGAATGATTTGGGTTGGAAGGGACTTTTTAGATCATCTGGTTCCAACCCCCTGCTGTGGGGGTGTGATGTGATTTACTCCTAATCAAGAAATGAAACACATTTTTTTAGGCTAAGTACAAAATCGTGTATTATGCTAATGCAGTCCCACCCAGCAGTCAGAGAAGATTTTTTCCATTACCTCTTAAATTTCTGTCCCAAAGGAATGAAATGTCATATTTCTCCAGGACTGGGAGATGCATTGTTCTACAAAGAACTTGGCACTTAGGACCAATTTAGGGAAAAAGGATTGGCAGGGGAAGAACTGCAAGAACTCTATTTTCATTATCACAGGGCAGGTGTGGTGCATGTGAGACATCTCATAATGACTCCAGTAAAAGTTGCTGCTGCTCAATCTACAATACGAGGAAGAATATCACCTCTCTGGTGTCTATGGGAAGTTTTCTTCTCATTCTTCTCCTGAACAGAAGACGACTACTCCTTATCCCAGAGGGACCTCTAACTTAAGGGTTGACTTTGAAGGCCAATAGGGATCAGCTAAATGAGACTGTCCTACATTTACAAATGTGTGAAGTCTACGTCCAAGCTGCTGTCACAGTTCATGCAGGGTATACCTTGTTAGAAAACTGCTGTTTTGTATGGTCATGCACCATGGTCTTGTGAGGTGATTCAAGGTTTTCTGGGAAACAATGCCATCCTTGTAAAAGGGATGTAAAAGAAGAAAATTTGGTTTTTTTTTACATTGCTTCAAATATGATATGCAGCTTTTACACTGTAAATAACATCCTTTAATATCTATATTTGGCTTAGCAACTACAATAAATCTGACTCTGGAACATAAGCCTAGAGACCGTCTGTTTCTTTTTGTTGGAAGGACTAACTATGATAGTTCTGTTTCTTTCATAGGATGTTTTTCAGCTTTCTTTGCAAAACTTTTCATTGCCTATGAAGGGTTTTGTCTGTGTTTGCATCTATCACTGAAGCTTGGAAGTACTTTCACAATATGCCAGCAGTCATTTTCCTTTCAGTTCTGTCCATTTCTAGAAGAAAGAAAGAAAGTTGGCATGCTGTGGAGCTTGAATACAGTATGTTTCCTCTGTCATACTGTTCCAGCAGTCAGGCAAAGATCACAGGTTTTTTTTTTTTCCCCCTCAGATGGCCATAAACCATTTTACATTAGAAGTTTTCAGGTAACTATCTGTCACTAAACCAACATACAAGCAGTATGATTTATCACAGTGAACAGAGCTGGCTCAAAAATATTCATGAGTCGGTGAACATTTAGAGCTTGATCTAAAAATGTTGCATGCAAGAGAAAAAGGAGAGCATTTAATAGAAACTTCAGGCTTTAATCTCTTTCGGCTTTACAGACATGCTAGCATATGGATTCACATGTGTCTGCCATGTGGTAGAGTTTGTACTTCTCAGAATCCAAAGCAAATAACATTTAAAGCTTTCTTTTTTAGGGGAAGAAAGGGACAAAACATTCACATACTAATAGCTCATACAGCTGAAGAGGAAAAATCTCAGACTTCTTGATCCACATATATGGAGGGTGATATCCAAAGCTCCACTGGGGATGTTTAAATGAACTCCCATGTACCAGTGCTGAAGAAAGAGAGGTGAGGCCAGATAATGCTTCCCTGTGAAACCTTTGGGGCAGGAGATCTGGACAGGGAAGGTCAGTGGGCTGCTCTGCTAAGGAGAGGATAAGTGCCTGCAAGGGCCCATTACTCTAAAGGAGAGCTGGGCAAGGGAAGGCATGCTGCACCAGCTGGAGAGTGTGGCCACAGCCCCATGCAGAGTTATCCTAAGCATCCTCTCTGAGACCATGCAGGGCTGAGCTCTGTCAACTGGCAGAGAGTGACTGGCAAATCCCAGTCTGATACATATATAAATATAGCAGTCAGCTCAGAGCAGGTGGATTCTTTGGCTTTCAGGCAGGATAGGCCTGATAGGTCTGATTGCAGGACTGGTTGTTCTTTATTAAGAATTTATTTTGATCTATTTTCTGTAATGCTTTATTATTTAAATGCTGTGTGTGTATTTCGGAAGCAGAAAACAAAAACCCCATACTCTTCAGTGCTGTCTTATAAGACATCAGATATAGAAAATGGACCTCATTTGATTACAATTCAGTATTCAAAAAATCCCAGACAGTATATTTATTCCAGAACAAATTACCCTTAGGGATTTTTTTAGATTATAATGTTCAGGGTGTTCCCATATAAACAGCAGAAGGGTTATTAAAAATAAATCAGATTCTTAATAATGGAATCACTCCCTTGAGTACAAGAGCTGAATGGCATTTGCCAGTTGAAGGATGAAACTTTCTGTCAAAGTGGAGATTCACAAACTTAACAAACCCAGTGAGACTCCTTCCTCCTCCTCCCTTGCAGGAGAGAAACGCTAGTTAGCTGCCAACAGGAGGTGTATTTAAACCCAGAATAATGGCAGTGCCATGGTTTGATAGGTGACAACTCCATCAGACCACTCCGATTGCATGACAGCTGCCTGGGGTCAGCCACTCACTGTAGGCATAGATAGATGCATTCTCCCGGCGGGACCCTTAGACGGCCACATTCTTCCAGTCTTGTGCTATAGTCAGCTCACTTTCAGAGGCTTATATTGTAATCAACTACATTCTTATATTAATATGTTATAGCCCTTTCTCCTCAGGGCTGTGTGTTGCCCTGCCAAAGTCACTTGCTGTAGTCAATCAGACAGACACAGCCTGATAGGTGTGTGAAGGAGACAAAAGTATTACTGGGAGAGAAGCACATATGCTATGGACTTCTGTAGCATTATAACCTCATGATATTACCAGACCTCTGTCCTTTAAAATATAATAAGGAGTCAGATGGCATAACCATATGCTGGCATCCATACATTTTCACTGAAGTCACTTTACTATCAAGGAGGTTCCCAGAGGACTCTTCTCCATCTGATTGCTGGAGTCTCACACTTGATTTGTTGTTTGTCCCTAAGATAAACCTCCCTTATTCACCTGCACACTGGTGACTGTGTAGATGTCACCTAATGAGCAGCTGAGGCCTCTTAAAGTTTTGCAGTACTTTTAGATTAGCATCCTTCCCCTCTTCCTTTAACCCTGTTCCCCAGGTTTTATTTTAATTACAGGAACTGTCATTGAAAGAAAGAAGAAAATTGACAATCACCTTTTCTAGGTAAAACCAAGTGAAAGGCCAGGATGGGGAAGAGCTACAAACTTCTCTGATCTCTAGATTTTAATGAATCTATTAGTATGAGGAAATGTGTAAAGTGCAGAGTGCTGACAAGCAGGTATCATTCATTAGGATTTCGTACTTTATATAGCAAGACATTACTTACAAAAAGCCAAGAGTTTTTGAATTAAGCTGTTCCTTTTTTTTCCTTTATGAGTTTATAAATTAGTGGTGAATTGTCTTTCAGACTGGAAAGATTTTGACAGGCTCATATCTTCCTGCATAGCACTCCACAAGCTTTACCAGTGACAGCAATTATAACCTTAGGATACATCAGATATTTCCTGACATGCTGCTGTATTTATGCTGGTCTAATATATGGGTTGCTGGAATATGAGAGATTTTCTGGAAGCAATATTGCTTCATTTATCTGTTCTTAACTCACCTCCCACTACTACAGTCAGTTATTACTGTTTTGTCAACCACTAGTTTCATCTGTGTTGCCTTTAGGTCATCACTTGCTTTCTTTGAGATGTCAGTAGTACTAACTTGCATGACCTTGGCTGTTCCCTTCAGCAGACAATGCTGTGCACCCTAATGAACTTTTATTTACCTTTTTTTAAAGACAAGAAGCTAGCCTACATTTTGTTACTGGCTTGGCACCACATATATTTTTTTATACTATATAAATGCTAATATATTGAAATTTCAATATATAACATAATTAGTAACACAAGTGCAATAGAAAAGAATTACTGGAACTAAGGAATGATAGTTCTTTGAGTCAGCAATACACCTTTAGGACCACTATTTGCTTTCACCTCTGTGTCCTCACACTATGCCAGATAAGCTGTCTTGTCTGTATGGTAACAAGACAGGACCATCATTATGTGGGATCATTAAAGGCTCCAAAGGCATTTCTTACAGGAGTAGAGGTGAAGTGCTTGCATACTGCCCAAATTCCTGTACAGGTAGTTGTAGTCTGCTTCCCTGAAATTTCTGTCACTTATATAAAAGGTTTTATTCTAAGAAATTTCTGAAGTTGCTGGTTAAGAGCTGGTTAAATAGTAGATGCATGTAAATAAAGCAGAGCCTTGTGTAACACATCACTTTTCAGAGAACCTGGAGATTCCATAACACTGAAAGGTGTTACCTAATTCTAAGCTTATTGCCACAAATAAAGTAGTCCAAGTATCCTCTTTATTTACATGCAACGTAACCTTGTTTTTACTGTAGCTGCACACTTTGTGAATCAGAGTAGAATCTGTTTCATGAATTCTAATTCTGTTCTGGCTGGACAAACAGACAATGTGCCCAGACAGAATTGCCATTGTGTATAAAAGAAGTACTTTACATATTTTCAAAGTATCATTAAGATGCTTATTTGGGTTGCAGTCTAGGAGCATCTCAGAATGCAACCTCAGTGACATTGCAGCTGTTGTGCTTGGACATTGAAAAGGCAGTCTTTCCTTTCATTGTAATCATTTAAAAATTACCAGTCATGTGCAGACTCTTAGAGCCTGACCCTCAGCCCATGTGAGCCAGGATGGAAATCAGGGCAAGTCTCTCCACTGAAGCATCCATACTTTGAGTCATTCTGTGGATTTTGAGTGCCTGGCCATGCACACCAGGTAGCAGACTGTTAATTGAAATAACCTGAAATGGTTAATATCTGAGGCCTGCATTCCTGATAGCAAGCACAGCATACGTGGGAAAAGAGGCTTTTTAAGCCCTTCTGTTAGTGTAATGTTGGAATGCCTTCTCTCAAGTGAAATGAGGCAACTCTTTGGCACTCTTAGCAGCAGGACAGCCACCCCCACAGCCTTCTACTCCTCAACAGCCCTTTGAATCTGCTGGAATAATGTAGTGGTTAATCTGTGATTCATTACAATGTGTGAGTGTGTCTGTGTTGGGGGGGGGGGAGGGGGGGGGGCAGGCAGGAATAACATCTCTATTCCTGCAAACAGCAATGCTGTGAGTGTTACGTTATGCTCCAAGCAGCATTCCCTTTCACCACATGCTGTATCTGTTGTTAAGTTTTGTCACCTTCCACAACTTTGTCAGCCCTATTTTTGTCGCAAAGTGGGGTTCCCGTTCTGATATTGCTCCAAATCAGTGTTGCACAACTGTTGAACATGGCTGAGAACTCTGCTGTTCCTGGCAGTAAAACCCTTGTTGCTGTAAAGCCCCAGGAAAGGTGCTTCATGTTCTATCTTCGTGTGCAAGCTTCTGCTTAAGAGATGTAGTACAGTGCACAGACATTGTAAATTGTCAAAGAGTTGCTTGGGTTTTATTTTAGCTCACACTGTGGTCAATATATTTTGTTGTGTGGGCTATATAACAAATAGTATTATTTATAATTTACAAGTATATTAATTATAAATACAAATATATTAGAATTTTATGTGGAAAAGCATATTAAAGGATGACAATTCACACGATCAAGATGTGAGCCCATGCATTACTTCACCTCAGATGCCACAACTGTAACAACAGCCTAGTAATAACAAACAGTGAATCCACAGGTTTCTGCAGGAAGAGAGGCTCCTGTCTCATGTCCTGCATCACCACCATGTCTCTGTAGGCAAACTCAGGAAGTGTGGACAGCAAGGTGGATTGAGAATTGACTGAACAGCAGATCCCAGAGGACAGGGTCTAGTTAGAGGCTGTCACTGGTGGTGTCCCCCACGGTTCATTATTGTTTAACTTAATTATCAATGACCTGGCTGAAGGGGCAGATTCCTCCTCAGCAAGTTCCCTGATGACAGAAAGCTGGGAGGAGCGGCCAATACCCCAGAGGGTTGTGCAGCCCTTCAGTAGGACCTCAACAGGTTGGAGAGATGGGCAGAGAGGAACAGTTTGAAATTCAGCAAAGGCAAATGCAAGGTCCTGCACCTGGGGAGGAATAACCCTGGGCACCAGCACAGCTGGGGGTTGATCTGCTGGGAAGCAGCTCTGAGAAGGACCTGGGGGTCCTGATGGACAACAAGCTGCCCGTGGGCTGGCACTGTGTCCTTTTGGCTTAGAAGGGTGCATTAGGAAGAGCATTTCCAGCAGGTTGAGGGAGGGATCCTCAAGAGTAAAGGAGTCCAGGAAGACATTCTTCAAGAAAAGGCATTCTTCAAGAAAATCCCAGGAGTACAGGAGCAGGCCATCCCCATGTGCCAAAAAGATGAGTCAGTGGGAAAGAAGATTGCCCCGAATAGAGAGATTTAGCTGGAACTCAGGTAAGAAAAGGGAGTTTATGACCATTGGAAGAAGGGGCAGGCAACTCAGGACGACTACAAAGATGTTGTGAGGTTATGCAGGGGGAAAATTAGAAGGGCCAAAGCCCAACTAGAACTTAATCTGGTTAATGACATAAAAAACAATCAAAAATATTTCTATAAATATATGAGCAACAGATGGAGGGCTAAGGACAATCTCCATGGATTTTGGATGTAAGGGAAAACATAGTGACAATGAATAAGGAAAAAGCTGAGGTAATAATGCCTTCTTTGCCTCAGTTTTTAACATAAGACCACTGGTTCTCGGTGTTAACCAGACCCCTGAACTGGAAGACATGGATGAAGAGCAGAATGAAGCCCCATAGTCCAGTGGAAAATAAAGGTGGAAATAGTTCACCACCTGCTGCACCACTTAGACACACGTGGGGCCCAATGGGATCCCCCCCAAGTGTACAGAGGGAGTGGGTGAAAGTGCTCACTCCCAATAATTTGTAAGCAATCCTGGTCAGCTGGAGAGGTTGCAGTTAACTGGAGCTTAGCAAATATGATGCCCATCTACAAGAAGTGATGGAAGGAGGATATGGAGAGCTACAGGCCTGTTAGCCTGACCTAGGTACTGAGGAATGTCACAGAGCAGAGCACTCTGAGTGCCATCCTGTGGCACATGCAGGACAATGAGGCCACCAGCTAGCTAGCACGGGTTTATGAAAGGCAGCTCCTCTTGACCAGCCTGATCTCCTTCTATGAAAAGGTGATCAGTGAGTGGGGAAGAGGCTGTGGGTGTTGTTCACGTGGACTTTAGTCAAGCCTTTGGCACCATTTCCCAGAGCATTTTCCTGGAGCAACTGGCTGCTCAAGGCTCAGATGGGTGCACTGTCCACTGTATAAAATCTGACTGGACTCAGTGAGAAGTGGTGAACAGAGTGAAAACCAGCTGGTGGCCAGGTTCAAGCAGGTATGATGGTGTTGGTGCCACATGTCCCTGTGATGAGGAATTTGAACTGCACTAACTGTTGTTAATGGAAAAAAAGGTGGCTGGACACATTGCCTCTTCCCGGGGAAACCCTTCCATGGTTCTCTTCCCTTACTGCAAAGGTGGCCATTGCTGCTTTCAGGGAGATTTAACATTTGACTGTCTAGACATAGTATTGGTCTTTCTGGAGACTACAAAAGGCTTTCTTCTGTAACTAAAAAAAAAATTTCCATGTGCAAGTAATATCTGATCAATGACATATGTCTGCAGAGGCCTGTTGTTTTTTGTCTGGTGTTTCTGCTTACTGATTTAAAGTAAAATTCTGCAACTTTATATCAACACAAGCCCATTGTCTCCGGAGATTGAGAACAGAGTTTGGCTCTGTCAGAGAGGTCTACCACAAACCATGTAATTCCAGTGTATGTATGATGTGTGACTTGTAACCTTGTTCGCTGCAGAGTAAGTGGTTTGTACATCTCTTATGAAGACATGGTAAAGAATTCCAGCACTGCGTCTGAAATTCATTCTACATTAAATTACCCTCCTGCATATGCAAACAACTGAGTTTCCCTTGCCCCCTTCTGTATAAAAAATGACTGTGGTATAAATAACCTTCACTACTTTGTAGACTGAGTGTGGTGGTATGAGTGAAAGGTCAGAATGAGGCTGAGAGAAAATGCTAGCCAAAAAGGATAAAGAACACCTACACAAAAGATTTATGGTTAAAAAAATATAGTTAACCCCATTCTGTGTTGTTGTCAACTACTCTTCCCTGAGAAAGGAAGTGACATGTGAATTCCAAATTTGGGCCGCAGATTTAGAAGCTTACCAGTTAGGAACTATTATTTTGAAATATCAGTGCACGATGCATTTTTCAATCAAAGTGGTTTGAAAGAGTTCAAACCCCAAATTCTAAGTAGCATTTTCTCTGTATTTTAAACATCTGTGCTGTTTATTAGAAATGGCATCAGATTTTGGCAATGTAATCTTTTTTATTTTCTTTTTTTATTTTCTTTTTTTTTCTTTTTTTTTTTTTTTGTGGAGCTTGAAAGAGTTGCGCCACTCTTTTTTCGGTGCAGTTGTTGGGGTCTAGGGATTTCCTAAAATTGCTCATGGAATATAATCCTGGAAGTAATTTATCCTTACTTTTTGTTTTTTTAAAAAGGGCAAGGACACAAAGGAGAAGAGGAAGGTATAAGATATGTTCCTGATTTGTGCAACATTACACAGAGTGCAGAAATTGTTTGCCACTTCAGTTCTACTGCCAGTTTCTTATTTTCTTAGGGCAAAATTGTAATTTTGTCAAAAAATAGCTGATTTATAATAGCAATTACTGTAATATTACCAACTGTGATTTTTAAGTAGATTTAAAAAAATTCTATCTTAAGCCTTCTTCTTCCGTTGAGGTAGTAGTAAAGAAAGAGGGAGGATATTGTTTTAAAATACCATTAACTTAAAGCTGGAAAGCCTCATTAGGAGAAGTTTAGTTCTGTCTGCAGAAGAAAGTGCTATATACACTGTTCATGAAAGTGTGAGACATACTGCTTGTTATACAAAGACAAGACTCAGAAGAAAATCAGAAATAGATATGAAAACTGCCTGTACTCTGTCCTTTGTACTGCCTACTGTTTAAATATTGTCCTTTTCTTGAAAAATACAGCACAAGCCAAATAGTATCTGCAGAACATTTCAACACTTTAATGCAGTTTTGTGTGCTTTATGCATGCATTTTGCAGAAGATAGAAGAACCCTCTACAGGATATTTAATCCCAGTATTTCCAGCAGACTGGTTTACTGTACACTTTGAAACATTTTTTATTTCTCTATATAACCCACTTACCCATTCCATACCCCTTAACTGCACTGTTAGGGTGGATTGTAGCCTTGTCTTCATTTGAAAAAATGAAGCTCTTTGAGCTGAAGAAGCATTAGCACTTCTCAGGTGCTCAGCTTCTGGCATAACCAGTGTGGGGAAGCCTCCTGTGGTATGTGCAGCTCAGGAGCAGAGGCCCTGGGAACAGCTGTCCCCTCATGAATCATTCATGGGGGGAGCTGTGATGATGAATGATCAGCTGCAAACAGTGCATAACATTTAGAGAAAATAAAGGCATTTCACTGTAATTTCATTTTTTTTTCCCCAGAGGTGGGGCAGAGCCCCAGGTGTCTTCATAGTGGGATAACTTTAGTTAAGGAGGAGCCTTTAAGTCCTGGAAACTGTTTTCCAAGTGATCCCAGAGATCTTCTCATGACCCCTTCCCAAAAGAAGGAGGCAAAACTGTAGTGATGATAAGGTAAGACATTAAGTACAGATTAGAAAACAGAAATATTTGTCCCTGCCTTTAACTTTTGCTGTATACCCAGATTTTGGAAAATTCATGAAAAATTAAATGGGTGACTATTTTCTGGCTGGCTGGGGAATGCCAAGTCACATGTTGTTGCTCCTGCTCTTTGACTGGCTGCCTTCTATAGCTAATCAACACAGTGTCATTTTGAAATTCACATCTGGGAACTCTTTGAGCTAAATATGCACTTTTCATAAGCTCTGGCAACTGTAAAGCACCAAATGCTTGAATATTCAAAGAAAATAAACACACATGCTAAGAACGTGACAAAATGGAAATCTGTGTCAAGTTTGAAAGAACAATCTAGGATATCCTCTGCCCTCTGCTCCCTGCTCTCCACTCAGCTGTGCTCAGTAGCAGGAGTAGATGGCAGAAACGTGTGTCCCTTATGTAAGATGTGCTCACAATGCCGCTGAACTTTTGGCATCAGTTCAGAATGTAGTTAACTGGATCGTGCCAGTTTAAATATATCTGATCATTTTCCAGTACACTGCTCAGCTGTCTACCTTTCAGCGCCCTTGCTGGCATCTCAGTAAGCTCAATCTGCATTTCTGTGTTTGTTAATGCTACTGGGTTCTCTAGTGGGAAACAGAATATTATTATGCTGAGGATGAGGGACTGGGAACCACGAGATCTGGAGTCACTTTTGGTGGCTATTATGATTTTCTGCAAACTTCTTGAGACATTCTTCTGGCTTTTAGTATTTAAACAAGATTTACAGACTCCAGTCTAATGAAGCGCACTTCTAGTTTTGAGCATGTGAGTAGTCACATAGCAGTTAGAGGAATGAGGCTTTGATTTCCTTAGAGTTCAGTTTACTGCACATATTTCACAATATCTCAGGATACTGAAGTACGACAGTATTTGGTGACTATTAGGAGGATTTATACATTCAGGGGTCAAAATGACATGCATAAAATTTCTAAAAAATCTGCCGACTTCGATACTGTTTGTAATTACTTGTGCCAGAGACAAGAAGGTCTGAATGAAAGAAATGTTCTCAGGACCTGTTGCTGACTACATCAGGCTAATTCCTCATCCTATCCAATAGATCCCATGAAAGATGATTCTTTGCTTATATCCATTTCCCCCCTTTTTACTATGTTCCAGTGTTATTGTACGGAGATGTGCCCAAAGGCTGTGACAAGGTGGTCCTCAGTGATGCAATTGAGATGTAAAAGTCACTACCTGCAAAATTTCTCTGTCCTGTGGAGAATAATTCTAATACCAACCTGCTTGGAGCATCTCCAGTTCAGCTCTTCTACTGTTCTTGAAAAGGTAATAAATAAGGTTCATTAATAATAATCATAAAGTACAGGACAAACATGGCACTGATGGAAATGGTTAAACCCAAATTCCATGAGGTGGCTGAATTGAAGTTCCTGTCATGTCTTGACACATTCTGATATTAGGCTGAATAACTTAATTTCTAGCTGTGGATTCTATGGATCCTCCTTGTATACTGCAAAAAGCCAAATCAGAAGATTAAAAAGAACAGTGCCAATTGTTTGGGGAAGTAATTGTTTGTCTGCATTTAGCAAGAAAGGGACACCATTTGGCAGCATGGGTTGCCACCACATTGGTTCCAGCTAACGATCACTGTGAATTGAGCCGTAAGGAGAGCTGCCCATTGACCAGCATTGATTGCTGTCCTCGACAGGTGCTAATGTTCAGAGGGCAGATCACAGCTGCTTGCACAGGGTTCCCATTAGCCTTTGCTGGGTATTGATTCTCCCTGTGGGATGTTTCCTTCCTAACTGTGTTAATTTTCAGACCACGTATTTACATTGGTCTGTGCTGAGAGGGGCAAGCAGAGGTGCCTTGGCTATATTTAATGACCTTCCTTGTCCCCCTGCTCCCCCCCCAGCCAGTCTCTCAAGTCTTTAGAGACCATGTCTGTTGGGATCCAAGTTTCCTTTAATTATGGTGCACATTAAGGGACAGGCTCTATGAAGAATACCAGTACTACTCTTGTAATTGCTTCAGGTGCACTCAAAAATTAATCAGAAAGTACACAATGGGGTTTTTGTTTTGGTGTGTTTTATTTTGCGTCCTTTCTAAGTCTGAAGACTTGCTGCCTGTGTGTAGAGCTCGCACAAGTATAACAGGGAAAGGATGGGAAAGCAGCTTGTGAAGCCACCAGGGCAGGGACTGTTGTGTCCCTTCAGCACTATTTTGATGCTGCACACAATTAATTAGCTGATGGACCTCAGGTACCATCAAACCAGAATGATAGTATAATACATTCATTTTGCACTGGTATAAATATCTTTCAGGGTTGAGTGGGTATATGGATTTGTCTTTCTGTAGGTGTCTGCATAGTGCTTAGAGCTGTGTTGGGATCTTGCCGAGTCTTCGTGCTTCGCAGAGCTGCTTATAAGAATTGTGCCTTAGCTCTCTGCTTCAATAAGTCAAAGAAGTCTAATCCAAATTTTTTTTTCAGAGGAGAGTGTAATAGCATATGACAGAAAAAAGTATTCATCCACTGAGGATTTTTCTTTTTTTGGCAAATATAACCACATCAGTACAAATGTTGCCTTCACAGATAAAGAAGCATTATTAATTTTATCTCTGTAACAGGGAAATGGAACAATTAATTTAGGTTCTCTGAACAAATTATATTTTTGCACAGATAAATGGACACCAGTTTCCAAGCCTTCCTTAAAGCATCTTTGTTTTCTGCAGTCTGCATAGAAAGGAGAGGGTACATCTGAACCTAGCTAGCCCTAGGGTGAAAATAGGTTGTGGAGTTTTCTGTAATTAATAACAAGCAAAAGATGTATGTAATTATCTTCAGCTCCCCAGTTTAAATGCCAGGTAGTCATTTATAGCTGAATATCAGGATGGCTCCAACACTTGGATTAAAAACTCTGTAAGCATTTTGCCAAAATTTCTGAGTTCCTTGATGTGTCAACAAACGTAGCATTATTATAAAAGTAACTCTACGTCAGGGTACCAGAGTGGTTACCTCACCCTGGAAGCATGGAGTCCCAAAGATTGTATTCCAACATTAAGAATTTTCTTCTTTTTCTAGAACGTTTCCTACACTCTATGTGTATGGTTTTTGAATGGTGTAGTCTACAGACATGAGTTTTGGGGTACCCTTTTTAAGTCAGGCATGTTCACAGTCCACCTTACAAAAATGAAGCATGGGTGGGTGGATAAAAAAGGATGTGAAAATACACAAACCAATATATAATTGAAAAGAAAATGGTAGGGGATTTCAGTAGCATCTGAACAGCAGGGAGAGGATATGTTCCTCTTTTCATTTTTCTATTGCTGAAGTTGCTCTACCTTTAATGCACAAGGGCTTCTGCTCATCTTGGTTTCCCAGGACTGCAATCGCTTCTGTGGTTGCTGGAGTGAGTAGCTTGTGCTGCAGTGCATGCAGGATTGAAAGAGATGGTTTAATCCTCAGTTGCAGCACATCAGCTCATTTAAGCAGCCGTAGTGATGCAAGTGTGGACAAGGGTACAAGTCATCTCATTAACTGATAACTGCTGTATGTTGGAGAGTGCAGACTTAAGCTACTCCTGAAATGAAAAAAGCCATCTGTTTAAGATCAGCTGGGACATCAAATTTAAAAAGTAAAAGAAAAAAAAAAAAAAAGAGAAAATCCCAGCCCAACAGAGAGCCTGAGTCTGCTCTTGCTAATGCTTGAATAACTCAAGAGAAATGAACAGAAACGAACACAGTGGAGGTAGTGTAAAAGCAGTAAAATCAAGATCAGAATCTGTCCATAAGAGACATCATATGTGTACTTTGTAGAAAGAAGATGAATGGGAAGAGAAATGTTGATAGGGAATGGATAAAGTCAAGGAATATTTATTATCTGCTTATTGCAATGCTCTTCCCCCTTCATGGGATCAGAAATTTGAAAATTTTTCCTATTATTTGCCATACTTTGATCAGTTGCTTCCCAGTGTGTTCAAAAGGAAACATCTCCGTTTTCTTAAGTGGGTTTGCTTTTTGGGACTGACTGTTCTGTACACCAGAAGGGTACAGATCTGGTATTGCTCATTGGAGACCCACAGAACTGCACTGATGTAAGGGAAGCGAAAGGGGAGAAACCTGGGCTCTGTGTCTGGAATGGAAACTCATGAGTTAAAAAGGAATTATTGGGGGGAGGTGAATTAGAAAAGGAAAAAAATAAATTAGAGGGTTGAGAATTCAAAGAGGCAGGTAAAGATGAGAGACAGAGCTTTATTGAAGGGGGTGGTGAGATAGTGCACTGTGTAAGACAGGAGTAAACTGAAAGAGAAAAAAATAATTAAATTCAAATAGAAAGCTAATTAAAAAAATAAGAGAGAGAAAAGAATACATTGAAAATGGAAAAAGGAAATAGCAGGAAATATGAAATAAGAAAATGCAAGTACTGAGAGGTAAGAGATGAAGAAAAATTTCTTTATCTAAAGCAATTGTACAAAATAGAAAGCAGCAGCTATTTTATAAAAGTCTGTACCTTTGGATTGACAACCACCCTAAAAGATCTCCAAGAAAAGCAATTCAATTCAAATTTGATTCTAGTTAATTAAGACACCAAAGTAGATTACTGAGTTGGGCAGCAATTCAATGCAGTTGTAGTAGAGCTGTCAATCAGTACAACTGCAATCCAAATTAGATTTAAAAAAAAAAAACAAAAGAAAAAAGAAAAATAAAGAGCTTGATCTTATTTCTCATTGACTTCAATGGGACAGGAAGAAACCATTGTAAAGAAAAAACCCATTACTGAGAAAGAGAGAAAATTACAGAGGTTAAAGTCAAAGAGATGATTTGGGCTACAAGCTGTGATGCCAAGATGGAAAGTGAGAGCTGCCTCCATACCAAGCCCTTGTTGGTTTCTGGCCTGTTCTGGCATGCTGCCTCTAGATCAAGCAAAAGCTGAAGATGGGGCAGTCTGTATTTTCATAAATTTATAAAATATCCTCAGTTACAAGGGACTCACAAGGATCAATGAGTCTAACTCTTTATTCCACACAGGGAAACCTGAAACTTTAATCTGGTGTCTAAGTGCATTGATCAAATGCTGCTTGAATACTCAATGGGCCTGGGGCGATGACCTATTCCCTGGAGAGTTTCTTTCAGTTCTTGATCTCCCTCTCAGGAGAGAACTTTTTCCTCATATCCAGTCCAAGCTTCATCTGGTGCAGCTTTAAGCCATTCCCTTGAGTTCTACCACCAGACACTTGACAAAGAGATCAGCATCTCCCTCTCTGCTCCGCACCTTGAGGGGATTGCATAGAGCAATGTGGTCACCACTCAGTCTCCTCTTTTCTGAGCTGAACAAATTTAGGATCCTCAGCCAGTCCTTGTGAGTCATGTCCAACTGTCCTTTCTCCATCTCTGTTGTCTTCTTTGGGCACTTTCTAAAGTTTTTATATCCTTCTGATTTTGTGAAGCCCAAAACCACACACAGTACTTGAGGTGAGGCCTCCCCAATGCTGAGTATAGTAGGACAATCACTTTAGGTCAGTTAGCTACATCACGCTCAATGCACTCCAAGTATATAGTTGGTCCTTTTGATTGTACATTGTTGACTCAAATTGAGTTTATCATCAATCAAAAGCCTCAGCTCTTCTCCTGCAGGGCTGCACTACAACCTGTCATTCCCCAGTCTATCTGTGCATCAATTTCTGTCCTCTCGTCAAGGCAACCAGCATGGATAGAATAGTGAGGAAAACAGGTCTTCTCTCAGCTTGGCACACACAGGAAAGAGGTTTGACAATACTTTGGAGCAGTGATGCTGAGCACAATACTTCCTTGAGCTACTTCAAAGATGGTGCATTTTACTCACCTCCCCCATTCCAAGCATTTCCTGAAGATGCAAAGTAATGTCTCGACATTAAAGGCACAAAGTCTTGCAAATTCTTGAACATGCAAGTTATTATTCATGGATTAAAATGGAAATAATCTCCTATAAAACGTGTAATATACTGATATTCCTACTGGGTGCAGCAGTAATGGATCTGTAAAGCAGTTTCTAGCCAGGATGCTGCTCAAGGCTGCTGGAGGAATATGCTGTGTGCAGGTCATATCCTCTGTGCGTTCATCAGTTTAACCCCAGGGAATTAAGTTGCTCTTTTTCTTCTTCACAAAGGTGTCGTGAGAGTAAACCTGGGACATTTAGGATAGAGTGATATATGAAGCCATTCCAACTTGTGGCATAGCTACACAATAGAGGTCTGTAAGTGTCTTTTGGACAAATCTTGCTCTTGTACAGATGGATATAACATGGGCCATGTCTCAAAACCTCCTGTTAGTCATTACCTGCAGCTGCTGAGCTTTGGTCTTTGGCCCCTGCTAGCCAGGGGAAGCAGGAGCACACTGTGTGGCTCAGGTACAGAGGTGTGGGAGAGGCTGTGCTGCTCAGGGGGAGGGGGTGTCCAGGTGTAATTCAGGATGGTAAATAGCCCAATGAGTTTAACAGCACTGTTTAATGACATCGTTACCATACTACACAAACTCCCATTGAAATTAATGGTATTTCACATAATAAAGTACTGTGCAAATACTCAGTTATGTAGAACATTAATGTGCCTTTAAAAAGGTAATAAAACCAGAAAATCAATTCCGTCTCTGTAGTTACATTTGAAGTGGGGGCTCATAATAGAAACACCAGCACACCTATAGCTGGAAGTCCTCAGATTCTGAGGTTTGTAGTAATTTGTTCCCTGTCACTTTAATCCAGTTAGAGATTTTGAAATAAGAATTCTTTCCTCTCTGTTTTCTTTTTTTGCCTGTCAAACAGAATTTCCCCGTGGGTTTCTCCAGTGCAACAGACAGCATAAATCTATGTTTTTTTGTTTTCTTGTGTACATGCCTGACTCGCAAGTGCTAGCAATGAAATATATTTTGTTGTTGACTGACTTGGAATACACAAAATGAAACATTTGTTCTCATCCAAAACAACTTTTTGTTTTCTTGTTTCCTCCACTAAACAAAACACCAACTCTTTAGACTTCACAAATTTAAACATGTTTTCCTAGAAATCACTAGTGGCAAATATGTGGCACTATTTAATATTTCCAGCACACAGGGTGGCATGGATATACACTATCTCAGAGGTCTCTGTTCAGATTTTCTTTTGCTCCTTAGTTACTAGCATAAGATAAATGCTATATACATTTTTTTGCCTTTTCCTTATTCCCCTGGTACATCATTTGGGCTGGAAGCAGGTACTTGCTTCTGTTTAGATATTTCTCTTGCAGTTTTCTGTACAAGACAGTATTTCCACACCTTAAGCTGATCCATTAGCTAAGTCAGATCCTCCCAATCACGTGGATGTACATGTTTCTTTGTCCTGTGAGTTTTTTGACCCTTCTCCTTCATTACTTTTGTGTATGTCTTTAAATTCTTCTGGGATTTTTTTTTTATCCCTTATTTCTCTTGACAGGGAATAAAAGCTGGTTCATCAGTCAACATCTTCAGCCAAAATTGGTAGAATCATGGCTGTTAAGATTAGCATTTCCTCAGAGTTCCTCATCTTGTCAGAACCCATGAGCTGAATTCATAGCAACATTTCAGAGCCCAACAATTTGCCTTGTAACTTCATCAGTGAACCGAATTTGTCAGTTTTACTGGGGCAGAGTCACCAGCTCTGCACAGGAGGCACCACCACAATACATTTCATGACCTCATCTATGGAGGTTTTTTAACAGAAAATTGAGAACTATAGTCTCTATAATGAGAGCAGCTGATGCCAAAGGAAGTGGGACTTGCAGAAGTATCAAATGACATATACCACTATCTATATGCAGATACAGTTAGATCTATGAAGACTGAGTGTGGGAAAGCTGGCATTGTGTCATTCCTGTGACAGGGCACATGTCTGTGGTGCAAGACAGCAGTCCCAGAGACCTGGACTGTTGCATGAATCTGTCCTGTAGCCTGGTGAGGCAATTAATTCCTGACTCACATAACTAGAAGACAAATAGTAAGATCTGAAGAATTGCATAAGGTGCACTGAGTGCTCAGAAATGCTCCCAGCAGAGCAGGTAGTGATCCTCTGTGCTTTGTTTGAGTCTAAAGCTTTAGCATAGGACTATTTTATTACTCTATTTTCGGTTCTATAATCATCACCCCAGACAACCCAAATCTGCATAAAATCAAAGGCAGGGACAGGAAGGACATTATAACAGAGAGGGAAACAGACTGTAGGGAATTGAGGAGAAGGGGGTTAATGCAGGAATTGAAACAGTCAATGGAGACTGAAAAAGTGTTGAGGGAAGAAGCATCTAAGTTAAACTTTCCCTTGCATTATTACAAATACAAGTACATAGTGTACCCAGTTCCTATGGTACAGGTCTGTGGCTTTTTTTGTTTGTTTGTTTGTTTGGTTGGTTGATTTTGGTTTGTTTTGTTTTGTTTTTATTTTCTGAATAATCTGAAGCATATATTTATGAAGATATATTTATTTTTTTAACCTGAGCTCAGCTGAGTAGGAGTCAGTACTCTGTAGCTGCTCCACAAGCAACCAGGAGACTGGTAAGATTATTGCATATCCCCAAGGAATTTGGGAAATGCCATGTATCTCGGACCTCACAAAAAGTCTGAGAAAATGTGCTTGCATTCCAGTTCTGATAACAAGGTTATTAGTCTCCTTCAAAGTTTATGCAGCAATGTCTCCCAGGACTGTATCCACAACTCCAATCATAATTGTGCAACTAAAGAAAGAAAATGCTATTCTCCAGGCAAAAATTTTCAGGTCGATGTCCTTTATCAGTCATAAGAACTGTACTCTTGTTGCTTTTAAATAAAACTGAGTTCTGGGAAAGAGGGACATGAAATTTCCTGTATCTTCTGTGAAGAACAAACGCTCCTGTTCTACTGGACTATATTGATGTTAATTTTTAGCATCTTTGACACATTAGACATTAGAATCTAAATTGAACCTTGTAGTTCATATTTTGTTACTGAACTTCAAGACAAAGACTGGTTTGATCAATGCTTTTAATTTTTTTGATGTTTTAATTACATTTTGTGTTCTTCCTTCATTTCGCATATAAAGCTCACCATAGGTTAACTTGGGGTTTGTCAGTTTTCTTCAGTGTTTTTCTTCTGGGATTCCATGACAACTGCTCTTTTATCAGTTAAATACTACTAATTTGGATGCTTAGGCTTAGATCAGTCACAAAATCTTCCACTGCTTTGCTTCCTTTTTTTTTCCACTTCAGATCCCAAACAAGTTTTACATATTTTTCTTCACTGGGAATGCTACTTACTCCTGGAATAAGTCTGCTCTTCATGATTTTGCTGAAAACTTTAAAAATTGTTGAGTGCATCGGGGCTTGGACTTGATCAGGGTAAGATAACCTGGGTGTTTTTCTTCTTATTATCACCTGGTACTTTTTAAAACCAAATGCACTGCTGTTTAAAAGTCACTTGTGTTTCTGAGTGAGATTCAGCTCCATGGAAACTCTTACTTTGGTGTTTTTCTTTCAGAGGATTTTGACTTCTTATTACCTCTATGGCCTTGCAGTAGTCAATAAAAGCTTTGGGCCTGCCGTGATTTAAACAACTCTTATTTGGGTACAGGATAGTAAATCCTTCCGGTTTACAGAAGAAAAGCCCCAGAGTTATCCTTTTGCCTGGGTTTTCCAGTGTCTGGAGTAAAAAGTACAAAGTCACCAGCACATTTGGTCTTGTAGGAATGAGAAAATTTTCCTGCCCATAAGGCTGGTAAAGGTTGGGAAGAAAACTCTGCACACAGTAAAGGAAATTACAGTAATCTACCTGAACTGTAGCCCTGTAGTGTTAGCTGGGAGTTCACAATCAGCATGCTCCCAGATTCCAGCTAGCCCACGTATTTCATCTAGAGCTGTGAGGAATGGCAGCAGTGATGGCTTTTAAGAGGAAAGAAATGCTGGTAGAACTTATTCTCAAGGCTAAAAAATGTGCAAGTTCTCAGAATCCTTTAAACCCAGTTATAATCATGATAACACCATTCATCATAACAATGCCCACCTCTCCCCCCCATCAAACCAGCCCTGTTAAACTCAACTCTTCCTGCTGTATAAAGTTATTCAATGAAAGATTTTATTACTGCTGTCTGTACTATTTTTCCAGGGTGCTACCATGATAGAAATCAACACAGCAAAATCAGTAATAATCACACATGTTTCATATTGGTTCCCATGTGGAAAACATTTCAAAGGTGTCAGTGCCTGGAAAACCTGATGGTTTCATTGAATACCAGAATGAAACTCCAAGGCAAACCCTGAGGAGAGATTAACACTTGGAAGTATAAAATTCAGGTAGTAATGAGAAGCCAGGTGTTCACTGTCAAGGATTCCAAGTTTCCCTAATTATGGGCAAGTATCTGACTTTAAGTGCCTCTCTCAGGTGAGCTAGTAATCCTTTGTTGACAAAGATTTATAAAGAGAAAAAAATAACAATAGGAAAAGAAAAAGAAATATGCCTCTGTTTCCTGCTATGGAGAAAATATTACATGAGCAGCCCTATTTCTAACTAAATTAAGATGAGAGAGGGAGTTGGAAGTCATGTTGCACCCACAGTGATCATTCTGCAAATTGCAATATGGATCTAGAATTTCATGTTAATTACATTTTATTTGAAAAGTGCTGCACTACCCAGTATTTTCCACAGCAGTGGAGGCTTGATTCTGCTCTCAATTATGTAGGTGTAAAGTGGAGTATCTCCAGTGAAGCTAATGAAGTTAGAGTAGTTTAACACTGAAATGAGGAAGATTACAATAAGGCCCTAGAGTCTGCAATATTGCTACTGCAGTTAATGATCATTACTGCAGAATGCTGTAGTCTGGTAATTATTTCGTTCATGCAGGTAGAAAGATACACAAAACTGGCACTGATTGTGTCTGTAAGAGAAAGAGTCCAAAATTTTCCAACCTAATATTGTCTCTCCAAATTACATTGCATATTCCTTTTTGTGTGTATTGTGGTTCTGTGCAGAGAGGAGTGTGGAATTTGAGGAAGCTGATTTAAAAGGCTGCATGGAAGCTGAGTCTCAAAGTGACAAAACTGTGCCTTCTGTTTCATTAATCCTTTAAGCTGCTCTGACGTCTATTGCCATTATGTGGACACCCCATTACTTTTTCTTCTTTTGGAGTGTCTTTATACGCTCTTTAAAATGCAGCACCTTAGCCAGTCCTAGTTCAAACCACTTCCCAAGTCTCAGTTTAACAACCACAGTGTTAAATGCCACCCAGGCTTTCCTGAGCACCATGTGTAAGTGTGTTTAGGGCAAAAAGTGGACCCAAATTTTTGCTCCTGGAATATTGAGTGGGGCAGGCCACAGTGAGAGTTTGTGCTGACAGCCCAGGATAACAGTGGGTGTCTGGGGTTCATCTCTCCCTTGGCAGTTGAGGACACAGAAGCTACATCTAACCTGGGTTAACAGTGTATGCTCAATCACTGATATGTGACTGTCCACACATAAACTGTCAGCAAGGCCCCTGTAATGGATTTAACCATCACACAGCTGGAGAGGGATGGGGACAGAACACATAACAGGAATTATCCCTAAAAAGAAGTTAGGATATGGTCATCCTGTTCAGGTCTTGACTATGTTTGAATGAGGGCTAGGCCATGCCTAAGGAAAGATCTCTAGTGAAAAAAATATTTAGTTGCCTATATTTGCATATTTGTAGCATAGCACAGATGCAGCTGGAGCAGAGATAAGTCATTATCAATACATTTTGCTTTTTCCTTGAAGCCCTGTAGAACCAAACTTGGGTACCAGCCTGGTAGCCCTGGGGTAACCCAGCGGCTACCACTGAGGACCTAAGATCTCAAGGGCTAAATTGTGTGCTTTAGGGCAAAAGGATACTCCACATGGACAGGTTTGGAAGCTCTGTACTTGGTGGTAAAATCCAGCTGGCCCAGTGTCTGAGCAACTCAGCAACCAGCCCAAATGTGCTACCTAGAAAGGCCCCAGCAATAGGGGAGCAAGGGTACAAGGGAGCCGTAGGCAACCTGATGAAAGAATTGATGTGAGTTGAGAGTCTCAGGACATGGACTTTTGCCCGTTCCTGGGACTGACCGGGTAAGCTAAAAGTTCATGTAGCCTTCGAGTAACTGGTGTGAATGTAAAAAGCTGGATTAAGGCACCTAGAATTTTAAATCATACTTCAACACAGTCTATGTGTATATCCACTCTTTGTTAGTCTAGCTATCTGGATTGTATATTCCTCGTATATTAATATATTTATTTTTAAGAGGGCTATTTTTTGTGACTGATTTCTTAAAAGCTCCCATGCTAACCTGTTTTCTCCAGCCAGTTGACACAAACTTAGCATCAATACTGATAATGAATTTTGAGCATATGCCAACATATCAACGACAAGAGGAGAACAGATAATTTGAAAAGATGTTATTAAAAGATTAATATCTTCAGATAATCTGTTTTCAGCAATAGTGCAGTCCACGTGTGGCTGATTTCATAATAACTCTAACATCCACTACCTTTGGAGGGGAAGTTTTCGAAGGCATAAGAAGTGAAAAGGTCCTCATATCAATTTGGCTGCAAGAAGGGAAGCTGTCTTTATGTGTCTTTCAGTTCCTGGAGGTTTCCCACCTTTGTACTTTGCACTGGGGATGGCAAGTCCAGAAATTGTTCTGTAGCTGTTCTTTGACAGGTGCACTTCTGCCGTTCTGTGTTTGGAGGTGTTGAAATAGTGCTGACTTGTTTGTCACAATATTACTCCTTTTAAAAATTACTGTATGTTGTCTGCTCTTTCTTCTCTCTCAAGTGATGGTGAATTAGAGGGGAAGCATGGAACTGAGGTGGCTTTGCCTTTCCAAACAGCTTTGGTAGGAGGTAGGTAGGGACTGTAATGGTTTTGCTCCTTTTCCTTGGGCTTGCTCCTTTTTCTTTGTCTTCCTCTGAAAGGAAATGTACTCCTTCACCTCTCCTCAAAGAGAAAGACAACACAAAATCTCATCAAGCAAAGGGTTATGAATCTCTTCTCATCGGGCACTCAGGTACCTGAGAACTGAATTCTGAGAGGCTTCTCCTGAAAAGATAACCAGCTTTATCTGTGAGATAAAATGCAACTTTTCTTCAGGAAGGACATCACAGTTCAGTTCAGAAGCACAAGCTGGAAAAGGCATACTGAACATGTTCATCATGTAATCTATCTCCTAGGATGCACCACTTGAAAAGGGTTCGTATGTCACTGCAATATGTCCCCTTGTTTATCTTCCAGACAGACTTCATGTATCATGTTGATAAATTGGGCAATGCACAGGGCCAGTTCCCTCCTACTGAGGTGAGTGGGAGCTGCATGGTGCCTGATACCAAAGCTAGGGAATTATTCAGATTAACTATCATAGCTGAGTGCATGCCAGGCTTGTTTTATTTTCCTTGACAGATCTCTTGGGGAGTTAAGGATCTGAGGGGTGATTGAGTTTCCCCAGAAGAAGAAAGAAAGGTAGTACCACTGTCTCAGTAGCACCCCGTGTATCAAACACATGGGTGGCATTGGCAGTTTGGAGAGCAGCTCAACTGCAGGTGCAAGAGGCTCCAGGTTCAGGGAAAACAAAATCTCCCTTGCTCTGCTGGAGCTATTGCTTAGGGTTTATCCTTTTTAGTATTTGTCCTGGAGGGTTGCTTAAGGCATTACTGTGACATAAACAATTATTAATAATGATTCAGCAACTTTATTACCTTGTGTAAAAGGAAACAAAACCAAATAAGGCTAATCTTTTGCAATACTACTTGCAGTTTCCTACAGGGACTGTTATTTATCTTCCAGCCATAAAATAATTAAATCTTACTGCTTTCCAGTTGTGAAGGAGCTGAACACTGAGGACTCAATCCTCACATGGCTTATACCTTTGGGACTGTAAGTCAAACATTAAGATAATATTTTACTAAAATGACTTTTATTTTTATTGTTTGTTTGAATGCTCAAACAAAACAGTTTCAAAGCTGGTTCAATGTCAGTGCAGTGAACAGCATTCATACACCTGAACTCTGCTGCACTTGTTCCTCACATTTGTGGAGTGAAATGGTGACCATTTTACTCACTGGAATCCAATATGTAGCAGTGAGCAGCATGTCCAAGCAGCTGCTGTCCAGTGCACATCTCTTTGTGTAGCCCATCCGCAGCACTGTAGGGTGTCCATGTGTCATCTCTCAGGGGCTCACAGGGAGAGGACAGGGTTTCTCCCCAGCACTTGGTGTTTGCTCAAGGAGCACCCCCTGTCCATAATGCAGGCACAATATTGCCTCGTGTTATATGAATGATTTGCTCCTTCATTGACTGGTTTTGTACTGTAATGGATAGAAATGTTCTAATGTAATGAATGCTGCTGGTCAGTGGGCTCTGCCAGACTGTTTGGGATAGAATCCCACTTACATGTTTGGGAATGTGAGGGAGAGTAAGTCTGGATAGGTACTTGTGGAGGGTTGTAGGGGTTGTGTGAATGTCTCTTTTGTCTCTAACAGTGTTCTGGTACCATGGACATACCTCTACCTCCAAATACTTCCCTAGAGTCTGGCTAACAAATACATTTAATTTTGCTTCAGTTCTATCAGAAAACAAGAAGGAGTTAACACAAATGCTGTCATCATGATCTTAAATACAACTTGGAGAAGGAAGCAGCCAAGTCACTAATTCCTTTTGAATTCAGCCTGGTGATGCAGAAAGAAAAGTGTGTGGCCAAGAAGAAAAACACACATGAAAAATTATCTTGAGAATGGGAAATGCTGAAGATAAAGAGAAAAAACCCAAGAGAATAGAAGCAAAGATAAGCAGCCACAGCCAGTCTCTCCCATTAGATATGACTTTACCAACATGTATTGCCTCACTGGAAAGATATGTAAGCAGGTGTGATTCAGGATCAGTCCAAATGAAACCTATTGTTTTATCCATATTAACATATAGAAGTGAGTAGCTGTATATGGTACCTGAATTAGTAATTGCAAGGAACTGATTCCAACATCTTAGGGATTTAGCCATGGAAATCCCACTGACCTTCTGTATTGCCTATGCACCTACATTCCTCAGGCACTCTAGAAAATCTGTATGTATGTACTGGGCTCCAGGGAAAAGTCCACTCCTATTATTATACTGTGACTGATTTTGAGACCCTGTAATGAACTCAATTTTATATAAATTTACACAGTAGTATTTGTCAGGTCAGGGTTGTTGTCAGTGTAATGGAAGGCTCAAATTGGTGTGAATTACTGAGACTTAACATTGTACTTTGAATGATGACTTTTTATATTTACATGAGAGTGTCCTTTGAGTCGCATCTGGTTTTTGTGCTGTTTACAAACTGCTCTAAAAAGCTGAGCTGAGAATATTCACAGTTAGTTCATTCAGCATGTCAAACAGAGAAACAGAATTTAGCTCTATTCTTAAACCATGATTATTTATGTAGCAGGCATGTTGGCCAACAAAAAGAATGAAAGCTGACGGGCATGAAAATAACCAGTCTGCTCCTACATGAGATTTGCTTGCAGAGGTCCCAGCAGGAGCTTGAAGAGGATGGTGTAAAATGTGAAACAAAGGGTGTATAGATAATGCAGACCAGAAATGACCATTTGTGGGGCTACTTAATGCTACAAATCCCACATGGTGATGAGGCTGTGAAAGAAAGAGCAGAAATCACAGACTGGGTAAGGTTGGAAGGGACCAGAGCAGGACATCTGGTCCAACCTCCTGCTTAAGCAGGGTCATCCTGGAGCACATTGCACAGGACTGTGTCCCGATAGTTCTTCAATATGTGCAGTGAGGGAGACTCCACAATCCCTCTGGACAACCTGTTCTGGTGCATGCTCCCCTGCACAATAGAGTTCTTCCTCATATTGAGGTGGAACCTCCTGTGCATCAGTTGCCCATTGCCTCTTGTCCTATTGCCCAGCACCACTGAGCAGAGTCTGGCTTCATCCTTTTGGCACCCTCCCTTCACATACTTAGAGACATTGATGAGATCCACTCTCAGTCACCTCTTCTTGAGTCTACACAGGTCCAGCTCCCTCAGCCTTTCCTCATAAGAGAGATGCTCTGTCCTGTAATCATCTTTGTAGCCTCTGCTAGATCTGCTTCAGGAGCTCCATGTCTCACTTGTAGTGAGGAGCCCAGAACTGAACACCGCACTCCAGTTGTGGCCTTACCAGGGCTGAGTAGAGGGGCAGGATTGCCTCCTTCTACTTGCTGGCAATGCTCTTCCTAATAGAACCCTGGAGAAATAAAGAAAGAGCTCAGATAGCTTACAGGAGCACGTGCACCCATGCTCTAGGAGCACACTGCTGTTGATATTGGGTGTGGGCTGGTGCAGCAAGTTACCAGTTTAACTTAAAAATGCAGACTATGTATAAGAAGACATGTGGCTGTATAGATTATGCACACTCAAAAATAAATTAATGGAAGACTGCATTTAAAACAACTTACAACTGGAAAATGAGGTAATCAGATG
Organism: Eopsaltria australis; assembly: GCA_034509425.1. Classification (NCBI taxonomy): domain Eukaryota; kingdom Metazoa; phylum Chordata; class Aves; order Passeriformes; family Petroicidae; genus Eopsaltria; species Eopsaltria australis. The sequence goes on along the minus strand of JAVTVJ010000189.1, from coordinate 88,967 downwards.
TGTGAATGCGTTAGTATTGTGAGAGGCACAGGCCTTGATCTGATGCCTGCAGACATATCCATTGGCATGTGTGCTGTGAAAACTATTGCATGATCACGTATAATGGTTTTCCAAAGGATGCCTACATTGGTTATTGGATGGCACAGACAATGCTGGATGAGATAGATGATCAATAATTAGTTTTAACCATTTTTTCTTAAGAAATGAGCATTTTGTTATTTTCTGCTGGCCAGTCTTCTCTCTAATGACTTTAAGTCTATTGGACCTTCTAATCTAAATTTGGTGTGGAGAAGGGGGAAATAGTGTGTGTCCTCAGAAACTTGCTAGGTTGGCTCAACCAGCATATTAGGCATCAGAGAATCACTCACTCAGAATGAAGCAGGTTCAGTTAATACTGCATTTCACAGTCTATTTGTCACTCTTAGTGCTCCTCATATGCAGTCCCAGCAGCAGGCATACACCAGATAAGGAATTTTCACAGTGCCATGAATTTTCTTTTGGCAACTGCTGGTCTTATCAACCAAGTACCTCGCAAATACAAAGTAAGCTTTACAATGATAAAGGGAAAGATAAGTGTTATAATCTATATGCTATGGAAAAGGATCTAAATATACAGTGCCACCAATTTTGTGTGCTTCTATAGTCATTTGTGTAAAATGGGACACAACCAGATATTTCTGATGTTCCAAGAACCGAACATTCTCAGAGAGAGCTGAAACAAGTCAGAACCACTGACCGGGCCATCCATCTCATGACCTTGGGGAGGTAAATCTCTCAGTGCTGCTCTTTTGCACTGTTGTGTTGTATGACTGCATCTCTGCTAGAACATGTATAGTTTTGTGTGACTTGTCCTTGTAAATTTATTTGTCTCTACATAATACAGCAGACTCAGGTGAGGCTGGAAACTGAAGAAATTGGGAATAAATTACTGCTTTTTCAATAGAGTGTAAATTGTGGAAAGGTGAGAATCTTAGCATTGAGAGTATGAAGAATATCTTACTCACAAGCTATGATGAGTAGCAGTTTGTCCACTGTCAGTATTTGACCTTGTCTCTTGCATTCTCTTGCATCCACCTTTCTCTAACTCACATTTCTAAAACCCTGCAAGCTCTTCAGTCTCCAAGACCTGTCTCACAATGCCAAGGCAGGCTGATGGAGTAAAGCAAAACTTTTTCCTTTAGCACCTATATTTTTCTTACTGTCTTCTGTTTTTTCCCTTTTCTCCATAGGAAAGAATCTATGTGATGACTATTTCTCAGACATCTCTCATGGTCCTGTCTAAGGGAGAAAGAAAGAAGGAATAAAACACACAAAATATGAAAACGTTTTCAGAGATGAAACCAAGAGGCTATTTATTATGGAAAAAAATGCAGCAAGATGAACAGAAGGATAACTCTGGAACAATTTGCTGGTATGACCATCTCCTTGATGTTGGAGGTTATTAATTTATGGAAGTTTTTATGGGATCAGAATACAAACTATTTCTCATATTTTGTTTACTTCTGTTAAACTGCCAACTCAAAATTGTCAGGGTTTATGAATTAATTTCTAATTGGTCTAATTTCTTTATATATACCATAGTGCCATCTATAAAATCTATTAAAATATATAAAATACATAAACTCTTGGTTTGAATAGGCAGTTGAAAGCTGCATTTTAAAGCTTATCTGTCCTGCTCCTTATACAGGAAAGCTTCTGGTATATTGTTCTTTTCATTACTTATATAACATTCCATCACATACAGACTCAAATCAGCAAATTCATATAAAGTGTAAGTCCGTATGAAGTGGGAGAAAAGGAAATAGAAGACTGCAAAGGTTTTGTTAATATGGTGATAAAACCAAAAGTCTTCTTATAAAACTGATAATACACTATTTTGGGGTTTAGATGTACATGATATTATGCAGCCAAAATTAAGGTGCCTTATCCCATATTACACTGTTATTGGCATAAATAAAATTTATGTGCAATATTTTATTTAATTTCATGAAATTAATCCAAGAGCAAAACTGCATAATCTTGTGTGGCAACATAACTTTATATTCATGGCTGATTTTTTCCCCTTAACACAGAAAAATAATGCGGGTTGATGCAGTGTCCTAACACAATAGGGGCTAATGAATAGAGCTTGCTGTGCTCAAGAGACTGCAGTTCAATTACTAGTGGTGCCAATCAAGTCAGAAATATTAACCATGGTAACAGCAGTTTTGAGTTACATGGAATGAGGCTGTGGCTTCTTGGGGAAGATCGCCTCTTAGGAGGGAAGGGGATGTTCACAGCAAGAGCTGCAGAAGGTCAGAGACTGCTTCTTTATGGCAAAGGAGGGCAAGACAGCTCATGCTACAGGAAGGTTTCTGCTGCTTTTGTACCTTTTCATTGCAAGTGCACCTGAGAGTTCATAATATGTAAGCTTGACTAACTGTGTAATCCATGCATAACCTATAGAATTGGGTTTCCTATATATAAGTGCACAACAATTAGTTAATCATGAGAAAGATAAATTACAAATCAGATTAGGTCCTAAGCAGGAGTAAAATGTTGCTGAAGTCAGTGTGGCAGGGCTGAATTACACCATCAATTCTGTAACCTTTTATGAGGATTTACTTAATATAGTACATTTGTTCTGCTGGCTGGTGATCAGAGTGAGGATCCCTTGATGTGATACAATGGCAGTGTTATGTATTAGTAGCATGAACAGGAAGCAGCTGGCATCCTGTTCAGAAAACAATCTCAGTTTTTATTGCAGAGAACAATATTGAAAAACAGTGTGTGTGTGATAGGCCTAATCCTTAAAAATGTGTGAGTTTGGATATTGTCACTTTTAATTGATTAGTCAATTCTGGACTAAATCTAGATTCATCTCTTTTCACAGAAAGCTCTTCTGCTGTTTGTCATTTGGAATAAAGAGAAAACCAGCTAAAGGCCCAAAATGGCTTTTTTTTGCACCTGCCTGCTGCCTCTCCCTCTCTTCCAGCTGGTGGGTATTCTCAGTTTTGGAGTGCTTTTCCCCTTCTCTTATTCATGAAGAGATGGCACATCTTTTTGGTCAGCATCACTGAAACATTTTCTATTCTTTGTCTTGGATGCCATTACAAAATACAGCTGTTAAGGATGGTTACTCTGTTGTTGGAGCTTAGCTTCTTTGTTAACTGAAATTTCTGTAAAAATTTAGGATGGGTTTCTTAAGAATTGAAGAGAAATAGCAGCCTATAAAAGAATTTGAATCTGACTTCCAAGTGGTGAAAATAGTGTGTATTTGATACCTTTTCTGAAGATTTTGGAACATTCACTAACTATCATATCTCTGTAGGACAAACAGGTGTTGTACATGGACAGGGCAGCTGGATTATAGAAGTTTCTCTTGCGTGGTTCAGGCATCTGAAATGAAGTCATCCTAGTTCAGTTTCACCACCATAGGCCCCTCTCTTAGTCAAACACTGCAGTCTGGAGGGGTGTTTCACCTCAGCCATCTTAAAACCTATCCCAGATTAAGAGGAAGAAATATCTTCAGAAATGGAGCTTAGAGACAATTTCTTGATGCATGTTTGGGCCAGGAGACATGAAGTGGCCTGATGAATGTGTCTGACAGGGTAGGAAAAAGAGCAGCAAAAGAAGTGAGGGCAGGCAAGGCTTTGTAGTAACTGAGTCTGTGTTCCAGCTGAAAGGAGACTGAATTTTAATTCCTCTTTTAACCAATTGTCTATTTGACCTGAGACAGGACCATGTTCCATCATTATCTCCTTTTTACCCCTCTTCTTCCTCCATGCTTAATCTGTCTTGAATATTGTTAATTTCTTTATTCAGTGTGGGAGACATTCCCTCTTTTCTCCTAGTGAAGACTGAATCTTGGTGTCTTACTCGTAGTAGAAAATGTGAGCCATCTGGTTAAGATGTCCGGGCAAAAATGCTCTTAAGTCATTACTGTTTCAATTGCATTAATCACTTTATCAATGGAAGAGGATGAGAAGCCACTTTCATGCTTCTTAGAGCAATGCCCTGACCACTGATCTAAACTGTGATTTACTCACTGGATTAATAAACAACCAATTAATGTGAGGCATCACCAGAAACAGATTGAGAATGTTACTGTTTAGATTGATTGGCACTATCTTGTTAAGATATTTACTTGAAAAAATGAAAGATTTTAACCTAATATTCTGGTTCAGAACAGTGCCTGAGGCTAAAGTACTCTGCAGGCTCAGTTGCCATTAGGCCACTGAGCTATTTTCTTGTCAACTCAAGGAAAATTAAAATAACGGTAGAGAGTGTCTGAATAGTCTAAATGCCTAGTTCAATGCCTTTGGACTTTCTTTTTGGAGAAAAGTGGTTTGGGTTAAAATTGTGTTTAATGAAGGACAGAATGGAACCAGTCTCATGTGTCTGGATAGAGCTATAATAACTGGAAGAGAGTAAGTGACCAGAGTGATAGTTAGCAACACTATCAGCATCTAGCTCTCAAACCTTCATTGCACTTGTTCAGTGTAAATCCAGAAATAATTTCAGGATTCCCAAAATTACACTTCTTGGCAAATGCTTTATGTTATTTCACCTGATCTTGATTTGTCATATAATCAGCCCACAGCACCTATCAAGTTGCTCGTAATGGCTGCTTTAGTAGGCAACATGTGAAAATACAGGAAACAAAAATTTGGAAACTATGCACCCTAAATTGCATCCTTGGCTCTGTTGGCTTCAGTGGAACACTCTGAATTATCTAAGATCTTCATTCCTTTAATTTCTATTTTTCTTCTTCTCTAATGAATCTTTATCAAATAATCTCAGGCATTTTGGCAGTATTTTCCCCAGTAAAAGTTGTTAATTAGCAAATTAAAAGGCGCCATCTCAATTTTTAAATTTTTTCCTCAAAAAAAATGCAGTTAGAATAACTGGTTTTTTGGAGCCCTTCCCCCTCATCTGATTGCAAGTGTAGGAAAGGAAATCTATTTAATCTTCACTCTTATACTTTCCTGATTCACCTGACTGCTCTTGGGAATTTAGGGGAAAACAGTTCAGCATAGCAGATGAAAATTACAAACTAAGTTTTATGCAATGTTTTAGGATGAATGGGACTCCACTTTTATTGTCCCTCACTATTGCCTCTCCTCAGCTCCTGTCTGCCATATGAAGAAAAATGCTAGCAAAGTATTTGTGCTAGAATATGGATTTAATAACAGGGTAACTCTTATTTCTGACCTTATAGTGAAAGTTAGTTGAATGATATTCAGGCCAGATCTACTATCAACAATATATCCTTTGTTATTAACAATATTGCACTCTCTGTAAGGAAAGAAAATATCTCCATAACAAGCAAAAAATCCCAACAGGCCAACCAACCAAATAAAAGTTGAGGGCCTTGAATCTAGTGTAAGCCTCATAAATTGTTTTTCATTTATATTTTTTTTTTCTTATTTAGAAAGGTTAGGACAATGGTTTCCCTTCAGCAAATGTTTACTATCAAACAATGTGAACTACTCAGTTATTTCCTTGCTGACACCACAATTCATGATGTGCAATATGATTTTGCTTGTCCTTTTAAATGATAGCAGGTCACAAGCTAACAGTAGTGCACTTCCTTGTAAAAGATACTCTAGCTTCAATATGAGGTTTATCACTGTCTTATGTCTGAATAGCCACTGGCAATAGTCAGGCCAGAATGACAGCAATGCTGTGCTTGGTTGAAATATGCAGGTTGTTCCCATCTATGGAGCTAAGTTATTCTTTTAACAGGTGAAAGTGAATTCTATAGTATAAACAAAAAAACCCATGAGCTTCACAGAGGTGATACACCATAAGCTCAGAGGCTGGTGAGCCTGGCCCTCAGCTGGCATAAAAATGAAAGAATTACTGTCTCAAATCAGCATAAAGAGTTGAAGTGAGGCAGAGGCAGATTAGAAGAGTGTGGAAATGGGAATTGCCTTACTGCTGTGACAGTAATTTACCTGCACTGCAGTTATCTTATGAAAATAGATGTCAGCACCCCATGTGAATGAAGATGCACTTCTCTACAAGGGCAAAGCACATCTACTTGAGGCAGGAGTGGGAAAAGCTATGAGCTGCCTGTATCTTACCACATGAATTTCAGCTGAAAGGCTTTCTGCTCCAGAAGAAGCTTCTTGTTTTACAAGGCTTTTTATTCTCTTGTGTCTCTATCTGAGTGGCTGTGGAGGTAGCATAGACTTTATGTTCAGTCAGCTGCAGAGGCGCTGTGGACACGAGAGTTGACACTGCGGCCCAGAGGAGGAAAACTCTGTAGCAGACAAAGAACAGCCAATGCATATCAGCAACTTGAAGAAGAAGATATCAAATTATTCCATTTCCAATGTAATCATATACATCAACACAAGTTTCCACATCATAGTCCTTCCTATTTAATAGCTAAGAATGGAACAGGAGATATAAAAGGCAGTGAATTAGATAATGGAGAGTAGAGTTCAGTGCAAAGAGTAAGTGCAATCAGACATCCATGTGCACGAAAATCTTTCTGAAGCAGAATGTAATCTTGTTAGCAAATTCCTCAGTGCTATTATCCTGCTGAACACAAAGAGTTAGCCAGGATGTTATTTTGTTATGTGCTTGTCTAGTTGTTGATCTTTCCAAAGAGACAGAACTGTGATCTAGGCCTTGAACAACTCAAGAAGAGTGGTTTGAAGAATTGTGGAGGTGTGTAAATACTAAACTGTTGTAAAGAGCAGGGGAATGATTCCATTTTTAGAAAAGAAATGTGACTGCCATTATTATTGTTTGTTTAAGAGTCCTGCAGTTTCTTCAGAATTTGTACAGATGTGTTCAATTTCAGTCGTTCGCTCTGTCAGTTTTTTCTGATACATGGTACATCATTTTCTTTAAGACACCTAAGTGGTGGTGATTAGTGGTGTGTGATGAATGAACAAGGAAACTTTACTTTAAAAGGAAGAATTCTCTATGTGTACTACATGTGAGAGTAAAAAGTGGACTCTCCATTGTAAATTATATGTTGCTGTAGTTCCTGCTTCATGTTATGTTGAAACACCACAGCCCAAACAACATTCACCATGTGCGATGGCTGTAAGATGTTAAAGTAGAAGCAGAGAGCCATATATCAGAGTGTCAACATCCTTAACATCCAGTCACTTAATCCCTAGCAGCCTCTGGTACGAGCTAGATTACCCTGGAAATATGTGTGCAGTCTCTCTCTTTTAGCAGGATGTCCATGTAAGTATGAGCTTTCTGATGTAAAAACAGAAAACAAACTGTATTTTAAGAGCATTAGCATTGATGTTGGAATGCTTTGGCTCATTTGGTTTACTGAGTTTAAAACGATGGCTGTTGAAATGCTTAACTCTGCCATCTCTTAGTGACTCTGCAAAGGAAGAGTAAACTACAACATGGTTTTCATGTCCTTCAAGGTATAAGGACCTGGCTGTGAAGAGCAGCTGATCACTGACCCGCTCAGGCTGGAATTGCAGTTTAGAGAGACTATGGAATTAGCTTCTCAGTCAATTCAACAGAGCTGATCTAGGGATGCAAATGGCTGTGAAATGCATGTGCTTAGCAATGCCTTGTGTCCATTCTGAAAGATCTCCTATACAAATAAGTACTATGACAACAACTATAGCTTGTAGATGACTTTGGTGGTGATGCAGTTGTAGGTTAACATTGAAATATTTCTACATTATGTCTACAGAACTGCAAGAGTAACCTGTAAATGAAGAGAGAAGCCAGGTTTGGACAGACTATATCCACTAATGAAAGGTGGATAAATTCCATCAAAACCTCTGATGATCCGTGCTGGACTCATCCCTTTCCTTGGCTAGCTTTGCTTTGCTTTGCTTTGCTTTCCTTGCTATTCAGAAACCAAGCAATTTAACAGAGGATGGAATCACAAGATCTACTGGAGTAACAAAATTAGAGCAAAAGACCTGTTTGTACATGTAGTGCCAGACTAAGATTTATTCAATGAAACAAGGCAGGCCCAGAATTTGAGAGGAAGTGACAAGAGGCAAAGCTCCTTTTCTTGCCTTTACCAGGAAGTTGAAATAAATATAGAAGCATTCCAGGGCATATAAATATCCAATTTAGTTCTCCCTAAGCACAGAAAAATCTAGCATTGATGAAGTTAGTGAGAAATTAAACAATTCACGTGGCCACTTTCTCTGACATAGATGCTTCCAGAAAGCAGACGATGAAGAAAAAATGTCACCAGTTCTGCATATAATAGATCAGTAGATTTGTATTCACCAGTGACTCATGCTCAGTCCATGGAGTCATGGGAGATGGTCTGCAAATGAACTCTGGAAATGTATTAAGAATTTTTCCATTACCTTCAAGTAGATTATAAGAGTGCAGGGTAATTTTGATTGATTTGAAGGAGAGAAATGATCCACTGGCCCTAAATGTTTGGGAACCATTGAAAGAAGGGAGGACTCTGTATCAGAATTTCTGTCTGTGGGAGTAAAGACAAAGAGAGTTAGAAATATGGTCAATGAGGACAAAACTCACTGTTTGGGGGACTGGATACTACTAATAATACTATGTCATCTTGGAAAAATTATGTCAGTTTTGGAATCCAGACAATTAGTCAGCTTTTCTGGCATTGTGATATTATTTCAGTTACATTACTTTTTGGGAAGGAGCTAGATTTATGGCGTCAGCATCTATTTTCTTGGACAACTAGAAGAATACTCATATGTCACTTCATTTTCTCCTGTTCTTTCTCTGAAATGTCAACATGTCCCTAGATGAAGTGCTTTAGAGGGAGGCCACTGTGAGGCTGCACTGAGATAGTAGACATACGTGTGGAGTTTGTACCACAGAAGACCCACAATTACAGCTACTTGGGCTTCTCTTTTGAGAACAAAAGCATTCACCTGGAAAGAAGAGGTGACTCTGGACCATGTCCCCAACTTTCTTGATATCTTTTTAAAAAAGATAGATGATAGAATGCAGCAGTTCCTCCAACAACATTATTAATATGGTTTTTTTTGCTCTTGTTACCATGAAGAAAGGGATTGCGTGCCCCTTTCTTTCAGCTTTTTAAAACTGCTAGCTTTTCTAATAGCAAGAAAGAAATACATTCATCATTTGCGATAAGCCAAATTTAGGTTTAATATGAGTTACTCTTTGAAATTAGAGACAATATAAAGGTATGTAGAATTATAAAACTGCCATGCACAGCATTGTAGTCTGGCTTCATGAAAAATGTTTTCCTTGCTAAACACTGAGTTATATTAACAGTGGAGCTGAGATGCCTTGCAATCAAGCATTATTTGATCAGGCAGTTCATGTTGTACTGTACATAGACAGAGAGCTTCTTTAAATACAATAAATAAAAGTAAAATCTTACACAAGGCAGCCCAGCTTAGTAATTGCTGTTTTGGAGCTCACGTCGCTGCAGTTATTTAGCTCAGCATTTCATCTCCAGCTGCAGCACAATTTTTGCCAAATATAGATAAATGAAGTTAAAGTTATTGGCAACGACTAGTTCTGTATCCCTGTTTCGAGTTCATAGATTTCATAGGAGAGGCCTTCCTTTATTTTTGTAGCAAGCAATTGTTTTGAACTCTGAACTTCTTCACGTTCCAGTACAACACAGTGTTTTCAGTTCTACTTTATGAGGCAGATACTGGTAAACAGAGAGAATGAGCAGGTTCCCTGTTTGAGAAGTACACCACATGAAATATGAGGGAGGAACAAACTCAGAAACTGAACCTCACTCAGCATTTTTTTTAGGAGTTTAATGTAATCTTGATATTGAATTTGCAGTCAGGGCCTTTCAGAGTGGGATGTCTAATTCTACAGTGTGCATTACCCTCTGTTGTATGAGGTGACCCAGTAGTATGGTCTGCTGCAGACCCTCATTTGCAAAGTCACTACAAACTACAAACTACATAGAGATGACTTTCTGGTTTCTTTAGACCTTCTGTAGAGTAAAACTACTTTCATTTGAATTTAATAAATGAGACAATAAAAATAAATGATAGAGACATAATATTGAACATATTCTAAATCACTGTAGAAACATTTATTATTAAACAAACTCAAGATTTTCAAATTTAGACAAATACTTCTATTTCTTTAGGTTTATTTTCTTGCTCTTGTGAAAACATATTGTCACTTTTACAGCTGTCTGGTGTTTATCTGTATACAAGTAATGAGGTCAGGAAATGCTGGTGTTTCCCTCTGACCCACCTGGCTGCTTTCCTTTGATCTCTGATCCCTTCTGTTTAAAGGGAAATGAAATGTCCTGCTATCCAAAAAGCAAACTCGTGGAGCTTTTATTTTGAATGGATATGCACGACAAAACCCATCTCAAGTACTGCTGTGAAAAAACACTTCCTTCTTCATATCCAAACACTGGCCTGGAGTTTCTTTCCACAGAGTTTCTATACTAAATAAGCGCGTGCAATTCTTTTGTCATGTGCTACTTTTGTCGTGATAAATTCACTTGGGACCATAGCTTCAGAAGTAGTAAACTCTAAAATTACATTGAGAAGATGCCTGAATTTTGCCAGTGAGATTTCAAAGGAAAAACATATTTTCAAAATTAGGAGAGCAAGCAATTATTAATATTTTTTCTCTGTGAAATTTGCCTGATTCATTCAGAGTGACTGGTTTCAGTTAAAGAATAGGCTTCTCCTTTTTGTGATTTCTCACCAGCTTTACTTTTTATTGTGAGTTTCACTTCACTGAGGCTATCTTACCCCATTTTCCAACTGAAGTCATAGGCTTTTAAATGGCAAAAATATTACCCCAAATACAAAATTCTCAAAGCTGTCTAACAAAATAATTGCTACTGCCAACACAGTGGCAAATGAAAATCAGATATTTGTGTTTTCTTCCATAATATGGAAGAGAGAAAATATGTTTCATTAGCTAACAAAGGAAGATTTTAAATAGATGTTATGGGATGATTCACTTTTCAGATTGCACTGTTTGAAATATTACTTCAGAAAAGTTCAGCTAAAAACATCTCCTATCTCTTTTGAAATTCATGGGGTCTCACAATGTATAATATCTTATCATTTTATTAATAAAATATTTTATACAGCACTATTAAATTTAAAATTCTGAAGCATATTACAAGTAAAGTGATTTAGAAATGATGGGTTTTTCATATAAGAAATGTTAGTGAAAACAATATTTTTCACTTAAAAATATTTTATTAAAAAATAAAGCTTCTTTTAAAGATAATATCTTTTTCCTTGAAGGCTATTTATGGAAAAAAGGGTGCTGTTGCCCATGGAAGAAAAGAAAAAATATTTCTCCTTCAATAGATGCCTATAACACAGCAATAAACCTCCAACACAAAATTCAGGATTATTTCAATTAGGACCACCGTTTAAGCCTCATATTCTTCCTGTAATGTGTGAATAATATGTATTTTACAAAGGAGAGGATAGATCTTTTACTGGTTCTCTAGACTTATAAGGTGAATTGTGCAGTCAAAACAGAACAGCATGTTTTACATCCCTATCTCCTATTCACAGCACTAAAACAGCTGAAAATTGGAATTTTTCAATATGGGGAGAAACGAGCTTTTCCCAGTATGATTCTCCTTTCTAATGAGAGAAACAAGAACTAGGAAATAATAGTTTTGATGTTCCAGCCAATTTCTCTAGGATTGTTATTCCTGTTACTACCATTGATAACTTCTCACCTGTGGACTAAAAAAGCTTTTTTTTTCTGAACATTTTACATGGAGTATAACTCCAACTAATGCAGCTGTCTCTAATTTATACCAATAAATGAGGTAGATAGAGATCAGGCTCTGTACTAAAGAGGAGATATTTCTTAGGGTGGATGAGTATCTCTGGTTCCTACTGTCTCTCATAGGTTGAGCTTAAGTGCTTCAGATAACTTTATTTTCTCATGGCTAGTCATGCGTATCACTGCCCATGTGATCCAGAATATATTTTGTAATATTTGATTCTTTCTGGTTTTACTGAGAAGAACATCGATCCATGCTTTCTTTGCCTCTGCCAAAACCCATGTGTGGCCAGGCCCAGTTTGGTGTCTTATGGTCAGAAGGCAAATTTTCACAGTCAAATGTAACCATTCCTCATCCTGGTTATTTCCCTCATGATTAATCAACCTGACTAGGAGGCTGATCTGGTCTCATCTGCTACATAGCTGGGCAGCAGAGAGCAAAGCCAGAGCCTTTTTGATATGGAGGCTGCATTTTTTCAGCATGTCCTTCCTGTAGAACAGTTTACCAGAGGATCTCTTGATTGTACATACAGGGCTCACCTCCCCCTTTGAGCAACATAACAGCATGATGTGAAAATAAAGTGAAAAACTCGAAGGAAGGTTCCTCTTCAAAGCACATGTGCTCATACAAATGCACACAAACGAGCTGGTTTGCACACTGAGGCAAATGCAGGCATCTGCACACGCACAGCCTCACGCCCTGTCACATTTGGCTCAATAGCCAGTGTGGTTAAATAATGTCAATAGCAGAAAGTCTTACAGTGCTGACACTTCCTCTGGCTGTAAAATATTTACTGTTCCTTTAAAACTGTGAATAAAAAAAGGTCAGTCTGTATACTGAACAAGGAGTAAAAAAAAAAAAAAAATTCCTTTTTTTTATTAGAAAACACTTGAAACTTATCATGTGCAGCAGATGGGAGTAGAAAATGCAGCTTGAAGACAGTTATATAAATATATCCTTGATGTCTGTTTTGCTTTTCAATTTGCAGTGAAAAGTACAAAGGTAGAGTAGAGCGCCAGTCAGGGCTGCACTGTGTCTCTTGATATCCATTCCAGATGTTGGCTAGACTTTGTGGAGCCAGGCTTATGGCACTGAGGCTGGAGCTAGTTGTCTTTTCCTCCAGGTGTGATGCTTCATGCTGATCCCCCCACATGCTAGCCTGTCTTATCCAAACAGTCTAAGCTCTGTGACAGGCATCTACCACCTTTCTGACCAAAATTCACCTCCCTTCCCCCCCACCTCAATGCTTTCCACCCACCCCAACTGCTTTCAGCTTGATGGGCTCTGCAGACAAGCCCACTTGTCCCTGCCTATCATTCTGTCACTTCAAAAGCAAGCCCCCCTAAAAAAATGAGCTCTGACGTGGTTCTCAAATAATGCTAGCCAGTTAGTAGCTGCTTTGAATATTCCTCTTTGTGTTTTGAGAGTGTCTGGAGGTACTATTTGACACCGAGTATGTCTGCCAAGCCTCTAATGGTAGTTCTCTGTTTGTGCATGCTTGTAAAGGATTTTACACTGTAATATTTTAACTCCCTGATTAAACATTGCTAAGCACAGAAGTATATCATAAATCTCGCAGGCGCCAACTCCATTTATCTGAATGTTAGTTACTGTCTACGGTGGGTAAACAAATTACAGCACAGTTTATTACAATATATGGGGCCACGATGTAGCTCTATTAATATCTTGTACCCCCTGGAAATATATCGTTGGCTCACAGTCTGAATTTTTTCTCCTGAACAATTAAAAACAAATTCTGAATGGAGGGTGGGAGGGTGTGTGAGAGGGAGGGGGAAGCATCAGGCACTTCCAAGGGGAAACTTGCTGGGAGTAACAATAATGAGCTGCAATATCAAATTACTACTATCCTGGGTTTGAGGTCAGTACATATTGAGTTAGTTGTAAGATATTGAAGCAGAAACTTTTCTAGTTTGGAATGCATTAATGCTGCTAAAGCTGCCAGAAAAACATCTAGAAAACGTTTGGGTTGGAGAGGGCAGAAACAAAGAAGAATGTTAACAAGCAAGAGCATTGGAGTCTTTTCCTTTCCCAGCAGCACATTTGCAGGGATCATTCTCATTAAGGCTAGCATGTTTGAGGTGCACAGAACCTTCGCTTGCAGACAGGAGGTGAGCACTGGAGAGGTTGGGACGTTTCCAAAACCATTTTCAAAAATCGTCACTTCTAATTTTTTATCAATTTTCTTAGCCCACACAAATAATCCTGGTTATATGAATGTGTGGCAATCAATAGAAGCTCTGTCTTCTCAAAGTGCAGAATAAATGACTGAAAAAAGTAGGAATTCTATTGGGAGGCTTTTGGAGAGACAAATTTAATGCCATTTAAAATAGTTTGTGATATGTTTCAGTATAGAAGTAGGAGCAAAGAAAGTAGTGATAAAAGTTTTAAGAAAATTCATAACAACTACTAAAAGTAATTTCACTGCTAAAAAAACTAGAATCTACATAAAAATAATATGTGTAAATCCCTGTTTACTTTTGATACTATAAAAGCATCACTGCTACTTTTCCTAGAGCATGAAGTTGTGGCTAACAGCCTGACTCTTAGTGGAGCTATCATGTTGGAGATTACTTACAGTGGTGTAGTCATGATGGCAAAATAAAATAAAGGGATGCTCCTCCCCTAATTCTGCACTGATGCCTGCAGGGGGGCTACAACCTCTGATACAAGCTGACAACCCTGACATCATGTTCAGTGGGAGCAGGAACAGCTAGCTGCTATCTCCCTTTCAGGAAACCACAAAACACCAACATTTTACAGACTGAAAAAGAGTTCATTACTTGCAGGGGCAGGGCAGGATAATGTTCTGATGTTCTTAGCTGGGCTCCGGTGGCCAATAACACAAACACCATCCTTCATAAAAGCAACTGAACCTTGGTAAAAATAGAAATCCAAATATTTTTAAAGTTTTTGCATATTGTCAATACTGTAAATCATCATATAAAATTCTATAGCAACTGATGAAAATATGTCTGTAACTAATAAAATTAACACCACAGGCTTTCACTTATGGCATTTGTCTTCACATCAAAGAGAAGTAAGGCTTAATTAATTGCTAGTCTTTTCCTACTAAAACCGGTGCATTTAGGCCAGGGCTGAACTAGTTATGAGATTCTTAAAGAAATGCAAGTGCTACATTTGTGTCAGTTTGTAAAGATCTTGTTTATATACATACTCCTTGGTTGATTCAACAATGTGTTCGGCATTCTGGCCTGATCCATCAAAGCATTTAATCACATGTGCAGGCATGTAGGCGATTTCTTTCACATCAGTTAAAGTATTTACATGCTTAACCTTAAACACAGTGAAGGGCCAAGCCTGCAATGGAATTATTTTATTTTAAAGAAAGCCATGCAATGAAAGCAATGCAGTTTGCAAAGGTACTGCTAGCGCATGTACCACCTCACCATGCAAAGGGAGCCCAAAGGTGCTGAGCCCCACTTGCCCATGCTCTAATTGACTCCATGCAAGTAAGGAGCTCCAAGGATCTCTCAGTGTGTGTAGGACACAACTCTCGATCACCGAGGTGGAAGGTTCAAGTAAAGTGTGTCCTGACTTTTAAAAGATTAGGAACATTTTAAGACTAAAATTTGATTCTGCACCCTGAAATATTTTAGGTAATCAAACCAAGACTTTGGAAAGTGTTCTGATCCTGGAAGGACTCACCCTGTACAATCCTGTGAAGTAGAGGAGTGTTTGTCAGAGGGATGCCAAATAAACCAAAGTGTAATTTCCTGTGGCTGAACATTTGCACCTCAACTGGAACTGATTAAGAAGTTTGAATCTAATAACTGGAAAAAGAGAGGCAGGACGGGTCACAAGCTTGCAGAAGTTTTTTGGAAAAGTCAGTTGCTGGTGAGGGGACCCTATGGGGACATCAGAAGTTATTTTGACAAAATCTGAGAGGCGGGAGAGTAGGATAGGAAAGATAGGAGGAGGAATGAACCTTTTAAAGCTGACAAGGGAGAACAACAGAACAGGACAGTTAAGTGCAGGAAAAGGCTTGAAGCAGGAGAGTAAGAGGACGGTGTGTATACAGGCTTCTCCCAGGAAGAATGAATGGATAAACCAGAAGGCAGGCTAGCTGGCCTGCTGACCTCCTCAAGAAGCTTCTCATTGCAGGCTACAAAGAGTCACTGAAGGGCTTACATCTTACGGATCCTGAAGAGAGGAAGGAATACTGAGGTGAGCAAGGAAAGATAATCAAGGTCTTCAGACTATCTTAAAATAAGAGCCTAAAAGGAGCTACAGGAACCAAGCAGAAAGAGCTGGTACTTGGGTTACTGTGCTGATGTACATGCTGGGACATATAAGGATGCAGACCAAGAAAATGGCTTTGTGCTGAGACTGCAACAGCTGTCAGGTAAAGGAAATGAAAAGCTCCCAGTAAGGATGGCTGCATCCTATGCTAGCTGATCAAGAAATTTTGGAGGAAATAAAGAAAGGGAATGACAAATGGCAGTCCTGCTGGACTGATCAGTTGTGGCATACATCACTTTGACCCCATTTTCAAAGACGTGAATGAGTCTTTTATGACTCTGATCCACCTGGTGAACTTAAAATTTGGGTGTCATTTATGGTATAGAAAGCTGATCTCTTGATTTCATATTTACAGACTCAGTGTCAAGAGACAACTCTATCAAACTCCCAAAGGTGTTTGAATGACTTTGTGAACAATCAATGATTGTGCTATTCTTTTCACAATATTGAATGGCATAATCATGGACTGGTGAGACTGATGAAGGGTATCAAAAGGGACTGTAATATTTGTTGGTACTATAATATTAAACTTTGTTCTGGCTATATACTGGATTTTTGTGAATATTCACCAAGCACATTAACTGGCAAAAATATTTTGATGCACATCATGTAAATATAATTCCAAATGTCATTGTCAAATTAACAACTTTGTATTTGCAATGAAAACACTATTGCTTTAATTAAATCAAGGAACAAACCCCAGTAATAAAGGATCTCAAGTTCAAACCTAATTTATACCACTTTTGAGTTTTCAAGTGCCATGAGATTTTCTGGCATCTCTCACAACAAGATCACGTTGGAGGTAGTGTATATCTGACTCAAATCTATGTTGGTTTTTGCTTAGTCAGCAAAGGGATTTTTGATCAAGCTTTTGAGCACATGCACAATTTGAAAGTTACATTCATTAATCTTTCCATTGCTACTATCCCAGAGGTTTTCTGGAGCAATGTTGAGTTTTAAGATGGGAAGAATCAAATGAAGTAATAGGCAAAAGTTACTTCAAGTGTAGTGGCCTGCATGGTAGAAAGCATGGAAACACTCATGAGAGAAGGAAATGAAATGAGCCCATGGTTTGAACCACAGATGGAGTGACCAGTTAAAATCCTGAGCAGAAAATCAATCAAGCAGTGTTAACCATAAAGTTAGAACATCTGGCTTATGAAGTCACTTATCTACACTGCACTAGAAGCTGGAATGATGTAATAGACAAAATACCATATTGTTTTCCTAGCACTTGTACTTTCCTTAACCATCTACTTTTTGCTGCTCTTTAAAGAAACTCCTAGATGGACCTTGGGTTTGATTTCTGTGCCGTTTGCAAGATCTGTCCTGGGAACTCCCAGTCACACAGATCTCTTCACAGCATTTGGTGACAAACATATTTGTGGGCAATCACCCACAGCTCATGGAACTCAACACCAGCTTAAAAAAAAGTTAAAGAATAATTTACATAGATTAATGTAAATGTCTGGGAATGTCTGGGAATGCTTCCTTTATCTGAGAATTCATTCAGTGTCTTTGTGATGAATTTTCTACAGATGAATTTCTTTCATTACTTCTGTTGGTGAAGCTCCACATGTATTTTCCAGGGGTTGTGTTTGTATGTTTGTAGTCTTAAACCAACATCCTTTTTTTTCTTTTTTTTTTTTTTTACATCAGGATTTTAAATTCTATGCCACCTAAGTTCTGCTCATGCTGAAAGTTGAAAGATGACATGTTGACTGCATGATACAGATCTTCTATAGTTTCAGTAAGTTTCCAGAGGAAAACCGTGTCTTTCTCCATGAAGATACAGGGCACTCCAGGCACATTGAGAAAAACATACCTCAGGCAGCATTGGTGGAGAAAGGCCTAAAATGCTGTTCCACTGGTGCTATAGCAACAGGTGTCCCCAGTGCCTGCAGCCAGACCAAGGCAGGGAAGCTGCCTGCACCTGTGATCCACCTGGTCATGTTTTCACATGGCCGTGAAATGCATAAAGTTGCACTAGGTGGTTTTCCTGGTGCACTCAGGAAGTCCATGGACCACTTGGGTCTCTGATGGATGCTTTAGAGAAGGTCAAAAAGGCCCCTCTCTCCATCTATTGCACCTTGAAGTGACTCACAAGAGCAGTCAAAATTCAGGCCTGTGAGAACACTGGCTTTTGTGAAAGGGAGAGCCTGTGACAGAAATACTCTTGTGACTTATAACAAGGGGAGCCAGTGTGCTAAGAAAGGAACACATAGCTGCAGGCTAGATGAATTAATTTTACTAGGACTGTGTGTGTCATAGCCTTGATAAAGCTCAGTTCTCTTTGTACATTCCAAGCTGCTGTGTTTGGGTAATATTACAAGCTATCTAAATGTTTTAAACTTTCTTATGATTTAGCCTCAGTATGATTTAGCCTCTCTTTTTGGCAGACTTCTTTGATATGTTCTTTATCTACTATTGTTTCAGAAAAGGAAGACTCCTAGAGCCCATTGCCTCCTCCCCTAATTCTCCAGGCATTTCTTTTCCCAGAACTCCACATTATGGTCAACATAAACCCACAGTTTATTTTCTCAAAGATATGAAATAACTGAGGTGAACAAATGTGTGATAAAGATTATGTCATTTTCCTTCAGCTAGCATTAGATACATCTGTGGACAAAACATTTCCACATTCAACCTTCTGCTTAAGTTTCCTTTTTACCTCAGGTGGTTCTGTCCTTTGGTCAGAATTTTCTGGGTTGTCCATGACATTTCTCCAGTTACAGGTCTGAACCACTGAGTTTTTCTCTGTTCTGTCTGCTCCCTCTTTCTTTCTTCTGAAGTAATCTCAGAGGAAACAACTTCTTTGAGTCCCTTGCTGTACCTCAGGTATCTTTAGATAAGATGTATCAAACGATCTGCTTCTTGGTAACTAATCTGTAGTTCAATTACTATCTTTCCTGGGAATCAAACTTGAAATAACCATTTGCTCTGGATAGCTGCCATCCTTTATCCAAGACTGTTCCATTTAAATGGAGAATCATCAAAGTTTAATGGCTCAGTATTTTTAGCCATGAACCAGGTGCAAGCAACTTTTCTGTCACCTACTGTGGGTTTTATGTCAATATGGAAGAAAAGGATCAGAAGGAGCGAAGTGTGCCACATTCCTGCTGGAACTTACATCCTGACAGATGTCCATAAGATTCCAGTGTCAAGAAGAAATCATAGTAGAGAAATTCCCCAAACTGTCTCAATCTAAAATGCTGTTTCACCATATGTCTTGTTATAATTAGCGCTAGTAGGATGCATGTATTCCAGATCTGAGTTGATAAAATATATTCATTTTGATAGGATGATTTTATAGAAATCTAAAATATTTTCTGCCTGAATGTGGAGTGCATGAGTGTGGAATGCAACTGTCCTTGCCAGCGATCTGCAGTCAGTCTCTCTGAGATGCAAGCACAGCCACAGAAATGGTGCCTAACTCCATGAAATACAATGATCTCCTGAGGCTCCACTGTATTCCTATCCTTGCCAGTAGTCTACAGGTCTCTGTCTAGGTCCATGAGCCAGGAACTGGTCTGGGTCCTTTCTACTGTCAGGATGAGAGATCCTGTCTGTTGCAGAATTGATTATCGCCTGCTTCACAGGAACATGCCTGTTCTTTATTTATCAGTCATATGAACCCTACATATCAAACTGTAATTATTTTTGGGTAAGATAGGAACAGTTTCCAAATTAAATTATGAATTACCTAATCGTTATATATGCCTTGCACTTGAATGTGTGCAAAGCATAGATTCAAGCTGGACAGACAGTCTGTGGACTCTGAAGGATTGGAATTCATGTATTTTTCACTTACAAGGTTTGAAAGAAATGAACTTGCTAGTTCAGCAGGTCCAAATTCTGAAAAATATTTAATCTAGGATTGTAGTGGAAACATATTGACTGAAGAGACCAACTAATTGTTATCACTGTCATTCTTATGTAAGAAGTGCCTTCGGCTGCTGTGTGAAAGGAATTAGAACATAAATTCTTGACAACTTTAACACATGCTACCTGAATACCCATCTGCTTAGCTTAAGAACTAAATAGGTGTTCATTAATGTAGTATTGAATAAATTAAACATGCTGCTATATGTGTTGAAATGTGTTACAATATTTAGCACTGCTTCCTTTTTTCCCCCTTTTAAAAACTGTATCTTAAAAAGCCGGCTGTATTTTTCATACAAAAACCAAACAGCAAATTGGATCTGCATCTAACAAAAGAAATTCATGTTTTGAAGTTTCCAAGTGGTGGCTGACCACTCATACATATGGACTGACTAGAAATGTTGCTTAGAAACACCACGTTATCAAAGAGAGCCCAACATCAGGTTGGAGTGCTTCCCAGACAGCCGTTTCGTGGCGATAATTTGCAATGGAAAATTATAATATCTGTTCCAACAATTCTTTATTTTCTAGATCTTCTTGCTTTCCCCTCTTGAGATTGTTTGTCATTAGACTTTACAATTTTCTTCCAAACTCTGATTTGGAAGATAGCATAGAGATATGTGAACCACAGTTATGGATTGGTGAGTCCTTCAGCAAGTATTAAGAAAATGTTGTTCAGCTGAGTAAAATACACGGAAAATCCATTCTGAAGGAACTGCAATGTAAATTAATATTTCTGACATGAGAGCTGACTTAGCTAGATTTCAATATACTATTTCCCCTGTAAACGCTAATAGTAACCACTTATTATGGACTTTAGGTTCTAAACATAAAAATACATTTTAAAAATTCTGCACAACTACAAAAATTACCTGTCTAAACCTTGTAATCATCTCATAGGTAGAACAAGAGGATGATTTTATATTTTCAAACAGAAGTTATTCAAGTAGGGCAACTAAAGAGCTGCATTTGTCATGTCCTGTGCTAACAGGAAGATTTAACAGATTCCACTCATATTCAAAAGCAATATTGCAATAGCCTGTGGTCTGCTCCTCTGGTCTATTCTAGGCCCCACAGCATCTGTTACTCCAACCACCACAGCTGGAGTTAGAAGGAAATGGGTCACACTGCGACATATGGAGAAAGGTATCTCCAGGCAAGTTGGGTCCTGGACTTTTTAAGTTTTATACATATTTACAGCTTGAATATAAATGTTTTTGTGTATATGTGTATATTAAATCCCAAATCTTATAGAAGACAATTTGACCCCTTCCCCTTAGAAGAACAGCTTCTAATCCATATCTGATCCCCTGTGTTGACTCAGGGGGAGGAGTGCCATCTACTGAGGCTCCCTTGAGAGTTTGCACTTCATCTGCCAGGGTTTCTTTCAAGATCCTCAGGGGAAGTGCCCAACCAGAGTACAGCAACTCCTCTTTTTCTTTAGAAGAAACATTTTTATTAAGCATATACTGTAAACTTTTGGATTTCCCCAGAAGCCCTTCTTACTGTCAAATCCAAGTCTCTTTTATGTGTTTACCTACTTGCCCTTTTAAAAAAAATTATTTATTTATTTATTTATTTTATTTAAAGGGAAACATGCAAAGTTTAACATGCTACATTAGTGTTAAAGCTGGTTGCAACGTAGTGCCACATTAGTGCTGAAGGTGGTTCCCTGATCGAATCAGGTGGCGAATCTCAGTGACATTTTTTCTTCTACCTTAAAATAAGGCAGTTCTCTTCCTTGAAGCCACCACTGAATCATGTGGAGACAGACCTCTGCTCTCTTCTAGGCCTTCATTTGCATTTCAAATTTGTTCTGTAGAACAAAGTAAAAGTTTGTTTTATAGGCAAATGTGAATGCAGAGAATAGTAGAATTGTGTACTTGGGGGGTTTAACAGACTGTAAGTCCTCTGTACAATACATTGTGTATTCAAGGCCATAGAGGGCTGTGCATTTCCCCATTGCTATAAGACTTCTGTCAGTTTTAGTGCAATAAGTGCAAACTCGAACTTTGAGATTGCTTACAATATAAATGTCCCCTGCCAGAGATATCCTGCATGTGGGAAGGTGAAAATGAGTTGTGAAAACAGAGCATAAAAAACATAGAAGACAACAGAATGTGAGTGAGAGAGGTGACACAAAAAAATTAGAAAATGCAGATCCGCATTTAAGATTTCTGTTTACTCTAGACTACTAAAATAAAGTTGGTACAGTCTATATCCTAGATTAAGGTATTTTAATATAGCAAGGGAAGATGAGTTACCTGAAGGAGAACAATCAAAAAGCCATATGTCCACACAGGGCAGAAGACCCCATATTTTCTATAGAGCTCATATTTTGGCTCCAGTGTCGACGTGCTGAGTCCCATGGCCACAGAGGAAAATGAAATTTTTTAGTTTTTTTATTGTTCCTGTCCCCACATAGGCCTTGTAGCCCACTATGGGTACCGCAGCATGAGCAGTCACTGTCCTGGGATCACCTCTTATCCTTGGGGAGCTCAGCTGTAGGGTGAAGAGCAACACTGGTATCATACAGGCACCTCTGTCTGGCAGCCAGGTTGAATCTGCTCCTGTAAATGGCACAAAAAGAGTTGGGAATTGCAATAGAGATGAAGATACCTCTTTTCTCAAAGAAAATAAAGCAGCTGGGGGATGTCTGAGCAGAGATGATTCCATGGTATAGTGCCATAAGCTCACACTCCCAGCCATGGTGCAGATCAGGTTGAAGCTGCAGGATTCAGGATAGCTTCACAACCTCATGTAGTGCTGCAGTCAGTGTGGTGTGGGTCTGGGATTAGCCGGTGTGCCAGTTAGTGTGGTGCTGATTCTGTTTTGCTTCTCCCAGATGAAGCATGGATCTCTTCATAGTGCTGTGCTGCACTGAAGGAATTTTCATTTTAGAGCAATATGAGTTTGGGTCACTTTGTCCTGGTTGAATGTCATGTCTTAGATCTTGATAAAGAGGGCTTATCCACCCAGGAAAGAAAAAAAACATCACACATGCTTTAGAACACCATTTATCCTGCTCAGATTCTGGTTCTTACCCCTTACCTCAAGGCATTTCCAGTGTATCTTTGACATAAAAAAACCCCAGGCATTTAAAATAATGCACAAATGCAGAGGAAATAATTGGGATCTATGTAAATGAAGGTGCCAAGCAAAGATAAAGAGTTAAAAAGTCAAACTGATGATAGCCTTGCTCACAAGAAGTAGTGTGTGTGGCTCAGCCCTGAGCACAGGAATGCAGCAGCTGTGGATGTGAGAGCTATAGCCCTGCTCTTCCCATGGCTCTGGCCCCATCCTCTGGCATTAAATAGCTGCCTGCTGCTGCTGCAGATTGATCTGTCTCTGATGAGGGTTAGGACTGCTGTCAAGAAGAAGCAGGGCTTAGATATTTCCATTTTTAAAAGGCTAATCTTAATTATTTTAATGCTTTTTAGCATATTGTGACATGCACAAATTTTGGAGAAGCAAAGGAGCCCATTGTACAACCATCATCCATCATCATCTTATTTTTAGAAAGCCTGATATCCTCTAAGGTCACTCTACAGTTATATGGACATACCCATGGAAATAAATGTGCATATGCATATGAAGGGTATGTAGACACACAAAGTTTACAGATGTGCATTTTTTTATCTTAGTTTGGTTAATGGAGGTTTTCCATTGTCTTCAGCAAGGGAGGTCAAGGACTTAGAACCTGTCTAATCTTTGTGGTCATTGATGTTAACCTTCCTTTTAAAAGTGAAATTCTGTGTGTTCTATATATGCCCAAGTTTTGGCACATCTGAAGTATTTATGTCCATAGGGTCATGTTCAAATTTAAACATGTATTGGGTAAAATATCCTTGTACAGACAAAAAAAAAAAGTGCTCGAGAAATAGCTAAGATATTTCAATACTTGGAGTGTGACATATTAAAAAATGTGTCTTTTATTTTTGTGTGAAGTTCATGAAATCAGAATCTTTTTGCTGAAAGAGACTCATTTCAACAATAATGATACTTTTTCAACTGACTGATTAAAAAATATAATCTTCATTTTAAAAGGTTAAGTGTTGGTGAATCTCTTTATAGTGCGAACACCTTCTTTTCAGTATGTTCAATTCTGTTTCAAAAATTTGTTTCTCCCTTGAGCTTACCAATGAATCATGGAAAGAACACATTGTTCTAAGAATAATTAATTTCAAAACAATTTGCAAACAATTTAAGATGTAGAATAGTTTATATAAATTAGCATCAGTGTTTAAGTATTTGAAGTGCTTCTCAGATAATTTTAGTTTTATAGCCCCAGTGCTGGAGTGGCAGGTGGTTCTTGCAGGGAATCACCAGGTGGTGCTGTTGAACACATCTGCCAAGTCATTTTTCTGTGTTTGAGCAAATGTTCAGTCTTGGGAAGAAATGCAAAGCCCATTCTATCTCATTAGAGGGAATGATGGGTGAAAGAGCTGTTTGCTTTGTGCTGCTCCAATATCCAAAGTTTTCAAAGTTGCTTTCAGCCAACCATACTTTGTTGTCATACAAAGAACTCTGAAGTAGAGATACACAGTACCTATATTCAATTCAGCCACTACTCATTCAGTGTGCATATATGGAAGTAAGTATGTAAACTCTAATATTCCCAGATTGTCCCTGATTTTTTACTTCTTATTCACTAGGAAGCTGACCTATAAAGCCCTAAGACACTATGGCTTAGAAAAGGGAAACATCAGTATCTCACTGAGACACTGGTGGCCTTTCCTAAATTGAATGCTCTATTGTAAACATACTCACTCCAAGTGTATATGGACAATACACATAAACAAGGCATATATGTCTTTTATTTAAATGAATATCAGATTCAGCATATAGAACATGGCAGGCACGTCCAGTTGCCTTTCATTTTCCCAGAAGTGGTACTGGGGAGAAAGCTGGAGCCCTGGTTACGGTTCAGGCACTGGCTTGTGCAGTTGCAGGAACCACAGGTAGAAAAAGATTTCAAAAATTACTCAGGGCTGAATGGTTGGACTTATTGAGAGTAGTGGTGTTTAGGAACATGGTTAGTGGAGGTCTTGGCAGTGTTGGGTTTATGGATGGCCTTGATGAACTTAAAGTTTTTATCCAACACAAATGATTCTAGGATTCTGTGAAAACTTGATCCTAGTTCAGTCTTCCTGAAACTACATATTTGTTTGCTCTGCAATGTCCTTGTAAAGTTTATATAACATTTACATAAAAATGGACTATTTACTGTAGTGCTTGGTTACTTGTTTGGCCCAAATGAATAAAGTTCATTTTGTGGGCTTGTCAAAGGCCATGTTGGACAAGTTTGGTTCCATATGATAGCATTACTGGTTGTAATCCTATCTGTGGGACATGGAAGAATTTTAACTTTATAGGTAGAAGGTCTGAAAAGCAAGAAAATACCATTTTAAAGGTATTTACATAACTTTAATTTACTTGTTTTCCATATATTAATTAAGACAATTGACTAGAAACCAATTACCTATCTCTTGTAAAGCTGCATATTTTCAAACAGAAGTTTTGGATCTAGTGTTCAAAGATGCTCTGATTTCAGAATATTGTAGAAAATACGTTCAACATTGAAACATGCCTCTTTATCAGGAAATTGTTTTTCCAAATTGATGGTATAATGATATGATAGAAAAGCTTGAGAAGTGGGCCCATTAGAACATCATGAAGTTTAACAAGTCCAAGTACAGTGTACTACATCTGGTTAGGGGCAATCCTAGTCATGAGTCCAGACTGGGAGAAGTTGCCCAGAGATGTTGTGGCTGCCCCCTCCCTGCAAGTGTTCCAGGCCAGGTTGGATGGGGTCCTGAGCAAGTTGGTCTAGTGAAAGGTGTCCCTGCTTATGGAAGGGGAGCTGGAATTCAAAGGTTTTTCCCACCCAAGCATTTATCTGGTTCTGTGATTCTACGAATCTGTTTAATTACAGAGTGTTTGTATCTTCTATTTTTAAAATATTGCTGTTTATTTAAACAAGTATATAACTTTTAAAATTTTTATTTTGCTTTGGCATCACTTTTACTTAGTGCATCAGATAGGTTATGCACTTGCTTGAAACATGTTTGTTAAAAAGCATTCTCTAAATAACCTAATTTTATAAGTGGGCATGGACAGGGAGCCAAGGAGTTGCAGCAGAGATGAACAACTTTCTGGCTCAAGAGGTATCATGCAATTTTACTCTGTGATTACAGTTCTTCACAGAGTTCTTTTGTGACTGAGCAAGCATTATTTAAACCTACAGTTTTACTCTTGTCCATTCTTATATAGGTCATTCTTGGCCTTCCCTATATATAGGGAGCTTAACATGGGATGCTGTTACAGGTTTACAGGAATGCTGACTGCTTACAGACACAGCTAATTGTTGCTGCATTTCAATACACAAAGATCTCTAAAACAGTTGTTATTCTGAGACATCTGGTTCTATATGTCTTAAACTAGATTCTTCAGCTGAAAAACTCCTCTAAATAGAAAATTTTAGCTTTAATATCTCATTAATTCCTAAGTTATATAGTATTATTATTGTTATTTTTAAAATAGTCTTGTGGTGTCAGGCAGATATATTCACTCATGTTTGAGAATAATTCAGTTACTCTGGTGACAGGATGGCCATAATGCTCAGAAGGAATATACAAGACTTCATGCCATCACATACTGAGTGAAGAAGGCAAGGAGAATGAGAACGAAGAGTCAGGGTCCCATGCAAAAATAGAAGGTGGTGCAGTCATAAAATCTTATACTGCCTCATGATATATATTCCCAAAGGGAGGTTTTCATGAACAATGCTTATTCTGCCATTTACTATTTCTTGGGTTGTAGGTTGTGTCTTTTATATATATTTGAATACATACGTTAAAGAAATTTAATTATGAGACTACATTACAATGTATGTGTGTGTTCAGCCAGATGTGTGTCTGTCTCTATTACATAATGCAATGTAGATTCACAATTACATGGAAAATTGAAACAAAAAACATCCCAAGAATAGTACTGGTTTAATTATTTTATCTAAAATCTAATTTCCAAACAAAGGTTTTCTGATCAAAGAATATTTCTGAGAGAAAGGCGTGTGCGAAAGAAAAATAAAAAAAATCATTGTGCTAAGGAAGGAAAAGCCCATCCCCCTTTCTTTGGACTGAGGAAAAAATCTCAGCCGTTAGAGATCCTGAGATTTCCAGCTTATTGAAGCAAAGGAAAAGGTTTCAGACATGACTCCCCTCCCAACACACCTTATTAATTCTTTTTCCAGATGCTTGTAATGGAGAGGAAAAATGAAGAGAGGAAAGATGTAGTTATCTAGCTTAGAGAAATGTGGCTAGCTGGTTCCAGATTTTCCTCATTTCTGCCCTTTCACTCTGATAACCCTTGCACATTGATTTGTATTTCACACAGCCCTTATAGACCTGTAATAATGATGCGTACACTGTGCAGCTGCCTGAACTTTTTTGTATGAGATGCCTTTTTTGTCCTGCACAAAGTGAACTCTGTTCAATCATATGTATGTTTTAAAGTTTTTAAGCCACACTATGCGTGGTAAGGATTTGGACAGAGACCAGCAGCTTGAATGAATGCTTAAAATTTCTTGCCTGTCATTGCTATTGTTATGCAAGACCACATTTCCAGAAGTTGGCATTTATTAGTCAAAATATTAAGGACTACATTGTGTTATCAGGAGTAACTTCAATCTGTTATTGGGATAGTCTTGAGAGACACTGCTATTTAGAGAGACAGTTGTGAGGTGTTGTGTCTGTGCTCCTTCTTGTAGCAGTAATTGATTGCTGGCCTTTATATAAATGGGTAACTGTACACATATGCTTAGCTATTCTGACATGCAAGTGAAAAATGGATCCACTGCTTGTCTGCATGCTCCACAAAGGGAATATGGAGCGTGGTCATGTTACAAAACACTCTGCATCTGGAGTTAAGGCAATAGCTGCTCACAAAGGGGTGCAAGTCACACAATAGGCTACTTTTCAGTAATTACTCTTGAGTTATTTAGGCCCCAAGTGCATATAAAATGAATTAAAAGAAATAAATTTGAGTTGAAGGTATTATATGCCTCTCCTCTTAATTTCTGTGGAAACCTTTAAAAAATCCCAGCACCCTGCTGTTTTGGAGAAACAAACCTAACAGCACCAAGCTAATATACATGAACCAGAAAGGAAGATTGGCTGGTTTCGGTTCAGTCACAGGCTGAAAGCTCTGCAAAAAAGTGGATGAAAATAAACCCCAAAAGAACATAACTGAGAAACATGGAACATTCCAAAATGCTTTCTTGTTATAGCTTTAATAGGTGGGATTGTTTTCTATTTTTTAGGAAATCTTGATTTTTATTTTTCTCTAAAATAAAAGGAGCTAAGAGATATGTCTAGAATTTTTTGTCTACTACCTTGCTTCCTACGTCACATAATCTGTCTTGATCCTATGCTTTTTGTTTGGATTACCTTTAAAGCAAGGACTTTGATTTTTAATCATTAGTAAAGTGTTCAGTGCCCTGTAGATATTACACATTTAGAAAAAGATTTTGTAAACAGTATTTGCTTACTGGAGTAAGTGTCACACTCACATAACAATATGCTTTCAGGTGTTTATAAAATTACAGCTAGAGTCTCATCCTATGGTTCATTTTATGTCTGAAACACACTTATCTAACACCATCACTGCAACGGCAACACATGAAAGTGCTGCCTGGCTGGTGAAAGTGAACAGGCACAATCCCAGAAGTGTGGCTTTGCTGTGTCTATGTGTGTGCACCCCAGTGTGCAAGCCTGCTCCCCATAGTACTTTGGAATCACACTTGAGACTTACTGAATCAGAGCAGACTCCTTAGGGACTAGGAATCAAGTTAATTTTTTTTCCCCTTCTCATAATTTACTGCCAGTGGTGAAGATGCAGAGGTACATATGCCAGCAGGTATAGCTCTTTTCTAGGATCCCAAAAAAATGGTTTCAGGGATGGTTAGAAAAAGAAGGCCTTGTCCTTCTCCATAGATCATGTCTTTACACTGAAGCAAACATTGTCTTGTGCCATGTGTATTTCTGGTTATGTCTCTGTGCTTCTTTTGTGTAGCCTGTTCCTGTCAGAAAGCCATGTTTACTTCTGAGATGTGTATTTTCATTTTAAAAGCTATTTTTTTCACAAAGCTATATTAAGTGACTAGAAATGGATGAAACCTGTAATTTTTCATTAATGCCTTTTCAGGTGAAAATTTATCATTTTCACCTGAAAATTATTTAGGTTATCATTGATAACCTAAAATGTTATCATTTTCTCCTTTACCCTTTCTCTGCATTTCTTCTGTCTTTTTCTGTTCATGAATTATATTTGTCTTGTACTGTCAAACACAAGATTACACAGATTTTCTAGGGATGAATTTTAGCTTTACTCAACTGTCCAGCGAGATCTGTATTCTCATATATGCAATATAAAATTGCATTACGATAAAAATTCTAGAGCAGTTTTTCTCACTAGAGCCATAATTTGGTACAACTATGAACTTTTTTGAATGCTGGTATGTATGGTGAAGTGAGAACTCAAGCTGTCTGATGCATGCTGCCATTTGCTGTGGTCCTGGTGTTGGAAGTGCCGGCTCGCTCTCTGGCCAGCTGCAGTGGGAGGGGAGGGTCCTTTTCTCTCTTGCATTTTTCATTTCTCTTGCAGAAATTCTTACCTGAAGAAACATTCTTTTCTTAGGCTGCTATGGTGGCTAGCCAATTCGTGAAGAGCAGTAAGGTAACTCCTTTTGTTTCTTCCATGCCTGTTAAAGATTTTTCTGGGGAATGCTGGAAACCGTTGTGTTACTCTGGACTTTTGTAAATGCTACTTAAGAGTACTCCTGTGAAGTACTGCACTCTCTTCCTCTTTCTGTGTAAGTGGTACATTGTGGGGTGTAAGTGATTATATTTTTGGATAGTAGTTATGTGCCCACATTTAGTTCTTCAAATAGGCCATCCAATATGTAAGTTTATAAAAATTATCACTGTATTTTATCCAGTCAGGTGTACCTTGCAGAGCAATCATTACAGCCGATTTAAATCAACTAATCTTGCCTGTGCTGGTTTTGGAGAGGGTCAGTGTGGGCTTTTCTGATTTGTATTCCCTTTGAGCTCTGGAGATCAGCATTCAGAGACACCTGTGTGGGTCTGCACGGATGTGGATGAGGTCCAGGTCTGGAAAGGCTTATATATTTAGATTTAATACTACCTTTTCCACACCTGATAGCAGAAGTGATTTAGATAAATAGAAGGCTGTGACACCTGTGGAGCTGGGGAGCCCCGTGGGGCACTGAAATAGCAGGTTTTCTAAGTGAAGCTCCAGAACTGAGAAGTGGGAAATGCTGCTTTCCATGATGTAATGCATAACAACTGCAAGTCATTATCCATTTACAATGTTTCTCTGTACAGTATTGTGATTTCACAGTATATGCTAGAAAGCTAGGGTTAGGAAAATAATAACATTGAAATAACTTTGATTTGATCAGGACAAATCTAAAGGCAAATCTTATGATTATAAAGAAGTAGTTTCAAAGCTTATAGTTAATAATTTTATTTGAATTAGAATCCCCTATGATTTTGTGCAGAGGTGTTTATATACATTAAATATGATTGATGGCTGATGTTCAACAGATTATAAAAGGAGAATAAGCTAGTTTCTGCGAGCTCTTTTAAAGAGAAATACAAAATTTAGCACTAGAGAATGGATGGATTTCCACACTGCTAGCATCGTGCTTTTGATTTCTGCTTATCCAGGCAGAGCACTTCATACTGTTGTTAAGACCCTTGCCTTTAAACTTCCATGGCAAGTCTCTCACTGTTTTTACAAACAGAAAAAATGGCAGATTCCAGGTCTGGCCTATGACTAAGGATGTCGTTTTTTCCCAGAACAAACTGACCAAACAATCCCCTATGAATAAGTATACATGAAGCCTCTGTTTTCTAGTGAATTAAACAGCTTCAACATACAAAACCAGTTACCAGAACTCAGTTATCCATGTTGTCAAATTGTTAGGCAGATCACAGGCATGGATTTTGCCTGAGCAAAATGGCATTCTCCCAGATAATTTCCAGATAGGAATGCAGAGTTGTCTTTACCCAGAAAGCATTTTAGACGCAACCACCTTGCTTTGGAGGGTAAGAGAGCCAAATACGGAAACAGCCCCTTCCAAGTTTGTCATCCTCAGTGCTCAAAGGTCTCATGTTTGATTTTGCAGAGATGTCAGCTGAGCTAAGGAGAAGAACTTGTCTTTTGTGTTGAAGCTGAACTTGGATGTCTTAATGCAGCTTGATACGCTTGAGAGATCACATCTCCTGATATGCAACTTATGCTATGGCTTTAACTTCAAAGAAAAGCATGACTAACAGCTTCACTGCACACAAAGTGGGAACTAGAGGTGTCTGAAGCAACATCGACCCTAAATGATAAATCTACCATACTTAGTATCCCAATTCGTGAAGCTATACAGTGGTGTTTATACTGGACTAAACTCAGAAGTCCTTTTTTAGGGGGAAATTCCAGTACTTTTTTTCACCTGGTATCATCTTTTTCACCTGGTATGTCTATATTCGTGTTTTAACCCTTCCTCATGTCTCTTGTCAAAAGACTGTTTCTGCACTGTGTCTGATCAGGGTTCAGTAGGAAGGCATCACTTTCTTTCTAGAGTGCAATTACAAGAGACTTTTATGCCTGTTCCCTGGAAGATGCCATATACAAGAAGTCATGGTAATATTCCTCCTGATGTGATGGATTTTTTTGTCAACTGTACCCTATAATTTATTACAAGTAAAAGCATAATGAGTCTGGCATACTCACTCTGATCCCTTTGAAGAACAATATTTGGTTCCCATTTGCCTGATACTCTCAGGACACCCTTGAATAAAAACCTGCCTACAGAACCATGCAAAATTTGGGCAGAGGGTAAAAAGGCAATGGAGCTGGAGCCAAATCTGAATCTTTTGTTTGTTCTACCCCATATAATGTGCAAATTAAAATCTAAAGTCCAAATGCCTCTATGCTTTGTCAGAGTATGAAGTGGGTGCTGAACTCTGCTGTTCAGACCTATCTCTAGTTAAGAACACCATTTATTCAGGGAATGTTGTGTATGAAATCACTCTTGGTATATGAAACAAAAATCAGAGGAAAATTATATTATTTTAAATACAAACTGAGCAAGAAATAAATTGTTCCTGACCTTTTTCTATTAAGGAGCTCAAACTTGATTAATTCTTGGCCTGGATGTTCCCTTACCTCCAGCAATTACATGCCACTATTACAGTGATTATTTTATAAAAGCTAATAAACACTATCTGGAGTTAATATTTGCTCCCAAGGAAAGTTTGCCAAGAGCTTAGAAGAAGTTTACAGAAGATTTTGCCCATTAGGTTTGTGTACAACATTTGAAATGCCAAAATCCTTTTAGCATCATTAATCACAAAAATGCAATGTAAAAACAGTTGTACCTAATAAAGCTGTAATCTGATACAAAAATAGGCAAACCCTCAGGAATTTAACACAATAGTCCAAACATTGTCCATTTCAAATGAGTTCCAGTAGTACCACTATTGATTCTGCTTTGAATAGACTTGTGCTCTTTTAAAACAAATATATATAGATAAAATAGGATTTTACTTTCTTCTGTACAGATGCATCTGTTATTAATAATTTCTTTCACAAAGAATTCTGGCTAATGCAGTCCAGGAAAGCTCTTTTGACAAGCTTGCCACAACTTCTTTCTCGTTCGCCAAGCTTATCCTCTGTCACAATGAACTTGTCAGGGTTCTCTCTGTCCCTGAGTCACATGTTGCTCATGTTTAGGATTCACCAGGGGCTGAGTCTGTCTGACCATGGGGAAAAGGAACTGTCTTACTCAGTTTATGGTATATAGACCAAGTGTTGCGGGGGACTGACTGTTGTCATGCCATGGTAGTGCCAGAGCAGGGAGCTTGGGCGGTGGAGCGAAGGAGCGGGAGCAGATGCATTGCCTTCCTGCAGTTTGATCTGTTGCTCCCAAAAACCTGGATCTCCAAATGTCAGAGGGAAGGTGACATTTTAGACAACAAGGCATCGCTCCCTTGCCTCCCCCTGTACTCAACTATTCTATGGCCATCTTAGCTTAACTGAATATTTATTGCCTGCAGTGATCATTTATCATTCTGTATCCTATTTTTCAGCTTTACTTGGACTTGCCTGTTAAAGAAGCACAATTAGCCTGGCAATGGGTTAAGCTCTCCAGAAAAAAAGTTGTAGAGACTTTTACAAAAGGTAAATAAAACATCAGTTTCTATTGTAGAGTACATGCATAATAAGACATGTTCTTATTTTTTTAATCCCCCTCATCTTGAGCTATGTCTCAACAAACCACTGTTCACCCTGTGATCTGAATGCTGGGCTTTTTTAGGATCTAGGTTTAAAGGTAATACAGAAGACTGATGGACTTCCCTTCTGAGTTCATCCTTCCCTTTCAAGATGACAGTCTGTCTTCCCTTTTCTTCATCTTTGTCTCTTGCCTTTAAAATTAAATTTCCTTAGGTAGAGAACAATGTATTTTGATAAGTCACCTTTTTTTTTCCTTAGCCAATGGCAACATAATTTTGACAACTTAAAAGCCAAACTTGATTGTAAGAGTTATTTTGACTTGGCTATCTTTCATTCTCAGATTCTGACTCTCCCTATTCACCTTCTCCAAGTCTTCAGCTGAAGCCTTAATTAACTTTTTTTTTTTTGTTTTTCTGGTGAGGATAGTTAAAAAACTATCTAAATGATATTTCATGAATTAGATATTATAAAAATTGTTGTTCTTTCCATACTCTTGTTATTCCCACAGTTCAGATATTGGAGACTGCACACAACACATTAACTGGCGGACTGTTAACAACTTTCATTGTCCAAACTTATTCCTTCTGTGCCTTTTTTTTCTGTCATAAGGATTTTCTGTCATTTTAAAAGACATGAGAAGACTAGATCCCTTTCCTTCTGATACTGACAAGAACTTGGGAGCTCCATTGCCAGATTCTTGCAGAGGAACTAAGTGTAAACCTCGTTTGGCTGAGAAGACTGATACAGACAGCTACAACTCTCATCCTTATTCTTTTTTATAGTCACAGTAGAAGATACTCACTCTGGGGAGCTTTATGGCTCTTCTCTCCTGATAAACATGAGAAACTTCATGCATGGGACTTGATGATAGCTTGACACTTTCACACCTTGAGACTCAAACTCAGATCTGTCAGAGGCGCATGCTATGAATATGCTGATGAAACATAACCCCCACAGAACACATCACAACCCTAGTTAAGAGGCTTTGTATTCTGACCACATCACAGGGACAACATGGAGCAGATGATTTGACACGTGACAATTTGACAATGCCTAAAATCTCCTGCCATGCGGCTGGCCCTGAGACAGCGCTTACACTACTGACACTGTATCTCCCACAGACTCTACCAGCATTTCAAGCTTAATAGTGACAGGTCTTCATTTGCAACTTTGAGGTTATCCTGAAATCTTTAGCCCTCCTGATGTACACACAGTTAGCTGTATTACTTGTTCAGCTAGAAAGGCTGTCCAGTAGTCACCAGTAATTGATGCTTGCCAGCAGTTATTTAAATTCAGCTGTCAGACATAATCAAAAGTAATTGATAGAAAGCTGCTTCTTTATAATTCCTGCATTTCTACCATTAAACATTCTTATGTGGAGTTGGATTTTAGTCTGGAACAGTGCAGGAATGTGAGTTGAGAGCAAGCTCGGAATGAGCCAGAAAGTGAATGCTTAACCCAGAACCAGCACCTCTGGGAGCAAAGACTTCAAGAATCAGATGTTTTGCATTTGCATTGCTTCCAGCTTTATATTGGAGGATGGAGAGAGATGATGGAAACCATCAATAAGATCAATTTTAATTTTTTCTTTAACATTTCTCTTTCCACACTTTATCCAGTTGGGAATTTCAACCAAAATCTAGGACTGTGTTCTTAGCCTCACAAGCTGCTGACTAAAAAGTTAATGAAATGTAGCTCTAATTTTAGAAATATCAGTTCATTTGGAATCTGTTTGACAGGGACACTGGTGCTAGGAACTGCTACAACTGGAACAAACCTGAAACAGACAGCAATGATGCTTTCAGTTTTCTGTGTGTGTGACTTGAGATTTCAGGGCTGCCAAATTTTACGCATTCCCACAACATAACAGCCACACATTGAGCCAGGCTTCAGGGATTGATCATGCTGATCATCAGGAGATTGCCTGGTTCTTGTCCAATTTTATCTGAGATATGGTTTCTATCATATTTTTAATAGCATCAATTCCTTGGGACACTATTTTCTCTGAGATTTTACTGTCCACATTGTAGGCAAGAAACATCTCGTAACCTCATTTAGACAAATTTCTTTCACCCTTCTGTAATTTAAACCTGAAACCCTTTGATAATGAAAAAACAAGCTTGCTTTTAGTGCATGAAAACATAATAGAGAAACAGTATTCTTGTTTACATGATACTTTTCTCTATTTGAGTCCCTTGTTCTGTGCAGTTCTGCAGATGAAGTAATATTGTACTGTTTGTTATTTGTATTGTTGTGGCACCTAAGAGTGACAGTTCTTGACTCCATTATGCTTCCTTGCATGGAGAGAAGGGTGAGGTGTCTTTCTCTAAGCGCTTGATTGAGAAACCTGGAGGAAAGAAAATAACATGCTGATTGGAGAAAGAAGGGAAAGTCAAAACTTACTCAGTGCTTAACTGCTGTTTAGATTTTGGTTTCAAGGAATTTAATGAAGTAATTTGTAGATGTTTACGGGGAGACCCTTTCAAGTTAAACAGAAGCACAAATCACGCATCAGAACACTTTCATAATTCAATCATTAAGATTCAGATTGTTTGTCTAACATGATTATAAGAACCACTTAATACTTTCTGAAATCCATAGTACAGCAATGAAGAAACCAATTTAGAGGTGGCATAGTTGAATGTAAGAGAGTATTTACATTGCCCACTTGTAGCTCTGTGCCTCACTTTGTGTAGTCAACAGACAAAGGATAGGTGCTCCAGGGTAGCAAAGTACCCGTGTTGAGCATGTAAAACCAACTTGAAATAGAAAGCATGAGTAACCCTTGTAAGAACTCATACTAAAGGATATTGATAAATACTGAAATTTTCCACACATTTTTCTTTGAAATCCTTCTAGGAATATCTCACTAGAATATTTATAATATGTTCAAGGGTTTAAAAATAAAGTCATTTCTTAACCAAATTAGACTATTTAGTTTACCTGGAACATATATATATATATATATATATATATAAGTGATTCCACATGATTTAGCAAAGATCTTAGCAAGTATGTTATTATACTCATCACTTCTGTTCATAGCTATTTTTTAGGTTGCATCTAGGGGCCTGCTTTCTGCTGTCTTCTTTCAGACATCTATTTTGGCTGATTTAAATGTGAGGATGGGAAAAAAAACCCACTATAAAAATTCCTACAAACAAAACCTTTTTTTGAAAAATGAGGTGTCATGTATAGTTTAATTTAATCTTTGTGTGGTTTTCTTTGGCATGTTGCTCACACTTGGGATTCATATGGTGTATCACAGCAGTTCAGTTTACAAACCCACTTGTTGCTCTACAAATGGTTATAAAAATTCCAAGAAAATGCTGCAAAAGAGCAAGTTTGCAATCTTGAGAGAAGTAAGTGACAAATATGTTCTTCAGAAGAGATAAAGCTGGATTTCTGGAGCACATACACTGTGAAAAGACCTTAGACAGTGATTTCAGTAAATAATAGATTGTCTCTTTTCCTTCTGCCAATACCTTCTCATTTCATTTCTCTGTCTTTTGGTGTCCATCAGTGGAAATATCAGGTCACAGTTAATGCATAAGGAAGATGTCACATATCTGAAATTCATATGTATGCTGTCAGCTCCTTTTTCCACCAAGAGCTTGATAATCATATTGCATTGGAGACATGAGGGGTTGTTTTCATGAGGGTTTTCAAGCCATACCCGCTGAAATGTATGGCCTTTTGTATACGAAAAAGGCAGTTTACACAGTTGTGTTGTAAAGACCATATTTTCTTACATTTAGAAACAAAGACATGTCAGGCTTTATTGAGCACATCATTAACTATATAACTAGCATTAAACACTCTATTTGCAACTGTTGCTGTGTATTTTGTGTGTGATTATCACCCCTAGATCTGCATCCTATAAAAAGATATTTCTGTTTGCTTAATTATAAAGCTCTTTATGAACAGGCTCATCTGTAAATAGCTTGGTGCAGCTGAAATAGAAATATAATTATAATGAAGGCAGATGTTTCTGAGATACTTCTCATGAAACTTGTTCTGAATATACAAAGGAGGAAGGCTTTTCTAGCTGGTGGAGTGTTGGCCAAATGTGGCCTAATCATCTAAATGTGAGGGGGGGTTCACTTTGAGAGAAAAATCTGAATAATACTAATAATAATAATAATAACAACAGCAGTAACACCAACACTACTAACAACAATGTAAATAATATTTCCAAACCCATATACAACTGCCCTGTCCCTCAGTAAACATCTTTCTTCCTGAATCCTGAAGGGGTAAAGAAATAAATTATGAAATTTATTGTCTGTGGACTAGTTGCCAGAAAATGCTGGACTTTTCTTATACAATACTCTGTTAGATTGATGAAACTCTCATGGAGCCACAAAGTTAAGGGTCTTTTGTATACAAATATAGCACTTCTGTCTGCCTCGTTGTCTCTGCATGTGCTCTTTAATTGTTTAAATCCTGTCAGTGAAATAATGAGGCAATTTTTAAAAATTATTATTTTTACATCCAAAGACTTATAAAACTACTGAATTCCATTTCCCATGGAAATTCTATTTCCAAATCTTTAGAAAATCTCACCTTTCAGTCAAACCACTGGCTTCCTTCCTCCTCTGTCCCTTCCTTCACTAACAGCAAATGCTTGTGCTATGGCACCTGGCTGAGAGCTGTTGATCCAAGCCTGCAGTCCCCACTTCAGTGGAGCTGCCATCCTGATCAGCTGCCATTTATCCCATCTTTAGTGACTCACCAGCAGAGCAGGTCGCTGTCTCAGTCATCTCATGATAAGGGTGCCCAGACAGCTACAGCCATCTGCTAGGCTTGTGAGTTGGAAACAGCCAGTTTAGTCCATGATGAACTGCTACAAACTAAATTATGCTGTGGAGTAGGACCCTCCAGCCCAGGACAGTCTTGTTTTGCTTACAGCATGTACACGGGAGAGTCACTGGTTAACACTGCTGCTCTGCCCATCTTCCTCTTCCTCATCTCAGACTGCATGACTGAGCAATGAAGTAGGAACTGGGCTACCTTAAAATAGGAGAGGTGAGTGTGAAGCAGAAAACACTTAAGGAGGATTTGAACTGAGCCAGTAGCAGTCCTGATATCTCTGTTGTGGATATTTTTCAAACATAAACATAGGCCTCTGACTAAAGTTTACAGAAGTGGAATATGAGCTTTTGTACCATGAGACATCAGGTATTTGATTTAAAAGGAATGTGGTGGTTTTAAATGGTTGTGTATCAAGTTTTGAATGTAACTTTGGGTAGCCTGTAGTAATTTCTTTTACTCCCTCACTTGGGTGGCAAACTTAAGGTAGCCTGACCTGGATGAACAGAATTGGAGAATATATCTCCTTAGCAGGAAATATATCTTTTAGAATAATGAAGCAGGATCCACTTCAGAGCATCTGCTCTTGAGATGCAATATTTGTACTTCCTGCTCTCATTTGTGAACAACTTTACTGTGTCACTGTCAACTACACCTACCATGCCTGATGTGGTTCTCTTTGGATGGTTCATTGGCACTGCTCCGGGCTTTGGGAGAAGCTTTCATTAATAGTACATACCAAACATATTTCAGTTTAAGAACACATCACAGTTGTCATTTCAAAAGTTGGATCCCAGGTTGCTCCTCTGCAAAACACACCCTGGGGAGAAATTTCCTTGTCTGGTTGGATAATTCTGTTCTCTATTTCTGATACTCTTAATGGAGAAACAACTAAATATCAGGTCTTTCAGTGTAAGTGCATCACTTCCATTAACAATAAAAAAAAGATTACATATGTGCTGAGGATGAGAATGAACCTCTCAGTCTGTACACACTTGTGCCTGAGGCCAGGCCCTGGGGCCTAACAAGTCAGCCAGGCTTTCCAGTCTTTTCTGACCCCAAGGGACTCAGTGTAACTTGTCTACACATATGGGATAGGAAAAGACAGAAATGAAAGGTGTTGCACTTACCCAGAAAAGAAGTATTCAGCACTAAGTAAAATGTAGGAATTGAGATTAAAATTGATAGAGTACCTGATGCTACAAAACACATTCTATTAATGAAATGAACAATTATTTTCAGTTTTATGCAGAACAAATGCATTATGAAAAGTGATGAAAAATATATGTGCATCAGGAATTATACATGCTGTGATAGGAAAAAAATTACCCAATTGTTTCTTTTATGAATGGGAAACTGAGGCATAGAGATATGATTTACTAGATTTCCCTTTTCCTCTCTTGCACACACAAAGGAGAATGGGTAGCTTTTGACTTCTGTGGAAATATTAATTTTTCTGCATTTGTTCCAAATTTGTGAACTGCACTTATCCTCAGATTCCATATGTATAAAAATGCCATCCACAGGACTGCTGGTAATAGAACCTGTCAGGTCTGAGGCTGACATTTAGTCTGCCAGCTGTGAGGAGAACCTATAGCATCTTTGCAGCTCCACCCTCACCTTTTCCTGCTCTTCATTGTCCTTGTCACACATTTTCTTCTGAGAACTTCTACTGGAAATTTTGTCCTTATACAATGAAGGTATTAAAAACCTACCCTGGCTACTAACTAAAAGAAACCATTTAATGACTAACCCTTGTCCTTATTGGGGAATAAGGTAGAAAGCATTCCATTTGAATTTGGCATAGAGGCAAAGTATCTGAAAGTCTCTTCCTGAAAAACAAATGTTACCTGTTTTTACATTTCCCTATAGTTGTCTCTCTAAATTGACACTGAGGCACTCTGTCTTTATTAGCTTGTTCACTCTGTTATATCATTAATATAATTTGTTTTAAAGTAGCTGGTTAGTGAAAAAAAATGCAAACACAAAAAATCTTGCTAAAGTTATTTTGTACTTTGCTACAAATTCAGAATTATACAGCAACAAATTCATTTGTCAATTTTGAAGAAAACATAAGTGTGTCTGACTTAAAATATTTTGCTGTCATTTTTGTTTTCCAGTTTCCTGTTTTGCTTTTTTGCCTTTGTCATACTGATGACTGTACAGAAATGGAAACATTTCAGAAATATCTGTTGTGAGATTAACAGCCCAGTTTTGCAAATGTGTGAAATTAGGAGATACAATTATTTCTAGCAATTCTGAGATAAGTTTATTCTTATTTCTTCCCAGTATGCACAGAGGGGCATGAAGGCATGGGTTTTGGATTACATTGTCTTATTTAAAAGAAGACATAAATGGTCTTTTACCACTTATAGGGGCTGCTGTGCAGCATCATTAGCAAATCTGTTCTTTTAAAAATAAAAAAAAAGGAAGAATCTCTTCAAAATGTTGAAAGGTTACGTTACTGTATTTCCTCTGTATCATAGAAAATCAGTTTTTCAGATCTATAAGTTCCTCATGTCTAGAACTATTTAAAGTGATGATTATTTCAGGCATCACTTTCTCAGTTGACTCCATGTAGCCAAATCTATAAAGTCTAGAGAATAGCATAGACATGCTTGTAAGACTGTGGACTGATCCATTATTCCTTTATATAAACTGGTGTTCCTGATACCTGTAGCTCCTATTGTGGCTCACACATTGCAGTGAATCATCACATCCCCAGCTGGGAATACCACAGCTGGCACTAGTATTTACTTAGCCAACGCATGGTTAAGGGTCATAAAATGGATGTGGAATAAGAGGAAACATGGTAGGACAGCTAATAGAACTATCAAAGCACCTTTAACAGTGTATAAGGGACAACAGGGAAATTGTGGGTAGAGGTGGAATAGCCCCACTACTGAAAAACTGAAGACATTGTTATGTTGGCTGCTATTTACCTTGGGCATGGCTGACTTAGACAGATATTGAAGCACAGATCCTTTCTCCATATACTCAATACAGATTGTTTGAGTTACAGAAGTGGTGATCTGAGTTACACATTTTGTCTTGTTTTGTTTTTTCCCCTCTCCTTCTAAATAAATAATTGAATCTTTTAGAAGAAGATTATAACAGTTGGTATATAGAAAACTCAAGCAATTCTGGAGAAAACTATTAAAGTGAAATAGTATCAAGCTGTGACTTGTGATCCTTTTAATGTATATTCAAGAGATACCAAAATCATGTAAACAATGAACTTATTCCCCTAATGTATTTAATAGTTTTGTTTGAAAAACCAGTAATCTTTTTCTTGATTTGTAACAATCAGTATACAAAAAAATTTCTGTATCCCAGTATTGCATTCTGAGGACCTCTGAATTCCCTTTATGCTGGTGTTTCTTTGCATCAATGTTTCAACTTCACTTTTACAATGTGAAGTTGAAACAAGTTAAAAGATTTAGACTATGCTGTTAGAATGGGATGAAGATGTCTGAGGTCAAGGTTTGGAGGTTAGCTCTTAAGTGAAGTAAAGGGAGCTTCAGTTTTCCGTGCAGTTTCATTTCAGTTACCATACATAAAAGTAAATTTTAAGGATATTGATTGCATTATACTATGCTCATTATTAAATTTCAATTATTTATGTGTGTAGTCTATATAATCCTCTAATAACATTTTATATTGGCTATATAATACACAATTAATATAATATTGATATTGTATTATTCAAAATAGTATGTATTTTGGGACATAATTTTATAATATTCCAGATGCTGATAAATCTACACTAAGTCAGGTTTTTTACCAGTGTAAATCTACTGCAGCAGGAATTTTTTTCTGAAATCTGGCTGAAAAGTTATATCCTGCAATGAATCTGTGAGCTATAATAGTAAATTTTTACACTTGTAGGACACTTCAAGGAGATAGGATCTGGACCACAGCCTTCAGTGGTAATGGGCAGAGCAGCTGGGAAGGGGACAAATCAAAGAGGTTTTACAGTGTGGGATCAGGAGGATTGCAACAGCTGGGGAGGGTCAGGCAGGTTATGACATTTGGGGGAACTGTTGGGTAGGGAGCTCTTCGGTGAGGAAGGATGAGAGTTATGGCAGCTGGAACTGAGTTGGTGTTGAGACTTATGATCAGGAGGAACTGGGAACAGTATAGCATCTGGAAGCTGATCAGGCAAGGGGCTCATATTATCCGGGGGATCAGGAAGTACACAACAGCTGGGAAGGGTCAAACAAATACCCAACACACACGGAATTGAACAGCAGGGCCTGGTGCCACATACGGCTTCTCACATTCCTTTTTTATGTATTGCCGCTCTCTACCTTTCTGTTAATTTCCCTTAACTCATGTTCAAAATGTGTCTTTGTGCAAAAATAAAGAGGAAAAAACAAATAATATGAAATTCTACAAAGAAAAAATGTGGATAGCCCTTCTTAGAGAAAAGATTCCCAGCCAAAGCCCATGTAATTCTAACTATTGGCTAGTAAAATACTTTTTTCCTCAATCCTCTTGCACCCACTGCCCCACCATGTGAAGATTTTTTTGAACCTTTTTTCCAGGAGCTCAATTAGCTAGAGGAGTTTAACTTCCTCCTCCAGTGGGAGCTCAACATATGGAGGCTCAATTTTTTGTGACACTGCCCAGTGATACTGAGGGAACTTCATGACAGATGACCCTGGTGCAGGAAGAACAGGATTCATGTGTCTTGCTTGGCATACACCACTCCAGCTGAACAGGTCTATTTCTCAAAAATTTGTTTATTTAGTGTTTTCCTGGTCTCGGATATTGCACTATTAGGTAACACAGGTATAATTGTACACTTGTCAT
The DNA here is from genome assembly GCA_034509425.1 of Eopsaltria australis. Taxonomy (NCBI): domain Eukaryota; kingdom Metazoa; phylum Chordata; class Aves; order Passeriformes; family Petroicidae; genus Eopsaltria; species Eopsaltria australis. The sequence continues at coordinate 46,177 of JAVTVJ010000189.1, read as the reverse complement.
TTTTTTTTCCCTAAAGTTTCTACTTCCTATTTGAAGTTTATTTATCACATTCTTCATGTATTTTTTTGCTGTCCTGTTTTTTTTTTTTTCAATTAATTTTAGAAGTGAGATCTTTATGATCCAGTACTGCCATATTCTCCATAGGTTTACTTTCCTCTTTTTGTCATTTTTCTCTGACCTTTGCTGATATTCCTAGAAGATCAGCCTTTTTCAATATACCTCTTTGCATCTGAACCTCCTTGCATCTGCACCCAAATGTTTTGTTTTGTGCTACATTTTAATTGTAAGCTCATTTTGGAGAGACTATTTTTAATTTCATATTTAGATAAGTACCTAGCATGATGCAGTCATTCCCAATAGGTCTCACAGGTACTAAAAGAATAACAAATTATAGTAATGAGTTCTGTGAAAGCCCTGATTCTTCACAAATCTTTGACAAATTGGGAAATTGTTTCATATATAATAGACAGTTGTGACAAATACGTGTAGGATGGATGGTAAATTGTTGTTTTACCTCTACAAAAATCTGTAGTATTCTCTTGTGTTTTCCATAGCTGCTCATATTATTTCTTTTCTTCTATAGGCTCTTATTGCTTTCCAGACATGCTGTGCCTTGTCTTTGCCAATTGTTGCCATCTGTCCTGATGACATTGTGATGGAGGTTGAGTGTGTTGCTGAGCTTCTTAATAATGTCACAGTGTCATTTTGCGTTACTTCTGTCACTCTGCTGCTGTTATGCTAACTTGTCTTCCTTCATCTTTTCTTTTACACAACTCTTATACTCAAGGCAGTCCAAAAAATGCCCTCTGGACATAAGTTCTTCTCTTCTTTCCACTATATCCAATATCTCATCTGCTCTCTACAGCTGCTTTCTGTGTTCTGTATTTATTCCAATCATATTCTATATGGTAGAAAGTGCTCCTTGTAGGACAGATTTTTTTAATTTCCTCTTGGCATTCAGTAACACCCTATTAAGTGGCTGTGTTTATACTGCAGTTGTCAATGATCTTTTCCGGGTCCTCTGCTCATTAAGCAATAAATTCAACTTTCCTGGCTAGCAGTGTTTTGAACATTTCATGTGGCAATATGGAGCCAGTCCCACAGGGAATGGTTTCCTCTTACCAGACTGCTCCCTCCACGTGCTATACTCCCTGTTGGGTTTATCTAACTATGTCATCTCTAGGAAGGATACTTGAAGCAAGCTGTTGCCTCTTTCTTAGCTGCATGCAGGTTGCCAGGGAGCCTGGGGGACCCACCATCTGACATTCATAGCACTCAGCTTCTAACAGAATATGTCTGAGAATCCCACTGAAGCGTGGGATGACAAGTTCCCTCTTTCTTTTTTGGAGAATTACTTCTCATCCACAATTAAGGTAATAAAATATTTCTGCCAACCCGTTATTATGTTAGCATTCAGATTGCTATCATTCACTGCAGAACTATAAAAGTGGTCAAGAAATAGTTTTTCAAGGGCATCTCATAAGTGACTTTATTTCATGTTTGACTCCAAGATAGCTAAATGCAAAAAGCCCTGTCAACCTGAGTCACAGAGATGGCACAGCAAAAGCAGTAATTACTTGGGCTTTCCTTTGCTCCTTCTGTATTCTGCTTCAACTTGGACACAGGTAGATCACACCCAGGAGCGAGGAAATAATTCATTGCACAATCTGGTGCTTAACCTGCCTACTAAGACTGGGAATGAGGGTGCCAATTAGTGCCAGCTGTAACAGTGCTTGGGAGATGTGAACCATCCACCAGGAGTTGGACCATGATCACAGTTCATTTCAAAAAGGACACTGAGCAGTCATCAGAATGGTAATAATTTTCAACCACTCTTGAATTAGGACAGATTTAGATTTAATTTAATAGAACAGACAATTTAAGAGTACTAAGGGTTAACACTGGGCAGAGAATGACATCAGAGAGGTAACATAGAAACAAATACAGGGACAGAAAAATGTAACAAATCTGCAATCTTTATTTAAAATAAATAAAGAAAAAGAAAAATGAAAAAGAGAAGCTTGACCCACCAAGGACCTAAAAAAAAGAGGGAGTGAACTTGCTGGTGAGTGGTGGAGAGGGAGTCATGCTGGTGTATGGTGGAAGGGCAGAAAACAATAAGTTATGTTATTTCTTGATATCCTGGAAGGGGAACTGAGATCAGGCAAATAGCATAAAGTACCATCATACAAATTACTATGTTTTAATATGGTATGATACAAATGCCAGAGCTCAAACACAGTGCTGAAGGATATACAATATTAATCTCTTCAAGTTCCCTCCCTTATACTCTTCTCTATGTTTGACTCTGGTTTCCTCTCCTGTAACACGCTGATGCCTTTTGTTCTTTACCTCATTCTGCCCATCTACATGCCAACTTAATTTTTTTCTTTCTTCCTTCATAGTCTTTTTCTCTGCACCATTGCTGACATTAACTTTCCTACTCATGACCCACCTAAGGCCTTAAATATTTCTTGCTTCTTTCAGCTCTTCGTTCAACACCCAGCTTTGGCACAACTCTCTCACATGCCAAAGAGCTGTTTACACACCTCAGCCTTCAAGTGTTGCTCCCTTTTTGGCCTCTCATCATGTACAAGGGGCTATTTCAACATTCATTGACTTTGACCCTCTCCTGGTCTTACCTCAGCACGACTCTGCCGCCTTTCCACTCGCATTATGTAAGTCTGCCTGTCATCACTTCCAGTGCCCATCAGTGTTGTTGCCCTTTCTTCTGCTTTCAACAAAAGCTAAGTGCAGGTCTGTTAGTGTGCTATAGGTAAAGTAAGTTAGAAAGCATGAATTATGAACTGCTCAAGAAATAGCAGCTGTTGAGCTTGTGTGCACAGCGAGGTTTGTTTGCTGCTGATCAATAAAAATCAGAGTCAGTAGCTATGCTACCAGAGAGACCATCTGTGGCTAGAGAGCCAGAAGCTTGCTGACCGGGATAGACACTGCTGGCTCAAAGGAGGACCGGGACAGGTTATATTCACATAATCACCCAAAGAGGGACATATTTAACTATCAGCAAGTGCTATCTTGCAATCTGTGTGCAAAAGTACCTTATTGCCCTGCACCTCCTCTGGGAGGAAGGGGCTGAAAATTGACAGAGAAGTACTGGGATGTCCCTTTGCTGTGTTAGTGTAATAAAGTAGTGTGGCTGACAAATTGGGGAGTTTTAGTAAAGAAATTTGGTAGCAAGTGACCATAGAGGAACAGAGTGACAGAAATTTCTTTCTTCTCTTGAAGAAACAAAGGTAGGGATGGTTCCTCTCTTATTCTTCTTGTGAACCTTGTGCTAATATCTCTTAATAAAAAAAAATTCACTTGCGTCCCTATTTCCTTTTCCATTTACTGCACCACTTTATATTTCACTCCTGTGTCCTGTCACTCTATTTTTGTCCCCCAACCCCAGCACAGACCAATCTCATTCACTTGAAATTACTCTTGTAAAATTTCAAACGCCTTCTTGTTAGCTAAATCCCATACTCAGTACCCTGTGCTATCAATTTTCATCAGATGCCATTGATATAATGAAGTATGTTCTTAATATTCTGTCATCCACTGGCTTTTGAGGTGTCAACATATGTTATTTTTCCCTCTTCCATGTCTGATAACTCCTCAAGTATTTTCTTTAATAGTTTCTTGTCACTGATTATCTATTAATAAGGCTCTTTTTTCTTATTCTTCTTTCCTTCTATATTGTATCTCTGAATAACACATGCAAAATCAACTACTGTTTCTTTGCAGATGACTCACAGACAGAGCTCTCCTTCAGATTTCTCTCCTGTTCTACAAAGAGAAAATACTCAACTATTACACTATATCTTTTTAAAGGCCAATCTGAGTAAAAAAATGAGTTCTAACTCCTTAACTGTCCACAATATTTCTTTTCTTCATCACTATCACATCATCCGGCTTGTCTCTGATATAATTCAGTGTTGTTTTTCAATTGGCCCTTTCTCCATATTCTGCTGCCTGGGGTATCACTAGGTCTTGTGGATAATTTTCTGGAACATCTGGAAGGTGTGTAAGCTATATTCTCTCATTGTTCCTCACTGTGAAAACCTTTTTCAAGCACTTTTCCTTACATCCTCATTCCTAATTAATTCCAACATCTTTAATCTCACTTAATAACATCTTTAGTTCACAGACATGGTTTTGCCTTGTTTCTGTCCTCTCTCTTCTGTTGTATAGGTACATAGATTCTTAATTTGAGTTTGTGCAAAGGAAATTATATCAATTCAGTGGTTTCCCTTTTTCTTTTAAATCGCTTTCTTGATCTTTAAAGCCCTTCCCAGGTTCTCCCTGCTTGATTTGTATTTTCTGGAGAGAAGTTGATTTCTGGCCATAGGAGTTGATGTCAATCTTTGTATTCTCCTTGCCTGAATGTTTTCTGTGCTTTTTTTTCCTAAAGACTTCTTTGTACATGAAGGAAAAAACCATAATCATTATCAGCACAATTTCCTTGCCCTCCTCCAAAACTTCTCTCTAAAAAGAAACCACGTTCCGCTGCTGAGAAACCTACAAAAATCATAGGAATAATTTGGCAGCTTGAATGGGACACACCTGCTCAAATGTTAGTGTTTCTCACATAGAAACTATGTCTGAGCTAGTCCCAACACATGGGAATCATGGGTTTATCTCATTCTAAAGTTCACATACATCTCTCTACACTGATGGTAAAGAGAAGTAAGCAGATGGTTCCTGTGCAGGCATCACAGATATATGAAACCCATTAATTATACATAGGATCAACTTACTATGCTAATTCTTTTTATCCCCCTATTTTCTGTTATTTCAATTTAGATATTAGTATTATTTTTCCTTGATTGTCAACTCTAGAGTAGGAACTTTCTATTTTTCCATCTTGGTTAAACCCATAATATATCATAGCTTAGTTTCATAGTTTTTCACAGTGACAATATACCAAGCAGTCGAGAGCTCAAATAGGTGACTTGACATATTCATCCTTCTTATGAAGCACTTGCAGAACTACTTAGTACTTTCAGCTGTTAGACAAATGTTTTAATGGGATAAATATTAATGAAACAAATTATTGTTACTTCAGAGTATTTCTTTTGTCTTGATAAATATGGTAGGAAATCATATCTGCTGATTTAATTCTAACAAATAAACAAGTTATGTCAGAAAAAAATATGCAGGAAAGCTTCTGGATTACTCACATTGCAATACAATTTCATGAGCCTGAGAAACCATAGTCAGAAAAGAGTGCTTTCCTACATCTGAGTGTAGCACAGAGCCTACTTCTTTTACTAAAGTCACAGAAAACTTCCATAAAATAAAGATGACAAAAGAGAGCAAAGAAAAAACAAGTAAACAGGACATGGTAAAAGAAAGGAAAATAACTTGTCTTAAGCACAGTATAAGAAATAACTTGACAATTTGTTTGCTCTCATACAGCAATTACTGTGCTAAATTAAGTGCGTTAACCAAATGCCCCGAGTGGCTTACGCCGTGTTGTAGTCAATTCAACATATGTGAGGTCTTCTCAATTGCACCAACATGTTACATTTGCACAACTTGCATTTTGTGTCATTCTCTATTTGAACCTGAGGGCTGGTTTTTTTCAACTATAAACAGAGATATAAGCAAAATAATTTTACCCACTAGCAGCGTATATGTTCCCAGAAATGTAGCATCCATCTGTCTTTCTTGTATTCTCACTGTGTCTGATATCAATTTGAGTAGATAAATAGTTATTTTGAAGTGTTTTTCCATAGTCCCAGATGTGTGAATTTTTAATTGGTTCTAATAATTGCCTTTTCTATATTGTTTCTATGAACCATGATGTATAGCATCTAACCCTTATAAATTACATCTAAAGTGAAAATTTAAAAATCAACCTATTATAGTGCGTTATATTTATTACAGGCTGAATTGCAGCTTTCTTGCTACAGTCAAAAGTGCACCTGGGATAAAAAGCTAGTCATAGAGTGACTATCACAGCTAACGTTAAAATATAAGATATATTAGGGCTGGAGACCTTTCATAATGATTTGTCTTAGTTGTACCTGTAGCAGCATGGTGAGCATAGCAAATCACACTAATATGGGAATGACTTCCTCAAAAAAAAATGAGAGTATCCCTGTAGTGGTTTCAGTTCGCCTATTCAGGTTTGTGGCTAAATGCCAGCACACTTACCTAAATTTACTTGATTGCTTGTTGTGAGATAAGGATTAGGAGTAGGCAAAGCAGGCTCAAACTTTATAAAGTACAAAGAAGTTTTATTAATATACCTAAGACAAAGGGAAAAGAAAAAAAAACCCAAGAAAAACCAGAACAAACTCCCCAGACTACCCCTCCTTCCCCACCTCTCCATTTAATTCTCCCTGACAACATACAAAAGACAACACTTCGACCTCCAGTCAGTTTACCACCTCAGAAACAGCTCTTGTTCCAGTTCATTTAGGGAGAGAAGTTTCTTTTGCTTACACTATGGATCTTCTGTAAGAAAAAATACAGTTTTTATGGGTCTTCTGCCTCACCATTAACCGCCGCCCGGAGCAAATACCAGCTTAATGGTGGATCTCTCCCACATAGTAGCCTTCCCACAGCCACTATGGTGGGTTATGAACAGTCCACAGGGTACCTGTTTTAATGATGCCCAGTTCAATTGCAGCAACAAAGAAAATCCCTTCTTCTGTGCTTAGCAGCACAGGTTCTCCTGACAACTCAGGTTCTCTAGCATTCTCCCCGGGACCAGGGCTCTGGGTCACAGCCTCTCCTCTCTCTTGGTTCTAGTTTCTCATCAGGCTGTACTTTTTCAACACTTACTTTTCTGTACTTAGGTATTCCAGTTCATTGGCTGCAATAAGAACCTCACATCCCCCTTTGGACTATATCTTCATATATTACAGAGAATTTATTAGCTCAGTCCCCAACCATGGTTCTCCAAAAGAGTTTTCAGCTTCACACTTGAAGCAACTTCCCATGCACCCCCTTGTAAGTATCAGTTCTGCTTTCCTCACTGACTGTAAAGTCTCTGCGCTGCACTATGTAGATGTCCTCACTCGTTCCTCTCTCTGAGAGGAAGGATGGGTGTCTGTGAGTTTAGTCCAGGCATGGAGAGAGTTAATCTCTGTCTCTCTCTCTCCGGCAGCGTGAAGATCACGTGCTCTTTGCCGGGCTGCTTGAACAGGTCCGAGCTGGATGCCAGACGCTCTCAGAGTCTCTGCTTGGCTCGGCCAAGCTGGCTCGGCCTGCTGGGGCCATCTAGGCCTGGGGTGACAGGGCAGGGCCTGGCCCGAGCTGGATGGAGTCTGGCCTGGTCCTTGCCTGGCCCGGCTCTCTCTCTCATGTAGCTGACACACCGGCTGAGCTGGATCTGCTGAAAATTCCAGCCGTTTCCTCCCCCATGCCCGGCAGCAGCGTCACGGCCGCTCCAAGCTTCCCTCAAGCTTCCCTTCCCCCCCCGCCCCCCACCTTGGAAGGAGCGGGGGGGAAGCGCTTGGGCCTCACCAGTGAGAGAAGCAGGAGCTGCTCCTCTCTACACAGCAGCAGCAGGTCCAAAGAGGAAGAGCTTCAGAGAGTCTCTGCTTATATATGGTTTGTTCCTCGAAGGCGGATCAACTTTTTAATTGGTTTACCTACCTATCAATCCTTAAAACTACCTGATCATTGGCTCTCTCTCGCAGGAAGGAAGTTGTATTCCTTCCTGCAGCACAGATCACTTCCTAGACTTTGACCCCTCTGGCCTAACCCAGGACAATCCCCAAGCAAAAAAAATCTGTCTTTCCACTTTGATCTTTAGCCTTTCCTCTTTGGGTAGTGTTCAATCAAATCCTGTTTCTCCCTTCTCTGCTACAGGCACATTTGGGAGATTCAGACTGCTGAAAGACTGCTGGAGAATTGCATTTTCACTGCATGGAGAAGTACAGAGGTGCCTTGCAGGGACATCAGCTACCCAGAGAATAATTTTAAAGTGTTCCCCATCTGAAGATGCCGAGGAGGAAGAGGTTAGTAGACGTATGATGCTCTTTGTTTAAAGGGTTCTAAAAATTTTCATTTGAATAATGAATATTAAGCAAAGGGAACAAGAGTATTTAGACCTATATCCTGTAGACACTTGTAAAGTTGTACATAGAGAATTAAAAATTTGTCTGGATAAAAGAAATTCATCCCTCTTGTGGTTCTTTATCTCTCCTGTTTTTCTCTATCAGATTTGTAAGGGTGACTTACATCTTCCTCTTTTTAGTTACTTCTAATTATGTCCTTTTCCTGTGATGATCTACCTTCATCCGTTTATTTTCCATTTTCAATCTTCCCATTCCACAGAAAGCATGCCTTAGAATAAGGAGACATCAGATCCTTTGACAGTGCAGTGGAATATTGTTTGTTGATTTGCACTGGCATTGCACTGGCATCTTGGTTCTCTTTCTCTTCATATTATTACAAAAATATGATTATTTCAGAAGATTACAATGAAAAATTGAGGAAAATACATTAATGAAATACTGCAATGAAATGCTATTAAAATTAATGTTAAAAATATAAGGGTTAATGAAACCCTTATAAGGAGGAAATAGCTCCAGGCTGGACCAATGCACCTAATCTTCACCTGAAACACTGACAGTGTCCCCTTAGCAATTGCCTAAGTATTCCCATTAGTCAATAAAAGGAGAAATAGATTTTATCCACCTACATGCCCACCGCTTGGACAGCTTGGGGAAACTGTTATCTTGCTGGCCTTGTTGGAGACAAAGCTGAAGACCATGATGCTAACTTTTTGTCTTCTAGATGCCTTTGATATTTTGTCTTTCTTTTATCCCTGTGACTTCCAAATTTATACCTTATTCAATAATTTGTAAATTTGCATAATGGAAAAAGTGAGTGTGTGGGTTATACAGGTTCTCTGAGTGGTGCAACTCCAGTTTTTCTCAATGCCTACGTGGAAATTTGAATTGATGTACTGAGGCTGCATGATTATGAAAATTCTACTTACAGAGGAAAAAGTAATACACAGGGATTTTACTCTAAGCTATACTCTGCACAGAAGAAATAGGAGGTCCTGCATAAGTTTACATGAATTGATTTGTTCTCCACCCCAAAGAAGTTCTGTTCCAAGTCTCAGTTAAATGAAATAAAAGCAGAAAGGTATTGAAGAAAGTGTGAGACAGGCCTTAAGGATTTAGAGATTGCCTATGTTTTTTGACAGCTCAGATTTTTAGCAGATACTTTTATGTAGTAATCAGTGCTTCCATTCTCTGCAATAGCTTGGGAAAGGAAGGATTGGCAAAAGAAACCCCAAACCAAACCAACAACAGCAACAAAAAAACCCCAAACCCAAAACTCCACCAAAATAAAACAAAACAAAACACCAAAAAAAATCCAAAAAACCAACAAAACCAAAAACAAAGGAAAAAACCCCAGAAAATCAGTTTCTAAGTTGTCTTTTTTTTTTTTTTTTTTTTTTTTTTGGTAAATATATTTATTATTATAAAAGCCACTGGTTCCAATAATCAAGGCATGATTTTAGTTTTATGCTTTTTTTGACGGACACTAGACAATTATTTTAACAAAACAGTGTGCCTAATTGTGTACCACACCCTATTGGACTCAGTGTTTCTTGAATGTAACAGGAAATGTTCAGTCTGTAAAGCCATAGAGGAATAGAGTTTTTGCCTATGGGCTTCTGGAAATGATAGTTTTTGCAATTGTAAATTTCAAAGCAAAAGCTCTTCTGAAGTGTATAACAGTACGCAGATCAGGAAACTGATACCATAGATTTGTTAATGATGCACACGCAAAAAACTAGACCAAAATGCAGGTTGCAAAAACAGATGTTAAGTCTGTTGGTGGGTTGTTTGCAACAGCATAGTGGGTGTGAAATGAGTTTACATGTGTTTTTAATCAATGAATCTGTATCAAATGATTCCAATGAATGCACATCATGTGGAAGATAATGATTTAGTGCCTCTGTGTTATTTTCAGTAAAAGAGAATAAAGCGTTGTCCTCCATCAGACTGCACTTTATCTGATCTCTATTATAAATAGCTTAATGGAAAAAGAGTGACAGGGAAGTTCTCCTTACACAGAAAATTATTTTGCAGGTTCAAGTTTATGTTAGTCTAAAACAGAAGTTACATTTATTACCAGAAGTTTTATGTGACTGAAGAAACTTGTCTTCATAAAATGGATATAACATTTTAGGACTTTTAATCATGCTTGAGTGGAAATTAGTCCATTCTTTGTGAAACAGCTTTGAACACATGGTGGATTTCTTTTTTTTTCCAAATTGGAAGTTCCACTTCTTCTAACTATGATTTTGAATGTTTAGTAATTCATATCAATTATTCACTAATATTTCAGCTAATCTTTAAGCAAAATTCCATGACATTCCTTGTGCAAATGAAGTATATTTTTCTTTTTATAAAGATGAATTATAACATGGAGTTTCAATTGCTACGTAATGAAGTTGTTCCTGAAGACAGATGACATGAAGACTTTTGAGCAAAACAAAAGGAAAGTTGATGGGGAAGTGAGAGAGAGAAAGGTATTACCTGGAAGGATTTAAGCTATTTTGTAGAACAGTCCTGTGAAAAAATACTCTCTTGAAAGAGACAAATCTATCAGTACAACTTAAAACTGGATTACTAAAGACTATAGCTGTTATGTTCTGCTATAGTCTTAGAGATGGAAACTGTAAAGGTTTCTTATTTTACTTTAGGAGATGTCAGTTAATCCCTAAGTAACACACAATAAAGCTTCATTTTCTGTATAATCATATGAATCCAAACCAAAATGGTTTGGATTCAAAGGGACCTTAAAGATCATCTAGTTCCAATACCTCTGCCATGGGGCAGATACATTGTAGTAGACCAGGTTGCTCAATTTTTGTGTTAATTTGAATGAAAAGTAGGGAGAGTTGCTTAGGAAAAATCACTAATCTACTACAGTGCTGTCAGTCACTCATATCAGTTTGGGTTCCAGAAGGAAAAAGTCTTCAAAGCTGCAAACTCTTAGCCACCTGAAGTACACTGTAAATAAATTAGAGGACAAAATAAAGAGTGTGGCTTGATCGATGTGCCTGATTTTTATTGGGGCCTCCAGCATCCTCTAATTAGGGCCATGTTCAGCTTGGGCTAGATACTGCACAGAACCACAGAAACAGTGGACTAAGAAAAAAAACTAATAAAAAGTGGCAATTCTTTCCCACCATTTTCAATTTTATAAACTGTGGCTTGTGGGAAGGGCTATTTTATATAAACTTTCTTTATGTAATTGTCTAATATTCTGGAACAAGACTGGATTGCTATGATTTCCATGCCTGTACTAGGGCACAAAGCGTGACCAGCACTGGTGTTCCTATTGCTGAACTCTCTAGTCTTGGCTGGACTGTCTCCTGACAATGATCTCTGGCACTAAGCCATGGCTGGGGATTTCCTAAAGGAGTTGCCAGCTAGGTGTGGATCAAGCTCATTCCAGGGATGTGCCAGCACTTAAAATGATGCATGATGTCTTTGGCCTTGTTTCATTTACTGCTGGAGATGTAGCAAAGTGTCTGAAGCATTGACCTGGTCTGAGTGCACTCCAGTGCTATGTGGGAGAGACACACTGTGGTGTTTGCAGTCCTAGACATCTTATTTTCTTCCCTGTCCTCCCTTCAGGAAATCTGCTTGTGATGGAAAAGTACTGATGGTAGATTTAGGAAGGAGTTATATCTCTGCCAGTGAAACCCTGGGTATTTCAGCACAGAGAATATTTAGACAAATGAACACAAGGGTTTAATGGTCTGCTATTGCTTGTGTTGCACATATTGAGTTATATTTGCAGTTCAGAGCTCCAAGGGCTGGAGTTATGTTCGCTTTGCATTGTGATTTCCTCACAGGTAAGACCTGTGAGCACACCATGCTACCCTGCTATCCACACTTGGAGTCTAGGAAAGAGGAAATCTGATGGAAAACAGTCACGGTGACCTCTATGCAGGTGTTACAGTCTGGTCTATTAGGTTATGAGGGAACACCATGGGATCCTCATACTAGCGACAGAGCCTTACAAGCATGGCATCCAGGGATAATTATCTTCCAGTTACCCTGTGCCAGTGGTAATGCATTAGTCTGATATTATCAATGAAATGTGCCAAATTAAATGTTGAGAGGAAGTCAATGTTGTCAGTGCACCAAATTTCCAACCCCCAGTCCGAACACTGCTAGAGGCAATCCGTGTACTTGCTTGAAAACACCTAGACTTCAAAAATACTGACCATCCTGCTGGGTCTTTGTCAACAGTAACTGAAAAGATGAACCAAAACCATGGCTAAATACCACTGAATTCAATCTAAACCATGTTTTAAGTATGCAAGTCCTAATCAAGGTTAACATAGCTTGAGACTGTTATAGGCAGTGTATTAGTAAATATTAATAATTTGTTTCCATGATTTGTATACACTATTATGCTAGAAAAGTGGGAATGTGATTTCAAGTCACATGAGTTCTCCCTTGGAAATGCTCTTCACCAGTATTCATCCTCCTTCTTTACTAGAACAATTTTATCAATACTACAAATTTATTCCTCATTCCTTATTATATATAATTTTATATCTATATATTATTTTCTCATAATGAGAATGTGGGATATCTAATGAGGAGTCTCAGGTGCAAAAGGAGAAAAATTCACACTTAAAAAATCACAAGAGGCCATAAAGTTTATTTAGAAGCACATTGTTAACTGAGTTAATACTTTTTCCCACTCTGATATAATTCTGTGAAAGGACCTAGAAATCACTAGATAATTCTTCTGAAATATTATTTTTTCCTCTTTTGATGTTTTGCCAGAAGGTTGAGGGAGGTGATCCCTCCCCTCTCCACAGCTCTGGAGAAGCACAGCCAGAGTGCTGGGTTCATTGCTGGGCTCCCCAGCAAAGATATGGAAATATTGGAGTGAGTCCAGTAAAGGGCATGAACAGGATGTAGTGGTTGGAGCACCTAATGTATGAAAAGAGACTAAGAGAGCTGGAGCCAGGCACGCCTCAGTGGTATCCAGCTGAAGGCTTAGAAGCCATGGGTATGAACCAAAAGAAAGGAAATTCTATTAAACATGAGAAAAACTCTTTTACTGTAACGATTTTTGAGCAGTGAAACAGGTGGCCAAAAGAAGTTGCAGAGTCTCTCTCCTTGAAGTTATTCAAAATTGACTGGGCATGGTCCTGGGCAGTTTGCTCTCTTTGATCCTCCTTGATTAGACTAGTTGATATCCAAAGAGGCCTTCTGACCTCCTCTAGCCTCTGATTCTGTAAAACTGATTTGAGTGAGAATTTCAACAGTCAAGTCAACCTTTCTTATTGTGATACTGATATTTTAGCCCAGAAAAAAAAATTACCACACTTCTTGCAGTTCTCGTATAGTTTCAATAATCCTACTAAATGGACTGATATTGCCGGTTTATGATTTACCTTTTTAGGACTCCATGATAAACACAGCACATGCATACACAGAGTCTATATCTATGAGAGCAAATCACTCATGTGATTCACTGGCACTGAGGCAAACTGGAATGAAATGATTGGTATTCACACTGTTCAACTGTTCTACCTTCCAAACAGGATGGCCCCGTCCCAGCTGCCTACTGGAGAGCTTGGCCTATTGTTGCTCCTATACCATGCCCAGGCATTCTCTTGGATGGGACTAGTACTGTACTGGGATAATTTCAGCTATTTAGCAGTGTAAGTTACCAGTTGCCAGCCTTTGGGAAGCATAATTTGTGAGTGTAGAGCCACCCATATAGACGTGCTCAAACATTTTTGTATTAATTGAAAAATAAAGGATAAAACTGTAATACTTTAGTAAAAGAAGCTCAGAAAATAGAATAAAAAAATGCAGTCCCTATCCTCATTTCCCTGCTATAAGCTAACAGTTTCATGGTCTGGATCACTCTGCAGGTTTGTGCTCAAGTCTTCCTGAAGGCTTTTGGAAGATCAGGATCCTTTTCCTGCATGAGTTTTCTCCAGAATCAAAGAGATTTATCTCTGAAACAGGATAACTAATCTGAATTTGGCTGGCTCCTCAGTGAACCCAAACTCTCTCCTGACTCCCATTAGGAATGACTGAATTCCCATCTCTTCCTGTCTTCTGCTCAGAAACTTCCTGTATGGGCCCATTCTAAATGTTCCTGCTGGTGCCTTGGCTTCTTTGTTTTGCATCTGGAAATTCTTCACTTTCTGAGGTATTTTTTTTCCCTTGCAAGTTAACTGAGTTTCTGATTTAGGCTTTCTCCCTTGCATATTAACCTCATCTAATGAATATAGCCATTAATTACCTTACATTGTGCCTAGCCATCATTCTGGTGGGGATTTTCTGGAGCAACGACTCCCAGCTTTTTTAATCCACGGAAAATGCAACTGTTCTAAAAAGAATGAAAAGATGCCTTAGCCATTAAAAAAAAAAAAAGAAAAAGTGTATTGTCTTGTACAGTACTACTGTGACAGGTCTTATTTGCAAATAAAAATGAGTTACGGTAACATGAATGTCTAATCTTTTTTTTTAGGGTTATTTTTTTGTCTGGATAAAATCATATATGCATATATTTCTCCCCTCCTCAAAATTAAACTCACTATTACTTTATTAATTGCCTTCTAATATCCTATGACAAAAGTGACCAAAGTTTGGGAGAAAACTTTTATTTAAAAGTGAAGAAATACACATGCTAGGAACATTGAGCTAAATGTTGTACATGAGCACACAACTGGATGTCTAAAGAGATTTTGAGTCTAAAAGTACAATTAAAGGCCCATGAGACTGATTAAGCATAAATAAAATAGAGAAAGGTAAAGGGAAAGGGAAAGCAAGAAAAAGGAAGGGAAAGGGAAAAGATGGGAGAGATCATAATACACAATAGTTCTTTTATATGGTCTAGTATGTGTGTATATAAAAAATGAATTTGTATTGGCAAACAAATATTTATGTGCAGAACTGAAAAAATGGATTCATTTATTTCAGGCAGTTTTTCAAAAATCTGTTTCATCACAGTTATCAATAGTATCATCCAACAAAATCTCCTTCCTTCAGATACTAGGTTAGAATTGTCTTGAAATAAATGTTTATCTTACATTATAACCCCTTTTTGATGTAACTATATTTGAAAGTTTTGTGGCACTTTGGATATTTTGGCAAGGTGCTAATAGTTCATAAAAATGTCAGTTGTTTCCCATTCTCAGCTTTATATTATCTCATGGGTTTTTTTCCTCTATTTCTCTTATCCTTTAATTTCCAGGCATTTTGTTCTAGATTAAAAATGTTTGTGTAGAACTTTGGGATAATTAATCTTGATGCTGAAAACATTTAGCATTTCCCTTAATAAATAAAACATGTGATGTGTCATTCCATTCTTAGAGTTTGATACTCTTGGGACATGGATGCCCTCACGTATGCCCAGTCAGCCAAAAATAAATGATTCATTCATGGGGAGGAAGGCTGAGTAGTCAGCAGATTTTCTGAGAGACAGGTGAATACTTAATATATTTTAATATTCTGCAGGCAGTACTATGAGATATTGCTTCAAGTATGTTCATTGACCTGGTCAGAGAGGTGGAGCTGCTGAATAACCATGGTGTGAATAGCTACAGGAAGCCAGCAGATCAAAGAGCTCTCC
The DNA here is from genome assembly GCA_034509425.1 of Eopsaltria australis. Lineage (NCBI taxonomy): Eukaryota > Metazoa > Chordata > Aves > Passeriformes > Petroicidae > Eopsaltria > Eopsaltria australis. The sequence goes on along the minus strand of JAVTVJ010000189.1, from coordinate 30,571 downwards.
ACTGTTTAAAAAGCTCTTCTCGGGAGAGAAATGAGTGGAGAGTAGGGTCAATTCTTAGATGTCACTCCTGTTGAGAACAGACAGTGATGGAAGAGAAGGCATCCTCTGGTGAAAGAAACCAAAAGGCTTTTTTTTTTCTCTTGTAGGGTCTGCTCAATGTTCCTTATTCTCTGCCAAAATCAAAACTTTGTATTGTGTCTTCTCTGTCCTCAGGCTTCATGTGGCTAATTTATTTCATTTTTTAATTGTTTATTTTTGGTACTGTGAAGCTTGGTGTCAATCGATTCGGTGTATAAATGCTAAGAGTGCTCCTTCTGGAAGGATGAAGCACAATGTTTTTGTACAGAGTTTCAGTGTCTCTCTTGTGTAGGTTCACATATTCTCAGTCTTGTACCTTCTTTTCCTTCGTATATGGGTGAAAAGGTGTGAGAAAAGAAACTGTGTTAAGTGAGAGAATCTGTTAGTAAATCCCCAGTATAGCTGCACAAAATGATCAGCAGCTGTAACCCAATTAAATGTAGCAATTTCACAGTACACTACTGCTCATCAGAGAGTATATACCGATATTCTCAGAGTATTCAGCCAAACCATTTTGTACCAGTGCTTGCAAACTTCTCCTCAGGAATATTTAACATTTGGCTAGAGCTCCTCAAACACAAAGGGAAGATTAGAGACAAGAGAAAAAGCAAAGGAACATAGTGCAAGGAGAGCCAATTAGTAAGTAAATCCACTCTGTCTCTTGAACACAAAGTAATCGCTTCACAGGTGTGCACAGAAAAAGTTGCAGTTATAACATAACTAGAAGGTTAACTATTTAAAAGGTCTTCTCAAAGAACATTTAGATTAGGGAGCTTTCTTCTTCAGTTCAAAGCTCCTGCTGCTGGTTTATGAGTCCAAAGTGAGGAACCAAGCTATTCCTTGTTTAATGTGATCATTTAATAGCTAAGGCATTTCTGACTTTGCTTTTATAGATATCATGGCTCCAATCTCTGCTGCTCTGAATGCTTTTTGCATGCCCATATATTTGTGTCACAAAAGTATTTGGCTACCAATTACTGGCTGAGGAAACACCCCCAAAATACTCTTGCAAGGTTGAGGTTAAACATTTCTCACCAATATGTTCAGTATGAGACATGCTGAGAGACATCTCTAGTATAATAAATGGTTTACAAAACAATATAACAACATTCATAGAAACTTCTGATTATAGGAAAGAAAATTTTAAAACCAATTTTGTTTATCAATTTTCTTTTACATTTGAAACTCTATATCTTACCTCCATTGGTGTACTGTGGTTATTGTCCTACTCATCTGCCAGACAATCTCAGGAAGGCTCAACCAAAGTGTGAAAAGCAGGACTCCTACTTTTGTCAATTAGTGAAAGAGACATTTTAAAGCCATATGCCTTCTTCTGTCCACATCTCCTGCTGAAATCACTTATTGGCAGTCATCTTGCAAACATGGGACTCAAATAGAAGACCTTATAATATTTGTGCAAATTGCAAATGTCTTCATAAGTTATATAGATACTATTCTCCTGTGCTTACAGTCCCTTAGCATATCTGTCTAGAACTGCAGCTCTCTGCGAAGACAAATCTGCAAAAAGCCTGTGATTATGTGGCATGATACCATATCTAAGAAAAAGACAGAAGAAAAGATCTCGGATCACTGCAGAGCTCTGTTTTCCACTCCAGTTTTCTGAGACAGAGATAAAGCAGTAACGTATTAAATCCTGTCAGAGCCTTGATTTCATCAGTGATGCTTGGTTGCTGCTTAATTAACACACTTTATGACATTCTGAACACCACATGAACCAGGAATCAAAATCTTACCTATGGGGTGATGAAACACCAGCAGACAGGGGTTCTGTCCTAAATTTTGTTTCTGTTGTGTCCTTGTTCCATAATCACTCATTTCTGTAAATAAATCACATAACACTCACTTCCCAATAAACTGGTATTTACCAGCCTGAGGTTATCAACACTACATTTTTTTTCTAATTTCTTTATGTCCATATGGTAAAGTCCTAGTATAAATTTTATTTTATCCTTTACAGACCTCAGTTTCAGTTCATTTTAAGTGACTAATTTGCCTAAATAGCCTTCAGTTTGACTTGGAACTTTTTCAGCTGAACATGGTAAGAAAATAAAAGAAAGTATATGATCTATTTAAATAATTACCCCTTAACATCTCCAAAACTATGCAGAATATTTTTCTAAGCAGCAATAATGCCCAGTACTCATTTTCTGCCTATTTTTGTCCTTTGTCCTCATTTCTGTAACTGAGCCCACTGTCATCTGGTAGAAATATTTACCAGTTGGATCTGAATTGGCCTGGTAACAGTGAGAACACATCTGGAGTCTAGACTCAGCGGCTCTATGGGCAGGGTCATATCTCTGTGCTCCATCAGCCCCAGCGCCTATTTCTGTTTACATAGGTGGTGTGCGGCATCGTCTGTTTCACTTGTCAGACACTGCCAGCCCCCCTCCCCTTCTCCCTGACCCTCCACCATCCCACCACTATCAGCTGGAGACAGGAAGCAGGGGACCACTGGCACACACAGTGGGAGAAGAGGGGGAAGAAAATCCCTGGGTCTCATAAAATCCAGCATTATCTGTGTATCTGAGCTACACTTCAGCTCCGCAGGATTTGGTTGAGAGCAGTACCTTTGTCTGATATGGCAGGAGGCTGCATCAAATATGCAAGGGACAGAGTAATCTCTTGATACATGAGGAAGCGTTCCCTAAAGTCTTTAAAAGCTCTTTTGGTTTGATTTTTTTTCTCCTCTTCTACTAATTGAAAGTATGCGCTTCAACCCCTTGGACTTCAAAATTGAAAGTGTTGTAATATTTACTGAGTACTGTTGTTTACCTGAAGAAAGGGACTGAAATAAGCTTAGAAAATATGTCATGGCAAAAACTATAGTCAAAAGAGATTGCTGTAACAAGAATTGTCTCATAACACCGAGATACTTAAATTTCTGTAATGTCTGTAATGAGATAGCTTGTGTGTGTTTGAGGATAAGAATTATGCAATACTTCATTAACGCCTCTTTAAAACTGTATGATAGGATTTCTTTTCATCACTCATTGAAAAATGAGTCAGTTCCAAAGAGTAGGAACTATCTCATCAAAATATTAGTATGTTGTGGTTGGTTGACCTTGGCTGGATGCCAGGTGTACACCAAGCTGCTCTATTGGTTCCCTCCTCAGCAGCATAAGGGTGGGGGTGAGAAAATAAGATGAAAAATCTTGTGGGTCAACATAAAGGCAGCTTAATAAACCAAAAGCAAAGGGCAAGCATGGAAGCTAAGGAAAACTAAAGATTTATTCTCTACTTCTGTGTTCATTTCTACTTCCTGAGAAGTAGGGGTTCTTGCTCTGGGAGACAAATACGAATGCTTCACACCCCATCTTTCTTCCCAGGCTTAACTCATGATTTTCTCTACCTCCTCCATCCCAGTGGTGCAGGAGGAAGGGGAGTGGGGACTGTGGTCACTTTGTCACACATTGTCTCTGACACTCCTTCCTCCTCAGGGGGAGGACTCCTCACACTCTTCCTGCCCCAGTGTGGGGTCCCTCCCACAGGAGACAGTTCTCTACAAACTTCTCCAATATGAGTCCTTCCCATGGGCTACAGTTCTTCATTAACTGCTCCAGAGTGAGTCCCTTCCATGGGGTGCAGTCCTTTAGGAACAGGCTGTTCCATTGTGGATCCCCCATGGGTTCCTGCCAGAAAATTGGCTGCAGTGTGGGTTTCTCTCTCCAAAGGGACAGAGGTCCTGCCAGGACCCTGCTCTAGTGTGAGCTTCCCACACAGTCACAGCCTCTTTGAGCAGTCCCTGCTCTGGTGTAGGGCCCTCCACAGGCTGAAAGGGGATGTCTGCTCCTCTATGAACCTCTATGGCCACATGAAGGGCACAGCTGCCTCACCAAGAGCTGCAGAGGAATGTCTGCTCTGGAGCAACTGCTCTTTCTCCTCCTTCACCAACTTTGATGTCTGCAGAGCTGTTTATCTCACGTATTCTCACTCCTCTCTCTGGCTGTTGTTAACTACATTATCCCAGAAGTGTTACCATCTTCGCTGATGATCTTGGCCTTGGTGGATGTGTATCAGAGCTGGTGGGTATTGGATCTGTTCAGAGAATCATTTATGAAAAAGACATAACCTGCACGAAGACAATCACATAGTAATGTGATGCCCACTTCTAGAGTCTGGTAGAGAAGGTGCACAACGCACTTTTGGGGCTTTGTCACAAGGAGGTGTGCATAGCTTGAGCTAAATGCTCAGACTGCTGGTGAGAGGAAGGTAGCACTTTAAATCTTATGTGGATTGGCAGTTTGGTCCTTATAACACACTCTTAAGTATAGTACTGTTGCTCTGAAAACAACGAGCAAATATTTATAAATACAAGATGATGTGTGCCTGTGTTTCATTCTGTAATGTGTAAGCAGGTCCTTCTATTGTTAAGAGGAATTCTGTTCACAGAGAGAAATAGCAGACAAATTTCTACAATCACACTTTTATCAGCAAACATAATCTCTTCTCTGAATACTTGGAACTAATCTGCTTGAATGGGAACACACACAGTTTTGTTAAAGGGGTGTGTGAGATAGTCTACTGTTTTTTGCATCAACATAATGGTGTTAAAGCTTTGCTTTAGTTTCTGGGATAGATTCTGTCATCACTAAGAGTTGTACAATCTCCTTCAGCGTAATGGGGCTGCACAAGGTTAATGAGTTGAAAAAGTTCTTGCAAAGTATTTTGGTATTGGTGATGTGGCAAAAGTCAGAAATTATCTTACTTGACTCAGTATGCAAGTAGTTGGCAGACCAGACAATATTTGTTTTTCTTTATTTAAAAGTACTTTTTTATCTCATAAACTCTGAATAAAATTTTGAAAAATGAGACTTGCTGGCTCTATTTGGTGCATGTTGGAGGTGGTGTTAATATATCTTTTGACTTTAATTGGAGCAGAGCTTAGCTAATGCCAAGTATTTTTGAGATGTCTCAATGTCACTTTAAAAGTATCACTTCTGAAAACATTTTTTTTTCAACAAAATGGTGGTGTTTTCAAAGCTGAGGGCCAAATATTGTCAAGTCTACAAAAGAATGGTATATTAGGTTTGAATTTTCCTTTCAAACCCTTTGGTTTGGAGAAAGTGACAAAACAAAGCTAGTTGGATCCTCCATAAAAGAGAAAACTTAATTCAGATCTTAAATCACAGATCTTGGATGTAATATTTTCCTATATAAAAAGGTGAAAATTGCTCCCTTTATGATACAAGTAATTAGTTTACAAAAATATAATGCCCAGAAATTACTTGAGCATGTTTTTACCATACATCATATCAGCACAATATTTCTATGGGTTTTTATGATAATTCCACTGTTGTATGTTAGGAAAGCACTCAAAGAATTACAGAAAGTAAAATAGTTAACAAGTTGTTTTTTTTTAATTTATACCTATATTACTGTAATTGACATAATATCATGTAGAGCTAGCTGAAGGAATATGATTCAGTTCACAAAGCTTAATTGTGATAAAGATCTCAAATTGTGAAATGTTAAGAAACACTCATTCCCTAAGATAGTTTTATTATTACCGAAAACACTGCCAGACTAGGCTAGAAAATAATTGGCTGCCAACAGAAAACAAAGCGGGATATATTTGAAATTGATCTTTTCACTCAGTCATTTGTATTCATCTGGTCACTGCAGATGGCGTTAATGACCTCACAGGTAACGTGATTAACTGGGCCTTGGTTATGAAGGCTCTGTGGATGTAGAGCTATCAATCTGCTCATTCTCATTGTCTTTTTCTTTCTATTGTTTTTGCAAGTGGCAATGAGATGCAAGCCCTATGAGAAGAAGCTGAATGAGCTGGGGATGTTTAACCTGGCAAAAAGGAGGTTCAGAGTGGACCTTATCACTCTCAACAGCTCCCTGAAATGGGGGTGTAGACAGATCTCTTCTTCCAAAAAGTGACAGGATAAGAGGAAATGTCCTGAAGTTCCACAGAGGAGGTTTAGACAGGGTATTAGGAAAATTTCTTTGCTGAAAAGGTGGTTGGCCATTGCAACAAAGTACCCAGGGAAGTGGTGGAGTCCTTGGAAGTGTTTGAAAAACATGTGAATATGGCTTTTGGGTACACTGTGGTGAATGATTGGACTTGGTGACCTTAAGGGTCTTTCTCAATCTAAATAATCTTATCATGGAATCATGGAATTAATTTCTCGTCTAGCATAGAAATTATGATTCTATGATTCTAGGTATTAGAAGCTCTCAGGATCAAAACCAGCTCTTTAACCTCTGAGTGAATGAAGAAGAACTAACTTCCTTCCTTCCTGTTTCCACAATGTCACAAATATTCCTTTCACTTGAAAGCACCAAATTTTGACTCTTTATTTTCCTCCCCCTTGTCCTATGATAAACTCAGAGTAAGAAACATGCTGTACTTTTTGAACACACATTGAATGGAGGCGTTAGAAGATCATATATATATATATATTCACATATATATGCAGCATGTCTCAAAATCTTCCCAGGGAGGTGAAAATATACTTTGCAATGTGTGAAGGTAAATTTTTTGAAAGATCCCATGGTCAGATTTTTTTGCTTGATTCTGACAAAAGGCCAACATTTCTGAAGTACTCATGGAACTTTGCAATACTCATTGCAACATCTGTGGGCAGGTTTTTTAAAATGATTGGCACCTAGGGTGCAGTTAATGCCCCAGAGTCTGGCAATCTGTTTTGGCATTAAAAAGAAAACTGAGAAGTTTAGAAATCACTCAGGAATGAAAGAAACACTGAGAAACTGCTAGAAAGTATAGACTGCTTATTTTGAGTAGCAATGAAAAGTTACCTTGATTGCCTTGCTACTTCCCAGAAAAAGGCTGTCTATAAAAAAATGGAGTTATAATTATTTGATAGAAGTCGAGGTGGCATGAAACTACTAAAATTAAAAGCCTAAACCAGAAAACAGTAAGTAACATTTCATCGGGAATAACCCCTTGGTGGTGGAGCTGCTCAGTTACAGCATTGGAACCTCTGTGGTGCGTCTTTGAAAAGCGAGCTCGGGTAATATGTCTGCAGCTCTCAAATGCTTGGAAAGCATTCAGGGGCCACAAAGAGAGTGGATAAAAAATATGCTCAGAGTCCCAGGTGTTTTGCTGATGCAGCTGACCACCTTCAGTCAAGTTATTCCATCAAACACTTTTTCCTGGTGTCCTAACCTCTGCTTCAAACTCTGTGTATTTTATCACATGAGCAGCATGTATGAACAGCATTGGGGTGAGGCACACAAGGTCAGAGGGTCAGTGGGAAGGGCCTCTCATTGTTTAGCTTTCAGGAAAAGAGGATTAGAATAAAAATTTGACAAAATTGAGAACTTTGAAAAGAATAGCCATGAGCAGTCAGATTGCAAAACTTTTAGTGATCTCGTTTGATCAAAGTCAAAAGAATCCAAAAAAATTACAATGAAGGGTGGAAGAAGGAAACAGTGACTTTCTAACTTGATGGTCTCAACATAGTAGGCACGTTTATTGCAAGGCCACCATTGCAAATCTGGCTCAGCTAACAAGGGTGAGAAGTCATAGCCATGTCAAAACTGTTTATTCTCAGAAATTACATGAAGTGAATCATAGGTCTCAGTCACATTTCTGTGGCCAAATTCCTCTGCATTTGAACATACCCTCACAGTGGACAGCACATAGCACTTGGCACACTCCACACTCCAAATAGGATACAAGGACAATATTGGTATGGTAACTCCGAGAAGTAATCATATATTCCCAGTTTTTCCTCAGTCTGGCAAAAATGGAAAGAAGCTTGAAGTCAAAGCACCCTAAAGGAATGAACTTCCCCAAAGACTTCAAATTACACTGTTGTTATTCTGGCAATTTTTACTGTGGATAAATTAATGAAATGGAGAGGAGGTTGTGAAGATAGTGGATGTGGCCATAATTTTGGCCTGCTATGGAAAGTGTGGAACCAGATGTGAAAGTTAATGTAGAAAAGGAACATTGAAGGAGTATAAACAGATGGCAAATAAAATAAGACCTTTCTGTCTCATATTTATGAAGAAGTCACATGTAAGAAAATGAACTTCTAAGAACCCACTGTGAGCAATGAAATAGGAGAGTCTGGAAGAAAGAATCTGGGACTGATCCTATTAAATAAACTCCAGTGTCAAAGAGCATCGTGGGATGTATTGCTCAAGAACAATAAATCCTATCACAAAGATTTCTGCCGCCAAGATTTAGTATCTACAGTATGATGCACATACTGCTGGATTACCTCTAGCCTGCAGACCAGCTGATAGTTCTGTGTAAAAAGGATTTTTTTTTGGTCATCATATCTACTGAAAAGACTTACCTTCCATCAAAAACATTTGAAATTCAGTCTTTCTCAACCAGCCATCACTTACTGTGTACAGTTTTCCCTTAGGATTTTCTTTCCTTTACATGGTAAAGGGTCCTGGTCCAGAGTTCTTGCTCTCTAATTGAATAATCACCTACTGTAATTTAATTCAGATAAGAAAAGTATTAGCTTATTCTGAATTAAAGGTGATATAGTGTTTCTACCACAACATTATTTAAAAAAAAAAATTAAAAATTAATGATGATTCAAAGCATGAGGGAGGCCTTATTTTAATATTTACATGCATGTTGATGCTGCTGTAGGGAACGACAATGTACTTTTGTAACTCAAAGGCCAAAATGAGCCCACAGCATTTTAAATTTAACTGATGAGAGACATTTACATTGCATTTCTTTACCCACATGTAACTCCTTTAACTGTATACATTCTGGTAGAAGAAAAATACATGTGGTAGAAATTCTTTGTTGAAATAGCACGTCAATTATTACAAAGTTATAAATGCTTTAGAAATGAATTACTGTCTAACATATGTTCATTCAAGGCTCTGAGTTGAAAAAGGTAGTAAATATGCTGCATGAAGAATGATCATGAATATAAAGAAAGAAAGATCTGGACATAATTACCTAGTTCAATTTTAACTTTTCTCAGTAACTAAATACAAAACATCTCAATTTACATAATCCACAAGTTTTTATGTTTGCACAAAATTGTTACGATTAAAAAAATATCCAAACTCTGCAAAAGGTGTTTGGCTGTATGAATGAGTAATAATTTTTCATAATTTGTTTCATTACAATGTAAATATTATGAATATTTCCTTTAATTAAGCCAGTAGTTTTAAAAGAAATTCTTTGATCCACTAGTATGTCAAAGGTCCTGTTTCCCAATGATAAAGTGGCAAATGACAACATGCTGTGTAGAAAGAGCGGTCTTAATCTTTATTAAACATCAGAGGACACAAGCACTGAGCTTGCTGTGGTGGTTAATATACATTTTAACTACAGTTTATTTCTTTCTCCTGATATTCCTCAGTAAAAACTCTTTAATAAGTATAACTTTTCACTTAAAATTTTTTTGATTTGGCCTTTCCCCCACCCCCCCACCCTAATACTAGAAAGGTTAATGTCTTAAGCATGTGGTCATCTGTGTATGGGTAGATGGTATTGGAAAACCAGGGAAATATTTTGTCTGGAGCCATGTCACTCTTCAATGTGTGTGCTTCTGGGTAAGCTTCCCTCTAAACTCATTATGAACAAACAGCAGTGCCTCAGTAAGTCTTACACTTGCTTTTTCCTTCAGCTGTTTGGTTAATACTTTCTCCCATCCATGACAAGTGCTGCTTGGCTTATCTGGTAGAACCAGGCACTCAGACTTGTCCACCAAATACAGACAAGGATCAGACTTCAAGACCTACAGCAACTTTCCATTGTTCAACAAGTTTAATTCTGGGGAGCTAAAAACCTTTCTAGAGGCAGATCATTCTCCCACAATACTTCTTCTCTCTTCCTCCTTTCTAAAGAGTAATTGTCATTGTTATCAGTGAACTAAACTTTTGTTCACTCACATAATTTCACAATTGAAAATATAATAAAAATAAATATAATGCAGATATAATGGAACCCTGCTCTTACAAATAGCTTATCACTATAAACAAATATATTTATTTTAAAATATATTGTATAATACACTTCACAGAGGATCATAAGTCTTGGAAATAGAATATTGAATATTTCTTTTAGAGATAAATGGAAAATACCCTAAACTATGTACCTCAGACCTCCAAACAATCATACATTCTCGAGTGTTCTACAATGTTTGATTAACAAATTTTCCCATCCTTCTAGTTTTTTTACAAGCTTCTTCACTTCTGGTTTCTGTCTGGAACTAGAAAAGCAAGTACCCAAATACCACAACAAAGACTGCTCAAGATATTTCAGGCTTGATTTAGAGCAGGAAATATTTAGATTCTTCTAAGGTTTCCAGTTAAATTTGCAAATACAAGAGTATTCAGATAAGCATCTGAGCTGACTCGTGCTCTTCTGAACTGAACACAAATGTGAAAACTCTAGAATTTACCCCCTTATAGCCAATAAGGAAATCTATTTATGGGACAATTCTGTATTGGTATCATGTAATGGATTGCTGGATTGCATAATCCCTAAGCATTGCTTGCGTGTAGCACAACGTATTCTGTATTGACTTACAGAAAATACACACTGCATACTGAAGCAATTTAAGAAATATATTTATGAGAATATTGGAAAAAGTCTTGTCATATGTATACACAAACATCTATGATTAGATTGGGCCCTTAAAATACACTTCAGCATTCAACATTTGTGGTAGAACAAGATTACACTGTTTTGGATCATTACTGCATATTTTTTTTCTAGGAAAGAAACAAATAACTTTTTCAAAGAAAGGAAATGATTGTAAACATTGGCTGTTTATCACACTATGGTATTTGTTTTCCTTATGGCATTTGCATAATTTCCTAAGCAAAGAATGGCAAGCATTGCAAGAAATAAGATGAAATACACATAAGCACCTTCTTTAAATGCTTATCTGAATATGACCTGCATGACTTAGAATTTTTTATTCAGCTTTAGGTCCCGCTCAAATCAAATCAGTCTAACTTTTACTGCAGTTTTAGTATTTTGATTTTAAATGATTAGAGATTGTGTTTCAGGGAGTAGCTGAAACTAGGCATATCTGTACTAAACAGGTGTTTTGGAAAACACATACAATAATATTGTTTTTTGAACCAAGATAGTTCCCTTGACAGAAAAAGTGTATCTGGAGGAGAAAGGGAGTAATTGGTGATTGTACAATGTGACTTGAATCCAGGATTCACCAACTCACTGGGCAAAACTTTGGAAGAGATTTTAAAGACATTTAGAGAAGGACAGCACTTAACTATCTGGAAAGATGGTTAAGAAAGGTTGGAAAGGATATCTTGATGTGTGTAAGTGGTTAATCTCTATCTGTATGTATGGAAGGAGAAAAACTCTTGTGTCCAAACAGATCATAAGGCAGCTGAAGTTTGTTTATAGTATTTTGCCTTTATCTTCATGTGAAATTCAACTTCTAATGCTGAAGCAGAAAATCTGCAACATGAAATGCTAAATGGAAAGGAATTAATAAACATGTGCAGATTCTGTTAGCAGTGTAGAAAACAGTTCTTTACTGGATGCAAGAATGTTAAATACAAAATTCACATAGCAGATCTTCAAAATGGTCAGAATTTTAAAGCAGTTATGAGACACTGAGAAGTTACTCTAGATGATGGAGAAGACTAAGGAAAAAGACAGCTCCCCACTGGGATATATATGCAGCTCATTTATTTACCCTGAAAACATGCCAGATATCTCAGAACAGGCTGTAAGTTAACTAGCTTAAGAAATTTTGGCTACTGAACTGCTAAACCTCACATTTTGAAGAGATTAAGTTATAAAATCAAATAACTGATCTTTGAAAATGAGTGGGATCCTATGAGGATGCCTTGAAGAGCAAAGGAACCATTAAAAGCTTGATGACCTATATATAATTTCCTTGAAACACAAGAACAATCCACCCTACTGTAAAATAAACCAGCTGGACTGAATGGGGAGCTTAAAATGAATTCAAAAGCAGACTTGAAGAGTTGAAAACCGGAGAAGAGTAACTAAGAAGGAATATAGCATCACCCAAACACTTTGGGAGAGTTAGGAAAGCCAGACCTTGGCTAAGTGGAAGCTGGTGAGGGATGCAAAGGTCAATATGAACGGCCTCTATGGGGCTTCCTATCAGTGAAGAAAACAGTGGGGCAGGTGTAGAGCTGCTAGTGAATACTGCAGGCAAGCTCAAGAGGGCAGGGAAATGAATGAGGTGCTCAGAGCCGTCACAGAAAAGGTCTTTCCTTAGGCCTCTTGCATGCCAAGTAAAATTTGTGGGAGATAGAAACACATTGCATCTTTGGAGAGGGTCACCTTAGGGGTACTTAGGTGAGCTGATCACACACATACACAAGTTCACAGGACCTGACAGGATGCATATGAGCATGTTGAGGGAACTTAAAGGCTAATGGCACTTTGTGTTTGATAGAAGGGCTGGTAAAGTCTTCACAGAGATAGCGTGAGTGAGGGAAACACCAGGCCAGGGGAGTGAGACTGATAACTGGAGGACACGACTGGGACAGTCCGTGCAGACACACCTCAACAGGCTCCAAGAACAGGAGCCTCATGAAGTTCAACAGAAACAAGCATTAAGTTCTACACTTGGGAAAACTGTGCACCAATACAAACTGGAGACTGGCTGCTCATCAGCACTACAAAAACAGTACCTGAGAATCCTTGTGGACCCAGATTAAACCAGTTCAGTTCTATACTCTTGCAATGATGAAAACTAAATCCAGCCTGGTATATATCAGCAATAACTTGGTAATCCATCACTAGCACTGATATAAATACATTATTATTTTTTACTTATTGTGATTGCTTACTTCAAAACTTTTAGGACATTACTTGCTTCTCTGAAGATATATTTAGTTGTTGTATCAGATCACGTATTCACAGATAACAATCTGCATGTGGTTCAGAAAACAGATTAATTAAGGAGTTTCAATATGTTCTCATCAGTGATGATCCTGCTTCAGTTTGGCACCCTGATTAAATTTTAAAGCACTTGATGAAGCATCCATTTGTGCTCCTGAAAAGTGGTTTTCTGTTCTGCCCCTCTGTATAGACCAGCCTGTGCATGTGAAGGGTCTTCTAGAACTGCTCATATATATCAACTGTACATTATCTGCCTAAAGAAATGGACTGTGGCCTAAGATCAGTGTAAGAAAGTAGAAAATGGGCTACATTGCCTCATAGAGTAACTCTGGTCTGGTTTTATTCCTCAAATTCTTTCAAAAGTATTGAGACATTAAGAACAGTAATTTTGAGCAAAGTGCCTAACTATAGCTTACCTTTCTCTAAGGAAACTTTAGTTATTAACAAAATGAAACAATGAAATCTGTTCTGCACAGATATTAGCTTTTTAAAAAAGCAAAGGTTTTTTAAAGCAGGAAAATACCTGAAGGTGTTGAAGCTACTGCAGCTATTCTCATGCTGAAATTAAGCACTTATTTAAGTGTTTTACTGGCTTTATCCTATTGAACACTATTATTCAGTTACATATTCAAAGAAAATGAAAGCAGAGATGAAAAATTTTCCTTTACATTGCTAAATACAAGAAAATAACTGAGTGCCTACTCCTGAAGAGATGTTAATTGGCTGTTCTTTTCACAAGAGTTAAACTTGAGCAAATACCAAATTTCCAAATCCAGCTGAAAGGCAAAAGAAACAGAAATGTTATGACAGACAGAAAACTGCTGTCCAGGCTGGTAGCCAGGCCACCTGAGACCAAACAGGAACAGCTGGAAGCCAGCAAAAATCATTACTGCCTCAGTAGAGTCACAGCCATGTATTGCAGAAATGGAGCATGAATAGTACAGGAGGAATCAGTGAGATATAGTTGAATTACTGGAGAAATCTCAGATAATTCTTGAAAGAGGAGAAAAAGTTGAAAACGTGATTTATTTTTTTTAATGGTGGAAGTATAAGGCATGCTATATCCTTTTCAGAAGCATCATTATAAATACCAGGAACACTGAAATTACCAGTACAAATTGCTTCCAGCTGAGATTGCAGCCTACCCAGCCCTTTAATTTCTGAGTCATGACTATTCTAACAAGATACGCAGTGAATTTAAATTGCACCTTGATGGCAAAATGTTATAATCTCAGAAATATATTGATCCCTTAGATGAATTATGTCATAATAGCAAAATGTTGCTATCTAAAATTATTTAAGTTTCAGAATGGAGTTGAAAGGGTTACATTTTAATGCTGATGTTACTACACTACTGGTGCTACTGAGACTTTGATCATAGCAATGTGAACTGTACATTTTTCATACCACAGTAAAGTGATTGTGCATTTAATGAAAGGGAATCTTCTATTTTTACTTTTAAAAATGCTGTAATTGAAACTTTTTGGCCACTACTGCTATAGATTGAGTTATTAGACTCTGCCTAACACCACTTTCGGACTGTCGGGAGGGAATTAATTTCACTGAATGCTGGACCTCCATGCTTGCATCTGAGGACTGACCCCACACTCCCCTTCTAATGAAAGAAAAACACACGACAGCTTGTCCACTGTGTTTAGTATCTATTTTTATTTGGGTTGAGTACTTGTAGAAGCATCTTTCTTTTTCTACGAACTTAGTGCTTGTTTACTTATCTCAGTCACAGATTCAGTGATATTGATGTGTTATCATGTGATAAATCTGCTTCCACAGGGTTTAGACAAGCAGCTCTTATGCTTATTGTACATTATAGGTGCTTACATTTGGTGAGATAGATGCCACTACATATGCTGAAATCTTAGTGAGAAATTCAGCTCATTTAATATAATTCACATAATTCAATTATCAGTTACCCTAGGGCACCCAAGCCAATGTGTATTTCTTCCTCTGTTCAAGGACCTAAGCAGAGGCATTTAGATTTGTCTCTTTGTATAGTCTTTTTTATTTACCACATGTACATATTTTATGGTTTAGGAAAAAAATGATGGCAGCAGAGAAATATATTTTTGTCAGTCAAAGCTGCTTAATCTAAATGAAAGAGCTCTTGGCACTGTAGTCAATGGACATGGGATTGTGGGAATAAGGTCAATCCTTTTTCACTTTTGTATTCCTGCTGAAATGTCCATTGTATTTCACTGAAAGTAAAAATGACACACTGCAAAGTGATTGGATTGTCCCATGAAATACAGCAATCCACAGCATTGCAATTTTTTTCTTTTTCATGTTGCCCCAAACTGCAAGAAAAAACATTGCTTTCAAAAAAATAATACTAACCATTCTCAGCAGTTTCTTAGTAATGGAGTCTCCTTACATTTCAGGCTTTTAATTCTGTTTTGTTTCTTCCATTGAAGAGATGGAAAAAACCCTAGATCAATTCAAACTCATTTTTCAAAAGCACTCACTTCCAAAGCAGAAACAAATTACCACCATCTCTCTGAGATTTAATTGCTTTCGCTCCAGAAAAACACCCCTCTCCACAGAGGAATGAAGCAAAAGAGAAATGCTAGATGCACCAGTAAAGAATGAGTGGGTTTGAGTTGCTTTTTTCTTCTCCTAAATTAAGTTAGGGTTACTTGTCCGTTAATATACAGCAATTTGCACATCATGAAAAATTCAGCACTTCCTTGATTAAAATTGGGACTGAACTGTACTGTTCACCTATACACTTCCAAAGGAAGGTGCTTTTGCAGGGGAAAAAACATTAGAAAAAGAAGCAGAAAAAAGAGAAAGGGAGAGAGGAGAGAGAGGAGAGAGGAGAGAGAGAAAAGAAGCCAGGCAGAAAGCAAGAAAGTGAGAAACTGTGCCTGTGTGAGAGAAAGTGAGAAGGAGGACAAGAAGGAAAGCAGGAAGGCAAAGAAGCAAGAAAGAAATAAGATCTAAGTTGCAATAGTGGTGTATCTAGCATGAAATAATGGGCCAATCATGTGTAACATAAAGAAGCTCAAAGTAATGGGGTTTGGTGGGGTCAGAGTAATGATTTTTTTTTCATGTGAGATATTGTTCTTGAAAGTGACACTGAGCTATAGTAGGCAATGGTAGGAAAGGAAACATCTTGTTTACGAATGTCAGCCAGCAATTAGCATCATTTAAAGAATGGAACCACAACTGCTGTTTTTTGTTAGCTTCGAAAACCCATGTCTTTCTTGTGGCCACGTTTTAAGAGGCAAAGTAGACAGCAAGACTCTGAAACCAGTTCATAAATAGTTGATTTCATATTTTAAAATCTTGCCTATAACTGTCACCCCCCTCGCGTGGATCACAGATGGTGAAGAACTAATTTGTTACTGTTTGATAACGGCTTTTATGTATCAAAGCGCTTATTTACTACTCTGTGGGGGGAAATGACAGACTAAAAGCAATTATGTGTTTTTCTTTCAGTTTTTCTTTAACCACTATGCTCTTTGGCTTTTTTTTTCCACTCCCGACATGTTTCTTATTTGAAATATAGCATTGTGAATCTTTTACATATGTTGGTTCTCATTTAACCCTCTTTCTGGGTTTTCAAGAATGCATCTGGCCAGGCAGATCAACTGTAATCTTTCATGATTGTTTATAATGGCCCAGTGATAAGTAATAACACTCAGGGGTGTCTCCCGGTAACAGCGTATTACATTTCAGTATTAAAAATGCAAATTGGGACTTTGCTTTTGAAGATTGTCAGGAAAATGTTTCAAGAAGGTAGAATAGCTACCAGGACGCCTGCGAGTGAAATCACCCCCTCTTCCCCCACCATGTGGGGCCTCCTGCCTGCAGGTTTTCTGAAGGAGCCCCTCACCCCCTCCTTCCCCCAAAATAAATAAATAAGTGAAGAGACTTTCCTCTGTACATGGTATTAAGTAACTGATGTTAAATCTCTGGTCCTGGAAAGTCGTGAACTCCTGCATCTTTCAATTTTTTTTCTCTCAGTGGTGATATGCAAACTGCTCTCTTGGTGTTGCCACCAAGAACGATTTTGCTGTGGGTTGTGCTTTCTGGTGTTGCATGGCAGCAGAGCTGATGGGGATGAGGGAATAGTTTCTGCACATATATTTATTTAGAATAAACAAAAAGGGTTCAAATTTGGTGATGACCAGGGATGATTTGAGGGTGAGTTTCCTTAAAATAAAACAGTGGACCTGCTTGTGTGACTAAAGTTGAGGAAGTGCATAAACACCATGGTGAATTTAGTCATTAGTGTAGAATTTTTCCTACTGAATTACGAATTAAATTTAAAGGCAAAAAATTCTATTATAGATAGGAAATTTCAATATGGCAATGCAATATCATAATAATGGTTATAGGCTGAAAGAAACATTGTCTATTGCTGCTAAAATCAATTGGAATTTTCCCACTGACTTAAATGAAAGAAGGAATAAGTCACTATGGAAAAACCCATGGAAAGATTACAAGCTTTTATTTGTCTCATTACATCCTTTAAATTACCTCCTGGCTCTCTTTGCCAGTTTTACCCTCCTTTTCTTCTTCCATATTATAGCCACCTGGCATTAGGAGATGCCTGTTAATGTCAGTAGGACTGCTTGGGGAGCAATAAACTCAACATGAGGAGGGACAGAAAGTTTTTGCCAATCAAGCATATACAGAGCATATACTTCCTTACTCTCTGAAGCCTGCCTTATAGTCAAAGCTTAGACCACCAAGAAAAAAAAAAAGAAAAATCAAGGAAATGCAGGAGAACAGAAAAGGAGAATAAAAGGACAATGGAATTTAGGAAGCTAGTTTAAAGCCTGTCCTGTTTAAAGATGAAATATCATAATATATCCTTTATTACAACCAAAATATGGGAGTAGCACTTATTTCAATGCTTTAATACCAGAAAGCTTCTATAGAATCCATAAATCACTTCCACATGTTTTTGAATAAACCTCTGTCCTGCATTGTAAAAATTGCTTTCTCAGGACACAGTTTGAGTAAGGTCAGCAATCCTTCCCTCCTCTTGTGTGACTTTCTCAGGGTGAAATTCACCCCTGGCAGTTGTCAAGAAAAAGACCTGTGTCGCTGAACTCCTGCCTAAGCCAATTGATTTCCAGTGAGAGCTATATTTAGGCTAATCAGGTCCACTGTGTCTGGATGTGGCAATGAAATAGCTGAAGCATGCTCTATCAGGCCCCATTTGAAATTGCTGGCCCAAGTGTGCCTGTCATTCCTGCTGTATTTCAGACTCTCCATCATTTTGATAATTATACAGCTTGGAAACTTTTTTCTTTTTATAGTCTTTGAAACTATAATGAAGTCTATGGTGCTGCCAACCCAAACCATCCAAAAATCTTGAATCAGGCTTGAAATAATCATGAGATTGGCCTGAAAATCATACAACTGAATGTACTTGGCTTCTTTTATTTGCCTTCTGGTTTTGAGTGTTTAGGGTGCAATGGGGTCACATTTGCAGGGTTTCCTCTGCCTCTGTGTGGGCCAGAAATGCAACCTTTTTATAAGACAACTGAAATTCCTTGGGTATTCACATGACTCCATGAGCTGGGATTTAATGGGGGTGTGTGGGGGAAATCCACTCTGTTTGGGCTTGTGATAAAATTGGAAGTCTTGGCATTACAGAGCGTCTCACATTCAAAGTTTGTTTATAAGGGGAATATAGTTCTATGGAGAGAGAGAACAGAGTTTCCTTCTGTTCTCTTCTGACTTGAGAGAAATTCCTCCCAAAGGGTGAACTTCACTTCTCAGAGCCAGCACAAGGCCTATTCAGCATCTGAAGTGATGCATAGACCTGGCTGTGGCTCTCTTTGCTTAGATTTACTTCATGCTACATTAAGAGAAGCTGCAGAAGTTATTGTAGCTGAGATAATTTAACATTCACAAGTAAAAAAGAAATTCTTTCTAAAACTGCCTATTATCAAGGATTTGGAGGCAAAGTTTAAAACAATGGGATACAGAACTGAAAGCACTTGTGAAAGAGAATGGAGGAGGCCCTTAAAGCAGGGAGAGAGCTGGGGATGGAAGTATATGAGCTTTAGAACATTTGGTATAATTAAAGATAGGAATCCAATCTTAAGACAAGTATTTGTGGAGTAGGAGGCATTTTTAGAGATGCAGGTAAGAGCATCACCTGGAAACTTTGCATGTAGGACCAAGATATTAAAGATGGGATTCATTGTATCAGTTATAAATATCTAAACCCCAGGAAATTTAAAGTGAGATTCACCCTATCCACCATCTACACATGTGCTAGCTCTTTGGTAAGCAATGAAAATTATTAGATACTTCTGGAGTGCAGTTCTTCTCATTCTCACACAGATATTGTTGTGGTCTCAGTTTGCTTATTTGAGTTTCTGGCCAAATGCCAGCACACTTACCAACATTTACCTGATTTTTGCTGTGAGATAAGGATTAGAAGTAGGCAAAGCAGGCTCAAACTTTGAAGCATATAGATAAAGTTTATTAATAAATCTAAAACAAGGGGGAAAAACAAGAAAAAAACAGAACAAAACTTTCAGACCACCTCTCCTCCCCTCACCTCTTCACTTATTGCCCACTGACAACACACAAAAAGACAACACTTTGACTTTCAGTCAGTTTACCCCCCTCTTTTTTTAGTTCATTTAGGGAGAGAAGTCTCTTTTGCTTATACCATGGACTCTCTGTAAGAAAATACAGTTTTTATGGTTTTAAGCCTCACAACTAGCAGCCACCTGGAAGGAAAACCTGCTTGCTGTGGAAGATCCCTCCCACACCAGTAGCCTTCTCACAGCTACTAACAGTGGGTCATGACAGTCCAAGGGGTTCCGTTTTAAGGATGAACATTTCTATTACAGCAGCAAAGAAATCCCCCTCTTTGTTACTGGCAACACAAGTTCTCCAGCACTCCCCAGGGCAAGGGACAGCTTACAGCTTCTTCTCTATCTTTAGTCAAGCTTTTCATCAGGCTGCACTAATTTCAGGTTGTCACCACACAGGTGCCTTGACTCACTGGCTGCAGTTACAACATCACATCCCCTCTTTTTCTCATATATTACGGGGCATATATTAGCTTGGTCCCAACCATGGTTTCACAAATGGATTTCCAGTTTCATTATTGAAACACTTCTCATGCTCCTCCCTCTAGGTGTTGGCTGTGCTTCCTTCACTGACTGTAAAGTCTCTATGCTGCACTCCTATAAATGTCCTCACTTGTTCTTCTCTCTGTGCAGGGAAGGATGTGTGTCTGGAAGTTTAGTTGGGCATGAAGAGGGTTAATCTATCTATCTCTCTCTCTCTCTCTCTCTCTGGCAGTGTGACGATCACGTGGTCTTTGCTGGGTTGTTCGAAAGGTCCGAGCTGGATGGCAGAAGCTCTCAGAGTCTCTGTGCCTGGCTCTGCGGAGCTGGCTTGGCCCGGTGGGACCGGCCCGGCCCAGGGTGACAGAATAGGGCCTGGCCTGGACTGGATGGAGCTGGCCCAGCCCCTGCCTGGCCTGGAGCAGGGGCCTGACCCTGTCTCATGCAGCTGACATGTCAGCCTGGCTGAATTGTATCTGTCAAGAGCTCAGGCCGGGTCCTCCCCCATACCCAGCTCCGGCTGCACGGCCGCTCCAAACCTCCCTTTCCTCCACCGCTCCCTCTGGGGGAGGGGGCAGCGGGGGGGAAGGCCCAATCTTACTGGAGAAAGAGCAGGGAGCTGCTTCTCTCTGGAGAGCAGGAAGGCCAAGAGGAAGAACCCTAAAGGATCCTCTGCTTACATATGATTTTTACTTGGAGGCAGATCAGCCTTTAATTGGTTGGCATATACATCCATACTCAAAACTACCTGGTATTGGTTCTCTCTCCCAGGAAGGAAGTTGTATCTCTCCCTGCAGGGTAGGTCACTTCCTAGATTTTGACCCCTCCTGACTAACCCAGGACAGATATCTAGAACAGACTGGAAAAACTGCACCATAAAAATGCCTTCTTATTTCCGTTGGCTGTATAGGAAACTCAAATTGATGGATTTTAAGAGGATTAGTTTTTATGTGGACTATTGGTAGTGTAGAAGTCTAAAGTCAAGCATTTTTTCGATGTTTTGCTTAAGAATAATCTTACCTGGCACTTTTTGAGCAGTTCAGGATATGGCTGTAAATGTTCTTGGTGCAGCAATATGTGTGTGTGTGTGTGTGTGTATGTGCACATGCACAGGGTGTTTGGATGTTTTTTGTGAATGTTAATGTCTAAATGGAGTTTAGTGCTGCTCCTGGAGAAGACTACATTGAACAAGACTAAAGTGCATGAAGAGGGAGATGAAGGTATGGCTTGGAGCCATTCATGCTACATGATAAATGTCTAGATAAGGCACAGGGGTCATACTCTAGGATCCTCAAGTACAAACCAGTTGCAGTGTCCTAATGTCTCAGATCAATCGGTAGTGCTTTAAAATAGTTTGTCTAGTTTTGCTTCTCTTTTGTGACTAGCAACACCTTTAAGTAATGCACCATTAGTGTCTCTTAATCCCAGTTGTGTATGCCTTAAAAATTGGCAGAATGTTTTCAGTCAAAAGGTATCACATTCAATTTAAGTACAGGATTTACACTATGCCAAGCCAAGTACTCTTTGCCAGCAATTTGACATCCTGAACAAATAAGGTTTGAATTCCTGCTCTGAAACAGGAAAAGGATCATTTAGTCTGTTTGAATATCATTTAGAGTAGGATAGCTTTATTTTTTTGATGCAGCAGTAGTGTCAAGAGTGGATTCTGACAGATTTATTGAATTGATGGTTCCATGTTAAGCATACAGCTTTAGATACAGTTTAAATATATATTCAATCTTTCTATGAAATTTAAGTTATGAAAATACTCTATGATAGATAGATTAGAAATGCAGCATAAAATACATGATAACCAAAGTTTCTCAGGGTAGTTTTTCCAGCACAGCTATGACTGAGGTTATGAACTAGGACAGGGGAGATCACACATGAAGAAATAGATCCACAGAAAGATGCAGGTATTTATTTGCCAATTTTGTCATAGAAGTCACACCTCATGTTCTCAGACCTTGCCTTTTGTCTTTCCTCTGTTGCAGTTCTTGCCCATCTTTTGAGACACAGTGTTTCAGTCAGTAAAATTTCTTCAGTGCATTAATTTCTGCTGCAGAGAGAATAAAATATTGACAGTTCTAACTGCTCTAAATAACCCTAACCTGAGCACGTGTCTGTGGAAAAACGGGACAGGAGATAGACAGTGTAGTGAGAGTATGTCCTTGAACCTGAAAGTAGTATACTTTTATTAATGTGACAATCTGAGATAATAAGAGCTGCCTCTTAAAGAGGGTCATCAACTTTAGGTAGGGCACCTCACCAACTGACCTTATTGTTTCTGTTCTGAGAGTTGGCTTACTTACAGCTGCCTTGGGTAGCTCTGTCAGGAGCTCCACCAGGAAGAGGTGTATGGATGCTCTTAGTGTCCAACCACCAGGTGAGAGAAAAAATAGAGGAATTAGGTGTTGAGTGCAGGGGACAGCACATGGTGAGCCAGGCTCCTCTCCTAATGCTCTGCACCTCAGAGTGCCAGCTATGGACTGACTGATAGGTAGCACCCTTACATGGTGCTACAAACCTAAATGTCCTGCTTCCATGGCTGGAGGGTGGGATGTTGCCATCAGCATTGTCGAACAAGGTGAGGTGATGAGACGGGGATTCAGACTGACAGGAGACTACTTTTGCTTCTGTACATGGATGTAAGACTCTGTCCCATCTGTTATGCCCCTGTCCTCTCAGCAGGTTTAGGGGAATCTTACATTTTTAAAGAATCCATAGAAAATTTCCCTAATTTTTTTAGCCTGAAAGCACTTAAGAACAAAATATGAAGCCGAAGTCACTAGATGTTTACTATCAAAGACAACCTGAAATATCACATTTATCACAAACACTGTGTAACCCATGTTATATTAAGAAAATATATACTCAGCCCTCAAATTTACCCTTTTTGCATTGTACTGGTTCTTTAGCAACATGGATTTCTTTGCATTGAGACAAAATGTATGCAAGGTAGTCCTTGTGAAATAAAAAAAAAAGTAATTTCTTCTTATTTGTAATCATATGCAAAAATATAAAAAAATTACACAAAAGAATAAACAAATGTACTTATGTTATTGTTGTGCTTTTAGCCATTGTTAATTTGACAAATAAGTGTTTCAGAATCTATCTCTGGCTTTTGCTGCAATGGATCTGCTGTACCATATGCTATTATTCAGGCTAGTGATGGTGACATGGAGCTCATTTTCTGTCTACTGATCAGTGTAACTTTCTGAGCTTGTTCTGCACTACTGATAAAAAATATCCTTTTTTTCAGGAATCTCCAGAAATTAGAGGTGATCTTAGGTATTGCCATTCTGCATTGCTGCTTGATGTTTATTTTCTCTATCACCAACACAACAAAGGAAAGGCAGCTTTAATTTGCTGTATGTTGTATAATGCAAACGTGAGTTACTGTATATCCCTTAACAGCTCATCATTAATTTCCCTTGCATGCCATTTCCAGGTTTCATATATTGCTGGCTGTTGTGATCGTATGTAAAGCATCAGCTGCTGTTTCACAGCTTGGATTTTAAGGGGTCCACAAGGAGAGATCAAAAGCTGAAATTCTAATATTGCCTCTAATGGAAGAACTATTACCCAAACAAGCAGGATGTAGATTTCTTTCCTAGCAGAATGCTGCTATGGCATTCTCTCACTAATGGCTCTGCAGCATTCATGACTGTGGCAATGTATGGTTTCCAGTTCTGACAAACAATTACTTTATACATATTCTTTTTTCCAAGGGCAAAAACTAGTCTAACTAGTTTAGAAGCAAATTTTTTTGTATAAATTCTTACAATGTGCTCATCACCTGAGTATATGGGTGTAGTACAAAAGCAAGGTTATTGACACTGGACATTTGTGGCAAACAGAGATTAAGCTTAAAGCCAGAATGGTATTACTGTGAGAATCTGATTTGTATAGAACCTAAAATCTGGTAATTAGTACAGTTATAGATTGGGACTGGTTTTTATACCAATTCTAATGTTCTTCATAAACAGCAGAGCATCTTTATTAACTGTCTTGGAGGCAATGTGACTCATTTGACTCAGATTCAAACCCTGCTTTCTTTTCTGTAAATTCAAAAAATAATAAATAGTCCAAGTGAAATTAGAAGAATTGACATACAATGAGAGTCTAGCCATTTATTCTCTATAAATGTATTTTGTAAAGAAAGCTACAAGATGTTGTTTTCTAAAAGAAAAGCAAAGGGAAGTTGAAAGAAGGAAACTATTTTTGTTTAAACATGGAAGAATCCCCATTGTTAAAAATAAGGAGAGAATGTATTGTTATGGTTTGATCAAAGCAAAATCTAATTTGTTCTGTTTCTTGGTTGAAGATACAGGCTCTAGTTCTTGTAGGAATGCCTGGGATTTTTAATTCAATCATCACTGTTCCCATTTTGAGACAGACATAGAGATAGACATGAGACGGTGAGACCCCTCAAATAAAATTTGATTCCATGTTCAGGCATTTGGTGCCTTTTAAGAAAAGACTACATGGAGCTTTATGTATGGGGTTAAGATTGCTATTTTGTTTACCTATTTCTGAAAAGTCTGTTAAGAGTCAGAGCTCATCCTTGTTTAACTGTCATGGACAACTGATTGCCGACAAGGTGGGTTAGCATCCTCTGGAAGATATGTTTCAGAAGATAGATGACAAGCACAGTCACATGTGAAGTGGAAGGAAAGAAATCACAACAGAAGCCTAGAGGAAAGATTGCTAGTGACAAATCATAGGTGTAGGACAGTTAAAAAAGGTGTTCTGTACAATCACTTTATAAATACTGCTTTTTTGTGCTAACTTATTGCCTCATCTGCTATCGCAGCTTGAATTTGCTTTAAATCTGTTTACCGTGTTGAACCCAGTCTCAAAGTCTCTGTCTAATCTGGAGCAGTACAACTGGAGTGTAATGGGCTTTTAAATTCATCATAGTAAAACCTAGAGAAACTAAGGATCTTGACACTAAAGTACAGATCTCTCTCACATTAGGTATATAGGTAGCTGGTTTTCCTTGTCTATAACAGAGAATTTCTCCTAACATTTTCCCATAGAGGCCTTATGGGTAAAATGTAACTTTTTCTTTGCTACCAAATGACTCACTTTCAAAAAAATCTGGAAGTTGAAAAGAAAAAATCAAAGTTGCAAATTTCATGCAAAACTCTGGGTCTTTTTAGCTTTTAAACTTGATGCACAGGGGAACGTATGTGAAGGGATAGAAATCTGGGTCACAGCATGAAATTCCTGTTTTTGTATTCATAAAAAACAAACTCTATATATCAAAGGAAGGAGGTGTGAAATAGTAAAAAAGAAAAGGAGAAAAGCAGTCTAAAATATTCTCAGCTCTTGATATTTCTCAAAAACATACTGAGTTCTTTTAAGACATTATATGGCTTCCTCAGATCGTTATTGAAACAAAAATGTTACTTGCTCTGCTAATAACAGCTCTAAATTTGTCTTCTGGAGAATTAATGAAACATTTTCAGTTTTCCAGTACTTTTTTTCTATCAAAATATGGTCCTGGGCTCTGTGGTCTTGAGAAATGCTCAGGTGGGTACCAATTTATATAAAAAAGCAGGACACAGACACTGAATACCTCCTTCTCTACCCGTATGTGGTCAAGAGTTGCAGGGATGATGGTATGCAAACAAATCCTTTTTGGAATCATAATGTTATCCTGATAATATTTTCCTCAGGAAAGAAATCATTAGGTACACAACCCTTTTAAAAAAACTGGTAATCTGCATGTCTCCTGCACTACAGACCAAACTGTGGACCAGTTACATTGCAAGCTGAATCTCCAGAGCGGACTGTTGGAATGAATTTAGTTTACAAGCTAATGATGACTACCAGGTTCAAGATCACACTACAGAATCATAGAATTTGCTGAGTGGGAAAGGAGTCACAGGAATTACTGAGACCAACTTCTGGCCCAGGACACCCCAGGAATCACACCATGTGCCTGAAAACATTGTCCAAATGCTTCTTGAACTTAGCAGACTATGGGATAAACCCTTGCTTTCTAAATGAGCCTACATGTTATAGCTGGAGGTAAAATATCAGTTTGACACTTCTGAGGACGACCAGTAAATGAGAAATAGTTCTTAAAGAAATCATGCTTCTAGCATGGCATTTGTAGTGGTAAAAATTGGAGTTTTGTTAGACAGCTGCTGGGAGATCAATTTTTCTAATGCAATTCTGTCACAGAAAGACAAGGAAACATAAGTGTTGTTTGAAGAAGAACATGCCAGTAATGAAATGAAGCGCTGTTCTGCTGCTCTGGGATTTTATTTTCTATTATAAAATTACTTGGGAATAACCTAAAAATAACCTAATAATGAGTGAAAAAGTACAGTTTTAAGTTACTTATAGGAGAAAAAGAAACAAGAGAAGTAGTTGCCACTAAATTTCATTTTCCTGTTTGAAATTCTTGCTCAGCTCACTAATGCTTTTTGACAAGAAGTTCTACTGAATTTACATCCAAGAAGTGAGTAACATAAGAAAGGTACATGACTATATCAATCTCCTGGTGACTTTCCTTGTGCTTTTTTGCTTCCTAGTAATTATATTTTTTATGCTCTCATTTGCTGTGGGAGAACACAAGTGATATCAGCTATCAAAGCACAAATCAAATGGGATTCCAAAGACCAAGAGAAGGGATGGGTTGTTTCTGCTTGGTCCTGGTAAAGATTCCCAGTGCTCGGCTCATTTAGGACCTTGAAACTCCAATTGTTCTCTTTCAAAACTTCCCTACACCCTTGAAAAGTGCTGTGTGGTTAGTGACCAAAAGGAAGCATCATCTCTGTATAGTGACTACACATATTTTTATTTACAGAAAAGATCAATCAGATTCCTTCACATTCTCCCAAAAATACACAACTCCTCAAACAGGGATAATGCCATTCTTTACTATCATTAAATGGAAATAGTATTTCCAGGAATTAATGAATTAATTACATCTTCACAAATCTTTTGGGTGTGCTTCTCCTTGGGTTAAGGCTGTGCCCTAATTGGCATCATTGCACCCTCGTTATTTTCATGTTAGAGAAGTCTGTCAATAATGAAACATCAGTAGAATTCCAGATGCATGTGCTAGTCCCTGAGAGACACAAGTCCTCTCTGAAATGAGTCAGACAGATAAAAAATCTTTGATAAAAGTCGCATGTTTGCCCAGTGGAAGAATAGTTAGATGGTGATACCAGCTCAGAAAAGTGGTGTATGATGATCTACAAGTTAATTACACACTTGGATTGCCAGCTATAGAGTGTCAACATTTGCTAGGATTTGCATGAATGCTGATTTAGGCTTCAAAACAGCACTTAGGCTCAGGCTAAACTTCAAGCACATCCTTTAGTTCCAAGGAAAAAAGTCAGGACCTAAATTATATTGTGTATTTAATTTGGAGCTAATAAAATGTAAGGTACGAAAAGGAAACATTTGAGTCAGTTTATTATACAGTATTTGACCCTATCTACCCTATTAAAACTTCGCATTCTTTCTCCAGTGGTGCCGTATGGGAACACAAGATTGCAATTGTGCCCCAAGAGCATGACAGCAGTCCTCATAATAGTTTCTTCAGTCTTTTTTTACATTGCTTTCTAAAATGATGCTGCCATATGTGCTGTTATATTTAAGCAGCAGATGCTGTGAACTCACAAAGTTGAAGAATGCTGAAGTATGATGCCATTTGAAAACAGGTTTTCTAAGGAAAGCTGACTTCTTGCAAGGCTTTGGATTTATTTCAGGCATTTCATTACTAATTACAAAAGGCCATATAGAATGCATTTATACCACTTACTGGTTCTGTCTCGGGGCACCTAATATATGGGCTCTCTGTCTTTTACACTATATTGCTGTTTCCACAGCCACAAAGCAGCTATAAGCTCTGTTTGCAACAGTGTTAATGCTTTAATTTTGAAAAGGAGCTGGGAATGGGTCTTCATTTTCACTCCTTTACTTAACCAGAGTTTGAGCTAAGGATGATATTGCACTGTAAGCCAGGCTTATCGTATTAGGCTATGCATAAGCTAAAAAAGGTATTATGAATACAATTTTAGAAAATTCAAATTGCTTCAGTTTTCATTGGTAACTGACTTTCTAGCCATTTTTGTGTTTGAAAATTAAGCAAGAAAATTCACAGCCTACTCTGAAGTAGATTGAGGTTGGCAGACCTGCTGGATTCATAGGGAGTCAAATCAGTTCCAATAGAACACATATCAGATACCTGGACTTGCAGTTGAAAGAGGACGAATAGAGGTATGGAAGAAAAAGGTGAAGGAGGGAAACATTTCTAATATAGAGGTTGCTTCATGGAAGTTGATTTGGGAAAATAACAGGCTCTGACAGCTGAAGTAAATACAAACATTTTTCTAGCACTGATGACTTGAGTCAATTTAATTTCATGTGTAACTTCACCGGACTTACGAGACTCAAATATCAGGCTGTGTAAGGCAGGCAGTTCTTTTTTACACATGGTCTGCTCTGAGCAAGTGCTGGATTCTGATCCTTCGATGGGGCAACCCTGGATGTATGTTCAGACTAGGGAATGAGATGCTGGAGAGAAGTGCTTAGGAAAGGGAGCTGGGGGTTCTGGTTGATGTCAAATGGAATGTGAGTCAGCAGTGCCCTGGCAGCCAGGAGGACCAACCCTCTCCTGGGGGCATCAGGCCCAGGATCGCCAGCCGGGCAAGGGAGGGATTGTCCTGCTCTGCTCTGCACTGGGGTGGCCTCACCGCGAGTGCTGGGGTGCCACAATATAAGAAAGATATTAAGCTATTATAAAGCAGACAAAAGAGGGCAATGAAGATGGTGAAGGGCCTTGAGGGGAAGTTCTATGAGGGGCAGCTGAGGTCACTTGGTCTGTTCAGCCTGGAGGAGACTGAGGGGAGACCTCATTGCAGTTGCAGCTTCCTTACAAGGGGAAGCGAGGGGCAGGCACTGATCTCTTCTGTGTAGTGACCAGTCACAGGACCTGAGGGAATGGCCTGCAGCTGAGTGGAGATTTATGTTGGATATTAAAAAAAGGCTCTTTACCCAGAAGTTGTTTGGGCACTGGAACAGGCTCCCCTGGGAAGTGCTTACAGCTCCAAGCCTGAGAGTTCAAGAAACATTTGAACAATGCTCTTGGGCACGTGGTGTGACTCTTGGGGCTGTCCTGTGCAGAGGCAGAAGTTGAACTTTGATGATCCTTGTGGGTGCTTTGCAACTCAGCATATTCTGTGGTTTTATGAATTGCAAATAGCACAAGTTGCCATCATATCTTGTTTTCATCTATAGTAATTCTTGCACCTTAGGGAATAGAGACTGATTTGGAACAAAAGGAATTATCCATTGGGATTTCTGAAAGTTGGAAGGTCCTGCACCTTCTTTATATCCTTCTACAAAAGCATAGACTGCCTTGAGTCTTCTCTCACCTGTGGCACTGATTGATACTCCCATCAAAAGTATCAGTGAAAGTATAGATCTAAGCATCTCATAAATATATTTGGTGTGAACAGCAAAGTTTTGGCAGTGGAGAGGGCTGCAGGGGTGGTCTTTGGGGGATGAAACATGGGACTGACTGTCTTTTGTCAGATACAACCTGTATGTCCAAAGCAGACCTATCACAGGCCACAGCTGTTTCTATCTGCTGAATCGGTGGCACCTTCGTGAACACCTTTTTGAGAAAGGGCAGAAAACACCAGAGGCAGAGAGAACAAAAGAATGAGAAACAAGAGCGAACAACAAAGTCAGAGGAGGGGAAGCAGGTATATGACTGAGGGGACTGTGGCTTGAGGAAAACCCACAGTGGAGCATTGGCAAAGGGTGATAAACAGAGAAACTACTGTGTAATTGAACTGCACATCTGGTGCTGCTTGATACCTTGTCACAGGGACTGAATGCAACCTGTGTCAATAATGAGGGTGGAGAGCAGTCTGAAGTGAATGAGTAAAGTGGAAACAAGGAAGGAGGAAGAACGGGAGTCCTCCTTTCCTGTGAAAGTGGAAGAAAAGATGATTTTTCCCTAAGAGCCTAATGCTTGTCTTGTTTTATTTTGCAATGCTCTAATCAGTAATTAAATAGTTAGGCAATTTACAATAAATTAAATGCCTCAAGTTGAGTTTATTTTGCCCATGACAGTACTTAGCAAGTGATTTTTCTGCCTTCACCTTGACCCATAGAATCTCTCAATCTCTTTCTTCTCTATTTTCCCACATCCAGCTGTGGGGGAGAGAAAGGGGGGAGTGAGCAAGTGCCTGGTTGGTTCTTCAGTGGTAGTTCAGGTGAATTTACCATAGCAAGGGATTTTATTGGAATTTTTCTCCCTTCCTTCCTTCCTTCCTTCCTTCCTTCCTTCCTTCCTTCCTTCCTTCCTTCCTTCCTTCCTTCCTTCCTTCCTTCCTTCCTTCCTTCCTACCTTCCTTCCTTCCTTCCTTCCTTCCTTCCTTCCTTCCTTCCTTCCTTCCTTCCTTCCTTCCTTCTTTCCTTCCTTCCTTCCTTCCTTCCTTCCTTCCCTCCTTCCCTTCTTCCCTCCTTCCCTCCTTCCCTCCTTCCCTCCTTCCCTCCTTCCTTTCTTCCTTCTGTTTTTTTTCCTTTCTTTTTTTTTTTCTTTCCTTCCTCCCTT